>CAVLGL010000104.1:7776790-9191790 GCA_963668995.1 Parnassius mnemosyne | reverse complement strand
GAGAGTTTTTGTGTTCTTCTGCGGCGGGTCTTGCAGAACTTAGCTCCGACCGCATGGACAGTTTCCACGAGCTTGTCATTCATATCGTCCACTTCATTGCAGTCTTCTAGACACTGAAATCGGTTTTGTAACTCGAGCTGAAAGGTTTCGGGACTTTGGAACAGAGCACGAGGGGGACGGAGCGTTGACTTCATTAGACGAGACCTCTCCAACTTAACGTTTAGGTTCAGTGTGCCTCTAACCATTCGGTGATCGCTACCAGTTTTCACCCTCGCGATCACGGAGACATCACTGAACAGTTGTCGTCTGGTCGTCATAATGAAGTCAATCTCATTTTTTGTCGAACCGTCGGGGCTCGACCAGGTCCACTTCCTGTGGGGCCGCTTCTGGAAGAAAGAGTTCATCATAAAGAGTCCCTCTTTCTCCATGAAGTCGGCCAGCTGCTGGCCCCTTGGGTTCCGTTGCCCTATTACGAATTTCCCTACTTTCAGCTCACCGTTCTTTCTTGTGCCTAGTTTTGCATTGAAGTCTCCCATTAACACCGTATATTGGGTTTTGGAGGAATGCATGGCTCTAGAGATATCCTCATACATTTCCTCCACCTCCTCATCGGGGTGTGCCGAGGTTGGTGCGTAAACCTGTATGACCTTCAGCGAATACCGTTTGGTGATTCTGAGTATAAGGTACGCAACCCTCGTCGACACACTCCCGATCTTTACAACGTTGTTAACGAGAGACTTGTGGACGATAAATCCGACACCTCCTTGGGACAGATGGTCGCCCTCCCGTTGATAGAGCAAGTTGCCTGATTCGAGGATTACCGTGTCCTCCCGCTCTCTTCGGACTTCGGATAGTCCTATAATATGCCAACGCAACTTGTGTATAATAGTAGTGTTACATTTAGAGATTATGTAAAAACATATTCTAAAATATTTAAAAAAGTGTGCTCCACTGCTAAGGCTTTACATTTAAGCAACAAAATTAAAACTGCATCCGACAAAATTAAAATGACCTGGAGAATAATAAATAGTGAAACGGGCAAGGTCAAACCGCGCAACTCGGATTTTCAATTAAATATTAACAATAATTTAACGCGATCTCATCAAGAAGTTGCTATGGCTTTTGAGAAACATTTTACTGATGTTCCTTTTTTGACAACAAAATCATTAAATTTTTCTCCTACTGTCGCCGAATCATTGCTCAAACAAAATGTAAAGGCTTGTTCAAATACTTTTAAATTCCATAGGGTACTGCCAAAAGATATCGTTAAATATTTTAAAACTATTGATGTTAAGAAAACGGCAGACTTATGGGGGATTTCCGTTAAAGTTATTTTATCTATAATAGATACATTAGCACCTTATCTAGCCACTATATTTAATATAAGCGTCGATTCTGGTGTGTTTCCTGATTTAATGAAACATAGTAAAGTCATACCTATATTTAAATCTGGTAGTACATTAGACCCCGCCAATTTTAGACCAATTTCTGTACTACCAACATTAAGTAAAATTTTTGAAAAAATTATTTTAGATCAGATGTTAAGTTTCTTCAATATTAATAAATTGCTACATAAAAATCAATTTGGTTTTACAAGGGGTCGCTCGACAACTGACGCTGGAGTTGAGCTTATTAAACATATTTTTTGTGCATGGGAGAATTCAGAGGATGCTTTGGGTATATTTTGTGACCTTTCCAAGGCCTTCGACTGTGTTCACCATGAGATATTAATCAGGAAGCTACAGTACTATGGTGTCAAGAACACAGCGCTTAAACTTATTATTTCATATTTAAGTAATAGAAAACAGAAGGTTATTATCAATGGTAAAAGTTCTTCCGGGTCACCTGTACTAATGGGTGTTCCTCAGGGCTCGATTCTCGGCCCATTCCTGTTTCTGGTGTATATTAATGACTTACCTCACCTTGTAGGGGATAGTCATGATATAGTATTATTTGCTGATGATACTTCCTTGATTTTTAAACTTAAACGTCAATCATTTAAATGTGACGAAGTGAATAATGCTATATCAAAATTAGTGCATTGGTTTAACGTTAATAATCTACATTTGAACGGAAATAAAACTAATTGTGTTAAATTTACAACAACGAATGTTAAAAATCTTAATACCAATGTGTTTTTAAATGGGGAGGAATTGAGCCCTGTTGTATCCACTGTTTTTCTTGGCATCACTCTTGACGCAAAGCTACAGTGGGGCCCCCATATATCCAAATTAGCAAGCAGACTAAGTTCTGCAGCCTATGCTGTAAAAAAGATTAGAGGTCTCACTAGTGTCGAGACAGCTAGATTAGTTTATTTTAGTTATTTTCATAGCATAATGTCTTATGGGATTTTGCTATGGGGAAATGCGGCTGATTCAGAAACTATTTTTGTTTTACAGAAGAGGGCCATTAGAGCTATTTACAATCTAAAACCGAGAGAGTCTCTTATAGATAAATTTAAAGAAATTAATATATTAACTTTGGCCTCTCAGTATATTTACGAAAATTTAATGTATGTTCACAAAAACAAAGATAGTTTTAGTAAAAGAAGTGATATACATTCTGTAAACACTAGGAACAAACACAAGCTAGTGATACCAGTTTCTCGACTCCACAGAGTCAGTAATTCATTCTTGGGGCAATGTATACGCTATTACAACAAGGTCCCGGAAAGTGTACAGGTTCTCTCTATTACCAAGTTTAAATGTTTTATTAAGCTGAAACTGTATAAAAAGGGTTATTATAGTATAAATGAATACATGGTTGATAATAACCCCTGGGAATGAGGTGATCGCTTCCAAGCAGTTTCTAAAATAAATTTTGTAAATAGTTCGTAATCATTTATATTGTAAAATTTATTTAAAAAAAAAGTCCCGCTGGGTTTCTTGCTGGTTCTTCCCAGGACAGAGGGTTTTTTCGAACCAGTGGTAAAGTAAAAAACGACTTTCAATAAGAATTACACATGTAATGTATATTGAAAAAAAAATATTCTATTCTATTCTATTCTATTCTTGTCTATCTCTTCTTCCAGCTCCACGATCTTCTCGTCAGTCCTCAGGGTGCGTGCGTTGTACGTTGCCAGGTCGAGTCGTCTAAGGTGGCAACCGAACCTCCACCGGAGATTCTTAGCACCCCCTGCCCCGCCGTTACCATGGTCGCCACCGTAGCCAGGAATAGCGGGGCCGCCGGGGACTGGGGGCCGTCTCTTTGTTATATTCATAAGGGGGTATTTGCCATAGTTGCCACGCTTGGCGAGCGGGTTGGCAACCGCAGTTTTTTTATTGTAATTTTGGCTATTATCAGGAATATGCTGCTGCCCAACTCCTGCCTGTTTCCCTTTGTCGCCTTTTACGACACCCACGGGAGGATATGGGGTAGTGGATATTCTTGACCGCCACTACACGGCATTTTAGGTTATAATAGCTTTTTTTATTTTCTTTACCATTTAATGCGAGTGGTATAGTTATAATTGGGGACCAAACCTCTACCATATAAAACACCTTGCTTTCCCAAATTCCTACCAAACGATTGTAAATCCAACCCGCAGCTTGATCGCCAACGGATAACTGCTCCTGTATTTTATTGTTTAAATAATGGTTTAAAGTGGATTTTGATACTTATGTAAAAGTGGTGCGATTTTTTATATTAAATGTCTGCACATTTGAACTATTAGTGGAAGCGATGAAAGGAGTGCTCCGATGGTGATGGGAACCTCAAGATGTTTGCTTTAGTTGTCTTGAGATACTATCATCATTGACTGTCTGCTGGCTCAAGGTGCTGTCAATATCTTCCTAAAAATTCACAATGTAATGCATTATTATTAAAGATATTTCTTACCAGCGGTCCGCCTCGGGTTTGCTGGGTTGATCACATATTTATCTTAAATGTTAGGTAGGTAAATTTGTTTTAAAATTTCATGATACAGTTTTTGTTTCGTATTTCTAAGGCTTAATAAATAAATAAATAATAAATTGATTCTTTGCATTTCCTGACCTAGAGAGACCAAGATGTCACCGCCGCGCTGACCGCCACCAGTACAACAGTACGAGTCCATTGCCAAAGAAACTTAAGCGAGAAAGCCGACATATTGCTACATACTAAGTATAAAAGCTTTTACAAAAATTTATTTTGTTATTATCCGCGTTATAAAATAAAATGATGTGTCTTACCTAGTATGAAGAGCACCTCCCGCCCTCCCTCAATTGCGTGCACTATCCCCGTCACCACTAATCCCAGCACCGCTACTCCCAACAGAGGTTTAAAGAACCATTAAATCTGAGTGGTAGGAATCTGATAGTTTGTACCCCCAAAAGTATAATCAACTTGGTGTGACAAGCTACCAAAGCCGGAAATCTGTCGTCTTTGGCATCACGACAACACAATGCCGGCACGATAGATCGCTCGACTTTTTATAATGAAAAAATAAATACGTGATATCGTACATACCTAATCGGCCATATTCTTCTGACCAAGCATCTTGCGATTTTTACCTTTTTCTAAATACAAAACAATGTCTGAAAGGACTGAGAGAGAGAGAGAGAGAGAGAGAGGTTCAAGATTTCCAAGAAGTATAAATAAAAGCAATGTAAAATAAAGTCTACGGTCCATAGCGCCCATAGGCCTCCGCTCATTTCTGAGAGAGTTTTTAGTACAAGAAAGTATTCGTCGTGTTGCTCCGATGCGAGTTGGCGGACTTCACATGTTGTCTTCGAAGTATTTTTTTATAACTTTTCATATATGCAGGTTTCTTCATGAAGTTTTCCTTCTCGGCTAAGCGCGTAGTAAATCAGCACTTAAAATTGCAATTGACAATAATTGCATTGGTGTCGGCGGGTTGCTCGCGTAGGTACTGTGAAATTTACAGTGTGCGCTTAGACCCTGAGCTACCACGACCAGAAAGAACAGTAATCAGAGGTATTTTCCAAGTTTTCACAATGTACTTTGTAAAAGATCGATAGTAGTTATATAGAGTAAATTGAAGTTTTAAGTATCTAGCTAGATCTTCTTTACCTGAATGTCTATGAAATAATAAAGAGATTTTGAGGACATTGTGAAGTCTACCATTGTATTTCTATACAGCATTGGTCTTTTCTCCATACAAACGTTCTTGCCTGTTATCTTCCTGGTTTATGACCTTATAGCAATGAGTTTTTACAATAAAATAAATATCAACCTCTTCTATGTCCCTATGTTTTCCTTTTTGATGATACATTATCTTTATAAGCACTAGAACCCTTACAAAATGCTCAAAATTGCCTCTTTAGACCGCTGTCAACAGAGGCCTAGTGTCCAAATTTGATAACTTGTTTAGGCCTAATCTAAAACATTTAAAACTTGCATTCATAACATAACTAACACATTACCGTACATAGGCCGTAACATAACTAATATTGAAAAAAGAAAAACATAAGGACACAGTGTATATCCTTCTTATTCAGTTTATGAAATATCTTTAAAACTGTTGAAATATTGGAGGATTAAATGCTAGAGAGCTAAACCTCGAATTATACCTTTTTACTTTGTACTATTCAGTCGGATCTGCAGTTGTCCTTATCGGAGGCCGAGCGCTCGGAGAGGGACAGCGATAGTCTCTTCAAATAAGTACCTAATTTTAAAAAGTCTCTCGATCCGCATTTCCTCTTCAGGGAGCGCGGCTCTCCGCTAGGAGTAAAAGTATTCTGTGAGCGCGGTGAACTCTTCTTTGCCCTAAAACTAAAATCCTTTTCTTCTAAGATAACTGTGCCCCGTAGAGAGACATACTTATAATATAGGCTACTTAGTACGTTACTATCTTAAGATCAAACCAACCATATCTACGACTTGAATAAAAATCCGTATAGATCTTGCAACAGCAAGATTTCTAACAAGACGTTGACAGTTCATTCTGGTCTATTCTAATAAAATAAAATTGGAATGAATATTCTGAAATGAGGAAATCAAACAGAAGGGTCCCGCGAAATTTGACTGAACAGTCACGTTCGACCTAGTTCTGTCGCACAATTACCGAACAATATTAATACTTGGATTCCTCACACGCAAGGCCGTGGCGGGAATTTTAACCGCAATTTTTCTCGTGCTTTTTAAGGCATGCCAACAGGAACCTACGTGGACGGCCTCGGCTTTCTAATGGCGTAATATGTTGCAAAACGTATCAAGGGATCCAATTATGTCATTCATGTTTAGGGTCACCATGAATTGTGGGTTAACCAAAAGTCAAGTAAAAGATATATAAGATACAGAATATTTTTGTTTTGCTTTTCATATTTCATTTTTTATTTATATATTCAACAGGAAAAAAAATCCTTTGGTTCCTGTTAATTGCATTATCAGAATCATTATTAAACGGTACCAAAATAACTTTACTTCAGAAAACTCAACCATAAAAATATTAATAAATTTTTATTTGCAAATTGTATGTGGGTTTATTACCTTTAACTGACACGCACACGCAATACGTTTACTCCCCGGTCAATGCAGAGGTAATAAAACCACAAACCTATTTGCAAACAAAAAAAAATTTAATTTCAATAATGATTTTTATAGTAGAGTTTTCTGAAACAAAGTTATTTCTTTACCTTTGAATACTAATTCTGGTAACGAACTTAACGGGAACGACAGGGTGTTGTTACATGTTTATATAAGCACCGTGTAGTGGCAGTGTAACAATATCCACTATCCGGTAGCTACCCCTGGATCTCGGAAGAGGCGACAGAGGGAAACAAACCAAGAGATGGCAGCAGCGTCTATCTAATAACACCTAAAAATAAAAACCTGCGCTTGCCTATTCGCCTCTCAAGTATGACAACTATGTTAAATATCCCACCCATGGAGCAATCTATGGGGGAGGCCTATGTTCAGTTGATAGTTCTATTGGTAGTCTGTAACGGTAAAAAAAAAACCCAAAAGTACTGTATTTAAATGTAAAAATATGTAAAATAATCGCAACAAAATCAAATTATAAATCATAAAATAATAGTTTTCTTTCAATGTGTGCAGTATTCCTGAAATAGAAATCATTTGACATAATGGCCGACGGCTGGGAGCAACGTCAAGGCGCGAAACTAACTTTATATAAGCAACGTGTTATAAATAAACTTATGACTAAAAATTGTTTTAAATTGTTTATATATAAAATAATTCTGTGTAAACTTTGTCTGTGCAATAATTCTAAAGGGCATAGGTACTTCTAATAAGAAGTAAATGTCCCAAATAAAGCACTAAAGATGGTAAGCCTATTTGTATTAATTACTCGTCGCTTGAAATTCAAGTTTAGCCGTCGTCGTTTAAAATGGCCAGAAGAATATTTATTAAGCGTTAGGACGATTGATTTGTGACAACGATGAAATGAATTGAGTGTTCGTCAATAGAATAAATTTAATTTACAAACAAAGACTGAAAGATAATATATGCATGCATAAGTTTAGAATGATAAATTAAAAAATAAGTTCTAAAGATTGGAATGTAACTTTAGACTTAAGATATAATTTAATGCTTACAATTTTACCCGAAAGGGATTTGAATGAGTATAATTTCATTTTATTTTTGCGGGAACAAAATCTAATTAATAAAATATCAGAGATGACACGGACTGGAATTATTAGAAGAGGAAAACTCTGTTTTCTTTTTAAAAAATAAATGAATAGAGCGTGTGCTTAACCAAGTAAGAATCTTATTTCCTCTTTCCTTTTGTTTTTCAAATAAATTTGTTTTCATACGAACTGGCGTTTCATATCTTTGCTCATTTGGAAGATTTCTTATTATAAATTGCCTAACACTGTGGACTGTGGTGGGAGTTGCTTCTGCTTGTGGTCAAGGCATCTGTGAGAATCCTGTTCAGTCTTCGCATTGGGGTTATTTTGCTTATTATGAGTCAGTTTTTTTAGTAGTTTAAAACAATTCTACCTGATGATAAGTAGTGATGAAGCCTAAGATGGTAAATTGCACTGGTTTATCTTAACAGAAGCCTTATTCACTCTTGCCTGAAGGCACCCACATTATAATTGGTTGGAAAGACAGATGTTGACAAATTACTCCAATATTTTGTTGAAAATTGTATGAAACACGACGAAGCACACTGTTCGGTTTGTTCACCTTGGTTATAGTTGATACAAATTTTTATTCTACTCGTAGCGTTCATTATTTTATCGAAAGGTGTCGTTTATATGGTAATTCACGTGAGCGTTTTGCCTGTGATTTTGCACACCGTCTCACGGTAGGCGCAATCTTTTTTCATGTCGAGCGAGGTTAGTGTATTGTGTAATAGAAATTTATTGCGTATAAAAATTAATTATCTGTGCTTTTTTGGCGGTTTGTGACCTTTCTTTTAAAGTATTTTTTTTATATCCATGTGATTGGTAATATGTTTTAATTATATATATTTATTAGGTGTAATTGAGCTAGTTATGTTATTATTTATATATTATACCAGTCTATATTTATATATATTATACCAGCGTGAAATAGCAGCATAGTCAAAGTTGATATATCAAAACACAAAAGAAAGCTACGCCATTTCTTCAACATAATAATTTTCAAAAGATGCAATGTGGAATGGTCTCATATTGATGAGATGCAGTCACCGCAGCAAATGTACACTTTCATAAAAGATACTTTTAGTAATGCATATTCAAGGGCAATGAGAATAATTAATAACTCAGAATTGTACCGACAGGCACCATGGATTAATAAAAAAATAATTAATTTGAGTGATAAACGTGATGAGCTATTTAATAAATGGAAGAATGACCAGAATAACATAGTAGAATAAAATAGGAAAAGAAATAAGGTAAACAAGGTAACTGAATATTACAGAAATTCTTATTATAAAAATAAAATAATTAAAAATTTTGCTAATTCAAGAAAATTATGGCAAGTTTTGAATAATATCGCTGGTAGGATTGTAAAATTGTAGGATTGTAAAATCAATAGATGAGGTTATATTAAATGCTTTTAAATCATTAAATCTTTTACCAAAACATATTGCAGACAATTTTGCGAATAATTTTGACTCTGCCGTAAAATATGTTTTGCCAAACTGGAAACAAAATATATTAAAATATGATCAAAACAATTTACCAGGAATTGAAAATAATTGTAGTATGTACTTTAAGAAGGCAACGCCAGATAGTGTAAATACACTAATTAATAAGTTAAGTACTGATAAAGCCCCAGGTTTTTATTGCATTAGAATGAGAGATATCAAGAGCATTGCCAATATAATTTCAGAACCCTTAGCTAAATTTATAAATACCTGTATTAAAACAGAGACATATCCAGATGAACATAAGGTGTCCAGTCCAGTCCATAAAAAGGTAAGTTTGATGACACAAATAATTATAGACCAATTAGTTTAACATCATCAATAGATAAAATAGCGGAAAAATATATCTGTAATCAAATACATGAGTTTTATCAAAAAAGTAATATTTTAAGCTCTAGCCAATTCGGCTTCAGGCCTGGTAAGAACACTGCAATGCTATTATCGGAATTCACAGATCAAGTTAATTCATGGATGAATCATAAACTACATGTTCTAGCCCTATTTATTGATTTTTCTCGCGCCTTTGATACATTAGATCATAATAAGCTGATTAGGAAGTTGGAAAATACAGGTATTCGTGGATCTCTTTTAAATTGGTGTAAAAACTATCTGCAAATAGAAGCTACCGTGTTAAAATTTGTGAAAGCTACAGCACATCAGTCAAAGTAACCGAAGGCACAGCTCAAGGTTCCGTACTTGAACCATTGCACTTTATAGCCTATGTCAATGACATGAATAAGATCTTTAGATATTGTAATAACTATCAATACGCTGATGATACGTGTATGCTTGTGGCTGCTAAGGATGTCAATGACGCCCTGCTTTTGTTACAGGATGATTTTGATTCATTAAATAAATGGTGTCATGAAAGCGGTTTGACTCGTCAAACTTAAAGTCTCATAATTGCCTTCACCAACCCCAACCGTAATTGTAAGTGTTCCACGATTGAATTAGTTACATCGCATAAATATTTAGGCTTAGTAGTAGACCATAAGTTCAATTGGCACGAGCATATAAAGCATGTATGTGATAAGCTTAGAGCATTTTTGGCGAATATGTTTATAATTAGAAAGCGATTAAACTTTCGAGTCAAAATGATGCTTTATAACGCTCTTGCTGATTCAGTCATAACTTATGGGCTAAGTAGCTACGGACGAACAGACAAATCACATCTACAGTACATTTATCAACTACAACTTAGGATTTTAAAATCGATTGTACCTATAAAAGTTAAACTTCAGGCAAAAACAAATGAAAACATTATATTTAAACACTGCAAGGTACTCAATATCCATGATAAAGTCCAATATCAACTGTTAAAAGAAAAATTCTTTAATTTAGGTATACAACATACAGTCTCAAACAAAATTCAGACCCACAAAGTAACTCAAAAAAAATTAATAACAATACCATCCAAAAATAAACATGGTGAGCGCACCAGTGCATACATAATACCTCGCTTAATAAATGGTCTGGATAATAAATTTAAAAGGGAAATTAATGAAGTTAACATAAAGTATAAATTAAAATGTTATTTCCTTAACAAATATTAGTTGTTATCCCCATTTTTGTAAATATAGACGGAACGGCACGCAACACAAACCTGCGTGGTTTTTCGCTGTGCCGCATAGCAATAATGTAACAATTTTCATCCAATAATAAATAAATAAATAAACATAAGTCCCTATTGCCCTACCTTTAAAAAAATCTGAAAAATGGTTGAAACTGCAGACCATCACTGGAATTCACAGCTTATTTTCGAGTGGAACACTCGAAAATCTGTTTTTGGTTTTTATTTTTTGAAAATCTTTTTTACGGCTCGTCCTATTGACTTGAAAATCTAATACTGTCGCCCATCTCGATCGGTCGATTTGTTCTAAAGATAATTTTAAATATTCGGAACGGCATCCTAGGACCTCAAAACGTGGATATCTGATGAAAACTCACATTCTTTTGAAAATTGTTAATTTTCAAAGGGCCAAGTTAAAAAGCGGCAAGATACTCACAAGTCGACAATTTTTTTCTTCTACATTATAAAATATATATGTCAAAAAGTCTAGAAGCTCATTTTATTTACGTATTATAATATTTTAATTAATGATCTAATTTATAAATGATAATATCCATAATGCTGCTGTGTTTCGTTGGGTGAGGTGTTTCGTTTAGTTAGTGGCGAAAACATGAGGCACTCCATCTTTTCCCGGGGTGACAACACATCTGAATTTTCATTCTCGTCACTTTCTATTAGGTACGAAGTACTTTTTTTTCTTTTATTTTTCTTTTATTTAAGGAACAGTAAACAACTTCAACAGATGATTAATAACTAATCTTAATCCTAAAATTTAAATTTAGTGAAGCCAACACCACTAGTCTCTAGATAATAATTTATAGAATAAATTACAAAAATGAGAGATGTGAAGGAGGACTTAGTACATATGCAATATTACAAAATAACATTAGTTGGAACTACTTAAACTCCTAATATAAAATAAAAGAAAAAGGAAATTTTTAACAATTTAATTAAACAAGTCCGAATTAACGACAATAGTTCGTGTCGCTTAAATATTAAAAGCATTTTCACTATCGAACTATTTAAAAACATTACAATCTAGACATAAACAACTAAACAAAAAAGCTGTTAACATTTTAGGTTTGATTTTATTTTTTTAGTTCGTAAGAGTCATAAGCTTATTAATCACTTTGTTTCTAAAGGAGTTTGCACGACTGTTAAAAATGTCAATGTCCCAAAAGTGATCATTATAATTTTGCATAAGCGATACAATGGCGCTCTTTTGCCAGCATTGGTTTTACACAAGGGAAGGGCAAATGTTTGACGTGAGCATGTTGATCTTACATGCGACCTAGTAGGTACACGATATTGCAATTTTTTTGTTACAGGAATGCAATCATATCTATTTATATATACTTTTCACTTTATATGAGGTACTTCTAGGGTCGTGTAGTGGCGGTGTAAGAATATCTACTACCCCTAATCGTCTTATGGGTATCGTAAAAGGATACAGAACAAACCTGGAAATGGGCAGCAGCGTCTTCCAAAATAACAATAGAAAAAAATTGCGATTGCGAGTTTGCTGCGAACATATATTACCATAGTTGGCAATATATGTTCGCAGCAATATATATATAGTCAGGTCATAAGTATTGTCACACAGTAAAAACTTTTCTTTTAGAATGCTGGCCACAAAAAAGTTTATTGAATTCGAATTTCGAATTGTTCATGAAAATAAAACTGTATACTTTTTAGAATTTTACTTATTTTTAAATATGGAGTGGACACTTAAAGAAGACCGTGTTGCAGTTATTGCGTTGCATCCTTTGGTTGCATCGTTGCGGTTACGCGCCAATTCAAATTTTTGACATACTGAAAAATTTGAATATAACCAAAAGATTCGTTTATCGTACCATCAAACGATACAATGAAGACTAGTATAGATGATAGGTCAAGAAGTGGTCGCCCTCGGTTTGTTAGGACTCCAGCAGTGATAAAAGCTGTTAAGGTTTTAGGTTAAGCAGAACCACGGTGAAAAGGGTGTTAAATGAAGATTTAGGGCTTCGGGCATATCGAAGAAAAACAGGACATCGTTTGAATTCTCGTCCAATGGACGTGAGACTGAAGAGATGCCGCGCTTTGTTGAAGCGGTACGCGGGAAAAAAATATCGGGAAATTCTTTTTTTCGGATGAAAAAGTTTTTACCGTAGAAGAGAGCCACAACAAACAAAATGATAAGGTGTACGCACACAGTAGTGAAGAAGCGAGCAACCGTATTCCGCGTGTCCAACGCGGTCATTTTCCATCCTCGCTCATGGTATGGTTGGGAGTTTCTTATTGGGGCTTAACAAAGGTACATTTTTGTGAGAAAGGTGTAAAAACAAATGCAGTTGTGTATCAAAATACAGTCCTGATGAACCTTGTGGAAACTGTTTCTCATACCATGTTCAATAACAGGCACTGGGTATTCCAACAAGATTCGGCGCCAGCTCATAGAGCGAAGAGCACACAAGACTGGCTGGCGGCGCGTGAAATCGACTTCATCCGGCACGAAGACTGGCCCTCCTCCAGTCCAGATTTGAATCCGTTAGATTACAAGATATGGCAACACTTGGAGGAAAAGGCGTGCTCAAAGCCTCATCCCAATTTGGAGTCACTCAAGACAAGACATAAGGCAGCCGCCGATATTGACATAGACCCCGTTCGTGCTGCGATAGACGACTGGCCGCGCAGATTGAAGGCCTGTATTCAAAATCACGGAGGTCATTTTGAATAAACTTTAGTGTCATAAGAATCTATGTTTTGTTAAGTTCATTTTGGTATATAAATGGTTACATAATGAATAAACTTGTTTCAATTATTTTATATTAAACATGTGACAGAATTTATGACCTGACTAGGTATATATATCACATATATATGTGTGTGTGTATATAGCAACTATGGCAAATATCCACCCTATAAGGTAATCTAATAAGGAATGAGGTGATCGCTACCAAGCTATTTCTAATTTATTTTGTGTTGTAAGCAAGAAACCCAGCCGTCATTTTAAAAAAAAGTCCCACTGGGTTTCTTGCTGGTCCTCCCAGGACAGAGGTTTTTTCGAACCAGTGGTAATTAAACAAAAGAGTGAATTTCGATATATGTATTTTCATGATTGTTTATTTAAACATGACTGAGATCACCAAGTATTAATAATAATAATAAATAAGGTTCAGAAGGGGTTTCTTCCAGGGATAAGGATAAGAAGGGGTATATTATAGGACGATTGTTTGAGCCCAATCTGGTTTTGCCTCTCCCTGAAACCTCTCAGTACCTCATTGGAGGACTCCGGGAGGGAATTTCAGCTTTGAAAGGGAGGTACAGAAGTGACCCACGTTTTCAATATGGATGATCTCAAATTATTTGCCTCCAGTCGCTCCCATCTTATGGAATTGCTAAACATCAATTGTGATTTTAGTAATGCTATTGGAATGGAGCTGGGGACGGATAAGTGTGCGGTCCTCCATGTTGTAAGGGGAAGGGTTACTAACTCTGAGGGCATAGATTTATCTATGCTAATCAACTTAAAGACCCTTTCCGAGGTTGAAACATACCGATACCTGGGTATGTCACAGAACATCGGTATCAATGAGGTGAGTATGAAGCAGTCCATTTACGATGTGTTTTATGTACGCTTGACCAAAGTGCTTAACAGCCTTTTGTCCGGTGTGAATAAGACACATGCATATAACGGTTGGCGCATGCCTGTACTTATGTATACCTGTGGGATACTTAGGTGGACTCAAACTGAAATTAAAAACCCTGGATAGAAAAGTCCGCACTACTACGACGTCACATAGGATGCATTGGAGATCGTCGATTATGAGGCTGTACTTGCCGCGGAAACATGGTGGGCGTGGCCTATTAAGCGCGCTTACCATGCGTAATCGCGAAGTGTGCAGCCTCCGTAATTACTTTCTGATGACATTGGATGATCCATTCCATAGGAGCATCATTTCTTGTGACAAAGGGCTTACCGCTCTATCCTTAGCCAACGAGCAATGGCAAGACCCGGCTGTATGCATGAGGATCTACTGGGACCGGGCCGTCATCACAGACAGGACAAAAGCTTGATATTGTGCTGATGGACCGGGCACAGTCAAGGATATTTTTCGTTGACGTTACCATTCCGTATGACGAGAAACTCGTGAAAGCCGAAACAGATAAGCGAACAAAATATCTGGACCTGGCTCACGAGGTGACCGACATGTGGGGTGGACTGCCGACCGAAATGATACCTGCAGTCGTTTCTGCGAACGGGTTAATCCCAGTCAGCCTCTCGGGTCATCTGAGGCGACTGGGACTCCGTTACGGACCGCTCCAAGCTCAAATACAGAAGGCAGTGCTCCTCGATACCGTCCGCATCGTCCGCTGGTTTCTTTCCCTTTCCCCCTAACACTCAGCCGTTTGGGCATCCCTGCCGAGGGCTTCCATCTGGTTGGCTTTTTATTTATTTAATGATGACAATGATAATGATATAAAAATGCCTTAAAGTTAATGAATGAATTAATTAAAAATTAATATTAATGTTTTTTTTATTTAAAAAAGAGTTTGAGTTTAAATTTAAAAAAGAGAAGACGATATATGAAACAAGAATAAAAAGGGAGTTGATCGAGCAGGTTTAATACGTGGTAGAGCCATGCTGCAGGTATATTATGGTTGTAGCACGAATGGGTCGGCTCGACCGGGGAAGGACCACGTTCTCACAGAATACCAGCGTAAAATAGTAGCTTAACGCTGCTGTGTTTCGTATGGTGAGTGTAGAGAACCAGAGACCCTTTTTACTGGAAACGAGGCATTCCATCTTAGTCCTCATGGATGACATTACGCATCTGCATTTTGATCCTTAATCGAAGATAGATGTAGATGTCTATGGGCCACAGCAACCACTTACCATCAGGTGGACTGTGTGCTCGTTTGTCACTCTTAACCTATAAAAAAAAAGACGAGTTTGTGTTTTTGTGATATGTATTAAGCAGGGATGGTAGATATGATAAGAGTAGGTATAGAACGACGAGGGAACGCAGGAAATAGAGTAAATCGGGCTCTACACTCTATTGTGGAAAGTCAGAATGTGTCAAAAAGGCACATATGGCAATTCACAGTGTACTTGTTACTTGTTCACTGTGTTAGTCTCTACTTTAATTTATATTATGAAAGTTGGTTGTGAGAGAAGAAGCACGGGAGTAGAATAAATGCTGTAGAAATGCGGTCATTAAGGAGTATGTTAGGGCTGAATTTGAATGACAGGGTGAGAAATTGTGTGATAAGACAAGAGTGTTGTTTGCAAGATGATGTTGTGACCAGGATTAAGAAAGGAATGCTTCATCTAAGTTTGGTGGAAAGACTGACAAAGCCAGTTTACGTTGCAGAAGTGAACCGCAGAGTCGAGAAGGGTTGCCCTAGGCGAAAGTTTATCGACCAAATTGGCGATATATTGAAAAATTAAGGCCAAATTTAATTTACCCTTAACCGACGAGCATGTACATATGTGTAGGTATATGGATGTGGAGGAGGCGAGAGAGGTGTGTCAGGATCGTGCCAAATGGAATTCCGTAGTCTCTGCCTACGCCTCTGGGTGACAGGCGTGAGTGATTATATTATTTTCAAAATTTTTGGCGACTTATGTTCAACTTTTGAAGTATATATTTTTAATACGTAAGGCAACGTCTCCGATGTTAGAAAAGGTTTCATCGCGGGATTTTATAAAGATTTAAAATATTTTTATACGTGGTGGAGCCATGCTGCAGCTATATTAGTAGTATAGTTGAAGCACGAATGTGTTGGCTCGACCGGGGAAGGACCACACTCTCACAGTATACCAGCGTAAAATAGCAGCTTAACGCTGCTGTGTTTCGTATGGTAAAACATAACTTTTTAAAACGCTGTCATCTTTGTATTGAAATAGGAGGGCGTCATTTTGAAACCTCGCTTTAATAAAGAATTAAAATGATTAATTTTTGACAACTTTTTTTGTTATCATACTAAAATAAGCCCAAATTACCTAATGAATAAATTACAATTTATTTCTTTAAATTTTTACAAATTATCATCTTATTATCATCTTTATCGGTTAGTTTGTGTACATTTGAATGCAATCGAGAATTTTCCACTAAAATTTGCCGCAGGGATGGCAAAAATAGGCAACATATTTTTTTAAAGCTTAAAAAATTTTGTGGATTTTTAGCTTGGGAGGCCGATTACAA
Source organism: Parnassius mnemosyne (assembly GCA_963668995.1). Classification (NCBI taxonomy): domain Eukaryota; kingdom Metazoa; phylum Arthropoda; class Insecta; order Lepidoptera; family Papilionidae; genus Parnassius; species Parnassius mnemosyne. The sequence goes on along the minus strand of CAVLGL010000104.1, from coordinate 9,174,992 downwards.
CAAATAATAGCGCATTAAGTACCAACTCTTTTAATGTTCTAAATAGCTTAGAGACTTGAAAAGTTTTTAAAGTCAGTTAGAACCTATGGAAACTCCTTTTTGTATTTTTAAATTGAAGTTGAAATTTTGCGTCTACCCCACTAAAAACCAAAATTCTTACTTTCGATACTTTTTAAGTAACTTGCAGGAATTTTAGGAAATTTATTATTTTATGTGTGAAAGTATCATTTAAAGCAAGCATGTCAAAAGAAAAAAATCTAATAAAAAATATCTACTACAAAAAAGTTACGAATTTTTGAAGCCCCACCGGCAGAAAACACTAAAAAAATACAAAACAAATTATAACTCGAAAACTACTCAAAATCGGATAATATGGAGTATTTTCGGAAACCCCATTATATTTAATTTTTTCTTTTGGACGTCACTATTTGAACCAACCTGTATATTTATACATACGTTATATTAAAGGCTTAATGAATTCGATACCTTTGGCTTGTTATTTGTTAGTTAACTTTTTCTCTAATTTATTATAATTACCAATTATTTTAATGTTATTGTGTGTTTATGTTTAAATATTAATATGAATTTAATTTGATACTGTTAACCTACATTTAATGTTAATGTTGTATGCTCTAACAGGCAGATCACCGAGTACTTGCTTTTTTATAACAGCATATTGTTCTACTGTAGATATAACCTGTGTTCACAATAAAATAATTTGAAGTGAATTTAATTATGTTAAGTTGGAATTTCGTTTGGATATATTTAAAAAATAACACGACTTTATGTACCATTATTCACTTTCTCTTATTCATATAATATATGCTTTATGTAATACATAGTTTTGTGGTCGGAATTAATTCGATTCACGCGTAATTTTATTTTAAGGAGGCCATCGGGGCGGATATTAAGTTGATAGTATGCGTCCGTGTCGCGGCGTACTTGTAACTCAACTTTTATCAGGTGTTCGAGAGTCGAAGAGTTCGATTGATTGATGCTTTCCTTAGGTAGAGTTTAACTAATTCCGTCCTAATGCTTTTGAACCGAGACTGTAGCTCAGGATATAAACGCTCGCCTTAAAATGTCATAGTAATAAATTAATATTTACGTGGTAAAGTCGCTGCAAAACTGGAAAAGACTAAGCTCGCACAGAGCACCAGTGTGATGTAGCGACATTTTTTTTTATGGGATAAGGATGACAAACGAGCACATAGTCCACCTGATTGTAAATAGTTGTTCTGGCCCATAAGACATCTACGTCTATCCTCGATTACAAATTAAAATGCAGATGCGTTATCACCCGTGAGGACTAAAATGAAATGCTTCGTTTCCAGTAAAAAGGGTTTCCGGTTCTCCACACTCACCATACGAAACAGCAGTGTTAAGCTGCTATTTTACGCTGATATTCTGTGAGAGCGTGGTCTTTCTACGGTCGAGCCAACCCATTTGTGCTACAACTATGCCAGTAATCTAGTAGCAACATGGCTTTACCACGTATACATAATGCATTTGTGCTTTTTATGGTGAGTGCCGAGAACCTGAGGTACTTTTTACTGATTACAAGGCATTCCATTTCAGTCCTCAGGAGTGGCAACTGGCAATGTATTACACTTTGATCCTTAATCGAGGATAAATGTAAGTATCTATTATTCCATTTTTATTACTCTATAATTAATCCATTATCACCTTGAGAATGACAAACCGCACTTACTCTTCTTGACTGAGACGCAGATTAGATGTCCTCTAGATGCGGCGTACCTTGGCTACCCTGGGTACACATAGCAGCATAATTTCCATAAACGCGCCGGAGTCTGTGTTTACGTACGTCAGTGTACCATCTCAATTACCTCACTGCGGTACCTCAATGTCAAAGGTCCGTATCACCAACAAGGAGGTTCTTAAAACCTTGCGAAGTCTAGACGTGAACAAAGCTAGTGGACCTGATGGTATACCAACTATAGTTCTAAAGGTATGTGCACCTGAGTTATCTCCTGTAATTACACGCTTGTTCTGCCTCTCATTCAGGACTGGAATAGTGCCCAAATCTTGGAAGCTGGCCAATGTGCAGCCTGTGCCTAAAAAGGTAGCCGTACCGACCTTGCCAACTATCGACCAATTTCAATTGCCTCCATACTCTGCAAGGTTATGGAGCGTATATTGAACGCCCACCTTATGGCATACCTAGAGCAAAATGATTTCCTCAGTGATCACCAGTACGGGTTGCGCCGAAATCGATCAACTGGGGACCTTCTAGCGTATGCCACTCAAATATGGGGCGAAGGCCTCGAGAACAGTGGTGAAGCACTTGCTGTTTCCCTCGATGTTTCGAAGACTTCTGACAGGGTTTAGCTCACTAGTCTATTGGGCAAGCTTTCAGCGTACGGCTTATCCCCTGGCCTGATTGTCTGAGTGAAGGACTTTCTGAGTGAAGGGTCTCTCCGGGTCGTCGTCGATGGCTGCTCATCCGATACTGTGGCGACTAACGCCGGTGTTCCTCAGGGGTCCGTTATCTCCGCAACTATCTTCCTGCTGCATATAAATGATCTGCTCATTCCCGGTGTCTATGGGTATGCAGACGACAACACAGTTGTGGAGAGATACCAACCAAGTGCTTGGGCCAGTCGGGATCAAATCCAGTTAGAAGGAGAGGCTGTGGTTTAGCGTGTGAATCTCACACTACAGGCAGTATCTGAATAGGGCGATGCCAATCTCGTGAGATTTAACTCCTCCAAAACACAAGCGTGTCTTTTCACCGCAAAAGGGAGCCCGCTTAGCTTGGCTCCTACTTTCCGGAATGTATCCTTGGAGTACACTGACCGCCTTCAGTTGTTAGGTGTTTAATTTTCTCCGAACCTCAACTACGGGCAGTACATTGAGTCCAGAGTCAAAGCAGCCGCAAGGAAACTTGGTGCGGCGGTACTTCACGCCGGGGCAGCTTCTTACCTATATAAAGCGCAAGTCCGGTCGTGCATGGAGTACTGCTGTCACATATGGGCTGGTGCTGCAAAATGCTACTTGGCAGCGTTGGAATCAGTGGAGAGACGTGCTAAGAGGTGACCCTGATTCGGTTGAAACCAAACTTGTCAGCCTCGAGCACAGGCGCAGAGTAGCCAGTCTCTCGATATTCTATAGGATGCATTTCGGTGAGTGTGCGCAGGAATTACACGCTTTAATTCCTCCCTCTCCTCTCCACCATCGGACAACCAGGCGATAGGCGGGTCTTCACCCCTTTGTTGTCGATATTTCACGCATTAGAACCAAAAGGTATGCTTCGTCTTTTGTAATGCGTACCTACAGCAAAGGAGTGGAATAATTTGGTGGCGTCTGCCTTTGTGGAAATCTATTACAATGGGGTTGTTATAAAACAATTTGCTTAAAACCGCGTAAAGAAAAAAATGATGTGTCCTGCCCAGTTTTAAGGGTACCTCCCACCCTCCCTCAATCGCGCGCACTACCATCCTCAGTACCACCACACTAGGCACGACACACCACTCTTGAAAATACGACACATGTTTCGCCTCTACACGAGGCATCCTCAGGTGAAGCAGACTCTGCGGAGGCTAGCCGCTAGCGACGGATATAGTGTGCGCGATTAAGGGAGGGTGGGAGGTCCCCTTAAAACTGGGCAGGACACATCATTTTCTTTCTTTACGCGGAATTAAGCAAATTAGTTTATAACAACCCAAAAAAAAAACTATTGACCGCAGCCACAGCATTCACTTAACATGGTGGACAGTATATGTTCGCATATCATCATTAAACTTTACTTGAAATGAATTTATTCTATTTATATTTTTCTAACCCGGTACGATCTCCACCGGCACGGCGCCAATGAAATTGTTAGTTGCAATTTCTTGAAACCAGTATATCTGAAACTATAAACATTTTTCGAAGACATATTGTGAAGCAGCTCGTTAGTCTAGGGGTCGTAAACATGCTATGGATCATGAGGTCCTGCGTTCCGCGTCAGGGCAAAATTAGTAATTGGATTTTTCCGTCAAGAAATTCTCAGTAGCAACCCGGAATCAGGAAGTTGGCGGTGTTTCACTCCCGTGCTTCGGAAAGGACGTAAAGCTGTTGATCCTGAGCTTCATCTCTCTCCAGTCGTGTCGAATTGCCGTCCCATCGTCACTATGAGAGTGAGGGAATACAGAATGCACTTGTACTTGCGCACACTATTATTATCTATATACTAATTTATTATCTGTGGTTACGGCCGCGAGCCAAGGCTGGCACCTGAGAGTCTGAGCTCACTTGCTATCCGGTTTTTGGCTGTAGTTCTTGCGATACTCTGTCGTTAGGTCAAGACATTTTTCTTTTCTGTCATTTCACATAAGTAGTCGCCTTTCACGACACCGATTACAAGAAACGGAGTCCGTCACACGGCCTAAAAGATTTTAGAACCGATGTAAAACAGGTTAGCTAGTTTAGCTAATATTCTTTTTCATTCATTTTTTTATTTTACCTGCACCTTTCTTGCCGCTATCGGTATGAGAATTTAAGCGCTGGAAATATTTTTTCCATTTATTCATACAAAGTAAGGTACATTACTAGAGAAATTATTTCGCCAAACTGCAATCAGTTTGTAGGCGGATACACGCTCTGAAAACTATATATTATTATGCAACATCATCTACAATACAAATACAATTAATTATTAAAAAAAAATAATCAAAGCGAATAAAATCAATTACAAAATATTTAAAAAGAAAAACATCAATCAAACAACTAAACATTGTTTGATTACTTTTGATTTTTTTTCTTATTTACATCTATAATGTACTTATAACTCAGTTATAGGCGTAATAATAATATTTGTAGGCGTTTTATGCCTTAACTTTTTTATTAAACGAAACGAAATGGTTACAACAACAGTAACCTAATGCTTATAGCCGTTTGTCGGAAGCTAATTAATAGAATCAGGCGTTACGTTGCGAAAATCCATTATATTATAGATGTAAAAAAAATATTAACTAAGATCCGCCTTAGATCCGCGTAATGACATTTATTACGCGGATGTCAGCTAATTAATTTCTAACCACTTTAATTTGTTGAAAGCTATGAACTATCGGTGAGTGACGTCATACGTGAGACACGATTTTTTTTTTGAGTACATATGATTTTCGTGAACAAAACATTTTTGATTAATAAAACGAATGCGATAAATAATAAAATGCAATACACGTGCATTTAAGTACCTAAAAGAACTATATCAGCAAATGGTCGTCGCTGTTGGTGATCAGAGGGCTGGTTTTTTTTTTCGTTGATAGGTTATAGGCCTAGGAATAGGAAAGGCAGCTAGCGTTCTTTGCACTATACCGCTGGAGTAGGATTGTATTATAATTTAAGATTTTAGTTCTAGTTTATTTATCGTGGGTTTTTAATTTATATATTTAAACGAAAGCAAGGTGTTACAATATTTCGAAAAGAAAACCAATTAAAAGTAACTACATTACTTAAACGTGTGTTTCAAAGGAGTGCTTGCCTTAAAAATTCGTAATACATGAGAAAGTCAAGTTCGATCCCCGCTAGAACCAACAAAATTGTTAATTTTAATTCAAAGTTCTTATTTACCACATGCTCTGCCGTTAAGGGAAACATCGTGCGGAAACTTGCAGGCTTGAAATATAAAAAAAATATATTTTAAGGCCATGTGAATGATGTTCATGTGAAATCCGTCAACACGCATTGGGGCAGCGCTGCGAACTCTTCCTTGCTCCAAGCCCCTCTTAACACGTTTATAATATATACCTTTTTTTTTATAGAATAAGTGTGAACGAGTAAACAGTCCACCTGATGGTAAGCGGATGCTGTGGCCCATAGACATCTACATTTATCCCTAATTAAGAATCAAAATGCTCCGGTTCTCTACACTCACCATACGAAACACAACAGCGTTAAGCTGCTATTTTACGCTAGTATTCTGTGAGAACGTGGTCCTAGTAGTATCGCAGAATAAATAATAGTTGGTAGTATGCTGATTTTTGTACTGCAGACAATACTGTCTTAGCTATTTTGTCTGCATCTCATCGACGTCCCAAATATTGACAAAAATCAAAGATATTTATTTATTCTATTTTCAAGGATAAGTAACTCATCGACAAGTATACATAGTTTATATATATTTAAATGTCTTTGACAAAAATAAAATAAAATTTAATAAGCATACTTATGTTTCGATATTAGTGAGTAATAAAAAGCGAAAGAGACACAGATACTACAGATAATATACACTTAATGACTTTCAGAAGCTCTTAATAAAGTTTGTTGTTGGCTTTAAACCTGTTTGTATATAATTTTTCGTTACCTCGCAAATGTTTATAACTTGAAACTTGAATCACCAAGTGTCGATACGACCGGAAATGACGACGTCCGTCGAAAATATCGAAGAGCATTAAAATGTAGGTAACCTTAAAATCAGATCCCTTATCATCGAAAATTTATTAATAGACGCTTTATCTAAAGAATTATAGAGTGCACAATTTTTCTCATAGACTATACGCGTCACTTTTTCACTTCTGTGGTGCAGTGACCCCGAGGTGAGATCATGTCATTATTCTCTGTCCTCCGCAATCTCTCGCAAGTTGTCACCAGCATGAAGCTTGCGCAGGTTTTACACCCGGTCGCTTCAGCGATAATTGGGTCGACTAACTGGACGTCCGCCAATTGGTCGATCGATATATTATCTCTTTAAATTTCGAACATCGAAAACGATGTAAGAATATCCACTACCCCATATCATCCCGTGGGTGTCGTAAAAGGCGGAAAAGGAAAACAAAGCAGGAGATGGGCAGCAGCGTCTTCCTAATAACGACTATACTTATAAATAAAAAACTGCGGTTGCCAACCCGGTTACCAAGCGTAGAAGCTATGGCAAATATCCCCTAATGAGGCAATTTATGCAGGAGATCTATGTTCAGCAGTTGACTTTAATAGGCTATAACGGTAAACTCCGATGCTGTTCCATCCGGAATGGACATGACCGAGCCACCGGAGACTGTGTGCTTTTATTTGTCCAATGATGTATGGCTCGGCCATTTTTCTAATTCAGAGTTATTCCGGTAGAGTATACCCATTAGCTGACATCTTCCCTTCTAAATATAAAACTGAATAAAAGGGATTATACATATTTTTTATGGGATAGGGTGACAAACGAGCACATAGTCCACCTGATGGTAAGTGGTTGCTGTGGCCCATAGACATCTACATCTATCCTCGATTACGAATCAAAATGCAGATGCGTTGTCACCCGTGAGGACTAAGATGGAATGCCTTTTTTCCAGTAAAAAGGGTCGCCGGTTCTCTACACTCACCATATGAAACAGCAGTGTTAAGCTGCTATTTTACGCTGGTATTCTGTGAGAGCGTGGTCCTTCCCCGGTCGAGCCGACCCATTCGTGCTACAACTATACTATTATATAGCTGCAGCATGGCTCTACCACGTACAAAATAATATATCCATTTAATTGAATTTCTAGTTTACTCGTAATATTAGAATTGTTCGTAATGTTGAACATCTGACACGCTTTCGTAGATTTCTGAATCACGACAAGAGGTCCACCTACGGGGTCCAATTGTGAATCTAAGCCATTATCAAATCAACTTAATCAGACGGAAAATTTCATCAAAATCGGTCCGGCTATTTAGGGGGAGTTCAGTCACATACATACGGACAGAAGAATTATATAATATATAATATTGTATTATGTTAAACGTTTCTCTTGAAGCATTTTGTCTATTGATGAAAACCGCAGAGACGGCGGTAGGCCACTTTGATTTATACTATGTAGAGATATATTTTTTCTGTTAGAAAGAAATAAACACTTTATCTACAGACTTCAAAAAGGAGACGGTACTTAATTCGACTGTGTGTTTTTTTATGTGTTATCTCATAACTTCTTTCTGGGTGAACCGATTGACCGACCGATGATTCTTCTTTTATTTGAAAGCTGGTGCTTCTCATGTAGTCCCATATAAATTTAAACAAGGTCTGACTAATAGTTTTTAAGATATTCTTAATAATTTGTATTGAAGTCGGTTGTATAAATTTTTTAATTATAAATTATTTTGGCATAAACCATTGACGTATACAACACAACAATATACACTGTAATAAAAAAAAACCTGCATAAATGAGGAAAACTATTGAATGTAGAAACTTTGTACGTCGTAAGTCATGCCAAAAAAGTCGCGTCGTAACATGTACAATGTGATTAATCTAAGATCGTAACTGAGCATGATTTGCGGTAAACCACAACGCTGATTTTTAACAATGACTAAGTTATGACCACAGATAACTTTATATTCGTCAGAGAGTTAACACTGTTATAATTGGTTTATGATTTAAATGCCAATATTAATTTAAACCTCTTGTTGAATCTTTTGCCTACTAAATTTTTATACGATCGTAGTGCAATTTAATTAACTTTTTAATTTGAAGTGTCAAATGTTTTACTTTTTGACAAGCGATTTAAGTAATAAAACATTTGTAGTAGCTCTAATTTCTAATTTATACCTACGTAACGTACGTATACGTTGTCGTGTAGTGGCGGTGTAAGAAAGTCCACTATCCCATATCATCCTGTAGGTGTCATATAAGGCGACGTACGGAAATAAGCAGCATAATCTTCTTGATAACAACTGAAAATAATAAAAAACTGCGGTTGCCTAATGTCAATTATCACAAACTACAGGCAATCTAAGAGCGTTCTATGCGAGCGTGGTTCTTTCCGGTCGAATCCACTGGGAAAGAACCACGTACTGCTTCGTACTTCTGCCGTAATATAGTTGTAGCATTTTTTTTTTATAGAATAACGGTGACCAACGAGCACACAGTCCACCTGATTAGTAAGTGGATGCTATGGCCCATAGACATCTACATTTGTCATCGATTATGAATCAAAATGGTGTTGCGGTTGTTCATGGGCGGCGGTATTCACTTACCATCAGGTGAGCCGCATGCTCGTTTGCTCCCTCTACTATAAAAAAAATTCAGTTGCTTCGTCACCCCTGAGGACTAAGTTTGAATGCCTCATTACCAGGTTTTTTTTAATAGGATAGAATAACAATCGAGCACACAGTCCACCTGATGGTGAGTGGTTGCTGTGACCCATAGACATCTACATTTATCCTCGTCGTCAGCCGTGAGTACTAAGATGGAATGGCTCTTTTCCAGTAAAAAGGGTCTCCGGTTCTCTACACACACCATACGAAACACAGCAGTGTCAAGCTGCCATTTTACGCTGGTGTTATGTGAGAGCGTGGTCCTTCCCCGGTCGAGCCGACCCATTCGTGCTACAACTATACTACTAATATAGCTGCAGCATGGCTCTAACGCGTACAAATGTATAGCATATATATAACATAGCTGCAGCGGGGCTCTTTCAGTAATCTACACTTACCTGTGATATTTACATAAGTATGCGAGTTTTCGAAGTAATTTATGGAACATTTCCTCCTCTTACTATTCATAAAGTTATTTTCATTCTCACCCAAGCAAAGGACAAGGACGCCGAAGCGAAGCTATGTTTAAAGTACTTTTAAGTACAAGGTAACTATAAGATAATATTTGTTTATGGTTAACCTATTTACATATCCGTATATTGCGTTTCCGTGTACTGTACAAATATAACCACAGAATGTTTATTTGTGAATCATAGGTTTGCAGTGTTGTGACAAGTTTTATAAGTGGTAGAGCCATGCTGCAGCTATATTAGTTGTATAGTTGTAGCACGAATGAGTCGGCTCGACCGGGGAAGGACCACGCTCTCACATAATACCAGCATAAAATAGCAGCTGTGCTGTGCACCATGTTAAGTGAATGTTGTGGCTGCGGCCAATAGATACTTACATTTATCCTCGATTAAGGATGAAAATGCAATACGTTGCCAGTTGCTACTCCCGAGGACTGAATGCCTTGTAACCAGTAAACAGTTCCGGTGAGTGCCGGTTCTCCGAACTCACCATACGAAGTACAGGTGCATTATGTATACTTGGTAAAGCCATGCTGCAGCTATATTACTGGTACAGTTGTAGAACAAATGGGTTGGCTCGACCGCGAAAAGACCACGTTCTCACAGAATATCAGCGTAAAATAGCAGCTTAACACTGCTGTTTCGTATGATGAGTGTAGAGAACCGGAGACCCTTTTTACTGGAAACGAGGCATTCCATCTTAGTCCTCACGAGTGACAACGCATCTGCAGTTTGATTCTTTATTGAGGATAGACGTAGATGTCTATGGGTCACAGCAACCTCTTAGGTGGACTGTGTGCTCGTTTCTCATCGTATTCTATAAAAAAAATAAGACAAGGCCTACTCTTTTTTAACTTATTAGCCAGTGCTTGACCAACAATCCTATCTGGTGGTAAGTGGTGGTGGAGCCCCCGATGGTTAATCGCACTTTATTAACGCAACACAAGCCTATTTCCTCTTGCCTTGAAGACACCCAGATTGTATTCGGATGGAAAGACAGACGTCAGAAAAAGAGGTTTATAGGTGTCCGCTGCGCTGCCGTAATGCGTGTTGGTGGACTTCACATGATGTTTTCGAAATTTTTTTTTTAATTCTTAGTGGTGCAGGTTTTCTCACGATGTTTTCCTTCGCCACCGAACACATGGTCAATTAGAATTACAATTAAAATTAACAATTTCATTAGTGCTGGCAAGGTTTGAACCCGGTCTGTTAGCGTACTGTGATATTTAAGGCGAGCGCTTAGTCCCTGAGCTACCACGGCTCTTCCAAGAGCATATATATTACATCAATCTATTAGAAATTTAAATTAAATTTTAGCATTACTATTTATAAAAATTGAAAGAGTACGGCCTTACTTATAATCGTTGATTATCGCTTACTTAAGTATTAATAATCTCAATACCCGTCCCTTTCTATTGGCATTAAGTGAAAATAAAAAAAACATATTTCTTTATCGCACAACTTCCTTGTGGAATCGATTATCACTAGCGATTTTTCCGAACCAATACGACTTAGGGACCTTCAAGAAAAGAGCCTACTCCTTTTTAAAAGGCCGGCAACGCATCTGCAATACCCCTGATGTTACAGCTATTAATGGGCAGCGGTAGTCACTTACTATCAGGTGAGCCGCATGCTCGTTTGCCGCCCCTCCTATAAAAAAAGCAGAAGCAGAGAAGCCATAATTTTTTATCAGTGAGGCTCATATACACATATAATATTAATTAATTTAACTTTTACTCGAAAAATTCTGCAACAGTATATTAACATTTTCTAATAAGATATTAGGTCCTCAAAGTTTTTTAAAGGTAGTAACATTATCTTCTTCTTCTTCTCTTTTTTTTCTAACATTATCAATACGTCTTTTTTCTTATTCAGTCAAAGTGAATCATGTTCAACCAAGGAAACCTTTTAACACACCAAGAAATCAATGTTTCTTAAATTTTAGTTGCCACTAAGTAAAATATGTGGTACCGTCGCGTCGGTAAGTGCTATTGCCAATCCGTAAACTTATGTCGTCTTGTGTTGTGAGAGTCAATGACAGTGGGAAATGTAGGTGCGTCCACAATGATACAGCTTAAAATACGGATCTACAAAAGGGGCTACGAGTAGGGTTGCCAAACCTACGATTTAATATATGTATATAGTCCGATATATATTCGTGCCTCTCTAATATAGATATATATATATTACACTATATTAGAGGTCAAAATAATGTAATGAGAGTCTTATGACCAGATGTCCACGACTTTTTCTGCCAACAGGGCGGTGCCACTAGAAAGTGAGGTATAATATTTGACAGATTTTATAGCGGGGAAGTTAATTTGTTCGGAAAATGTAAAAGTTATTGTTCCTTTCTGTACTATTAGCTATATTTTATATTAATGAAATTAAAAATAAATAAACCAAACCACAGATATTCATTAAAAAAGAAAAATTAAAAAAAAGTTAAAAATATGCAAATAATTATAGAGCAAACCACTGAGGCATTGTTTTGTGTATTAATATAATACTCTAAAAACTGATAAACTTTTATTAAAAAACAATGAAATGAAATAACATTGTGTAACAAAAAATTTTTACCTCAGTGTCAACCAGCGACATCTGGTGAGCAGAAAATTATTAGCTCTCGTTCTGAAAAAAATATAGTAGGTGAAACGACTATACACTACATATAATGTCGCTAAGCTCAAAGGCTCAAAGCAGCAAATTTTTTTCTAAAACATAAAGTATACATTTGAAACGCTATAAAAATATTTAAGGAAACATATCATGTTTATTTAATTTTTTTTTTGATTTTGATTTATACTATGTTTTACTCCAAATTACTACAATATTAGACACTGCTGGCCTGGCGGACATTTTCTGACCTCTCCGGTATAGGTGGCGTGACGAACTTTTTACAGTGTATAAATAAAATTTAGTAATAACTACCACCTATCGGATCCAGATTTCGTGATTTTCTATTTTGGCACTAAACGAATATATTATGTTTGTGAATATTTTTTTTTATATAGGATAGGGTGACATACGAGCACACAGTCCACCTGATGGTAAGTGGTCGCTACGGCGCATAGACATCTACATTTATCCTCGTTTGCAAATCAAAATGCAGATGCGTTGTCACCCGTGAGGACTAAGATAGAATGCTTCTTTTCCAGTAAAAAGGGTCTCCGGTTCTCTACACTCACCATACGAAACACAGCAGCATGAAGCTGCTGTTTGACGCTGGTATTCTGTAAGAGCGTGGTCCTTCCCCGGTCGAGTCGATTCATTCGTGCTACAACTATACTACTAATATAACTGCAGCATGGCTCTACCACGTTTCATTTTACGACATGAATCATTTTAATCAATAAATAGAATTTGTTTATAACTTGGGCCACATATCGGATTCCAGCATCACTGTGAACCATCGTCTCGACAAAACAAATATGTTGTGTAAATAATGAATATCGCCTCAACCTCAATAGGTCAAGTCGTTCAGTTACGCGATTACTAAGAGACGCCTCAATATATTATATAATAATAAAAATAAAGATAAAAATGTTGGCAACCCTAGTTACGTGAGTTCCAATTCTGCGAGTGCGATTGCCAGTTAGATTAATTGAGTATAGAATAGCTACTAAAAAAGTTAGTCTGTTGAGTAGGATTTTGGCATGGATTCACTAGGGATAGGATAGGATAGATTTAATACGACTAATGTTTGCAGGCAGATAATTAACGTACTATGTTCACTCGTATGTTTTGTTACATCAAGGATAGTGTTTTAGTGCGTTTTAGCAATACTTTAAGAAATAAAGAATATGTGCGTATTTTTTTTGACAAAGTGCCCAAATAAAAGAAATTAAAAACCAATCAAGTGCACGCTTTCCCATTTCCTTGTAAAGGGTGATGTTCATATGTCAGTTTTTTTGTTTAAATTCTTATCTCGTCTGTATGCAGCTTACCCTGCCTAACTGACAAATCAGGCCCTAGCGATACGATTGACGGTGGAAAAAGTTGAATTCAAGCTTCTCGGGCATTCCATCTTAATCCTTAGGTGTAGTGATCACGCATTTATTGCCTTCTTTATTTGTACTTGTCTTTTTTTTATAGGAGAGGGGGCAAACCAGCATGCGGCTTACCTGATGGTAAGTGATTGCCGCCGCCCATGAACAGCTGCAACACCAGGGAGGGAATCGCAGATGCGTTGCCGGCCTTTAAAAAGTAGTACGCTCTTTCAATTTCAGAGTTCAGGTCCCTAACCTTCAAGAAAAGAGCGTACTCCTCGTCGTATCGGTCCGGAAAAATCGCTGATGGTGATCGATTTCACAAGGAAGTCGTGCGAGGAAGAAAACATTTTCTAAATCGCACAATGGTGGACCGCCAATAATCCAGATGGTGTGAATGGTATCGGAAGTTCTGCCGCGATGTGCGTTCGTGAAATTTGGCGGCTGGGATTAATCCGAACAATTCCTCAGAGCACTCCCCGTGGTAGTTGCGAAAGAAAATGCAAAGGAATACAACATCTCCTCGCAGTGTCAATGAATCGAGCCAATCGGAAAGGACTCGGTCGTCGACGATTCGAGCCGCTCTGCGCTGGATGCGGTCAAGTGGAAGGAGCTGGCTGGGGAGCCCCTGCCCAGAGATGGGAACAGTATTCCATGTGAGGCCGAACCTGCGCCTTGTAAAGTTGTAGGCGGTGTGCCGGCATGAAATACTGTCCCGCTCTGCTGAGCACGCCAAGCTTTTTAGAGGCCAATTTAGCCTTCTCTTCCAAGTGACCACGAAACTGCACGTCACTCGATATGTCGACTCCGAGGATTCCGATACTGGCTGAGGCAAGAAGGGGAGTCCCTTGAAACTGAGGAGATACGACAAAGGGGTTCTTTTTAGCGGTAAACGCGCAAACTTGTGTCTTCTGAAGATTAAACTGGACTAGATTTAGTCGCCCCCAATCCGAGACTTTGTTCAGCAAAGACTCGACTTCAGACACAAGTTTGTTCCGGTACTCGGCGACGTTTTCACGAGAAATATTGGCACGGCCAGTGTATAGAGCATCACCAGTGCTGTCATCCGCATAGCAATGAATGTTACCAGTTAGCAACATATCATTGATATGCAGAAGAAACAGCATTGGTGATAGCACACAGCCTTGTGGAACACCAGCGTTAATAGGTTTGTAGTCGGAGCACCGTCTACAACGACCTTGATACTCCGATCTGCAAGGAAACTAGTTATCCAATCGCACAATTTCTCGGGAAGCCCATAGGAAGGGAGCTTCGAAAGAAGCGCTTTGTGCCAAACCCGATCGAAGGCCTTCGCAATGTCCAAGCTAACAGCCAACGCCTCCCCCTTGGACTCTACTGCCTCTGCCCATCTATGGGTCAGGTAGACCAAAAGAAAAGATCACCAGCTGATCGACCCCGACGAAAACCGTATTGGCGGTCACTAATCAGCTGGTGATCCCCAAGGTACCGCATGAGTTGGCAGTTAATAATTGATTCCATTATTTTGGAGAGCAAGGAGGTGATCGCGATAGGCCTGTAGTTGGATGGGTCTGAGCAGTCGCCTTTTTTAGGGATCGGGTGGATAAAAGCTGTCTTCCATGAATTCGGGACTACGCCTTGGGAGTAGGAGTACCGGAAAAGACGCGTTAGGACCGGTGCCAACTCCGGAGCACACGTCCTCAGCACAATTGGGGGGATTCCGTCAGGCCCACTCGACTTCTGGATGTCCAGGGAGAGGAGTGCTTTGCGAACCGAGTGCTGTGAGAACAGCACATCCGGCATGGAGCACTCACACCGCGGGATGGTCGGCGGTGTTTTCCCTCCGTCATCAAGAGTCGAGTTGGACGCAAAAAGGGAGCCTAAAAGGTCGGCTTTGTCTTTTGCGTCTTGGGCCAGTGAGTCATCCTCCCTGTGTAGCGATGGTAGTGACGGCTTACAGAAATTCCCTTGGACAGCCTTGGCGAGAGACCAGAATGCACGGGTTCCCGAAGAAAGGCGAACTAGTTTCTCGCCAAATCTGCCTATGTGCTCTGATTTTGCCTTGGCAATAACTCTTTTGAAGGACCTGGAGGCGAAGTTACACTTCTTTTTAAGTGTGCTGGTGTTACATCCCGAGTCGCTGAAGCCGCAGCCCAGGCTTGATAATACTCCTGCTTACTGCGTAATGCAGTCTTACAGGAGCGACCAAACCAAGGCTGAGATCTGCCTCCGATGGGTACCACAGATGATGGAATAAATATTTCCATTCCCTGTAGTACCACATCAGTGACTGAGTCAGCAACAGCGCTGGGATTATCCGGCGAGAAGCAAACCCATAGGTAAGATGCAAAGAAAGACCGCATTCCGTCCCAATCCGCCGACCTGTAATGCCAAACACGGCGGCAACCTGCAGAACGCAACCGCGAGGAGAGCGTGAGTGGCACTACACTCCGGATCAGACAATGGTCCGAAGAGCCGAGAGGGGCGGAAACCTGATATCCGTCCGGATGAGAGGTCAGCAGAAGGTCCAACAGGGAAGGTGTATGATCCTCCACATCTGGAATCCGCGTAGGCGAAGTAACCAGTTGTGTCAGACCATATGCCAAAGCAAAGTCATAAACACATCTCCGTTAAACGTGAACCGAGCCATTCGGCATGGTGGGCGTTAAAATCGCCAAGGATCACGATCTCTGCGGATGGAACCTGTTGTAGCAAAAAATCTGTAGCCATTTGGACGTGGTTAATGAGTCGGTCTGTTTCGGCATTACCGCTATGTGACCTATAGAGGCACCCGTAGACGCACGGATGGTCGTCGTTGTCTACGCGTAGCCATAGGATGGATAGGTCCGAACCTTCAAGAGTGCCGAGGCGTCGAGAACAGATGTCCTCTCTGACATACACGCAAACTCCAGCCCGAGGCACAAAGGAGTGCTCCAATTTGTACCCCGGGTAGGAGAGATACGAAGTATCAGCTGGAGAGGAAACCTGCGTCTCGGTCAGAAAGTCTATGGGCTGTCGACTGATAGCTTGTTTGACACTTTAATGTTTAAAAAGATTAGCAGTGTATTTTTTCTGTTTTGCTCTTTGTTTATTATTTTTTTAAATGTTACTCCCATACCAGGATTTTCTCCTATATCGTGGAGGCAGTTTACATACATAAATTTCACAATTACAAACATCCAGGCCCGGAACAATTATTTGTAGGCCATACAATTACTTGTTTTTGCCTGCCGATAGACCTTTACAAATGTGTGCGTGCGCAGTAAAATCATTTAAAATAACGCGTTACCACTCATTTTAAACTTAAAAGATAAAAGGGACATAATTATTGTGATATTTTTAAATTATTTTTTTTTTCACTTTCATTGGTGCCGGCCGGGATCGAATCCGAGTTGCTTGCGTACTATGATAGGCTGCTCACCTACTATAATAATTACGGCAAGTATTCTAACCCCTTTTGATACTATGGCTCATTTCATAATGTATATAATATACATCATTCAGTACGTACATAGTATTAACCTAAACATTAGATTTAATGAAATCAATGTTATAAATTTTGCAAGCTTGTGATTAAGTTGAAAGTTTGTGAACAGTTCCACTATTTTGCACGCATATATACATTCACGGGGATAAGCCACAAAGGTCGCGCTTTGATATCGTATCGTATCGTCTGTCGCGTTGGGCAATGGCACTCGCGCGGCGCACTGGCGCGCATGCGCTGATAGACATTTTACCGCCAAACGCCGCACTCGTTGTTTCACTATAAAAAAATCAACAATATTTAATTTCGACATTGATATATTTATTTTTAATATTAATTTCGTATTGAATTAAATTATTGACACACTTTTAATTTAATTTTGTTGTGTCAAAGCTTGTTAGACATTTGTGTGAGTTGTTTGTAATAAACATTTTTATTCGGTATTTTGTACGTAAAATACTGTCGTAATAGAAAAAATGCAGTAAATTTTTTTTGGTCGCAATCAATTGTATGCAGTGTGAGTGCTGTGTTTACGTGATGTGTTCACGATGTGGCTGGCTTTTGGACTGCTGTTGGTGCTGAATGATGCGCTCGCATCGAACTCTAGCATCACAACTTTCGTAGATGTGGTAAGCTCATTGAAACTTATGAAAACCCCATATTCTGCACAATCATTGTAATTCATACAATTTTGTATGGTTCTCTTGAATTTTATAATGTAATTTCATCATCGTTTTTTCAAAATTATACATAATACTACTTAAATAAGGACCTCTATTAGCTACCAAAATTCTTGTAAAATACCGTACGAAATTTTTTTACTACTTATAGTAGACATGAAATCATTATTTATGATTATTTTTATTAAAATATGTTAAGTTAGTTCTGTCAGTTGATTTACAATACTATTATTTTGATTGACACTGAACCCATTAACATACAATGTTTCTGAAGAAACAAAAGTAGAGTTAAGGAAAAACTCCATGCATTTGTCCAACATGAAGTTAATTCGTTTCTATAATGCTTAAGGGTTTAGAATAAAGTTTTAATAAGAGTATTTGTGTAAGTTTTGAATTTAATCGAACCTTTTTTTTACTTGTGTACTTAGATATTATTTTTGCAAAGCCTATCTTAGTAATAAAACGAGACAGTATTTTTTTTCAATTTCAAGGAGGATTGGAGTTAATAAAAAATAAAAAAAATTAAATAAATACCCAAGCTAAAGATTTCATTTCATAAACATTAGAGTTACCCTAATAGATATACCTAAAACGTTTGTTTTCATTTTAATATTTTTAATGTGTTAAGTATATTTATCTTTTAATATTTATATTACAGCTGTTTTGTACTAAATTAACATTTGAATATGTCAATGTTACCATAAAACGAGCTACATTTTGATTTAAACGTAAAAATCATTCACAGTCATAATATAATGTGAATTCATTACGTAATTTTATATGATAGTAAGTCCGGTGTGCATATCAGGTTATTTTATAACCGACTACTTAACATGCTAAATTAATAGTAAAGTATCAAATCGTTAACCCAGTTAAAGTTTCATTAATAATGAAATAAATGAACTTATTAGCATAATTTTTAAAATAGAAGCATACGAACACGTATTGAATAAAACGAATTGAATTTAACTTTTTAACTTATTTTTTAATTCCCGACGTTTCGGGTGCTTTAATGTACTTATTGTCACGCGGATAACATCAGGAATTAAGAAATAAATTAAGAAGTTAAATTAAATGTGACCAAATCCATAAAATTAGTTTTATTCAATGCTGTTACCAAAAAAAAACCCAATAACTGATATGTTGTATCCACTCTACGTGAGCGTTTATGTCTTTTGCTTATAAAGAGTTTACCTGCCAGCGCATTACTTAATGTTGGAGTCGAAAGTCCTAGCTCGAAACCTGGATAGTGCCATAGTAGCAGAAGTTGTCGCTTGATCAAGCAGGGCATGGTTTAAAAACGTAATTTTTAATTTAATGCGTATTTGCTTAAATATAAAAAAATATACGAACACGTATATTGACTTTACATACAATGTAGAGTCAACTCTACGGAGAAAAAAAAAATGTATAAATCAAAATTTAAGGACATTGGTAGCAGAATAACAGATATCAAATTTCGTAAGGACCGTGGTTCTGATCCAGATTATAAAACAATAATTTAAAATTTAAAATTTTGTACAGCCGACTTCAATATAAGTTACGAGTATTAAGAATAACTCAAAAACTATTTATATGAAACCACATGAGAAGTACGAGCTTTCAAATAAAAGAAGATTCATCGAAATTGGTTCTCCCAGTAAATAGTTATGAGGTACCACACATAAAAAAAACATACAGTCGAATTGAGTACCGTCTCCTTTTTGGAAGTCGGCAGAAAAGGGTTCCTGTATATACGGGGTTGCGTTGTTTTGATACCTGTTGACTTTACGTGTGTGTTTATGTAATTTGCTTATAAAAAGTTTGCCTGCCAGCGTATTTCTTTATGTTTTTTTTACTTTATTTTAATAATTAATTAATGTTGGAGTTGTGAGTTCTAGTTCGAAACCTGGATAGTGTCATAGTAGTAGAAGTTGTTGCTGGATCAACCAGTAGGACATGGTATGAAAAGTTAGGTAATTTTTAATTTAATTGTGCAATATTGAACACCTAACCAATAGCATATATGTCTGGTGGTTGTGAACGTGGTTGCTGATCATGAGTTCCCAGGTTTGAATCCCTTATAGGGTTTTTCCGGTAAGAAGTTCTCAGGAGGCTGGAAGTTGGCGGTGTTTCACCCCGTATTTCAGAAAACACGTAAAGCCGTTGGTTCTGCGCCTAATCTCTTTCTGGTAGTATTAGTTTGCCGTCCCATCGAACTATGATAGTGAGGGAATAAAGAATGTCCTTGTGCTTGCGCATACACTGGGCACTATAATCCTGTCCTGCTCAGATGATTGAAGTTCGGTCTGGAGGACATTATATCTTTAATTAGTATATCATCAATGGGTCTCTCCCGTTTTATGAAGTGGATTTGTGATCGCAGTATTTGGTGGTATCATGCTTCCTTGATGTTGCTCCCCATCACCGATCTAAGTATTTTATGTCTGGCTTAAACTAGACGGTTATACCTCCATCTATCGGACGTCATGAGATTTTTTTTTGTATAGAGTAGGGGTGACAATAAAACACAGTACACCTGATGGTGAATGAATGTTGTGGCCCGTAGACAACAACATCTACCTTCTTAAGTAGTAAGTTTTGCAGAACTTAGCTCCGAACGCATGGACAGTTTCCACGAGCTGGTCATTCATATCGTCAACTTATCGGTCTTGTAGGCACCGAAAACGGTTATGTAACTCGAGCTGAAAGGTTTCGGGACTTTGGACTAGAGCACGAGGGGGACGTAGCGTTGACTTCATTAGAGGAGACCTCTCCAACTTAACGTTTAGGTTCAATGTGCCTCTAACCATTCGGTGATCGCTACCAGTTTGCACCCTCGTGATCACTGAGACATCACTGAACAGTTGTTGTCTGGTCGTCATAATGAATTCAATTTCATTTTTTGTCGAACCGTCGGGGCTTGACCAGGTCACTTTCTGTGAGGCTGCTCCTGGAAGAAAGAGTTCATCATAAAGAGTCCCTCTTTCTCCATGAAGGCAGCCAGCTGCTGGCCCCTTGGGTTCCGTTGCCTCATCGGGGAGTGCCGAGGTTGGTGCGTAAACCTGTATGACCTTCAGCGAATACCGTTTGGCGATTCTGAGATCTGAGTATAAGGTACGCAATCCTCGTCAACACACTCAATCTTTACAACGTTGTTAAAGAGAGACTTGTGGGTGATAAATCCGATACCTCTTTGGGACAGATGGTCACACTGCCGGTGATAGAACATGTTGCCGGATTCGAGGATTACCGTGTCCTCCCCCTCTCTTCGGACCTCGGATAATCCTATAATATGCCAGCGTAACTTGTCTATCTCTTCTTCCAGCTCGTCAGTCTTCAGGGTGCGTGCGTTATAAGTTGCCGGGTCGAGTCGTCGTAGGTGGCAACCGAACCTCCACCGGACATTCTTAGCACCCCTACCCCGCTGTTACCATGGTCGCCATCTTAGCCAAGAATAGCGGGTCCGCTGGGGACTGGGGGCCGGCTCTTCGTAACTAACTAAATTTTATTCATTCGGGGGTACACTGCCATAGTTGCCACGCTTGGCGAGCGGATTGGCAACCGTAGTTTTTTATTGTGATTTTGCTGTAATCAGGAAACAGCTGCTGCCCATCTCCTGTCTGTTTCCCACTGTCGCCTCTTACGACATCCACGGGAAGATATGGGGTAGTGGATATTCTTAACAGCCACTACACGGCCAATTATTGAGTTTATCTGTTAAGAAATTGTCAGTTGTAACCCGTAGTCAGGAATTTGGCAGTGTAAACCCCCGTGTGTCGGAGAGCTCGTAAAGCCGTTGGTGCTGCCTGATCACTCACAGGTCGTGTCTGACTGCCGTCCTACGTATGTGAGTTAAGGAATAGAGAGTGCACCTGTTTCTTTGATGGCTAGTCTCCGTTAAGACTGGCCATTATTATTTAGAACATCAATATTAACCACTTCAAACCTCGCGTTAAGGTTGGTTTTTAGGCTATATCCGAGGCCAGTTTGGTTACCTTTGGTGATATTTGTCGACCACATATCGTATATTATATCGTGAGCCTTGATTTCCTAGTCGGAGTTAATGTTAGTAGCAGAAAGTTTATACTTTTCAGCTAGAATGGTTTATTTTTGGGAGTCAAATGAAAAAAAAAACATTTTATGATCATTGTAAGCGGTTGCAAGTAATAATTATGTAAATCTAAAGCGCTAGATATTATTTTCTACCAACTTAAAAAAGGAGACGTTACCCAATTCGACTGTATGTTTTTTATCTGTTTATTCTTACCTCATAACTTTTTACTGGGTGGACCGATTTAGATGATTCTTTTTTTATTTGAAAGCTGGTACTTCACATGGTCCAGGGTCCAGGTCCAGGTCCCATATAAATTTGATCAAGGTCTGACCAATAGTTTTTGAGTTATTCTTAATAATTGCTTCTAGATTGGTTGTCCTTCATGGTACAATATTTACGAATATAGATACCTAATAAGGTAAAGAAACATAATTGTAATTGCGTTACTATTATTAATTATTTAAAACACTTTTCAGGAAAAAAGCAATGAAATTTTTTGTCCTTTCTTCATTAAAAGTCAGAAAATATATTTTATATTAACAGTGAAAAAGAAATACAGATAAATCCGTTATTTATTTTTCTTCTTTGAAGTCGACTTTTACTTTTTATTAATAATGTTTGTGTCTGGCTTGTTTTAATATCAATACATATATGACATTAAGAAAAAGAGAAATAAAAAGTAAAAAACACTTTACCGCCATTTTTCACTTGTTTTCAGTCCGCCAAAATGAGTGAATCTATCAAAGAAATTCGATACATTCTGAAGTTTTAATACAAAAAAGGAAAAATGCGACTCAAGCTGCAAAAAAATTTGCACAAAAGAGTAGCACATTATTGGTTCAAGCGTTTTCAGTCCGGGAATTTTATGTCAAAGATGCAGCTCGCTCTAGTCGCCCTCATACGGATAAAATCGATGCCATTTTTGAAAAAGTAGAGTAGATCATATTAGTAGTTATGACATAGCCGAGGAATTGAGAACTGACCACAAAACAGTTTTGACCCATTTAAAAAAGTCTTGCTATACAAAAAAGGTCTATATTTGCGTACCACACGAGCTCACTGAAAGAAACCTAATGAATCGTGTACTCATTTGCGATTCTCTATTGAAAAATAATGAAACCGACCAATTTTGAAAATATTGATCACTGGTGATGAAAAGTGGATTAATTAACACAAGAACGCACGATCATGATCAAAGGGTAGTCAAGCTCCACAGACTGTAGCGAAGCCCGAATTAACACGCAATGTGATGCTGTGTGTATGATAGGATTGGATATGGCAAAACCATCGATCCGGATCTCTACTGCCAAGAACTAATGAGACTCACACAAGAAATTGAGAAATACATAGTTAATTTTATCTTTACATCTAAACACATAATATTTTTTTTTTAAAAGCGTTACCCCCACACTAGGATTTTCTCCTGTATCGTGGAGGCAGTTTACAAACACAAATTGCACAAGGAAAAACATCCAGACCCAGAACAATCATTTGCAGCCCATACAAATACTTGTTCCGTTCGGGATTCGAACCCGCGGCCCCCAGCGCAGCAACTCATTGCTAAGCCATTGCGCCACGGAGCCGTCTGAAATTATATAAATATAATTTAAGTGTATTGTCTGTAATATTGAAGTAACTCCTTTTTATAGAGCTGAGGGCGTTACTGCATGCCATTAAGACACAAGTAAAATTTTTGTTTGTCTGTTCGGGCTAAGCTTTGGAATGGCAAGACCGATTGTAACGTAACTTCACAAACAGATAGAAAGCACTAACAGGAGTGATCTGGACTATATTTTATTAAAGTAACTTGAAGTTTTTTTAACAATAAAAAATATAAAATCCTTGATGATTAACCTAAATATAAATAATGCCACATTAAATCGCCCAGGCGAAGCCGGAGCGAGTCGCTAGTCTTATAATATTACTTTCGTAATCTTAAAATATTTTCGTACAAATAATAATTGGCTGGCGTTTACCAATTAGCATAAGTTAGTAAGTTGGTAAGTCTGTTCGTTACCTTTACAAAAAAATCTTGCGTCATTGAGCTTCTGATAGAATTAGTATGGTGACGACATCGCTCAAATGTTGAATCAGATGCGGGTTCAATTGAAGTAATCTTTTTGTATGCGAAAAGAGGCGTAGTCAAAGGTCACCCGACTTGTTTATTATGACTTTAAATGTTATTTTACCACTTTCTCGCCGATAAACAACGTAACAACGTGTGGAGTCAGACATTCTGTATTGGGGTCGTGTTCTTTTATAGAATATGGGTGACATACTCTCACACAATCCACCTAATGGATGCTCTAGCCCATAGACATGTACATCTATCTTCAATTAAGAATCAAAATGCAGATGCGTTCTAATCCTTGAATACTTAGATGGAATGCCTCATTTCCTGTAATAAGCGTCTCCAGTTCTCTATACTCACCATACGAAACACGACAGTATTAAGCTGCTATTTCCAGAGTGTGGTCCTACCCTAGCTGCAGCGTGGTTCTACCACATATAACACTCACCTTCGTCGAATAGAATCTTATTGAGAGTCATTTGCCTGTTCGGGAAATCGTCTCTTGAGAGAAAGCTACAAGAAACCCGGAAGCCCTTTTTAAAGTAATAATTTACAATGTTATTGTATGTTGCACAATTATCGGTATGAATCATTTTAAAAACAACAACATATAACACATTCTTACTACTTCCGTTATGGGTTATCAAACAATAATCATAACCATAATCGTTCGCCATATGCACTATCGATCGTTACAATAGACATTTTGAATAGACAAGTTTTTACTCATTCTTATAAATATTTGTGACTTCCGGCTATTATTTATTTAAACAGAGAAACTTAGTTAAATGGGACCTGGATAAGTGAGAAACCTCCATAGCTAGAACTCATGCTTAAGTCCCGACACTTAGCACTGAATTACCTCTGTTAGTGGGACAAAACAAACCTCTATATCTTGGATTAGTTTTTGGATTTTACCGTCATAATTACCTATATCATTGACACAGCGAGTGTGTTTTATCTCTTTTACTGAGACTATATTTTAGGGATTCGTTCTTTCGATTTCATTCGTCGTAGTTACCTCTATAATTGAGACAGCGCGTATATTTTACCTCTTTTGCTGAGACTATAATATATTGTGTACCGTTTGGTTTACTAACTTTTATTATACCCACAAATTCCGCACTTTGCTAATTGTGTAAAAGTGATCTCCAGTTTTAGTTTGGTTTTACTATCGTCCGGATGCTTATGTATTATGTTTACAAAATACGTTATTTTATTTAATAATCACACCTCTATGACTGAAATAACCTCTATTCTCACCTCTATTACTGGAACCCTCTGTAAATGAGACAGATATTTTTTTATAGGATAGGGTGAAAAACGAACACACAGTTCACCAGATGGTAAGTGGTTGCTGTGGCCCATAGACATCTATCTACGTCTATCCTCGTTTGCGAGTCAAAATGCAGATGCGTTGTCACCCGTGAAGACTAAGATGGGATGCCTCTTTTCCAGTAAAAAAGGTCTTCGGTTCTCTACACTCACCATACGAAACACAGCAGTGTCAAGCTGCTATTTTACGCTGGTATTCTGTGAGAGCGTGGTCCTTACCCGGTCGAGCCGACTCATTCGTGTTACAACTAAACTACTAATATACTTGCAGCATAGCTCTACCACGTAAATTTATACCTAGATATCTGAGACAGTGGGTAAGTGGAATACCTTTTTAACTAAGACAGATTTGTAGGTCCCTTAAGGTCCCAGTTATCCAGTTTTCACTGTATATGTCTGCTGACCAAGCCAAGTAATTGAGAGAAAAAGCAAGAATTTTTTAACAGTATATGAGCAAACCGCGTTTGATCCTCGTCTGGGCGTTAACAATAGAATAATTTGTTGCAATATTAAATATTGTTTTGCCATGTAATAGGCGGTGAAAACCGTGTAGTGGCGGTATAAGAATATCCACTACCCAATATCGATCGCAGGTGTCGTAAGAGAGTCCACATAGGAAAACAATTCAGGAGATGGGCAGCAGCGTCTTTTAATAACAAATGATATACGTGGTAGAGCCATGCTGCAGCTATATTAGTAGTATAGTTGTAGCACGAATGGGTCGGCTCGACCGGGGTAGGACCATGCTCTCACAGAATACCAACGTAAAATAGCAGCTTAACACTGTTGTGTTTCGTATGGTGAGTGTAGAGAACCGGTGACCCTTTTTACTGGAAAAGAGCCATTCCATCTTAGTACTCACGGGTGACAACGTATCTGCATTTTGATTCGCAAACGAGGATAGATGTAGATGTCTATGGCCACAGCAACCACTTAATATCAGGTGGACTGTGTGCTCGTTTGTCAACACTATCCTAAAAAAAATATAGTGGAGGTGTAAGAGTATCCACTACCCCATATCGTCTCGTGAGTGTCGAAGAGGTGACAAACATACTAGGAAATGGCAGCAGTCTTCCTGATAACAATCCAAAATTAAAAAAAAAATGCGTTTAGTGGCAATAGTTGCAATATCGTCGTTATGAGGCAATTTACAGAGCCGTCAAATGCGCTTTAAATTAACTTCATATATTTTAGGTCTCTATAAAATTATATCATACCCTACATTATCTAATACATAAGGGAAGAGTTGCGAGTTCTAATGCAAGTCAGGATTGCATTGCGGTTACTAGCGAAATGCAATCAAAGCATGATAACACAGACTCAAAATTGCTTAACAAAGGAGTTTCTTTAACTTACGTCTGGTACCGAAATTTTGCATTAAATTAACATGATATTTCTTAACATTTCATCAAATCGTTAGCATGCTTACGGATTCCGTTTAAGTTGGTTGTTTCAATCAACGTATATTTGGCAATGCGAATTCGGTAAATA
Organism: Parnassius mnemosyne; assembly: GCA_963668995.1. Taxonomy (NCBI): domain Eukaryota; kingdom Metazoa; phylum Arthropoda; class Insecta; order Lepidoptera; family Papilionidae; genus Parnassius; species Parnassius mnemosyne. Next base: position 9,148,454 of record CAVLGL010000104.1, on the reverse strand, counting down.
GTTTCGCAATTATTTACTCCACTTGTGATTGCTCAAGTGGACACGTCTAAGTGATATTTTTTAAGTTTCTGCTTTTATTTGTATTAGTATATATGATATGTTATAAGGTATCAAATTCACATCACTACCTGTGCCCAATTTAAGCCTACAATTAACACTTCCTTCTAATAATAACTCTTAAGACTAATTAATTACAAATCATAATTGTATTACAAGTTTGTAATTACTGAATTAGAGAATAGAACTCCTTCACTTTTATTATCTTGTTCCGTTGTTACCGCTTTTCCTTTTTCGATATATGTACGTGGTGGAGCCACGCTGCAGGTATATTATGGTTGTAGCACGAATGGGTCGGCTCGACCGGGGTACGAACACGCTCTCACAAAATATCAGCGTAAAATAGCAGCTTGATGCTTCTGTGTTTCGTATGATGAGTGTAGAGAACCGGAGACCGTTTATACTGGAAATTTGTCTAGAAACTCTGTTCTCAGGGATGACAACGCATTTGCGTTTTGCTTATTAATCGAGGATAAATGTAGATGTCTATAGGCCATAGCATCCACTTACTATCAGGTGGACTGTGTGCTCGTTTGCCACTCTTATTACATGTAATATATTGATAATGTGTGAAAGAATATCTGATCAGTAGCAATTAACGCATAAAAATGTATCAACAAGTCCAATAGTGAATATAAGCACAACCAACGAATGAAAAAAAGCACGACCTTGAGAAAATGCTTCTACTTATTAAATAACGTATTATGGATATGGCAGAATCACTGAAAGACTTACGGTTCTATTAATTTTGCTATGGAATTTTATATGTTGTACTAGTGATCGGCCCCACCTTGGTTCGGGGAATTTCTGGATATAAGTCGCGGCACGTAAGTCTAGCGCTGGACGAAACATGGAGGGGAACGCGCACAAGCAGCGCGTGCGAACGATACGCACGAGCCAATCAACGCGACTTATATACAATAACGATCACCGCTAGACTTTCGTGCCGATGCTAATATCGACAACAATGTCAACTATCGGGTCTAACTGTAAGTCTAAACTATCAAACATACAAAAAAAAACCAAATTGGTCCAACCGTTTTTAGTAGTTCAGTGACAAACACACGCACAAAATAATTATATGTATAAAGACAAAGATAATTGATGTAATTATTTATCAATTTGACCTACACTTTGACAGAGGGTACATATCTAGAAAGGAAACATTTTCATGTGCAAAATTTCTACGGCATATCTATTTTAATGAATAAGTACGTATATTAAAACACTTAGGTACGGTTGCAGCGTAAGATAATCTATCATAGTATTACGTCTCAAGGGAGGAAAAATTCGAGTAAAATGTTATTACTTCCGATAGATATAACTGGATATAACCATCTCGTTTACGCCTAAAGTAACATAGCTCATTATTTTATATTTTGTTTCTCATTAAAAATAACGTGTATTCCCCACACTATTTTCTCCTGTATCGTGAGGGCAGCTTACATACATAAATTTTACAAGAACAAACATCCAGACCCGAAACAATTATTTGTAGGCCATACAAATACTTGTTTCGTGCGGGATTCCTACCTGCGACCCTCAGCGTCGAAACTCATTGCGCCACGGAGTCACGCCGAGGATAACTAAACCGGTTTGTTAACTTTCTGGCCAAGACAATTACTCCGTACAATGGAGAGGTTCAAGTCCAAAAAGGCTGATAAAAAAGAAGAATATAACACAGCATAACAGTAAATATACAAACATTTTTCTAAATGTCAACCTGTCTAAGGTCGATGAAGAATTTTCAGGACGGAAAATCAATTAAAAAAACAACTAACCGGCGGAATTGTAAATTCAATTATATTTTTTATAGGATAGGGTGACAAACGAGCACACAGTTCACCTGATGTTAAGTGGTTGCTGTGGCCCAAAGACGTCTACATCTATCCTCAATAAAAAGAAATAAAGAATCAAAATGCAGATACGTCGTCACCCGTTAGGACTAAGATGGAATGCCTCTTTTCCAAAAAAAGGGTCTCCGATTCTCTACACTCACCATACGAACACAGCAGTATCAAGCTGCTATTTTACGCTGGTATTCTGTGAGAGTATATGTATATGCGTATACATGTACAAATATATTTGCGTATATACGCTATTTTTTTAACGACTATTTAAACTTAGTAAAAGAGAGACCTTGTATATTTACCATAATGCTATTTTTAACTTCCAACGAGAAACATTCAGAGTAGTGCCATAAAAATATGAAATACATAATTTAAAATTAAAATTTTTGCACAGTTGACTTCAATATAAGTTATTTTTTAAAAACTCATAAACTATTGCCCAGACCTTGATAAAACCACAAGTGAAGCACCAGCTTTTAAATAAAAAAAGAATCATCGAAATCAGTTCACCCAGTAAAAAGTTATGAGGTAACGAATTGAATACCGTCTTCTTTTTGAAGTCGGTACAAAAGAGATTCTTTTAAAATACATATTAAACTCGTTTTTATTTACGCTGGTGTGAATAACCCGGTCAAAAGTTGGTCCGCATATTAATACACATTATTGTGAGTGAGTGAACTCGGTGTTCTGTAAATGTGGCAAAAACCAAGATTCTACAGTTCTGTCTATTGATGAAAACTGCATCAAAATTTGTTGCGTAGTTTAAAAGATCTAAGCATGCAGACGGCGGGAAGCGATTTTGTTTTATTTTATGTAGAGATAGAGAGATACGTGTTATATAAGATTCTTTTAAACTTTAATATTATTTTTAATTTAATTACATATTTTTCTACTAGCTTGACTTGTATGTATGTTATATATGTGTAGGATATGAATATCATTGAATTCTCTCATTCAGTTTTCACTCACTTCTAGACGTCTGAATAATCCAATTTTGCAGACGTATCAACAGCTCATGACAATACAACAATTAATGACTAAAACATATCGTTTTCGTTAGGGTCGTCGCAGCTAATATCAAACCACGGCTTTTGTTATTTGGGTTTAATTGAGATGATTTTTTACCATGACCAAGGAACTAAAATTTCACCGGATGATAAATGGCTCCTGCACGCCTAGGACTAACCAACTTCGAGCAAAAAAGACTTCACATGCGTTCTCACCTCTCAGGACTAAGATGGAATGCCTCACAGCTTGAAGCTTGTAATTAAATATAAAATGAGCGGACAATGTGGTAGCGCTTATATTAGCGTTAAACAATATTCAGCAAGTTGAAATTTCATAACCAATGCTCGATTGGTACACCCGTTCCGTATCGTAAGGTAACCTTAGTCATTGGAACGTAAGTGGATTTAAAATTCTGCCTCGGATAACCCTGAACTGCTTAATGCACAAGATGTGTATTGCATCAAGAAAGTGTTGGGTAACGCATTAGTCGCTAATTTATTCAAGTCACATGCGAAACAGTTGCGGAAGATTTTTAAAGACCATGACATTCAATACGCATACTCGATTGATTTGGCAGATAAAAAGATCAAAGAGAAGTGCGTTCTTTTATCCATTTTTATTACGAGACTATTTAGATCTATAGACCATTAGGATCTTATCTTAGGATCTACGTAAATACAACATACAGTACTATAGCTGCGAGTTTTTTTTTTTAAATTAAACTGAAGTGATAAATGAACATACAGTCCAACTGACAGTTAGTGGTTGATAACTGCAGTCCATGGACACCTGCAACCAACTTTAAAAAAGAAGATTACACATACGTTATCACCTCAGAGGTGAATTAAGTTGGAATGCTCCATAATTATTCTCGCCCGTAATAGCCTTCAGAATGGAACGCAGCAGTCAGGCTTAGCAGGCGGGTTGCCAACCGTAGACTTTATAATTTGAGTTGTTATTAAAAAGATGCTGCCGCCCTTTTTTTTTTATAGAATAAGAGTGACAAACGAGCACACAGTCCACCTGATGGTAAGTGGATACTAGATATACAACTTAATTTTGCAGATAGATGCAAAATGCAGATACGTTGTCACCCCTGAGCACTGAGATGGAATGCCTCGTTTCCAGTAAAAATGGTATCCGGTTTTCTAAATTCACCATACGAAACACAGCAGCGTTAAGCTGCTATTTTACGCTGGTATTCTGTGAGAGTGTGGTCCTACCCACGGAATGGTTTGGTGTAGTGGATTATTTTATGTAAGATAAGAGCAGCAGTAAAACAAACAAGAAATAAATTATTGTTTGTTTTATTGCTGTTCAATCCATACTTACTTTATACTGCTGCTTAACCCACAATTACTTTCTTACTAGTATCACTTGTTTTATCACCTGTGTTGTTTTTGGAATAAACCTCTATTTTAGGAAATAACTGGAAGACACAACAGACGAAAACAAGCCTGTAGATGAACTACAGCCTGATAACTAAAATAAGAACTACAACAATTGCCAAGTGTGGCAACTATGGCAAATAATCCCCTAAGGAGGCAAACTAGATCTATATTAGCAGTAGACAGATAGACTATATATATATATCCCATACATCCATTATAGTTCCCAACCATATCTCTCGCAACACTGCCAAAGATTTGTTTGCAGAAAATGCCTTTATAACGCTAATGTTGTCTTCATTCAAACATATTATTATAGTTTTTATTATTATTTATTATTTTTGTAACTACCATATCTCTAAAAAAAATTCATTTGCAATAAGGAATTTTCTATTTATATACATAATACATATTATGTGTTGCAACTGCTGGTGAATGTGTTATAACATGTAACCCGTGAGAGTGCGTACGTCTGACTTTAAAGCTTTTCTCTGTAGCCGGACAGAATTTTTATCTCTCTCTTTATGAAATAGCTATTCCGTCATCAATGCCACAAGATTTAATTAGCATCTCAATCCGGAGAAATAAATGAAGCTATACATTCATTCTCAACGTAGCATTGATTGGAGACCGAACAAACCACGTAACTTCATTAGAGACTTCGTCACTTTATATTTACCTGGCTTGTAAACTTGGGAAAATTACATTTCAAAATTAAAACTAATTTGATTATAGGGCTATAAGCGATGAAATAATCTATATTTTGATGAAACCGAAGTGGAGGGGATTGAGGATCTATAATACATTGAATTAATATTGAGGATTATATTTAGTAATACTAGCTGATACCTGCGAATTCGTCCGCGTTGCTTGATATATTAACAAAAAAAAACACATCACCTGAACTGCATGTGCAATGAAGATATCGCAATATGTTTTTTTTTAGATAAGGACCAAGTGCCTAAGAAATAAAACTTAGAAAACCTAATTGAAATCTATCCAGTAGTATTCCGTGATGCGAGCACAACTACAAACCTCTATCATTTTGTTTATATAGATTATGGGTGCAAGTACAGACTGCCATGAGATTCCGAATTGCCCTAGCCCTGTACCATTACGGTTGAGGATATGATTGAGCTTATAGTTTCCCGTATATAGAGTACTAGCGGTTTCCCGCGACTTCGTGGGATTTAATGGGTTTTGATTATTTTGCGCGGTACCCTACCGCAAACATTTTGCCGCATCACTGTACACATGTGGTATGCGGCGCTGCGATACGGCACCGTTGCGGCGCCGTAGTGTGCGGAGCGGGGACCTAGCCAGTCCCAGTGCAAAATGGAAATGGATCGAAATAGACGTCGCGACGCCGGAGCAGCACTTCATCCCCCCCCCCCCCCCGCGTCTCGCTCAATCGAAGTGCAGTGTGCCTGCAGTGCGGCGCCGGAACGCACCGTCTGGCATATCATTGATTTTTATATGCAGGACGCCGCAGCGACATAGCTCCGGCGCCGCGCCGCGACCGCACCGCACCGTGTGGCTTCTTTCTTATTGTTTTTCTAATATAAAAGTAGCCTAAATTACTCCTTACAACAACAGCTATCTGCCAGTGAAATTCTGTCAAAATTAGTCCAGCCATTTCGGAGGATTACCGGAACAAACAGACTGACAAACCGACAGATAGACAGACGGATAAAAAAATTGTTTTTTGTCATAAGTACCGCATATACTTTCATATGTATTTAGTAAAAACATGTTCTTTCTTTTTATTTATTTGTATAGATGTATACATATCGTACGTCAAACGTGTAGTGGCGGTGTAAGAATATTCACTAACCCATATCGTCTTCTTAATAACAAATTAAAATACTAACAAAACTCCGGTTCGCGAACCGCATGCCAAGCGTTTCAACTATGGTAAAATCAATCCAAATCGATTAATCCTCCAGTACTTTGGAACAGGCCCAGGTTTAGCTGTGAATTGTTTACTTCAGCTGTGAATGCTTGAAGGCAGTAGGCATGTCATGAGGCTGATGCAAACCTCGAAATAACGATTGATGCTTTTCATTAAAATAGAAATATATAGGTGCTAAGAGGCTTATTGGTGACCCGAATTTGGTTAAAACCAATCTTACCAGCCTCGATTACAGGCGCAAAGTAGCCAGCCTTTCAGTCTTCTACAGGATGCATTTCGGAGAGTGTGCGCAGGAATTGCATAATTTAATTCCTCCCTCTCCCTTCCACCATCGGACAACCAGACGTACGGCCAGTCTCCACCCCTTCGTTGTTGACTTACCACGCATTCGAACCAAACGGTTTGCTACATCGTTCATCATGCGTACAGCAAAGGAGTGGAATAAGTTGCCAACATCTGTGTTTCCATCCGAATATAATGTGGGTATCTTCAAGGCAAGAGTGAATAGGCTTTTGTTAAGTGAGTGCTCTTCACCATCTTAGGCTACATCACCACTTACCATCAGGTGGGAATCTGGTTAAGCACTGGCTTAGAATAATATAAAAAAGTAGTGTAATAGAATATTATACAAATATGTATCTCTATCTATATTATATATAGATAGGGATCTATATAGAATATAGATAGGAAAGACTCGACGATTAAGACCTTTTTACAATGAGAGAAATCTTGTCAAACAATGGATACTCCTACGTCAGTTAGGATTGGTGATGTGAAAATTTCATTAATTACTCATATAGCCGACATTAATAGGCGTTTTATCGAATCAGTTTATTAACACTTCTTAAATCGTTACGTGGTTGTTTTTGTTTACAACTGCAGGCGGACCGGTTTTAAACGAGTCGCCGTTTTCTTGCTGTTTTTGTTTTAATGTATGGCCGCCAGGTACGGTAATGCAGTTGCATCGGTTGCAAGTTATGTCCAAAATTACTTTAACTATTTCGGAAAGGTAAAATTATTATTAAAAAAAAAAACGATTGCAGTAATTAACAATTAGCAATTGTAAGTTAAAAAAAAGACGAACGAAAAATAAGACGAAACGACGAACTTTTAACAAAATTTAGAAACCGACTTCATACTACTAAATGAACCGCACCAACAAAATCGGTCGAGTTGGTTTATATCGCTTAATAACGGATCCATGCGGACGACGTCACGGGGTATCCATTTATTGTATACCAAAACCTTCTTCCGAATGTAACAAAAAAAAAATACTATTTTGAAAACCGCATCAAAATCGGTCCAGCCAAAGGCGAAATTTTTTTATAGGACAAGGGTGACAAACGTGCATATAGTCCACCTAATGTTAAGTGGTTGCTGTGGCCAATAGACATCTACACCCATCCTCGATGACGAATCGAAATGCAGATACGTTGTCACCTATGAGGACTAAGATGGAATGCCTCGTTTCTAGTAAAAAGGGTTTTCGGTTATCTACACTCACCATACGAAACACAGCAGTGTTAAGCTGCTAATATACGTTGGTATTCTGTGAGAGCGTGGTCCCCCCCGGTCGAGTCGACCCATTCGTGCTACAGCTATACTACTAATATAGCTGCAGCATGGCTCTACCACATTAAGAATAGATATCGTATAGAGATAATCGTGGACAAACATACATACAAACATACGGGTCAAACTGAGAAACTCCTTTCTTTTGAAGTCGTTTAAAAACTTACGCGTGCATTTCAAAACCCCTTAAGTTGTTTAAGCTATGTAGGTGGTCACAAAAGAATATACATCACCTTAGTCAGCATAAAAGAATAAAATAAGCTCGATGTAATGTTCGCTGTTGCAAACCCGACTTAATCTACTTCGTAAATCTAGTCTTCTAATTCAGAAAGGTTTGACGATTATCTGGATAGTTTTCTGATATTTTGGTTTAAAAATACACCATATTTGATACATTTAATTTGCAATCATCGTTCTTCCTGTAGGTTTTAAATGTTTAAAATAATATTTTTTTGAAAAATATACGTAGACCAAAATGTTTATTAAGTTTAAGGTACATAAAACTTTTGATATTCGTTTCGAAAATGATCACCCCACATATTTTTATTGCATCAAGGACTAAACAGACGATGTCATATTTATGTTTATTTAGCCTGTGTGAATGTTTGCTTAGAGACGCAAATATTCAAACAAATAACAAAGATGTATGTGAACTGGTTACTTAACATATGCAGATGCAGACATTAAGTAAAAGTAAAGTTTTTTCGCTTTTTCGCTTTTTCACACATCTTTCGATATCGATAAGTAAGTACATAACGTAATAGACATTATTACTAAGTCTGTTTTTTTTTTATTTGGAGACACTTTTGTCAATGTTTTTTTTTAATTGAATTGATTGAACAGTCCACCTGATGGTAAGTGAATACTGCAGCCCAAAGACACTTGCAACCAACTTCAAATAAAGAAAGCTACAGGTGCGTTGTCACCTGAGTAAAGACCACATGAGTAAAGACGGTACGATTTCTTTACTCGTGTACCTATAACCTTCAGACCGGAACAGAATAGTGCAAACATCCTCATCTAATCATCTAATATTATAATTTTACAAATTCTTGTGAAATTTTATATTTATTTATTAAGTGTGCGCGTGTGTGTGAACGCGCGCACGAGTGCGTGTGTGTGTGTGTGTGTGTGTGTGTGTGTGTGTGTGTGTGTGTGTGTTTGTGTGTTTGTGTGTGTGATAGTTTAAACACGGGGATGGTTTTTTTAAAGGACAATATTATACTAAAATATTAAAGGAAACTTCTTAAGTTTATGTATTTCCATGTTTCAAAATTTCTGCAGCAATTTACCACATCAGCAATGTTGATTTATATTTGGCTTTGAAGCTTATATTCTATATTACGTCAGAAATAGGTAAGAGGGTGGTGCTCAAACAGATTCCAAGGCAGAAAAGAAATCCTACACTTGTTAATGTAATTACGGTTGGAGGCTTATGTAATTAGAAATTATAAGACCTATGCAAGCAGTGATGTTTTCTACCGATTTCAAAAAGGAGACGGTACTCAATTCGACTGTATGTTTGTTTTTATGTGTGTTACCTCATAACTTTTTACTGGGTAAACCGAATTCGATGATTCCATTTTTATTTGAAAGCTGATGCTTCACATGTAAATTTATCATATAAATTTACCTTATAAATTTTTTCAAGGTCTGACGAATAGTTTTTGAATTATTCTTGATAATTTATATTGAATTCGGTATTTACGAAGGCCGAAAATAAAACGGATGCAGTTATTGAGCTGACGATCCAATTAGCACAGAAGTACTTGATTTACATCAGTAACACACATCAGCATTATCGATAACCGGTAAAATAAGTGTTCGAACTAAATTTAACAACATATTCTAATATGTCCAAATTACAAATTCCTAGTAAGTAAGCCTAATTCCGATGGAAGGTTTCGCCTCCAATAGTATCGCCTTATATAGTTAAGCAACTGTTACAGCTTTTATGGAGGTACCGTTGCAGGAAGAGCCTTGACTTTATTAGATAAACTATAGTTGAATTTAATGTAATAATAACATATTCTAATATGTCCAAATAATAAATTCCAAGTAAGTAAGGCTAATTCCGATGGAAGGTTTCGCCTCCAATCGTATCGCCTTATATAGTTAAGCAACTGTTACAGCTTTTATGGAGGTACCGTTGCTGGAAGAGCCTTGACTTTATTAGATAAACTATAGTTGAATTTAATGTAATAATAACATATTCTAATATGTCCAAATAATAAATTCCAAGTAAGTAAGGCTAATTCCGATGGAAGGTTTCGCCTCCAATCGTATCGCCTTATATAGTTAAGCAACTGTTACAGCTTTTATGGAGGTACCGTTGCTGGAAGAGCCTTGACTTTATTAGATAAACTATAGTCGAGTTTAATGTAGTATGCGTATCAACTTTTCATTTTTGCGTCTGTGTACACAGACAGCGGTTTATAAAAATCTACGTGTTATTTGGTAATTAAAGATTTGTACGTGCAAAGTCTTTAATTACTTAACTTTATTTCATAATTCTGAAATACAGTGTCAAGTTTCGCTATCGAATCATAGTTTGTTAATATCTACTAACCATTAAATTTATTAACATACTAGCTGTCCCCCGCGACTATGTCCGCGTGGAACTTACAACAAATTCATGGGTTTTAATTTTTTTGCGCGGAACCCTAATTATTTTTTAAAATAAAAATATCCTAAGTTACTCCTTATAACGTCAGTTATTTGCCAGTGAAAGTCCCGACAAAATCGATCCAGCCGTTTCGGAGATTAGTCGGAACAAACAGACAGACAAACAGACAGATGGACAGACAAAAATGTTTAAAATTGTTTTTTTTTTGTTATTAGTACCATATGTACTTTCATATGCATTTAGTAAAAAGCTGTTATTTTATTATTTTTTTAACATTACAAACAGACACTTCAATTTTATTTATTTGTATAGATACAGATTGATTCAAAGAATAAAATTTGACAACAATTATGTATGAAAAAAATAAAAGAAATTAAAATTTATGTATTTCTCTCACCACAAGGCTGTTGATCACTGGTGCCTGAATTAGGTAATTAAAACCTAAGTGAGACACCAGGCAGCTACTGAGAATTTCTTGACGGAAAAACCCAAATAACTGATATTGATCCGATTCGGGATTTGAACCCGGTCACCTCATGATTAGCAGTTTTAGGACCACTAGAACAACGAGGAAGGCATGTTAGCCAATATAATACATATATTTATATAGTTTAATATATATTTCTACAATATCTTTTATCGACCTACACGTACTTTATTTTATCTCTGCATCACCCAAGGTTGATTGGTAGAGCATGCCTCATAGAGTCCGCCTATACATATTATGTTGTATGAAGTTAATTAAATAGTTTCTTTTCCAAATAGAATAAGGGTGACAAACGAGCACACAGTTCATCTGATGGTAAGTGGATATTGAGGCTCATAGTTATCTACGTCTATCCTCGATTAAGAATCAAAATGCAGATGCGTTGTCACCGCTGAGGACAAAGAAGGAATGCATCGTTTTCAGTAAAAAAGGGTCTTCGGTGTTCTACTACATATATTACACTATTGAACTGTTAAATATAAATAAATAAATACGTCACATATTCTACAAATCTAGCCACATCTAGCAATAAAGCTTGATACGGGCTACGGTATGGGCGAAGCACGTTTATACAACTTACAGTTAACCAATGCCTGTTTTGTCACTCGTACCTGTATTTTATAGGAAGTGTGCTTTACTCTGTGCTAAGCCCACTGGCCGCCATAGCGGTTAGCAGTATGTCCTGATTTCCGAGGTGATTTTTCTTTACAACGCTGCATCTGCATTTTACCACTTGGTTACGATGCAAAAGCACGTCACAAGTCCTTGATATTTTTTTTAATTCAAGCAGTTTTGTCCAATGTTTTCTTTCAACGTCAAGCTTACCTTAAATGAGCACTTTAAGTTGCAGTCTATATATACCAATGGCCTTACTCATATGGTTTCATCGTAATTATCCGTATCTCTATGGCTATCTCTTTTTAATGTCATTTTGTGAAAAGGAAGAGAGAAGGCAATTCAAAGCATTTCTTGAATTGAACGTCGATGTTTAAGGGTATGCTTTTAAAAAGTTGGTTCGTGATAATTTGTTCATTGAACCCATGTAAGATTATATTTTTAGTTTGTTTATTAGTAAAATGTATGTATTACGTAGTTATTTATCATTTTCATTATGTTTTTTATTCTATATTGATACACCTAGGTACGTCAAATTCTCACCACTTCATGAGGTTGAGGTTGAAGAACGAATAAAGAATTAATAAATGTTTATCAGTAACACTATAAATATAAAATATAATATTTGACAGTTCTATAAGACGTTTGAATATTTGACAAACGATTACACATAGTCCACCTGATGGTGTATGGTATTGTGTGGCCCATAGACATCTACACCTATTCTCAATTATGAATCAAAATGAAGATGTTAAATTCAAGAACTAATATTAAATGCCTCGTTACAAGAAAATAGGATTATTCTCTATATTTAACATACGAAACACAGCAATATTAAGCTGCTATTTACGTTGATATTAATTGTTTAAACAATTAATTATTACAACAATTAATAATTAACATAAGAATTAATAAAACTATTATTATTCCCATTAACCACTCCAATCAGGGTGTTAGTGATTGGAGTGGTTCACGATAGTTGAATGGTGGATTCGAAGTTATGATGTTTTTTCGTAGTCTGTAGCAGAATGTGGTTATACAGGGTTATTTTTCAAAGAGTAGCCAAATTCTCAAAAAGCTCATATTCCACTGATGATAATAGGTCTCCCCCATAGATTCCCCTTGGCCGCCGGGTTGGCAACCGCAATTTTCTTGCGTGCTATATTTTATTGCATATTTTCCTTTCTCTCCTCGAGCCTTGGGTGCTTAGGGCGTAAGCGCTCGCCGTATATATAAAAGTATGTTACCAATCCGGGTACAATCGCCGCTGGCATCAAAATTGCAAATAGATGCACTGAATAACGATTTGGATAGAATTAGTCGTTGGTAAAATCCAATAAGTCTCAAGCGTTGATAGTAAGTAGCAGATATACTAGTTGTATTATTGATAAAAACACCCTGCCAAATGTGATAATCAATGGCACATCAATTGCTTATTCGGAATCTGTGAAGAAGTTGGGCCTAATTATTGACAAAAGGTTATCACGGGATGTTCATAAAACGACTTCAAAGTTTTTTAGCAAACTCTCATTTTGCCAATCTTAAATTACGCTAGTGTCTGTTTATTTTTGTATGCTACAGAGCAGCAATTAAACAAAATTGAGCGATTGCAAAACCTTTGCATTCGGTATATTTTTGGACTCAAGAAGTTTGACCACGTCTCTAAATACAGAATTATACGATAGGATACGGGTGTTCGCAGGAATACTCGTATCCTTTGCCTTATTTTTAAAATCTTACACAGTACAAATTTCCCTTCATACATCCGTAATATCATAAATACCTTTTTTAAATCCCCACATGCAGTTTGTAGATCTCACCTTAAAACGCTCTTAAAATTCCCATCCTTTAAAGCTCTCTCATATTCCCGTTCATCATCTGTGCATGCAGTAAGACTCTGGAATTCACTTCCTTCTCCCAATCGATAAATCAAAACAGTGACGGTGTTCATAAAACGTGTAAAAGACAATTATTTATCTCTGTCTTATATGCAAAGAGATTTAAATATATACTACTTAAATGTCTTTCCTTCTATGTAAGTTTCATATCTTTGATATTTACTATACTTTTTATTATTTCTATATATTTAATTATGCTTATATACTATTATTACAAAGTGCACACCTTATTATCTTTTATTTCACATATATTTGTAACTGGCCTATTGGAAGAAATTTCATTACGATTACGAGGTAAGTAGCACCCTTGTACAAACTCTTCATCATGTGTCCCTTCCGTTGTTTGTATGTATATAAATTGTTAAATAAATAATAAATGTGTGTATGTACATGTGTGTCAATATCTATGCATTCAAGTATACAGGGTGGAAAAAACGAACGGCACATGGAGGGAAAGTACTTAAAATATTGAAAATATTAAAATTCTTTTAAAGGAAACATTCTTTTGTTTTTCAACATAATGAATAACCACATTCACAATGTGTATTCTATTATTGCTAAAATTTGTTTCATCGGAATTTACAAGGCAGTCTTAGAATTTTGAATTGCAGGCTATTTCTGTTTGTTTTTATATTTTGATAGAATTTTATCTTAATATTTGTATTGTTTGAATGTTATCCAAAAACTTCACTACTTGAAGCTTTTGGATAACATTCAAAGTATGTCAATTATCCATTATTTGTTGCTATGGGCGTTATACTGTGTAATTTGTTACCTTTCGTTACAACAGTTTTCTATACGGTGTCTATCCGGATACCATTCTCTTCATACCACTTCATACCGTAGAGTTAAAGTGGGAGTTTTGTGGTTTAAATTGTTCCTGATATGGCTTATCAGGTATACAATTTTGATTGATTGAATTATGATTATAAAATAGCGAGGAAAAAACTCAAAGAGAAAATACAGAAAAATCACTACAGGTTACCGATACGCATAGATTAATGATAAGTCATCGCGCGCTCTGACTAGATACCGCGCTCCCTGCAAGTAACAGCTCCATGAATACGGCATCTTAATATTTTAGTGTGTATAAGACAATTTGCATGATGCTAGTGTGCGTGTAAAATTGTATATGCCAGCAGCTTAACTAGTACCCGATTAACGGGAAAATTTATTTTATGCTATGGCTTTAGTAGTTAAGTTCATAATTATGAATATTCCAGAATACTTAAAAATGAATAGTTCATTAATAACGAATGTATCAATATATTTGTGTATATTATGTATGGGTTTTTCTTCTGAATAAATAACATATAAATGATAAGGCATCCTTTTTATGAGTTTAATTTTTTTATTTACATGTCTAACCAATGTTCACAAATTATTTAAAAAAATAGTTATATATATAGTGTAATCAAAATAGTGCATTCTATTCTACGCGTCAATATGAGCAACTTTTACTATAAATCTATCTTCCAAATCACAAGAAAAATCAGGTCTTCCATACATTTTGAGCAAGTTTGTACGAAATTTTGTATGGAATAACTGATTTTGAGATATTTTTTATAGGATCAGGGTGACAAACGAGCACTCAGTCCACCTGATGGTAAGTGGTTGCAGTGGCCCATAGACATATACATCTATCCTCGGTTAAGAATCAAAATGCAGATGCGTTGCAACCCCTGAGGACTAAGATGGAATGCCTCATTTCCAGTAAAAAGGGTCTCCGGTTCTCTACACTCCCCATAGGAAACACAGCAGCGTTAAACTCCTATTTTACACTGGTATTCTGTGAGAGCGTGGTTCTTACCCGGTCGAGCTGACCCATTCGTGCTACAACCGTACCAGTAATATAGCTGCAGTATGGGTCTATCACGTATAAATTGAAAATTTCGAAGATGATCCCATAATAAAAAATATGCATGTTGACGGGTAGAATCATTCCCTAAGTTATTAAGTACTATTTTGTTACACCTTTAGTTAGTATATAAGACCGGGGAAAAAGTTTCTTCGTATATTGTATACAAATTCAAGACATTTTTGTTTTAAAGTTTTACTACATTTAATTATAATATATATGGGTCGATTCTGTTCGATAATTTTTTACCATCTTGTAGGTAACATAATAAAAAATGCTGTAGAAATCTTGGGATTTTGATTAAAAAATGCGACAAGTAGTTTTAGTTCATATATTCAATACCAGAGATTTGAAGGAACATGGATTTAGTCATCCCATTTATAATGGAAAAAAAATATAAACTTAAATATTAAAACCTCCAGAAAGCTTTCTTTTAAAGTACACAAGCAACAAAAGAAAATAATGACTAAAACTTTTAAACCAGTTTTAAGTACTCAAGCAAACACTGGATTTTTAGGAATGTTAGAGTGTAAAAGTCTCAAACAGATAACTGATCTTGTGATCTGGCGTTATCATGATGAAAGACCACTCCTTTTCTGATTATCAATGCCAGCCGTTTCTTTTTCTATTTCTTGCTTGTCTCATTATTTATTGGTAGTAGAGATCCGAATCGATGGTTTTACCCGGCGGTAAAAGCTCATGATAAACTTTCAATCCCACCATACACATAGCATCATTTTATTGCGTGTTAATCCAGGTTTCGCTTTAGTCTGTAAACAAAACATATATCAATACAGAAAAAAAATCACGTTTCTATGGTCTTCATACAAGAAACGTGATTTTTTTGGGTCCTTTAATTTATTTTACTTGTTTTCTTTTTTATTTTATGTTGTTATAGCAGCAATATAAATACACATTCTGTGAAAATTCTACATATTACGTTTCATAAGATACAGCCTACTGACAGACAGACGGAACGATAGTGGAGACTACCTACTACGACCGTTGATACTCTTTGGGTACGGAACCCTAATAAACGGCAATTATGTCATTTGAGCAATACTACAGAAATAAACATTAAATAATATAAAATTAAGTTATATTATAATAAGGTAAATATATTATATTATAAAAAATTGTAACAATAAATTCACATATAAAAATCTCAGCCACGGGGAACTTTATTTTTGCATTCGCGGCAACACTGAATAGCGTCATTGATATTTTGTGACTTATTTATGGCTCGTGTTATTTTATGTTAACATTTTGAAATTGTATGATACTTAATGATAGTATGTGATTCCAGTGTCTTTCTTATTTCTTGTAGTATTATTTTTACATAGTTTCAATACGTAAACTGGTATTTTACTGGTACGCCGATTTCGGTGTAGTATTTGTTACAGCATTTTACATGAGCGCCGGCGGTATCTAGTCAGAGCGCGCGATGACTTATCATTAATCTATGCCGATACGTTCCTTTTTTAAACTTGTCTCGTCTAAAAAATTAACAACTTAGATAATAATTGTTGTAATTATCTGTATTTTATGAATATGAATATGACTGTATGCTCCTTTGTCACCCTTATCCTATAAAAAAATTGTGAATAAACATGCATAAATTGTTGAATTTGATCATGATAAAAATAACTTAATCTCTGTTCGGCCCAAAACTAGCTGGTAGAGAATGCTATATAATAACATTAAGGTCGCCTTTTGTACAACAATTTTGGTGCAATAAATTGGCAATAAAGAATAAAATAGATAAACAAAAAAATAATTCTGAAATTTTTCATAGCATATACAGCTTGTATAGAGGTTGTTCTAGAATAATTATAAGATGATCATGCAAAATTTTATATGCGTGATCATTTAAGAACAACATGGAGTTTGTTTAGTTGTCTCACTTATCTTTACGACGTACCTTACTTAACACTTTTTATACAAATGCTAACGGCAAACCCGTTTAACGAGTGACGCGGTGTTTATTGTGCGCTCAGCGAGCACTATTCATGGCGCATTGTGTATAATGTATGCTTTCGAGTATTGTGTAAACATGAAAAGAGAATTTTACGATCTTGTTACGGTACGGTGTAATAAGAAGTCTGTGGATTGTACCGGCTTACAGAATAACTGCTATTTCACGCTGGTAATGTGCGAGCGGGGTCGATGCCGTTTGTTTCTACGTATGCTCATTATTTTTATTTTTTATTTTATTTAATTGGATCACCAACAATTGTTACACCAATAAAAATCTTAATTGTTACAACTTAGTATCTAGGACACGAATGATACATAATGCACAATCAATTATAGGTAACCATCACTTACACAATAAAACGCTAACTAATATGACTATAAACTACTAAGCTACAGCTCTGAAATTGTTTTCTTAATTTTAATGGCTGTCATATAATGTACGAGTACCTACGTGTCAAGGATTTTATGATGGCCACAGTATTTGTTGTAAAGATGGCACTTTCTCTCTATAGTAGCGTCCTACGGAATGGGCATACTAGAGGCAGGATCGGACCCCAAGGAAAAAACGAAGAAAATACCTTGGGAGAATTTCTCGTGGCAGCCTTGATAGGTGTTGTGGACAGCATACGTAGTGTCTAAGTCAATAACATCTCTTCGCTTGTTCAGTGACGTCAACTCAAAGAATTCTAATGACTTAGAGTATGAATAGAATTTCTCAGCTAGCCAACCGAGTACGATAAATGGTGTTTGAACCTTTATTATTACCCAACTGCGGAGGGTAATGTGTTTATCAATGTTTATTAGCCTATAATAATATTTCATTTATTTCGGATAAAAAGTATCCATAGTGTTAGTAACATTTGGTTAAAGACACAAATACGAAACTGCACCGATGATGGATAAAAGCCAGTCTACAAGACAGCATGCAGCAGTATCCAGCGAGTCTGGATACTGCTGCATGCTGTCTATCCAATAGCCTATATCGACAAGTCAGCGGTACAGCGGTAGGCCGGCGCACGCAGGATTGTGTTGGGGCCTATATGCATATATGTATATATGTATGTATGTATGTATGTATGTTTGTTCCTTTGTGCGGGCGCTCTAGAGACAAAACGCGATTTTGATGATTCTTACGTCAATAGATTTGTCTTAATCTTGTGTCATTAAACACATGACAGTAATTAAAATTCAATATGACGACAACACGATGCCATATTGATCAAAAGAAAAAATGAAAATTGACGAACTATGTCAAGTGGGTATCGTTGATTATGTTTTTGAAAATAGTATTTAGGTTTCTCTAGTTATTTTACATTTTTGAATGACCATTTGGGATTTATAACGATATAAAGTTTGTTACCGATCATTCTCGCTTTTTTAAATATTTATAATAAAACTAATGTTCTTATATAATCCTATAATGGATATTATTAGTAATTTGTTACGCTTTCTTTTAAACATTAGTATACGGTCGCCTTTGTGTCGTGCCGCCTTGACTCGTGCCGTATATTGGCAAAGGCGCCGCCAGGCGGTTTGGCATTTTAAAATTGTGTTTATTATTTATATTCGTATTGTATGACAATAACCATAAGATTAAAAGCAAAATAATAAGTGTGCCTCCAGCTGTACCGACACTATCTTAGTAAAGATACTACGAATATACCTAGTAATATATTGCTTATGAGGCAATCTATGGGGCGGGTCTATGTCACCAGTGAATTTTAAGGCTGTAACGATAACCGTACTTAAGGAAGAACAAATAATTAAACCTGGAATCCACGATTTAATAAGCACTGCTTTTGATGTCTTTGGAGTAAGTATTAATGTTACATATGTGTATAACGTGGCAGAGCTACGATTCAGCTATATTATGGTTGTACCGCGAATGGGTTGGCACGACCCGGGTAGAACCACGCTCTCACTGAATACCAGCGTAAAATAGCTTAATGCTGCTGTGTTTCGTTTGGTGAGCACAATGGACACCAGAGACCCTTTTTACTGGAAACGAGGTATTCTATCTCAGTCATCAGGGCCGACAAAGCATCTGCATTTTGATTATTATTGAGGATAAATATAGATGTCTATGGGCCACAGCATCTATTTACCATCAGGTGAACTGTGTGCTTGTTTGTCACCCTTATTATATAAAAAAGGTGTTATAGTAAAATGTAAAAAGACAGGATTTCTCTTTGCTTACGAGATAACTACTCGAGAATCGACCCGACAATGTTGAGAAAAAATGAATTTTTATCATTAATTT
This sequence comes from Parnassius mnemosyne, assembly GCA_963668995.1. Taxonomy (NCBI): domain Eukaryota; kingdom Metazoa; phylum Arthropoda; class Insecta; order Lepidoptera; family Papilionidae; genus Parnassius; species Parnassius mnemosyne. Next base: position 9,128,946 of record CAVLGL010000104.1, on the reverse strand, counting down.
AAACATGTGTTTAACATAAAACTTTTTTTTCATGTGTTATTAACATAACTATCGGCACACATACTAATATTTACATAAATTTGTCATAATGAGCATTAATATTCGACGCCCCATCACCTCCATAAACATTACATAAGGTGACGACATTTTACTGCATTGCACATAACATAATGTTTTGTTTTCTTCTAATATTTTCACTACAGATGAAACGGATAGTGATTTTATACCGGATACCGAATATTAGGTAAATGAAATGACAATTATTCACAGACATTTTTTTAATATTTTTTTTAATAACGGCAATGCTAAAATAACAAATAACTTATACCCATTCTTTTTTCTAGTCTATATTAATGACTTACCTTTCCTTGCAGGGGGTAATCATGAGATAATCATAGCATTATTTACTGATGATACTTCGTATATTTATTAAATTAATCTATACAAATAAATAAATTTGGAGTGTCTGTTTGTAATGTTAAAATCACAGCTTTTTACTAAATACATATATGCGGTACTTTTTTTTATAGGATAAGTTTTATAAGATAAGATAACAGTATAAAGGGCCTCCGGCCACCTGCACTCACCAAGCGAAACGCAGAGGTAAACCTCTACTTCACGCTGGTTTTTTGTGAGGTCATGGTACCACCCCGGTTCGAGCCGGCCCATCCGTGCGACACTGCCCTGCACTGCCGCCTGGCTCTACCACTGTTAAAATACAATTTTACTACTACTTACACTTTTACTAATAACAAAAATACTCTGTCTGACCGTCTGTCTGTTTGTCTGTCTGTTTGTTCCGGCTAATCTCCGAAACAGCTGAACCGATTTTGACGGAATTTTATCTTACAGATAGCTGATGTCACAAGGAGTAACTTAGGCATTGAGATATAATGTACTACGTACTAGAGAAGACGCCTCAACTCGATTGTTTGTAACACGAGTTAGAGTGCGCGCTCTCAAACTCAATTAGTCTGTGTCAAGCGGTTGTTGCAACGTGAGAAGTTAGAGTGAAGAATTATTTTTAAATTAATATGCCTTCGTGTGCATTGAGATACTGTTCAAACTACTCGAGAAATATAAGGAAAAGTCAAGGAGTGAATTTTCACCAGTAATTGAAACTTATTATTATCTTTAAAACACGCTTAATTTAATTATATTTTATCAACTGCAACGTATACGTGAATGTCAAAGAGTAAAACATTTTTATGCGCAGACTTGACACTATCGACGTATAATGTTAAGTAATTATGAACAGTAAAATATTTATATATAATCACTGTAGGAAATGTTAATGCATTAAAATTAATATTTTTTATTATTATTTTTATTTAATGTTTTCCTCGGCTGTGTCATGAAACAAAATAATCATGGATCAAATTTGTTCAGAAGAATTGCAGCGAAGAAACATCAGATTATTCACGCACATTTTCCGTGCAGTTCAAAAAAATGACAAATACACCGCAAAAACAGGAAGAGTGTACTTCATGAAATAAGCAGTACCATGCGACAATGTAATTATATAATTATATAACATTGCTGCGATTTTTGTTTTATTTTTTGATTAGACGACGAACGAATGTTTTGTAATGTTCAGTATATTTACGGGACTTAAGAGAGACGGAAATCTCGGCCCGCGAGTCATTCTAGTATATGACGGTTTTTTAATATTGTAACACTAGAATTTTTGCAGGCTTCCCAAATAACTAGTATCTTTTTTTCAGCCAACAAAATGTGGCGAACAGGAAGTATCAGAACCGTTGTCTGAATCAATAAGCAGTACAAATTCAATTTTAGATAGTCCGAGCAAAATTGTACGTAAAAATAAATTACGCAAGTGATGTCTAAGTTTGAGTGATGTATACGAAGCCTAAGCTTTTAAATATAGTTCTAATTTAATAACGGAATCAATAATTCTAGGTTATTATAAAAAGAATAAAATATAAGCACGTTGTAATATTATATTTGTATTTAATAGCAAGGAATCTGCAGCTAGAAAAAAACTTACTGAGAAATTTATGACAAAATATTTATCTAAAGAAAAAATGTGCTTCTTACAAATCAATTGTAGAAAATTTGACACATAAATTCGGTCTCAACTTAAATGCTGAGATTGATTTAATGGGTAAAGCAGAAGTTATGGAGTAACATAAATCTTTAACGGAAAAGAATAAACAGAGCACGCATTATTAATTATACATTGCATGCACCTTTACGTTAATTCGCATTGATTTTACACTATTATTCACCAGCTGCGTATAAATACGTTAGAGAATGCTAGAAATGTAATAATAATGATCTTTGAAAATAAATGCATATTTTTATATTCTACATATTTACCTTTTAAAGTATTAAATAAAATATAATTAAAAAGTAATTCTGACATAATATTATGTTACATTATATTAACACATTATGCAATATAAATAACAATTTAAAAAATTGTACTCGATACAATTTACAATACAATCTAAATAAACATTTACTTATTACATACTGATATCATTCTACCTACGTATATAATCTATGATGACAAAAACCGCGCATGCGCGACTGTACTATTTACCGCGCATGCGCGAAGACATAGAGTAGTGCACAGTTTTTGTTCGGAATAGCTTCTCTAGTACGTAGTACATTATATCTCAATGAACTTAGGCTACTTTTATTTTTGAAAAAGTATTAGGGTTCCGCGTAAAAAATTAAACCCATGAAATCGTAGTAAATTCCACGCGGGCGAAGTCGAGGGGAACAGCTAGTTAACATTATTAATATTCCCTTTAACCACTCCTGGGAATCTTAAAATGCCTGTGTTACGAGTGGTTCACGACAGTATTGTATATAGCAATTTGAACCCACGACCGTTAAATTCGCGGTTCGCACCCTACCTGCTTTTCCTGATTAGGCTACTGTCATCAATTTTCTTATACTTACTCGAACACTACACCTTGAATAAATCTACTTTTACGGATCTAACCGCGTTTAATTTATTTTTGTTTTTGACTCGAGCGATATTTATTTTAGTGAAAATAAACTTCATGACAGGAAACCGTCAAGTGTATCTCTCTTGATTGACCACAAATCCTCGCGAAGGAAAATCGAATCCTATCAAGGATTATTCGTGAGGCTAATATATTTAAAAACCACCTAATTTCTTGACTGTATTTCAGGCTTGGGATCCTATTATAATGAAATTAAGACCAAAGCAACCAAGCATGTCACTGCAAAACTTCAAGACACAGTAAGCTCATTCTGTGTAAATAGGACTAAAGTTAATAATTAAAAAATTTGATAGGTCGGGAAAAAGTTTCTGCGTATTTTGTTTGTATAAAATTGAAGGAAAATCTCTTTGATTGTACTGTTTGTATATGACTGGTTTTAATATCAATACGTATAGGACATTAAGACAAAGAAAAATAAAAAGTAAATAGTACATTTCATTACGAGTGCGGAAAGCCTGTCATTGCAAAGAGTTCCGACAAATGTCTACCCGAGCCAAGGCGCAGCCAAAGGTGAGGGTTGACAGTCGGAACAAGTTGCAATGACGGTTCCGCACGTGTACTGAACAACTATTTTTAATACAGTTGCAAGAAAATGAAGCAATTTAATAAAGAACATTTTTGGAAATTGGCGCCAACCGTAAAAGAATATAAGCAGAGATTTTTTTGTTTTCTTCACCCATTTTGGGTAGGCAAAGGGAACTATGACCATACAGCCAAGTCTTCAGTAGATTTTTTTTATTGATATGAAATGAAAATGAAATTTAATGAGATGAAATGAAATGAAACCTAACCTAACTCATTGAATCAAATGATTAAATCTGATATTGAAACAAATTATGTAGCTCGTTTTTAGAAATATTTGCATGAATCATAAAAACTTCTATGATTTTTTTTTAGTAAAAACTTCGTGGTTGGTTTTTTCTTTTAATACATATTACTTTGACAGTTGGAAAAGAGAACGCACGAGTTCGGAAAAGGTAAAGCAAAAGCTCCAGTCGAGGGCGGCACTGAAAATTTCGGGAATCAAGGAAGTGACACAAGATTACTATTTCAAAATGTATTTATTGCTTTTCGAAGTATTCTCCGCGAAATTTGACACATTTTTCCATACGATGGAACCAATCATTGGAGCAACCATTCCATTCGGAAGTTGGGGTCTCCAAAATGGCCGTTTTGTAGGCGTCCACAGCTTCTTTAGGTGATGAAAATCTCTGTCCACGCAATTTATTCTTTATTTTAGGGAAAGTATAGAAATCATTAGGGCTTAGGTCGGGGATGTATGGCGGATGGTCTAATAATTCTATGTTTTCTTGCTCTAAAAACTCTTTTGTTCTGTGTGTGGTGTGAGAACTCGCATTGTCGTGATGGAGGATGATGCGGCGGTTGCAGTTCTCTTTACAGAGTTCAGAAATGACCTGTGGCAAACAAATGCTAGCATACCATTCTGCATTAACCGTCCTTTGTCCCTCAAGAGGAATAGTCGTAATATGGCCGGTTTTGGAGACAAACGTGGCCACCATTTTTTTTGCAACACTCCGTGAACGAACAATTTTTGTTGGCTTTAACACATTTTCGAACACCCAAACTCGTGACTGGTTTTTTGTTTCGGATTTGTACGCATATATCCAGGATTTGTCACCTGATACGATGTTGTATACAGCATTTGAGGATCCTGCGTGGAATGTTTCGAGAGTTCTGACGCACCAAGTAACGCGAGCCGCTTTTTGCTATTCACAGAGCGAATGCGGTATCCATCGGGAAAACAACTTTTTTACACCTAATTGTTCATGCAAGATTATTTGTATTTGACTCATGCCAATGTCTAAAGTTGCCTGAATTTCGCGGTATATCACATGTCGATCTTCCTCAATCAGCTTACGCACAGTATCAACGTTTTCTTGGGTGACTGCAGTTTTTGGACGACCTTGACGGGGATCACCACTGAGCTTGACACGTCCACGTTGAAATTCTGCAAACCAGCGATAAATTGTGGTTTTGGATGGGGCATCATCACCGACTGCAGTAATCATCCGGTCAACACACTGTTTTTGTGTTAAACCACTTCGAAAGTCATAATAAATCATCGCTCTTGAATTTTCTCAAATTGATTCCATTTTCTCAATGACTAAACAAGTTTGACAAAACCTTGTGACAAGACCGAGATTCTTTTTTTAAATAAATAAATGTTATTCGATTTTTAAAACCAAGAACTTTTCAATTAAAAAGATTTTAATATGACAGGAACAGTCGAAATATTCCATTCCCGATACTTTTAGTGCAGCCTATGTATGTAATAACCCACATCCCGAACGCTATACGTCCCTGCAATACGCCACTTTTTGAGCAACTGTATTAAAAAAAAAAACAATTTTCTGCCAGTTTACAATTGTTTTTTTGTCCGCCAAAATGAGTGAATCTAACGAAGAAATTCGATACATTCTGTAGTTTTATTATAAAAAGGGAAAAATGCAACTTAAGCCGCGACAAAAAAAAAACATGACGTTTATGGACCTAATTCAGTGTCAGTGAGAGTAGCACAAAGTTGGTTCAAGCGTTTTCAGTTCAGGAATTTTGATGTCAAAGATGCAGCTCGCTCTGGTCGCCCTCATATGGATAAAGTCATTTTTGAAAAAGTGGAGCAAGATCGGCATATAAGTAGTTACGAAATAGCCGAGAGATTGAGGATTAACCACAAAACAGTTTTGACCCATTTGAAAAAGCCTGGCTATACATAAAAGCTCGCTATTTGAGTACCACACGAGCTCACTGAAAGAAACCTAATGAATCGTGTACTCATTTGCGATTCTCTATTTAAAAATAATGAAACCGAATCATTTTTGAAAAGATTGATCACTGGTGACATGAACGTGCGAAAAAGATTATAGTCAAAGGGTAGTGAAGCTCCACAGACTGTAGCGAAACCCGGATTAACACGCAATAAGTTGAGTGTTGCTGTAGGTACGGTGGGATTGGAAGGGCATAGTTTATTATGAGCTTTTACTGTCGGGCAAAACCATCGATTCGGATATCTACTGCCAACAACTAATAAGAATCGATCAGCAGAAAAGAGTGATCTTTCTTCATGATAACGCCACATCACATACATCTTTGGCCACTCAGCTCAAAAATTGAGAGAGCTTGGTTGGGAAATATAAATGTACTATATAGTCCTGACCTTGCACCCTCAAATTTTCATCTGTTACGGTCTCTTCAAAATTCTTTGGATAGTGTTAGATTAACATCAAGAGAGGACTGTCAAAAATCCCAAGATTTCTATTGTATAATGCAATTAAACTTTGAAAAAATATGTCTTGAATTTGTATAGAAAATACAAAGAGACTTATTTCACGATGTTTTACTTCAATTGGACTATAGGGGAAGCTTAAACGATGGCCGGGTGGTTAAGGTTTAACGATGAATGAAACACAGGTTTTGTGATCAATTAATGAACTTTATTATTTAAGTATTCTTTAGTAATAAATTTCTCAGCTTAACAAAGAATTAAAAATTTATGTAAAGTTTTTAGAGGTTTTAGAGCCTTGTGGAATATTTAGAGACGATGGCAAGAGACCCGACGTTATGAAATTGGTCCCTTGGGAGAGAGGTAATGCCCTAGTGTGGGATGCTACTTTGGCGGCCTCTCATATCAGAGGTACCTCGTTTAGAGCCAGGGCGGCATCAGAGGCAGTGCTGAACTGAGTAACTGGCACAAATATGAGTCTCTGACCGATGACTACATATTTGTGGCATTTGCTGTAGAGACTCTCGGTCCGTGGGGGTTTTTTTTATAGGATAAGGGTGACAAACGAGCACACAGTCCACCTGATGATAAGTGGTTGCTGCGGCTCATAGACATCTACATCTATTCTCTATTACAAATCAAAATGCAGATGCGTTATCACCCGTGAGGACTAAGATGGAATGCCTCATTTCCAGTAAAAAGGGCCTCCGGCCACCTGCACTCACCAAGCGAAACGCAGAAGTAAACCTCTACTTAACGCTGGTATTCTGTGAGGTCGTGGTACCACCCCGGTTCGAGCCTGCCCATCCGTGCGACAGCAAAAACTGCCGCGTGGCTCTACCACTGTTAAACGTGTTCACGTGCAGTCAAGTTTCTAAAAGAACTCCATCCGCAGCTAGTCATTGCTGCTGGTGATAAGAGGGCTGGTTCTTTTCTCGCTTAAAGGCTAAGTATAGCCATTCTTGGCACGATACCGCGGCGAGTAGGACTGTATGATAATTAAGTTACTAGTTTTAGTCTTTTTTATTATAGTTTTTAATATTGTATATAATAAAATATTGTATATTATGTTATGTAAATAAATTAAAAATAATAAATCAACAAATGAAAAAATCCTTTGTCCCCATCTTGCCCCATGTGCGGGGCAAGACAGGTTACCCCCGAGGGCAAGATGGGGTACCTAATAAGTAACACAAACAGATATATCTAATTACTTATTGGCTTGACAGTGGAGACAGCATGTTTTCATCGTCGTCATCTTCTACATCGTCACATGAGCAATGAGCCCATTCACCACATACCTGACAACTTATCCATCCTTCTATTCTAAATGTAGTTCTTATCGTATCTTCTTATTCTAATCAAGACTTTCTTTCTTCTTTTTCTGCTTTTTCTTTCTTTTGTTTATGTCTGTCCAATTTCTCTTACCTTTAAGTCTTGTACTTGATACGTCCTTCAATTTTTTCTTCTCTTCTTTCTCTTTTTCCACCCGTTTCTTCTTTTTAATGCTATCTTGTAGACGCTTTTTGTACGGGGATGACGTAATAATCGCAGTACTTACACAATGTCTTGAGCAATTTTCACCTTTCTTTCTAGAGTACTCTGTGGGATTGAATATGTTTTTCTTGCTAGCCAGCAACCCATTTTGTCTTCCAATATAGCAGTTATTGCGTTACGCATCGCTTCTTCTGACTTTTCCTTAGCCTGTATTTCCTTTATAGTTTATGACCATTCTGAAATGATAAAAAGCTTTAATTTTGATTTCGAATTTTATGAGGGCTAAGATGGGGTATGGCCAATTTCTAAAACCCCATCGTACTCCTTCTCGTTTTACTTAAATTATTTAAATACTGTGAGAAACGTTATTAATAAATCTTATAAATAGCATAATTCTGCATCAGAAACACTCACAGCTGTTTACGATATTTTATTTTATTACGTTAATGTCACGCGTAATAAAAATTAGAAAATATTAAGATTATCGTGCATATGACAAATAACGCTCTAGCTTGGTTACTCGATCACTCGTTTCGGTGACTCGCCGTACAATGGTAGCAACAGTGGCAGCACGTCTAATGGCGGCTCTTCACGTTGGCCAACATAGTGGCGAATTCGTTGGCTAATACCAATGGCCATTGTGTAGAGCGGGGTGCTTACGTTGGTATGTATTGGAATGATGGCCCACAAGTTGGCGCAAGATCCGTGTGGTGTCGGTTTTTTTACAAAAGATCAAAGGGCTGTGGCAGAGTATTGGCCGCCGCGTCCACACGTTGGGCGAGTGGTTAGTTTTCTACGAGCTTCCAGAGTGATCGCATGCACCTGATTTAAATTATACATTTAAATTATACACATTACACATTCACGTAGTAGCGGTATGTTGTGAATAAATAAACCGCACCAGCCGTTAGCGCCTCAATATCCATTTTAATGAATTCGGTCGCACATTGGCCCAAATTGAAGCAAACTGAACGACCTTCCAACGTGTGGACTCTATCACAAATTCTTGGCTAATATCTTTGCCAACAATTTCGCCACTAATTTGGCCAACGTGAAGAGCCACCTTTGCGCATATGCTCGATTCTGATTGGTGAATTCGTATTACGACATAAAGCCTCATCTTGTCCCTCACCCCGTCTTGCCCCAGCTTCCTTTATGTTTTTTTTAAATATATGTTATACGATATATCCGAGGTTCTTTATCAGCCCGCAAAACTCTACTGCTGGATATGGGCCTTTCCCCATGGCAAGATTAGGCTAAACCACCACGCTTGGTGGGCGGATTAGCTGTCTCAGTATTAGACGTCTCTCACTATTGATCGCACTGCCATCTATCGCCGATCCAGATATTTTAAAAATGGCACAAACGAGATAGTTATCCCGTCAACTATGAGAAGCCATAAGATCTTTCTGAGCTGGTCCCTTCCATAGTCACCTCTTACGACACCCACCGGACGGAATAGGATAATGAAGTCTATTACGCCGTCACTTTAGGGTCGTTCCAAATGATAGCTAGTTAAAAAAAAAATCAGGGCAAAACTAACTTATTATAATTACGTTATTTAAACCATTTCTTTAACGAATTCTATAAATAATTATAATATAATTTTTGTTTAGACAGGGTTATTTTGCAATAAGCGGCCAAATTTGCAGAGAAGATTCAGAATAAGTAATATAGGCAAATGGTGAAGAAAAATTTATTATAAAAATCTGAAACAGAAGAAAAATTTATTATAAAAAATCTGAAACATTCTGTCCTTTTCTACCGTCTTCAAAAAGGAGGCGGTACTCAATTTGACTGTATGTTTTTTATGTGTGTAACCTCATAATTTTTTTTGTGTGAACTAATTTTTGTGCTTTTACTGCACACGCACATATTCGTAAGGGTCGATCGGGAGGCAAAACCGTTGTTGCCCATAAATCACATTCAATTTGGGATAATTTGAAATAAAAGTAGAAGCCTTATTTACTCGTATTTAAAAAAAAACTGCAATAACGGTATATATTTTTTATATCATTATTTATATGTTTGAACTTAAGTTTGAAATTTGGCTACTATTTGAAAAATAACCCTGTGTATCTCCAGTGATGCACGTAAATACTTCTTACTTTCGTTTTAGGAAATAACTTCGCTTGAATGGTGTTCGTAAATAATCTCAATTTTTAACCGACTTCATAAAAGGAGGAGGTTTACAATTCGACTGTAGTATGTTGTAAGTTTTTGTAAGTTTTTTTATATAGTATAAGGGCGACAAACGACCACACATTCCACCTGATGGTAAGTGGGTGCTGTGGCACACAGACATCTATACTATCCTTGCTTAAGAACCAAAATGCAGATGCGTTGTCACCTCTGAGGACTAAGATGGAATGCCTCATTTCCATTTCCCTACACTCACCTCACGAAACACAACAGCATTAATCTGCAATTTTACGCTGGTATTCTGTGAAAGCGTGATCTTTCCCCGGTCGAACCAACCCACTCGTGATACAATCATAATTTAGGTGCAGTATTACTCAATTGTATACTAATTTTAATGATTCTTCTTTATTAAATAGATCAAATACTTCAGGGGTAGTGTCATAAATGCTTGAAAAAAAATTCCACTCTTAAGGGTGAGAATATGATATTCCTTAGTCCATTCAAGTATAAAACAAAAATTATGTTGCATAAAAAATAATAATTCATCATCATTACAGCCCTTCACAAGTCCACTGCTGAACATAGGCCTCTCCCAAAGAATGCCACAAAGCATGGTCCTGAGCCACCTGCATCCATCGACTTCCTGCATATCTTGCCAGGTCGTTACTCTATCTAGTGGGGGGATGCCCTACACTTCGTCCGCCGGTACGAGGCCGCCACTCGAGAACCTTTTTTCCCCATCGGTTATCGGTTCTTCGAGCTATATGGCCGGCCCATTGCCACTTCAGCTTACTAATCCGTTGGGCTATGCTAAGTTTATCTCGCAGAGAAACTCCGAGCATAGCCCTCTCCATAGCTCGCTGAGCAACCTTGAGCTTCCTCATCCGGCCAGCAGTGAAGGAACACGTCTCAGTTCCATAGGTCATCACTGGCAAATAACCCCCATGAGCAATAAAAAATAAATGCAGAGGTAATTTCAAGAAATTCTAGAAGATTTAAATCTTTACATAATTCTATAAAAATTGGAAATAAAAAGAATTATTGAATTTTATTTACAATTTTACATAATACTTAATTTTATCTACAATATTAAAAACTATGATAATAAAAAAATAACTAAAACTAGAAACTTAATTATCATATAGTCCTACTTCCCGCGGTATCGTGCCAAGAACGCTGGCTGCGTTTCCCCGCTGAATGGTTATACTTAGCCTTTGAGCGAGGAAAGAACCAGCCCTCTTATCACCAGCAGCAACGACCAGCCGCGGATGGAGTTCCTTTAGGAACTTCACGTGGACCCCACGGACCGATAGTCTCTACAGCAAATGGCACAGATATGTAGTCATCTCTCAGAGACTCATATTTGCGCCACTTACTCAGTTCAGCTGCCTCTGATGCCGCCCCGGCTTTATAAAATTCAATAAATCTTCAATATACAGTATATGTATGAAAACGGTGCTAACTGATTTCTGAATGTGAAATTGTTTTATTATTATTAGTTCGTTGTAATCTGATGTGTGTAGTCTGCTTTTACTTTTCATTAAAAGTTATTTTTATAATATTTGTAGCGTTCATTATACATAATTTCACTCGGAGGTCTCCTTTTACTTTGCTGGTTATTATTAACTTTTCTAGACTGATGCAGTATGCTTTGAGGAGGGGGGGAAGGGGGGGGGGTACAGCTGTCTTCGCGTCGTAAGTGAAACCGAATTTTTGGCCGCTCTCCGGCCCTAACACCTTGCTCGGAGGGAGAAACTACCCTTTTCCTTCCACTACTAAAGTATTGACATAAACATAATACTAAACACTTGCAGTCTGTAAATCTTGTGGGTAATTCATATTCCGAAGAGGGAAATGTAACATTTTTGAGCCACGGTTTCGGTTTGAGTCAGGTGTACTTTTACGAGGTAGAGCCATGCTGCAGCTATATTAATAGTATAGTTGTAGCACGAATGGGTCCGTTCGACCGGAGAAAGACGACGCTCTCACAGAATACCAACGTTAAATAGCAACTCAACACTGCAGTGTTTCGTATGTTAAGTGTAGAGAACCGGAGACCCTTTTTAATGGAAACGAGGCATTCCATCTTTAGTCCTCACTGGTGCCAACGCATCTGCATTTTGATTCGTAATCGAAGATAGATAAAGATGTCTGTGGCGGCGCTGTCGTCGCGTCACAAGCGAAACACGTCGAAGCCTAAATCGCGCTAACAAAGTTCCGAAATTAAAGCAATATATATAGAATAGCTCCGAACTACCACTCGGAGCGCTGGCCGCTCCCCGGGCAGAACAGCTTGCCCGGCGGGAGATCTCCCCTTTTCCTTCCACCCGTCACATGTCTATGGGCTACAGCATCCGCTTACCATCAGTTAGATTGTGTGCTCATTCGTCACCCTTCTATAAAAAAGTAAGGGCAATTGAAAGAATTAACATTAAGGGATTAGTCATCTTAAGGTAGAACATACCAACGATGTAGATAAGTTTTCACATATAACCACCACTTTGGCCATCAAAAGAAGAAGGGAGATCTCCCGCCGGAGTGTTCGGTTCGGGGAGCGCCCATATTGCTTACAAAGCTTGTTCTAAATATAGAGAATTGATCGGAAACTTCCGTAGCCTTAAAATTGTTGTGCGGCGACAGGAGCTCCACATATCTTAGAGAACCGGAAACCCTTTTTAGTAGAAATGAGGCATTACATCTTTGTTCTCAGGGATAAGATCACATCTTGATTCGACATTTTGATATTTTGATTCTTAACCGAGGATAGATGTCGGTGTTTAGGGGCTACAGTATCCACTTACCATCAGGTGGACTGTGACCCAGAAATATGGGTTACTAAATTAATTGAGTAAACTCATTTCTCGTAACACTCACCCAACGGACGCGATGATTATTCATTGTGCTTTCTCCCCCGTTTAAAACGATTCATCAATCTAACTATCAAAGTCAGGAATATAATTATAGTATTTCCTTAATAACATGCCACAAGCCAGCATCTAATACAGATAACTATGGTGTTGCAATATAAAAAAAACACTCGCTTATCTTAATCGTTATCACATTATCATTATTATATTACTCTTACAACCAGATGTGCTTCTAAACTAGCCGATCGACGTTCGATAGTTTATAAAATTTATTATAGCTATACATGTATAATAAATTTAAAACACAAAAACTGGTTAAGTGCGAGTCGGGACTTAACGTTGAATTTTTCTTTATACGTGGTTACTTGGTGGTAAATCGCTAACTCTATGACTGATGAACTCATGAATCGTCATTGACAGCGATAAGAAGATGTGAGGATTTAACTGTTTTGTCGCTGATGTGGCAATTCAATAGTTTCTTTTCATGTAAAATTGAAGTGACATGCGAACTAACATGTCTACTACCTGACGGTAACTACTGCAGCCAATGAAATCTCGAACCAACTTCAAACAATGACGGCTACAAATGTGTTCGTCACCTTTGAGGATTAATATAGAATAGCTTACAGCCTGTAATTATACTGGCTCTCTGCATTAAAATATTCTAATTCTTTACGTGGTAGAGTAATGCTGCAGCTATATTAGTAGTATAGTTGTACCACGAATGGATTGGTTCGACCGGGGGAGGATCACGCTTTCACAGAATACCAGCGTAAAATTGCAAATTAATGCTGCTGTGTTTTGTGAGATGAGTGTAGGGAAACGGAAACCTTTATTACTGGAAAATAGGCATTCTATCTTAGTCCTCACGGGTGACAACGCATCTGCATTTTGATTCGCAAACGAGGATAGATGTAGATGTCCATGGGCCACAGCAACCACTTACCATCAGGTGGACTGTGTGCTCGTTTGTCATCCTATCCTATATATATATATATAAAAACTTCAGTATTAGATAAAAGTGAGGCTTCATCACCTTATAGTGACGGTGTTAGAATATCCACTACCCAATATCGTCTCGTGGGTGTCGTAAGAGGCGACAGAGGGAGACAAATAAGATGGGCAGCAGCGTTTTCTTAATAGCGATTAAAAATAAAAAAAAACTGCTTTTGTCAACCTGCTTGCCAACCATGGTAAGTATAGCCAATATCCCCCCTATGAGGCAATCTATGAGGGAGGCCTACGTTCAGCAGTGGACTTTTATAGGCTTTAAAATAGTTGTATAGAAGATAATCTACCAAGAGCACAGGACCCACTGAGAGGTGAACTATGGCAAATATTGCCCCCTATGAGGCAATCTGAGCGAGGCCTACGTTCAGCAGTGGACTTTTATAGGCTTTAATGGATAGTTGTATAGAAGATAATCTACCAAGAGCACAGGACCCACTGAGAGGTGAACTATGGCAAATATGGCCCCCTATGAGGCAATCTGAGGGAGGCCTACGTTCAGCAGTGGACTTTAACAGCTTGTAACGGTAACAGTGATGAAGGCTTCTTATGATTATGATGAAGCCTCATGTTTACCTAATATTGACACAGCAATGGAAAAGGCTCCATCATAACCATGATCCATCCATGCTCCAATGCTCCACCCAATGCTCCATGCAATGATCCATCATAAGTATGATGAAGCCTTTTATATTGTTTTTCAGTGCACCGTACATACATAATCCAGAAATCTGTAATTTATGTAGCTTAAGATGTACGGATCTTTTTGTGTTTAGTCCTCCATCTGGGTTTGTACCACTCTATTCTTCTTCTTCTGTTTTATCATCCCGTCAAAGACCACTACAGGACATGGACTTCTCCCCTCGTAGTGTCGTTGTATTGCACCAATTATCTCTGCCGATCGTCTGAGGTTTAGGTATTTTATATATTTCAAAAACAAGATAATTATGGAAATTCCTATAGTCGCTTCATACTCAGCTGCTTTCTTTAATTCAGTTCTCATTCAATTACAGATGTCTTAACACTAACATTTCGCAGATGTATTTAGAATTGATTACAATAATTATATTACTACAACCTAGTATTCTCACTAAGATCATCACGACTCATGATCATTGCGTGTTGTTTTAGTTTTTTTTTAAAAAACTCTAATCGTATTATTATAACGAGGTATTCATTTTAGTCTGTATTTTGTACCGACGGTAGACGTAACAGTATGTGGATCACAGCATGTACTTACACGTATCATCAGGTGACTGAGTGCTCGTTTGTCACCCAGGCTTCCATAAAAATGTCTCCAAAAAAGTACACTGTTACTTAACCGCAATGAATTTTAACCTTTAAAATACTAAATACGCAATAACAGACGTATGGACGCCTCTACGTACTCGTATCAATGACCCGAGTCAATTTCCAATGTCACATTTGTGTGGCACGGAGCCGAACCTAAAGTGTTACGTAATAAAACTTTCGACCGTGTTATTTATAGAAACTGTGAGTGAAATTTTATTAGGCCGGCTTTAATATCTCGAATTCTTATCTTACTATTTTAAATTGGCAGAGAAGTTTATGGAAAAAGTAATTAGGAACATGCAGCTTCAAACTGATCTGGCCAGATGGTCAAAAGTGGAACAGCGTCTTCGTTTTAATGTCACTTGTATGTTTTGCTTTGGTTTGTAATTGCGTTACGTGACGGAAAAAATTCCATTAGTCATGACATTTTCATGTAACAAGAAATCGGACGAACAACCATTGAGATAATATGTTACTACGTAACTAGAGTCGCCGCTTCCCAGTAAATTTGCGTCCCGATTACACCCCACCACGCTTCTCGATGACGTCGGTCATAGATTAATAAAATAGAGGTGATATTATACATTTTACATTACTTACATAATGTTAAATTAAACAACAAAGCATTGAAAAGTATTTTTATTTATTTTTTCATTATCCACCTACAAAATATTGACTGCTAAATATGTATACTTAACCCATTAAAAAATAAAATAAAATGAAAAATCTTAAACACGTGGAATCCTTAAAGATACTTTGATACATCAAATGTAGAAAAAAAAACTACACACAAATAAAACATTATTGTAGTAGAATGTTTACTTTACGTTCTTTTTTATTGCGTTATAAAATTGAGAGAAGATTGTTTACAATAAATTAGTAAATACTATAATAGAAATTATAAAAGAAAAAGGACAATATTAATATAGGTTATGACTTAATTAAAAAAGAGTTGTCGCTTCTGTGCCATAGGAGCTTTAATCCATGCTCGTTCTTTTTTATCTCTCTCGCTCTTACGTAATAGCAGCGCGTACAAGCGAGCGAGCAATTATGATTTATTTAATTCTTTCAAATCTCATAAAATTTACCTAAATTATACGAATTTCACCTAATAATATATTACTTACCTATGAAATGTTACTCCTTCAGATTTTGATGCATTTCTAGAACTATTTTTACAGTATCTAAGTAGGCAATACGGCATAATTAATTATTTACGTAATCTCTGCAGCGTGTATCTCGGTCTCTCACTAAACAGCGAATAAGGCCCATTGAGGAGCGTGCACCAATGTTTTGTACAACGCAGTGCTTGTTGGTAGTAGCGACTCTAGTTACGTAGTAACATATTATCTCAATGCGAACAACAACAAAAGAAGAGAAATTTTAAACCAAGACCCAAAAAAGAATCCTGAAAACAAACATTTTGTATATATCCGAAGCAATCCTCGAAGTAGTCGACCTGAACAACATGGATCTATTTTTTTATAGGATTGGGTGACAAATGAGCACACAGTCCACCTGATGGTAAGTGGTTGCTGTGACCCATAGACATCTAAATCTATCCTCAATAAAGAATAAAAATGCAGATGCCTTGTCAACCGTGAGGACTAAAATGAAATTCCTCTTTTCTAGTAAACAGGGTCTCCGATTCTCTACACTCACCATACAGAGCAGTGTTAAGCTGCTATTTTACGCTGGTATTCTGTGAGAGCGTGGTCTTTCCCCGGTCGAGCCGACCCATTCGTGCTACAACTATACTACTAATATAACTGCAGCATGGCTCTACCACATAGAGCCATGCTGCAGCTATATTATGCATAAACATGTTAGAGTTATGACCGTTATTTAAACTTTAAAAAATATACAGGATGACTACTTATAAATATATAAAACAAGCCGCAAACTTCTGAGAGCATGAAGCGGACGGGTGCATTCTCTATTCTCTCATTATCATGTTTTGACGGGACGGCAATCCGACACGACCGAAAGATTAGATGCAGTACTAACTACTTCCGAGAGACGGGGGTGAAATACTGTCAAATTTCTGTCTCCGGACTGCCATTGAGAATTTCTTGACAGACAAATGCAATAACTGATTTAGGCTCGGCCAGTAGTCATATCAACAGCAATTAAATAGGTCACAACCTACTGAACGGAATACTGAATGTTGTTTTTGAAACGAAGTTTCTTACCGGACGGTACGGGTTTGGCGGATGGGAGCTAGGCTACAAAAAGTGTAGAATTTTTCCTCACTACCCCTTATGCCATAGTGTAGATGGTCTTGGCGGCGAAATAAGGAAGTGAGATGGAATAACATCCGTCTCCCTCGCACTTTTCTTATCTTGCCATGAAAGAAATATTATTTTATTTCAAATGACGCTTCATTTTAATAGACGCTAGTAATTCATTTATTTGTATTTGTTAATCAATAATATAATACCTACGTTTACAAAGAACTTCGTTCCAACCGCGTGTTCCACGACACTCACGCATTTTTTGATTTAATTACGTTCGGTTTACAGTGCTGCCAACATAGAATTTTATAATACAATCTAAGTGTTGTTTTTAATCTATACATAGCATATTTGTAAAATAAAAAGTACATCAACCAACGCCAATTACAACCGCGTGATAGAGCTGCAAACCTCCTTTCCTTTTTTTATGTGCAAACAATTGAAAGATGACCAGTGACACAGTTTAGTCTTTAAATGAAAGACTAAGTATTATGAAACATTTTTTTTTCAAAAGTCATTTGCACCATTACTATCAAAGAACGGACTTTTACTTTATTTATTTTATTGAATTATATACCTAGACAAACAAACAGTATCTAGTTATGAATAGTTAAAAAAAATTGTTGACGGTTGTTCTAAAGTTTTGTTGACGGCTCCGTGGCGTAGTGGCTTAGCAATTGAGTTGCAGCGCTAAGGGCCGCGGGTTCGAATCTCGCACAGAACAAGAATTTGTATGGCCTACAAATAATTGTTCCGGGTCCGGATGTTTATCGTTGTGCAATTTATGTTTGTAAACTGCCTCCAAGATATAGGAGAAAATCCTAGTGTGGAAGTTACGTTTTTTAAATCAAAAAAATTAAAATAAAAGTATGATGGTGTTCATCTAAACTACAATCCAAGTGAAACTTTTACTTTGCCGAAATCTGTTATATTAAAGATGTTTAACATGGTGGCTGACCTGCGGTATTTTGCGGTAAGGCATCGCAGAGTCTACCTCACCTGAGGATACCTCGTTTAGAGGCGAAACACATGTCGTAATTTCGACGGTGGTGTGTCCTTCCTAGTGTAGTGGTGTTGGGTGTAGTGGTGTTGGGATTAGAGGTGACGGGAATAGTGCACGCAATTGAGGGAGGGCGCAATGTGCTCTTCAAACTAGGTAAGACACATGATTTTATTTTATTACGGTTCTTGGCTAATTCATTTATAACATCTTTATTAACATAACTGCAGTAGAGACATAGTTGTAGCAAAAAGTAAAAGTATTTGCGAAATACATTAAATAGAAGCACGTAAATTTATTTTAAAACTAAAAAGATTGCTATCGAATATGTCTACATGAAAATTTCTACGCACAATGTAATCGTATACACGACACGTATTAACAATAGTATTGAAAAAGGAAGTATTCCTGTGTAGTTAGGACTACACAGGAATTTTTAACCTGAAAATTCTTTGAAGACCTTGTCGTATACTTGAACTGAAGTTAATTAGACTTAGTATAACTCTGGACTAAATATAAGAATGCACAATGTTATGCAAAAAAACTTGGTCGGCAAGTTGTCTCCTTGAAGATAGTCGTTGGACATTAAAAAAAACTTTAGTCAAGAACATCAAAAATAAGTCTTTTACGTGGCAGAACGTGTAACTTTTTGCAGATGCTGTATGTTGCAACTAATAGAAAAAATATGTGCGTACAGGAAGGCACAGTTCCCCTAACTCGCTTACGTTGGCTATCAGAGCACTGGACGGCATTTTTTCGCCTGTTCAACGATCGAACATAACCGGTCGATTATGTAACACATCAATACAACTCATTTCTTCTCACAGAATAAACGTATTTCGTAATATTTTTAACGGTCTGTAAACTGTTTCAACTTGTGGATGGTTATGTGTTGTAGTTACAATTATGGTCCAGTAATATGGATATTTTTATACGTTAATTCATTTTGAAGATAAATACCAATCTATATTAATGGTTTCTTATATTGACGCGAAAACTACTCATTAAATAAAGCTAATTTTATCCGTTTAATTATAACTTTTTAATTCCCGACGTTTCGGGCGCTTTACGGTAATTTCTGCGTAGATCAGACTAAAGATTAATACTGGTTCGAAAAAGAATCCTCTGTCCTGGGAAGAACCAGCAAGAAACCCAACGGGACTTTTTTTAAAGTAAATTTTACATTAATGATTGTACAAACTATTTACAAAATTTATTTTAGAAACTGCTTGGAAGCGACTTTTAGGTTGTAAATAGCTCTAATGGCCCTTTTTTTTATCGTCGTCTTATTACCTTCATAAGACCATGGGTGCAGTTAAGCGCCCTAAACTACGGAAATTATCAAGCAAGGTTAATACTGTTTTAAAAATAAATCTGACTGCGTAAAAAATTTACATTATGCGATTATATAAGAACTTTATTACGGTTTTATTATAAGTTTTGAACATTTAAGTGAGAATGGTCACTAACAAACTTTAAATCGTTATAGATTCTAAATGGTGATTCAAAATGAAACATGACTTAGAAACATAAATATGATTTTCAAAGAGCTAATCAATGATATCCCATTAGACATAGTTCGTCAACTTTCTTTTTTTTTCTTATGAGAAATATGGTGTCTAGTTGTTAACATATTGAATTTTGATTTCTGTCATGTCTTTGGTGACACTCACAAGATTAAGACAAATCGATTGACGTAAGAATAATCAACATCGACCTACGCGTTTGGTCTCTGGAGCGCCACAAATGAACAAACATACATACATAGGCTGATAAACATATTCGCCCCCGCAGTCATGTAGGTAGTAAAAAGTTTAAATAGCTTAGAAATCCCAAAAGTGCATGCCTCATGAGCGTTTCATTTAATTTTGATGAAATGAAAAAAATATCTTCCTGTGACTTTTAAAGTATATTATTTACGTGTTTTAAATTTAGCGCTCAGTTATTTTAACAGGTAGTGTCATCTACAGAAAAAAATAATAATGTTCACCAAAATAAATCGGTTACACAAAGAATAAAATCGATATAGGCTGTATGGATATAGCTTTAGTCTATCAAGGGTTAAAAAATAATATGACAGTGCCTTTAAATTTTTACTACCAATAAAACTTATAAAAGTTGAAAATCATTTTATTAACAAACAACGCGTACTAGGCTATTGATATGAAATAGGGAACCAGTTGATGTAATTCTGAAGCTAATAAAAAAAGATACTGTCTCGATAAGTCAACTTTTGCGGGAGTTATCGTGACCATATACATCTTCATAATCATAAATCAACATCCGGACGTCCACGTAAATATTTTTTTTTTCAAACCGTTTTTCTTTCAAAGTAGCAATATAAAATGATTTTTTAGAAAATTTAAGATGGATTATTATAGTGTTTTTTTCATATATGGCTACTCATATAGTCGTACAAGTGCAATATGGTTATGATAGAGGCATTTTAAGAGCACAAAATTGTTTGACCTTGACAAGTCGAGAGTAAAGCTCAGCCTAATAACGCTTCGCGTTATGAGGCGTGCAATTAATTGCGATAAAATCCCTAAAATTAGTTGCATTTTATATTATGACTTTCTCTTTCTTGAACTCACGACAGTTACTTATTTTGTTTGTAATATTGTAGTGGCGGCGTGAAAAAAATTTCTACCCTTAACCATTATGGCTTCGTCAGCACTAACCACCATGTGGGATCACAGTCAAGCACTGGCTTATAATAAATTAAAGGAACAAAATCTAGCTTGTAGTGATGTTTGTGTTTTTAGATATCGTTTGAGTTTCATATCTGCCTATGCAAGCCCTACGACGGAGTATATGTGGCTTTATCAACGTTTGTACAAGAACCTTGTAGTTTAGGGGTTAATAACAACTTGGGAGTGTTGTAAGAGGCGGCAGAGAGAAAATGAATCAGGAGACGGACAACGTGTTCTTGGTAACACCTCAAAATAATTAAAAACTGTGTTGCCAACCCGCCTGAAAAGAGCACAACTTTAGGGCAATTTATGGGAGAGGCCTATGTTCAGCGGTGAACTTTTGATAGGCTGTAATAATGAAAAGGTAGTGTATTATAAAATAAGAATGTATTGCGATTGCCATTAATTATATGTTCTTGTGCCATGTTAATTCGAATTTATTTTTTTATCTCTATCAGGTCGTAAGAGGCAGATGGACATGCTTTCCCATTGTAGAAATCCTGTTTGCCATAATTATCACGCTTGGTACGCAGATTGGAATCCATATATATCCAAAGTTATCCAATATCGAACGTTTTGGACCTTTACGCTTCTTCCCGGCCTCGGACAGGGGCTTGGCCCAATTTATATCTGGTATTTATAGGAGATGATTACTCGCCCATCTTTCTGAGGCCCCAAGATCCTCAGAGTCTTTCCCTAAGTCGCTTCTTATGTCACCCACGGGCACAGATCCAAGAGCTATGCTATAATGTGTATCATACAAAAAATAAGTTACTGTCACCGTTTTAGCTTGCAACCTTATAAAAGTCCACTGGTAAACATAGGTCTGCCCCATAGATTGTCTCATAGGTTGCCACGTTTAGCAGGCGGTTTGACAACCGCGGTTTTTTTTTATTATTTCTACCGACTTCAAAATGGAGGAGGTACGCAAATACTCCCCCCCCTCCCCCCTCCACTATGAGGGAGGCCTATGTTCAGCAGTGAACTGTAATAGGCTGTAATGGTAATTTACTTTTGGGAGATCGTTTTATATTTATTCTCGAAGATTCGGAAGCCTTTGCGTAAACGTTTCTAAGGTGTTACAAATTTCAATGGCGTATTAAAAAAGTAAATGATCGGGGTCACCGATATTTTAATGTGACTAACAACTACGTTTCTGACCTACTGTTGATATATATCATCTGCGAATATTACACCAAGCTCCCTGTGACAGCCGTGCTAAAATATACTTTAAATGCATACCATTAAATATAGTTTTTCCGTCGCATATTTTAAAACGGAACAGAAATCAGGATCTTCATCGTACGACCTACGACCTAATGACATAACGGATGCGTAATTACGCGTTAGTAGATTTGCGTATGAAACAACAGTGGGTTATTTAATATAAAGGAGAGTTCACCGGGCGATTACAACTATTTTAAGCTGTGTTACCTAACGGTGTTTAAGCGGCTGTTTTAAACAAAAAACTGATTCATTAATTCTTGTAAGGGATATATTCCTTAACTCTCTACGACCTCTCCTTCATGCCGTGAACCCTGGTGATTAAGATGCAAGGACTCTAGCATCAACTAATTGCGGGTAATCCGATGAAATAACAGAACGGTAAACCTAAGCTATCTAGACTCGTGGTGGTCAGCAGCGGCACCAATACGTGAGTCTTGGCTCTGCGCTCACCAAGAACATGCTAGCTGAGGCGTTCTTCAAAGACCCAGTTGTGTCCTATTTCACGTGCGTGGTTGATAGCTGATTATTCTCGCAGTAGTCGAAAATCATTCAAATGTAGAAATTTAGTTTTATTTGCAGTAGATTAACTATTTAACTTAAAACAGTTTTAACCTTTTTCTAAAACTTGCTGAAACGTAAAAAGCTACAGAATTACTTTAGAATAAATTTTGAAACGTAATAAAAAAATATATAAATAAAAATATATATTCACATATGTATCAAATCACGTTCATTTGTTATTTATGATATCTTTGAGATGTCTAGGAGTGGTATAACTTTCAATATTTAACATGGCATACTCGTAATATGATTTAGCACACGTTAAGTTTTATTTCTTGATTTTCTACAACTGCCCATTTTAAAGATAGATATTGGTTTCTAAAAAATGCGCTAATTGGCAAATAATTATTTTAAAAGTTATTATGTGGAAAAGCAGTGAACTCTTTAAATTTCATAACTTTTTTTTGTATCTTTGGTGTACTCGTACGATTACTTGCCAGTATTAAGTAATAAGAAATTATCCTTTAAAATATTTTGTATCAAAAATTTCTTCACAATATGCTATGCGTCATTGCGAAGTTGTTGGGAGATTTTGACAACAGCTCAACCCGGCGGGATAGTTGTTTACGCCAATATCTCATGTTTTTAAGACGCCTAAGCGGACAAAGTAACTTGAGGTTTATATCAATCAATTGGAGAAGCTGAAAGATAGCTGTTTGGGTGTGAAATTGGGTGACATAAAAGTAAATTGTCTGTTGTATGCTGATGATGCAGTGCTTATTGCACCATCAGAGGCAGAACTGCAGGCATTAGTCACGTGTATGAAAGAGGAATGTGAAATTAAAGCTCTCCGTTTGAATGCTAATAAAACTAAGGTTCTGGTATTTGAAAGGCACGAAGAGAGAACGAAGTGTGAAATATGGGTAAATCAGGAATGTCTAGAACAGCTAAATGAAATTGTATACTTGGGGAGTGCTTTTAGCCGGGATGGAAGATGTGATTTAGATGTGGACAGGCGTGTCGTTGCCGGGAACAAAGTCAATGGTGCCCTGACTGCGTTAGTCAAAAGGCAAGGCGTAGTGAAGAGTGCACGCCTTGCAATACATAACGCAGTGTTGGTACCGACTTTGTTATATGGCAGTGAAACCTGGGTATGCCAGAAGAAGCATAAAAACAAGTTGAATGCAGTGGAGATGCGATCTCTTCGTAAAATGTGCGGCGTTACCATGGCCGACCGAATGCGAAACGAAGAGATTCGCAATATGGCAGGTTTGAAAGATGACCTTATCACAAAAATTGATAAGGGCGTGCTTCGGTGGTTTGGGCACGTTGAGCGAATGAGTGAAGACCGAATGGTGAAGAAAATATATAGCGCGAAAGTTAATATTAAAAGGTGTCGAGGTAGACCGAGACTAACTTTCGAAGACCATGTGAGCAAATTGCTCGAAGAGGGTAAGGTCAAGAGTACTCGGATACCTAGACGTGCATGTATGAAGAAGATAATGAATCTGAAAGAAGCGAAAGAGGTATGTAAGGATCATGACACTTGGCGATCTGTTCTCTCTGGCTACCCCGTCAGTGATTGTGCGTGAAGATAAGTAAGTAAGTAAGTAATTGGAGCACTTGTTTCGTCGTTTTCACTAATAGTTCACATGCGCAGACACAATGCATAACATCGCACCATTTTTACGTATCAAAATCCTCTTCAAACCAATAATCAAACTATTAACAGGAGAAGCGATCCGCCAGCCGTCAAAACTCCATTTTATTACTCAAACAGAATATTATTCTGCGTCATTTTGAAGTATTTGATATAATGTTATCAGTACTTTATTAAGGAAAATAATTTATAGAAAATATCCAAATAAAAACCTTAATTCTTGATTTCGGTATTAATTAAAAAAAAATACAATCCGTTAAAAATAAAAAATGTGTCATTGAATGTAAATGAAAACAAACTGACGGTTTTTTGTGTGAGTGAAAAACAAACTTACAGTCCAGTAGGCTACTGCAGCCTATAGACACCTGCAGTTAACTCTAAACCGGTATGTAGGTAATTACTCTAAGATCTAAACAAAGAAGGCTATGCTTTGTCATTGACCGTTGTCTTTGCCCTCAGAGGGCAAAGATGGAACGTCACATCCTGTAATTATATTGAATCTGTTTTTATTTGGTAACAGAATAAGTAAGAGGATGTACCTACCCAGACGGCAACCCTGACAGAAAAGAAGTCCTACCAATTAGAAAACCATCTAGTAACCGAGCTCTTGTTAATATGTCACATTATATCATAGAGAGATAAAAAAAACTTCAGAGTTATTACACACTGACATACTTTACAAACATTTCGTGCTTTTTCAAACTTCTTAAGCGTCGTTTCTAGGGTTGTTACATTCCGTTTTGATCACGTATTTCACATAATATGTATAATAATATTAAGTTAAATAATTAAAAATTAAAAATTTTGTACAACCCACTTCAATATAAACAAAATAACAAAAACCCAAGAGCAATTGAAAAGAAAATTGAAGAATATAAAAGATACATATTATAGATAACGCTCGTGTAGTACTCACTGTGTGTGACAGGCAGGCAGCTAATTATTGCTGCGAGTAATATTCGCAGTGAATACACTCGCTGCGAGTAATATTCGCAGCGAATACACTCGCTGTGAATATTGGCTGTGTGACTAAAGCTTCACTGAGAATATCAGATAGCGGCCATGACAGCATTGTATTGCCGTCGGTTTCGCCTCCGCGCTGCCTACAAAATTGAATTTAACTCATTTTACTGATGATTTTTTATTGATGATTGACGTAAATTTACGAAATCATTATGTCTGCATAATTTCAGATTATTTTGTCGACCAAAAATGGGCGAAAACATTATAAAACAATCCTGTTGTGGCTGTGTCGTGAACAAGGCCATGTTTTATGTGAATACGTGTACATAAAGAAACGACCTCAAAATGGCAATGCTCCCCCAACCCTCACCCACACCCCCACACGCGCGATGCATCACAGTTCTCACTCAACGTGAAAAATTCTTTGATCCTTTAACTACCGAGTGATGTAACAATTTTTTTTAATGTAGATGATAGATAAGTATCTGCAACACCAAACTGTATCCCCTGACTTTGTTATTGCTTTGTAATTATAATATGTATTGTAATAAGTTGTAATTGCCTCACACTTTTGATGTTGGAAGCAAATTTAAAAATGTATTCATGTCATAAATTCGATTATATACATTCATACATACATACAAGTCAAATTAATAAAAGCTTGTTAAATACAGCGTTGGCAACCCTGTTCTCGATTGATGGGTTGGCGATTGGTCGTTAACTGACCGAGTGAAGCCGGAAAACCGGATCGTAGTCTCTATCGATTGATTTTTACTCGTAAATAGACAGTGGACGGATCAATTCATTACGTTATGTTGATAATCTAATACTAATGCGCTCGGATTCTGTTTGAATAACTAATGTTACGTAAAGGTTTGAATTACGATAGGTTTTTATGTGATTTTTATGTTTGCTAATGGTGACAATATTTCATAATATCAATTATTAAATGTATAATTCATTAATTTATTCATTACTGTCCCGGAAGGAGGGAAATGTTTTTCGAGAATATGTATGTATGTATGTCTATTTCTTTATTATTTCTAACGCTTTATAAGCTAAACGGTTTGATGGATTTTAATATAAGGGATTAAGGAATGTTGTTAGATTCGTCTCAATTCCGTG
Source organism: Parnassius mnemosyne (assembly GCA_963668995.1). Classification (NCBI taxonomy): domain Eukaryota; kingdom Metazoa; phylum Arthropoda; class Insecta; order Lepidoptera; family Papilionidae; genus Parnassius; species Parnassius mnemosyne. The sequence goes on along the minus strand of CAVLGL010000104.1, from coordinate 9,102,496 downwards.
AGCGATATAGCATAGTATAATAATTATATATTACATCTGCAAATACAAAAAAGGAGGGAAATATTTTTGGAGAATATGTATGTATGTCTATTTATTTATTCTTTGGAACGCTTTGTAGCCTAAACGGTTTGATGGATTTTAATATAAGGGATGTCGTTGGATTCGTCTCAATTCTGTGAGCGATATAGCATAGTATAATATTTATATATTGCATCTGCAAATACAAAAAAGGAGGGAAAGGTTTTTTGTCAGAAAACTTCTTTACGCAGTCGGGATTTTTGAAACGAAATTCGTTATCGGACGGTACGAATTTGGCGGATGGGGGGCTAGGCGATAAAAGTGTAAGATTTTACCGTCACGATCTCTTCTGACGTAGTGTAGACTGCCTCGGCGACTATAAGGAAGCGAGATGGAATGACATCCATCTCCTTTCTTTTTTGCCTTGAAAGACTTTTTCTTATTTGCCTTGAAAGAAATATTATTGGAACGAATTTCCTTATCGCACGAACGAATTTGACGGATGGGGACTAGGCGAGAAAAATTGTAAGATTTTTCCGTCACGACCCTCTTTCTATAGTGCGAGCGAGATGGAATAATAGTCATCTCCCTCGTACTTTTTGGAACGAAGTTCTTTATCGGTTGGTACGGATTTGGTGGATGGGGTCTAGGCGGCTAAAAGTGTAAGATTTTTCCGTCACGACCCCTTCTGACGTAGTGCAAATGGCCTTGGCGGCTATAAGGAAGCGAGATGGAAAAATATCCATCTCCCTCGCATATTTTCTTACCTTGCCTTGAAAGAAATATTATTTTATTTTAAATGACGCTTCATTTTAATAGACGCTAGTAATTTATTTATTTGTATTTGTTAACCAATAATAATAATAATTTAATTTTAGGTTATGAATAATGTCTAAGATGTATCTTCGACATTTATAAAAAAAAATTCAAATACACGAACTCTAAACGTACCGCTTCATCGTGTATTTCTTAATATGTCAAGGGATTTGTACTCCCACCAACTACTACAAAAAAAACACAAAAAATTTTAACAATCGTTGTTTACATACATTAAGTAACTTAAAATTAAGTTAATTACTTGAAAAATTAATACGTATAAGTCATTGAATATAACTATTTTTACAGATTTTATCGCGTATAATTTTTTTTTATTTCGGTTGCACTCATGGGTGCTGCAAAGCATCAGAAATGTCTGGAATTAAAAATAAGTAAATTAAACGCGATAAAATCCGTAATAACACAATTTTTTTTTTTTTTTACAGAAAATCAGTTTCTATCAATACTCTATGAAACTTATTTATTTTCCTAATTAAAAATAATAATTTGTGAATATATATGTAACTTGTTTCTAATATTTTCTAAGATTTCTAACGGCTCTAAGATTTTAGATGTCATCGTGTGAACAAATCGCATAAAATTTAGTACTTAGATATTATTTTTTCTAATTCGATTGTCCGGATACTAATATATAAAATGGATAAGGCACTACGTACCGGTTGTCTAAGATTTTCCCGTGTTAAAAATGAAATACCTTATTGTATAGTATGTGTGATAATAATTTTTGCGTTTCCCATAGATTTAAATGTGAGAAAATTTTAGTGCTTTCAAATCAATTCCCATTGTCTTCGAACCGCGATTGATTTGTTCCTTCTAACAATAACTACCTGTAACAATAATTGTGTTTACCAATTATTCTAAAAATTTATAAGATTAGGTATTGCTCTTTTACATCTAGTCATTTTGATTAAAAACTATCATCTATTGAATTCATTTACAATTGACATTTTTTAATTGGGCATTGGCTTAGCTGAGAATTGACGACGATTTTTATTTTACTTACTAGCTGTTCCCCGCGACTTCGCCCGCGTGTTATTTGGGGTTTTAATTTTATTGCGCGGTACCCTAAATTTTTTTTCTAAAATAAAAGTAGGCTAAGTTACTCCTTATGACATCAGCTATCTGCCAGCGGAAATTCCGTCAAAATCGGTCCAGCCGTTTATTAGCCGGAACAAACAGACAGACTAGACGGACAGACAGACAGACAAAACTTTAAAAATTGTATTTTTGTTATTAGTACCGTATATACTTTCATATGTATTTAGTAAAAAGCTGTAATTTTGACATTACAAACAGACACTTCAATTTTATTTATTTGTATCGATTATAAGCCAGTGCTTGACCACAATCACGCCTGGTGGTAAGTGGGTATGTAGCCCTATATGGTAATTCGTATTGTCTTAGCGTAACAAATGCCTATACACTCTTGCCTTGAAGATGCAGATTGTATTCGGATGGGAATAATTCCACTCCTTTTGCTGTACGCATTACAAAAAAGAAGGCGAACCGTTTGGTTTGCTTCGAATTACGAGTAACGACCTGCAATCTTAGTTTTTTTACGTGATAGAGCTATGCTGCAGGTATATTACTGGTATAGTTGTAGCACAAATGGATCGGCTTGACCGGGGCGACGCCGTAAAATTTTGATGATTTATAGAGTTCGATGGATGCTGATGGGTGCGGACCGTGCTTTGTAACATTCTTTGGTGGAGGCCTATGAGGAAGCTAAGAATCAATCACAATAACTCTGTCCATGGCAAAAAATTACTCAAATGCGTGTTGAGACATTCGTAAGGTGAGGTTATGTCGTGCAGGTTGTTGCTTATTTTTTTTTATTTTAAATTCTGTAGTGCTAATCTTTAAATATCTAACCTAACCTAATCAAAAATATTATTAGAATAAATTTGTAAAGGTTTCTAGGATAGCAGCACCCTGAATCTTCGTAGTATTCGACAGGTTAAGCTAGATATAAATTAGAAGCATCAAATTGTACTGCGAACGAGTTCGCCACATACTAACAATTTTTGGAAGATTTGTATTGATTTATTTATGTACGATATAAGTAGATTGGATATATTTTTTATTTGAAAAACAAAAACTAGTTATACTATTAGAGCCATGCTGCTGCAGCTATATTAGTAGTATAGTTGTAGCACGAATGGGTCGGCTCGACCGGGAAAGGACCACGCTTTCACAGAATACCAGCGTAAAATAGCAGCTTAACGCTGCTGTGTTTCGTATGGTGAGTGTAGAGAACCGGAGACCCTTTTTACTGGAAAAGAGGCATTCCGTATTAGTCCTTACGGGTGACAAGGCATCTGCATTTTGATTCGCAAACGAGGATAGATGTAGATGTCTATGGGCCACAGCAACCACTTACCATCAGGTGGACTGTGTGCTCGTTTGTCACCCAATCCTATAAAAAAATAACATTTCTAATATTCCTGTTAACCACTCCGGGTAGGCTTAAAATGCTTGTGTTAGAAGTAGTTCCCAACAGTCTTCGAACGGCAGATACCCACGGAACCCACAACTTTTTAAGTTCCCAGTCCGCACTATACCATTAGGCTACTGTCTCTTGTAACAATAATAACAGATCGTTCGTTAAAATAATTGTATAACCGATTTGTCATTATAACGTAGTCACTTCGCTAAGAATATTAAGAAATCCGTCAGGTCAAACCTTTGATCCTGCTTATTCCGTCTAGCCATAATAAATTAGCATAGATAACATCGTACTCGTATTTCTTAAGTCTATATAAAATAAATAAACGAACCTATACGTTACAAATGAAATACTTTAAGTTTACTTCATGTTTATTTCCCCTTGCAATGAGGGCCCATCCACGTCTTTTTCTGCCACCAGGGCGGCGCCACTAGAAAGTGAGGTAATATTGACAATTTGTTTTTTTGTTAATTTGTTCGGAAAATGTAAAAATTATTGTCTTTTTCTGCACTATATTTCTATATTATATTTTAAATTAATAAGATTAAAAATAATCAAACCAAATCACAGATATTCACAAAAGTAGAAAAATTTATAAAAAAAAGTTAAAAATGTGCAAAAAAACTAAAGAGCGAACCACTGACGGCTTGTTTTGTGTATTAATATAATACTCTAGAAACTGATAAACTTTTATTAAAAACCAACTTCTCAATTAAATTACATAGTGTAACAAAAAACTTTACCTCAGTGTCAACTAGCGACATCTGGTGAGCAGAAAATTATTAGCCCTAATTTTACAACTACGATACAGACATCACCTTTATGTAGTTGGCTATTCATCACTTTATAGACCAGAGGTTCTCTAAGTTATGCGAGTCAGGTAAAAATGTTTTACGCGCCGCCTGCTGCATTTTACTTAAAACTTTTGAGCATTGAGGGTATTATAAGAGTTAAGTGACGGGATGAGCAGATATTCCACCTGATTTTAAGCGCTCTATCTTCTGTGCATTACTACTTGAGTAAGGGAAGACACAAAAAATGTTACAATGTATAAAAATATTGTTGTTTCGCCGGAACATATTGTCGTGTTTCGTAATTGGAGAGAGAAATATGATATAATTGTATTGCATCAAACGAAATACAGCGGCATTAAGCTACTATTTTACGCTGGTATTCACCATCAATGGGTTATGTTTATAAGCCGTAATATTTAGCCCCATATTTTCTCGCGGGTGTGGATAGAGGCGACAGAGGGGACATACTAAGTGACCATAAGAGGGAAGAATCAACCTAATAACTAGTAAAAAAAAAATGCGGTAGCCATGCCGCAAATATTCCTCTTTACGAGGCAATCCATGGGGAGGCCTAAGTTCTGTCATGGACTTCAATATACTGTTATTAATAATAATTTATAACCCGTAACTGTGTGGTATAAGAGTATCCAGGATATTCGTTCTGTAGATATGCTTGGAGGCGAAAATAAATAATTTAAAATAAAAAAAATTGTATAACAGACTTCAATATCAATTATTAAGAATAACTCAAAACCTTGATCAAATTAAACACATGAGAAGCATGAGCTTTCAAATAATAAAAGAATCATCGAAATCGGTTCACCCAGAAAAAAGTTATGAGGTAGCACACATAAAAAAACATACAGTTGAATTGAGGAGATGAGAGGAGGAAAAAGGAGGGGCCTTTTTGAAGTCGATAGAAAATAACAGTAAAATCGCATGTAGTCCACTATAGTGTAAACCAGATTTAGAATACCCGACGGCGGGAAACAGAGCAAATTTACAAATCGTCTGCTACTGTGATAGATAATCAACCTGCCAAGATTTTCGATTATTTGCAATTCCTCTCTGAAATGGGAGCGATCCATATCCAGAGGACCTTTGCCAGTATCATCCTTTTTCATGTCGTTTTATGTTGAAAAAAAAATTGGAACTTAATGATTATTATTATTACTGTCCTCTCTGTCATACTGCTAAACCTCCCTCATAGATTGCCACTAAGTACGGTCCTGGGCTACCTGGATCAATGCAACCTGAAAGTACCATCATTTCATCAGTCTATCTATGAACCCCCCACCCAACACTTCCCTTGCCTGTACGGGGCTGCAACTCGATAAACTTTCTTACAAATCGGTTGTCATTTCTTCTAGCGATGTGGCCGACCCTTTGCAACTTTAGCTTTTTGCACAGCTGGGCTATATCAGTTAATTTTGATATTCCGCTGATATTGTCGGTACGCATTTTAACATGCATAAAATCACCGAGCACAGCTCGCCTTTGCATTGCTCGCTGAGTGACTTTGAATTTCCTCATACAGCCAGCAATGGAGGACCATAGTTCAGTTTCGTAAGTCACACTGCCTACATGCACTGGTTGTACACTCTTGTATTAAAGCACTGATCTGGTATATCGGACAAGAATATTTCTCATTATTTCCCAAAGACGACCCAACCGATTAAATTTCGTCGGTTGACCTCTTGGCCAAAAATGGACTTACCTAATCGAATATTTGCCTGGACTTAGATAAAATTAATTAATTATGATCGATGTTATAGTCGTTACTGGTAACGTGTACCGTGAAGCTGTCAGAAGCAATAAAATACTTTCTCGTCAACTCTTCAGTGAGCCGCGTGCGAACGTGAGTCGTGTATCAATCGACTTGCGTGGGCCATTGTGCTGCGTTAGGTCACAGCATCTAACCTGCGCGTGCTCGATGCTTGCATGTTTCAATTTTGAATACGTGTTCTCTTTCTTAACTGACTTCGTCTCATTAAATATGCGCTTCTTGTTCGTACATTGGAACTGCGTTAAAAGGGTCATTTTATGGTTGAGTATTGCCGAGGTGAATCTAAAAACAATTTATACACATAAAAATAAAATTGAAGCGTCTGTCTGTTATGAGCTTGAGCGACTGGCTGAGCCCTGGTAGCTCAGATGCGCCTGCTGTAAGTGTCACAGTACTCGAGCAACCCGGGTTCAATCCCCGCCGGCACCAATGAAATTGTTAATTGCACTTTTAAGTGCTGATTTACTACGTGCGGAAACCTGTATGTCTGAGAAATAAGAAAAAAATATTTCGAAGACATGTGAAGTTCGTCAACACGCATTGGGGCAGCGCGGCGGAAATTTCCTTGCCCTAAAACCCTCTCAGACTACTACTAAGTTTACTGTCTGTTATATAGAAATAACTGCTTTATATTAAGCTAAGGGGGTTTATTGGCATGCCATTAGGACATAGATAATCACTTTAAAGCTTTTGTCGGTCTGTCTGTCTGTCTGGCTAATCTTCGGAATGGCTGAACCACATGAGTAAAGTACCCATACCTACTCCTTTACTCAATGGCTGAACCGATCGAAATAAAATGTTACGAACAGATAAAGGAGCCATTCCAGGAGTGATCTAGGCTTATATAGGATAGGATAGGACATATTTTATTCGAAAACATGGACATTTAAAAAAACAAAACATTGATAGAATAAACGGGTTTTAAATCTAAATAACGCCACATTAATAGATCGTACCCAGGAAAAGCCAGATTAGGTTGCTAGTTTATAATAAAAGTACATCGTAAGTGGATCTATTGCTGTCCTTTATTTTGTTATATTCTGCGTAGATCGGACCAGCAATCAATATCCAAAAGCTGAAGCTAACCGTGCTAACTATGACTCTAGTCTACCCCCCCCCCCCCCATGAACATCATCATCATCATTACAGCCTGTCATAAGTCAACTGCTGAACATAGGCCTCCCCCAAGGAATGCCACAAAGCACGGTCCGGAGGCACCTGCATCCATCGACTTCCTGCATGTGTCACCAGGTTGTCACTCCATCTAGTGGGGGGTCGCCCTACACTTCACCTACCGGTACAAGGCTGTCACTCGAGAAACTTTCTTCCCCATCGGTTGTCGGTTCTTCGAGCTATATGGCCGGCCCACTGCCACTTCAGCTTACTAATCCGTTGGGCTATGTCGGTTACTCTGGTTCTACTGTGGATATTCTCATTTCTAAGTTTATCACGCAGAGAAACCCCGAGCATAGCCCTCTCCATAGCTCGCTGAGTGACCTTGAGCTTCCTGATACGGCCAGCAGTGAAGGACCACGTCTCAGATCCACGTCATTTTGAGGTATGTCTAACGAGAAGATGTGACGTAGTTTCCCGAACGTTGGCCAGCCGAATTGAATCCGTCGATTGACTTCTCGGTCGAAGTTGGATTTTCGGACTATTTGTCCCAGGTAAACATACTCGTCAACAATATAGCTGTAAAAACCCGAAACGTCGGGAAATAAAAAGTTAAATTTAAAGGCGATAAAATTCGTAAAGTTGGTTTCATTTAATCGATCTATTGCCTCATCCTGACCCCCGTTATGAAGAGTTGATTCTGGTGGATGTCAGAATAATCATGGTCAATACAAAGTTTCCACTAGTTGACCAAGTAAAAAAATCAGGAGTTCAAAGTATGCAGGTGATGCAGGCCTTTGTTTAACTCTGGGGTTTTGAAGGGCTGTAATGATGACAGTATGACGTAAAGTAAAATAACTATATATATTGTAAGTTATGTATAACATTTAAATTAATTTCCTTTATATGTTATGTTTTTTCTTCAACACCGCACACCTTCATTAACCGACTTCAAAAAGCAGGAGTTATTCAATTCGACTGTATTTTTTATGTGTGTTACCTCATAACTTTTTCTAGGTGAACCGATTTTGATAATTATTTTTTTATTTGAAAGCTGGCGCTTCTTATATGGTTACATATAAATTTTGTTCAAGGTTTGGCCAGTTTTTGAGTTATCCTCAATAATTTATAAAGAAGTCGGTTATACAAATTTTTTAATTTTATTACTTGTATTTATTTTATTATGAAACCCACCAGCATTTTTTAACAATCATAATTATAAAAATATATGATGACACTACGTAAATAACAGAGTTTCACAACGTGCTGAATAATACTTAGGAAGCAAAACGGTAAGGAGGTTTTGACGCTTCGTTCGTTGACCGTCTCCGGTGTATTTTATTGCTAAGATCATTATATCATATATCGGAAGCCTTAAGATCTTTCTAGTATCGCTTCTTACGACAATTCTTTTATAAATTATTTGTTCATATCTTTTATAAATTATTAAAACGGTGTTTCATACATCCATCCATTACATCCTATAAAGTTAACTATTGAATCCTTATAGATTGTCTCATGGAGTTGATTTTGCCATAGTTTGGCGGGTTGGCAACCGGAATTTTCATCCCTGTTTCAGTTTACCTCTTTTGCCTTTTACTACACCCACGGGACGGTATGGAGTACGGTATATCCTTACATCGTCGTGGTTTAACGGTTTAACACGGTAAAACAGTGTAAATAGTCATTTACTACGATAGTTAAATTCAATTTTGTGTGTAGCATTTTCTTCCACCAACGGAGAAGACTCAAGTGGTGAATTATCATTGTCTTTATGTCTCTTACTGGGTATGTGTTGACACTATTATTCACAGTATAAACAAGCTAAACGTTCAGTAAAACCTCTTTTCACAATCACGTTATCTGTAATTTGTTTGCTGATGAATCTTACACTCGTTATGGTTTCCGTCACGTTTCGTTACGTACGCAATGGAGTGCTCAAATAGGCTTACAAATAAGGTCTAGTTGCTCATTAGTGTCCCCTTGTTGGTCGTATACCATTTTCTGTGAACGTAAGTGTATGCTTGTTGCGTGTTGCGTGCGTATTGTCCTACATTGTTGGTGCGCCATTTTGTATTGACTAAAAGCCTATAATTTTGTTTCAATTAATTAGAAATTTGGAAGTTTGTTGTGATTTTCCTTGTTCACTCTGCGGATTGGATAACAAAAGCGTTTTTATGTTTCATTTAATCACAAACACAACACTGCCGCCACTTACGACACCCTAGGGAGGAAATGGGACGATGGATTTCTAACGAAACATAATAAATTAACTATAGCGTAACAGAAGAAAATAGGTACCTTAAAAAATCTCAAAGTATAAACTATTTAATAAAAAAAAGGATCATTAAAATCGGTCTGTAATCAAAGAAGTTATGTCCAAAATATAAGTATAAATTTAATTTTAAAAAAGTCCTTTTTTCTTTCCTTTTTTTTATAAACGTAACCCCATCTTAGTAATTTATCCTGATTCATAAAGGCGTTTTACAAACATAAATTGCACACGGATGTGAAGTATGTAGGACGCGCGATACGAATCCACGGCCTTTTTTTATCGTGGGGAAATCCTCATGGATATCTTCTGTTGCGGGGCAACGGAAAGGTTATGCCGGACTCCTACCGGCCAAAACACCACGGTGGTCTCCATCAGCGTATATGAGGGGTCCCGGGATCTCCGTTCGGAACGCAACCGGGGCCACTCTCACGCTTTGCTCTATTAAAGCACGTCCCGGGAGCAGTCCTTACTACCTCCAGCACCCTCGCAATGCTATCACGGTGCTAGAGACCACTTTCAAGTCACCGTCCTCCTCAGGTTTTACATCACTAGACGCTCGGGGCCCCCGCCCCGAGTGCCCGTAACCCCCGAGGCCCCGTTTCTGGTAGGGGAACACCATCATCAAGGGGAGGGCCCTGACGAGCGCCTTGGTGGCGTCGTCTTCGAGCAGGATCTGTCCTCTCCCGACACCGCTCAGCAGCCTCCTTCTGGATCATAACGGATTCACAGAAGGTGGCTACGGCCCTCCACGCGGAGTCCCTGCTCAGCATCGCCGACACGACTGCTGGCAGGGAGAGGTTCTGACCGATCCGGCTTACCAGGACCGTCCGCTCCCGTTCCCACGCTGGGCATGTTGCCAGCATATGGGATGCGGAGTCCTGTTCCTGCCCACCGCAGTGAAAACAGTTCGCCGTCGCTTCCCGTCCAATCTTACACAAATAATCACCGAAGCACCCGTGCCCGGTCATTATCTGTGTAAGTATGTAGGTGAGTCTTTCTGTTCTTCGATGCATCCTGGCTTCAAAGTGCGGCACGATTGCTCCAACAACGCGTTTACACGCATAACGCTCTTCAGAGAGGCGAGCGCGCCACGTTTCGAATGCGTTAATTCGTTCCTGCCGCTTGACCCCTTCGAACACCTCATCTGGCGGAGGACACGCGTCCGGTCATACACCCTCGCATCCATGTCCGCCAGTATGTCCAGAGGTGGGAAGCGAGCCAGGAGTGTCGCCGCCTCAAAGGATATTGTGCGGTATCCTCGCACGATCCGTATGGCCATCCTCCGCTGCACCCTGTAGATTTTAGCTCTACAGCATTGGATGGCCTACAGCACCGCCAATAGCTTAGCCATTACACTACCGAGCTGTCAATTTGTAAATTATGTAAAGAAAATATTTTTAAGGAATAAGGTTTGACAAACGAGCACACAGTCCGCCTGATGGTAAGTGGCTGCTGTAACACGTAGACATCTACGTCTGGTCTCGACCAAGAATCAAAATACAGATGCGTTGTCATCCTTGAATACTTATATATTATGCCACTATACCAGTAACTAAAAGGCCTCCGGTTTTCTACACTCAGCATAAGAACACAGCAGCATTTTAAGCTGCTGTTTCACGGTGGTATTCTGTGGAAGTGTGGTACTACCCCGGACGAGCCGACCCATTCGTGCTGTAGCCATAGCTGCAGCGTGGCTCTACCATGTAAGAATGTTATCATTTTATATTTGAAATACTTAAAATAACCTTTCTTAAAATATATTTTAAAGACCAGTCAATTAAATAACATTTTTAAAGATTACCTTTTTGCTTTTTCCTTGTAATACTTAAAAGGAAATTAAAATACATACTACACTGTAAATCCTACTTGATTTATATAGTTTTACCTTTATTTAATAAAAACAATGCTATAAAATCAAACTGACAAATTGAGGATTGGCCTTTAAAACATGGCTTTTTTTAAAAATAAATGTCATATTCATTTAGTGGTAAATACGCGGAACACAAAAACGAGTTTTCAATGAACTTTTGAAAGTGATAAAATATTTTTGTTGTTGTTTTACTTCGCCTTAAACAAATAACATAAACTTTTAATTATATAGGTGATAGTAAACGCACACACAGTACACCTGATGGTAAGTGAATGCCGTGGCTCTTAGACATTTACATATTATATTCTCGATTAAGAATCAAAATGCAGATGCTTTGTGACCTGTAAGAATTCAGAAGGATGCCTCGTTTCTAGCAAAGAGACATCGCCGGATCTCTACGCTCACCATACGAAATACAGCAACATTAAGCTTCTATTTTACGCTGGTATTCTGTGCGAGCGTGGTCCTTCCCCGGTCGAACCGACCCATTCGTGCTACAACTACAATATAGCTGTAGCATGGTTCTATCACGTAACAATTAGTGTATTCACGCCATTATACAATGTTGAAAACATCGTGTAAAACAGCCTGTGCGATGATTTAATTTACGGTAAATATGTTTGTGGGTTGGCATTAGCACGAAAAGCGCGTATTGTATGTTAGGAAACGTGAGGTGGGAACTTAATATTACCGCAGAAAAACAAACCAAGCAATACAGATAACGCTTCGGTCGAAGTTAGTCACTGCAATTATTGGCAATTTGCATGGAATCAAACATTTCTTGTAATTACTATGATAGGTTACAAATAGAATAACATAAGGGCGAATAGGCTTTTGTCACGCTAGGCCTGCCCGGCTGGGACGGCGTGTCAATACTTTTAAAGGTGAGGAATAGTAATAAACTTAATATTGTGACATTAATATAGTTCAAATGTTAATGATAATGGTTACTTAAAGAACGCGCTAATCTTTTGGATACCGGCAGCGGCAGTCGACAGCCTTAAGATGTAGATATTCGGTATGCTGAGGCAGGTAAGGCCGCTTTGAATCTTTTCAAAAAATCTTCTCAAAGCATTATACCAAAGCATATGATATCTGTGGAAACTTCATTAGAATTTAGGATTACTTTTATATGTTTAATTATGTATTTGACGGCTCCGTGGCGCAGTGGCTTAGCAATGAGTTGCTGCGCTGGGGGGGCGCGGGTTCGGATCCCGCAGGGAACAAGTATTTGTATGGCCTACAAATAATTGTTCCGGGTCTGGATGTTTGTCCTTGTGCAATTTGTGTTTGTAAGCTGTCTCCACGATACAGGAGAAAATCCTAGTGTGGGGGTAACGTTTTTTTTTATAAAGAAAACAAATGTATTTCATTATTGTACTATATGTTTTCCTTAAAAAAGGTCTCTATATCTTCTCTTTTGTTTCAATAAATATATATATATATTGATTTACATATATATATATATATATCTTTTATTCTTCAGCAAAAGCTGCTGTGAGCACTAGGTTCCTATCTACCATTTTAAATACACACATACGGCTATTTTATTAGCATGCAACAGTACAACTGTACTGAAAAGCGCTATAGGCGTTAAGCGCACAACGTCTCCACGGTAATGTGCTACATCTAAAAATACGGCTGCATATTTACTGTCAGTGGGCGCTTGCACGTAGGGATGTCGAAGGATCCCTTATAGTTCCATCCTGCTAGTGGGCGTAGGATCCCTTGCCGTTTTGTCCCCACTTATCATTAGGTTGGATTGTAATCAAAAACTGACTTATAGTAAGTGAAAAAAAAAATAATAAGGTACGTGAGGGTAATATGATCACCTTATGCTTTGCCTATATATAACTATATAACTAATATATAAATAAAAAATAGCAAACCAGCTTTGGCGATAATTAGAAACACTTCGAAAAATCAACTTAAAAAAAAACTAAGTACACTACACATACTAAAATCGACTAAAATATTTACCATAATGTGAACTGTCAACTGACATAATGACGTCGATAAAGCGGCGTCCTTTTGACCCTTTATTATTTGATCGACTGATGAGAGCTATCGTATCACAGAGCCTTCTATGCAAACAACGCTGTAGTTTTTGAGTTATAAGAAAGTGACCATATTAATCGGATGACCATATTACCCTCACGTACGTATAAAAAGTAAAAACTTTTATAATACTTCTAACGAAATATTTTTATAATATACACGACAACATAAACATATTCTTATTGAAATTGAACTCTTTGTGTACTTCTGATTCGGAAAATATTATTTTGGGAAGGAATAAATATATATTTGGAATATATATTTATATTGGGAAGCATCAAGGAAATCAGTGGGTTTTATTTTCAATATAAATGTTTACAAAATTTTGTAGTTACCGGTGAGTAACTATTATTGTTAGCAGTAATGCATTTAGCAATTACCCATTTAAGACACCTTTTATTAAATTAAATTTTTAATTATAAAGCGAATACACTTTTAAATTACTTAAACTTTATGCTGAATGCTTTTTGATGTAACAGTTTTGAAAGACTTGTTGTAATATTTCAGCTAGCAATAGTTCGTTATTAGAATTAGGCCACTGACAATTTTGAAGGATTTGTCGTAATGAGTATGCAGTTATTGCATTCGAATTAAGGATTGCAGTAACATATCGGCTATCTACGCAACAAGATTTTGTGAGAATTTTTTTTAAGCCCCTACCGCCCGTGAGACGAAATAAGGCGATCTATTCTGTGCTTGCGGCCAGATCACATGGCGTATTTTTTTTCTAAAATTTGGCGTTACCGTTTAAGGCCTATTAAACTTCACTGCTGAACATAGGCTTCACCAAAAGATTTGGTCATAGGCGGGATATTTGCCATAGTTGCCACGCTTGGCAAGCCGATTGGCAACCGCATTTTTTATTTTTAGTATTTACTAGGAAGACGCTGCTACTTATCTCCTGATTTGTTTCCCTTTGTCGCCTCTTACGACACCCACGGGATGATATGGGTAGTGGATATTCTTACACCGCCACTACACGGTAAAAATGTTGGTGTTATAACGCAGTAAATCATAACGTCTGTGCGCATAATATCAGACCGGTGGTCTGGCAGCGTAGGCGAATCCATCACTTCTTTTCGTCCCGTGGGTGTCGTGCTCATAAAGGCGACTATGAGACATTCTGGAAAGATCTCATGGCTTCTGATGGCGGTACAGCCATCCCATTTAAGTCCGGTACTGTACGATCGCTAAACCACCAGCCAAGCGTGGCGATTAAGGTCAATTCTTTTCACAGGAAGTTACACGCCATGTAATTTAGAAGAAGATCGGCGTATAAATTGTGTAATGAAGCTTAAAAATTAAGCATTTTATACGTGGTAGAGCCATGCCGCAGTTATATTTCTGGTATAGTTGTAGCACGAATGGGTCGACTCGACCGGGGAAGGACCACGCTCTCACAGAATATCTTATATAGTAGTAATAGTATAGTAGCTTAATGCTGCTGTGTTTCGTATGGTGAGTGTAGAGAACCGGAGACCCTTTTTACTGGAAACGAGGCACTCCATCTTTGTGCTCACGGGTGACAACGCATCTGCATTTTGATTTGTAATAGAGGATAGATGTAGCTGTAGATGTCTATGGGCCACAGCAACCACTTATCATGAGGTGGACTGTGTGCTCGTTTGTCACCCTTATCCTATAAAAAAGCAACTTCCATCCATCCATCCATTGCAGCCTATAAAAGTTCACAACTGAACATAAATCTGCCCCATAGGTTGTCTCATAAGGGAGATTTTGCCATAGTTGCCACGCTTGACAGGTGACAGGACAGTTTATCAATATTTTGAGTTGTTATCAGGCAGATGCCAATCTCACTAGCTGTTCCCCGCGACTTCGCCCGCGTGTAATTTAGGGTTTTAATTTTTTTTTTTGCGAAGCCTCTAATTATTTTTCTAAAATAAAAGTACCCTAAGTTATTCCTTATGACATCAGCTATCTTCCAGTGAAAGTCCCGTCAAAATCGGTCCAGCCGTTTCTGAGATTAGCCGGAACAAACAGACAGACAGACAAAAATTTTAAAATGTGTATTTATATTATAATATAAGTACCGTTTATACTTTCATATACATTTAGTAAAACGGTTTAATTGTGACATTACAAACAGACACTTCAATTTTATTTATTTGTATAGATAAAATACATTTTCAAATTATAAAATTAAATCCCTTCTTGTTATATTTTTTTTTTTTATAGGATAAGGGTGACAAACGAGCACACAGTCCACCTGATGGTAAGTGGCTGCTGCGGCCCATAGACATCTACATCTATCCTCTGTTACAAATCAAAATGTAGATGCGTTGTCACCCGTGAGGACTAAGATGGAATGCCTCATTTCCAGTAAAAAGGGCCTCCGGCCACCTGCACTCACCAAGCGAAACGCAGAGGTAAACCTCTACTTCACGCTGGTTTTCTGTGAGGTCGTGGTACTACCCCGGTTCGAGCCGGCCCATCCGTGCGACAGCAAAAGCTGCCGCGTGGCTCTACCACGTAAGGAAAAAATATTTAATAGAAAATAAATATAACATAAAATTCTTTGTTTGCAGTGGCAATCGATTCACTACCTGCCGCGGAAATCGAACGTGCGACGTCAACGTGCTATACCGGCGTCTACACCGTTTCCCTGCGCGAGCTCTATACCATGGGGCAGAAGTCGGCAGCGGCCCACATCGGTTCACCGGTTGCGACCCGGTGACATCGATGTGGTGGCCGCTATCGGGGATTCCCTTGTAGCCGGCAGCGGAGCCCTAGAGGAGTTCGCGCTTGGTGCTATTGTGGAGTATCGAGGCGTATCTTGGTGTGCAGGTAATGTATATAATATCATATCAGACAGATATATAATATCAGACAGCTTGTAAAAAATATTCCTATTGATATGAGTGACTCATAAGTGTCTCATCATCATCGAATCATGACCTCCTTCACAAGTCCACTCCTGAACACAGGTCTCCCCAACGAATGTCGTAAAACTCGGTCCAGTACCACCTATATTTATTGACTTACATGTATTACTAGATTGTCATTCTATCTGGAATGTGAGAGGCCTCCTTGCATTTCGCTTACCGCTAATGGTTTCTTCTTTCTACTAGCCTATTATATATATATATATATATATATATATATATATATATATACATATATATATATATATATATATATAACATTACAACTCTTCTTATAGCTTATTTATACGTGCTAGAACAGTGCTGCAACTCAGTTAAAAAAGTATCGGGAATGGATGATTTGTTTATGGTTTCAAATTAATTTATTTGTTTTTTTTTTTTGTTGTTGTTAGATTGGCACAACTGTTTTCCATTTTGGCGCGGAGTTTAGTTACAACTATTATTTAGATTAAATACAGTGCTATTTTAGTTATATCATATCTAGTGTGTATTGCGAATTTCACAATGGACAAAAACATCGAACAAATAGTTTGTTTTAAATTTTGCATCGCCAATGGAATTTCGTGTTCGGGGTTATTGAAAATGTTACAGAAGGCTTACGGTGAATGAATTTATCAAAAACACGTGCTTATGAGTGGTAAAAAGCGTTCAAAAGCGGTCGAAAAGTGATGGAAATGTTCCATCACTTTCTCATCGCTTCGCTCTAGTAGGCCATCAACATCTGCAATTGAAGTTAACATCGCAAAAGTGAAGGAAAA
Organism: Parnassius mnemosyne; assembly: GCA_963668995.1. NCBI lineage: Eukaryota > Metazoa > Arthropoda > Insecta > Lepidoptera > Papilionidae > Parnassius > Parnassius mnemosyne. The sequence continues at coordinate 9,085,638 of CAVLGL010000104.1, read as the reverse complement.
AGTGACTGAAATTCCTCATTCAAGTTTAAGAGAGATAGCCGCCGAACTTTCTGTGTCCCACGAGCTGATCCGTACCATTTTAAATAAACTTGGGTATGAAACATGTTCAGCTAGTTCCAAAAGACCTGAATTTTCTCCAAAAACTCATCGCATAAGATTCGCTGAGGACATGCTAAAACGAGTCATTTCCGACCCAATATTCATGAAACGCATTGTTAGGGCGCGTTTCCAAGATACGCATCCGCTACGCGCACGCCACGCTTTGAAATTTGTTGCATATAATTTGAGTCTTATGACAAATCAATAAATCTGAAATTGTATAAAAAGCGCGTGTGCGGGGTGAGCGCGGGATCAGCGCGGAGCGGGAACGAGACGGGCGCGTGGCGTGGACGAGGCGTGTGCGGTTGAACGTCGATAAATGCAATTTCAGATTTATTGATTTTTCATGAGACTCAAATTATATGCAACAAATTTCAAAGCGAGTTAGACGCGGGTGCTGACGCGCGTGGCGTGCGCGTAGCGGGTGCATGTCGTCGGAACGCGCCCTTACTGTTGACGAGACGTGGGTTTACGAGTTTGACATGTAAACTAGGCTAGCTTCGTAGTGGCGCCTTCCAACTGAACTTAAACCAAAGAACCACGCCAAAGTCCATCAAAAGTCAAAGTAATGTTGACTGTTTTCTTTGACTATCGCGGTGTTGTGCACTCGGAATTCTTGCCGGGAGGTCAAGCGGTAAATAAAGAATATTAGCGTTATGTGGCGTTTAAGAGAGCAAATTAGACGAAAAAGGCCAGGCTTGTGGGTAGAAAATCTTTGGATTTTGCACCACGATAGTGCGCCTTCGCACAAGGCCATCATTGTGAACGAATTTTTGACCAAAAACTCAACAAATACCATTGATCAACCACTTTATTCACCAGATATGGCTCCAGTCGAATTCTTTCTTTTTCCAAAACTCAAACCACTTCGTGGCACCCGTTTTCATTCAGTAGACGACATAAAGGAGAAATCGCAGCTAGAACTGAACTCAATTCCGAAAAAAACGTTTAAAAATGTTTTGATTATTGGATTATTCGTTGGAGAAAGTGTATCGTTTCTGAATGAGCATACTTTGAAGGTGATAAAATAAACTTGGATGAATAATTAACATTTTGTGTATTATTGAATTTTTTCCCGGTACTTTCTTAACAGAGTAGTATGCGGTTGTAGCATGAATGGGTCGGATTGACCGGGGAAGGACTACGCTCTTAAAGAATACTAGCGTAAAATGGCTGCTTAATGCTGCTGTATTTTGTATAATTAGTGTAGAAGACCGAAGACCCTTTTTACGGGATACGTGGCTTTCCATTTCAGTACTCAGGGGTGACACATGCATCTGTATTTTGCTTCTTAATTGATGACAGTTGTAGAAGCCTATGGGTCACGTCACTAACAAGTTGTTGCTATAAAAAATCACATAATTAATACTCTATAGTACTCGTAACAATATTATAACCTTCTAGTTTTACTAATTGAAAATCACATGCGTTTGGTTTGCTGGTTTTTTCCCAGGACAGAAATATTTTCCAAACCAATGACAAATATAAAATTTACTTTCAATAAGCAATATGTACATCTATATTGAAGATCTATACCATATATATTGTACATTTTTATTGAATAAAAATATTCTATTCTATCTGATGTTATTATAGGTGGAGACAGCACTTGGCGTGAATTCCTAACGCTGCCCAACATTCTTAAGGAGTACAATCCCAACCTGCGCGGCTACTCTACGGGCACGGGGGAATGGCTGGCGAAGAACTCCAGGCTCAACGTGGCCTTCCCCGTCGCGTCTGATGAAGATGCATACAAACAAGCCAAGGTAATTTTACTGATGCTCAAACTATGACATTTTAACATTTTAGTAAAGGCTTTCTAAGGGGTTTCGACAATAGAGCAAAAATAAGGTAGTATTTATGATTTTTTTTATAGAAGTAATGGAACAAAAGAAACATATAATCCACTTGATGATTACAACAATGCTTATATTTTGAAGGAGGTTATATTTTTTATAGAATATTGAAATTTATTAATATTATTATTATTATTTACATGGTAGAGCCATGCTGCAATATAGCTATATTAATTGTGTAGTAGTAGCACGGAAGCACCACGCTCTCACAGAATACCAGCGTAAAATTGTATAAAAGCTTTATGCTGCTGTGTTTCGTATGGTGGGTGTAGGGAACCGGAGACCCTTTTTACTGGAAAAGAGGCATTCCATCTTAGTCCTCACCGGTGACAACGCATCTGAATTTTGATTCGCATACGAGGACAGATGTACATAGATGTCTATGGGCCACAGCAACCACTTACCATCAGGTGGACTGTGTGCTCGCTTGTCATCCTTATCCTATAAAAAAATACTATCTGGTACTCGGCGCATTGCTTCCGCAGAAGAAATAATTATAGAAATATCGTTTTAAGTTTGGAAGAGTCATATTGTTTATAATTAGGAATGATAATACATTCATTGAAGCTGAAAATCATTTCGTCGGTACGATGCGCCCGCCATCAACTGTAAGTTAATTGTACTATGCCTATAACTTTCGCGCAAGTGCAAGCAATAAGTTGACAAGTTTTATCACTGTTACGGCCTACGGCTGCTCCCTTAAAGGATCAGATCCTCAGGGGCCCATGAGCTGAAGACTTCCCGAGCAGACGTAGGTCGAGCCTCAATGTGGCCACGTGGAATCTCTCGAATTACACTAAAATATATGGGGGAGCGTTCTATACTACGGCCAGTCGACCGGCAGAGGAATTAGGCGGAGTTTACTTACCTATCCAAGGCGACAGGTCCCTCCGGAGTCGGTCAGGTCGCATGTGGTTGTGTAGTGCAAGGGAAAGAATGGTGATGTGGTGTGTATCTGGGTGTGACTGATGGTGATTGAACCTAGACCTTGGCCGTCGGCAGCAGCCCGAGCGTCGACCCCGCTCCAACTTGAGGGGGCCTTTCGAGGTTGTCCACAGTCACTTACTTCTTTCGTCACGTTGACAGTCAATTAACTCTATCGTACGATTTACTAACTTACAGAAGCCACTAACTATCGCGGGTTATAAGGTTAACACACAAAACGCACACGGAGTTTACAGTTTATTAAAGGTCACTACCGTTTCGCGTCGCAAGAGTTAGTTCTTGAATACAGAGGCCGCACTAGCTAATATTGTCGAATGCACTTATGCAGATTCTGAGTCAAACAAAATGAGTCCCTGGGAAGCTCTCCAGCAGGAATGCGCGTCACAAAGTTCCTAGACCGTATTTTTACTGTCCGCGCTTAATTATTCCGAGTTCCCGCGCTTAATTGGCAGCGTGCCAATCGTGAGCACTGCCTAAGGACGACTGACTGCCCTTGGGCGTTTTACGCACGACCGAATGTCAAACCAGTATGACACTGAGCCGCGCGCCCTCTCGCGTTCGTTCCTTGAAAGTGTTTGGCGCGAACAATCACAATCTAATGAAAGGTATGGCGGCACATAAAATACGAACAACCAAAAATTATTTTTTATATATTAAATTAAACTAGCTGACCAGGCAGACGTTGTTCTGCCCTTTTCGACGACCCTTCATATAAAAAATCCTTAAATTCGTATTCAAAAAATATTGAGTGTCACTTATCACTATAAAAACTATCCTATCTCTCAAGTTGGACCAAACTGCACAGAGTGCGCAAAATTTCATTGAAATCAGTTCAGTAGTTTAGGAGTTCATCGCGGACAAACAACGTGACACGTAATTTTTATATATAAAGATTAACTATTACGATACGAGGCTGCCACCAAATACTTTCAATATAAGGTAGATCCATGCTACAGCTATATTAGTAGTATAGTTGTGGCACAAATGGGTCGGCTCGACCGGGGAAAGACCACGCTCTCACAGAATACCACCGTAAAATGGCAGCTTGATACTGCTGTGTTTCGTATGGTGAGTGTAGAGAACCGGAGACCCTTTTTAATGGAAAATAGGCATTCTATCTGAGTCCTCACGGGTGACGACGCATCTGCATTTTGATTCTTTATTGAGGATAGATGTAGATGTCTATGGGTCAACAGCAACCACTTACCTTTAGGTGGAATGTGTGCTCGTTTGTTACCCTATCCTATAAAAAAAAACTTTACCCGACGGTAAGAGAATGCTGTGATCCACATACACCTACATCTATACTTCCCCGGTTGAGTCCCCATTCATGCTGCAGCCGTAATACGGTGCAGTTCGGCTTAGCAATCAGTTGTTGCGCTAGGGGCCGCGGGTTCGAATCCCGCACGGAACAAGTATTTGTATGGCCTACAAATAATTGTTCCGGGTCTGGATGTTCGTCCTTGTGCAATTTATGTTTGTAAACTGCCTCCACGACACAGGAGAAAATCCTAGTGTGGGGGTAACGTTTTTTTAAAAAGAAAAAAACAAAATTTAGAATTTATGAGCGGTGACTGAACTGTCAAAGTGTAACAATCACTAAGCTCCGTTTTCATATGGTCAAAGTCAAACTTTTTGTTCAATTTTGAATTGATTAAGGCTTTTATGAAAATTAAAGTCTACACACGTAAACAAGATCTTCTCAGATAAGAACGGGCACGCGCAATGTGTGGAAATTATTTTAATCTTAGAAAAACCGATTTCAAACATTTAAAAGAGAACAAAATAATTTCTATGTAATTTAATAGCTTCTGAAATCGCGGCTTTAATTCCTCGATACACTAATATGAGCGACTTCTGAAGCTATCAAAATGTGTGGAAAATATTTTATTCTTTTTTGTTTTTTAAAGTTGTTTTTACTTTTTTCTTAGTTTTAATTACTTACCTTTTTTAGGGTTCCGTACCTCAAAAGGATAAAACGGAACCCTTATAGGATCACTTTGTTGTCCGTCTGTCTGTCTGTCAAGACCCTTTTTCTCAGGAACGCGTGGAGGTATAAAGCTGAAATTCATATCAAATACTCAAGTCTACTGTCCCTTAGAGCTGTGAAAAAAATCAAACTTATAAGCCAATGCAATCAAAAGATACAGCCATTTATGCCGCAAATTTTCGACATTCGCAAGGGAATCAAAACCTACAGGGTACATCCCGTGAACTCAGAATCTTAAAATTTGGTACGAAGCAACGTATTACAGGACAGATAAAAGAAAAATTCCGAAAAGCATAAATTTTTAGTTACATCATATAATAAAATATTTTTAATAATTTTAAACTTATATACCTACGGATTTGTGCGGAACCCTCGGTGCGCGAGTCCGACTCGCACTTGGCCGGTTTTTTTTAGAAAAGGTTAACTTATCACGATGTCAAGATAACAACTAGAAGTTCGTCAAAATACTAACATGGAAAATTTAATTTCAATCAATTTAATAAAAAATATATTTCTTTCTTTAAAATACATTCGAATTGATCACCTCCTTTTTTCAATGTTGGCTAAAAAGATGTTTGCCTTTTACTGCCCTTTGCTTTTGTGTTTATTTCCTGTTTCCTGTTTATTTCTTTCGTTTACATACAAATAACCCTGATATGTGAACATTGACACAGTTAATGCCAGTTGTACATATATATAAGTAAAGGATTACAAAACGTCTCGGTTCGTTTAAGATTCTTACAAGAGCCGAAAAATCCACTACACATCCTTAGGTTGTATATTTATACGAATGGAAAGGGAAACCTATTGTTGGGTAAATCATAGATTGTACTTTTATAAGAAATAAGTGGTAGTGTCAGAATATCCACTACCCCATATCAGCTTGTGGGTGGCGTAAGAGGCGACAGAGGGTACCTGGTAGAGCCATGCTGCAGCTATATTAGTAGTATAGTTGTAGCACGAACGGGTCAGCTCAACCGAGGAAAAACCTCGCTCTCACAGAATACCAGCGTAAAATAGCAGCTCAACACTTCTGTGTTTCGTATGGTGAGTGTAGAGAACCGGAGACCCTTTATACTGGAAACGAGTCATTCCATTTTAGTCCTCACAGGTGACAAATCATCTGCATTTTGATTAGCAAACGAGGATAGATGTAGATGTCTATGGGCCACAGCAACCACTTACCATCAGGTGGACTGTGTGCTCGTTTTATAAAATTCTATAAAAAACAAGAGATGGCAGCATCATTTTGTTGATAACAACTCAAAATGATAAAAAGATCGGGTTTCCAAACCTGTTACGTTAGCAACTATAGCAAAATTTCCTCTCTGAGGTAATCTATGGGGAACTGGGGAAGGCCTCTGTTCCGCAGTTGAATTTTTTAGGCTGTAATGGATAGATAGATTTTCCGTGAACTAGTTACTTTTCATTGAAATACTATTATTTTATTTTTAAGTTATAATGATCACCAACGATTGCTACATTGTTACATCGATAAAGGTTATAGTTGACTTATTTCCAAATACGTCACTTAAATGTAACACAACTTAACCTAAAGAATCCTTAACATTAATTTGATATTGTGTGCGACTGTGTGTTTGTATACAAAATAATCCGTACACATACGTTTTTCGTTTTTATTTTCGTTGACGTTGTTTGTTTCAAATGAGAAATAAACATATTCCGTTTTTTCGTGATGCAATCCAACGCCATGTGCCACTGTGTTTGATTCAGTTCACCCTTTCCCTGCCTGTGGCTGTCGCAACTCAACTGTGATTTTCTGATCTTTATTTTTATAAAAGTCATAAACTTTTAGTGCTATTTATTCCTACAAAAATATGTTCATTGTACGACAGGCCACACAGAAATTTCGCAAAAGAAAAAGTTCAAAATAAATAGAATATGTGTCTCATACATTGGTCAGTTATAATTTATTTTTAAAATAAGATTATTTAAAAGTAAAAAACGAATGTTACAATAAAAAAAATTCCCTCCTCAAAAAAAATTAAATTAAATTTCTTATTACATATCTAGATCTAGATTGATAGGTCAACGGTAATGTGGAAACTCTTAAGTTTTTCCTGTTAATTAAAATATATTGGTGTTTACAATTTAGCCTATATCTCATACATACGATTGCAATCACCAATTATAACTTCGGACACGATCGGATAAGCGGCAACAAGCGTGCAACGAGCCTCTCGTTGCACTTTGATATTGCCTTTGCAATTGACTTTTGTAACTTTAATAATTACTTATATGAAAGCATTGAGTTATATGTACTACGTACTAGAGAAGTCATTCCGAACATTGAATATGTTCAACTGAACTGTAGTGCAATCCATACAAACTAAATATTGCGTAAATTGAAGATTTGTGAATTCCATAAAATTATTATTATTACATTTTATTTAGAAATATGTTTGTTTAGATTAAATTACGATATTTTATATTAAATTCTTATATTTATTTTATATTAATATCTTATTTTATATTAAATTAAAGTCTTCGCGCATGCGCCACTACTACTCCCGCGCATGCGCGAAGACATAGAGTAGGACACAATTTTTGTTTGGAATGCCTTCTCTAGTACGTAGTACATATAACTCAATGTATGAAAGGTTTCGCAGTGGTCGAAATCCGCCGGCGTCCTGTTTTTGTCACTCACTATACTGCTAATTACTGCAAATAGATGAAAATAGAATTATTCTGCTATAAAAATATATATATATATATATAAATTATAGTTTTATTTTCCCAGTTGAGCCGACATATTTGTAGTGTACTACAGTACAAATTAAAAATAAGTAAAGCAATGGCAGCTACTGTGTTTTGTATGGCGTGTTTGAGTGCTGCGGTCGACTTAAATACTAAATTATTGTAACTTTAATATGTATGTTTATTCCTATAACAATTGTACATAATATTTATTATAGTAATAAAAACACATAAATATAATGAACAATTACTGTTACAAGTACTTACAATTCGTTACTTTGATTTTAGCAGCCAGCACAAGCCCTTACTCTTACTCTAATATAAAAGATATCAAAACTTTACGTGGTAGAGCCATGCTGCCGCTATATTATGGTTGTAGTACGAATCGGTCGACTGGACGGGGGTAGGACCACACTCACACTGAATACCAGCGTACAAGAGCAGCTTAATGCTGTAATTAGTGTAGAACGTGGTAGAGCCATGCTGCAGCTATATTAGTAGTATAGTTGTAGTACGAATGGGTCGGCTCGCCCGGGGAAGGACCACGCTCTTACAGAAAACCAGCGTAAAATAGCAGCTTAACGCTGCTGTGTTTCGTATGGTAAGTGTAGAGAACCGGAGACCCTTTTTACTAGAAAAGAGGCATTCCATCTTAGTCCTCACGGGTGACAACGCATCTGCATCTTGAGTCTTTATTGAGGATAGATGTAGATGTCTACGGGCTACAGCAACCACTTACCATCAGGTGGACTGTGTGCTCGATAGTCACCCTATACTATAAAAACAAAAAAACACAAAAAACAGAAAACCGGAGATCCTTTTTGCTGGGAACGGGACATTCCATCTTAGTCCTCAGGGATAACCACGAGTCTGGTTTTTGATTCTTATTCGAAGATAGATGAACATATCTATGGGCCACAGCATCCACTTACCATCAGGTGAACTGTGTGCATAATAATGGTGACAAGCGATGTCACCATTATCTCATATATATCATTAAGCCTAAGTTTTGACTAATGTGTCCGAAGCACAAGCTTTGAAATATAGTTCTCTTGATCAAAGTAATTTGTCCAAGCTCTTGATACGAGTAGCTCTACTGCGTAACCTAAGTATCGGATAACACTTTATTGTATGCCAAAAAAGACATACATATTAACAAAAAAGGAGAGAAAGAAATGTGGCACAATGGGCGGTCTTATTGCTAAGAGCGATCTCTTCCAGACAACATTTGGATGGACAGGATTGCAAGAAAACAATAAAAACGTGTGTGTGGTCAAAAATGACATTATTTTTATTATAAACCATAAAATAGATATATAAAATATATACATACATATACATATATATATATATATATATATATATATACATATGTGTGTGTGTGTGTGTGTGTGTGTGTGTGTGTGTGTGTGTGTGTGTGTGTGTGTGTGTGTGTGTGTGTGTGTGTGTATGTGTGTGTGTGTGTGTGTGTGTGTGTGTGTGTGGTGGCGAAAGCCTCAAGGTTGTTTTTTGGTGAAGCAGCACCACTGTCCCCGTTTGTAAGGGCTCAGTTGTGCTGCCACGTATTGGGTTCATTATAAACAAAAAGTCTGATTACACACTTATAATTTTATTCCACACTTCTTATTAACGTACAAAAATTCTCACAAAGTTTCATAAGGAAAATAGAACATACACCGAAGAACGCAGAAACTTAAGTGGCCGTATTCCCGCGTTCATATTAGAAGGAAGGCATAATAATAACCTAGAAGTGCTCTGGTTGGTCGAAGATTTGATTGGTCAATATTGCACCAAAACCAAACAATACCTTTTTATTGAATTAATTAGGTTAAGGTGGCTACTGACCTGCCTGCCGCAGGGGCAATCTAGGGTTTAGCAGTGGGGATGACCCTTAATTGCCTCCTTTATTGTGATGTGTGTAGGCAAGCAGCCTTCGATATTGCTCCGATCGCTGTGCTCCCTAGATTGCCCCTGCGGCAGACAGGTCAGTAGCCGCCTTTACTTAGGTAATTTCAATTACAATGATTAATAATCAAATTGACAATTATTTATTTCTAGAACTTAAAACAACATTTCAGTTAAATTAGGTAATTGAATAAACAGTCGTTTTAATAGAGTAACTTGTCAATAAAGAGATTTGTAAATCGTAAACCAAAAGAATTTTATAGAACTAGTTAAATATTATGTTTCTGATAAATTGCTGTTATTTAATTGTAATAGAATCAAAGTTGAAAAGAATCATGTACAACATGTTTCTTAAAAACCGGTAGGGATTGAGCGCGTCTTGCTGATAACGGTAAGTCATTCCATAGTTGGACAACTTGTATTGTAAATGATCTGTCCCAAAATTTGGTAGTGTGAGCTGGCATTTTCAATATCAAATTTTCTGATGACCTCCAGTGTCTCAAATGTGATTCAAGGAGGAATTCAAACCGATTTTTTAGGTAAGAAGGATAGAAATGATTAAAAAGAATACTATAAACAAGCGAGAGAATATGAGCATTCCGGCATTGAAATTACATTTTAGCAAAATTACGGCGAGAGCTTTCGCTCGAAAAAGTTCCAATTAGTTTAAACTAAACAAAAACGACCGGTATAATTGTCGACTTTTACGGTATTTATATTTCCAAATAATCCCTGTTCCACTCCGACATGTTGTTTACGTAAAGAAATTAAATAAAATATTATAAAAAAAATTAAGCCCTAAGAAAATAAAGAATGAAAAAGCATTTAAGTATTCTACATTTGGGACAAGCAACAACTAAGACGGATTAGTAAGCAGAAGTGGCAACTGGTCGGCCATAAAACTTGAAGAACCGACAACCGAAGGGGAAGAAATTCTGAATGGAGGAAACTAGTCATCTGCGCTGGACAGGATTATAGTGCCCAAGTGTGTGCGTAAGCACAGGTGTACTTTCATAGTCCGATGGGACGGTGATCCGACACGACCGGAGAACAGGTGCAGGGCCAACGGCTTTACGTGCTTTCCGAGGCACGGGGGTAAGACACCGCCAACTTCCTGGCTCTGGGCTGTTACTAAATTTCTTGTCAGAAAAATCCAATAACTGATTTTTGTCCGACACGAAATTCGAACCTGGGACCTCGTGATCAGCAACCGCGTTTACGAACACTAGATCAACGAGGCATAGTATCGTGAACTGCAAGGTCTTTTGGCCTTTCCTATAATCGCCTCTTACACTCACGGGACAATATAATATGCTGATGAGTTCTCTCAGACCGCAAACCACGGCAATCTCATATGAATTGTTTTTTTATAGAATAAGGGTGACAAACGAGCACACAGTCCACCTGATGGTAAGTGGATACTGTGGCCCATTAACATCTACATTTACGCTCGATTAAGAAACAAAAAGCCGTGGTAGCTCAGATGGTTAGCGCTCGCTGTAAGCTTCACAGTACTCGAACAACTCGTGTTCGATCCCCGCCAGCACCAATGAAATTGTTAATTGTAATTTTAAGTGCTGATTTACCACGTGCTCGGCGGTGAAGGAAAACATCGTGAGGAAACCTGCATGTCTAAGAAATAAGAAAAAAATATTTCGAAGACATGTGAAGTTTGCCAACACGCATTGGGGCAGCGCAGCGGACATTTCCTTACCCTAAAACGCTGTCAGAAATGAGAGGAGGCCTGTGCCCAGCAGTGGGACCTAAATAGGCTGCAACTTTACTTTTAATAACTTTAAGAAACAAATGCAGATGCGTTCTCACCTCTGAGAAAGATGAAATGCCTCGTTTCCAGTAAAAAGGACCTCCGGTCCTCCATACGAAACACAGCAGCATTAAGCTGCTATTTTACGCTGGTATCCTGTGAGAGCGAGGTTCACCCTCGGTCGAGCTGACCCAGTCGTGCTACAACCATAATATAGCATAGCGCTACCACCTAAAATTGTTTGAATTATAAATCTAAACTCATTTATTATATACGTTAATGAATAGGTACATATATCATACCTAATAGCTGATTAAAGCCGGCCTCACGCTTAATTTCTGAAGCGTGAAAATAATTTGCTAAGCTCCGTATATTTCGGAGCTTTGTGCCGTGACGCATTTTACAGTTTTATTGCATTTTTAATGGCGTTCAAGACGGTCTTTATACATTTTTATATAGAATAAGGGTGACAACTAGAAAAGAGGCATTCCATATTAGTCCTTACAGTTATCACCCGTGTACCATCTGTATTTTGATTCGCAAACGAGGATAGATGTAGATGTCTATGGGCCAAAGTAACCACTTACCATCAGGTGGACTGTGTGCTCGTTTGTCACTCTATCCTATAAAAAAAACACTACTACTTACAAAACTCATTTGGAGAAACAGCTTAGAAGCGACCAACTCATTCCCAGGGGTTATTATCAACTATGTTTTTTTTTATAGGATAAGGGTGACAAACGAGCACACAGTCCACCTGATGGTAAGTGGTTGCTGTGGCCTATAGACATCTACATCTATCCTCTATTACAAATCAAAATGTAGATGCGTTGTCACCCGTGAGGACTAAGATGGAATGCCTCATTTCCAGTAAAAAGGGCCTCCGGCCACCTGCACTCACCAAGCGAAACGCATAGGTAAACCGCTACTTCACGCTGGTTTTCTGTGAGGTCGTGGTACCACCCCGGTTCGAGCCGGTCCATTCGTGCGACAGAAAAAGCTGCCGCGTGGCTCTACCACTGTTATATTATAGTATATATAATATTATAGTACAGATATACAGATACATTTATATTATAGTAACCCTTTTTATATAGTTTAATTAAATATTTAAACTTGGTAATAGGGAGACCTTGTATATTTTCTGGGACTTTGTTGTATTTGCGTATACATTACCCCATCTCTACGACTCTATCTCTCTCTCTCTATCAGTCGGAAAACTCATATCACTAGCTTGTGTTCTTTCTGGTGTTTAGAAAGTGTATAACACTTTTTTTTATTAAAACTACTTTTGTTTTGTGAACATACATTAAAGTTTCGTAAATATACCGAGCGGCTAAAGTTAAAATATTTGTTTTTTTATAAAAAAAAAATTGTTTTTCAGTTTTTATTGAAGATACTCTCTTGGTTTTAGGTTGTAAATAGCTCTTATTCTACTCTCTTCTGCAAAACAAAAATAGTTTCTAAATCAGCCGCGTTTCCCCATATCAAAGTCGCATAAGTAATTATGCTATCGAAATAACTGAAATAAACTAATTTAGCTGTCTCTACACAAGTGAGACCCCTAATCATTTTTACAGTATAAGCTGCAGAACTTAGTCTGCTTGCTAGTTTGGATATATGGGGACCTCACTGAAGCTTTGCGTCGAGAGTGATGTCAAGAATAACAGTGGATTCAACAGCGGTCAGTTCTTCCCCATTTAAAAACACATTGGTATTCAGATTTTTAACTTGTTTTTTTTATAGTATAAGGGTGACAAAAGAGCACACAGTCCACCTGATGGTAAGTGGTTGCTGCGGCCCATAGACATCTACATCTATCCTCTATTACAAATCAAAATGTAGATGCGTTGTTACCTGTGAGGACTAAGATGGAATGCCTCATTTCCAGTAAAAAGGGCCTCCGGCCACCTGCACTCACCAAGCGAAACGCAGAGGTAAACCTCTACTTCACGCTGGTTTTCTGTGACGTCGTGGTACTACCCCGGTTCGAGCCGGCCCATCCGTGCGACAGCAAAACCTGCCACGTGGCTCTACCACTGGGGAAGTTTTAAAAGTTGTAAATTTTATACATTCATTTAGCTTATTGCTCTTTAAACTTCGATTACTCGTATTAATGTTAAACCAACTAATTTTGATTATTGCAGAGCATTATTCACTTCATCACATTTAAATGATTGTCATTTAACTTTAATAATCAAAGAAGTATAGTATACTAAAATATAGCGGTTTAATATTAAAAATAAAACTGTATTTGTCCACTACAATGCGGTTTTCTTCGTGTATTTGAATACAAACATAACTATTATATTAATTTATCCAAATACAGGTATTGCTAAATATCATAATTTTTTTTTTAACTCATTTTATTTACTTTATATTATACGATTATTTTAAAAACTTAGTATTTGCAAGCAGTTTGCCGCAAGAACGAAAGAGACGAAGTGACGCATCATTTCGCGTAACTGCGTGCATGGGTAACATCGTGAAAGACTTTTAAAAGTATATCACCAAATTGCCTATCTCACCAAATAACCTTTCTTTACCATACTATAAATCAGCGCGCGCCAATACCGTCCGATTATAACTTCATAATATGAAGCTTTAACATCGCTTTGTGTGAACGAATCGCTTTATGATACGTAATTTTTTTTAAATACATTAGAATTTTTTCTTCGCAGCATTTTCTTAATTATGATTTCAATCGTTAAAATGTCTTAAATTTCGTCAAGTTGGTTATCACCGCGCCTTGTAACCGCTGTACCAGACTTATAAGGCAATTTAATTAAGTCTTGCGCATACGCATGTTATATTAAGTCTTAGAAATTAAAAAAAAAATTAAAAGAATTAAGCGAAGTGGCATAATGGTTAAGAGTATGGTCTGCAAAATTAAGAGGTCGTGTGTTCGAATTTGCCATAAAACTTTAGTTTTATAAAACTAAAGTGACAAACGAACTAACAGTGCACCTGTTGGTAAGTGGTTACAGCAGACCACGGACACCTTTTTTTACATGGGGAAATGCCTACGTATACCTGCCTCTCCCACCGACTAAAACCTCATGGTAGTCAACCTCCGACGCACATTGCCAGGGTCACGGCCCTACGAGTAATGTTAAAATTTTCATTAGAAAATTATTGCAAAGTCGTGGTATACACTTTATATTTAAAGACTTTAAAAATATATTAAGTATATTTTTACAAAGTCTGTAAATAATTTCATTATATTATTATATATAATTTTTTTTATAGAATAAAGGTGACAAATGAGCACACAGTCCACCTGAAGGTAAGTGGTTACTGTGGCTCATAGACATCTACATCTATCTTTGTTTGCATATTAAAATGCAGATGCGTTTTCAGCCGTTAGGACTAAGATAGAATGCCTGGAAATGTCCAGTAAAAAGGGTCTCCGTTTCTCTACAATCACCGTACGAAACACAGCAGCATTACGCTACAATTTTACGCTGGTATTCTGTGAAAGCGTGGTCCTTCCCAGGTCGAGCCGACCCATTCGTGCTACAAATATAATATTAATACGAAATAAAATTATAAATAATAATAATATAAAAATATTAATTATATTTTTATAAAGCCGTGGTAGCTCGTTGAACCCGGTTATGATCTTCGCCAGTCTCAGTGAAATTGTTAATTGCAATTTTAAGTGCTGAATTACCTATGTATGGTACGGTGAAGGAAAACATCGTAAGGACACCTGCATGTCTGTAACATAAGTAAAATTATTTTGAACATATGTGAAGTCCGCTTACGCACGCTGGCTGACTTATTGCTCCATAACCCTCAAATGGCAGAAGACCTGTGCTCCAGCCGTGGGAGGTATATTATAAGGGGCTAACATTACTTCAATTTTTCTATATTTTTACATTTAATCAATTAATTATTTAGCTTCAAAAATTTTCTTACTACGTCGTCACAAATACCTGATCCATATTAACTAATACAAATTGGTAGCGTGTTTGGCTGCGAGGATGCAATCCGCGGATTCAATGTCCGCACGGTTTAATTATTATAGCCTATATATGAGCATTTCTTAACCTTTTTACAACTAGGAACCACTTTGATGTCTTTGTTGTTAGCTGGAAACCCAAAGTGAAAAAAAAAAACTATGTTAACCTAACAATAAATTTTAATCACAAAGTTTAACATAATTATACAATAAACTGAAAAGAAGCATTAATTTACAGAATTATTTGTGTATTTATTGTAAAAGAAATCATACACATGTTTGGTCAAACTTGAGACTTTCATTGCGGATGCGACGCGTGGTGTCGCACTGTCCGCGTAACGAGAAAATAATAAATGTGTTATTTAAAATGATTAGGTACGATATTTAAATATTTCACGGAACATATTTAAGCTCTTGCATACAGGCTTAACATAATATAGGCTAGTGATGCCCAATCAGTGGTCCTGGTTGGGAATCACTAGCCTATGTTTATGATACAGGAAAGACTTCGAGTAACTGTTTTTAAAGATACCTAAGAAAGTAATAAATTTACTTACGTTACGTTAACAGAACGTACTTCTTCACTGACTATAACTAATAAAAGTAATGTTATAAAAAAAAAGTTTCTATTTTGTAATCTTTAGCACTTTACATGTCAAAAGCTTAAAATAAGTTTTACCAACCTCAGTTTATCTCATATTCTAAATAATGTACTTACCAGTAAAAAGTAACAAGCGATAACAAACAACAAACAAATATGAAATAGGAAAATAGCATTATACCATTAAATTTTGACAACAAAAATTGCTTTGATCATATATCAAAACCCTGCCTGAGTAAATAGTACAGATTTTATGTTGTAAAGCTTAGTTAGCTTGCAATATCTTCAGTTAATTTATTCATAACAAAAACACTGCTGAACCGGTTTTGATAAAAACTTAATCAGGTTTTAATTACATAATTTTGCATCGAAAGAAACCAGTCCAATATCGATATCATTATTTGAAAATTTATCATGTACGTACAAGATGTATAGAACTACGCTATATGTTTGTAGCACTAATGGGTCGGCTCGACCAGAGAGGGACCACGCTCTCACAGACAGAATAACAGCTTAATACTGCTATGCTTCGTATGGTGAGTGTACACAACCAGAGACCCTTATTACTGGAATTAAGAAATCCATCTTAGTCCTTAAGGGTGATAACGTATTAGCATTTTGATCCTTAATTGAAGATAGATGTAGATGTATATAGACCACAGCATCCACTTACCAGCAGGTGGAGCGTGTGCTCGTTTGTTAACTATAACCTACCAGGGTGATCCAAAAGTAATGATAATCGGTTACTTTAGGTCCGCATAAAAATCCAAAAAAAAATATTTTTTGCTTGCCTATATACTCACTACGTCAGCCTAAAAAAAATCATATAAATAGATCACGATTTCCGGGAGATACATTCATTTGAATACCAACTGTCAAAGAGATAACATCAACTTGGAGAAAAACGAAATTAGAGCTGTCATCAAGTACCTCTCTTTGAAAAAAATGTCTTCAAAATACATGCGACATATACAGTGACTAAGTGGAAACATTGGGGGACTCTGCTCCTCCATATTCTACAGTTGCACGCTGGGCTAAGGAGTTTAAACTGGGCAGAACATCCACTGAAGATGAACATCGCGAAGGACGCCCATCCACGTCCCTCACTGAAGACAACGTGAAAAAAGTCGAAGATGTTGTGTTGGCAGATCGAAAAGTGACCATCAGGCATGTAGCTGAGGTCACAGGGATCTCATATGGCAGCGTTCAAAGAATCCTTGCGAACGAGTTGCATATGAAAAGGTCTCTGCGCGTTAAGTACCCAGAATGTCAACCGACGAGCAAAAGAAAAATCGAGTTGACATTTCGAGGGTCAATTTCGAAAAGTTCCAAGCAGATCAAGAAAATTTTTTGTTCCGTTTTGTGACTATGGACGAGACCTGGATCCACCATTTTGATCCTGAAACGAAACAACAATCGATGACTTGGAAGCAAGCCTCCTCACCGACGCCAAAGAAATTCAAAGTTTCATGTTCGGCGGGAAAGGTTATGGCATCTGTTTTTTGAGACGCTCAAGGCATAATTATGGTGGAATATTTGGAAAAGGGAGCCACTATTACGGGCTCTTACTACGCAGACCAAATAAGAAGACTACGTGAGGCCATTAAGGAAAAAAGACGCGTCAAACTGCGAGCTGGAGTGCTGTTTCACCAAGACAACGCACCGGCTCACAAAGCCGCAGTTACGATGGCTGCCATTCAAGAAACGGGATTCGAACTGCTCGAACACCCTCCTTATTCGCCAGATCTAGCTCCTAGTGATTTCTACGTCTTTCCTCCGCTCAAAGAACGCCTCCGAGGCAAGAAATTCGAAGACGATAGCGAAGTAATGGCCGCTGTTAAAGCGTTTTGTGAGGGTCAAGACAAAGAATTTTTTTCAAAGGGAATCCTGGGTTTAGAAAAAAGATGGACTAAATGTATTGATTTGTCAGGAGACTATGTAGAAAAATAAATTATTATTTTAACTTTAATTACCGTGTTTTATTTTCATTATCATTACTTTTGGATCACCTATAAAAAATACATACCTCCTTACAACAGTGCATCCGACTTTAGAGAGCTTAAGACATGGAGATATGTCAAAATTTATATAAATGCAATGTATTTTAGTTTTATTATTATTATTTTCTATTTAAAACTAGTTTTTATCTCACTTTTTACTAAGTAATTGATTAACTATGTTTGGCAACTGCTCGTGAGTTCTTGAAAAGGGCACCGGCAGAATATCAGCGCTTAGGTTATTACTCCGCGGCACAATGCTGAATCGGATGCCTATTTGTGACTGTATTAATGTTATTGTAATATAATATATTCACGTGATGCTATTATTTATAATGTAGTATATAATGTTTGTTGTCTCAGCCAGTATCGGACTCCCCGGAGTCAACATATCAAATAACGTTCAGTTTCGTGGTCACATGGAAGAGAATGCCAAATTGGCCTCTAAAAAGCTTGGCGTGCGCAGCAGAGCGGGACAGTATTTCATGCCGGCATACCGCTTGCAACTTTACAAGGCGCAGGTTCGGCCCCACATGGAATACTGTTCCCATCTCTGGGTAGGGGCTACGCAGTACTAGCTCCTTCTACTTGACCGCATCCAGTGCAGAGCAGCTCGAATCGTCGACGACTGAGTTTTTTCCTATCGGCTCCTATTTTGCATTTTCTATCGTATTTACCACGAGGAGAGCTCTGAGGAATTGTTCGGAAAAATTTTAGCCGCCACATTTCATCAACGCACATCGAGACAAAACTTACGTCACCATTCACATATTACTACTACTACTTTGTGGAATCGTTTATCACCGGCGATTTTTCTGGACGACTTAGGGACCTTCAATAAATAAGCTCCTTTATAAAAGGCCGGCAACGCACCTGCAATTACACTGGTGTTGCAGTAGCGCATGGCCGGCGGTCTACACTTTCCACCAGGTGAGCCGCATGCTCGTTTGCCCCTTCTGCTATTATTAAAAAAAAACTTCAAATAAAGATGTTTCTTTCTTTTTCCTTTACTTTGCATTACAATAACTTTCTACTACATGACCGTGGAATACCGTGAAATCTGGCAAATTTGCCATTTTTGGAAGGACTTAAATGTTTAAGACCAATTTTCCAACAAAAATGTACTGTCAGACTAGGCGTCAATGTTAAATGTGACATTATACTCTTCATAGATTTGGTATTTATTAATGATTTAAACAAATACTAACATTAAATAAACAAAATACTCAAAAATATAAAATGGCAAAGTTAACCTCACTTTGTGGAAACTTTGTTATCAGGGTTTATAATAAAAATAATAGGATTTGACTTCAAGGTTGAAGGTAAGTTTACCTCATAATATAATACACAACACCCGAAGTTATGATATGCTTCTTTAATTGTGTTGGAAATAGCAAAGTTTACGCTTGTGGCAAAGTTGCCCTCCCATTTTTCAATTTTTCATACAAACTTGAAAATATGTGTCAGGATTGTCAAAAATCCTTGATTACTTACTTAAATACTTACTTTTTTTATTTAATTTTATTTAATTTTATTTAAAATTAAAAATAAAATTGGTACAATAATAAGGTAAATAATAAAAACGTTACGTTTTTCGTGTTAATCGTAATTTTGTACCAGTACACCCCTGATGGCAAAGTTAACATCCTTTGGTAAAGTTGCCAGACCTGACTGTAATTGTTTTTCTATAAATCATAATAGCCCATCACAAGTTCATTGCTGGGAGGATATTTGCCATAGTTGCCACGTTTGGCGGGTTGGCAACCGCAGATATTTATAAAGTTGTTATCAGGAAGATGCTGCCGCATATCTTCTGTATAATTTCCCTCTGATGCCTCTTACAACATATGTATTAGTGGATATTCTTAAGCCACTTCCACATGGCACTACTATAATAAATGTAAATTAGCATAAATTGTGCTACAAAATTTAAAAAAGAGAAAATACAAACCAGTTGGTTTTTTCACTTCCCAAAACTGAGAGATAGTTTTATTATTATTTTTACTGTTTTAATAGGATTTCTAGGCGCTAGGCGCACACCGCAATCGTTTTAAAACAGTAAAAAAAGTAAACTTGTTTCTCTCAAATCACATGAAGATAAGAAGATAATATAATAAGCTCGGAAGAGTGCACATGTTATACCCCTTTAGAAGAGATCTAATCGCGTCCACCTCTCTGATTTCCGTCCCATCTCGATCTTACAACATTTCCTTTATAAAGTCCTTGAAAAACTTATATGCTGACCCTTTTCCTTAATAAGCACAATTTGTTGAATTCTTTAAAATCCGGTTTCCATCCTGGTCATAGTACGGCTACTGCCTTAATCAAAGTTGCTGATAACATACAGTGGGGTATGGATTATAAGCAATTCATAGGCATGACCTTGCTGGATTTCAGTAATGTGTTCAATACTGCTAATTTTAATATACTGTTGGGTCAGTTGTATTCGCTTAACGTATTTCGATCAGTAATTTACTAGTGTCAAAGTTATCTCTGTTGCCGTCAGCAGTGTATTCGTGTCGATGAAACTCACTCATGTTGATGTGATATTACTGCAGGCGTGCCGCAGGGCGGCGTGTTGTCACCTTTATTCTTTTGCATTTTCATTAATTCAATCACTCATAGAATATCTTATCTTTACCGCATGTATGCAGATGATGTCCAGATTTACACCCAGTCAACTGTTGAGAATTTGCCGAATGCAATCGCTACATTAAATAACAATTGAAATATTATTTATGAATGGAGTTAATCATATGGCCTAAATTTTAATCTCAAAAAGTCACAGGCTATCATTATTGGATCTCAAGAATTGACTGGTTTTCTCCACCGCTCTCATAATATTACTTATTATAATTTAACCATATATTGCAAAATAACCATGTTCTTATGTACGTGTGATTGTCACTGAACTCCTCCTAAACGGCTGGACTGATATTTATGAAATTTTTGGTGTGTGAATTGACCCCCGGATGGTTTAGATTTCACCCGTGCAAAGCCGGGGCGGATCGCTTTTAATTAATATAATAAAATTTAATTCTTCAATATATGTGAATGGTAGAGTTGTCAAAGAACGTTCCAAATGGAACTTTATCGACCAAATTGGCGATATATTGAAGATGGGTCAAATTAATAGTGCCCTTAACCGATGAGCATGTATGCGTAGGTATATATACGTAAAGGAGGCGAGTGTGGTGTGTCAAGATAGAAACATCGGGCGGATCGCTAGTGATTAATAAAATTAAAAAAAAAACTCGATTTTGTAGAAAAGATATAATTTTTTTCCAATTCTTAAAAGTACCTGTGCACCTTCAGATCTTAGTCGCACGTATGCGTGCGTCCCCGGATATTGATATGGAGCGTGACTGGAAGATGGTGACGGTATTCATCGGTGCCAACGACCTGTGCTCAGCTTCCTGCCTGTCGCCGGTCTCTTGGTCACCGGCTGCACACGCCAGAAAGCTCGCACGCGCCCTCGACTACTTCTACGAGCACCTGCCCAGGACCATCATCAACCTTATTCCCGTGCTAGGTAAGATAGATGAATTTACAATGTAATGCACTTAATACATACACACACTCTCCCTAAAATTAAATTATATTATATATATATATATATATATATATATATATATATATATATATATAATTGACTCATATTTATCATCATTACATCCCTTCACAAGTCCACTGCTGAACATAGACCTCCCCTATGAACAGGAATACCAGAATCTACATCCGTCAACTTGCTGCATATCTTACCAGGTTATTACTCCATCGAGAGAGAGTGGGAGGGGGGGCTAAACTTCGCGTACCAGTACGAAGTTGCCACTCGAGAACCTTTCTTTGCCATCGGTTATCGGGGGTTGCCTCATAGTTATATGCTGTCATTATTTATATATATATAACATGATGGTGACAAATAAAATTTCATCTACATTATGGGTCGTGGCCATCGTATTCCATAGCCATCTGCGGATAACTTCAAACAAAAATGCTTCAGCCTGTTTCCATCTCTGAGGTATAAGATGGAGTGCCACACAGTTTGCAATAAATTACTAATTGTTGTACCGCTGGTCTTTTGGTCGTAAACGCGACTGTTAATCATGAAGACCCAGGTTCTCTCCGGTCGCGTTGGACTGCCATCCCATCGGTAGACGACAGACGGTGGAATAAATGTACCTTCCATTTCCATACCGATATAGTATATAAAATATCCAGACCGGCGCCTGGGATCAGTGTCAAAGTCGCGAGATGTTTGTTAATGTGATCATCAATACCAGGTTTATAGGTGTTAGCGTGGCGGTTGTCCCTCCACCATCAATTCGTGTTACAACCGTAATATAGCTGCAGCGTGGTTATCGGCTCTATCATTTTGATTCTTAATCGATGATAGGTGTAGAAATCTATGATCATCGTATCCACTCATCTGTGTAATCTACACTAGATTGCAGATTACACATATGATAATCTAGATTGTCTGCTCATTTGTCTCCAATATTCTATAAAAAAATGTATGAATGTATGAAGCTCGTGGTTCCGCAGATGTGTCGGTGTCGGTGCGCGTGGTGCGGCCACTGATGTGCCGGCTGATGCACTCGCTGTTCTGCACGTGCTTCCACCGCGGCGGCAACGAGCTGCGCGACCTCGTGCGCATGGCGCGCCTCTACCAGAAGGCCGAGCTCGCGCTGGTCAGTACCACATTGTTTATCTAAAATTGAAGTGATAAACCAACTTACTACCACCTGACTGTAAGTGGCAGTTTAAAGAAAGAAGACTTTTTTTAAACTGCCACTATTTAATTAGTTATTTGACACCCTAGTACCAGTACAACTTTTTAAAAGTTTTCCGGACAGACAGTTCTATGGATATTGTATGGGAATATGGTGTAATGATTTACTCTTGTAGTCAAATGATCGTTAAATTTTTATATTATATATTATATAAAAATTAGACGAGATAGCTGGTACCCGGCGCGTTGCAACCGCAGAAGAAATAGCTGTGTAAATATCGTTTTAAATTTGGAAGGATGATATTGTTTAATTGGGAATGATAATACATCACTGACCTTTCAGTGTAATAAATTCATTGAAGTTTATTTATTTATTTATTTAGGTACAGAATAACATCAAAACATAAACAATTGAACATAATAAATGCAAAATAACAATCTGGATGGTATTCCAAAACATGTGCACACAACATGATATTAGGTTACAGTAACGAGTTTACAGCGCAAATACTTATAATCTTACTTATAAACTTAAGTTGTGGAAAATTTAGAAAAATTAATTCTTTATTAAAAATATTGCCTTATTTACAAAGTATATCTAATACAGATTTTTGAAGTTGAATGATATACTATATAACTTTCAAATAAAGTCGGTACGATACGCGCGCCACCTACTGTAAGTGAATACTACTGTAACTTCGCGGAAGTGCATGCAATATGTTGACAGGCTTGACAGGGTTTTACCGCAATCTGATGAACGGTATGGCAGCGCATAAAATACAAACAGGGCGCACGATAATATTTTATTGCAGAACCTATTAAATTTTTTTGATTTGTTAAAATATATGCAACATCCATTATTAAAAATTACAATTAACTATTATTTAATGCTAGTACTCGTAGTATCATTAAATAATAAAGTTGATTACCATAGCAACGGTTACCATTAAAACAGTTACCATTTTACCAGAAACATTTTTTTTTGACTGTCGTAAAATCCGTTCTTAATGAGCGTCTACATTGCGAAATGAGTAACTATAGTAAATTTCAAGTCAATTGGGTGTATAGTTTTAGAGATATTGTGATGAGTCAGTCAGTCAGTCATTGGTATTTCGCTTACTTATATTTTTTACATATATATATATAGAGAGAGAAATATATGTATACGTGGAGAAAGTCATCATATATGCATATTAAATGTCGACTTCGTCGTACCAGGTGAAATTAGGCGTCTTGAGAATCTTTCCTCTCCATCGGTTGTCGTTTCTTCGAGCTATATGGCCGGCCCGTTGCCACATTTGACAAACTCACAACATTGAAAAACAGAAAATCATACAAATTAAAAATAATTAATCGTTGTATGTGTAATCCTATAATGTGCCGTGTAATGGCGGTTAAGAATATCCACTACCCCATACCTTCCCGTGGGTGTCGTAAAAGGCGACAAAGGGAAACAGGCAGGAGATGGGCAGCAGCATCTTCCTGGTAACGGCAAAAATACAATAAAAAACTGCGGTTGCCAACCCGGTCGCCAAGCGTGGCTACTATGGCAATATACCCCCCATGATGAAAGTTACGAAGAGACGGCCCCCAGTCCCCGGCGGCCCCGCTATTCCTGGCTACGGTGGCGACCATGGTAACGGCGGGGCAGGGGGTGCTAAGAATCTCCGGTGGAGGTTCGGTTGCCACCTACGACGACTCGACCTGGCAACATACAATGCACGCACCCTGAGGACTGACGAGAAGATTGTGGAGCTGGAAGAAGAGATAGACAAGTTACGCTGGTATATTATAGGATTATCCGAAGTCCGAAGAGAGGGGGAGGACACGGTAATCCTCGAATCCAGCAACTTGCTCTATTACCGGGAGGGCGACCATCTGTCCCAAGGAGGTGTCGGATTTATCGTCTACAAGTCTCTCGTTAACAACGTTGTAAAGATTGAGAGTGTGTCGACGAGGGTTGCGTACCTTATACTCAGAATCACCAAACGGTATTCGCTGAAGGTCATACAGGTTTACGCAGGTCGGCACACCCCGATCAGGAGGTGGAGGAAATGTATGAGGATATCTCTAGAGCCATGCATTCCTCCAAAATCCAATATACGGTGTTAATGGGAGACTTCAATGCAAAACTAGGCACAAGAGAGAACGGTGAGCTGAAAGTGGGGAAATTTGGAATAGGGCAACGGAACCAAAAGGGCCAGCAGCTGGCCGACTTCATGGAGAAAGAAGGACTCTTTATGATGAACTCTTTCTTCCAGAAGCGGCCCCACAGGAAGTGGACCTAGTCGAGCCCCGACGGTTCGACAAAAAATGAGATTGACTTCATTATAAAGACCAGACGACAACTGTTCAGTGATGTCTCAGTGATCGCGAGGGTGAAAACCGGCAGCGATCACCGAATGGTTATAGGCGCACTGAACCTAAACGTTAAGTTGGAGAGGTCTCGTCTAATAAAGTCAACGCTCCGTCCCCCTCGTGCTCTAATCCAGGGTCCCGAAACCTTTCAGCTCGAGTTACAAAACCGTTTTCAGTGCCTAGAAGACTGCAATGAAGTGGACGATTTGAATGACAAGCTCGTGGAAACTGTCCATGCGATCGGAGCTAAGTTCTGCAAGACCCGCCGCAGAAGAACACAAAAACTCTCCGATCACACTCTTAATCTCATGGCTGTTAGACGGGAGATGAAGCTACATTCTTCAACAGATTTGACAGCATACAGGCAACTGAACAGAAAGATCTCCAAATGCATGCGGCGGGACTTCCGCAACATCAATACAATTTGTATTGAAGAAGCGATCGAGCGGAAACAAGGCTCAAAAGTCTTTGCCAGAGATCTGTCTGCCAGAAAAAGCCAACTGTCAAAGCTGAAGACCGAATGTGGCAGCATCGTTTCCGGGGCACCTGAGATTTTGAGTGAGATTGAGAGGTTCTATGGGCAGCTGTACACGTCATCGTTGGAGCCGCACGCAAGTGTGAGTAACGATCCAAGAGCGAGTCTTATCCGACACTATTCTGAAGATATCCTGGACATTAGTCTGAGCGAGATTAGAATGGCTCTCCAGCATCTTAAAAACGGCAAGTCCCCGGGCGAGGATGGAATTACAGCAGAGCTTTTGAAAGCGGGTGGAAAACCGATACTTGAAGTCCTTCAGAAGCTCTTTAATTCCGTCCTCCATGGTGGCAGTACTCCGGAGGCGTGCAGCAGAAGTGCGGTGGTCTTCGAAAGGTGGTCGCTCGAAAGGCGACAACGCTCTCTTGAAGAACTACAGACCGATTTCCCTTCTGAGCCGCGTCTACGTGCTGTTTTCGAGAGTCATTACGAATCGTATCGCGCACAGACTTGACGACTTCCAGCCTCCCGAACAAGCCGGTTTCCGAAAAGGCTTTAGCACCATAGACCACATACATACCCTTCGGCAAATTGTACAGAAGTCCGAGGAGTACAATTTGCCACTATGTCTGGCGTATGTGGACTATGAGAAAGCCTTTGATTTCGTCGAAATTTGGGCGGTGCTGCAGTCCCTTCAGCGATGCCAAGTTGACTGTCGGTATATCGAAGTGTTGAAGTGCTTGTACAGTAGGGCTATCCGAGTACAGAACCAGAGTACGAAACCTATCCAATTGCAGAGAGGTGTAAGACAGGGTGACGTCATATCCCCGAAACTCTTTATCGCTGCATTGGAAGATGTTTTCAAGCTTCTGGACTGGAAAGGATACGGTATCAACATCAATGGCGAGTACATCACTCACCTTCGATTTGCCGACGATATAGTCCTTATGGCAGAATCGTTGGAGGACCTAAGCACTATGCTCAATGACCTCAATAGTGTTTCCCAACGGATAGGTCTTAAGATGAACATGGACAAAACAAAGATCATGTTTAATGTCCATGTCACACCTATGCCGGTAGTTGTTGGGAACACTAAGCTCGAAGTTGTTGACGAGTATGTTTACCTGGGACAAATAGTCCGACTAGGTAAGTCCAACTTCGACCGAGAGGTCAATCGACGGATTCAACTCTGTTGGGCAGCGTTCGGGAAATTACGGCACATCTTCTCGTCAGGTATACCTCAAAACTTGAAAACGAGACTGTACACCCAGTGCGTGTTGCCAGTGATAACATACGGAACTGAGACGTGGTCCTTCACTGCTGGCCGGATGAGGAAGCTCAAGGTCGCTCAGCGAGCTATGGAGAGGGCTATGTTCGGAGTTTCTCTGCGTGATAAACTCAGAAATGAGGATATCCGCAGTAGAACCAGAGTGACCGACATAGCCCAACGGATTAGTAAGCTGAAGTGGCAATGGGCCGGCCATATAGCTCGAAGAACCGACAACCGATGGGGAAGAAAGGTTCTCGAGTGGCAGCCTCGTACCGGCAGGCGAAGTGTAGGGCGTCCCCCCACTAGATGGAGTGACGACCTGGTAAGATATGCAGGAAGTCGATGGATGCAGGTGGCTCAGGACCGTGCTTTGTGGCATTCTTTGGGGGAGGCCTATGTTCAGCAGTGGACTTGTGAAGGGCTGTAATGATGATGATGAATCGTTGTATGATTTTATTAAAGATCCTGTCTCAGTGGTTATCGTTTTATGGTACCAATGTAAACATATATCTTGAGCAAAGATGTGGCTTCATGAATGGTTCGACTCGATCGGGGAAGGACTATGCTTTCACACCGTTTATCTGTATATTGTAGCTGGAAAACACTCTTTATTGGTGACACAGCAGTCTACTTTAGTCTTTTGGTGTGACTATGGAGCTCTTATGTCATATAAAAAAATATAATATGTTAAAAAAACATTCGAATTAATAACCTCCTGCTTTTTATAATTGGATAAAAAATGTTAATAGTTTTTTTTAAGACAAAACGTTACTCTCCGATTTTCTTCAAAAATGATTAAAGTCTAGATTTTAATAAATATGATCATGAACTTATCGAAATATCTAAGCCTTGAGATGGACTTACTTGACTTAGAGGACATTTAGCGATTGCCCAGTAGGAAAGACGGTATTAAAAATATTCCTATAATTGTGGAATTGAACTCCACTATGTTAAAACCTAACCTAATAAAGGAGGCAAAGTCGTTTAATATTAGAAACATAAGTAAGTAAACTTAAAGCAAAACATCTTGGGATAGTTAATAACGTCAAGGTATCTGAGCAATTAACTCCAAAGGACCGACTATTTTTCTTAGCCCGAGATTTGGCTAAAACTAAAAAATATATATTTTGTTCTCTGAAAATTCTCGAGTAATCACCATCAAAAGTGAGGCCCAGGTACAACAGCTGATGCAAGAGGCATTACTAGTAGGTATGTACTGTTACAATCATTATATTGTCCTTAGTTTAGTACTACTACTAAAAACTGTGCCTCTTTCTATCAATATAATTAATGTTTTATTTAACTTTAACCAACACAGATATATTTTAATTATGATTGTAAGTATATTATATTGGCTACGCGTAGACAGCGACGACCATCCGCGCGTCTACGGGTGCCTCTATAGGTCCCATAGCGGTAATGCCGAAACAGACCGACTCATCGACCACGTCCAAATGGCTACAGATTTCTTGCTACAACAGGTCCCATCCGCAGAGATCGTGATCCTTGGCGATTTTAACGCCCACCATGCCGAATGGCTCGGTTCACGTCTAACCGATCATGCGGGGAGATCTGTTTATGACTTTGCCTTGGCATATGGTCTGACACAACTGGTTACTTCGCCTACGCGGATTCCAGATGTGGAGGATCATACACCTTCCCTGTTGGACCTTCTGCTGACCTCTCATCCGGACGGATATCAGGTTTCCGTCGATGCCCCTCTCGGCTCTTCGGACCATTGTCTGATCCGGAGTGTGATGCCACTCACGCTCCCTTCGCGGTTGCGTTCTGCAGGTTGCCGCCGTGTTTGGCATTACAGGTCGGCGGATTGGGACGGAATGCGGTCTTTCTTTGCATCCTACCCATGGGGGCGGGTTTGCTTCTCGCCGGACGATCCCAGCGCTGTTGCTGACTCTGTCACTGATGTGGTGCTACAGGGAATGGAACTATTTATTCCATCATCTGTGGTACCCATCGGAGGCAGATCTCAGCCTTGGTTTGGTCGCTCCTGTAAGACTGCATTACACAGTAAGCAGGAGTGTTATCAAGCCTGGGCTGCGGCTTCGGCGACTTGGGATGTAAACACCAGCATACTTAAAAAGAAGTATAACTTCGCCTCCAGGTCCTTCAAAAGAATTATTGCCAAGGCAAAGTCAGAGCACATAGGCAGAATTGGCGAGAAACTAGTTCGCCTTCCTTCGGGAACCCGTGCATTCTGGTCTCTCGCCAAGGCTGTCCAAGGGAATTTCTGTAAGCCATCACTACCATCTCTGCACAGGGAGGATGACTCACTGGCCCATGACGCAAAAGACAAAGCCGACCTTTTAGGCTCCCTTTTTGCGTCCAACTCGACTCTTGATGACGGGGGGAAAACACCGCCGACCATCCTGCGGTGTGAGTGCTCCATGCCGGATGTGCTGTTCTCACAGCGCTCGGTTCGCAAAGCACTGCTCTCCCTGGACATCCAGAAGTCGAGTGGGCCTGACGGAATCCCCCCAATTGTGCTGAGGACGTGTGCTCCGGAGTTGGCACCGGTGCTAACGCGTCTTTTCCGGTACTCCTACTCCCAAGGCGTAGTCTCGAATTCATGGAAGACAGCTTTTGTCCACCCGATCCCTAAAAAAGGCGACCGCTCAGACCCATCCAACTATAGGCCTATCGCGATCACCTCCTTGTTCTTCAAAATAATGGAATCCATTATTAACTGCCAGCTCATCCGGTACCTTGAGGATCACCAGCTGATTAGTGACCGCCAATACGGTTTTCATCGGGGTCGATCAGCTGGTGATCTTCTGGACTACCTGACCCATAGATGGGCGGAGGCAGTAGAGTCCAAGGGGGAGGCGTTGGCCGTTAGTCTGGACATTGCGAAGGCCTTCGATCGGGTTTGGCACAAAGCGCTTCTTTCGAAGCTCCCTTCCTATGGGCTTCCCGAGAAATTGTGCAATTGGATCACCAGCTTCCTTGCAGATCGGAGCATCAAGGTCGTTGTAGACGGTGCATGCTCTGACTACAAGCCTATTAACGCTGGTGTTCCACAAGGCTGTGTGCTATCACCAACGCTGTTTTTTCTGCATATCAATGATATGTTGCTAACTGGTAACATTCATTGCTATGCGGATGACAGCACTGGTGATGCTCTATACACCGGCCGTGCCAATATTTCTCGGGAAAACGTCGCTGAGTACCGGAACAAACTTGTGTCTGAAGTCGAGTCTTTGCTGAACAAAGTCTCGGATTGGGGGCGACTAAATCTAGTCCAGTTTAATCCTCAGAAGACACAAGTTTGCGCGTTTATCGCTAAAAAGAACCCATTTGTCGTATCTCCTCAGTTTCAAGGCACTCCCCTTTTTGCCTCAGCCAGTATCGGTATCCTCGGAGTTGACATATCGAGTGACGTGCAGTTTCGTGGTCACTTGGAAGGGAAGGCCAAATTGGCCTCTAAAAAGCTTGGCGTGCTCAGCAGAGCGGGACAGTATTTCATGCCGGCACACCGCCTGCTACTTTACAAGACGCAAGTTCGGCCTCACATGGAATACTGTTCCCATCTCTGGGCAGGGGCTCCCCAGTGCCAGCTCCTTCCACTTGACCGCATCCAACGCAGAGCGGCTAGAACTGTCGACGACCGAGCCCTTTCCGATCGGCTCGATTCATTGGCACTGCGAAGAGAGGTTGCATCCCTTTGCATTTTCTTTCGCATCTACCATGGGGAGTGCTCTGAGGAATTGTTCGGATTAATCCCAGCCGCCAAATTTCACGAACGCACATCGCGGCAGAACTCCCGACACCATCCACACCATCTGGATGATTGGCGGTCCACCACTGTGCGATTTAGAAGATGTTTTCTTCCTCGCACGACCTCCTTGTGGAATCGATTACCATCAGCGATTTTTCCGGACCGATACGACTTAGGGACCTTCAAGAAAACAGCGTACTCCTTTTTAAAAATGCCGGCAACGCATCTGCGATTCCCCTGGTGTTGCAATTGTTCATGGGCGGCGGTAGTCACTTACCGTCAGGTGAGCCGCATGCTCGTTTGCCCCCTCTCCATTAAAAAAATAATATAGTATTTTATTTACGTGGTAGAGCCATGCTGCAGCTATATTAGTAGTATAGTTGTAGCACGAATGGGTCGGCTCGACCGGGGAAGGACCACGCTCTCACAGAAAACCAGCGTAAAATACGCTGTTGTGTTTCGTATGGTGAGTGTAGAGAACCGGAAACCCCTTTTACTGGGAAAGAGGCATTCCATCTTAGTCCTCACCGGTGACAACGCATCTGCATCTTGAGTCTTTATTGAGGATAGATTTAGATTTCTATGGATCACAGTAACCACTTACCATCAGGTGGACTGTGTGCTCGTTTGTCACCGTATCCTATAAAAAAAAAATACCTGCGAGGCTAAAATATTATACGTCTGGCGATATGGTAATAAAACCGTCTATCGTAAGCCTTAATGTTTTTCGTCTCGTACAACAACACCCACGGGACAAAATGGCGAGATGGATTCTCTCACGCCACAACCATACTGTTATAAATATTATATAAGTTAAGTTTGATATTATATTATAAATCAGAACTTCAATAAGTATAAGGAATCTTGCTTGTAAGCACATTAGTATTATATATAATAATAATATATATATTAATATGGATATTGGAAAAAAGCATGCTCAGCTCGTACATAAGACGTAAGGAGTATTCGCAGTAACTTTGACGATCTTCAGATAACTCTGTCTCAAATCGGAGTTGAGGTAGATATGTGCTAATCCTTACAGAATGCAGATCAAACACTAATAAACCTCTACCAGTGTTAAACAACTATACTTTGTTTAATACATTTAGACAACTAAACCAAAATGATGATCCTTGGAAATAAGTATTTCAAATTTCACCATTATTGGTGTTTATCGGTCTCCCTCGAATGTATCCACAGATAGATGTATAGATATATGTATATTAACTCATTTGATGAGTACCTTCAAATTGTTCACACACATAAAATACCATTATTACTGGAGACATAAATATTAACTTAATAGGAAAGCCGTCAGAATCAGCACAAATGAGAACTAAGAGATTAACCTATTTGAACATGACAACTATACATGGTTTCCTCCCAGGACACTATTTGCCTACTAGTGAAGAGAACTGCCTCGATCACATGCTCCTTAAGCTTAAACAACTCGGCTTTCGTGGCTGTCCTAAACACGTGTGATAGGGATCGTGCAATGGTGTTATTAAATATATCCCGCAAACACCAAAGCAAGACTTGTGTCAAATATAACATTATAACAAACTGGGAGAATACCTATACGCACCTTGTACATATATATCTTTTCTTAGTGCACATAGAGACACAAACATTCTAAATGACGCGATGATAGACGTGATTAGGACATCTCTTTTCCAAAATAAAGACATAAAGACATTTATTCCGACACTTCATATTACAATGACAAACTAATAAACAAAATTAATACGAATAAGAATAAAATAATAAAAAAAATTAAAACGCAAGAAAATGAATAAACAAAAAAAATAGAGGATATAACAACAATTCATGACGTCGTAATAATGGAAACAGATGAAGTGGCGGAAGGGACCGCCTCAGCATAAGTCGCGGGATAGCGACGCTGATTTTCAGTCGGCCCCATACGGTCCTACGAAGACCGTGCCGTAAGTGTCGACATTAAGCGAGTAGTAGATACATATGACAATAACAACTGAGGAATGACAATAACAAAATGGAAAATGCGTATTGTATAGTTGTGCTGAATGTAAGTTACTGAACGCTACGTGAGGCGTGACGGGAACATTAGTAAGTGTCATAATTTAATTTAACAGTGTATATTATAAAATTACTAGTTGGCCAGGCAGACGTTGTTCTGCCCTTAGCGGCGATACCTTTGTACTATAAAAATCCTTAAATTTGCAATAAAAAAAATTGAGGGTGAGTGGTTTCGGAGTTCATCGCGGACAAACAACATGACACGTAATTTTTATATATAAGATAATATAATATATGATTTGTTATATATATATACACACATATATATATATATATATATATATATATATATATATATATATATACATAGATACATACGTTTAATAGGCTTTTTGTAATAAATAATAATATGTAATAGCATAATATGTAATATTAATAATTTCCGTTTACATAATATTATTAATATAATAATATTATGTAAACGGAAAATCAGCTAACGTCTAACCTCTTAACAATACTCCTATTTATTAACTATACCCTTTTGTTTATTATCTATACCCTTCTGTTTAATACTAAGGTTGCCTCAGTGTCCAGCTCCAAGCGAACTTTAAAGCCCAGGATGGGCGCCTTAAGATGCATTAGGTTTAGAAATAAATTGCAGCTACAATAGAGGAAAGACCCTTTTAACGTTATATTTGGTCATACATCGGTATACGGTAAAGCTGTATAGCTTATAAATAAATAGAAAAAGAAACACACACATAAGGATCTCCTAAGTGTGTGTTGCTTGTGGATTATACAGTGGTCCCAATCAACCGCCGGTACGACATACTCCGCTAAGCGTCGAGTCCGCATACTCCGCGAGGCGTCGAGGTCACCGGCCCTTAGGCAGATTCTTGGCACTCAAGTGCGTTCCGTGCCTTGCAGTGTCGAGTCGCGTATTTGAGTGCTATCTAGCACTTCCCCCAACCCTTTCGTTGTGAAAGGGGTAGGCAGTGCGCCCAAGTGTTGCGGTCATCATCATCTTCGCTCCCATCTTTACCTCGCGGCGCGCATCAGCTGTCAACCTGCTAGGTAAAGTATATAGACGTAAGACACGCGTACACCAACCAAACAAAACAGTAGTAACCAAATAGCGTAACATGTCGGACAAGGGGAAGGGGGAACCCCCCCCCCCCACCCCCCCGCGTTAGGAAACCCCCGGATCGCCCAGGTATATTGGATCGGCCTTTATTCGTAAGGAATCTACAATATCCGGAGCGGTCAACGGTAGTGGCATCATTTAGCCAGATTCCCAAGAAGAAGCCAACGTCGCCCCAAGGACCCGCGTCGAGCGTCGCGCTCACTCCCACCGCACCTGAGCGTGCGAGTGGGAAGGAACCGTCGCCCCTGCCTCAGCGGGCGAAGAAAGCGGCCAGGCGTCATACCCCCCCGGAAACGGAAGACTCACTACACGAGAAGCGGCAGTGTGTTGAAATACTACAATCGGATTATGCAACGTCATCGTCAGACGAAGATGAAGCACAAACGAGTCACACCACACATAGATCGCCACCGAAATCGCCAAGTCCGCGTAAACCGACCCCCCCCCCCCCCCCCGCATCGCCGGACCGTAGAAGCACTGTGGATACGGCCGACTACGAGGAGGGAGGTGAAGAATCTTATGGGTGGGGGTCAACTAAGTCGACGACGTACGCGACCCTCCCCCCGTTCGCCGGAGGATCCCCCCCCGCGCCTGCTACCAACCCCTCTGGACTCTCTACGGATGACGGACAGAGGCCATCAACGAGTTACGCCCAACTGGCGGCTGCCCCGGCAGTACCACGACCCAAGTCGCCGGAAACAGCCACCACCCAACCGGACAAAGAAAAGGCACGCTATCCGCCAATAGTAGCAGAATGCCTCCCGGACTGGACAAAGCATTTCGAAGTGCTTAATAGGAAATTAGGCCACCCGCCGAATGCTCGTCCGTTCGGGAAGGGTGTCAGATTTACCCCACAAAGTCCGGAAGAATTCCGGACAATACAAAAATATCTGATTGAAATATCCAAGGAGCTGCCATCAATGTCGTGGTACTGTTACACCCCTGAAGAAGACAAGCCCACCAAAGTGGGCATCCGGGGGCTACCAGTGGGCACGGACGCAAGCCAGATAGGAGAGGCCATCAGGGCAAAGGGATTTCCTCTTAAGTACGTGAAGGAAATCCCTCCTCGTAGAGGCAGGCCTGGATGCCTCTACTTCGCCCAGCTGGACCACCTGAGCCTGGAGCAGCTGAAGGAGCTCTATGCAATAGATGAACTCCTATTTATGAAAGGCGTAACCATAGAAGCCTGGCAGAGAAGAGTAGGCCCAGCACAGTGCCACCGCTGCCAGGCCTTCGGACACGCATCAGCGAACTGCTTCAGGCCAGTGAAGTGTGTCCGCTGTGGAGATAACCACATTGCAAGCGAATGCCCAAGGGGTAGAGAGGTAGAGCCAAGATGTGCCAATTGTGGTAATAACCACACAGCGAATGATCGCCGCTGCCCGGTCCTGAGGAGGATCGCAAGGAAGCAAGGGATCACCCTACCGGGGCTACAACCGGAAGCCCCTAGGGGGGTCCCGCAGAGTCGCCCCCGAACAGTGGAAATTCAAGAAGACGGGTGGGCAACAGTTAGAGGGAGGGGAAGGCAACCACCCCCCCCCACCCCCCGCACAGCAACCACAAGTAGAGACGTACGAGGCTCCAAAAGCAACCACCGGGACGACTCTACAGCCACCCGCTAACGATGCCACAGAGAGGCAACAGCCAAAGAAGAAGAAGCGGGTGCGCAGTAAGAAGAAGAAAGAGCAACCTCCTCAGGTAGCGGCAGCCACCTCTACCCCTACCCCAGCGGTAACGATGGCCCAGGCGCAGGTTACAGAAAGGATAACCACCAAGAGTAGAGCCCCAGGAAGGGCTCTATCAGAAAATAGAGCCCGCTCTACACAAAGAGCACGCTCTACCCAAGGTAGAGAAGGTAGAGCAGAATTACCGACACCACACCCGAGGACAGTACCAGCAACAACAAGTGCAAGAAGAACACCAACAGCTGCCCCAGACATGACAGATGCCATCCAGAGACTGGTTGGCATCGCTATAGAAGTGGGCAGCCAAGTCCTGGCGGACATAAGAGCCGGGACGGACCCGATTACAGCTATCATGAAGGCTTTGGCGCAGCTACTGGCTCGGCACTACAGTGGTGTCGTGTAACCCGGATAACCTGCGCCTCCTATACTGGAACCCGGACGGAATCCAGCAGAAGATACATGAACTCCGCACTATCGCCCAACAGCAGGACATACACGTAATACTGTTGGGCGAAACGAAGCTGAGACCTGCGACGCGCATAAAGCTGCCGAACTACTTTATATACAGGAGGGACGAGGTCAACGCTCAAGGAGTCGCCTACAGAGGTACGGCGGCTCTAGTAAGAAGAGACATCGTCCACCTAGAGCTGGAACCACCTCAGTACCAAACTATGCGCTCAATCGGCATAAAAATGGAGGCGGCGGGCGAGGAACTAAGGATATACGCAGCATACCGCCCGCCAGGGACTCCATTTTGCTCCTCAGACATCCGGACAATAATGGAAGGTGAAACACCAACCATTATAGCAGGGGACCTAAACGCGAAACACCCGGCATGGGGATCAAGAATGATCACCCCGCCGGGTCGTGCTCTTTACGATGATGCGGAATTAAACAACTACGACGTATTAGGTCCCGAAGAGCCGACGCATATTCCAGCCGATCACCGGAAGAGTCCGGATGTGCTGGACATCGTGCTCACTAGGAACATCAACTGCCCGATAGTGGTAGAGGTGCTGTACGACGCGGACACACAGCACCTCCCGCTATTAATCACCTTAGGCCTCAGGGCAGTGACGTCGC
Source organism: Parnassius mnemosyne (assembly GCA_963668995.1). NCBI lineage: Eukaryota > Metazoa > Arthropoda > Insecta > Lepidoptera > Papilionidae > Parnassius > Parnassius mnemosyne. Next base: position 9,049,320 of record CAVLGL010000104.1, on the reverse strand, counting down.
CTCCCAGAGCCTTCAAGACTAAGATTAACTGGAGGCTCTACCAACAACATCTACTGGAGAGACCTCCAGTAACAACACCGATCAACACAGCGGACGACGTAGAGGCCGCTGCAACCAGAATTACTAAGACGATCACAGAAGCTCTCAACGCAGCCTCTACGATCGTCCCACTTACCAAAAAGAAAGAAGAGCTGCCACAAAAATTACAAATTCAGCTGAGGAAAAAGAGAGCATTAAGGAGGCTTTGGGCGCGTACGCGCTGTCCAAAAATCAAGTCGCAACTCAACACCTTATCAGAAGAGCTGTCGGTTGCAATCCAGGCCCACAGAGGAGAGGCCTGGGAGCGGCGCATATGGAAAGCAGAGGAGGAAGATGCGTCGCTCTACAAATTGAACCGGCAGCTGACAAAAACAAGATCACCTGTATGCGCACTATTAAGTAGTACTGGAGAGAGATGCTATGAGGCCAAGGAAAGAGCGGATATCCTAGCTGAGCACTTCGAGGAGCAGTTTATGCCGAATCCAGCAAGTGCGGAGTTCATGGAGCTTCATACCCAAAAGGAGAGCCGCGTACAGGAGTTCCTGTCGTCGCCCTCGCCAACGCTTGCAGGAGAATGGTTTATTTCTCCCACAGAATTGCGGAGGACGATTAACCGCCTGCAAGTGAGGAAGGCGCCGGGGCACGACCGGATCACGAACGCAGCACTCAGACAGCTGCCAAACAGAACCACCGTAGAGTTAGGAAAACTCTACAATGGCATTCTGCGGACTTCCCACTTCCCGGAGAGCTGGAAAATCGGCAAAATCATCGTCTTGCCAAAACCCGGGAAGGACAGGCGTAGAGCAGCTAGCTACAGGCCGATTACGCTGCTACCGCACATAGCCAAATTGTTCGAGCGCATCATATTAAGAAGAGTCCGCCCGTGCATACAACTGCGGGCGGAACAACACGGATTTCGGAGCGGACACTCTACAGCTACACAGCTGACCAGAGTGCTGCACCTATTATCGACGGAGTACAACTATGAGAGAACGTCTGTGGGCGTCTTCTTGGACATAGAGAAGGCGTTCGACAGGGTGTGGCACTCTGGACTACTCTTCAAGATGAAACAACAAACGAGTGTCCCTCCTGCTATGCTGCGGCTAGTGGCGTCATTTCTAGCTGACAGAAGCTTCTACGTCTGTGTAGAGGATGCCGAGTCCGCAGTCAAGCCAATTAGAGCCGGCGTACCACAGGGCAGCTGTCTCTCGCCGATCCTGTACGCGGCATATACCAATGATATACCGACGCTGGCTGGACAACTGCAGGAATGGGAGGACGACGTAGAGCTGGCGCTATACGCGGACGATAGTGCCTACTTCACGTCGTCCAGAAGAGCCCACATCGCGGTTGCCAAGATGCAGCGCCTGCTGGACCTGCTGCCACCATGGCTGGATGAGTGGAGGATGGCTGTCAACGTGGGAAAGACGGCCGCTCTACTCACCCGCCGTTACAGAAATCTACCACCACCATTGAAGCTAAGAGGCCAAGAGATCGCGTATCAGAAGGCCGTAACCTACCTTGGATGCCGGATCGACAGGATGCTGCGCATGACTGCGCACGTCGACATCGTCGTCCGCAATGCCAGATGTGCGCGGGCGATGCTCCGTCCAGTCCTGACATCCAAGCTGCCGATGAAAACAAAGATTACTCTGTATAAGACGTATATTCGTCCGAGGCTAACATACGCCGCTCCGGCCTGGTACGCGCTCTTGAGCAGCAGACAGAGGCAGCGGTTGCAGGTCCAGCAGAATCAATCACTAAGGACCATTGTCGGTGCAGGTCGCTACGTCCGGAATGACGTCATAGCGGCCAACCTGAAAATGGAGACAATCGAAGAGTTTGTGGTCCGGTTGACGCGCGGTATGTTCGACCGCGCAGACAACGGGCCACATCCACACCTTAACAACTTTGCGCCGCTACACACTCGCCCCCCGGACGGGCGACCTCTACCAAGAGAACTCCTCTCTACAAGAGATTAGAGAGTCGAGTAAAGCCCGCAATGCCACTGACAGGCCAACTTTGATGCCTAGGTCGAAGCAGCCGCCTATACGGCGACTTACCCGACCTAGCTAAACTAACTAACTAATAAACAAGACAACCAACAATGCCGGATTACCGGCTCCCAATGACCGGCCCATAGAAATGGGCCGTGAGGACTACCCGGGTAATGGGGAAGATGCCCCGAGGCCCGAGAACTGCTGGGTGTAGTACACACACCGCAGCAGACGACAACGTAGTAGTAACACACACATACATACACACACACACATACAACAGCACAAACCCTGTTTAAAAATAATACGCACATACAGTTCCACATAGACATACAACTACAGTTACACAAAGACCTGCTAATTAGTTTATAAGTCACTTACTGTTATTTTTTCACTTACCTTAAAATAGTCTCAATATTGCTAATAATTAAGGGAAAGAGCGAGATAGCCTCAACACAAGTATTATCAATTACTTACTCATGTACTTACATGGATTATAAATAAAGGCGTGTCTCATTTATAATCCATGGACCAATAAATATTTTAATTGTAATTTCAATATTTTTTTTCTAGAGGGATTTTTTCTTGCACCGTCGTATAAAACGGGTTTTTTAAGTTGTACGATTTTGTGTATTAAATAACTGCGAATCTAAACTATCAATGTAAACGATGTATCCAATGTTACAATGTTGTTAAAAACCTCAAGTTATTTAGACGCTTTTATAACTTGTAATAGCACCTTCATCAACTAATTGCTGACTTAGGCAATCTCCCACAAATATTGCAATGTTACTTATCAACATTTTGTGGAGAAATGTTGTCATATTTACATATATTTTGGGTAATATATTACAGTTTTATTTTTGGCTAAAGGCCTTGTGGTCAATGTTGCAACAAAGGAAAAAAAACATCAAAAAGGCGCAATTCGATGATGAGCCATGTGTACAAAATAATTATTTGTTCATTTTGCTTTTATTTAAAATCGGCTCGTCAACATATTAATGATTTCTTCTTATATTTACGCGAACACTACACATTAGATGAAACTAATTTTACGGATTTTATCGCTTTTAATTTTAACTTTTTAATTCCTGATGTTGAAGGTAGGCTGTCATAGTTAGTCTACCTTCAACATCAGATCGGATCAGAACGATAAAATTAAACGCGATAAAATCCGTTAAATTAGTTTTATTTAATGCATCAACTTATTGTTGAGAAATTTGTTTTATCTATAATATATTCTGTGTAATGTATAACAGCTTCTGGTGTGTTCAACTTCCTTTTAGTATGGCCGGGAAATACGATGCAGTCATCGTCCTCCCCGACATACTTATAAAAAGTGCTTGATTTGACGCTGATGAGCTCGAAATATAAATGTCCTTGTTTAATATGTTACAAAACAGGCTTTAGTTACAGACGGACTTTTAATTCTTCATTTGTTAAAACTTTGCTTTGTATTGTTACCTCAAAAATATGACAAAAAGAAGAACTTCGGTGTTCCTTTCGCCGTTTTATCTACAGTCAGAGGAACCTCAACAAAACGGTCGTAGATTTGGAGAAAAAGACGACACTTAACAAATGAAATTTAAATTTCGTACGTCGAGGAAATGAATTTATCATCGAAAAATAATACACGTATTTTTGATGATTAATTTTATCATTAATCATCTAAAATCAATGTAAATGTAGATCCCTCCTGGCCTTGTTCTCTATCTGTTCGTGAAGTTTCATCGCAATTAGTTTAGCTATTACAAAGATAAACCCGGGCAAGAAGACAGTCAAATAATCTTCTTATAATAATCTTCTTAGCTTGGTAAAAGGCAGTTATTTCGTTATTAAAGGCGGAAACTTGAATTTTATTTATGTGTATAGATGTAGTAGAAAAAGAATTGCCCTACATATAAATAAAATTGAAGTGTCTGCCTGTAATATCGAAATAACTGCCTAATTGAGCTGAGGGTTTTCTTTACATGTCATTAATCACTTATGAAATTTTTGTGAATGAAGAAAGTCTGTCTGACTGCCCGTCAGTCCGCTTAATCTTTGTCGGACTAATCTGTGTCCGTCTAATCAGTCGGGCTAATCTTTAGAATGGCTGAACAGATTTTAATGAAAATCCACGAACAGATAATGTTACAGCTTTTGAACAATTTTTGAGCAATTGAACAACAATGTTAGGAGTGATTTAAACTATATTTTATTCGAAAAATAATTTAAAATTGAAAAAATAAATATCTAATCTTTGATTTTAAATAACGCCACGTTACTAGTTCTAAATAATATTTATCGTTTCATTTCTTGGCTGAAGTACTAGTATCTAATGCAACAATAAAAGAAAGATATATGTATAATACATTGACTTAGGATATTTCTAACTCTATGATATAATATATGTCGGTCCATTTCTTGGCAAAAAGAGTAGTATCCATAGCAACAATAAATAAAAAATATAAGTATATAAGTGTGTGTCGCACGTGTGCGTGTGCAGGTGGAGAGCGGGCGCTACGAGCAGCGCGGCGACTTCACGGTGGTGGTGCAGCCGTTCATGCGGCTGTTCAACGCGCCACCCGCGCCGCGCGGCCCGCTGCCGCTCGTCATTCACCGCTCCTATATCACGCACGACTGCTTCCACTTCTCACAGAAGGGCCACGCGCTCGGTGAGTCCTTAGCCTACTTCTGTATCTGTCTCTCTCTCTCTCTCTCTCTCCCTTTCTCCCTCTCGTATATCTATATTGACAAACTCGTTGACGGCGTGACACGCGTTCAGTGAGCCCACACCCTACTTTCCCTCTCTTACAGCTGTAGTGACACATTCGCTCGCAGACACTCCCTGATAGCAAGTGGACAACGTGACCCAGCAGAAGAGACACGCACTCTGTGAGCCACCACCCTACTCCTCTCACATCAAAGCTGTAGTGACAAACTCGCACACACACCACTTCTACACTATTATAAGTAGTAGATCCACGCTGCAGCTATATTATGGTTGTAGCACGAATGGGTTGACTCGATCGGGGTGGATCAAGGGCTCGGGGCGCGACCATAAACTAGCAGCTTTACTCTGCGGAAGGAGGATTTAGCATACAGTTCCTGGTTTTATTGTATATTTATGACAGACGTCTTATGGCTGGTTGCTGTATGTTTTTGTACGTGGTAGAGCTGAGGTGTGTATTATGACTGATCGGGGAATGACCAGTGACAACGCTCGCATAAAACTAGCGACAAATAGCAACATTATGCCACAGTTTTTCGTACGTGAGTGACGAGAAACAGAGATCTTCTTTACTGGAAACGAAACATTCCATCTTAGTCCTCAGGGGTGACAACGCATCTGCATTTTGATTCTTACTGCGTAGACTCTGTGCTCATTTTTCACCCTTATTCTAACAAAAAACCTTCTCTAACAACTACACTGACAAAAGCACTCACTGACGTCACTGTTGGCATAGGCGTACCCCCTTTTTTTTACTTACATTACTTCTCTCATATCACAGCTGTAGTGACAAACGCGCACACAGTCATTGGTGGCACGTGGATGTCGTGAACCATAAACCTACCTACATCTATCCTCCCATTTTCTTTTATTATTCTAAGCCAGCTTTTGACTAATATTCCACTAGGTATACTGACAAACTCGCACACATTCGCTGATGGCACGTGGATGACGTACCTCTTTTATTAAATATGTATGACAAACGATCACAAAGTCCCCCAATGGTAAGCGGATGGTGTGTCCCCATAGTTATTTACATTTGTCCTTGATTAAAAATTAAAATGCAGATGCATTTTCACTCTTAAGAACTAAGATGGAATACCTCATAGCCTGTAATTGCACGCTGTAAGGTATTCCATCCATAAAGAAAGCAAGTATAATTATACTGGCTCTCTGTACCCTTCGGATTAGAACACAGGTAAGTTAAAGAACCTAGGTAAGTTGATAGAACTTACCTAGACGGACTATATGCATAAAAGAAGCCCTAGCGACTATAAAACGTAGTAGTTAAGTCTTGGACCTTTGATTCTGCTGCCCGTCGCCATGTTATTAATTTATTTGTTAAGTATTTGTTGCATTCCCTCTTACAAAAGGGTACAAATGGTGGTATTAACGCCATAAGGCGTTATCTACCAGTCAACCCATCTGTACGCCGTGAGATTTTTCCGGCCTTGTACATAATCGTCTGCTACGACACCTTGGGAACGAAATGGAATAATAATTTGTTTAACAATGCCCCTTACTCAGCACGATCCTTTTATTAAAATCAAAGGTTGTAGACGGAGGACAAAGAGGGAATGCTTCGTAATCAATTGAACTCGTCATTCACGATATTACGATGCACAGTAGCATTACGCTGCTATTTCACACTGGTATTTTGTGCAAGCTAGTCCTTCCCCGTTCGAAATGACCCATTCGTGTTGCAGCCATATTACACGCTACAGTCTATTAAAGTCCATTACTGAACATAGGCCTCCCCCATAGATTGCCTCATAGGGGGGATATTAGCCATAGTTGCCACGCTTGGCAAGTGGTATGGCAGCCACAGTTTTGTAATTTTAGTCGTTTTTAGGAAGACGCTGCTGCCCATCTCCTGATTTGTTTTCCTATGTCTCCTCTTACGACATCCACGGGATAATATAGGGTAGTCGATTTTCTTACACCGCTACTACACGGTATTACACATATTAGTTGAAACTCAATTCTTGAAATACTTATGTACATTTCCAGCGGCAAACCTCCTGTGGAACAACCTCCTGGAGCCTGTGGGCAACAAGTCGGACAACGTGCCTCCAATTCTGATGAAGTCCTTCCGCTGCCCGACTCCTGAAGCTCCCTTTTTCTTCACCGCCAAAAACTCCAGGGTATACCTGGAAACCGGACGTCAGGAAGGAGCTGACGAGCTCTGATATCCACCCAACAATTTGAGGTGTTGGTTAAGAATATAGTCTGTTCACTAAGATAGTGTCGGTACACCCGTGGCGCACTTATTTTTTTTATTGTGTTTGTCAAATAAATGTTTTTCTATTCTAAGAATAAAAAACAATTCTATTTTATTCTTGTGGTTACTATAATAAAATACGAATATAAATTTCATTATGGAACCTTTCACTACGGCGCTTCGTTTTAAAATACCAAATTCTCCTGCACGCCACTGGTGTACGCCGCACGCGGCGACCTTTGATGTCGCGGTGGCGTATTTAACAAGATGCGGCACCTGCAGAGGCCGTGCAACACAAAGGCGACCGAATATAAGCGAACAGACCATACACGTTTATTTTGTACAACTTTCTGTTACGAGTTACAATACGCCAAGAGACTACTAAAATAATGTAGTGTGTGAGCGGATGTTCAACTTGCTCTCTTGCTTACGAAACTAACCATTAACAGCAATAAAACAGCGTATTGTAATATACATTAAGTATATTGCAATAACAATTCAACGACACAGTAATTTGTGCTGGAAACTTTAAACATAATAGCACTAAAAGATTACGTTGTAAAAATTTGTGTGTAAAAGTGGATAAAACTTTTACGTGGTAGACCCTTTGGTACGTAGAGACTCTTTTTACTGGAAACGAGGCATTCCATCACAGTCCTCAGGTCTGCATTTGATTCGTAATCGAGGATAGATGTAGATGTCTATGGGCCACAGAAACCACTTACCATCAGGTGGACTGTGTGCTCGTTTGTAACCGTATCCTATAAAAAAAGATTAAATATACAAACCAACAGCATCACCACATATTAAGGTGTGAAATTGGTCAGCTCCATAAGAACGGATTGAGTTGAGTAATTTACACGAAATTTCGCGTTATACCCAAATACATCTATGTATACTACTACACCGGCAATTCAGAACAAAAATTATGTCACAGCTGGGGATCGAGCAGGCAGATACCCTTCACGGTAAATGTGCCACGCACTTGTATTTACATTAACAAAAATTACTGTTTTTAGGCAAATACGTAATGAAGTTTGGTATATATACTTATCTGAATTAAATTTAAATCACGTTGACAAAAATAATGACAGCGTTTTCTTAGTCACATTAAACAACATCAGTGTTAGATTGTCAAAAAACGTCCGCGGTTTACAAAACAAAGAACTAGTCCCCTTGCCCACTCGCAATCGACTAAAGTAGTTACGGAGAATTGACCGTAGCTTAGTGCACAATGTTATACCGTAGTATACCCGTATAGTAGATACATAGAAATGTTTGGTTCTACGCTCATTATAATTTCATTTTCCACCAACTATATCTGACTTTTGGTTTCGTTTTGCCTTTCCATACGTTTTGTTTGACGTCGAAGCTTCATTTGTTTCGAAGTGTCCGTCTTGGTTGGTATAACCTTACCTTACTCTGTGGCCAAGTAATAGTGCCATGTACAATCTAAGTCCTCATTGTGAAGGGTTGCGATAATCTCTTACCATCTCATGGCATGTGAACTCGTTCATAAATGTTGATCGAGGTGATATATGGCATTCAAATGTTTATCTACAACTCGGCTTAATAATTTCGTTGCCTTTAGACACGCCATTTTAACTGTAACAGTGAAGTATTGTTACGATACCAGTAGATAATATTATATACCAAAATGTCTAGAAGTAATTTTAGGAACTGTGTGATTATATCTTACTAAGCTTGGATTTTTGTTAAAGAAAACAATTAAAGAAAATTTAGAAATGCTTAATTGGTTTACAAAATATGCTCAATTAACTAGTCCTTGTTTTAAAATTTGGGTAACAACCTTTAACGAATAAAATTATTTTCTAAAAGTTATACTCTAAAACATTGACGTGCGTAGCTAGAAAGAGGCGTGGTCCCCCTACAAAATCTAGTGCCTTCACCCAAAATATGTTGTCTTTAACTACCTAAGAGAATTAATTCCAGCGTTGTCTAATTAGTTTCAACAAGCCTACGCCAAATTGGGCCCATACCATCCCAGAAAAAATGTTGGCAACGCTTGTAATCACGATTGAGATGTTTTATTCCATTTTAATTTCTAAAGTCCAATAATTTTAAAGTAACCGCCAAAAATTTGAGTGGGATACATTTTTTAATATGTATTTTAAATATTTACGGTGGACTTCCACTTGACCGCATCCAGCGCTGCAACACTGGCACTGCGTAGAGATGTTGCATCTCTTTGCGTATTTTATCGCATTTACCACGTGGAGTGCTCTGAGGTACGACTTAGGGACCTTCAAGAAAAAAACCTACTACTTTTTAAAAGGCCGGCAACGCATCTGGAATTCCCCTGGTGTTGCGGTTGTTCATGGGCGGCGGTAGTCACTTACCATCAGGTGAACCGCATGCTCGTTTGCCCCCTCTCCTATATAAAAAAGAATTGATTTGCAGCGAACAAGTATGTATTTGAACAAGATTTTAGTCCTTGTGCAATTTATGTATGTAAAATGCCTCCACGATACAGGAGAAAATCCTAGATTGGGGGTTACGTGTTTTCTTGTAAATATGATTAAATTTATTGTATTCTGTATTGTATTGTATTGACATGTTATATTCAACTTATATACTCTACATAAAGACCATAGACTATCGTTGTATGACTTAGGGCCAATTTTTCAATCAACAGACAAAAGTTATTCAAAGGATAAAATACAACCTAAACAAATTATAAAGAAAACATGTGTGCCGTCAACACACAGTAGAAGTAAAATATTCAGAAAATTGTAAGTAAATTTGCTTTGTAATAGCACCATCTACTTCATTCTATAGGTAAAGTAATTTTATCGACCAAAAATTTATTGACTGTCAAGGTGGTACGTAAAATAGACGCTAGATGGCATAAACACTATTACTTTACTATAATATTCTAAGTCGTACTCTCGTAGCCTAAATCCTATATGTGTATATGTTTGTCTCATTTAGTGTCACTTTTTCGTTTCATCGTGTTACAAATCATAACGATTGTTAAGAAGTTTTCACTTCAAACTAAATTACAGTTGTATGAACAAATTCAATTAAATTTCTTCACATTTATATTCAGTCAAGTTATAATTTATTTGATGGATAACTTTTATCTGACGATTGAACAATCGGCTCTTAAGCAACGAACCTTCTTTAACTGATTTTATATATAAATACTCTTTATTTATATTTATAAAACACAGGGTTTACCCTAACTTAGGAAGCAAGTTCATTTTTAAGAACATATTTAGTATATAAGATGCATTGTTTGACTCTTACTCTGTATCACTTTTCTATCTGAATAAATTATTATTATTATTATTATTTGGATCAATCATCGTATATATCCGTTAAGCGCCTTATTCACGATCCATCTTGCTGTACGTCCCGCCATGGTCATGCACAACGCACAATGCAAAACGACAATGAGTAGGCTTGACAGCAAGCAATTAATAATAATTATTGACGTACGTGGGATTCGAACTCGGCACCAAATGATCAGCAGCCACGTTTACCACAACTATACCAACGAGGTATTCCGATGACGATGATGTATAGTATATTATAAAGATACCTCATTATTTTTAAGGGCTTTTTTAAACAATTTAGAAAATCAGCCCATTTTAGTTACAAATGAAAAAAAAATTAATTATTTTCCTACAATTTTATTTTGTTTTGTAATTTCTTTAATTTAATTCATGACAATATTACAATAATTAAAAAGATGGTCTAGTTTTAATAGTGCCATTAATATATTAGTTGAATTAATGTATGTATATATATACTTAATATTATTGTTGTAAATAAAAAAATAACAATTTTTAATGTTTTATTTACTCGTAACCTCTTCTTTCAAATTTGCTGTCTCCCCGTCTCTCCCTACTGCTCCTATTGCTATCTTACCAGGATTATCTTATCGGCAGTATAGAGGTAGTTCTGTATAGTAGACAATAAGCTGACGATCTGTTCCATATGCTTCACAAAACTAATATTACATACATAATAGGTATCCGTAATAGAGCCATGTTGCAGCTATACATATAATGGTTGTAGCACGAATGGGTCTTTTCGACTGGGGAGAGGGTAGTCTTCTCATAGAACACCAGCGTAAAAATAGCAGCTTAATGCTGCTGTGTTTCGTATGGTGAGTGTAGAGAACCGGAGACCCATTTTACTGGAAACGAGACCTTTCATCTTAGTCCTCAGGGGTGACAACGCATCTGCATTTTGATTCTTAATCGAGTACAGAAGTAGATGTCTATGGACCACAGCATCTACTTACCATCAGGTGGCCTGTGTGCTCGTTCGTCATGTATAAAAAGCTCGTATTTTTAAGTTCTGTTTACGCAAATAAATATATGCTTTTTCCGTCCATTTATTACAGCCATTTCCCATAGAGCAGATGTTCCATTAGTTGCCACACTTAGCAGGCACGTTGGCAACCGTAGATTTTTATAATTTCTGGTTGTTATCAGTTTACCTCAGTCCCCTCTTACGACATTTAAGCACGTGGTAGAGCCATGCTGCAGCTATATTAGTAGTATAGTTGTAGCACGAATGGGTCGGCTCGACCGGGGAAGGACCACGCTCTCGCAGAATACCAGCGTAAAATAGCAGCTTAACACTGCCGTGTTTAGTATGGTGAGTGTAGAGAACCGGAGACCCTTTTTACTGGAAAAGAGGCATTCCATCGTAGTCCCCACGGGTGACAACGCATCTGCATTTTGATTCGCAAACGAGGATAGATGTCCCATCTATCAGGTGGACTGTGTGCTCGTTTGTCATCCTATCCTGTAAAAAAAAAACATTCACGGGACGTTATGGGCTAGTGGATATTCTTATACCGCCACTACCGATTATATCCCAAAGCCGATTTAAACTAGGTAAAAACCATATATATAGTAAATATTTTTCTCCTTATAAGCCTGTACAAGTTAACTACTGATCATTAGTCTCTATTAAGTTATACAATTGGTTAGTACAATTTAAAAGCAAAAAAAAACCTCCATAAAATGTAATATGGAAATTAAAGATGTATCTATTCAAACCATATTCTAGTTGTTACCTCAAATATTCTATTAAGCTTTTGATAAAAAGTAGAACCGACTTCAAAAATTATAAAATAATCCCTTCGTAATAGCTTTATCCGTGTGGCGGTGTAAGAATATTCACTACTCTCCCATTTCATTCCGTGGGGGACGTAAGAGGCGATAGAGGGAAACTGAACCAGGACATGGGCATCAGCTTCTCCTGATAACAAAAATTGCGGATTGATAATAAAAAATGCGGTTTCTAACCCACTTGCCAAGCGTTATAGCAGATTGTAGCACGAATGGGTCCCGAGAAAAGACAACGTTCTCGCAGAATGCTAGCGTAAAATAGCGGCTTATTGCTGCTGTGTTTCGTATTTTATCTTATTCCTGAAAGATACATGGGTGATTGACGTATCTAGATTTAGAGAACCGGAGATACTTTTTGCTGGAAATGAGGCATTTTATCTTAGCTGTCATGGGTGACAACGCATTTTGATTCTTAACTGAGGATGAATGTGGATGTTTATGAGCCACAGTACACACTTACCGTTTTCTATGTTTAGCAGTTCACCATGTTTGCTGTGGATTTTAATAAGCTGTAACGGTAATGATAAATACCGACCCAACGAGACTGTCCCCACAACAAGGGCGTAATATATGTATGTTTCCCTGGTACGAGTAGACCCAGTGGACTGTGTTCGTTTGTCGGACTTCACATGTCTACGAGATATTTTTTTATTTCTCAGACATGCAGGTTTCCTTACGATGGTTTCCTTTACCGCCGAGAACGTGGTAAATGAGCACTTAAAATTACAATTAACAATTTCATGCGGGGATCGAACCCAAGTTGCTCGAGTACTGTAAAATTAACAGATTGAAACGTTTGATCATGATTAGTGTTAAAGTGAGACGAATATGGAAATCACGTTCACATATTCCATGCTCATTCACCCTGGCCTTGAAGTCTCTTTGTTGAAACGAAGAAGAGCCTACTCCTTTTAACACACCTGATATTCCACTGGTGTACCATCACGTGAGCCGTATGATCTTTTATCTCTTCTTCTATAAAAAAAGAAATGGTCTACCGAGGTTGATTCCGGGATAAAATTTTATATCTTGGCTTATTGCAAAATGGTTCACCACTCGAAGTTTACGAGTTTTGATATTAAGATACAAAATAGCAATAAGCATTTTCAACATAAAGATTGCTAGTTTTGTTTTATTGCAGGCGTTTTAAATGATTATACACAAAATTAGAGTGGGTGTATATAGTCAGGGTTATATATAGTCGTTTAAATTTGCAGACAAGGTTCAGAATGTATAAGGCAAATGTTGAAAAGAAATTAATAAAAAAATCTCAATTATTCTGTCCTTTTTATCTAATAAATTCATAATGCGTGGTAATGCATTATTTTAAATGATTTTACTGCGCACGCACACATTCGTAAGGATTGATCGGTAGGCAAAAATGTTGTTGCTCATAAATCACATTCAATTTGGGATAGTTTCAAATAAACGTAGAAGCCTTATTTACTCATATTTTCAAAAACTGTAATAACGGTATGTCATTATCTATATATTTGAACTTAGGTTAAAAAAATTTGGCTACTCTTTGAAAAATAACCCTGTATATAACGACGTGCCATGAGTGATGGTGTGAAAATTGAAGATGGAAACGAACTTACAACCCACCTGGTTACTACCAGTTTGGCTGTTGCAGTTTATTAACACCAGCAGCATACTCTCGTTGCTGAAAATAGGTCTTTATACACAAACACACACACTTCATAACAAAAAAGGCTACAGACTCGTGGTCAACTCTGAGCACTAAGATGGAATGCCTCACAGCCCAAAACACAGACTGAAACACAGCAGTGCAGGCTCTGCTATTTAGAGTCAGAAGTATGTAAGATGGTGATACTTTTTTTTACCTGGGAAATGCCTACGCATACTCGCCTCGCGGGGGTAAGGACGGGTTATGTAGGACTCGCACCGACTAAAACCCCATGGTGTTCCACCTTCACCGCATATTGGCAGGCCCACGGGAACGTTTTTACACACATCCGCGGCTCCTCATTCTCCTCTTCTCCTCCCCGTTCTCCTTTTCAGGCAAGGCGCACCCGGAACACAAGGCACGCCCCCCTGCACGGCTTCCAACTCCACCTGCGTATCAAACCCTCCGAGTCCGACACGCGGAGGCCTACGCAGACCACAGAATAAATAATAGTCCAGACGAACGCCTAGGCAGAAAATTAACAGCTACCTATCACCAACTAGAAACAGATCTGCACCGCACTCCCAACAACGTGTGACACTTTGTAACAACGTGTGAATATTTTTTGTACTCTAAGTGATGAAGAAATCTTCACTGTCGAACTTGGTAGAGCCACGTTTCTGAGCTATAATTTTTTTTATAGGATAAGTGTGACAAACGAGCACTCAGTTCACCTGGTGGTAAGTGGTTGCTGTGGCCCATAGACATCTACATCTATCCTCAATTACGAATCAAAATGCATATGCATTGTCACCCGTGAGGACTAAGATGGAATGCCTCGTTTCCAGTAAAAAGGGTCTCCGGTTCTCTACACTCACCATACGAAACACAGCAGCATTAAGCTGCTATTTTACGCTGGTATTCTGTGAGAGCGTGGTCCTTCCCCGATCGAGCCGACCCATTCGTGTTACAACTATACCAGAAATATAGCTGCAGCATGGCTCTACCACGTATTATATAATGTGGCTATTATATAATATGGCTATAATGAGGCTTCAACACGAATTTGCCTGCTACCGGGGAACGCACAGAGTGACAATAACCAGTGATCCTTTTTACTGGTAACGAGGCTTTACATGTTAGACCTTAGAGATGATAGCGCATCTGCATTTCACTTTTGTATAGAGTATAAAAAACTATTGATAAATCCAATTATGCATGCGTTAAGCGCATTTAAAAATATTATGTACACACACACACACACGTTTTCACTAAAAACCTTATAATTATTAATATACTTCCAATTTTCCGATAATTTTATGCCAAATTTCAATTAAATAGAAAGCTTGGAATATCCAAAATTGCACGACTTATAAGATCGTGAAAAAATTAAAAAAAAATTGTAAATTGTAATTCTATTCGTCAAAGAGTTTCAGTAGCAGTCACCGAAGTAAACCTTCAAGTCATTCCATCAAGTCCGGAGGTAAGGTCTCATCGTAACTAACAAAACGAGGCCAAACTTGGCACACCTAGTTCTATTCTTCGAGGAGTTCCAGTAACATTCACCGGTATACACCTTCAGGTCACTCTATTGAGTTCGGAGGTAAGTTCATATCATAACTAACAAAACGAGGCCAAACTCAGTACACCTAATTCTACTGGTCGAGGAGTTAGCAGCATTCACCGAAGTACATCTTCAGATCACTCTATCAAGTCCGAATTTAAGGTCTCACCATAAATAACAAAACGAGGCCATAATCTGGACATCTATTACTGTTATTACTTTTCGAGGAGATCCAGTAGCATTCACCGAAGTACACCTTCAGGTCACTCCGTCAAGTCCGGGGGTAAGGTCTCGTCATAACTAACATAACGAGCTCAATCTCGGCATACCTAGTTCTACTCGCTGAGGAGTTCCAGTAGCAATTTCTGAAGTACACCTTCAGGTTACTCCATAAAGTCCAAGATGTATGATATCTAAATCCTACGTACGAAACAAAATATTGTAATAAAACTCTGTGATTATAAAAATAATAACCTTGGTCAAGTATATATCAAATTTCGTTTTTGGAATATTTTGTATTTCTACAGCGGTCGATATTTTTGCTGCCTATTACCGCTGTTGTAAGCAAACGATACAGTAATACATCCCATCACGACCGCAGCCGAGCCCGAAGTTCGAGGGAGCTGTGAGGCAAAGTGTATTTAGTAAAACAAATAATTTGTTTTTTTGTGGACGTGGCTATGCAAAAAGGATCCAACCCGAGTTTGTGTCAAAAATGTTGACTTGAAAAATAATGTTTGTCGTCTATACTATTATGTGACGTAACAATTTTAGCAAAAATAACACAAATAAGAAGAAAAATTACAAACAGACAGAAACCATACCGATAATTTGAGTTTATGATATTTGATGTATGGATACTTCAAATATCATAAACTCAAATTAACTTATCGCGGGTTGGATCCTTTTTGCATAACTACGTCCCATTATTACAAGGCTGCTCAAAACACCGAAAATTTCGGCATTTCTCCGTCGAAAAATATAATTATAACTAAACGAAACTAAACTAAACAGCCATTTACATTACATGGCTTCCCACATGATAGATGAAGAGATTAAAAAATAGATTGAGTTAAACAATTGATATTTTCCAAAGTGATCGTGTTTACAGTTTACACCTTTCTGCCGACTTGATAAATCTACACCATAAGCCACTAAAACCACTTTTTTTATGTAAAAATAACAATTAATCAATTAAAAAAAATTCAACAATTATTTATTTTTCTGACAATGTGCTTTATATATCATTTATATGTTCTATATGTTTGTTAGATACGATTTCATGCGATAAAACGGTGGAATCTTGATTTTTAGGCGCCAGTAGAACATACCTACGCGTTTTGCGTTTAAAGCATGCAATAAGCGTCAGTGTGTGACAAGTCTACTTACAATCGAGTGGTCTGCGTACTCGTGTATCACCCTTCATCGTCATTTTTACAGCCTATCAAAGTCCACTACTGAGGCTGAACATATGTCTCCCCCTAAAGGTATCCTACCAAAACTTTTTTTTATAGGATAACAAACGAGCACACGGTCCACCTGATGGTAAGTGGTTGCTGTGGCCTATCAAAATGCAGATGCGTTGTCACCCGTGAGGACTAAGATGGAATGCCTCGTTTCCAGTAAAAAGGGTCTCCGGTTCTCTACACTCACCATGCGAAACACAGCAGCATTAAGCTGCTATTTTACGCTGGTATTCTGTGAGAGCGTGGTCCTTCCCCGGTCGAGCGGACCCATTCATTCTACAACCATAATATAGCTGCAGCATGGCTCTACCACGTATAATGTGTACCACGTGTACAAAATAAACCATCCCAAGAATTTTTTTCCGCGATTAGTCGCCAAACTCCTTTAGTCTATTATTAGCGTATACCATGTAGAGATTATATTAGCAAATTAGGTTAGCATTAGAACAAAAATAGGCAAATTCTTATTTAGTCAACAAACTTATCAATAACTTCTGAACTGATGGTCGTGTCCCGGCTTCGTGTTCGACGATCATTCGGCGGTTTTTACCTACATTCCAGTCAAACAATACGAAGTGATTTCACGGTTCGTTTGGCAGTAAGCCCGGCCCGCCTATGACTAGATGAGATATGTTTTATATTATTGCTGTCACTAAGACAGTCATAGCACAGACAGAGTATATCTACATAATATTACAACGTATCTCGGGGTCAAAAGAAGTTATATTACAAATTTAGAAGGGAAAAAAATAAAGTGGCAGGACTTCTTTTACTCCAACCAATATCAATAGCATGCTTGCACGACTGCGTTCTGTCCTGGAGGGTATATAGAAAGAGTATGACAACAGGCTGTGAGACATTCTATCTTAGACCTAGAGGTATTAAATAACACATCTGTAGCCTTACAAGTTTGAAGTTGGCTGCAGATGTCAATGGACTGCAACAACCATCAAGCGACTTGTAAGTTCGTTTGTCATTTCAGCCTTTAGATTCTTTCAGGTAAAGCTTCTACGTAGGAACGGAACATTTTATAAAGTTAGGTTTTAAATCTGAAAAAATTTTGTCAAGGAACCATAACACAAAGACACAATTTAGAGAGAGTAATTAAAATTAAATGAAGCTTGACTCAGTCAGAGAGACAGTGAGAGTATAACTTGAGGACACTTCATCTATCTATCTATCTATTACTATTCAATGAGTTGTTGCGCTGAGGGCCACGGGTTCGAATCCCGCACGGAACAAGTACTTGTATGGCCTACAAATAATTGTTACGGGTCTGGATGTTTGTCCTTGTGCAATTTATGTTTGTAAACTGCCTCCACAACACAGGAAAAAACCCTAGTGTGGGGGTAACGTTTTGTAAAAAAAAAATAAAAAAAAGGAAAGAACTATTACAAAACACTAACACGACGAGTCTCTGAACACGCATCACGCAAAAACCTGTGAACCGATTTGGATGGGAGTTTCACTGGCAGATAGCTGATGTTATAATTAGTAACTTAGGCTACTTTTGTTTTAGGAAAAGAGTTAGGGTTCCAATACAATCGCAATAAATTCCACGCGGGCGAATTCGCGGGGAACTGCTAGTTTGTCTAATAAAAACAACATTGCTAAAACTTACAAACATTAAATCGGCGAATAACTCTGCAAACTTTATGAGGGATACATTTATTGAATGGAGCAAATTAAGTAGAACTCCAAATTTCTTCAATATCAGTGTAATTTATTTATTTGTATTTATTAATTTCATAATATGGCAGACTGTTAACAGTAATGTTCCTAAAGTATATTTTAGTGATCATGCGTATTAGAATTCTTTCGGAAATGCATTTGTGATATTTATTTTAAAATCTTTACAACCCTTCATAAGACCACTGCTAAACATAGGCCATCTCCAAGTAATGCCAAAAAACAGGGTCTTAAACAACCTGCATCTATCGACTTCTTGAATTGCATATTACACCAGGTGGTCACCCCATCTATTGAAGCGGCCATCTTACAACTCGCTTGCCTATTTTTATATCATTTATTACGTGCTTTCCGAAGCATAGTGAAACACTGAAACAACAGCAACTTCCTAAATTTGGGCTCTCAATAACTGATTTTGGCGAAATACAGCAGCATTAAGCTGCTATTTCACGCTCGACCGGGGAAGGACCACGCTCTCACAGAATACCAGCGTAAAATAGCAGCTTAACTGTGCTGTGTTTCGTATGGTGAGTGTAGAGAACCGGAGACCCTTTTTACTGGAAACGGGGCATTCCATCTTAGTCCTCACGGGTGATCTGCATCTGCATTTTGATTCGTAATCGAGGATAGATGTAGATGTCTATTGGCCACAGCAACCACTTACCACCAGGTGGACTGTGTGCTCGTTTGTAACCCTTATCCTATAAAAAAATATAGCTCAGAAACGTGGCTCTACCAAGTTCGACAGTGAAGATTTCTTCTTCACTTAGAGTACAAAAAATATTCACACGTTGTTACAAAGTGTCACACGTTGTTGGGAGTGCGGTGCAGATCTGTTTCTAGTTGGTGATAGGGATCTGTTAATTTTCTGCCTAGGCTTTCGTCTGGGCTATTATTTATTCTGTGGTCTGGGTAGGCCTCCGCGTATCGGACTCGGAGGGTCTGACGCAGGTGGAGTTGGAAGCCGTGCAGGGGGGCGTGCCTTGTGTTCCGGGTGCAATCCTTCACCGGGTTCGACCGGTGAAGGACCATGTTCTCACAGAATACCAGCGTAAAATAGCAGCTTAATGCTGCTGTGTTTCGTATGGTGAGTGTACAGAACCGGAGACCCTTTTTACTGGAAACGAGGCATTTCATCTTAGTCCTCACGGGTGACAACGCATCTGCATTTTGGTTCGTAATCGAGGATAATCGTAGATGTCTATGTGTCACAGCAACCACTTACCATCAGGTAAACTGTGTGCTCGTTTGTCACCATTATCCTATAAAAAAAAAAGTGTCGACACACTTACCATCAGGTAAGCCGCAGTCTAGTTTGCCCTTCTTCTATAAAAAAAAAGAATATTCATTTTACACAACTATCTTTACAATTTCGTACTATATATAAATCGATTTAAACTGACTTTAAACAAACTGTAATTACGTGACTCACGGTTCTAATTACATTTATGCGATATGAACTTTAGTTGTCCAGTTTTTAGGGTAAAAATCGCGTGTAATACGTGCCATATGGTCTTATTGCTATGTCTAATTAAGTACAGTCAATTCAATCAATAGTCCACATATGGTGCTGCTGGCATAAGCGCAAGGAATTAATTGACTTCAATTGCTTCGGAGTTCGATCTACTAGTCTATTGTGATACTAAATGATCCGGGCTTCTCCCGAAAGACACAAAAATCATTTGTAACGAGCTGTACAGGCAACATTCACGCCTGTTACTCAGAGATTTAGGCGGGGACGGACTTCCATTTGGCACGATCTTGACACACCTCACTCGCCTCCTGCACGTCATTATACCCACGCATAGAAGCTCGTTGGTTAAGATTACGTAGTAACTGTTAGTTAATCTGTGGTTAATGCTAATTAGGTTAATTTGGCCCATCATCAATATATCGCCAGTTAGGTCGATAAACTTCCATCAAGGAAGTCTTTTGCCGTATCTGACATTCACTTATATTAAACAATTGAATTGAATTATATTTATAACAGTAAAGTGGCAGCTTCGTACCGGTAGACGAAGTATAGTGTGACCCCACTAGATAGAGTGACGACCTGTTAAGACACGCAGGAAGTCGATGGATGCAGATAGCTCAGGACAGTGCTTTATGGCATTCCTTGAGGGAGGTCTTTGTTCAGCAGCAGACTTGTAACAGAGCTGTAATGATGATGATGATAATGATATTTATAACCAGCGTCCCACTCACAGGTGATTTATGTACCTCGAAGCCAGATCGACAGGTGGTGCTGTTTTCAAGATCCAACTATAGCTAAAATTGACTCCATAACCGCATAAAATTTTTATCAAATCAGTCAAGCGGTTTAGGAGGAGAAGAAAAACGAACACACGCACTGCGGAATTTTATACATCAACTTATTTAAAGCTCATGGAAAGATTTTTTTATAGAATAAGGGTGACAAACGAGCATACAGTCCACCTGATGGTAAGAGGTTGCTATGGCTCATAGACATCTACATCTATCTTACATATTAAAATGCAGATCCGTTGTCAGCCGTGAGGACTAAGCCAGAATGCCTCTTTTCCAGTAAAAAGGGTCTCCGGTTCTCTACACTCACCAAACGAAACACAGTAGCATTAAAGCATTAAACTGATATTTTACGTTAGTATTCTGTGAGAGCGTGTTCCTTCCCGAGCCGACGCATTCGCGCTTCAACTATTAATATAGCTGCAGTATCGCTCTACCACGTATATAAATATCGGATCGGTAAAATAATAAAACGTTATTTCTTTCCCTATTATTCCTATTTCCTTTTATAATAATATATAAAGATTTCGATAATTTAAATATTGTGTCCATGCCGTGCCGTGCCGTGGGGTGGTGGCATTAGAGCATTCACTGACCCATTTCGTCTCATGCGTTTAGGGAGAGACGACTTTTTCATAGAATAAGGAAGACAAACAAGCTCACAGTCCACCTGACGACAAGTGTATGTTGTGGGCCATAGACATCTACATTTATTTTTTGTACGGCCCACAAATAATTGTTCCGGGTCTGGATGTTTGCTCTTGTGCAATTTATGTTTGTAATCTGCTTCTACGATACAAGATATAATCATTTTATGAGGTCATAATGTAAAAAGACTAAATTGTTATAATTTATAATCACAACAGCCTAGAATGAATGCTATACGAGACCAGAATGGCTGTATTCTGAATGACGAAGTTTTGAGTTTAAGGAGATGGAAGGAATACTTTGAATGCGTGTTTATGAGTGATGAGACGTTTGAATTAAATGAAATAGAAATTCCGAAAGAAGAGGAAATAGATAGAGATATAAGTATAGATGCAATAATGAAAGCAATGAAAAGTATGAAAGTAGGTAAGGCAGCTGGTTATGATAGAGTATCTCTCGAAATGCTAGGGGCTGGAGAAGGAGTGGTGGCAGACCTGCTGTACAACTTGTTTAATTTATGTTGGGAACTTAAGCGGGTACCGGAAAACTGGTGCAAAGCCGTGATAGTCCCAATATATAAGGGAAAAGGATCACAGCAGGACTGTAAAAACTACCGTGGTATCAGCCTTCTTAGCATTGTGGGAAAATTGTATGCTAAGGTACTAATTGAAAGAGTTATGAAAGAAACTGACGGAAAAATTTGGGATGTGCAAGCGGGATTTAGAAAGGGAATGGGATGTACGGATCAGGTCTTTTCCATGCGCATGATCGCCGAGAAGTTTTTGGCCAAAAACCAAAAAGTTTTTTGTGCGTTCATGGACTTGGAGAAGGCTTATGACAGAGTGGACAGGGATGTGTTATGGCAAACACTGAACTCATTTGGGTTGAGCGCTGGTCTGATACAGGCATTGAAGTCTCTATATAGGGACTCTAGTGCTTGTGTCAGGATCAACGGGGCCTACTCGGACTGGTTTGGCATCCATAAAGGTGTCAGACAGGTGTTCAACCTATTTATGGACAGTTGTTTGGAAAATTTGAAAGTAGAAGAATGCGGGTTAAGAATGGGTGAGTTAACCGTCAAATGCCTTTTGTACGCCGATGATCAAGTCATACTTGCGTCGTCGGCAGCCGAGTTGCAAATGATGGTTACATTAATGAACAGGACATTAAAAGAAAAGGGAATGAAAGTGAACGCAAGTAAGACGAAAGTTATGGTTTTTGAAAAAGAAGAAAGTAAAACGATATATGAAATAAGAATAGAAGGGGAGTTGGTAGAGCAAGTAGATGAGTTTGTATATTTGGGATGTGTGTTTAGCAGGGATGGTAGATATGATAAGGATATAGAACGACGAGTGAATGCAGGAAATAGAATGAATGGGGCTCTACACTCTATTGTGAAAAGTCAGAATGTGTCCAAAAAGGCACGTATGGCAATTCACAATGCTGTGTTAGTACCTACTTTAATGTATGGTAGTGAAAGTTGGGTGTGGCAGAAGAAGCATGAGAGTAGAATAAATGCTGTAGAAATGCGGTGATTAAGGAGTATGTTAGGGATGAAGCTGAATGACAGAGTGAGAAATTGTTTAATAAGAGAAGAGTGTGGTTTGCAAGATGATGTTGTGACCAGGATTAAGAAAGGAATGCTTCGGTGGTTTGGCCATGTAGAAAGAATGAATGAGGAAAGAGTGACAAAGCAAATTTATGTTGCAGAGGTGAACGGCATAGTCGGGAAGGGTCGCCCTAGGCGAAAGTTTATCGACCAAATTGGCGATATATTAAAAATGGGCCAAATCAAGAGTACCTTTAACCGACGAGCGTGTATGCGTAGGTATATGGATGTGGAGGAAGCGAGAGAGGTGTGTCAGGATCGTGCCAAATGGAAGTCCATAATCTCTGCCTACCCCTCTGGGTGACAGGCGTGAGTGTTTATATATATGTTATAATGCTTTATTTAATAGATTGGTCGAGCAGTAAGCCGTTTGTAAACTAAATCATTCTAGATTTGAGTAATTAGCGTGGTCATAGATTCCACCTGATGGTAAGTAGTTGCTGTGGCCCATAGACATCTACATCCATCCTCAATTACGAATCAAAATGCAGATGCGTTTGCACCCGTGTGGACTAAGATAGAATGCCGCGTTTCCAGTAAAAGAGGTCTCTGGTTCTCTACACTCATTATACGGAACACAGCAGCGTAAAGCTGCTATTTTACGCTAGTATTCTGTGAGAGCGTGATCCTTCCCCGGTCGATCCGACCCATTCGTGCTACAACTATACTACTAATATAGCTGCAGCATGGCTCTACGACTTAAACTTTTTAAAAAAAAACAAAACAAACAAAACTTAGAATAAAATTACTAACAAAATCAATATCAATAAAAATATAATATTATTTTTATCAAATAACATTGATAATTTGATTGATTGTATAAACAGCGCATGTTGCCAGTGATTACTTATGGATCTTAGACGTGGTTCTTCACTGCTCGCCATATGAGGTCGCTCAAAATCGCTCAGGGAGCTGTGGAGAGGACTATGCTCGGGATTTCTCGGCGTGATAAACTTCGAAATAAGGATATCCGCAATAAAACCAGAGTAACTGACATAGCCTAACGGATTAGTAAGCTGACGTGGCAATGGGCCGGCCATATAGCTTGAAGAATCGCCAAGCAATGGGGAAAAATATTCTCGAGTTTTAAGCCTCGTAGCGGTACGCGAAGTGTAGGGAAGCACCCATTAGATGGAGTGACGACCTGGTAAGACATCTACAATACAATATACAATATAATACAATATACTTTAATGTTATTTCTTACTTGATTGCACTTTCCACTAGCTTCAAAATTTCCATCATTCATCCATAACATGCTATAAGTCCACTACTGTATATAGGCGTTCCCTCAGTTGCATCATAAGGAGGAAATTTTCCATAACTGTCACGCTTGGCAAGTGGGTTGGCAACCACAGTTTTTAAGCTTTTCTGCTAGTGCTACAAAAGATAACTGAGATAATTTTTATGAAAATGTAACAATGAGTCGTCTTTTTTATTTATTTCTCTAACATTTGTCTTTGATCGATCCTTTCGTGATCAAGCGTGGAGGACAATTTTTTTAAGCATTTTCCCAAAATGTTAAATACATTTTCAAATTAACATTCATTTATTCGTTTGCGATATATTTTTTTTTATAGGAGAGGGGGCAAACGAGCATGCGGCTCACCTGATGGTAAGTGACTACCGCCGCCCATGAACAACTGCAACACCAGGAAGGGAATCGCACATGCGTTGCCGGCCTTTTAAAAAGGAGTACGCTCTTTTCTTGAAGGTCTCTCAGTCGTATCGGTCCGGAAAAATCGCTGATGGTAATCGATTCCACAAGGAAGTCGTGCGAGGAAGAAAACATCTTATAAATCGCACAGTGGTGGGCCGCCACTCATCCAGATGGTGTGGATGGTATCGGAAGTTCTGCCGCGATGTGTGTTCGTGAAATTTGGCGATTGGGATTAATCCGAACAATTCCTCAGAGCACTCCCCGTGGTAGATGCGAAAGAAAATGCAAAGAGATGCAACATCTCTTCGTAGTGCCAATGAATTGAGCCGATCGGAAAGGACTCGGTCGTCGACGATTCGAGCCGCTCTGCGCTGGATGCGGTCAAGTGGAAGGAGCTGGTACTGAGGAGCCCCTGCCCAGAGATGGGAACAGTATTCCATGTGAGGCCGAACCTGCGCCTTGTAAAGTTGCAGGCGGTGTGCCGGCATGAAATACTGTCCCGCTCTGAGCACACCAAGCTTTTTAAAGGCCAATTTGGCCTTCTCTTCCAAGTGACCACAAAACTGCACGCCACTCGATATGTCGACTCCGAGGATTCCGATACTGGTTGAGGCAAGAAGGAGAGTGCCTTGAAACTGAGGAGATACGACAAAGGGGTTTTTTTTAGCGGTAAACGCGCAAACTTGTGTCTTCTGAGGATTAAACTGGACTAGATTTAGTCGCCCCCAATCCGAGACTTTGTTCACCAAAGACTCGACTTCAGACAGAAGTTTGTTCCGGTACTCGGCGATATTTTCCCGAGAAATATTGGCACGGCCGGTGTATAGAGCATCACCAGTGCTGTCATCCGCATAGCAATGAATGATACCAGTTAGCAACATATCATTGATACGCAGAAGAAACAGCGTTGGTGATAGCACACAGCCTTGTGGAACACCAGCGTTAATAGGCTTGTAGTCGGAGCATGCACCGTCTACAACGACCGGGATGCTCCGATCTGTAAGAATGCTGGTGATCCAATCGCACAATTTCTCGGGAAGCCCATAGGAAGGGAGCTTCGAAAGAAGCGCTTTGTGCCAAACCCGATCGAAGGCCTTCGCAATGTCCAAACTAACAGCCAACGCCTCCCCCCTGGACTCTACTGCCTCCGCCCATCTATGGGTCAGGTAGACCAGAAGATCACCAGCTGATCGACCCCGACGAAAACCGTATTGGCGATCACTAATCAGCTGGTGATCCTCAAGGTACCGCATGAGCTGGCAGTTAATAATGGATTCCATTATTTTGGAGAACAAGGAGGTGATCGCGATAGGCCTATAGTTGGACGGGTCTGAGCGGTCGCCTTTTTTAGGGATCGGGTGGACAAAAGCTGTCTTCCATGAATTCGGGACTACGCCTTGGGAGTAGGAGTACCGGAAAAGACGCGTTAGGACCGGTGCCAACTCCGGAGCACACGTCCTCTGCACAATTGGGGGGATTCCGTCAGGCCGACTCGACTTCTGGATGTCCAGGGAGAGGAGTGCTTTGTGAACCAAGCGCTGTGAGAACAGCACATCCGGCATGGAGCACTCACACCGCGGGATGGTCGGCGGTGTTTTCCCCCCGTCATCAAGAGTCGAGTTGGACGCAAAAAGGGAGCCTAAAAGGTCGGCTTTGTCTTTTGCGTCTTGGGCCAGTGAGTCGTCCTCCCTGTGCAGAGATGGTAGTGATGGCTTACAGAAATTCCCTTGGACAGCCTTGGCGAGAGACCAGAATGCAAGGGTTCCCGAAGGAAGACGAACTAGTTTCTCGCCAATTTTGCTCTTATTTTTGCGCCTATGTGCTCTGACTTTGCCTTGGCAATAACTCTTTTGAAGGACCTGGAGGCGAAGTTATACTTCTTTTTAAGTGTTCTGGTGTTTACATCCCGAGTCGCCAAAGCCGCAGCCCAGGCTTGATAACACTCCTGCTTACTGCGTAATGCAGTCTTACAGGACCGACCAAACCAAGGCTGAGATCTGCCTCCGATGGGTACCACAGATGATGGAATATATAGTTCCATTCCCTGTAGCACCACATCAGTGACAGAGTCGGCAACAGCGCTGGGATCATCCGGCGAGAAGTAAACCCGCCTCCATGGGTAGGATGCAAAGAAAGACCGCATTCCGTCCCAATCCACCGACCTGTAATGCCAAACACGGCGGCAACCTGCAAAACGCAACCGCGAAGGGAGCGTGAGTGGCACCATACTCCAGATCAGACAATAGTCCGAAGAGCCGAGAGAGGCATCGATGGAAACCTGATATCCGTCCGGATGAGAGGTCAGCAGAAGGTCCAACAGGGAAGGTGTATGATCCTCCACATCTGGAAAAGCAAAGTCATATACAGATATCGATTAAACGTAAACCGAGCCATTCGGCATGGTGGGCGTTAAAATCGCCAAGGATCACGATCCCTGCGGATGGGACCTGTTGTAGCAAGGAATCTGTAGCCATTTGGACGTGGTCGATGAGTCGGTCTGTTTCGGCATTACCGCTATGGGACCTCTAGAGGCACCCGTAGACGCGCGGATGGTCGTCGCTGTCAACGCGTAGCCAAAGGATGGACAGGTCCGAACCTTCAAGACTGCCGAGGCGTCGAGAACAGATGTCCTCTCTGACATACACGCAAACTTTAAAACTTTTTAAACAGTGGTAGAACCACGCGACAGGTTTTGCTGTCGCACGGATGGGTCGGCTCGAACCGGGGTGGTACCACGACCTCACAGAAAACCAGCGTGAAGTAGAAGTTTACCTCTGCGTTTCACTTGGTTAGTGCAGCTGGCCGCCTTCACGGCATTCACCCCAACTCCAGCCCGAGGCACAAAGGAGTGCTCCAATTTGTACCCCGGGTAGGAGAGATACGAAATATCAGCCGGAGAGGATACTTCAGCGTCTCGGTCAGAAAGAGCAAGGCCGGCCTCGCCGTCTCGAGATGGTTGTGTACGGCGTTTAGATTCGAGTGAAGTTCCCTGATGTTGCAGAAATTCATGGATAGCGTGGCAGGGGTCGCCTTGGTATTGTTTAGTTTGCCCCGAGCAGTTACGTTTTTGAGCGGAATTTTGCCCCCCCCCCCCCACCAGAATACATGGGGCAGCCTGAGCACCCACGCTCAGGAGTGGAATAACATGGTCGTGGATGCTCAGCGAGGGATTCTCCAGGGGTGCTGGTACCCTCCTGGGGTAGTCTAACGTGTAATTCCGCTACCATGTTGATGGGGGGGGGGGGAATTGGGCCACCGGCCACCTGCACTCACCGGACGAAACGCAGAGCTTCTACTTCATGCCAGTATTCCGTGAGGTCGTGGTACCATACGTGTGATAATTTCAAATTAAAGTGGAAGTCTTAGTTACTCGTAGTTTCAAAAACTGCAATAACGGTATATCATTATTTATATCTTTGAACTTAAGTTTAAAATTTGGCTACTCTTTGAAAAATAACCCTGTATACTGGTATCAGTTTAACCTATCAAATTGTATCCAAATTCAACATTGTCATATTTTATGTATGTCATAGGACCGTCCACCCACTCTACTTTACTACGTTGATCAATAAATTCTCGGAATAGGACACTTGACAATGTGTTATAAAAATGCGTTTTATTTTTATCGAATATGAAATTCGTAAGTAGCCAAGGCAAGAAATAAATAAATTAAAAACTATACCTACCAAATATTTTTTTCAAATTTCGCATTTGACGGGAATTTGATTCGAATGCAAAATGGAGAAACTCGAACTTCGTGGGGCTATTAAATATTTCTGTCGAACAAATTTTTCTACAAAAAAGTGTTTTTGAAGAACTGCAGTCTACTTAGGCAGACAATGCTCCGTCTTATTCTACAGAGACATACTGGTGCGCTGAATTTAAACGCGGCAGAACCGCCTGCAATGACGACACCCGCTCCGGACGGCCAACAACGGCTGCTACACTAGAAAACGTTAAAAAAATCGAAGAAATTGTTAAGGTAGATCGACGACGAACTTAGTCGAAATTCTAAAGCTTTTGTTTGCGGTAATTCAGTTTATTTTAACTAATACCTTAAATTGAATAAAACTATTTTTACGGATTCAATGTGTAGTGTTCGCGTAAATATAAGAAATCATTATGTAATACCTTAAAATTAAAAAAGATGGCGTCTGTTAACTTTCGAGGAAACTAGCACGCGGATTCGACGAGACGCCCAAACGAAATTGACATTTCAAAGCTAAATTTAGCAATAATTGAAAAAGACCCAGATTCTTTTTGCGGTCGTTTCGTAATCGTAGATGAAACATGGGTACACCATTTTTACCCGGAGTAGAAAAACCAAAGCAAGGTGTGGAAAAGATCGCCTTCCGCGCTAGCCAAGAGAATCAAGGTATCTGCATCCACTGGAAAAATAATGTTTTATGGGATGCAGAAGGTATAATAATGATCGACTATTTAAGTAAAGGAGAGACAATAGCCGCAGATTATTACGCAACATTAATCAAAAAACTACGTGAAGAACTGAAGATTAAACGTGGAACATTGCGTGGTGGAGTGATTTTTCATCATGATAATGCGTCTGCCTATGGATCTAATATTGCAAGCGCTGCCATCCGAACTGCTGGGTTTCAGTTGATGCAGCACCCACCATATTCTCTGGACCTAGCTCCGAGTGATTTCATATTTTTTTGCAAGTGAAAAGGCACTTGGGTGGCATAAAATTATACGACGACGATGAAGTGATGTGTTCTCTTCTCGTCAAGGCTTTATTTTCGAGTCTCAGGATCTTTTATCTAAGGAATTTAACCAACTTTCAAAACGCTGTTCAAGGTGTATTAGCTTAATGGACGTATTCATTGAAAAATAAATACAATTTACTTATACTTATTACAGACTTTCATCGTGTTTCCAAAAACTTATTGATCAACTAATATATAATTGTATGTGTATGTGAAAAAACTGCAACACCTCTTCGCAGTGCAGGTGATTCAAGCTAATCATAAAGAATTCGGCTGTTAGATAAAAAAACTTGTTATTTACTCTATCTGTGTTAATATTATATCTTTTTATTGGACAAGGGTTGATTTTACGCTTTGTAATGCAGATGGCCGGAGGCCCAATTAAACTCCCCCCCCCCCCCATTAACATGGTAGCGGAATCAAATAAAAAACTACCCCACGATTTTCTACCAGCACCCCTGGTGACGGAGAATCCTGGTTCATGTTTAACGGATCATGCGGGGAGATCTGTTTATGACTTTTCCATGGCATATTATGGTCTTACACAGCTGGTTACTTCGCCTACGCGAATTCCACATGTGGAGGATCACGCACCTTCTCTGTTGGATCTTCTGCTGACCTCTCGTCCGGACGAATATTAGGTTTCCGTCGACGCTCCTCTTGGCTCTTCGGACCATTGTTTGGTCCGGAGTGTGGTCTACTCACACTGACGTTGCGATTGCATTCTGCAGGATGCCGCCATGTTTGGCACTATAAGTCGGCCGACTGGGATAGTATGCGGGTTTTTTTGCATCCTACTTTTGGTGGCGCGTACTTTTGGTAACTTTTGGTGAGCGGGTTTGCTTCTTGCTGGAGGATCCCAGCGTTATTGCTGATGTGGTATTTCAGGGTATGGAATTTTTTATTCCATCCTCTGTGGTGCCCATCGGAGGCAAAATTGGCGAAAAACTAGTTCGCCTTCCTTTGGAAACCCGTACATTCTGGTCTCTTGCCAAGGCTGTCCAATGGAACTTCTGTCAGCTATAGCTTCTATCTCTACACAAAGAAGATGACTCACTGGCCCATGCCGTAAAGGAGAAAGCCGATCTCTCTTTGCGTCCAACTCGACAGGGGAACACAACGCCGATCATCCCGCGGTGTGAGTGATCCATTCTGGATGTGCGGTTTACACAGCGCTTGGTTCTTAAGCACTCCTCTCCCTGGATGCCAAGTCCGAACAAGTTGAGTTGGTCTAATGGAGTCCCTCCCATTGTGCTGAAGACGTGTGCTCCGGAGTTGGTACTGATTTGAACGCATCTTTTCCGGTACCGCAAATCTCAAGGCGTAGTCCCAAATTCATGGAAGACAGCTTTGGTCCAACCGATCCCTAAAAAAGGCCACCGCTTAGACCCATCCAACTACAGGTCTATCACCATCATCACCTTGTTCCCCAAAATAATGGAAGTCCATTATAAACTGCCAGCTCATGAGCTACCTTGAGAATCACCAGCTGATTAGTGACCGCCAATACGGTTTTCTTTGGGGTCGATCAGCTGGTAATCTACCTGACTCATAGATGGGCGGAGGCAGTAGAGTCCAAGGAGGATGCATTGGCTGTTAGTTCGGATATAGCCAAGGCCTTCGATCGGGTCTGGCACAAAGCGCTTTTTCAAAGCTCCCGTCCTATGGGCTTCCCGAGAAATTATGTAATTGGATCACCAGTTCCCTTGCTGATTGAAGCATCCCGGTCGTAGTAGACGGTGACCAACGCTGTTTCTTCTGCATGTCAATGATATGTTGCAAACCGGCACTGGTCATTCCTTATACAGTGGCAGTGCCAATATTTCTCGGGAAAATGTCGCAGAGTACCGGGACAAACTTGTGTCTGAAGTCGAGTCTTTGCTGAAGAAAGTCTCTGATTGGGGGCGACTAAATCTATTCGAGTAATTTTTTTATAGGATAAGGGTGACAAACGAGCACATAGCCTACCTGATGGTAAGTGGTTGCTGTGGCCCATAGACATCTACATCTATCCTCGATTTCGAATTAAAATGCAGATGCGTTGTCACCCGTGAGGACTAAGATGGAATGCCTCGTTTCCAGTAAAAGGGGTCTCCGGTTCTCTACACTCACCATACGAAACACATCAGTGTTAAGCTGCTATTTTACGCTGGTATTCTGTGAGAGCGTGGTCCTACCTCGGCCGAGCCGACCCATTCGTGCTACAACTATACATGAAAGGCCAAATTGGCCTCTAAAAAGCTTGGCGTGCTGAGCAGAACGAGATAATATTCATGCTGGCACATCGCTTGCAACTTTACAAAGCGTAAGTTCTGCCTCACACGAAATACTGTACTCATATCAGGACCGGGGCACCCCAGTGACAGCTTCTTACACTTAATCGCAACCAACGCCGAGCGGTTCGAATCATCGATGACCAAATTCTTTCTGATCGGCTTGATGCACTGGCGCTGCGTAGGGATATTGCATTTCTATCGCATCTACCGCAGGGAGTGCTCTGAGGTATTGTTCGGATCAATTTCAGCCGCCAAATTTCACGAACGCACATCACTTCATAATTCACGATACCATCCTCATAATCTGGATGCTTGGCAGTTCACGACTGTGTGTTTTACTAGGAGTTTTCTTCCTCGTACAACTTCTCTGTGGAATTGTTTACCACTGATGATTTTTCCGGACTGATACGACTTAGGGACCTTCTAGAAAACAGCTTACTCCTTTATAAAAGGCCGGCAATGCACCTGCAATTCCCCTGGTGTTGCGGTTGTTTATGGGCGGCGGTAGTTACTTTACTATCAGGTGAGCCGCATGCCCGTCTGCCCCTTCTTCTATAAAAAAACACATGAAGTCAAAGTCAAAATTTTAATGCAAATTGGCTTCACAGGCAAGTTTTTTTTTTATAGGATAAGGGTGACAAACGAGCACACAGTCCACCTGATGGTAAGTGGTTGCTGCGGCCCATAGACATCTACATCTATCCTCTGTTACAAATCAAAATGTAGATGCGTTGTCACCCGTGAGGACTAAGATGGAATGCCTCATTTCCAGTAAAAAGGGCCTCCGGCCACCTGCACTCACCAAGCGAAATGCAGAGGTAAACCTCTACTTCACGCTGGTTTTCTGTGAGGTCGTGGTACTACCCCGGTTCGAGCCGGCCCATCCGTGCGACAGCAAAAGCTGCCGCGTGGCTCTACCACTGTTAAAAGTATTTTTGAAAGTCAAACGCTACGTCAACGCCTCAATAAGTCCCTACTGCGGGCCAGCTTATAAGAAGAAGCGGCAGAAAACTTAGTATATATTTTTTTCCCAACTGTTACAATTTATCATTGTAATATATTTTTCTTATAGAATAAGAGTGATAAACGAGCACACAGTCCACCTGATGGTCAGTGGATGCATATCTTCAGTTCATCATCATCATCATCATCATTACAGCCCTTTACAAGTCCACTACTGAACATAGGCCTTCCCCAAGGAATGCCACAAAGCACGGTCCTGAAACACCTGCATCTATCGACTTCCTGCATGTCTTACCAGTCTTGTCACTCCATTTAGTGGGGGGTCGCCCTACTCTTCTCCTACCGGTACGAGGCTGCCAGTGGAGAAGCTTTTTTCCCCATCGATTGTCGGTTCTTCAAGCTATATGGCCGGGCCATTGCCACTTCAGCTTACTAATCCGTTGGACTATGTCGGTTACTATGGTTCTACTTCGGGTATCCTCATTCCTAAGTTTATCACGCAGAGAAAACCCTATGGACACTCTCCGGCTATCTACACTCACCATACGAAACACAGCAGTATTAAGCTGATTTTTTATGCTGCGCTGGTATTGTGAGAGCGTGATCCTTCCCCGATCAAGCCGATCCTTTCGTGCTACATGCATAATATATGGCGTGGCTTTACCACGTATAGAAATTAATATATTATTTTTATTTTTTGCACGTGGTAGAGCCATGCTGCAGCTATATTATGGTTGTAGCACGAATGGGTCGGCTCGAACGGGGAAGGACCACGCTCTCACAGAAAACGAGCGTAAAATAGCAGCTTAACGCTGCTGTGTTTCGTATCGTGAGTGTAGAGAACCGGAGACCCTTTTTACTGGCAAAGAGGCATTCCATCTTAGTCCTCACGGGTGACAACGCATCTGCATCTTGAGTTTTTATTGAGGATAGATGTAGATGTCTATGGGTCACAGTAACCACTTACCATCAGGTGGACTGTGCGCTCGTTTGTCACCCGACCCTATAAAAAAAAATATAATTATCTCTTATTTTTTTTTAAAAAACGTTACCCCCAAACTAGGATATTCTCCTGTATCGTGGAGGCAGTTAAAAAACATGAATGCACAAGGACAAACATCCAAACCCAGAACAATTATTTGTAGGCCATAAAAAAAACTTGTTCCGTGCGGGCTTCGAACCCGCGGCCCCCAGCGCAGGAATTCATTGCTAAGCCACTGCGCCACGGAGACGTCAATAATATCCATACGTAAAAAAGTCTATGGAAGCTCACTATGTCTACGCATTCTTATTTTTTAAATAGTCATCTAATTTATTATATCCTTTCTTCATTACAGTAATTTTTACTTGCGCTTTGAATTTATACAAAGGCAAATCTACAGATCTAAATATTACAGGAAACCTATAAATAATTATACATCTACCCAAAAATGAGTCACCAGTTTGACGAATGACACAGCAAGGATAAAAAAATCGTAGATGAAGAATAAAACATCGATGCGAATCAAAACAAACGTCATCGGTTTGGGTCAAGGTCAGAGTCCACAGATGTCTACATACATACCCTTCGTCTACATTCATCTCATCCCCTGTTTAGGGTAACCATAATTAAGGTGGATAGTGGATTTTTAAAGACTTCAAAAAGGCGAAGCTTCTCAAGTCGTCTGTATTTATTCATATATGCATGTTCAGGCGAAACTCCTTTGTTTATGAATCAATTTAAATTATTATATTTTAATATTTAATATATACTTGGGTAACATTTTTGAAATAGTTTGAATAAAAATTTCATCCCAAAAAGTGAAAAAAAATTAGAATTCAATTCTAGTTATAACCTTGAACCTGTGACATTGTACAGATCACACAATAGTGTAAATTAATTTTCACATATTACATTTTGAACTTGAGACTTTGAACTTTAAAATAATCCAAAAAAATTTAGTTTAATTTTAGACATTTCAGTTTGTAATTAGTCATGAATCTTTGTTAGTCATTACAGACGAACGTAGAACGAGTGTATATAAAAAGGGACCTTCTGGACACACTACACTACTTGCATGAACCAACGGCCTTATTCTTGTTCGAGTCCTGTTTTGTGGCGCGATATCGTTTCGAATCGCTGCCAAAATTAATGCAAACTAATCGTGTCCATCAAAAGACTTTTAGTTTTACTTAGTGAGCTTTCCTTCGGTTTTAAGCTTACTTACTCGTAGTATATGACTATGTAACAACGGTGTATTGTTTACCATCTGATCATGAATATTAATATTTTATAATATTTAGTAATATGTTAAAATTTAAGCAATATTTGAAGCTTAAATGGTGAAAATATTTGCAAATACTGTACAAATTATACCTATGTTCTTCTAAATTAATTTCCCGGCTAAAGTGTTTTAGAGAATAAAAGCCTAATTTATAAGATTCTTTTTTTGAGACCGAGATAAAGTTGATAACATTACTACAAGAAGTAATTCTCTTCCCTACCTTTAAAAAAAACTCTATTAAAAGATTTACGATATTTAAAAAACATCTTATCTTGCAATAATTAAATGTTTCTTTTAGTTTCATCCATAGAGTATTTATAAGCAAGCTATAAAATAGATCATTAATAGCTTGCTTATAAATACCCTAAGGTTTCATTCAATGTTGCCCTACTTACATGCAAAGCTACATCGTAAGCAGTATTCAGAATAATCTCTGCGCGTCTACTACCCGATATAAAAGCGAACGGATTCCCAACTTCCCCACAGTCCGGCCCGGTGCGTTGCCTTGCGAACTCGCCAAGCCACACTGGATCTTATATTCTACGCATTAAAGAATATATTCAGGACAAAATGGTGAGTCACGTCTATCTTTTTTATACAGCTTGTATTGTTAAAAAGCATCATGGAGCTTCTGTTTCGTCGCGATAAGTTAAATATTGTTTTTAAATCGTGGAAAATATTATCATTTTTTTAATTGGGTTTTTTTTGCCATTGATGACATAAATTAAGAGATGAACTATGTTGTTACAACTTATAAAAAAAACACTTTCTCACCAATCGAAAATAAAAAAAAATATTAATCATCTGTCATATCTTAAATCATTTATTGATTCCACAACTGTATCCTAGATTATTGATATTAGAAATATTACAAAATAAAATTTAAACAGACCATATTTCTTACCTAAGCACGATTCTAATAATGTTACTGACTTTTTTTCATGACACGTGTACGTTGCCTACAGAATGTATCATTTTCATACAATATTTTATAAAAATTAAAAATATTATTTTATTTTAAACAGTTAAAACAAAAAAAGTATTAAAATTAATGTTTATAATCTTTTCTAATTACTTTCAGAATACAAAAATCGAATTATTTTCTTAAGAAGAGTTGATTGTTTTTAAAGAACATTAATGATTAATGATCTGGTAAAAATAATAGTAATAAATATCGAATATTGTAGTAGAATTGACCCACATCAGCTACAACCCGAATACTTTTAAATCAAAACAGTAGATATCTAATGACTTTAAAGGGTTAGTTAGTTTTACGTGGCAGAACCATGCTGCAGCTGAACATATAGTTGTAGCACGAATGGGTCGGCTCGACCGGGGAAGGACCACGCTCTCACAAGAGTACCAGCGTAAAATAGCAGCTTAATGCTACTGTGTTTGGTATGGTGAGTGTAGATATTTGGAGAACGAGAAACGAGGCATTCCATCTTAGTCCTCAGGGGTGACAACGCATCTGCATTTTGATTCTTTATCGATGACAAATGTAGATGTCCATGGGCGGTGGACTGTGTGCTCGTTGGTTATTCTTATACTACTAAAGAAGTTTCTTTATAGTTAGTCACACACTGTCTAAAATAAATAACTTAATATCAGATAGGCCTGGTCGTTTCTGTGATAGCGCAAAGGAAGAAAAAAGGGGAAGAAGTATTTAACACTTGTCACGGAGTGTGGTAACGTTTTAACTTTTCAACCCCTTTCATACGGGTGCTATAAAACACAACAAATCTGAGCAAAAAGAAGGAGAATTCATTCAAGTCCAACGCTTTTAAAGTTTTTATATGCCAGGTTTTTACGTGCTATATTTCATTTTTTTTTGTATGTTGTAATTTATATTTTTATAATTCAGAAAAAAATACATAAATTGTACTTTCAATAGGAAATACAAGCTGACTCCAATGAAATAAAAACAACAACAAAAAAATAAGTTCTGTGGTTACATTTATTATTATTTCAACACATTTATTATTTCACCATTAGGATAATTTTTTTGGGACCTTTGAAAAATAACCAATTTAATGAGAAAATAATCATTAAACTCGGTTTACAATCGCGTAACAGACAAAAAAATTGTTCAGTCGAATTGTTAACCTCGTACTTTTTTAAGTCTGAAAAAAATCTTCAGAGCTTGAAGTCTCTGAACCTTAATAGAAAAAGCTAATTTTTAAAGGAAATTACGAATTAAGCCTGTAAATTGTTGGTTTTATTACAATTAGAAAACAGTTGAGATGTTTAATTACATATATGTAACTTTGTAAAAAGATTTATTTGTTGTACAAAAGTCTAGAAATATTTATTTTATTTAACATTAACTGCTTAACGAGAGCTAAATATTGATTAGAAATAAATAAACAGAAAAGATTAGGTACACACCTACCACAGAACGGGAAATTCCTTTAATATTTATACATTTATGTTTTAACGTAGGTTAATCATGAACTTATATAATAAGTCTTATGTCAAAGAGAATAAGAAACACACACAAAAAACTGCAGACTTCACAGAATCGACACTCCGAGAAATCTGCAGTCTGTGAACACGGACAGGATTGCCCCCATCACTACATCATAGACCTTGTGGTCTCCTCGCTAAAGGACACCGATTCCTTTGAATCGCGAGGCTGTTTAAATTATAAAACATTTTTCAAATTAACAAAATGAAATCGTAACCCAAGCATACAACTGCAAGACTTCAAGATACTATAAGTTCATACATACTACTATAGACTGGACCAAAAATTAATATTGAACCAAATTTTATATGACGTGGCACACATGTGGCTGTTGGTACGGTGGCCTTAGGAGCCGAATCCTCAGCTATAGCCGGTTCATTCGATGAGGGAATAGCCTCATGCCGTAGTCGTTCGAGTTCGGCATCATCAAATATTTTCGAGCGCATGATGTACCGAACTCGTTCTGCCAGGTTTTGTTCTGTGACGGGAACAGACGGCTTCAGCTCAGCAAAAAAGCGATGCATCCGAGCCCGATACCCTATCCCTCCAGTTTCTACCCATTTCGCCCTATAGTACGCCCGCAATGCGTATGTGTTCATATTTTTTATCCAAAGTATGCACTCCTAAATGAAACACGTACAGGATCGCCGCCGTCACAACATCAGATTTGATAGACCACAAATCCTCGCTAAAGAACACCGATTCCTTCCAGGGATGCTATTGACATCAAATAAATATCCTAATTTCTATAGGGAAGATGGTTGGGTGCTACTATCTGGGATTCTATAACTAATATAATTAAATCCCAACCCAAGCATACAGACTTGAAGTTACTATAAACTCATTGTGCTTCGATTGGAGCGAAAATTAATAATTGAAAATTAAATACATTGGGACGTCGAACTCCTCAGTCCCTCCCGTGACCATGGGTGCTGCAATGTGTTCGAAACGTCGGGAATCTAAAGTAAGTTAATAAACGCCATAAAATCCGTAAAAAGTAGTTTTAAAATGTGTAGTGTTGGCGTAAACATAAGCAATCGTTACATTTTAAGTGTTGTTCCGTAGACAGTCGTTAACATCCTATTTAAAAGTTTTTCTGTTTACTACCAATTCCAAATCTTAAGCCGCATGAAATGATCTTATATAGTGCAGCGAGTAATTAAAAACGATGAATCATCAAGTAGTTGTCGAAGCTGATCGAAGAATCTAAGTTAGTTCTCAACGATTTAAAAAATGATTTTGGAAACATAAATACCTACTTCTAACTAAATCTATGTAAATTTGAGGACGTAACAGATGAATAAACGAGATATGTGGATTTTGTAATACCAACTGTTTCTGTGGAGGACAGCCATGCATTAATCGTTGTAATATTTGACAAAGTAATGACGCAAAATATTTTTATTTTATTTTGTTACTTAGTCAATCATCAATGTAAGTAAATGGAATAGTTATTCTTTTTCCTTCCCTCGTTTTTTATAGAATAAGGATGAGAAACGAGCACACAGTCCACCTGATTGTAAGTAAAGGCCCATAAGCATCTACACCAATCCTCAATTAAGAATCAAAATGCAGAAGCGTTGTCACCCCTGAGGAGTGAAACAGATTGCCTTGTTTCCAGTGAAAAGGGTCTCCGGTTCTGACGGATAATAGGCCGGCCTCGGAAAAATGTTGAAAATAAGTAACTCAGCCAACAATGCTTAAATAACAGTCAGTCGTTAAAACTTTTTAATGATGGCCGAAGCTCAAATAATTTAAAAAAAAAAACATCAGTCTTCAAAATTATTTCAAAATAAAATAAATTGTAAAGTTTCTACCATCAATTCAGCACACCGACACATCCTTAACTGCTACTAAATAGAAGTAGATAAAGTGAACCGATTTCGATAATTCTTTTTTATTTGAAAGCTGATGATTCACATATTATGGTCCCATATAAATTTGATCAAGGTTTGACCAATATTTTTTGAGTTATTTTTATTAATTTATATAGAAGTCGGTTCTACAAAATTTTTAATTTTAAGTTATTTGGTCTTTTTTTTTAAAAAAACGTTACCTCCATACTAGGATTTTCTCATGTATCGTGGGGGCTTACATACATAAATTTTGGAGTTATCCTTAATAACTTATATTGAAGTAGGTTGTACAAAATTTCTAATTTTATAATTTGTCATTAAATTTTTTTTCTACTCTAATCATGTTTTAAAGGGTCGTTTGAAATGCAAATTAAAATTCAGGCCAGGTGTGTGCTTTGGGTACGACAATCTGAGCGTGCATCGATTCAGCATATGCAATGAGGGTGTACCGCGTTAAAGCATTGTTCCAGCCAGCATTAGCATGGGCTCCATTACCGCGCCGTGCATGTCATTGTATTTATCAACTAATTACACTTTATAACGACACGATGGCACTTAAACTTAAATAAATTGGATTACTTCTAAGAATGAATATTATAAATGGCTGCTTACTTTGCATATAATGTAAGATAAGTGATAAGAAAGTAACTATCACAGAACACCAGCGTAAAATAGCAGCTTAACACTGCTGTGTTTTGTATGGTGAGTGTAGAGAACCGGAGACCCTTTTTACTGGAAACGAGGCGTTCCATCTTAGTCCTCACGGGTGACAACGCATCTGCATTTGATTCTTTATTGAGGATAGATGTGGATGTCTATGGGTCACAGTAACCACTTACCATCAGGTAAACTGTGTGCTCGTTTGTCACCCTATCTTATATTTTAAAAAAATCAAGGCCTATAGAAAGAGCCCTAAGATTACGCTGTAAAAGACAAAAAGATGAACAGCACTAACATCTCGGAGAGTAACGTAATATTTAAGGATTGCTTTTTAATATCAGCCTACAAAGTCCACTGCTGAACATAGGCATCCCCAATAGAATGCTTCATAAGGATAAATATAC
Organism: Parnassius mnemosyne; assembly: GCA_963668995.1. Taxonomy (NCBI): domain Eukaryota; kingdom Metazoa; phylum Arthropoda; class Insecta; order Lepidoptera; family Papilionidae; genus Parnassius; species Parnassius mnemosyne. Next base: position 9,009,097 of record CAVLGL010000104.1, on the reverse strand, counting down.
ATATATCATGGCGGGCTGGTAACTGCAATTTTTTTTTAGTTCTTATTAGCAAGACGCTGCGGCCCATCCCCTGGTTTGTTTCCCTGTGTCGTCTCTTACGGCACATACGGGACGATATGGGGTAGTGGATATTCCTACACCATCACTACACAGTTAAAGATTTTAATAAGAATCTTTAAAAAGAAGGTTTCGAATCGGGCATTCTAATACTGTCGTGAACTATTCCTATGTTGTATGCATGAACTATACCGATGTAAATGTATGTTATCACATTTAAATATATTCAATAGCTTTAAAGAAAAAAAAATTAAAAAAAATTAAAAAAAATCTTCCTCTAATTTATTTTTAAATTAGTAAAAAAGCCGCATATTAACATTGATAATAGTATCAGTGATTTGGAAGCAACCAATCCTATAAACTTTTAACTCTTTTCTCTCCGAATAATTGTTCTTTTTTTTCTTGGAAGGATCCAGTCTTGTAAAATTTTTATTCTTTAGCCACGCTGTCTATATAATAATTTTTTTTAAAGGATAAAGTACATTAAAACTTTCGGCGCAGTGTTATTGCTTCCTATTTCACAGTCATCAATACAAAAAATATGCCAATTCATTGGACTTAATAACGGATTTTCCGGTTGTCTGCAAACAGTATTAATTATTATCATCCGATCGAACGTAATAATTACAGATAAGTGATTTGCCATAAAATAGCTTTTAAAATACTATAAATTTTTAAATTTATCAGCTACCGGATAAAATCTGTCTATATATATTTTTAAATGGTTGTATGTTTTTAAAAATAAACATGACGTTACATATCCTAGTTTAGGGGCTGTTGACCACTGTAAATTTTGGACATGTAATAATATGTTGATCAATAAAGGCTATTATTATTTATTAACATAATAAATATAAAATAAGTGATTTAATTTAATTTAGTTGTAAATATATTATTTTGCCACGTTCTTAGTGAAGCAAACATCGTGAGGAAACCTGCATGTCTAAGGAGTAGAATATTTTGAGGACTTCCATCATAACGCACTAGTGCAGTGCGGCTGACTAATTAGTCAGGAGCAATTGCTTCAAAACACCATCTCACAACCGAGAGGAAGCAAGATAACAAGCTGTATATTGCTTGAAAAATATTGGTTGTAACACAAAAAAAGTTTTTAATCAGAACTGTCATTAAGATTAGCGCAATATAAGTTTTGAGCGAAGTTTTTGCATTAGTTTTATATTTGAAACATTATATACTGGTACATATCACGCATGCATACTATAAAGGCGATAATGGAATGTAGTTAAGTGTTCTCGTCTTTAAATTAACGCGTAGAGTTATGCTAGCTAAAGCTTTAAAACGGCTACGCATGAACTAATAATATAATTGAGTGTTATTGTGTATGTTAGTAAATTTGTAGCATAATTATTATTGTTCTATTTTGATCTCGAAAATAAAGTAAACAACTATAAAAAGGTCAAAATTGTTAAAGTAACGAAATCACTCTATAAATATTTATTCTTCTACCATAGGTACCAGCCTCTTTAGATCCATTAACTATCTACTGGGGTATAAGTTTTTTCAAGCTACAGCAACACATGACAGTCATGCAACCTCAAAAGATTTGCTCATCTCACTACGCTAGGTTGGTTTGTTCTTTCTTTTTCAATTTACGCGTGTAATGTATCTATACTTCTATAACTATATTCCTTTTCTTTTTTTATGCTTTGCCTCTTATATATATTTATTTATGCTTAGCGTGATAGTTGACTGGGAAAAAATACCTTAAGTTCGCCATTATGCACTATTTTAATGCATAAAAGTTTAAATAAATAAAAAAATATCCATCCAGGAATAAACTTTTCAAAAAATTAACTTCTAATAAAAAGTACAGGCTGACTTCAATGAAAAAATAAAATAAATTAACAACTGATAATTTTTTTTACAACCAACTTCCTTGTAAATAGAATGAGAACATCATCAGTGTAGCTGAAGTCAATTAAATACGCATTAGTAAAGATAACGCAAAAACTACTGGTCAAATCTTGATTAAATTATATGGTAACACATGAGAATATATTATATAATACATAGGAAATATGGGATTACATTAGAAGCTCCAGCTTTCAAATAAAAAAAGAATCATCAGAATCGGTTCACCTAGAAAAAAGTTCCGAGGTAACACACATTTAAAAAAATAGAGTCGAATTGAGAACCTCCTCCTTTTTTTAAGTCTGGTGTAAAATAAGTTCATATTTTAAAACCGATGCACTTTTTTGAAATCGGTTAAAAAGAAAAAAGATGTGTGTACACAACGCCCCGTCTATCTTTCTATGTAGGTTTGAGAAACAATAAAAAAAAATCAAATAGCAAATAACACTACTACTAGTAAAAATTAATGAAAGTACAATATGTCACAAACTTTATTATTAACACTTGTCAAAGTAATGAGATTTCTTTTGTGAAATGAGCATAGACACGAATTTAAAATAATAAATCCACAGCGTAAAATTGAACGAAGTAATCTCTGAATCGACGTAACGCTCAACAAAGAGAATATAACCACTACGTTTAACGCTCAATCCCATCTCACTGGACGCCATTTTGGATGTATTTAATAAAGATAATTTTATTCCTTCTGAATTAAAAAATTATTCCTTCCAAGTCAAAAATAAGCAGTTCTAATAATATTATGGATTGCCCAGCAACAGTTTAATAATTTCATTGCTAAATTGAGGACAAATAAAAGTTAAATCAAAGATGTTTTATAGGCCTAAAACATCTTTGAGTTAAATATTAAATGTAAAATTATCAGTTAAGACAACGTAGTGATTATATTCTCTTTGGTTAAGACAAGAGAAATATGAACTTTTCGATCGAGCCGCTGTTCAATCGACATAGATTATTTTAAAAAAAATAGTTTATTTCTACAGCATATTTGTTACTGGTTACAACTTACGTATTTTTTTACAAAGATATACAATACGTCATGCGGACCAGTAGTAATAAGAGGTGGGTAGAATTTTGAGTCTCCTAGCTAAGTTACTTAGTACTAATCGGTATTTAGGAGAGCCAGTTTTTAGTTCCTTCCTTTAGATCTGGAATAAATAAATGTATTGTTACAATAATCATTGAAAATAATTTTTGACTGGTTCGGAAAATACCTTTGTTCTTGGAAGAACAGCATAGTGATCACCTATACCCAAGGGTTATTTTCATTCATTTATTCCTTATTACAATAATCCTTTATCTCTATCATTGTGCGTTGTATACGGCTACACTAACTCATTACTAAACTATAGATCCTGAGATCTTAAGTCTCGAGTACAATGCGAGCGTAGAAATAGATGCGCACGGGCGCAGTCTTGTGTTATGAAATATGTACAGTCACGAGCGTAAATGTTTCGCACAGGTTTAAATGTAGCGACTTTTCCTACTCTTCTTACTTCTTAGAATAAAAAGGAGAGATGAACAAAAATATCAATAATTTAATGGTTAAAGGATATTATTACGTATTCGCAATGCTATAATATAAATAATATAAATCAGAAATAAAACGGTCACTTCACCATATTGTAAAGATAAGTCTTCACACTCGTCGGGCCACTCCTTTAAAAAGATGTACTCATTGCTGTGTACCAGCCTGGGTAAAATGTCCAGGACAATTGCAGGCTGTAGGGTATTTAATTCTCAGGATGATGCACCTGTTGCCCCATTTCTTTGAAGTTGGCTGCAAACGTCTGGGTTGCAATAAAGAAACATCACAGAGTATCGTGCTGAATTCTTATTTACGTGCAATCCGATGCACCCCAAGCAGTTTCTGTGTCGTATATCAACTAATCACGCGTGGCAGAACAAGAATATATTGAAAATAACCTGGAACTTTTCTCGCTAAGAACAGAAAACAAATTAGAAAGATAGCTCCCTAAGTGGCAGCCTCGTACCGGTAAGCGAGGTGCAAGCCCCACTGGATGTAGTGAAGACCTAGAAAAACATGTAGGAAGTCGATGGAGGTTGGTGGCTCAGGACAGTGTTTTGTGGCATTTCTGAAGGGAAGCCAATATTCAACAGTGCAATTGTGTTCGTGATAATGATTCTCGTTAAAAATGAAAAATATGACAACATTGTCATCCTAGAGGATTAACAGGAAAACAAAGCGATACAAATAACATAAGGGTATATTCAATTTTGCTCTTGACTGTACAACCTGATTCGTCGATAAACTATTGAATTCAACATTGGGTCGATAGTTTTATTTAAAAGTAAAAGCAATCATACATAAAAATAAAAAGGAAAAATTTGCAGTACTTAACAGACAATTTGCAGTACTTACAGATTGAAATCTAGAACAAGAAGCAATGGGTGCAATAAATAGTCTATCGAGATGACGACGATGACGTGAATACCGTGATTTTATACCAAGAAGCAAATCGGAATAGACACTTTAGAAGTTCAGAATTTTTATTAAAAGTTACTACAATTGAAGTTGATTTAATATTTCGTTAGCGAAGTGGCTAAGAGTTTGCTTGCGGCATTGCCGGCTCGTGGGTTCAAATTCCGCCCGGAACAAGTGTTTGTATTGCCCACAAATAATAATTGTTTGGGGTAATGTCTGTGCATATGCAAAGCGCAAGTTCGGCCTCACATGGAATACTGTTCTCATTTGTGGGCTGGGGCACCCCACTGCCAGCTCCTTCCACGTGACCGCATCTAGCGCAGAGCGGTTCGAATCGTCGACGACCGAGTTATTTCTCATCGGCTCGATACACTGGCGCTGCGTAGAGATGTTGCATCTCTTTGCATTTTCTATCGAATCTACCACGGGGAGTGCTCTGAGGAACTGTTCGGATTAATTCCAGTCGCCAAATTTCACGAACGCACATTGCATCAAAATTCACGATACCATCCTCACCATCTGGATGCTTAGTGGTCCACAACTGTGCATTTTACTAGGAGTTTTCTTCCTCGTACAACTTCTCTGTGGAATTATTTACCACCGGCGATTCTTTCGGACCGCTACGAGTTAGGGGCCTTCAAGAAAAGAGCTTACACCTTTCTAAAAGGCCGGCAACGCATCTGCAATTCCCCTGATGTCGATTGTTCATGGGCGGCGGTAGTCACTTACCATCAGGTGAGCCGCATGCTCGTTTGCCCCCTCGTCTATATACCTAATAAAATCTATGCATGTAAAAAGCCTCCAAGATACATATAAAAACATCTTTAAAGCCTTTCTTACTACCCTAGCTCTTATTGTATTTATTACCATACGGTATCTATTTAAAATAGTTAAAAAAAGTCATAAAACACCTAGGTTATAAATTAAAAAAATACAAATAAATAGGTTCGGTTAATTACAAGAGCTTTTGTTTCCTACGAAACTGGGAAGTACGGATCTTTTTGCATCTAGAAAGCCGTCTTTTTTTTTTTGGTATTAGCATATTTATTCTGTGGTACTAGTTGATTTCGTACTTCCACCACAAAGTAGTAGTACACTAAATACTGTGTTTGTTTTTATAGGATAAGCAAGGCAATATTCTGATTTTTTTATAGGATAAGGGTGACAAACGAGCACACAGTCCACCTGATGGTAAGTGGTTGCTGTGGTTCATAGACATCTACATTTATCCTCGATTACGAATCAAAATGCAGATGCGGTGTCACCCGTGAGGACTAAGATGGAATGCCTCGTTTCCAGTAAAAAGGGTCTCCGGTTCTCTACACTCACCATACGAAACACAGCAGCATTAAGCTGCTATTTTACACTGAGTTCAAAGTTTTGCATTTCGTCTTCTCTATTGCTCTTTAGCCGTCGCACTCTAACTGCTATTGTGTGAGTAAAGATCCAAGCGATCACAGATTACAGTGAACGTAAAACTCTAAACTCAGAACTTTAGACCACTCGCCTTGAGATCAGTGCCATAGTCACAGACTGTCAGGCATATATATATCAGAGTCTTCACTTTATTATTGTAATTTTATTTAAATAAATGATTATTATTATATTATTATTATTATGATAACATATCTGTGGCCTCCTTTGTTTGGAGTTGGTTAGAGTTATATATAGATTGCAGTAACCGCTTTAGCTCAGTATTACTCGTAGAACGTTTGTTAACCTAGTCAACCAAACCAAAAAACCAAGACTGTTCAGCCAGTGCGTGTTGTCAGTGATGGCATATGGATCTGAGACGTGGTCCTTCACCACTGGCCGAAAGATTAGTTTTAGGTTGATACCACATCCTTTCCAGTCCAGTAGCTTGAAAACGTCTTTCAATGCAGCAGTGAAGGTTTTCATCAGGGATATTACCAAACCCTTGTCTTACACCTTTCCCCAGTTTGATAGAGTTGGCTGAATAAGGCGGAGTACGGAATAAGTAATTACGCGTCTAGTCAAGAACCTAGTTCAAAATTCCGTACCAGTATAATAGCTTTGGCTTGTAATTATTTTATAATTCTAGGCAAAGCTGCTATAATGTTAACGTAGAAGGTATGAACATCTGTATGACTATAACATACAGAGAAAACAATTTTATAAAAGGGGACATTGACCAAGCCCATATAAGGCACGACATTTTATTTCAATAAACTAGAACCACTAATGTAATTAAAAAATAAACGTATATACGTGTAATACATCCAAGTTCAAAGACCTTCAACAATAACTCGTGGATGGCATAAGTCACGCATCGGCTTGCCCTAATTTTAAAAGCTATCATTTTTGTAGTAAATGGCCTTCGACTGTTCGTAATTTTAGTCGTAATTTCTACAATTATCTAGCACATAATTTGACTGTGTATCGTCTACCAAACAAATTAAAAGCCTTCTTTAGTCTGTATATTATTTGACTGCCACTTTTGTCTAATGGTCATAAATGCGTTTGCTGAGCATAAAGTCTTGGATTTAATTCCGGGTAGGGTTAAAACATAGAATACTTGTGTTTGTATTATATTATTCTATGGACCAAAATAAGTTACTGGGTTTTTCTGTGAAGAAATTCTCAGTAGCTGCTTAGAGTCAGGAAGTTGGTGGTGTTTCCCCGTGCCTCGAAAATCACGTAAACCCGTTGGCCCTGCACCTGATCTCTCCGGTCGTGTTGGATAACCGTCCCATCAGACTCTGAGAGTAAGGGAATAGAGAGTGCATTTGTGCTTGCGTACCTATACACTTGGGCATTATAATCCTGTCTTGCGCAGATGGGTCTATTCTCCGTTGAGACTGGCCGCCGAGACCGGTATTCGGTCTGGAGGACATTACTATTATTTTATTTGAAATTTCGTTGTATTATTGGTCACGTTTGGCTGGTGGATTAACGATCATAGTGCCAAATGTTTCGACCTTTGACGCCCGCCACCGGTCTGGCTATTTCACGCCTTGAAGCCCTAACCCTAAGACCTGTTTGGCATATCCTATCTTTAACGTGGTAGAGACACGCTGTAACTATATTAATTGTATAGTTATAGAACGAATGGGTCGGCTCGACCGGGGATGAACCACTCTCTCACAGAATACCAGCGTAAAATAGCAGCTTAATGCTGCTGTGTTTCGTATGGTGAGTGTAGAGAGCTTTTTACTGGAAACGAAGCATTCCATCTTTGTGCTCACGGGTGACAACGCATCTGCATTTTGATTCACAAACAAGAATAGATGAAGGACACCTTCATGCCGCAGCAACCACTTACCATCAGGTGAACTGTGTGCTCGCTTGTCACCCTTATCCTATAAAAACTATCTAATATTCGCTCCCGAGCACAGAGCGATGACTTCTCTTACGCCACACTTTGGTCACCCACGATGGCCCCACCAGTTCCTTGTAGTAGCAGGTAGGTGGCAGAATATCCACTACCTCATATTGTCCCGTGGATGTCGTTAAATAAACCAGGAGATGGACTATTGTCCAACAGCATCTTCGCAATAACAACTAAAAAATAAAAACACTGCGGTTGCCAAAATGCTTACCAAGTGTGTTAAATATCCCCGTATGAGGCAATTTATGGGGGAGGCCCATGTTATGCAGGGCTAGCATGGGCAGGAGACAATCATTATATCCCCGGGGAAAGAAGAAAATGTTTATCCCCTAGCTTAGTTTTATCCACCCTTCGAGTATGGGCACTTAGACTTAGATTTTTTGTATGATTATAAATTTAAGACCACGTCCAATGAACTAGGATAAAATTGTCCCTTTCAAATCTTTCATTTATGCTCCATGCTACGGACGGGATATTTGTCTACGCGTTATGTCAAACGGGGATATACTTCTCCCCGTTGCCGTGCTTTGGCATAAGGACAAGATAATTTTATCTCTTGTCAGTGGATATAAACCGGCGATAAAGTTTTTGTCCCCAGCCCGTGCTAGCCGTGCAGCAGTGGATTTCGATAACCTGTAACAGTTAACGGCACAATGACCACCAATCAAACTGTCTGTTGCGACCCCAGTTACATATAACCGAAGCATTTCCCTCCGTGGCTGACGATTACTAATATATCTAATTAGTGACCACATTTGTCTAAATTCACCTACGGACCATGCAGAAACAATAGCTTTCATTCTAATGGCTTAATAACCTGGGGGAAAGAAAATTATAATGGACGACGGACTAAAATATTTTAAAACAATGATGAACACAGATTAAATCTTACAAAGCCTTGCTTTTGTTACGAGCGTGAATATACTCGGGACATTGCTGGTAGTTATTTTGCGTGGCAATGTTTTTGTTTTCAGAGATTCATTCTATAGGCTAGATTAATGGAAACATATCATACTTTAAATCTTTTTTTACACTAATATTTTTACGTGGTAGAGCCATATTGCAGCAATATTATGGTTAGAACACTATGGGTCGGGTCGACCGGGGAAGGACCACGCTCTCACAGAATACCAGCGTAAAATAGCAGCTGAATTAGCTAAATAACCGCTGTGTAGAGAAACGGAGACTGTTTTTATTAAAAACGAAGCATTCCATCTTAATCCTCAGGGGTGGCAAAGCACCTTAATTTGTATTCTTAATCAAGAATAATTGTAGATGTGTAACGCAATAATCATGCAGTTGCGGTGTAAGAATATCCACTACCCCATATCGTCCCATGGGTGTCGTAAGAAGCGACAGGGGGAAAATAAAACAGGAGATGGGCAGTAGCATCTTCGTGATAACAAATAAAATAATAAAAAACTGCGGTTGCCCAACCTCTTGCCAAGCGTGGCAAATATGCCTCCCCCCCCCCCTATAAGGCAATCTATGAGGGAGGCCTTTGCTCCTTTAATGGCTATAACGGTATACACATTTAATTTTATATTTTCAATCTATTTTCGTACCTAGCTATGTACCTACTCTTGATAATGTCTATTATTAAGTGGCGAAGCTTGCGAAGTCACTTGATTTCACGATGTCTGTCCGTCTGTCCGTCTGTCCGTCTGTCCGTCTGTCCCACGATTATCTGGAGAACGGTTTCGAATTTTCAAATTCTGTTTTCAGCAATCGATTACTGATCACCCAGGCATCTGAACCAGCAAAGTGGCGAAGCAATCAGCTTTGTAGCGGTTTCTAACGGGTGCCGTTGAGCAATCAGTTTCAAAATAGGAGGTTCAGATGCTTGGGTGATCAGTAATCGATTGCTGAAAACAGAATTTGAAAATTCGTAACCGTTCTCGAGATAATCGTGGGACTGACGGACAGACGGACAGACGGACAGACATCGTGAAATCAATAAGTGACTTCGCAAGCTTCGCCACTTAATAATAATATTCACCGCTTAACTTTAAAAGAAACAGTTGATTGAGTCCGAAGATACCATTTTAAATTAGTTTAATGTAAAGCAATGAATCACACTTATCAAGAAACGTGACCAAACAACGAAAACTAAATTAAACAATACTGAATCTTTGAAAAAGAATAGGTAGGTACTAAGGAACGATCCCGTGATTGAAAAAATAAGAAGATGTCCAAGTTTAGCGGGTGTTTATGTAGTGAATTGATGGACGAAATTCGATCTTTACGTCATCTTGTAATCAAATACCCAGCTATAATCTTACATTTAGAACAACTGATCTATCATTATGCAAAAAGGGGCTATACCTTCGATCAACATTGATGATCACAACAAGATTGGTATCTTTTCGTTAGGTTTTTTCGAAAATTAACTTTCTCATCCTCATCTGTATAAACGTAAAATAAAATGATCACGGAATAACTACTGGATAGATTTCAATTAGGTTTTATAAGTTTTATTTCTTAGACACTTGGCCCTTATCTTAAAAACATATTGCGATTTCTTCATTAAATACAAAGTTATTAAAGTTTTAAGAAACAATGGTTTTTATAAGCACTACGTGTTCAGTGATGTGTTTTCTTGATATATCAAGCAACGCGGGCGAAATCGTGGGTATCAGCTAGTTTCCACTAAAACTCATGAAATTTTCATAATATCATCATAATTATTTTTAAAGCTGTGACAGGTATTGTCTTCAATGGGGGCAGGGGGCCCTTTAATCCATGGGGCCCTGGGTTGCAGCCCAAAAAGTCCATATATAGATCAGCCCCTGCATATGTGATATATTTTATCAGCCCTTGTAAGTCTACTGTTGGACGCACGTATGGTGTAGGCTGGAAATTTTAGATGCCAATGTGGACTTGGGTCCGTTTTCTAACAATAAGTTGTGCATAGTTTTGTCTTGGTTTTGCGTCATTTCTTTCTTTCGTTGTCTAAGGGTATGATAAAGAAAATCGGATAGCGCGTACGGTAATTACAGAAAAGCAAACTCGCGTCGAAGCTTCACTTCTTTCAATCAGCACACAAATGAGGGGATGTCATTTGTGATGAGAAGTAAATCCCGTGTAATAAGAAGTTCGGCGCGATGGTCCAGCCCTGGGGAGGCAGCCGAACAATGTTCCAAATGCAAATTTAATCAAGAAAGCTGTTTAAAGCCGTGCATATTAATTACATAAGAGACAAACGAGCTCACAGCCCACCTGATGTTAACTGCCTACCGCAGTCCATGGCGACCTACAGCTACCTACAAACCAAAGAAGGCTCCAGATGCGTTGTCACCTCTGAGAGCTAACCTGGAATGACAGCCTATCATTATACTGGTCCTCCATACCTGACAAGGCTGATTATTATGAGGCGCAAATTATTAAGGAGGTAGATACTACACAAACAGATTTCCAGGTAGAAAAGGACCACCCAGATAAGCTTTAACAAGACATTTATTGTGGACGTGTAAAACCAAGAAATAAAAAATATATACTTTTATTTTAAGAACATTTAAAGTTCGCTAACACGTACTGAGATTGCATGGTGTACTCGCCCCTGCTCTAAAATTGGAATATGTAAAGGTCCGGGCCAAAATGTTGGACATAATAGTATATCTATTTGCATACTTTTATACGTGGTGGATTCATGCTGCAGCTATATCAGTAGTATAGTTGTGGCACGAATGGGTCGGCTCGACCGGGGAAGGACCACGCTCTCACATAATACAAGCGTAAAATAGCATCTTAACACTGCTGTTTTTCGTATGGTGAGTGTAGAGAACCGGAGACCATTTTTACTGGAAAAGAGGCATTCCATCTTAGTCCTCACGATTGATAATGTATCTGCATTTTGATTCGTAGTTGAGGATGGATGTGGATGTCTATGGACCGCAGCAACTACTTGCCACCAGGTGGACTGTGTGCTCATTTGTCACCCTTATCCTATAAAAAATATCTACTAATTTACAGTGTACCACTTTAGAATGAACCTCTAATGTAATGGAAAAGTCCATCAATTATAACCTATCTTTTGAATCACTGTTATACATAGGTCTCATAGAATTTCCCACAAGGGATGTATGCCATTGTTGCCACGGTTAACGGGTGGGTTGGCAACCGCAATTTTTATTATTTTGAGCTGCTGTCAGGAAGATGCTGTTTGGCCATTTCATAATATTAAAAAAAGAATCATAAATAATTTAAAATTAAATATTTTGCACAACCGACTTCAATATAGATTATTAAGAATAACTCAAAAACTATTAGTCAGACCTTGATCAAATTTATATGAAAACATCGAAATCGATTCACCCAGAAAAAAGTTATGAGATAACACACATAACAAAACAAAAAAAAACATATAGTGGAATTGAGTATCTTCTCCTTTTTGAAGTTCGGTAGAAAAGGATCACTAAAATATTTACACACATCGAAAGAAGTATGCACCGATTAGATTAGATATCACGTAAATCCGAAGAAACATAAAAAAACACAGTCGACTTAAGCACTTGCTCTTTTTTGGAAGTCAGGTAAAAATATATATAAGTATTAAGTCAATAAAAAAGGATTGCCAACCCTATTTTTAAAAGGTAGTTAATTCCTTACGTTGTAACCAAACGATATTAAGTTACAAACCCGACAGTAAACATTGAATACAATATGTTGGCCCTAGATGTACGAGTAGGAATACATAGGTTTTACACTGACTCACAGCTAGGAGTGCCGGATGATGTCACCCGAACCTCTTTAGCTTTGTTCCATCCCCTCGCTTTTTGAAATTATATCATATTTCAAAATATTAAGTGTGTCTGGTATGGAGTTACGTCATTATTATTTATTCTGTACTTACGTTACGGACTGTTATTTATTTCTTTATTTAACAGTAACGTACGCTATTAGTATAATAATATATCGGTTCCCTAAAAAAAATTCTATCCCGAACGGTTCGCGGTTTACGCCATGTTTTATAAAATTCCGAAAATTCGTACTTCTGCTCACATTTGTGGTCATCACGTCCGCAGTTTAATGCCTAGATCGGATTTTTTTTTCTTTTAATGTGTTCCCTAATAATGACGTTTCTAAATTACCTTTAAAAGTTGTCAACTACTATGGGCAGTATTTTACAAGACGGCACTAAACATAAGTTTAAATTTTTTACTTTATTTAACTGCTAAGTTTAAGCACCTGTGGTGAAAAAAAAAACTTATTGGATCTGTGTGGCCAACCATTTAAAAAGTTTGCCTATATCATACCATGTACTTAATGTTATTACTTACTGAGCTATAGCCGTTAATGTGTAAAAGTAGGCAAAGTATGAAACCTATCCAACTGCAGAGACGTGTAAGACAGGGTGACGTTATATCCCCAAAACTCTCCGAGAGGGTAATCGAGGGATTCAACTCGGCTGGGCAGCGTTTGGGAAATTACGACACATCTTCTCGTCAGGTATACTAAAAAACTTGAAAACGAGACTGTACAAATAGTGCGTGTTTCCAGTGATGACCTATGGAACTACAGCGTGGTTCTTCACTGCTGGCCGGAGGAGGAAGCTCAAAGTCACTCAGCGAGCCATGGAGAGGGCTATGCTCGTGGTTCTCTGCGTGATAAACTTAGAAATGAGGATATCCGCAGTAGAACCATAGTGACCGACATAGCTCAACGGATTAGTAAGCTGAAGTGGCAATAGGCCGCCATATAGCTCGAAGAATCGACAACCGATGGGAAAAAAATATTCTCGAGTGGCTACTTCGTACCGGCGGACGAAGTGTAGGGCGTCCCCCCACTAGATGGAGTGATGATCTGGTAAGACATGCAGGAATTCGATGGATGCAGGTGACTCAGGACCGTACTTTGTGGCATTCTTTGGGGGAGGCCTATGTTCACCAGTGGACTTGTGAAGGGCTGTGATGATGATGATGATGACTTTCACTATGCCTTCTCAAAAATAATTGAAGTAAATTAATTTTGTAAATTGTTTTCCTAAATTAATTTTGAGTATCATATGTAATAAAGACTATTAGATAAAAGTTAGGTAAGTCTATGCCCTGCAGTGGGACACAACAGGCTGAAAATAAATAATGGGAATAATAAAAGAATATCACACATCTATACTTTTTAATAAAATTGAAGTGTCTGTCTGTAATATCGAAATAATTACCTTGCATGCCATTAAGACATGAATTACCATTTTTAAATATTTTGTCTGTCTGTCTGACCAGGTTATTATTCAAAACGGCTGAACCAATTGTGATGAAACTTCATGAACAGATAGAAAGCAAAGCAAGGAGTGACAGCCTAATATTTTATCTAAAAATCTTTCATCTTTCATAGAATCGGAAAACATAAAATAATGTTTAACATAAATGACGTCACATTAATAGATCTAACGTAGGCAAATCAAGGCAGGATCTCTATTAAATCAATATTAATCAAATTATGAAACGCAATGAATAAAAAATGTGAGGTAGCATTCACAAGTTAATAGTTTTCTAATGATAAAGCTAGTTTATGCCATAGTAGCACGAATGCAGATAAAAAACAGTGTTGGGCACCGTGTGGTACCGCTCCTAAACGCCATAGATCATCAATCAACCTATATAGAACAGGGTGAACAAAGCCTGCTTTTAATTTATTTTCTCTGTAAAATATGGCAATACATTCACAAACCTGTACAGCGTTATTTTCAAAATGGCGGTTGGCCCGCGAAAATGGATGTGGTATTTTTGTTAAGTCACACGCGATGACTTGCAATATCTGAATCTTTGATATATATTAGCAATTTAAGTGGACAACATTTTGTTAATTTTTCAGATTACAATAGCGCTTTAGAACACTTAATTTGATGCGATTCTGGTTATAGCAGAGGTGCACCGATAGCTTATGGGAATTAAACCAATTATGTGATTATCATCACTATATAAATACAAAATTGCAATGGTACGAGTACTATGCTACTATATAACATATGCTAGCAGAATGTGTCAAATATCAAAAGGAAAGGGAGACTCTGGTGCAAAAATTTAATATTAATTTTTTTGAAACGGGTTGGTTTTGAATATACTTGCGGAGCAACACTCAGCGGTAGCAAAATCATTAATTTCCATATTCTTACCATATTGATTGCCCTTTCTAAATACTTAGGATTTGTGTAACAGGAACAAGTTATGTTACGATAAGGTTGAAATATCCTTGTAGGATAAAAGCCTTTTTAAATAAAGATAGATTTTATATGTGGTAGAGCCATGCTGCAGCTATATTAGTAGTATAGTTGTAGCACGAATGGGTCGGCTCGACCGGGGAAGGACCACTCCCTCACAGAATACCAGCGTAAAATAGCAGCCTAACACTGCTGTGTTTCGTGTGGTGAGTGTAGAGAACCGGAGCCCCTTTTTACTGGAAAAGAGGCATTCCATCTTAGTCCTCACGGGTGACAACGCATCTACATTTTGATTCGCAAACGGGGATACATGTAGATGTCTATGGGCCACAGCAACCACTTACCATCAGGTGGACTGTGTGCTCGTTTGTCACCCTATCCTATAAAAAAAAAGATAGATAATAAAAAATGACTTGCTAAATTCCCGCGTCTAAACTTATCGCAACGACGTTAAAAAGTAAAGTTACAGCTTGTATACCCACAGCTGGGAACAGCCCTTCTCTCAAAAGTCGCGCTGGGTTTCTTGCTGGTTTTTTTTATAGGATAGGGTGACAAACGAGCACACAGTCCACCTGATGGTAAGTGGTTACTGTGACCCATAGACATCTACATCTATCCTCAATAAAGACAGATGCAGATGCGTTGTCACCCGTGAAGACCAAGATGGAATGCCTCTTTGCCAGTAAAAAGGGTCTCTGGTTCTCTACACTTACCATACGAAACACAGCAGCATTAAGCTGCTATTTTACGCTGGTATTCTGTGAGAGCGTGGTCCTTCCCCGGTCGAGCCGACCCATTCGTGCTACAACTATACTACTAATATAGCTGCAGCATGGCTCTACCACGTAAAAACGTCTGGTTCTTCCCTGGGCAGAGGTTTTTTACGAACCGGTGGTAAAAGTAAAAAATGACTTTCAATCAGAATAACATATAATATTTATTGAATAAATAAATCTATTATATTCTCATCTCGGAGAAGACTATGTAACAGTCAGTCTTCTGCGTTGCTCCAACACATGTTGGCGGACTTCGCAAACGAGCACAATCTACCTCGCTGTAAGTGCATACTGTGGCCAATAGACAGCTACATTTATCCTCGACTAAAAACCAAAATATAGACACTCACTTGCATTAAGAAAGGATGCCGCGTCACCAATAATAATCGTCTCCGTTTCCCTACACTTACCATACAAAACACAGCAGATTTAAGCTGCTATTTCTAACTGGTATTTTGTAAGAGCGTGCTCCTTCCTCGGTCATGTCCGAATGGCTTTACCACTTAAAAAAGTCTTATTATGTAATTTCATGGTCCATAAAGTCCTCTGTATTGTAGACAAAGCACCCACACGCGCAATAACTGTCCGATTTAATTGTAAAGCGAGCGACATTTTTGTGGTTACGAATTACAGCGACTACAATCGAATTAGTGTTGCAAATTGGAACCAAACATAGATGATGCTGCAAATGTAGGCGTATAATTGGTCCAAAATTCATGTATTGTTTTGTAACCGCCCACAGAATGAAAACAAAATCGTTAAGTGTTTGAATGAAAAATTTTTAAGGCAAATATCTACTTAGAATATCTACTTAGAATATCTACTTAGAATATCTACTTAGAAACCTACCTACCTACCTAGCGGTAGAAGTGAAACTTTCAAATGAAATGAAATACTTAAAAATATTTCACGGCGAATTATTTATTTAATATTTTCAACCACAAGGGCGACATAAAATATGAGATAAAAGTTTAATTTTATAACAAATAAATGCGGTTGCCAACCCTCTTACCAAGGGAGGCAACTATAGCAAATATGCAAATATACCACTGAGGCATTCTAAGGGGGAAGTAGGTATATGTTCAGCAGTGGACTTTAATAGGCTGCAACGGTAACTGTTTATAATATATGAATAAAAATGTTTTCATCGTTTTACATCGTATTCCTTACATCCAAGTCCAAAATGAAACTCACATTTTGTGATATTTAATTTTTCTTGCATATTTCTTAACATAAATTTGTCAAATTTTAATTTAAAGAAAAAGCCCGATTTTATATTTTTTAATCTTGTTTAAGTTCCAACGTTGAACATCCGAATATGGAAACAGGAGACGAAAGCCTGCTTTTCTTGTGTGAGAAGCGCGACATGAGAAATTTATGGCATGTTAAATCCAATTCTTATATGCCTGTGAGTTAAGATCTTCTATCATAATCACAAGTACGCCATAGGCTTTCCCCAATAAATAGCACAAAATAAAATTTCGTGCGTTTCTTTTATTGCTTGAATTATATACATAAGTGTTATAATATATTTGATATACTAGCTGTTCCCCGCAACTTCGCTCGCGTGTAATTTAGGGTTTTAATTTTATTGCGTGGAACCCTAATTATTGTTCTAAACTAAAAGTAGCCTAAGTTACTTCTTATAACATCAGCTATCTGCCAGTGAAAGTACCGTCAAAATCTGTCCAGCCGTTTCGGAGATTAGACGGAACAAACAGACAGACAGACAGACAAATGTTTTAAAAATCGTGTTTTTCTTATAAGTACCGTATATACTTTCATATGCATATAGTAAAAAGCTGTTATTTTGACATTACAAACAGACACTTCAATTTTATTTATTTGTATAGATTTTTAATTCTTTATCACGTAAGACTCTATGATTTAAATAATTCTTATTTATATTGAATCAGATTTTCAAATATTATTAAAAAGTTTGTAGACTCTTGTCGACTCTTGTAGACAATTATACAGACGTCAAGCAGTTGTCAGACGTTCCGCTTGGCATGCTTCTGACAATGACAGGCTTGTCGAGAACGAATGAACTGGAAAGCCTGTCTTATAAAATGCGTCTGTTATGATCTGTTGGTTTCTTTTAATAAATAAATAATAAATGATTTTACAATATCCAAAATCACAACGGATGGTTTTACCAATCCATTTTAGTCTTTGTATATACTTCAATGCTTGTAACGTTTAGTATTAATTAATTTTTTGAGTGACAAAGATTGTTGACAATAGACAACGGTGAAGTGAAGGGGGACGGAGTCGGATATTATTTATATTTACAATTATTTTTATAGGCTAATAATCTTACGCTCACCAAATGTCGCTAGTTCGGACTGAGGTGAACTCATTTGTCACGCAGGTGGTCTTACAGTGACACCTTTGTTGAAAAGTGTTTTTTCGGGTTTCTAGTGTATGAAAAAACACAAAACAATACCTTTTTTTACAGGATAGGGTGACAAACGAACACACAGTCCACCTCGTAAGTGGCTGCTGTGACCCATAGACATCTACATTTATCCTCAATAAAGAATCAAAATGCAGATGCGTTGTCACCCGTGAGGACTAAGATGGAATGCCTCTTTTCCAGTAAAAAGGGTCTCCGGTTCTCTACACTCAGCATACGAAACACAGCAGTGTTAAGCTGCTATTTTACGCTGGTATTCTGTGAGAGCGTGGTCATTCCCCGGTCGAGTCGACCATTCGTGCTACAACTGTACTATTAATAAAGCTGCAGCATGGCTCTACCACGTATAAAATTAGTTCCTTCTTATTAAATTTTTTATACACATTTGAGTTTCTTTTTTATTTCTTTTCCTCTACTAGGAGTTTGCTTTATCAATTTCAGATCTAATTAATACAAAATATACTTAATATTTCGGAATGATCTTTACACTTTTCTAACAATTGTTTTTTTATAGGATAAGGGTGACAAACGAGCACACAGTACACCTGATGGTAAGTGGTTGCTGCGGCGCATAGACATCTACATATATCCTCTGTTACAAATCAAAATGTAGATGCGTTGTCACCCGTGAGGATTAAGATGTAATGCCTCGTTTCCAGTAAAAAGGGCCTCCGGCCACCTGCACTCACCAAGCGAAACGCAGAGGTAAACCTCTACTTTACGCTGGATTTCTGTGAGGTCATGGTACCACCCCGGTTCGAGCCGGCCCATCCGTGCGACAGCAAAAGCTGCCGCGTGGCTCTACCACTGAATAAACTTCTCCACCATGAGATCTGTCGAATATTTCAAGTCATTTCAAAGTGGCGCCGCCCTGGTGACAGAAACAACTCGCGAATCCTTCATTATTGTTAACTGCAACAAACATACCATAGAAAATAACACTTTTTATTCAATTTAACGTTCACAGATTAGGAATAATACTAAATGAAAGTCACCTTTTAATTTTACCACTGACCCGCCTGCCATGCGAACCGATTAAGGTAAATACCTGAAAGATTCCGCTAGTCATGCAGATACGTCTCTAAAAAACTGGTAAAACGTTTTGTAACATTAATACGTTCCTTACTATTGTAGGAATTTGGGGTAAGAGGATTTATTGTAGGCTTGGGCTTTTAAATGAAATTTATTGCTAAAAGTCACGTTAGTGTACGTTGATATGGTGGTACGTATTTATTGTTTCATGTTTGTATTCAAAACACAAAATTCTTATGTTTAACTTTAACTGATTTAATAAAGAAATTCCCGTTTTATTAACAATCCTGTTAAATTTGTAAAGCTTCATTATGTTTTTAAATGAAAGGCCTATTAAAAGCAATGTTTAAATTGGGGGTATTTAATAAAAAATTTGATTGCCTTCTTTGTCTAGTGGTTGTAGGTGCGACTGCTGATCATGTGGTCTAGGGTTCGATTCCCCGGCGGGGCCAAAATCTGTAATTAGGTTTTTCTGCCTAGAAATTCACAGTAGTAGCCTGGAGTCAGGAAGTTGATGGTGTTTCAACCCCAAATCTCGGAAAGCACGTTAATCCGTTGACCCTGCACCTGATTTCTCTCCAGTCGGAGTGTCTTCCCATCGGACTATGAGAATGCGTGCGGCACACTTGTGCACCATATAACATCCTGTCTTGCGCAGCGATGACTGATCTCCATTGAGACCGCCCGCCGTGACTGAATTTGGTCTGTAGGAACGTAGGAACATTATCTCTTCTTCTCTACATAGTGTAAAACAAAGTCGCTTACGGCTATCTGTACGCTTAGATCTTTTAAATTACATAACAGATTTTGATACGATTTTCATCAATAGACAGAATGATTCAAGATAAAGGTTTATATGTATAATACATGAATTATGAACCAGTGGTAAATAAAATAATGACTTTCAATAAGTATTATGTAATAATCCATATTGAATAAAAATCATTCTATTCTATTCTATTCATGTATATTATAGTAGAGAAAAGGCGAGAATTTCTATATGAAAATCAATTGCTGTCCGCTAGTCTCGCTAAAACTCGAAAACGGCTCGAACGAGTTTGATGAATTTTTTGTGTGTGTGTTGCAATGGGTCCCTAGATGTTTTAGATTCATATTTGGACCTGGTAGGTGGTGCTGTTGTCAAGAACCAGAAATCACCGGTACAAAACCGCTAGTTATGAAATAAAGAATACTTCAACTACTTCGTTGTTGAGACAAAACGAAAACATTTTTGTTTGAAGTTGGTTACGGTACTAGGCGGTAGGTGTTCACGGGCCTCGATTGCCACTTAGCATCAAGTGGACGGTTAAATAAGAAATGAGCTGCATTCGTATCTTGTACATCTTAACTGCACTGCTGTGTTCTGGTATGAATCGCATGGAAAGCCATAATTTGAGGTTGTAAGGTATTTCATCTTAGTCTTCAGAGGTGACAATTGCTCATTTCTTATTTCTAAAAAAAAAATCACTATATAATCGAATATTTTTTTTTAAATATCCAAGTCTTTTAATTTGAGAAATATCAGATCAGTGTGTGGCAACGTAGAGTACCTAATAGTTGTTGATAATAAAATCGTCTAAATAAGTAGTAAGTATATAATAATGATCATTATTATATACTTTAATCTGCCTCGTTGATCTCGTGGTTGTGAACGTGACTGCTGATTATGAGATCCTGATAAGAAAAATTCTCAGTCTCAGTCAGCTACACGGAGTCAGGAAGTTGGCGGTGTCTCACTGCCGTGCCTCGGAAAGCACGTTAAGCCGTTGGTCCTGCGCCTGATCTCTCTCCGCTCGTGTCGGATTACAGTCCCATCGGACTATGATAGTGAGGGAATAGAGAGTGCACTTGTGCTTGCGTATTCACCTGGGCACCATAATCCTGTCCTGCGCCTGTCTAGTCTCCGTTGAGGCTGGCCTCCGTGACCGAAATTCGGTTTGAAGAACATTATTATTACTTTAATCTAGAATAAGACCTTTGGCTCAACCGGGGAAGGAACACACTCTCACAGAATACCAGCGTAAAGTAGCAGCTTAATGCTGCTTTGTTTCGTGTGGTGAGTATAGAGAACCGGAGACCATTTTTACTGGAAATGAGGCATTCTATCTTAGTCCTCACGGGCGACAACGCATCTGCATTTTGATTCGTAATCAAGGATATATGTAGATGTCTATGGGCCACAGCAACCACTTACCATCAGATGGACTGTGTGCTCGCTTGTCACCTTTATTCTATAAAAAAAAATTACATAAATATTTCAAATTATAATTATTAGCCTTTTAAAAACTTTCACATAATATAACATGTAGTTATGTATTTGACGACAAAATATATGGCCGCAATAGAAGGATATATTTTTCAATCCCCGTTGTTATATTTGTCCGCAGAGGGAATGCATCTCAGTCCACATCGGCCAAGCAGGCGTTCAAATCGGGAACGCCTGCTGGGAGCTGTACTGCCTCGAGCACGGCATTCAACCCGATGGCCAAATGCCTTCGGACAAGACTCTGGGCGGCGGAGACGACTCCTTCAACACCTTCTTCAGTGAGACTGGAGCGGGCAAGCACGTGCCCAGGGCGGTGTTCGTTGATCTGGAACCTACAGTTGTTGGTGAGTTTTATATTACTTGTATTGTACTTTCGTTTATTAATTATTTAATCGTTTCGTTTATTAATGCTATTAACATATCCAACATATTTATACGTGGTAGAGCCATGCTGCAGCCATATTAGTAGTATAGTTATAGAACGAAAGGGTCGGCTCGACCGAGGAAGGACCACGCTCTCACAGAGTACCAGCGTCAAATAGCAGCTTAACACTGCTGTTTCGTATGATGAGTGTAGAGAACCGGAGACCCGTTTTACTGGAAAAGAGGCATTCCATCTTAGTCCTTACGGGTGACAACGCATCTACATTTTGATTCGCAAACGAGAATAAATGTAGATGTCTATGGGCCACAGCAACCACTTAGTATCAGGTGGACTGTGTGCTCGTTTGTCACCCTATCTAATAAAAAAAATAACAACAATCACTTAATAAAATTCTATCTTCATTCATATAGAATTAATACACGTGCTTGTACCTACTTATTCCTACTATGTGCTACTCGTACTATATCTACTTGTTTATCATACATACTAATTATATAGACGTGGTAGAGCTATTCTGAAGATATATTATTGTTGAAGCACGAATGGTTCGGTTCGGCCGGGGAAGGATCACACTCTCACAGAATGGTAGCGTAAAATAACAGCTTAATGATTTCTTATATTTACACTAATACTACACCTGGAATAAAACTAATTTTACGCAACTTAATTTAACTGTGTTTCGAATGGTGAGTCTAATGATCCGGATACCCATTCTACTGGAAACGAGGTATTCCATCTTAGCCCAAGGAGTCACAACGCATCTGCATTTTGATTTTTATAAATGTAGTAAAACGTGCTCGTTTTTCACCCTTATTCTATAAAAAATTAAGTGAAATTAAGACATTAAACAAGAAAATTATATAAAAAAAACATTACATCGAGATATTACAGTCAACAATACTTGTCTATTTACTGCTATTTTTTCTGCATTACTAATAAAGTACATTGTGAGATCTGAAGTAGCAGATGATGATGCAAAGTAACAAGTTCAAATAATAGACGAAATTGATACTTCCCATGATCATTTAATTCTTAAAATAAATTTTCCAAATACTGTGAAGAGAATAATCATTTCTGCGTCGCTGTTTATAAGTAAAATAAAATTCGATAACTTTAAACAAAAAAGAGGACTTAGATCAAATTGACTGATAACATTAAGTTATAAATTATACGAGCCGTGGTAGTTCAGCTGGTTAGCGTTCGCTGTAAGCTTCACAGTACGCGAGCAACCCCGGTTCGATCCCCGCCAGCACCAATGAAATTGTTAATTGCAATTTTAAGTGACTGATTTACCACGTGCTAAAGAAGAAAAACATCGTGAGGAAATGAGAGGAGGCCTGTGCCCAGCAGAGGAACGTAAATAGGCTGCAACTTTACTTTACTTTACTTTTATGCATTATACATACATTCATAAAGTCACACGTCCGTTACCCAGAGGGATTGGCCGAGACTACAGAGTACAGACTTCTGTTTGACACGATTCTGAGACCTCTAAAATTAATTGATTATACTATATATACATACTGAACATAGGTAAGATACCCATTTGCAAAAACTTCTGATAGGCTTCATTTGTGACTTGCTCAAGTATCTTTATTAGGCATACTAGTAACGCTATAATCATTGCTGACTACTTCGTTGGTCTAGTGGTTATAAAATGCAACTGCTGATCAGGAGGTCCCGGGTTCGAAACCCGAGTCGGCCCGATAAAGATCTATTATTGAGTTTTTCCGTCAAGAAATTCTCAGTAGCTGCCCGTAGTCAGGAAGTTGGCGGTGTCTCACCCCCGTGCCTCGGAAAGCACGTAAAGCAGTTGGTCCTGCGCCTGATCTCTCTCCCGTCGTGTCGGTTTACCGTCCCATCGGACAATGAGAGTGAAAGAATAGAGAGTGCACCTGTGCTTGCGCATACACTTGTGATATAATCCTGTCCTGCGCCGATGGCTAGTCTCCGTTGAGGCTGGCCGCTGTGACCGAAATTCGGTCTGGAGGACATCATTATAAATATTATGTGGTACGTGGGTCCTTCCTTCAAAAAAATGTTAATTTTAGCTGAAAGATTACCAGTTTTCAAGAAATAAATAAATATGGAAAATTATTTCACAATGGAACCATTGTTATAATAATGTTATTGAAAATAGTCGAATTACCTTTCGTTTCCTTTTGTCGACATTTTGATAAAACATTGCGGAATTTAATAGTTTATGTGCTTCAAGACTAACTTCATTCGGGAAGGTAAATCCGCAAAATTTTGAATTGTCTCCTTTAAAAAAAATTAAAACAAATATTCGACTGCAAAATTCAAAACGCGCTCTGGTACAAGTTATGAAAATAAACTTTATAGAGGTAAACAAATCACGATCATCATCATTACAGTCAATCGGAATTCCGTTGCTCAACATAGACTACACAAACACATTTTTACAAAGAGTGAGAGCGGCAATCAATTAAATGAATGATATTAATTTATTTTTACATGTAAGTTTAAGTGCTGCAACTATTTTATGGTTGTAGCACGAATGGGTCGGCTCGATCGGGGTAGGACCACGCTCTCACATAATACCAGCGTAAAATAACACCTGAATGCTGCTGTTTTGTATGGTGACTGTAGAGAACCTGAGATCCTTTTGACTGGAAATGAAGCATTCCATGTTAGTCCTCACGGGTAACAACGCATCTGCATTTTGATTCTTAATTGGGGATAGATGTAGATGTCACAGCATACACTTACCATAAGATGGACTGTTTGCTCGTTTGCCACCCTTATTGTATACTTTACTACCGACTTAAAAAAGGAGGAGGTACTCAATTCGACTGTGTTTTTTGTGTGTGTATTACCTCCATAACTTTTTTCTAGGTGAACCGATTGATGCGATGATTCTTTTTTTATTTGAAAGCTGCTGGCTTTGACCAAGGTTTTGAGTTATCCTTAATAATTTATATTGAAGTCGGTTGTACAAAATTTTTAATTTTACCACTTGTTATGCTAGCAAATTATTTAAAAAAGATGAATTGCAAATAAAAACTATCGCCAGCTATAAATTATTACGTAAAATGCCTCAAACTGAATCCTTGTAACGGACTGACCAATTTGTGTGGACGTTGTGTGAATGTTGATGTATGTGATAATGTCCTCCAGACCGAATTTCAGTCACAGCGGCCGGTCTCAACGGAGACTAGCCATCTGCGCAGGACAGGAGTATAGTGCCCAAGTGTATGCGCAAGCACAAGTGCACCCTCTATTCCCTCACTCTAATAGTCCGATGGGACGGTAATTCGAAACGACCGGAGAGAAATCAGGCACAAAACCAATTGCTTTACGTATTTTCCGAGGAACGGGAGTGAATCATCGCCATCTTCTTAATTTCGGGATGCTACTGAGAATTTCTTGACAGAAAGACCCAAAAACTGATTTTGGCCCGACCTGGGATCTCATGATCAGCAATAGCGTTTACGACCACTGGACCGTTGATCCGGCAGTCATGTGGTGGCGGTGTAATCATCTATCAACTATCATCAATTATTTCTGCCGCCAAATAGCATGCACTGCTGTGCTCCGGCGCCTGAAGTGTTTATATAGCCAGTAACCAGTATTAAACAAGCTGTAAGGTATTCCTTCTTATTCCTTACAGGTGACAACGCATCTGTAGCCTTTCCTCGAAGTTTGTTTAATGGAGGTCTTGTTGATCTATTGCACTATTGAATTGAACTGTTGAACTAATTTGGATTTTATAGGGGTTACAATAAAACACTATGTACTTTATCTGAATTCTTCTATTTAAATGTTTGATTTATTGGACTATACACTTTATTGGTGAAATAAATGATAACTCGTGTTTCAATCGCACAGCGCCATCTACATTTCTTTATTGCTACTAATTTTATAGTCTTAAACAAAGTTGTTTGCAAGTGTTGATGGGCTGCAGTTGCCACTTACCATCAGGTGGATTGTAAGCACGGTTGTCTTGTTTTATTTAAAAAAAAAAACAGTTTTTCACAAGTTTACTGGGCTTCCCTGAAGGAATGCCATAAAATGCGGCCCTGAGCCACCTGCATCCATCGATTTCTACATTTCTAACTGCACCTAATCGAATACCTTACTTAAAACGAAACATGAAACTGCCCTCGACAATTCATTCCCACCGGTTGCCGATTCTTTGAGCTATATGACGTATTGCCACTTTAGCTTACTGTTAAATATAATAATTACTGTTAAAAATAATAAGCCTAAATACAATATAGAAGTTTTCATTGCTTTCAAATCTCAACAACTATTTTAATATGTCTCGCGTCCAATGACTCACAACCAAGCTGATTCAGTTAATAGTTGGAAGAGCAATGCATGCAAATTTTTTTAATGCCCGAATAGCTAGGCATTAGCTATGCTTACTCAGACTTAATGACGCGGGATGAAAACATAGACAAAAAGCTATGCGCAATTGTTTTAGGTTCATCGTACACTAAAATAATAAACTGAGTTAACTTTTAAGTACCGAAGTGCATTTTTTGTAACGTTAGCACCGACGTGAGACCTGAGAGACGGCGTATATTAAGTAGTGTTTTTAATAAAGAGGTGATTTAAATATCCGTCTTTGCATTACGTTGAAAAATAAAGAGTTTTAAGAAAAAATAAGTTGAATTCAACCATATATTTTTTTATATATAAGGCTACAATAATATTTGACTTGAATTTTGGGGGAAAATCCGACTATTAAATATAAAAAAATCAAAACATAAAGAATTCTCTTCTCAGAATAACAAATAATAATATTTCTTACTTATGACTAATATAACTTTTAGTAAAAAAATATTTTTTTATAAAATAATGGTGACAAACGAGCACACAGTTCACCTGATGGCAAGTGGTTGCAATGGCCCATAAACATCTACATCTATCTTCGTTTGCAAATTAAAATACAGATGCCTCATCACCAGTGAGGACTAAAATGAATGCCTTTTTTCCAGTAAAAAGGGTATGCTGCTGTGTTTAGTATGGTTCTCTTCACTCACCATACTAAACACAGCAGCATTAAGCTGCTATTTTACGCTGGTATTCTGTGAGAGCGTGGTACTTCCCCGGTCGAGCGGACCCATTCGTGCTACAACCATAATATAGTTGCAGCATAGCTCTACCATGTAACTTAGTGTTAGTAATAATATCAAAATTAAATTAAAATAACATTAAACAGTATCACACCAAAAAAGAAAAACATCTTACTGTTCAATTTAATTAATAATATTAAAAGAAAGTCAAAAATATGGAACAATGATATTTTTAAAATATTCATAATTGCAAAGTTGGCTTTTTACCAGCTTAGTGTACGATGG
Source organism: Parnassius mnemosyne (assembly GCA_963668995.1). Classification (NCBI taxonomy): domain Eukaryota; kingdom Metazoa; phylum Arthropoda; class Insecta; order Lepidoptera; family Papilionidae; genus Parnassius; species Parnassius mnemosyne. The sequence goes on along the minus strand of CAVLGL010000104.1, from coordinate 8,981,994 downwards.
TCGTTACGTCTTATGTAATATTCACAAAGTCTACACCGGGCGTTGAACCCAGTGCACTGCTCGTTATTATTTCGCCACGGCTCCAATGTGTCATTAAGTGTTAATATTTATAACCCGAAAATTGCTCTTTAATTTTGCCTTGATTTAAATATTTGTCTTTTATTTTTCACAAGCCGTCACTAGCCATTACTCGACATGGGACACTTATAGAGTTTTGCATAATGTTGCTCGGTGCGCGGATTATAGATCTACATAAAGATTAAATACGCTTTAATATTATTTATCTTTATTTCAAACGGTCTAGATGAATTATGTATATGTTTTAAATACTAAAAAAAATGTACTAAAAAGTTGAAAAACATAATCGTTTATGCACTAGAATTTCTAACAAGTATAATAAAGATTACCCCTGTAAAAGAATCATAAAATCTGTCATAAAGTTGCTAAAATTCCAAAAATCAATATACAAAAATACCTTCCTCTTTTATAGATGCCATTTATTAATAAATGATTTAAAATTAAAAATTTTGTACAACCGACTTCAATATAAATTATTAAGAATAACTCAAAAACTATTGATCAGACCTTGATCAAATTTACATTGGACCATATGTGAAAGCTGATTCATATAAAAAAAGAATCATAGAAATCGGTTTGCCCAGAAACAAATTATGAGGTAACACACATAAAAAAAGTCAGTAGAAAACCAGAGGCAACCATGAGGACTGCCGGCAGAAGTAAAAACTCAATGACATACGCTTATACACAGGCCGCTATCCCCCTATCAAAAGTCGCTCAACACGGTTAAAGAAGTTTTCACTTTCATAAACTGAACAATGTACGGGCTATATGTACGTAAAACAAAAGCCTACATTAGTCCCATAGGTTTCACACATTTATGACAATAAACGAATTACGGAACGGGAAAATCTTTGCAGCTGATTACCTAGGCCAGTGGTCGGCAAAGTGCGGCTCCAGAGCCGCATGTGGCTCTTTGGCTCCTTAAGTGCGGCTCTGGGACAAATATCCACGGAAGGTGTATATTTTAATTTAAAAAAAAACTTTGTGAGAAAAAAATTACATCTTATTTTGATAAATTAAAATTCTTCTTTAAATCGAGAACATGTATAATTTTTTGTTTAAGTTAAAAGATAGATAGGTAATTAAAATGTTACATTGTTGTAAAAATACTTAACGAACATCGAGTTTAATTTTATTAGTTTTCGTAAACGTAAACACAAACCATGTACAAGCTACCGGCTGAAATTGTTCGTATATTTTCGGCGTACTCCGGTGTGATACAAAGGTACCACAAGCATGCGCGCGCATACTTTTTCTAAGCCACTACCTTACAAATTGGCATCACAGACCAGCAGTTGCAGTGTGAACAGTTTTGTCTTTTCTACCGTGTCTGCTGTTAAACACAACAACTTTTTAATAAGACAGGACTTATTAAAAAGTTGTTGTGTTTTTCAATCTAGTAGCACATCTTGCAGGTATTTTTATACGATTTTATTACACCTGCTATGTATGTTTGTGGTTCCTGTACAAAATGTGTGTAGTCGATTTCTCGATAACTTCAATTTATCCAAATATTGGAAGGTTTCTTCCATTTTTGATCATATTAAAAGTTTTGTTATTCTGATGATTTTTATTTTCATCAATTTAATAATGATAATAATTTTTTTTATATTCTACTAAGACAGCGCTTATCTACTATCCCACCTGATGGTAAGTGGTGATGTAGCCTAAGATGGTGAAGCGTACTGACTTAACAAAAGCCTATTCACTCTTGCCTTGAAGACACCCACACTGTAATCGAAAGGAAATACAGATGGCAGCTGGCAACTTATTCCACTCCTTTGCTGTACGCATGATGAACGACGTGGCGAACCGTTTGTTTCGAATGCGTCGTAAGTCGTGGCCGAACTTCTGGCTGTCCGATGGTGGAAGGGAGAGGGAGAAATTAAATTATGCAATTCCTGCGCACACTGTCCGACATGCATCCTGTACAAAACCGAAAGACTGGCTACTTTGCGTCTGTGTTCGAGGCTAGTAAGATAGGTTTTAACCAAATTCGGGTCACTAATAAGCCACTTAGCACGCCTTTCCATTGAGTCCAAAGCTGCTAGGTGGCATTTTGCAGCACCAGCCCATATATGGCAGCAATACTCCATGCACGACTGGACTTGCGCTTTATATAAAGTAAGCATCTTTTCCTCATATCCTTCAGGATATCTCAAACCATAACAACTGAAGGCAGTCGGTATATTTCAGAAATACATTTCGGAAAGAAGCTCCTTTTTGCAGTGAAGAGACACGCTTGTGTTTTGGAGGCGTTGAATTTCACAAGATTGGCATCACCCCATTCGGAGACCGCCTGTAGTGTGAGATTCACATGCTCTACCATAGTTTCTCTTTCGGACTGGATTTGATCCCGACTGGCCGTGGACTTGGTTGGTATCTCTCTACAACTGTGCTATCGTCTGCATACCCATAGATACTGGGCATAAGCGATCATTAATATGCAGCAGGAAGAGAGTTGCGGAGAGAACGGACTCCTGAGGAACACCGGCGTTAGTCGCCATAGGATCGGATGAGAAGCCATTAACGACGACCAGGAAGAGACCATTCACTCAGAAAGTCCTTTACCCATTCAATCAGACCAAGAAATAAGCCGTACGCTGGAAGCTTACCTAAAAGGCTAGTGTGCCAAACTCTGTTAAAAGGGCTTTGAGACATCAAGTGAAACAGTAAGTGCTTCCCAACTGTTCTCGAGTGCTTGAGCTGACGGATTTCGGCGAAACCCATATTGCCGGTCACTAAGTAGGTCATTCTGTTCTAGGTATGCCATTAAGCGGCCGTTGTACTGGTTGCTTTTGTTGTGTGTTGTACTGGTTATTTTAGAAAAAGGTATATTTAGAATATTTCTATAGGCACCCCAATTAACATAGCTAAAAAAAAAAAACAAAGAAAAACGGAAGATGAAAACCGTGAATTTAAGGTTGAGTGAACGGAGAATTTTGCGTTTATTCAAAGCTTAAATGGACTTCCGATATGTAAAATTTAGAGAGACACTTTACAAGAAAGCACGCCACATTTAGCACTAAATACCTTACCGGTGATGCAAGGAATAAAGCAGTTGAGGAACTTCAGAAGAGTCAAGAGTCGTCAACTTCTTTGTTTAATAACTGGATGCAATCTTCCAGTAATATTAATACGCCAAGTTTTGTTTTTAGCCAAGGATTGCTAAGAGAGTGAAACCGTACACAGACGGCAAATACATAAAAAATTGTTTTATAAATGCATCCGAAGAGTTATTTCGGGATTTTAAGTACAAAGCAGATATTCTGAAAAGAATTAAAGAGTTACCATTGTCTGCCAAAACCATTAAAGATCAATTAAAATGTGTTCGAATATATCCCAGAATATGGAAGATCTGAAATTGGTTACGGCTTTATCAATAGCAGTTGACGAGTTTTGTGACGTAAATGATATAGCGCAAGTTTCACTTTTTGTAAGATTTATGTCTCATTCAGGCCCTAAAGAAGAACTTTTAGGATTATTACCACTCAAAGGTCTGACGCGTGGAGAAGATATCACAAATGCTGTAATTAAGTGTATGGATAAACATCGTATTCCCCTGGATAAAATTGTGTCGATTTCAACAGATGGGGCCAAAAGTATGACCGGCGTAAGAAAAGGATTTGTTGCTATTTTGAATGAAAAAATTAATCATGAGATACGTGTTTACCATTGTATCATTCACCAAACAAAGCTTTGTGCGCATACATTTCCGAATGTAATTTGTAAAGTTAATGAATTAGTGATTACCATTATCAACTCCATTTTAGCTAAAGCTCTTAATTTATTTATTTATTTATTTAGATCATCGCCATTAATCATCGCCAATTCAAAGAATTTTTATTTGAAATGGAGAGTGGGTACGCTGATGTTCTGCTTCATAACAAGGTTCATTGGTAATCAAGAGGAAACGTTTTAAAACGTTTAGAGTCCATTTTTTCGGAAGTTAAAGCATTTTTCCTTGGGAAGGCAGTTCACAATCCAGAACTAACAGACGTACAGTGGATCCAAAACTTTTATTTTTACGGTAGACGTTACGTCTCATCTAAATCAGCCTAATCGTAAACTACAAAGGAAAGGAAAATTAATTTTTTCGACGTTGGAAGAAGTAATAACATTCGAAAAAAAACAATCCATTTTTGCTCAGGATTTTGAAAGGGAAACATTGCTTCATTTTCCGAGCCTGCTGAAGCATCGGCAAGAAAATAATTCCTCTATTGATAAACACCATATTAAAACAATAATTTTACATAAGAGGGAAGCATTTCTCAGCAGGTTTCAGGAATTTAAAAACAGCAGAGCAACTTTTTAGCATTTGTTAAAAATCCTCGTAATGCTACGATAACCGAGTTGAAATTTTCTCCCTTTGAAATTGACATTGGTTGCTTTGAAATACAATTGCTGGATTTAGAAAAACAAGGAGATATGGCGCTCTAAATTCGAACGTCTTTGTGTTGAATTGGAAATATTCTAGAAGAAAAAATGTGATCTTATTTCACAACTCAAGTGATCTGCTTTGTATGACCTGGAGAAGGAAGACTTAATCATTTTCAACGCTTGGAATAATATGCCTGCCTCTTACGATCAGCTGAAAAAGCTCACGTTTGCGGTTTTTTTCCTTTTCGGTTCTACATGTATATTATGTGAACAATCTTTTTCAAGCATGAACATTATCAAGAGTTAACTGAGAAGTAGTCTTATTGATGAGATTTTGGAATCATGCCTAAAATAAAAAAAAAACAACATATGAACCTAACTTACTCAAACTTTCCAAGGAGATGCAAGCACATTGTTCGCATTAATTTAGTGTACTACTAATTTAGTGTAATAAGAGTTTACCAAACAAGCTGATTTGGCTCCCAATTTTTTTTAAATTGTTGTAATGTTCATATTTGGCTCTTTGGCTAATAAGTTTGCCGACCACTGACCTAGGCTATCACGGTTCTTTCATACCATACTACTTACTTAAAATTATTAAATCCTCTGATGAAGAAGACATCTTTATCTATCTAGGGCGCCACGCTTTATTTCTCTTCAAATTTTATTGATATTTTTAAATTCCTTAGACAACCACCGTCGCCCGGTATATTGGCGACTGTCATGGATGTCTGGATGGATTCCAATCAAATGCTTGTTTAGAAATATTGTAGGGAATCCATCTCCATTCCATCCAATCCAGCTCCATTTTTAAATTGTTGGCTTACATTGGTCGGCTTCGAGCCTTCGAAGTCTCAGTACAGACAGGTCATAAAGTCGCGGATTTTGAGTTCTTATTCCACCCGCAGCCGAAGATTTTTACGTGGTAGAGCCATGCTGATCTATATCACTGGTATAGTTGTAGTACGAATGGGTCGGCTCGATCGGGGTGGGACCACGCTCTCACAGAATACCAGCGTAAAATAGCAGCTTAATGCTGCTGTGTTTAGTATGGTGAGTGTAGAGAACCGGAGACCCTTTTTACTGAAAACGAGGCATTCCATCTTAGTCCTCACGGGTGACAACGCATCTGCATTTTGATTCCTAATTGAAGATAAATGTAGATGTCTATGGGCCACAGCAACCATTTACTATCAGGTGGACTGAGTGCTCGTTTGTTACTCTTGTCCTATAAAAAACCAACATTTATACCTGTGTTCTTAAGATTCTGGCCTCACTGCATCCAAACCAACCTTCAATTTAGATTTAGAACAGGTAGATTGTTTTTTTTAAAGTCATTTCAAAATTAATTATTCAAGCCGTCGACGAGCTGTTCTAAATTTAAAGTGATATAACTGACTTCTGTGTACGGCGTCGAACAGGAAACTATCTATACTAGTTATCTGATAACCGAGAGAACATTGCTTGAAGAATGTAAAAAGATATATATATAGTATAAAATGGTTATAGTTTTAAAATCTTCGCTAGCGGCGCCAGTGGAGCATGGCGACTGACCGAGTGATGCGTGACGGATTATATTCTAATTCTAATATCAATAATCGACTCCTTCTTTTTTATATATAAGGGCATGCGTCCAACCTGATGGTAAGTGACTTACACCGCCCATGAATAACTGCAACACCAGGGGATTTGCAGGTGTGTTGCCGGCCTTTTATAAACAAGTAGGCTCTTTTCTTGAAGGTCTCTAAGTCGTATTGGTTCGGAAAAATCGCTGCTGATAGTTCATTCCATAAGGAAGTTGTGCGAGGAAGAAAACTTAGAGTAAATCGTACAGTGGTGGACCGACAATTATACACACGGTATCGCGAGTTTTGACGCAATGTGCAACGGTGAAATTTAGCGGCTGGAATTAGTCTGCCGTCTCGCAGGCAAACGTGAGAAGCGAGCACACACTGCACTAATCCTGTAAATCGATGCTGTGACGGGCAAAAGTCGACCAACATCTATTCTCAGTTAAGAGTCAAAATGCAGATGCGTTGTCACCCCTGAAAACTCAAACAAAATGTCTTGTTAGCAGTAAAAAGTGTTCCGATCCTCTAAAAAAATATTCATCATACGAAACATAGCAGCTTTATACTGCTGTTTTACGCTGATATTCAACCCATTTGTGCTGCAGCTAGAACTTAATCACAATGCTTAGACATATTAGTGGTCGCAATGAACTGAAATAAACTCCACTATTCGTAGTTTTATAAAAAAAAAAGTGCCCTTAGTAATTTGTGTTGCATTGACCCGGTAATTTGTCCGCGACGAACTATGACACATTCCTTACAGTAATCTGCAAATGAAGACAGATATGTTTTCATTAGCGAAAGCAGCCGAGCAGTAAGTAGTTAAGCTGAGACTGACGCCCTCGTCTAATGACGTTCGTTTTAATTCAATTTGTTCTCACAGCTGCAATTGCTAACGTTTTATGAGGTAATGAAGTGCAGAATAAACTTCTCAAGTCTATTACGTGTGATAATGTTCTCAAATTAATTAAATTTTGTCGTGGTAGATATATATGGCTGTAACACGAATGGTTGGCTCGACTGGGACAGGACACGCTCTCACAGAATAGTTGCGTAAAATAGCAACTTAATGCTGCTGTGTTTCATATGGCGAGTATAGAAAACCGCAGACCCTTTTAAATGGAAACGAAGCATTCCATCTTAGTTCTCAGATCTTAATCTTAATCAGAATCTTAGTTCTCTGACAACGCATCTGCATTTAGATTCTTAATCGAGATATATGTAGATGTCTACGGATTACAGCATCTACTTACCATCAGGTGGACTGCGCGCTCGTTTATAACCCTATTCTTTAAAAAAAGTTTGTAAATTGCAGCTAATAAATTAATATTATGTTATTAAACAAGATCATGTAGTGGTGGCGTAAGTGAACTTCTCACCCCACCCCATTACGTCTGTCGTTATTTATCTACTTATTTCACTATTTACTATTTACTTAGTGGTCAGCCACCGCAGAGTCTAGATCACCTGAAGATGCCTAGTGTAGAGGCGAAACACGTGTCGTATTGTCGTCAGTGGTGTGTCTTTCCTAGTGTAGTGGTGTTGGTAGTAGTGGTGCTGGGATTAGTGGTGACGGTAATAGTGCTCGCAATTGAGGGAGGGCGGGAGGTGCTCTTCAAATTAGGTAAGGCACATCATTTTATTTTATCGAGCGGATGTACACGAAGTAATTTTTTACCAACTTTAATATAATGGACTTCCGCAAAGTAACGCCTGATTCTATTAATTATTCTATTTCTATTTCTAAAATCTACCTCCAATGGGAGAGGCTCATGCCCAAAAGTGGGCCTTTTTTAAACAAATTTATGAAATAGGAAATACAATAATGAGGTTAAGACTAAAATTTAGTCTTTTTTTGTAAGTAAAAACTCATGATGGTTAGTTGGTAGATAGCTAATTTTAGTAATATCGAGTTACCGCGAGGGTTAAGTAGAAATAACTTTAACAAGCGGTTTCGTCTTATGTAGATGTTTTTTTTACAAATAACATATATTTTATTGTGGTGGCCCTGCCGCCTCTTTTCCCAGATTTCGTTATTGTTCTTATATCTTATAATAGTATCGCCGGCTATGCCTAGGTAGATTTACGATAATCATCAGACCATTTGTTTTATAAATTTTTCGATTAAGTCTCCACGTTTTTGATAAAATATAGCCCAGGCCGCTCCTGACATTGCTCTCTATCAGTTCGTGAAGTTTCGTAACATTTGGTTTAGCCATTCCAAAGATTAGCCCAGACTGACAGAAAGGACAGACGCACTTTTAGTAATGGTTTTTCATGTCTTAATGACATGCAAATAACTCTTTCAGCTCAAAGGCAGTTTCAATATTACAGACAGACACATTAATTTTATTTATTTGTGTATAGATGAAAACTAATTTAGTGGCCTCTGTTGGGTTAGCTTCATTACTTAACACTTATTTTGTTAGCGGTGTTAGAACCACGCGGCAGGTTTTGATGTTGCACGTATGGGCCGGCTCGAACCGGGCTGGTACCACGACCTCACAGAATACCGGCGTGAAGTGGAAGATCTGCTCCTGCGTTTCGTCTGGTGAGTGCAGGTGGCCTGAGGCCCCATCCCCCCCCCCCGCCCGCATCAACATGGTAGCGGAATTAAATCAAAAACTACCCCAGGAGGGTACCAGCACCCCTGAAGAATCCCTCGCTAAGCGTCCACGACCATGCTACTCCACACCTGAGCGTGGGTGCTCGGGCTGTCCCGCGTATTCCCGGGGGGAGGGGGGGGCAACGTGGCAACAACGCAACTGAGCAACAAGACTAAGGCGACCCCTGCTACGCTATCCGTGAATTTCAGCAACATCAGGGGACTTCACTCGAACCTAAACGCCGCTCTATAGGTCCCATAGCGGTAATGCCGAAACAAACCGACCCATCGACCACGTCCAAATGGCTACAGATTCTTTGCTACAACAGGTCCCATCCGCAGAGATCGTGATCCTTGGCGATTTCAACGCTCACCACGCCGAATGGCTCGGTTCACATTTAACCGATCATGCGAGGAGATCTGTTTATGACTTTGTCTTGGCATATGGTCTGACACAACTGGTTACTTCGTCTACGCGGATCCCAGATGTGGAGGATCATACACCTTCCCTGTTGGACCTTCTGCTGACCTCTCATCCGGACGGATATCAGGTTTCCATCGATGCCCCTCTCGAACGCTGGTGTTCTACAAGACTGCGTGCTATCACCAACGCTGTTTCTTCTGCATATCAATGATATGTTGCAAACCGGTAACACTCATTGCTATGCGAATGACAGCACTGGTGATGCTCTATACACCGACCGTGTCAATATTTCTCGGGAAAACGTCGCCGAGTACCGGAACAAACTTGTGTCTGAAGTCGAGTCTTAGGTGAACAAAGTCTCGGATTAGGAGTTTAAGACACAAGTTTGCGCATTAACCACGGGGAGTGCTCTGAGGAATTGTTCGGATTAATCCCAGCCGACAAATTTCACGAACACACATCGCGGCAGAACTCCCGATACCATGCACACCATCTGGATGATTGGCGGTCCACCACTGTGCGATTTAGAAGATGTTTTCTTCCTCGCACAACTTCCTTGTGGAATCAATTACCACCAGCGATTTTTCCGGACCGATACGACTTAGGGACCTTCAAGAAAAGATTCTACTCTTTTTTAAAAGGCCGGCAACGCATCTGCGATTCCCCTGGTTCCCCTGGTATTGCAGTTGTTCATGGGCAGCGGTAGTCACTTACCATCAGGTCAGCCGCATGCTAGTTTGTCTCCTCTCCCATAACAAATAAAAAATTAATACTTAAAACAAATTTTTACTTTGCTTTTATGAGCGTGCAGTATGGGGACGCAAACAACAACGCTTGTTTTCCACGTCACGCTGCACGCTCCGCCAAACGCTCTCTACTTACCTAAATATGCCTTACCTAAATATTCCTAAGCAAAAAATTTTTTTTTTCCAATAATGTTTACTTCATGTTAATCCGTGTTTATAATAAACTACCTAATTTCTTCAAATCACTTCATGTAAAGATGTTTAAAAATTTCTTTTAGACAAGTACTACTACTCAACTAACGATTTCCTAAATGAAACATTTCACATAAATCGATTTAAAATTTTGACATAAGTTATTGCCTCCTTAATTTTTAAAATAATTTCATGACACCTATAATCTACGTATATTAATTTATTATTCTTCCAATATATCTTTAAATATTTGCACGCCCGGAACACCGCAATACTATGGACTCCAACCTATATTTAGTAACATCATTGCAACAACATTCTAAAAAATAAATTAATTATTACGACCCTGAACCTAACACACAATCCACCTGATGATAAGTGAAGACTGTGACCCTAATTAATCCTAAGTAAGGATCAAAATGCAGATGCGTGAGGACTATGGTAAATAAAATAAAAAAAAACTGGTGGTAAATAAAATAATGACTTTCAATAAGTATTATGTAATAATCCATATTGAATAAAAATCATTCTATTCTATTCTATTCTATTCTATTCTATGGTTGAATGCCTCGTTTCTCGGTTCTCTACACTCACCACACGAAACACATTTCACGCTAGTATTGTGTAGAGCATGGTCATTCCCAAATCAGCCATAGCACACCTCAGCTGTACCACGTACAAAAACATACAGCAACTTAATATGTCTGTTTTTTATATAATAAGGCTGACAAACGAGCACATAGTCCACTTGACGGTAAGTGAATGTCCTGGCTCTTATCTACCTTTACCCTCAATTAAGAATCAAAATGAAAATGCTGGAGATCTTAGGACTAAGATGAAGTGCCTCGTTATAAGTATAAAGGATCTCCATTTCTCAAACGTAAAAAGTATAAAGGATTCATTTTAACAGTGGTAGAGCCACGCGGCAGCTTTTGCTGTCGCACGGATGGGCCGGCTCGAACCGGGGTGGTACCACGACCTCACAGAATACCAGCGTGAGGTTTACCTCTACGTTTCGCTTCGTGAGTGCAGGTGGCCGGAGGCCCTTTTTACTGGAAATGTGGCATTCCATCTTAGTCCTCACGGGTGACAACGCATCTGCATTTTGATTCGCAAACGAGGATAGATGTAGATGTCTATGGGCCGCAGCAACCACTTACCATCAGGTGGACTGTGTGCTCGTTTTTCACCATTATCCTATAAAAAAAATTAAGAATCAAAATGAAAATGCTGGAGATCTTAGGACTAAGATGAAGTGCCTCGTTATAAGTATAAAGGATCTCCATTTTTCGTCACTACACCATACGAAACACAACGGTATAATGCTGCTATTTCACGCTAGTATTCTGTGCAAGCATGGCCCTTCCCCGGTTTAGCTGACTCATTGATGCTGCAGCTATAATATGCTTCAGCTCTACCACCTACAAAAACATACAGCAACTAGACATAAGACGTCTGTCATAAATATACAGTAACCAGGAACTGTTCCTCCTGCCGCAGACGAGGTCCGCACGGGCACGTACCGCCAGCTATTTCACCCGGAGCAGCTGATCACTGGCAAAGAGGACGCGGCGAATAACTATGCGCGCGGACACTACACCATTGGCAAGGAGATCGTGGACGTCGTGCTCGACAGGATCAGGAAACTCGCCGACCAGTGTACCGGCCTGCAGGTAGGGAATTACTTAATTTATACGATTGTTATCACTTGGTAAATCTCCAGCTTCGTTTTTGTTATTTGTTAAACACTTATAAATTTAGTTGCAACGACAATCACAATATTTATTTAAAATTATTATTATACTAATTATAAAACCAAACGGTTTCGCCTAATGGCATCAGAGTATATACCCCGTATAGATATACTACTCGTATAATTTGAAATAAATATTGTGAAACTAGTGCAAGTGTTTTAATCAAAATCACATAAATTACTTAATACTTGCATATTTTTTTCTTTTTTTATAGGAGAGGGGGCAAACGAGCATGCGGCTCACCTGATGGTAAGTGACTACCGCCGCCCATGAACAACTGCAATACCAGGGAGGGAATTGCAGATGCGTTGCCGGCCTTTTAAAAAGGAGTAGGCTCTTTTCTTGAAGGTCGCTAAGTCGTATCGGCCCGGAAAAATCGCTGATGGTAATCGATTCCACAAGGAAGTCGTGCGAGGAAGAAAACATCTAAATCACACAGCGGTGGACCGCCAATCATCCAGATGGTGTGGATAGTATCGGGAGTTCTGCCGCGATGTGCGTTCGTGAAATTTGGCGGCTGGGATTAATCCGAACAATTCCTCAGAGCACTACCACGGGGGTAGATGCGAAAGAAAATGCAAAGGGATGCAACATCTCTTCGCAGTGCCAATGAATCGAGCCGATCGGAAAGGACTCGGTCGTCGACGATTCGAGCCGCTCTGCGCTGGATGCGGTCAAGTGGAAGGAGCTGCCACTGGGGAGGCCCTGCCCAGAGATGGGAATAGTATTCCATGTGAGGCCGAACCTGCGCCTTGTAAAGTTGCAGGCGGTGTGCCGGCATGAAATACTATCCCGCTCTGCTGAGCACGCCAAACTTTTTAGAGGCCAATTTGACCTTATCTTCCAATTGACTACGAAACTGCACGTCACTCGATAAGTCGACGCCGAGGATTCCAATACTAGCTGAGGCAAGAAGGGGAGTGCCTTGAAACTGAGGAGATACGACATAGGGGTTCTTTTTAGCGGTAAAAATTTTTATAGCTAGCCACTCAGTTAGGAAAAGGTACAAAATGGATGGGTGCTTTAAGATAAGATAAGATAAGATCATTACACAACTAAAAATAAAAGGTAGACAATTAATGTAAATGATTTAATAACAATAGTACTACATTAACAGTAATTGTTAAAGATTTTTAATTGAATTTTTAAATCACCAACATTTATTTTAAAGTATAATAAAATTGGTTTTCCTCCACAAGCTATCGCCACTCGATATTGGCGATTAGCTTGTGAAGGAGCTTATGGATAGCTTGTAACAACACAGGCATCGAGGCGGTCCTCGTTGCCTGTGTCTCCGTCAACCTTAACCGCCGACGCTCCTATAGAAGTCGCTGACGTCGCCAGTGATCTACTTCCACTGCCTTGGTACCTATGTCCCTATCGTTGATAACCGCCAACGCTGCTATAGAGTTCGCCGACGACGTCACTGCCACGGTGCCTGTGTCCCCGTCTATCATTACTGCCGATACTGCTATAGAAGTCGTCGACGCCGCTGGTGATCTACAAATCACTACCTTCACTACCTTGGTACCTGTGTACCTGCCTTTGATAACCGCCGACGCTCCTATAGAAGTCGCTGACGAAGTCACTCCCACGGTGCCTGTCTCCCCGTCTGCCATAACTACCGATGCCGCTATAGAAGTCGCCGACGTTGCTACCTCCACTGCCACGGAACCTGTGTTAACCGATGACGTAGATGTTACTGCTTCAGTTGCGTTAAGGTATAAATCCACTAGTCACCGACCAACGTAAAAAAAATAATAATAAAGCCAAACCAGAGTCTTGAAAAAAGTATATAGCGAAAATCATGCGTTAAAGTGACCAATCCTACAAGAATAGGAAAGGAACAATTGTTGATGCGAAAAATTGTGTCCCTACAGATTGCAGCAAGTGTAATCAAAATTTTCATAAAATGTTGGAGAAGGCCTTTATCGCGATTTTTGGGAGCTCCAAGTAAAGTAAACACCAAAAAATTTACCTTTCAGCACTTATAAGACACGCAAATATTTAACGATTCAACGAAAGGGTATTAGCTAAAAAAATCGCGGTGTTTCAAGAGAATATTCCCTCTGTCACAGAACTATGGGTAAAATAAGAGGTTACCAAAAAAAAATTTTTGCAATACTTTTAATATCAGTACAAGTGTGATTGATAGTTGTACAAAATATTTGTGGCAGAATTGCGTAAACATGTTTCCCGGAATTGTTTCTCACTGTTGCAGAAAAGACTCGAGAAAAAAATATTTGGAGAGTGTTCGTTCTAATAAGGCTCGCTTATTTAAATTATACAGACAGGAATTCCGCCCGGAAATAAACATGAATCCTATTTCTTCGTATGTATATGAATAAATTTTTAAATATTACGACCCGCCGCTAGCATTTTATAAGCCAAAAAAGGATCAGGGCACGAAATGTAATGATTATAAATATGCTGAAGACAAAACTGATGTACAAAGAGATTATGACGAGCACAAAGAAATAAAAAAGGAGTCTTTAGAAATAAAAGCGAATGATAAAAAGGAAAGCATAGACAGCAAAGGCTGTAAGCGTGCCATAAAATTCGACTTGCAAGCAATATTGCCACTACCTTATACTGGCGACTCCAAAATCGGCTATTTCCATTTACAATTATACGATTTTAGATAACTATCAAAATACAGGACTGTGTTATATGTGGGACGAATGCAACGGGAAAAAAGGCAGCACGGAAATTGAATAATAGAATTGCCTGAAAATATAAAATCAGATTCATCATTTTCTGATACGTGCAGCGGTCAGAACCGTAACAAATATGCTACATTGGCTGTTTTGTATGCTGTGATAAATAGTTCACATTTGGAAACAGTTAACCTCAAATATATGGAACCTGGTCATCCTTTTTTTAAAAAGGTAGACTCTATTCATGCAAGTATAGAGCGTTCCCGAAAACAAAAAAAAATCACTGCAAGGGAATATGCTTTAGTGATCACTTCTACAAAATCCAAGCCTAAGCGAAATGTCTTCATGGTGAAATATTCAGACTTTTACGATTCAAAAGATTTAGAAAAGTCACTGATTTGTAATACGGTAAAAAAAAACAAAAATAATGAAACCCTAAAGTGGATGAATATCAAATGGATTCAAGTAAGAAAAGAGTCCCCAGGATCAATCTGCTACAAATATAAATTGAGTTTTACGGGGTAGAGCCATGCTGCAGCTATATTAGTGACGTAAGTGTAGCACCAATGAGTCGGCTCGACCGGAGATTGACCACGCTCTCATAGAATACCAGCGTAAAATAGCAGTGTAACGCTGCTGTGTTTCGTATGGACTGTAGAGAACCGGAGACCCCTTTTACTGGAAAAGAGGCATTCCATCTTAGTCCTCACGGGTGACAACGCATCTGTATTCTGATTTGTAATCAAGGATAGATGTAGATGTCTATGGGCCACAGCAACCACTTACCATCAGGTGTGTGTGTGACTGTGTGCTAGTTTGTCACTCGTATCCTATAAAAAAAAAAGCCATCTATTGATGAAGAAAACATAATTAACGATTGTTCAGAATCTGATAATACCGACAAACAACAAGAACCAATGAAAAAATGGCCGTGGTAATTAAATATAATGAACCACTGATCTCATAACTAATTGGAACTTTAGAATCAATTTCATTGTAGTTTTCAGTTTTAAATTTCACAGAGGTTTTTACAATCCTATGTATGTAGTGGAAGGTAGTCACTTACCATCAGATCAGGATATAGAAGAGGGCATCGACTACAATATTTGCACAAAAATATTGGGGGGGGGGGGGGATGATTTTGTTGCGTTATACAAACTACTGTCCAATTTCGTCGCTTAGATGTGTGTCGTAAAAACAGACTATGGAAAAAGCTTACAATAGATTGCGGTATACCTTTGAATATATTTCAGGTGTAAAAGACCCAGCTCGTCAAGGTACGAGACATCCAGCGAGATTAGCCTAGTTGATTTCTTACAACCAAACACTAGATATGTCGTATTGTAATCGCATAATATTTTACAAGGTCGTCATCGTCATTCGTTGTAATGCTCCTTGAAATGTTTGCAGTGCATTTGTCGTTTCTATAAACTACATTATTTTACTTATAGCTCAGCTTTCAAAATCTTTAGGCTTTGTCGATTACGCTCATTAAAACGTGCTGAACGCTCTTTCGTATATTATGACTGTTCGGGTCGATAGTAATTAATTTTAAACTTACTTCCAGATGAACTAGATTTGAAATTTCGAACATAGCTCAGAATTGGATGACAATGTAAGAATTTAAAAAAGTACTAGATATATTATGTAAAATGTTCTAATTCGTAATTTTTAAAAGTTTTACATGTTATTATCTTTAGCTGCATTAGTTCCACCGTGTAATGCTCGTTACAAAATTCTTATTTTTTCATTTTAACTGTAAATATATTTCATTCTAACAAAAATTTACAACATAGCTAATGAAATGCGCAGGGCTTCCTGGTATTCCACTCGTTCGGCGGCGGCACTGGCTCCGGCTTCACGTCGCTGCTGATGGAGCGCCTCTCCGTCGACTACGGAAAGAAGTCCAAGCTCGAGTTCTCCATCTACCCTGCGCCACAGGTGATTCTTCCGTTTCGCTTTTTTTTATTTAGGGAATTTGAAATAAAACTTA
The DNA here is from genome assembly GCA_963668995.1 of Parnassius mnemosyne. NCBI lineage: Eukaryota > Metazoa > Arthropoda > Insecta > Lepidoptera > Papilionidae > Parnassius > Parnassius mnemosyne. The sequence goes on along the minus strand of CAVLGL010000104.1, from coordinate 8,965,591 downwards.
AGATACCCAAGTTTCAGCTGAACCATAACGTCTGGACCGTAGCGGCTTGACCAAAGAGGAACCATACTAATGATTTTTTATATTTACACGAATATTACACATTGAACAAATGTACAGTAATGTGTAATGGCGGTGTTTGCCGTGTAGTAGTGCTGTAAGAATGTGCACTAGGCCATATCGTTCCGCGTTTGTCGTAAGAGGCGACAGATGGAAAGTGAAACATGAGATGGAAAGCAGCAAAAAAACTCAAAGCAACTCAAAGTTATAAAAAAACTGCGGTTGCCAACCCGCCTGCCAAGCATGGCTACCATAGCAAAATCCCCCTTTGAGGCAATCTATGGGGGAGGACATTGTTCAAGAGTTGACTTTTATAGCCTGTAATGGATGGATAGATGGCTAGATGGATAGATGAACAAAACTAATTTTACGGATTTTTGGAAAGATGTTCCTTATCGGACGGTATGGTTGGCGGATGGGAGCTAGGCGACAAAAAGTTTAAGATTTTTTCGTCACTACCCCTTGTGTCATAGTGTATTTTATTTTTATACGTGGTAGAGCCATGCTGCAGCTATATTATGGTTGTAGCACGAATGGGTCGGCTCGACCGGGGAAGGACCACGCTCTCACAGAATACCAGCGTAAAATAGCAGCTTAACGCTGCTGTGTTTCGTATGGTGAGTGTAGAGAACCGGAGACCCTTTTTACTGGAAATGAGGCATTCCATCTTAGTCCTCACGGGTGACAACGCATCTGCATTTTGATTCGTAATCGAAGATAGATGTAGATGTCTATGGGCCGCAGCAACCACTTACCATCAGGTGGACTGTGTGCTCGTTTGTCACCCTTATCCTATAAAGAAAAAAAAATGTCGCTTCATTTTAATAGACGCTAATATTAAATTTTTTGATATTTGTTAGTCAATAATATAATGCGTTTATCAATAATAATATACTATGAAAGGAACTTCGTACCAACCGAGTGTTCCACGACACTCACGCATGTTTTTTATTTAAGTTATAGTTAATTACTTATAGGTATTCTCAAATAATTACGAGCGTGAAGAAACTAGCTGTCCGTGTTAATTTCATTTAATTAAATTATCAAGCAAATCAAATCGGCAAGAATATGCGCCATGGATATCACTTAAGAAATCGACTTTCAAGTATAGAACTTTATCCATGTAAAAAATAAAGTTACAATCAGAACGTAGTGATTATATACTCTTTGGTTACAATCTACTACATAGACTAAGAATATACACAGGCCTCATCTCTCAATTATTAGAGGGTTATGGAGCAATAAGTCGCTGCTCCAATGCGTGTTGGCGGTCTTAACACGGCCTCTGAATATTTTATTGCTGAGACATTCAGGTTTCCTCACGCCGTGTTCCTTCATCACCGGTCAAACTTGAGCTACTAGGGTACTGCAAACGGAGCGCTTTTAACCTCTCACCTTTTACAGCACTAGCTTAAGGGAGTAGCGTAGTGAATTCTCTCCTGCTCCATATTCCGTCTACTAGGTACTAGGGCTCCTTTACTGCATAGGAGTTTCTCTGGGTAGGTACCCTCTCCCACCCATCTCTGTCGCCAAATAGCAGTGCTTGCACTGCCGTGTTTCGTTGTGACGTGTATAAAGAACCAGTTTGAAAAACTCATAACCGGTCGAAACTGCTTTTGACTGCAAAAATCAGGCAAAAAATCGTTTTGACCGATGTCCTTAGTCAAACACTTTTGACTGATGTTTGTAGTCAAAAGTGGTTTTAACCAACGTTCTTAGTCAAAAGTGGTGTTGTCTGATTTAAACTTCAGACTATCGGTTAAAACTCGCAATATCAGTAACAGTAGGTTATGGTGCGGCTGAGGTGGCCCTTGGGCCACCCTAAAGCCGCGTTCATTATAATGATATAAAATATAATATTGAAGAAATTGAACTTTTTTAATTTCAGAAATTCAAAAAGTAAAAGTCAAAAGAAGTTTTGACTAACATTGCTGGTCAAAACTACTTTTAATCGATGTTATTTGGTCAAAATCACTATTACCCAATATTTTTGCAGTTAAAAGCAGATTTGACCAACGGTCTTAGTCAAAAGTACTTTTGACTGCAAAAATGAGTTAAAATTGGTATTGACAAACATCCTTAGTCAAAACTACTTATGCCTGATTTTTTACATTCTAAAGTGGGTTTGACCGGTTATGAGTTTTGCCTGTAACATATCGATTACATAAAAGAAAACTTATGTTTGCTGAGCGCAGAGTTTATTTTTATGAATTTCTTTCTTAATTATTACTGAAAGGATAAATAATTTATGGTGTACTATTAGGTGTCGACAGCGGTGGTGGAGCCGTACAACTCGATCCTGACGACGCATACAACGCTCGAGCACTCGGACTGCGCCTTCATGGTGGACAATGAGGCCATCTACGACATCTGTCGGAGAAACCTAGACATCGAGCGCCCCACCTACACCAATCTCAACCGGCTCATCGGACAGGTAAAATGGAACATGGAGACGACCTCTATCGCCTTAAAATTTTATAGCCGCGAGTAACGTGTTCAATTATTATCCAACTGCGCGACGCAAAGGAGAGTAATGTGTTTATCAGCCTATGCATGTATGTACGTATCTTTGTATTTTTGTGACGCTCTAGAAACCAAAAGCGCGGGCTGATTTTGATAATTTTTCGGTCTATCTATTTGTCTGGAACTCGTGAGTGTCATGACAGTAGTCAAAATTCAATATGGCGACAACCAGTCGCCATATTGTTAAAAAGAAAAAATGAAAATCGATGAACTTATGTCAAGTAGGGTATCATTAAATAGGTCTTTAAAAATCGTCTTATGTTTTTGTAATCATGTTTCATTTTGAATGACCATTTAGGATCTCTATGATTTAAAGTTAGTAACCATTCTTACTTAAATTTTCAAAACTTATAATGAAGGTGTGATCAAGTTCTTAAATAATAATTTAATAGGTCTTAATAGTAAATTGTTTGCGTAGAGAGTATTTTAAACAGTATTTAATCATAAGACTTGTTTTGTGTTAAATATCTCAATTCCTCGCTAGCTTACACAACCATAGCATGCTCTGCTATTTTGCATCTTTATTCTGTGCAAGCTTGCTTCTTTCCCGATCAGCCCACTCGACGACCTATTCGTGCTCCACACACAACACAGTTGCAAGGTTACAGCCCGGCTTCACCATAATAAATATTATAATTAAATACCGCTTTTTTTCTCCTGACCGAATTTTGGTCACGGCGATAAGTCTCAGAAACTAGCCATCTGCTCAGGACAGAATTATAGTGCCCGAGTGTATGCACAAGCACAAGTGCACTCTCTATTCCCTCACTCTCATAGTCCGATGGAACGGTAATCCGACACCACCGGAGAGAAATCATTCGCAGAACAAACTGCTTTACTTGCTTTCCGATGCATGGAGGTGAAACAGTGCCAACTTCCTGACTCCGTGCTGTTACTGAGTTTCTTGCCAGAAAACCCGAATACGTAATGTTTGGCCCCACCATAATGATATGTGGCAGAGCCACGCTGCAGCTATATTATGGTTGTTGCACGAATGGTTCCGCTCGACCGGGATAGGACCACGCTTTCACAGTATACCAGCGTAAAATAGCACCTTAATTCTGCTGTGTGTCATATGGTATGTGGAGAGTACAGGAGACCCTTTTTACTGCAAACTAGGCAAACCATTTTAGTTAATCGGTAGATGTCTATGGACCACAGCATCTACTCCATCCACAGGCGGACTGTATGATCGTTTGTCCCCCTTATTCTATAAAGAAAGACTATCTACCTACCCTCAGATCGTGTCATCGATCACGGCGTCTCTACGGTTCGACGGCGCGCTGAACGTGGACCTGACGGAGTTCCAGACCAACCTGGTGCCGTACCCGCGCATCCACTTCCCGCTCGCCACGTACGCGCCCGTCATCTCCGCGGAGAAGGCCTACCACGAGCAGCTCACCGTCGCCGAGATCACCAACGCCTGCTTCGAGCCCGCTAACCAGGTCAGCTTTTATTTATAGTGGACTCTAACCTTTAATTGACTTTTCACTACTTTTTATTTCATTTTTGTCTGGCAGTAATTGCTGGATAGCAATAAGACCACCTTTTATTTTTCTCTCTGTTTGTTTCTTGTATTTGGGTATTTTATTGTATTGTACAGCCCTTCACAAGTCCACTGCTGAACGTAGGCCTCCCTCAAAGAATGCCACAAAGTACGGTCCTGAGCCAGCTGAATTCATCGACTTCCTGCATATCTTACCTCGTGCCGATAAGTGAAATGTAGGGCGGCCCCCCACTAGGTGGAGTGACGATCTGGTAAGATGCAGCTTTTATTTATTTAGCTTTAATTGTTACCCAACTGTCCCAGAAAGACGGTAACTAATCTTTTTCTAATGTATGTATGTATATATCATTGGTATACTTTGTAGCCTAAGCGACTTGATGAACTTTAACATATTATGGGATATCGTTAGATTCGTGTTAGTCGTGCAAGTGACAAAGGGTAATTGTACACGCACCTAGTTGCCCAGACTAAGGTCTACCATACAGGGGCCCATACAGCTGTTAGATTCGACGGACAACTAAGTGTGGGCTCCAATGCCTATGGATATTTAATATATATGGACTAGGTACTTAATGCGACTTACCTGATGCTGAGGCGAAGACTGTCCCAAGGCTCGGCCAGGCCGTAGGTGTGTAGATGCATGTAAAGTAGTGTTTCGTGGTGTGTATTATGGTTGATCTGACTGGACCGTTGAAGTCGGCAGCAACGCTGACTCCGGCATCGCCCGGCGGTGTGGTATTCTCCAGCGGTGGCACAAATGGACAATTTCTTTCTTCAATTCACTATGTCAGTCTATCAACTTTATTGTACATTTAACTAACTTCAAAACGCAACTAAATCCCGTTAATTATAATCAAAACGTAACACGCGACACGACTGATTAACGGGGGTTAAAGTTCACTTCCGTTCACTCTGCAACAAATTATTTCGAGAACCGAACGCGACCTTTTTAGGGACTTAACGCGACGGTACAATTAAACATTAAATTCCCAACAATTAGTCAACCCGGCATCTAATATTCTAGACTACACAATTCCTTGTCGTTGCATAAATTTGCTAACAAAATCGAAACGATCATGGGTAACCACGCGGCTCGAGTAGACTCACAGCAATGCCCCGCCCGGCCGCCGCTTGATGACAAAAAAATGCCCGATCTACCACGCGCCCGGCGCGTGCAGGGAGGCGCCCGCGAGCCGCCTGCCAGCCGGTGCTAGGTACATTGGAGAAGCGCGCCGACGCGCCTCCGTTATAGTAATTTTAAATTTTAACGTTTGGCGCAAACAATAATAATATTAGAATTTTCTCTTTTCTTTAAATTTAACTTTAAATTTCTTTGACAATATTTCTTAATACCGTTGAATAGAATGTCCGTAGTCTCGTATAGTTTTCACCAATCCTTAATCTTCAGATTTGGTATTTTCAAATATTGAAGTGAAATTATTTCCACGTCCGGAACGGTCAGGATCAACATCGACCGGCATTGTAATAACTAACACTAACAGAATGATCTAAAAATCCTGCCTCTTATAGGCATTTAACATGATCATTTTATTATTGCAGATGGTGAAATGCGACCCCCGTCACGGCAAGTACATGGCATGCTGCATGCTGTACAGGTGAGCTGCTTATTATTCTTCAACAGCCCGTAGAACTACAGCTGGACGTAAACCTCTGCTATTGTAGAGAGAGCTTGCCTTATTCGTGAACTTTGGAAGGAAGGAAGGATCGTACCAGATGTCACTCACCTTCCTTGCTGCTGCCTATCGCTGGTCTTAGTATTCTACAGCTGGTATGTAGTAATACATAAGATAGTCATATACATTGATAAAAATATTGATAATGCTATTCACTTCCACCAATCTTTGAGCTTCTAATTCGCCATTTTCGAATACTTATCCTGTCAGCAGTAGGTCTTCCAACCACCATATATCGGATGCAATGAAGTCTTTTCTGGCATTTGCCTTGGTAGCAAAGCAGTGAGCTTATTTTATTTCATTGACTTACCAACTAACTGCATATTTATTTATTTAATCTCTCATGCACAAAGTTGTACATATGGCGGACTTAATGCCATAGGGCATTCTCTCCCAGTCAATCATTAGGGTAAACAGAGATAGACAAACAAGAGGCGGTGCAACAGTAATCAAAATAGAAAGGACTAAAATATATATTGTGTATACATATAAATATACATATACACACACATAGATACACATATATACTTAAGTACAAACAATACGTGGTAGAGCCATGCTGCAGCTATATTAGTAGTATAGCTGTAGCAAGAATGGGTCGGCTCGACCGGGGAAGGACCACGCTCTCACAGAATACCAGCGTAAAATAGCAGCTTAACACTGCTGTGTTTCGTATGGTGAGTATAGATAACCGGAGACCCATTTTACTGGAAAAGAGGCATTCCATCTTAGTCCTCAGGGGTGACAACGCATCTGCATTTTGATTCGCAAACGAGGATAGATGTAGATGTCTATGGGCCACAGATACCACTTACAATCAAGTGGACTGTGTGCTCGTTTGTCACCCTATTCTATAAAAAACCCACAATATATATATAAATACATACACATAGTTCACACAAGTTCGTTAGTCACTTCATTTTTTAAAAACAGAACTTCAGCTACGTTTTGAGTTACGTCTAAAAACTTAGATAATAGTCTGATAAGCTATATACTACATATAAATAAAACTGAAGTGTCTGTTTGTAATGTAAAAATAACAGCTTTTTACATATGAACGTGTGTACGGTACTTATAACAAAAACACAATTTCAACAAATTTCGTCTGCCTGTCTGTTTGTTGTGGCTAATCTCCGAAATGGCAGGACCGATGTTGATAGGACTTTCACTGGTATATAGCTCATGTTATAAGGAGTAACTTAGGCTACTTATACTTTAGAAAAATAATTAGGCTTCCGCGCAACAAAATTAAACCACTAAATTACACGCAGACGAAGTCGCGGGGAACAGCTAGCCGCTAATATAAAACATTTAAAAAAACGTTGAGTAGGCATTTCGATCTTGTGGCGGCGCTGTCTTACCACCACAGGCCCGGCGGGAGATCTCGCCTTTTCCTTCTACGGTCAAAAACTTTTTAAAAATTAAAAAATTTGGAGATATCAATGACACACAGAAGCCAGTATAAAATAGTGTTACCTTCTTAATATAGGCTTATAGAGTAAATAAAAACATAAAAAAGTCTTAATGTCAATCGGATGAGGAAACCTTAGTTAATTACGGAGTATTAAAAAAGGAAAATAATACGCTTTTTTTGTTTATATGACAATCTATACTTGCTTTTCGCAGAGGAGACGTGGTGCCGAAGGATGTGAACGCAGCCATCGCAACCATCAAGACCAAGAGAACCATCCAGTTTGTCGACTGGTGCCCCACGGGATTCAAGGTATAAAATATATGTCACTTTAAACTTATTAATTTACCTTACATTCAAAATTTAATAAAGGCCTTTTGTAATTTGCATGGCTGTAAGCCCAGGGAACGGCAAACGGTCCATGTAAAAATACGGTGATTCTTCTATACCTTGCAGAGTAGATTGCAAACAGAGCTCTTTTTTCTCTATTTTTTTGGAGTTTTTATCGGAACGACATGCCAATTCCATCATACCTATACTACGGAAACAAAGTTGTTCGGTCCGTTTATGGTGTAATGACAAGATCACACTTTATATTTTATAACGTTATAACGCACACTCAGCACGCTGAGCAATCGAAGTGACACTCTCGCATTGGAGATGCTACTACTAGAAGAATATTTTCTTTAACACTCACTCTTTATAATTAAGAATAAAATAGCTTTATTCTTTTTTTTATAAATATTTTTAAACTACTATAAAATACCGCGTTTTTATCAATGCCCTCATCCACTTTTTCTGCCACCAGGGCGGCGCCATTAGAAAATGAGGTATAATATTTGACAGATTTCATAGCGGGGAAGTTAATTTGTTCGGAAAATATAAAGGTTATCGTTTCTTTCTGCACTGTTAGCTATATTTTATATTAATAGGATTAAAAATAAATAAACCAAACCACAGACAAAAAAAAAACTGAAGGTAGCCGGGCTAACTATGACAGCAGGACGTCAAACAACTCAGTCCCCCGTGACCACGGGTGCTGGAAAGCACCCGAAACGTCGGGAATATATAAAAATAAGTTAATATACGCGATAAAATCCGTAAAATTAGTTTTATTTAAAAATGTGTAGTGTTCGCGTAAATATAAGAAATCAAACCACAGATATTCATAAAAGTAGAAAAATTTAAAAAAGTTAAAAATGTGCAAAAAAAATTTAAGAGCAAACCACTGACGCATTGTGTTGTGTATTAATTTAATACTCTAGAAACTGATAAACTTTTATCAAAAACCAACTTCTCAATTAAATTACACTGTGTACCAAAAAACTTTACATCAGTGTCAACTAGCGACATCTGGTGAGCAAAAACTCATTAGCCCTCGTTCAAATTAGACAACCGCTAGGCTTTCCAAAGAGGGGACACGTCACTCGGCTCCCCATTAACAGACTGTGGAGTTTAAATTCAGCATTGTAGGATTGTACGTAATAATTCTATGGATTGACCTTTAGATTGTAAAAACTATGCAAAATTTTCTCTAAAGGTTTTATCATATACCTAATAGTATAAAGGGAAAAAAATAAACACTAAAATGATTATTTATGCGATAGAGCCACGCTGTAACTATATTGTAGCACGAATGGGTAGTTTCGACCATGGAAAGACCACGTTTTCATAGAATACCAGCGTGAAATAGCAGCATAATGCTGCTGCGTTTCGTATGCAAAATGTAGATAACCAGAGACCGTTTTAACTGGAAAGGAGGCATTCCATCTTAGTCCTGAGAAACAACGCATTTTGAGTTTTGAGTTTTAATCGAGGATATGTGTAATTTTGTTGTCAACGAGCTGCGGCATCCATTTACCATCTGTGTGGTCGTTTGTCATACCTTTTCTATAAAAAAAAATCTTATAAATCCACCACAAATTAAACCATACTTCTTGTTACGGCCTACGGCTGCTCCCTTAAAGTCAAATCCTCAGGGGCCCATTCAGCTGAGTTTCGACTAGCAGACGTAGGTCGGGCCTCCTCCAGGCCAAAGTGGAATTTCTCTAATTACACTAAACTATATGGGGGAGCCGTGTAGTGGCGGTCAAGAATACCACTACCCCATATCCTCCCGTGGGTGTCGTAAAAGGCGACAAAGGGAAACAGGCAGGAGATGGGCAGCAGCATCTTCCTGATAATAGCCAAAATTACAATAAAAAAACTGCGGTTGCCAACCCGCTCGCCAAGCGTGGCAACTATGGCAATATACCCCTCATAATGAAAGTTACGAAGAGACGGCCCCCAGTCCCCGGCGGCCCCGCTATTCCTGGCTACGGTGGCGACCATGGTAACGGCGGGGCAGGGGGTGCTAAGAATCTCCGGTGGAGGTTCGGTTGCCACCTTAGACGACTCGACCTGGCAACGTACAACGCACGCACCCTGAGGACTGACGAGAAGATCGTGGAGCTGGAAGAAGAGATAGACAAGTTGCGCTGGCATATTATAGGATTATCCGAAGTCCGAAGAGAGGGGGAGGACACGGTAATCCTCGAATCCGGCAACTTGCTCTATCACCGGGAGGGCGACCATCTGTCCCAAGGAGGTGTCGGATTTATCGTCCACAAGTCTCTCGTTAACAACGTTGTAAAGATCGGGAGTGTGTCGACGAGGGTTGCGTACCTTATACTCAGAATCACCAAACGGTATTCGCTGAAGGTCATACAGGTTTACGCACCAACCTCGGCACACCCCGATCAGGAGGTGGAGGAAATGTATGAGGATATCTCTAGAGCCATGCATTCCTCCAAAACCCAATATACGGTGTTAATGGGAGACTTCAATGCAAAACTAGGCACAAGAGAGAACGGTGAGCTGAAAGTAGGGAAATTTGGAATAGGGCAACGGAACCCAAGGGGCCAGCAGCTGGCCGACTTCATGGAGAAAGAGGGACTCTTTATGATGAACTCTTTCTTCCAGAAGCGGCCCCACAGGAAGTGGACCTGGTCGAGCCCCGACGGTTCGACAAAAAATGAGATTGACTTCATTATGACGACCAGACGACAACTGTTCAGTGATGTCTCCGTGATCGCGAGGGTGAAAACTGGTAGCGATCACCGAATGGTTAGAGGCACACTGAACCTAAACGTTAAGTTGGAGAGGTCTCGTCTAATGAAGTCAACGCTCCGTCCCCCTCGTGCTCTGTTCCAAAGTCCCGAAACCTTTCAGCTCGAGTTACAAAACCGCTTTCAGTGCCTAGAAGACTGCAATGAAGTGGACGATATGAATGACAAGCTCGTGGAAACTGTCCATGCGGTCGGAGCTAAGTTCTGCAAGACCCGCCGCAGAAGAACACAAAAACTCTCCGATCACACTCTTAATCTCATGGCTGTTAGACGGGAGATGAAGCTACATTCTTCAACAGACTTGACAGCATACAGGCATCTGAACAGACAGATCTCCAAATGCATGCGGCGGGACTTACGCAACTTCAATACAGCTCGTATTGAAGAAGCGATCGAGCGGAACCAAGGTTCCAAAGTCTTTGCCAGAGATCTGTCTGCCAGAAAGAGCCACCTGTCAAAGCTGAAGACAGAATGTGGCAGCATCGTTTCCGGGACACCTGAGATTTTGAGTGAGATTGAGAGGTTCTATGGGCAGCTGTACACGTCATCGTTGGAGCCACACGCAAGTGTGAGTAACGATCCAAGAGCGAGTCTCATCCGACACTATTCCGAAGATATCCCGGACGTCAGTCTAAGCGAGATTAGAATGGCTCTCCAGCACCTTCAAAAGGGTAAGGCCCCAGGCGAGGATGGAATTACAGCGGAGCTTCTGAAAGCGGGTGGAAGACCGGTACTTGAAGTCCTTCAGAAGCTCTTTAATTCCGTCCTCCATGGTGGCATTACACCGGAGGCGTGGAGCAGAAGTGCGGTGGTCTTGTTCTTCAAGAAAGGTGACAACGCTCTCTTGAAGAACTACCGACCGATTTCCCTTCTGAGCCGCGTCTACGTGCTGTTTTCGAGAGTCATTACGAATCGTCTCGCGCGCAGACTTGACGACTTCCAGCCTCCCGAACAAGCCGGTTTCCGAAAGGGCTTTAGCACCATAGACCACATACATACCCTTCGGCAAATTGTACAGAAGTCCGAAGAGTACAATTTGCCACTATGTCTGGCGTATGTGGACTATGAGAAAGCCTTTGATTCCGTCGAAATTTGGGCGGTGCTGCAGTCCCTTCAGCGGTGCCAAGTTGACTGTCGGTATATCGAAGTGTTGAAGTGCTTGTACAGTAGGGCTACGATGGCTATCCGAGTACAGAACCAGAGTACGAAACCTATCCAATTGCAGAGAGGTGTAAGACAGGGTGACGTCATATCCCCGAAACTCTTCACCGCTGCATTGGAAGACGTTTTCAAGCTTCTGGACTGGAAAGGATACGGTATCAACATCAATGGCGAGTACATCACTCACCTTCGATTTGCCGACGATATAGTCCTTATGGCAGAATCGCTGGAGGACCTTAGCACTATGCTCAATGACCTCGATAGTGTTTCCCAACGGATAGGTCTTAAGATGAACATGGACAAAACAAAGATCATGTTCAATGTCCATGTCACACCTATGCCGGTAGTTGTTGGGAGCACTAAGCTCGAAGTTGTTGACGAGTATGTTTACCTGGGACAAATAGTCCGACTAGGTAAGTCCAACTTCGACCGAGAGGTCAATCGACGGATTCAACTCGGCTGGGCAGCGTTCGGGAAGCTACGACACATCTTCTCGTCAGACATACCTCAAAACCTGAAAACGAAATTGTACAACCAGTGCGTGTTGCCAGTGATGACTTATGGAACTGAGACGTGGTCCTTCACTGCTGGCCGTATGAGGAAGCTCAAGGTCGCTCAGCGAGCTATGGAGAGGGCTATGCTCGGAGTTTCTCTGCGTGATAAACTTAGGAATGAGGATATCCGCAGTAGAACCAGAGTAACCGACATAGCCCAACGGATTAGTAAACTGAAGTGGCAGTGGGCCGGCCATATAGCTCGAAGAACCGACAACCGATGGGGAAGAAAGGTTCTCGAGTGGCAGCCTCGTACCGGTAGGCGAAGTGTAGGGCGTCCCCCCACGAGATGGAGTGACGACCTGGTAAAACATGCAGGAAGTCGATGGATGCAGGTGGCTCAGGACCGTGCTTTGTGGCATTCTTTGGGGGAGGCCTATGTTCAGCAGTGGACTTGTGAAGGGCTGTAATGATGATGAAATGATGATATGGGGGAGCGTTCTATACTACGGCCAGTCGATCGGGAGGATAGTAGACGGAGCTTACTTACCTATATCCAAGGCGACTGGTCCCTTCGGAGTCGGTCAGGTCGCATGTGGTTGTGTAGTGCAAGGGAAATAAGGTGATGTGATGTGTATCTGGGTGTGACTGATGGTGATTGACCCTAGACCTTGGCCGTCGGCAGCAGCCCGTGCGTCGACACCGCTCCAAATTGAGGGAACCTTCCGCGGCGTTCTCTACAGTCACTTTCCTCGTTCGTCACGATGACAGTCCATTAACTCTATCGTACGATTAATTAACTTACAGAAGCCACTAACTCTCTGGTTTGTTATAAGTTTAACGCACAAAACGAACACTGAGGTCAAAGGTCACTACCGTTTCGCGTAGCAACAGTTATTTCTAGAATATCAAAGGCCGCACTAGCTAATATTGCCGAATGCAATTATGCAGATTCTGAGTCAGACACAATGAGTCCCTGGGAAGCTCTCGAGTAGGAATGCGTGCCACAAATCCTAAACCGTATATTTACTGTCCGCGCCTAATTATTCCGAGTTCCCGACAAAAATGATAGCGTGCTAACGTTAGCACCGCTTACAGACGACTCTGCCTTTTCGCTCGCGACCCGCGCGCCATTGCCACGCTCGGCCGAACTTCAACCGGTATCGCGCCGAGCCGAGTGCCATCTGGCGTCGATTCTTGACAGCGTTTGGCGCGAATACTTCTGGACAGGAAAGAAGCGTATTACTTACCGTTACCATTACAGCCTATCAAAGTCCACTGCTGAACAAAGGCCCACAGATTGTCTCATAGGGTAGATATTTGCTATAGTTGCCACGCTTGGCAAGCGAGGTGGTAACAGCAGTTTTATTTTTATTTTTAGTTGTTATTAAGAAGACGCTGCTGCCCATCTCCTAATTTGTTTCCCTCTGTCGCCTCTTACGATACCCACGGGATGATATGGGGCAGTGAATCTTCTTACACGGCCACTTCCCGGTAATGGGCTAGCTGAGCGCCTGCGCGTAGTGTCGCTGCAAAGTTCGCTCACTCTCCTCTCCAGTCCACGCGACCCGTGGCTACTAGCAGATTTAGTCAAATGAATAGTAAAAGTGAAACTTGTTGTACAGGTGGGCATCAACTACCAGCCGCCGACTGTGGTGCCGGGCGGCGACCTGGCCAAGGTGCAGCGCGCCGTCTGCATGCTGTCCAACACCACCGCCATCGCTGAAGCCTGGGCCAGGTCACTAGCCTTCTCACACTTGCTATGAACAACATTTTTATGTATTAAACTGACATTAACAACTTACTATTTTGTATAAAACTGACATTAACGGCTTACTGCAAACCTCGCATGATAATGAAAAATAAAGTCTAAGAACTTTATCCTTATAAAAATAAACTTGATTTTTTTTTACAGAAATCTAACATTATATATATATTGTGCTTCTAGATTGGATCACAAGTTCGATTTGATGTACGCCAAGCGCGCTTTCGTGCACTGGTATGTCGGCGAGGGAATGGAGGAGGGAGAGTTCTCTGAGGCCCGCGAGGACTTAGCCGCCCTAGAGAAGGACTACGAGGAAGTCGGAGTTGACTCTACGGAGGGAGAGTTGGATGACGAAAACGAATACTAAGCCCTAATAATCGGTACATTCGGAAACATAGTATTAAGATGATAGTTTCCCCAATAAAAAAAAATAACGTATTTTAACCGATTGACCAAAATATAACTAATTTCATTCATAACAAGTTTCTCCTCATTATATAAAGTTATTAAGTGTATTTATTTTTTCAAGATTGTGTATTAATTAATTATATCAGAACGTATGTAGTTCAACTGATGTTTACGAAATATTACATTATCACAGTCACGTGTATTTTGTATACTCTACTCTGTGATCAGAGACATAGAGTAGAATAACAAGAAAAAAAAGTAAACTACTTCTAGACTCAAGACTATACACTCATACACGTATACTTTGGTATACCTACACCTGACATGTTAACATCAAAAACAATAAAATAATCAAAAAATATCATTCTAAGTTAAAAATTATTAGATGTAAGAAAAACAACGTGAGCTTGACTAATTACAAGGATGTTTGAATTAACAGTACAAACTTTTGAAAAATTATTTCCTTACGTGAAATGTAAAGTTTGTCGCTCTGTAACATGTGAGTTTGATTTGCTAAAATACAGCATCATTTATTAATTTACAAACAAAACAAAGTGATAATATATTTTATTTTCGTCATAATGTAATAGGATTAGTGAAATCTTTTATATTTTTTGTAAAAGGCTAACTTATTAAGGTTTATTATAATTATGCTTTAATATGAAATGGTAACATAAATGTGGATAATTTATTATAATTGCACATTAAATTTTTTACCCTCAACATGTCATTTTATTTCAAAATAGCTTTTCACCCGCAGCTTCGCTCGCGTAAGCTTGAGTTTAGGAACATCATTAAATGCTGTTCCGTGCCAAATTTAACAAAATTTGATCACATTTAGTCACCGCGGTATCTGAGTCTCTATGTCTGTCAAAGATTTTTTTTAAATTCTAAAAGATGTCTACGTCTAAGATTATTGGTATTTGGCATAGATATAATATGCTACAGGAACACGTGAATATAAATATCTAGAAACACCTGCTATCTGGGGGCAAATTAGACATTCGGTTGTCTGCTCTCAAGCCGCGCGGACGTATTTCTTCGGTCGAGCACATGCGCTCCCGAGTTACTAAGTGCAATTGTGCGAAAAAGAACAATAAACGGATTATCCTCGAAGTGCATCAGTGGTGTTGTGCGTCATTGCCGCCGTCAGGTTGCACCGGGCCGCCGGCCCATTGTTCTATTGTCTTAGTAATTAGTGTAGTGCCCCACGCTCTGCCAATTTCCAGTAAAAACTGTAAGTAGTTTATTACACACCGCCGTGCCGCCTCAGAAGCGGCTATTGTATTGTATTAATCTCTGTGTTCGCTTGTCGCATTAGGCGACAGCTAGGTATACACCCTAACGTACCAACGCGTTAGGTACATAGGTGTTCGTTTAAGCACACACCTAACGGCGGGGGAGCTTGGTACACAAGTGTTTTTGTTAAAAACTTTGACAAGATGACGGCTATAACCATAGCCGAACTCGCCGACTTTTTCAGTCGTGCGTGCCCCGACGTTTGGGCGACCTTCCTAGCTCAACTCCAACCGCCCGCTGCTGAACGTCCGACCGTGCTAGTGGACGACCCTATGTCGCCCAGCACCGGAACTGCGACCCCCGCGTCTGTTGAAACGCTATATGACGTAGCATCCCCCGCGCCTTCTGCGCTCTCCACCCGTGGGCCGTCCCCGGCGTTCTCGGACGCCGAGACGGGCTCCGAAATGGAGTTTGACGTCGCGAAACCCGCCAAGCCCGATGACGAAGGCTTCACACCGTAGTCTCGGGCAAGAAACGAAAACGTCCTGCCGCGAAAAAGGACGTCGAGCCTCACTCGGCCCCTTCGTCCCCGTCGTCGTCGCCTAACGCTAAAAATACTGCGCCTTCAGCGCGCCCTAAAATTGCAAAGATCGCGAACCCGGAACCCGCCGCGGTGCGCAAGGAAAAACCGCCGCCCCCGATCATCCTTCAGGATAAATCCTGATGGAGCAACCTTTCTCATTGGATTGGTCTCAAGGTCCACAATGGTGGCTAGGGCATACGAATCCACGTCTCAACGACGGATGACTTCCGCGCTTTAACTGTGCATCTTAAAGCTCAGAAACTGAGCTTCCACACCTACGCCCTTGCGGAAGAACGCAACCTCCGCGTAGTCGTTCGCGGGCTCCCAAAGGAGCTCGAAACCGAGCACATATTAAGCGATCTTAAATCGCAGAATCTCCCGGTTAGGGAAGTGCAAGTCTAGTTATCTTAGACCTGTCTCCGGAAGGGAAGAAAATTTACAATATTCGCCGAATCTGTAATCTCACTGGGATTACGGTAGAGGCCCCCCGAAATAGGGGCATCGTTGGTCAATGCCACCGATGCCAACTGTATGGCCACTCGGCCAAAAATTGCTATGCCAAACCTAGATGCGTTAAGTGTCTAGGAGACCACGGCACACCCGAGTGCACCCGAACGCCCGAGTCGGAAGGCCCTCTGAGCTGCGTTCTGTGCGGCGAAGCGGGACACCCAGTGAACTGTCGCGGGTGTACCAAAGCGCCGCGAGACTAGCGGCTAGCGCTAGCAGGTCCCGTCCTCGGCAACATGCCCCTTCAGTCGCACCGATCTCGGTGTCTCAACCCGCGCTCCCTCAATCTCACACCAAACCCGCCCCCGTTAAAGGGACCTCCGGGCAAGGTGTAAGCTCGTCGGTGCCTTCAGAACCCGTAACGAACGCATGGGTTAAGCCCCCGGCGATTGTTAGCGCGGCCGCCTCACGGCCAGCGCCCTCTCTTCAGGCTCAAAAGCCCAAACGTGCCCCTCAGGCATCTTCTACCTTCGCTGCTGACTTCTCGCTAGTTTGCAGCTTCATCAGCAACATAAATGTTGCTGAAGTAACTTCCCTGGCCCGCAAAGCCAAATCCGCTCAAGATAAGCTCAATTCCTCCATTGAGCATATTAATCTCATCGACGCGATCGGTTCATTCCAATGCGCCTAAATAATAATCTTTTTAAACCAAAATAGCATTACAACATACAGGTAGAACTAAACCTAGCTTACTGACTGTCGCTTTCTTTAACGCAAACGGCATAAGAGATCAAAAGGAAGAAATCATGTAGTTTTTACGCGATCATGATGTCGACATCATGCTAGTGCAGGAGACCTTCTTGAAACCTAGCGTGCACGATCCCAAAATAGCTAATTATACCTTCGTAAAAAATGATAGGCTGACCGGACCTAAGGACGGCACCTTGATCTACTACAAAAAGTCCTTGCACTGTATACCGATAGACACTCCACCGCTTGCTAACTTAGAAGCATCGGTTTGTAGAATAGCACTTACGGGCCATCCGCCCGTCATAATTGCCTCGGCATATCAGCCACCGCAGAAACTCTTGTTAGAAGCCGACATCTCGGCACTACCAAATCTAGGCCCCAGCGTAGTAATCGCGGGAGACCTAAACAGTAAACACGTTAGTTGGAACGCTAACCTAAACAATCCAAACGGAAACATATTATGCGGCCTCACGGAGAGACTTAACTTCGACGTTATCGCTCCTGAGAGCCCAACTCACTACCCATTTGTGACTAGTCACCAACCGGACGTCCTTGACTTAGTTATTCTAAAAGACATCCGGCTTAACATTAACTCAATCGAAACTGCTATGCTCGGACCATAGGCCGGTCGTATTAGAACTGGGCCGGTCGGCTGGTGAGGCCCCTCAGACCAAAACCATCGTCGACTGGCGTAAGCTCAAGGTCAAACTTGAGTCTAGGAACTCCCAGCATTTAGACTCCATACCGGACAAGATAGACTCGCCGGAGGAAGCCAATAGAGCGATTAGCGCCCTATTGACTCACCTCACATCAGCTGTCGAAGAGTGCTCCCGTAAGGTTCGTGTGTTGAGCGATCGATACACAAAGCTTCCGGGAGACGTTCGACGGCTGATTAGATCGAAAAACACCGCGCTAAAAACATATGACCGTTATCGCACGCAAGATAACAAAATTCGGCTACGTTCTCTGCAAAACGAGATTAAACAACGCGTTGTCGAATTTAGAAACGATAAATGGGATAACCTCTTAGAGGAATTAGAACCATCTCAAGATGCCTTTTGGAGGCTGACTAAAGCCATAAAAGCAGAGCAAATTGCTCCCATGCCGCCTCTCGTGAGGCTCGACCACCCCGATCTCGCCTTAGACGATCTCGAAAAAGCCGAATACTTAAGCCGAAAAGTCACTAAGACCATATAAAGCCTTAAGATTAGATCAGCCCCTGGGCCAGATGACATCAGTAAGAAGGTGATCAAATCTCTTCCGGCACCGTTAATTTACCTCCTCGTAGGAATTTTCAACGCGCTTCTCTCGAGCTGCTCTTTCCCGGATATCTGGAAAGAAGCAGACGTTATAGGGATCCATAAACCAGGCAAACCGCGCAACCGACCCACCAGTTACAGGCCCATCAGCCTACTCAATACTTTGGGTAAATTATATGAGCACACTATCCTTAAGCACCTCCGTCACTTCACGGAAACAAAAAGACTCCTCCCTGACGAACAGTTTGGATTTAGAGCCAAACATTCATGTACTAACCAAATCCATCGCCTAACAGAATATATTCTGTCTAGCTTTAATCACCACCCTACAAAGAAAAAATCTCAAAGCACGGGAGTCCTCTTCTTTGATGTCGCAAAGGCATTTGATAAGGTCTGGCACGACGGCTTGCTCTACAAGCTGTATAAACTAAACGTGCCTGACAGGCTCGTACACATCATCCGAGCCTTCCTTTCAAATCGCTCTTTTCGCTATCGAGTGGAGGGAACCCGTTCCTCGAAACGCTTTCTTAAGGCTGGTGTCCCACAAGGCTCCGCCCTGGCTCCAATTCCGTTTACACTTTTTACGAGTGACATCCCTAAAGATCCGGTGGTCAACACCGCTCTCTTCGCCGACGATACGGCTCTCTTTGTATCAGACTACAATAGGAATATTCTCACTTCAAAACTTCAAAAAGCTACCAATCGCTTAGGCGAATGGTTCCGCCAATGGAGAATTGAAGTAAATCCCGAAAAAAGTGTAGCAATATACTTTCAACGGAATCCAAAACAATCCCGTAAAGGCCCAAGAAAACGAATGAAGGTAATTAACCTATACGGCCGCCCCATCCCATGGGAATATTCGGCCAAATATCTAGGCGTCACGTTCGACGCCAGCATGAATTTCGCGAATCACATTAGTATAGTTCGCAACAAAGCCAAGTCAGTCATTGGCCGTCTCCACCCTCTTGTGAACAGTAAGAGTAAGCTGTCTCTAAGACACAAACTCCATCTGTACAAAGCCTACGTTAGACCTATCATGTCTTATGCAAGTGTAGCCTTCGCACACACATATAAGTCCCACCTAAACGAACTACAGAAAGTTCAAAACTATTTCATCCCTAAAGCGACTGGAGCACAGTGGTATCAACGGAACTCTGATTTACGCAGTGATTGTCAACTCCCCTCTATCTCCGAATACTTTAAGGAGATGTCCCAGTGCTACTTTCATAGCGTTGAAACTCATCCGAACCCCCTAGTGGTAAACGCAGCCAACTACGTCCCGATACCGAACGTCTCGCCGTTTCTCTGTAGACCGCGTAACGTATTAATAGAGCAACCGCGCTCGCTCGATCCCGTCGACCCAAACGTCACAGGCACATCACACACTGACACTACACCCACACCAAATGGGACAAACACTAATAGGACAACGGATGGGGCGCGTCGCACCCGTAGGCGGGCACGACGCGTTCCAACACACACCGCGTACACACCGTACACCCGCGTGCCTGGGCGGTTCTCACCGCCCAGAACATCGACCGGTACGAGCTAAGCAGTCAGAGGCAGGGTGTTCAGTAATAAACCGCAACTCACAAAATTTATACCGAGGCACAATGATCTGCTACGATCGGAGCGCCGGTCACACCTAGTGGCAACATTGCGACGTAATATGCGTTGTAATAATCTGTGGAGTTAAAAAAAGAGAAGAGGAGGGTAGGAGGCGAGACAAGCCATACTCATTCTCTTTGTGTTCGTGATGTGAACATCTCTCCAAAAACTTAAAAAAAAGGGACTACTCCAGAGTGTACCGTGTACAATCTAATTGCTAGTGTATTCTACCGTGTAGAAGAAGCTACCAGGAGCTGTCAACGTTTGCTGATCTTGGGAGGCTGGCTAGTAAGACCGTGAGTAGTTTATTGCTGTTTTTGGTGTGATTTTGTGACTGCGGTAACTGAACGTTTCAGGGGATTTAGAATATCAATACAGTCCACTATATCTAATAAAATAATCCCAATCCGCCACATTTCTGGCCTTCGAGCCGTATATATTCGAATTAGTGATCTTCGAATAATAATTTTCTACACTTTATTCGCGTCCCGTGGACGTCATATATTTGAGTAAAACTACGCATTTAATTAATTTAATATCCCTTATTTAATTTGCCTCTTTTTTACCTGGATGTCCATTGCTCGCGGTGCGTTTATAAAGTATTAATTTTGTAATTTGTTCATAATGTCGGATAAATTACAAATAAAAAGGCAAACACTTATTTTTAAAAAGGAATACCTATTTGCTAAATTACAAAAGGTTTTCGATATCGCGAGATCCCAAATAAATGATCCCACACAAATTCAGAATTTCTTAGCCGATTATTCCGAATTAGAAAGTGTCCGCTCAAAGTTTGAAGAAACAGTGTTAAATATTATTGAAATAGATATATCATTAAAACCGGAGACAAGATTGTCAACGCGAGAATTAGATACATTTGATGAACTTTATAAGGCATGTAGGTTGCAATATTTAAGATTAAAACCGGACGAGCAGGCATCCCTCAGTAGGAAAGATAGGAGTGATGTAAGGCCGTCATTACCTAAATTACGTTTATTTGAATTCGATGGTGATATTGAGAAGTGGACCACATTCTACGATACATTTATATCACTTGTCCACAATCGAGATTTCGACGAAATAGATAAGTTTCACTATTTGCTTTCATGTGTTAAAGGTTCGGCATTAAACATTGTTAAAAAATTGCCCATAACAGCCGCTAATTATACTGTCGTATGGCAAAGTTTATGTAATAAATATCAAGATGATCGAATACTCGTGGGTAGGTACATCGATAAAATGATAAACTTTACGCCGTTAAATAAAGACACTACCGCAAATCTTACTTTATTTATCGAAACATTCGATCACTCTTTTAAAGCCATCGAGGCATTAAAAATTAAAAATTTACATGACTATTTATTTTGTCATTTAGCCTTACGTGGGTTGGATGCGCATACTAGGAGGCTTTTTGAAGAAAATCGGGATCAAAATTCACTTCCATCTTTTTCGGAATTAATTAGTTTTGTAAATAAACAAGTTAAAGTACTCGAACATTCATCGAATAGTACGATGTCGTTACAATCAAGAAATAAGTCTATATGTAACAATTACAAAGGCAACAATAATAACCACTACAAAAGTTATTCAAAGACAGTTTTAAATACTAATGTGTCAAATTATAATAAAAATAAAAAAATAATTTGCGCGCATTGCAATCAAAATCACATGATTTATAGGTGCGATCAATTTCGTAAATTGACCGTAGATAAAAGGATTGACCGTGTCAATACCTTAAAATTGTGTCATAATTGCCTAAAAGGAAATCATGATACCTCAACTTGTAAAAGTGAGATGTCTTGTGGTGTATGTGCGTCACTACATCATTATCTATTGCATAGGGAGCCAGTGAGCGACACGCTCGTGCCAACATCCACCCGTCCATTGTGCTCTGACTCGCAAGTGCAACAAGCACTCGTCTCGTCTCAGGCTATGAGTGACTCAGAGCGTTATACGATAGATACGCTTCATTCCAATAACGCTCACTCGGGTTACGGTGTTGTATTGGGAACGGCGCGCGTGTTAGTAATTGATAGTAGCGGCCAGCTTCAATACTGCCGTGCAGTTATTGACTCTGGAGCTCAGAGCTCATTTATTACAACTGAGTGTGCTCAACGTTTGGGCTTACCTCGAAAGAAGTGTTCGTTTAATATTTATGGTCTCGGTGGAGAGGCTGTAAAAAATCACGGCATGATTACATGCACATTAAGGTCCCTACACACTGACCTACCTAGTTTTACACTGAACATGGTCGTAGTGACTAAGGTATCTGCTGATATGCCTAACGTTCGATTCCACTCGGACGTTATTAATAAATATAAGAATTTTAATTTAGCTGATCCATTATTTTATAAGCGTTCGCGTATCGATATACTATTGGGCAATGATATAGTTTCGGAACTAATTAAGGATAAACCATATATTATTTCATCGGATATACCAAGCGTGATCGATACCGCTTTCGGGTTTGTTGTAAGTGGTAAACTTTATAGCAATGATAAGGACAATTTAAAAAATTATAATTTATCAGTCTCATTTGATGAACAAGAGTCTTTAGATCAAACGTTGCGTAAGTTTTGGGAAATCGAAGAATTGCCAAGCAAACCCTCGATTAATCCTTTGGAACAATTAGCGGAAGACATTTTCGTGGCTCGTTATAGTCGTACTGAGGATGGTACCTATTCAGTGCCGTTACCATTCATACCAGACCCGCCTCCGTTGGGCGCGTCACGAGCGGCAGCCGAGCGGCGACTCTTGTTCACCGAGCGCAAGTTGAATCGTTCACCTGTATTACGACAAGCCTATTCAGAGTTCATGTGCGAATATGAAAATCTAGGGCACATGGAGCTTTATTCGGGGGACACCCCAAGCAAATATGTGATACCTCATCACAGTATACTTAAGCCCAGTAGTTCCACTACTCCTTTGCGTGTGGTATTCGATGCCTCGGCTAAAACGTCCACGAACGTTTCGCTTAATGATATTCTATTGACCGGGCCTAATCTGTATCGAGATATTGGGGCTATAATATTGAATTTTAGGTTGTTTGAATATTGTTTGATTTGTGACGTATGCAAAATGTATCGGGCAATTAAACTGAATCAGTCAGATAGATGTTATCAACATATTTTGTATCGTCATTCGCCTAACGATGCCATTGACGTTTATGAATTAAAAACTGTCACTTACGGCTTAAGTTGCTCACCGTTCTTAGCTATCCGCACCCTCTTACAGTTAGCCTATGACGAGGAAGAACGTTTCCCACTCGCTGCAAAGGTTGTGCGCGAGGGCGTGTACATGGATGACATTCTATATTCTTGTAGTTCATTGTCACAGATATCTCGGTTACAAGATGAACTTTTAGAGATGTTTAATTCCGGTGGCTTTATACTCAAAAGGTGGGCGAGTAATAGTGCAAAAGTTTTACAACGCGTTCCGTTAGAAAACCGAGAGTGTCCTGTTACATTTATGAAAGATGGTAACGAATATTCAGTCAAAGTGCTAGGTCTGAAATGGTTCCCTTTGACTGACTGTTTTTATTTCACAGTAGATAAGACTGATAAAGTAACAACTAAACGTTCTGTTTTAAAATTATTAGCTTCTATTTACGACCCCGTGGGTTTTATTTCACCGTGCATTTTCATCGCGAAAGAAATAATGCAAGATTTATGGAAGCTGGGCATAGGATGGGATGAGCAGCTCCCAACTGACGTAACTAAGCGCTGGCTTAATTACGTTGATGATCTCCCCCGACTAACGGCAATCAAGATAGATAGACATATGCTGCTACCAGAACAGACCGAATGTGAATTGGTCGCCTTTTGCGATGCAAGCTCTCGCGGTTATGCTAGTTGTGTGTATGTGATCAGTCGTAACGATAGAGGTCAAACTAAAGTACGCCTGGTGACAGCAAAATCTAAAGTAGCCCCCGTCAAACCATTAACTATCCCGAGGTTGGAATTAATGGCGTCAGTTTTGTTAAGCAAATTAATTAGATATGTCCGTGACATTTTAACTCGTGTAAAAATTACTCGTATTACTGCGTTAACCGATTCGACTATCGTGTTGACGTGGCTTCAGACAGAAGCTTACAAATTAAAGCCGTTTGTTAGTAACCGTGTTACTCAGGTATGTGAAGTGTTACCTCCACACTGTTGGCGTCACGTGAGTAGTGAGTGCAATATGGCAGACATATGCTCGCGCGGAGCGTCTCCGTCACAGCTCGTGGAGTGCAGTGAGCAGTGGTTGAAGGGCCCATCTTGGTTGTACGACGACTATTCGCAGTGGCCAGTGAGAACATTTATCAACCAACATGAAAGTAATACACCCGAAATGAAATCAAATCATACATTAGGCTCCTTCAATTTAATCACAAATGAAAATAATTCGATAGAGGAGACTAAGTTAGAGTTCTGTGACCGAATCTTTTCCAATTTCTCTTCTTATTATAAACTGCAACGTACGTTTGCTCGAATATTGAGATGGTTCCGACTCAAATCCGGTCACTCGAAGCAATCAATACTGACGACTAACGAATTAAATACTGCCCAAGATGTTTTAATTAAATTAGTACAAAGTGCATACTTCGCAAATGAAATAAATAGATTGTCAAAGGGCACAAAGTACGTTCCGTCGTTGAGAAAATTATCTCCATTTATTGACGAACGCGGATACCTCAGGGTGGGGGGTCGAATAAATTATTCAGCGTTACCTTATAACGCGAAGCATCCTCGTTTAATACCTAAAAATAGTAGATTTACCTTTTTACTTATTGAATATTTACATAAAAAATATTTACACGTAGGTCCACGCACCTTACAAAACATTATTAATCAAAATTTTTGGATTTTAGCATCCCGTCGCATTATTCGGTCAGTTTTGTCCAAATGCAAAATTTGTTTTAATCACAACCCAGTGCTCTTACAGCCTGAGATGGCACCTTTGCCAGCAGCCCGATTGATACCTTGTAATGTTTTTGAGCATGTAGGGGTGGACCTCGGTGGTCCGTTCTTTACAAAAGAAAGTTTACGACGAAATGCTAGGGTTGAACGGTCATATTTAGCATTATTTATTTGTTATTCGACAAAAGCTGTACACCTTGAAGTCTTATCGTCGTTGTCATCGGACTGTTTCCTCGCGTGTTTAGACAGATTTGTAGCGCGACGCGGTGTGTGCTCCTTCCTTTATTCGGATTGCGGAACTAATTTCATAGCTGCTAGTAAGCATTTAACCGAAGTACGAAGATTTATGCTCGAACAAAAAAACAATATATTAGAGGGTTGCTCAAAACGACAAATTATATGGAGATTTAATCCCCCTGGTGCACCACATATGGGTGGGCTCTGGGAAGCTGGAATTAAATCCGCCAAGTATCTATTAACGCGAGCCGTAGGAGAAAAAAGTTTGACGTTCGAGGAACTCACAACAGTGTTTTGTAAAGTAGAAGCGATTCTCAACTCGCGGCCGCTTTGTCCGTTACCAGCTAGTGATAATCCTGATGAGTTCAACGTTTTGACTGCGGGACACTTTCTAATTGGAAAAGGGTTAACAGCAGTACCTGAGTATAATGTAGAGGATATAACAATAAATCGATTATCACGTTGGCAATATATTCAAAAATGTTCACAAATGTTTTGGCGTAGATGGAGTCACGAATATCTAAATACGCTGCAACAGAAAGCAAAGTGGCATTCGGATAGATCTAATATAAAAATAGGTGATCTCGTAATCATAAAAACTGATAATGTACCGCCGTGCAATTGGCCTTTGGGTAGAATTGAGGCTCTTCACCCCGGTCCAGATGGGATTGTTCGTTGTGTTACGCTTCGCACTCAAAAGAGTACTCTACAGAGACCAGTTAATAAACTGAGTCCTCTACCTTATTCAAATTAGTTTTTACGTGTCTTAATATTTTTTTTTCTCGTTGAGGACATTCTGTGTCTCAGCGTTATTTTGCATGTTCCGTAGCTTAAGTTATAATATTTTCTCTAATATCTTTTTCATATAGTTAGGAGAAACCATCAAGATGGTTTCGGTGGGGGGTGTGTTCAGTAATAAACCGCAACTCACAAAATTTATACCGAGGCACAATGATCTGCTACGATCGGAGCGCCGGTCACACCTAGTGGCAACATTGCGACGTAATATGCGTTGTAATAATCTGTGGAGTTAAAAAAAGAGAAGAGGAGGGTAGGAGGCGAGACAAGCCATACTCATTCTCTTTGTGTTCGTGATGTGAACATCTCTCCAAAAACTTAAAAAAAAGGGACTACTCCAGAGTGTACCGTGTACAATCTAATTGCTAGTGTATTCTACCGTGTAGAAGAAGCTACCAGGAGCTGTCAACGTTTGCTGATCTTGGGAGGCTGGCTAGTAAGACCGTGAGTAGTTTATTGCTGTTTTTGGTGTGATTTTGTGACTGCGGTAACTGAACGTTTCAGGGGATTTAGAATATCAATACAGTCCACTATATCTAATAAAATAATCCCAATCCGCCACACAGGGGTTCGCTTTTCCCCCCTCGGACAGCGGTTAGAAAGCTCAAAATAAACCTCTACGGAGGGGACATAATGATTGGTAACAATACCCATTCATAAACCATCATCATCCTCATCCTCATCCCAACTACCGCCTTTCCACTTTTAAATAGCTCGCGGCCGCGAGCCCTGTGTCCGATAAAGCTGTAAAAGCCGCATAGGTTAACAGCATAAATATCACAGAAAATAGTTATCTTAGTCTTTTATAAATAGCTATCTAGCCAAGTCGGGTAAAATAGCGGCACGACCGTACTATCCTTTTCTCGAAGCAGTTCAGGCCATTTTCGAAACCCTATAACTTCGTTGTGGATAAAACTAGAAGCGTGAATTTTCAGTAACCAAGTAGACATTGTATATACTCAGTTTATTTCAAATTTCATCATATTTGAATTAGTAGTTTAAGAATTAGAACTAGTCAAAATTTCTTCATTTTGTCACTCACTGACTGACCGATCATCAAAACTCTAAATCACTTCTAGCAAACATAGAAGCTTCAAATTTGGAATACAACTATTGTTTAGTATACAAATCAAGGAAAAGTTAAAATATTTTGAAATTTCAGTTCAGATTTTGAGATACACCAACTGCATAAATAACTTTGTAACCCCATATAAATATATAGGATAACAAAGTTACATTTGCAGTGAATGAATCAGTGTACCTATATATGTATAATATAATGGAATAATAGGTGTAGATAGGTACCTACTACCTACCTATAGGTATAACTATCTACAAAAAGAAATGAGATGCCATCAAAAACATAACTTATAAAAAAAAACAAGTCTCGCAACTCAGTTCTTCTACCGTAAAAAGTTCTGAGATCCATGTAATACCAAGTCGGTAAATTTATTCAGTCCCTACTTAAGGCGCAGGTTGAGCAAAATGTCGCGCTAGTCGTTATTTGTGCGGTTTTTAGGAGCCATCTACTTTTTATTTAAAAGATATATCAACAAATAAAAAACACATTATATTTCTACATAATCTTGATTTCATAAGAGCTATATCCAATTTTTTTTAAAGGAATAAATATTAATATAATCTCCTTAGTCGAGTCCAAGTCAATTTATTTATATGCCAACCTGCCTACCAAGCGTGGCAACTATGGCAATTATCCAGGTGTTCGCGCCAAACGCTAATTTTAAGAATTGACGCTAGAGGGCGCTCGGCGCGGTGCATTTGTACCGGTTTGACGTTCGCGCGAGGGGGAGTTGGTTTTGGTTGTGGCGCGTCGGAAATCGAAACAATGCAGTGCAGTTACTAGAACAGCGTGGTCGCGTACCGTATAACCTCTAAATAGTGTTGGTTTTTGTTAGCAAGTTTCTGCAACGAGTTTTGTTGAGTCTAGAAAAAGAGATTGTCTGCGCGGACGCCGGGTCGGTTAATTGTTTTGGAAGTTAATATTGATTGCGATCAACGTCCGGTCTTTGATGCGTGTGGAATTTACTATTGCAGTTTTTTCGCTAGACTCGTGAGGTCGCTTTAAGATCGCTTCTATTTTGAGTTATCATTTTAGTGCGTTTACGCGATAACGAGGCCTGTCTAAGTGTTGAGTGATTAAATTAACTTACCTTTGTTTGCAAGTAATTTACGTCAATTTGTATAGTGATTGCATTTTGAAGCGCATTTGCAATATTAATTTTGCTCGTATGGCATTTGATATAGTTCGGAGACATTTTCCTTTGTCGGTTAAAACGCTGAACTTTGTCACTCGAGAGTAGACCGCGTGTGCTCGATTATAATTTTGTTGCTAAGTGAACATACCATTGAACTTTGATCGACCGTTCATTAGTTGTGTCGTATGTCACTTGTTTGATTACGATTAACGGGGATTTAGCTGAGTTTGAAGTCAATTAAATGTACAATAAAGTTGATAGATTGAAATAGTGTACAATAAAGTTGATAAACTGAAATAATGAAATGAAGGCAGAAATTTTCAATTGGTGAACTACGACTGGAGGGAGCGCACATTGGGAAAACATCAGCTCCTGTGGATAATCTGTCCGATTAAATCGGGCCGTCAGGTCACACATATACACACTTTCTAACACAAACTTACAAGCACATACTTAACGCCTGACCGCGCCTTGGGGTGGGTCCTCGATTCGGATATCATCATCATTACAGCCTTTCATAAGTCCACTGCTGAATATAGGCCTCCCCCAAGGAATGCCACAAAGCACGGTCCTGAGCCACCTGCATCCATCGACTTCCTGCATGTCTTACCAGGTCGTCACTCCCTCTCGTGGGAGGCCACCCTACACTTCGCCTACCGGTACGAGGCTGCCACTCAAGAACCTTTCTTCCCCATCGGTTGTCGGTTCTTCGAGCTATAGGCCGGCCCACTGCCACTTCAGCTTACTAATCCGTTGGGCTATGTCGGTCACTCTGGTTTTACTGCGGATATCCTCATTTCTAAGTTTATCACACAAAGAAACTCCGAGCATAGCCCTCTCCATAGCTCGCTGAGCGACATTGAGCTTCCTCATACGGCCAGCAGTGAAGGACCACATCTCAGATCCGTAAGTCATCACTGGCAACATGCACTGGTTGTATAATTTCGTTTTAAGGTTTTGATGAATGTCTGACGAGAAGATGTGTCGTAGTTTCCCGAACGACGCTGCCCAGCCGAGTTGAATCCGTCGATTGACCTCTCGGTCGAAGTTGGACTTACCTAGTCGGACTATTTGTCCCAGGTAAACATACTCGTCAACAACTTCGAGCTTAGCGCTCCCAACAACTACCGGCATAGGTGTGACATAGACATTGAACATAATCTTTGTTTTGTCCATGTTCATCTTAAGACCTATCCGTTTCCGTTGGGAGACACTATTGAGGTCATTGATCATTGTGCTTAGATCCTCCAGCGATTCTGCCATAAGGACTATATCGTCGGCAAATCGAAGGTGAGTAATGTACTCGCCATTGATGTTAATACCGTATCCTTTCCAGTCCAGAAGCTTGAAAACGTCTTCCAATGCAGCGGTGAAAAGTTTCGGGGATATAACGTCACCCTGTCTTACACCTCTCTGCAATTGGATAGGTTTCGTACTCTGGTTCTGTACTCGGATAGCCATCGTTGCTCTACTGTACAAACACTTCAGCACTTCGATATACCGACAGTCAACTTTGCACCGCTGAAGGGACTGCAGCACCGCCCAAATTTCGACGTAATCAAAGGATTTCTCAAAGTCTACATACGCCAGACATAGTGGCAAATTGTACTCTTCGGACTTCTGTACGATTTGCCGAAGGGTATGTATGTGGTCTATGGTGCTATAGCCCTTTCGGAAACCGGCTTATTCGGGAGGCTGGAAGTCGTCAAGTCTGCGCGCGAGACGATTCGTAATGACTCGAAAACAGCACGTAGACGCGACTCAGAAGGGAAATCGGTCTGTAGTTCTTCAAGAGAGCGTTGTCACCTTTCTTGAAGAACAAGACCACCGCACTTCTGCTCCACGCCTCCGGTGTAAGCTCTTTAATTCCGTCCATGGAGGACGGAATTAAAGAGCTTTTGAAGGACTTCAAGTACCGGTTTTCCACCCGCTTTCAGAAGCTCCGCTGTAATTTCATCCTCGCCTGGGGCCTTGCCGTTTTTAAGGTGCTGGAGAGACATTCTAATCTCGCTCAGGCTGACGTCCGGGATATCTTCGGAATAGTGTCGGATAAGACTCGCTCTTGGATCGTTACTCACACTTGCGTGTGGTTCCAACGATGACGTGTACAACTGCCCATAGAACCTCTCAATCTCATTCAAAATCTCAGGTGCCCCGGAAACGATGCTGTCACACGATGGTTCTCAGCTTTGACAGTTGGCTCTTTCTGGCAGACAGATCTCTGGCAAAGACTTTGGAGCCTTGGTTCCGCTCGATCGCTTCTTCAATACAAGCTGTATTGAAGTTGCGTAAGTCCCGCCGCATGCATTTGGAGATCTGTCTGTTCAGTTGCCTGTATGCTGTCAAATCTGTTGAAGAATGTAGCGTTGAGATTGAGAGTGTGATCGGAGAGTTTTTGTGTTCTTCTGCGGTGGGTCTTTGCAGAACTTAGCTCCGACCGCATGGACAGTTTCCACGAGCTTGTCATTCATATCGTCCACTTCATTGCAGTTTTCTAGGCACTGAAAACGGTTTTGTAACTCGAGCTGAAAGGTTTCAGGGCTTTGGAACAGAGCACGAGGGGGACGGAGCGTTGACTTCACTAGACGAGACATCTCTAACTTAACGTTTAGGTTCAGTGTGCCTCTAACCATTCGGTGATCGCTTCCAGTTTTCACCCTCGCGATCACGGAGACAACACTGAACAGTTGTCGTCTGGTCGTCATAATGAAGTCAATCTCATTTTTTGTCGAACCGTCGGGGCTCGACCAGGGCCACTTCCTGTGGGGCCGCTTCTGGAGGAAAGAGTTCATCATAAAGAGTCCCTCTTTCTCCATGAAGTCGGCCAGCTGCTGGCCCCTTGGGTTCCGTTGCCCTATTCCAAATTTCCCTACTTTCAGCTCACCGTTCTCTCTTGTGCCTAGTTTTGCATTGAAGTCTCCCATTAACACCGTATATTGGGTTTTGGAGGAATGCATGGCTTTCGAGATATCCTCATACATTTCGTCCATCTCCTCATCGGGGTGTGCCGAGGTTGGTGCGTAAACCTGTATGACCTTCAGCGAATACCGTTTGGTGATTCTGAGTATAAGGTACGCAACCCTCGTCGACACACTCTCGATCTTTACAACGTTGTTAACGAGAGACTTGTGGACGACAAATCCGACACCTCCTTGGGACAGATGGTCGCCCTCCCTGTGATAGAGCAAGTTGCCGGATTCGAGGATTACCGTGTCCTCCCCCTCTCTTCGGACTTCGGATAATCTTATAATATGCCAGCGTAACTTGTCTATCTCTTCTTCCAGCTCCACGATCTTCTCGTCAGTCCTCAGGCTGCGTGCGTTGTATGTTGCCAAGTCGAGTCGTCTAAGGTGGCAACCGAGCCTCCACCGGAGATTCTTAGCACCCCCTGCCCCGCCATTACCATGGTCGCCACCGTAGCCAGGAATAGCGGGGCCGCCGGGGACTGGAGGCCGTCTCTTTGTTACAAAGAAAAACTGCGGTTGCCAACCCGCTCGCCAAGCGTGGCAACTATGGAAAATACCCCCCGTGTTTGCCATAGTTGCCACGCTTGGCGAGCGGGTTGGCAACCGCAGTTTTTTTTTATTGTAATTTCGGCTACTATCAGGAAGATGCTGCTGCCCATCTCCTGCTTGTTTCCCTTTGTCGCCTTTTACGATACCCACAGGAAGATATGGGGTAGTGGATATTCTTGACCGCCACTACACGGCTACTAACCCGGTAAGTTCGTATTAATTACCTAGCTTTATATCTATTGTGTAGAATAATTATCCATAGGCCATTTGGGCCCTGTCCTCTGTTGTCCGTCGAGGAGGCTACTATGGGCCCTAGCCCAATTGACCTTTGCCGGGGCAACTCAGGGCATGAACACCAGGTATTTGACAAATTATGGTGGAGGCCTATGTTTATTTCAGTGAACTTTTCATAGGCTGTAATGATGACGATAATGAGTTTTACTCATCTTTGTAACCCTTAATATTTACGGTAGAGTGAAAACAAGAAAGTATGAATGAAATAAAAACTGCATATAATATGCATTGCTCCATGAAAAGTAAAAAAGTAGCAGCTTACATACATGTTACTACTGGGCACAGGCCGCAGAGAGTTTTTAGCCAAAAAAAAGTGTTCGCTGCGCTGATGACCTCAACTGGGAAACATCTCAGATATACAGGTTTTCCTTCAACACCGAGAAGGAGGTAAATCGACACTTCAACTTGCAATTAAAATATATGCTATATATTATATATATATATGCTATATAATAAATTTTACGTACCGTGAAATTTAAGTTTTAATCAGTTTGATTACGGCCTTTGACAAGTAAAATAAAATTAAACTTTCTTTAAGTAAAATCTGCTTTCTTTAACTAAAGTATTTTTCCGTACATATACTCATATAAATATTTTAATATGTCTGAAAATATGAAATAAGAAATCTTAAATTACAAACTGATTTATAAGTCTCATTAAAGGTAAAAAAGTAAAGTAGCAGCTAATATACGTCTCACTACTGTGCACAGGGCTCATCATTACCTGTAGAATTTTAGGGGCAGAAAAATAGAGTATGCTGCAATGCTTCAATGCATATAAACGGTTTTCACATATCCACGACTATTTTAATTACTCAGACATCTAGGTTTCCCCATGAAGTAATTCTTCACCACTTTAACGGGCACGTGTTTAATCAATACATAATTTTTTTTTAAATACAGTTTATAAAAACTAAAACTAAGCTTTTGCATGATTGTTGACCCTATCTACCTTTTAATAATATATCCAACGAAGCCACGAAAGAATGTTCAATTATTTACATCGTATATTCAGTAGCATTCTATTATTTAATTTTATTAGTGACTTACAATTTTATTTTATTTAGAAGTAAGTAGATGGCGCTATTATTAGATGAAATAATGAAAGCCAATATATCTATAAGGCATAAAGTAATGTCAATTCTTTTAAAAGTTTTGTTTCTGATAAAAATACGCTATCAGCGGCGCTAAGCACGGTGGCTAACCGCTAAGCACTTAGCGGTTAGCCACCGTAGAGTCTATATCATCTGAGAATGCCTCGTGTAGATGCGAAATACGTGTCGTATTGTCGTCAGTGGTGTGTCTTACCTAGTGTAGTGGTGTTGGGAGTAGTGGTGCTGGGATTAGTGGTGACGGGGATAGTGCGCGCCATTGAGGGATGGAGGGAGGTGCTCTTCAAACTAGGTAAGACACATTTTATTTTATCTAGCGGATGTACGCAAAATAATTGTTTGGCAAATTTAATAGTAACGTTGTGTTTAGTTATTAATATCTTCAAACGATTTCTATTCATTGATTTGGTCAAGCTATATCATGACTTGGTCAACAAACAGTGTTAAATATCATGAAATGACCACACCATTTTGTAAAATGATAGACTACTTTATGATATAAAATCACCTCTACGATGTAGCCACGAAATATATAATAAAACTATAATGATAATGAAAATTTTACAATAATTGCAGACAGAACAGTTTTAATCAGTTTACATATAGATCAGTAATTGAAATAAAAACCTTATCAATTTTCATACATATTTTTGATAGACGTCACTATTATCTATTGAAATTATTACACTTATTACTCACATACGCATACGTATAGCCATGCTGCAGCTATATTAGTAGCATAGTTGTAGTACGAATGGGTCGGCTCGACCGGGGAAGGACCACGCTCTCACAGAACACCAGCGTCAAATAGCTGCTTAACACTGCTGTGTTTCTTATGGTGAATGTAGAGAACCGCAGACCCATTTTACTGGAAAAGAGGCATTCCATCTTAGTCCTCACTGGTGACGACGCATCTGCATTTTGATTCTTTATTGAGGATAAATGTACATGTCTATAGGTCACAGCAAACACTTACCATCAGGTGTACTGTGTGCTCGCTTGTCACCCTATCTTATAAAACAAACTTCTAAAATGAAATAACAAAATTACTAAATAAACTAAACGTTAATTTTTTTTAATAATTTATAAATCTAATTACTAAAACATATAAATGTAAGTTATTTATATTATTATATTTATTAGTAACTGAAGGCAAAATATGCTACTTTTTCCATTTAATGATAGATGGCGCTGTTTTGATAACTAAATCGGTGTAGTTTCAAATTATTTTACGAAGATTATAACTATATTTTAAATTTTATTTATAAATATGGTATTTATTTGAAAACACCTGTCATCGTGCCTATAACTAAGATATAAAGGAAAATTAATATCTAAAAGAAAGGAAAATACTTAACCTTCTTTTTTTGAAGTTCCGTAATCGAATAAAAAGTAGCCTATAAGTTGCCCCGGGTTACTAACTACCTACATACGAAATTTCATGTATATCGGTGCGGTAGTTTTTGCGTGAATCCGGAATACACAGACAGACAGACAGACAGACAAAAAGTCTAAATACTACTAATTTGGCTTCAGAACCCTTTATTTAGTCTCCTGGACTTGTTTTTTCAAGAATATATTAGCATTACAGACACGACTTTTCTACAGATTTATTATCTGTATAGATATAGTCCCTTTTGAGTTTGAAAAGTAGGATTTTCACGATCCAATGCATACTCTTGCTATATGAATGTAATTACATACCCACGTATTGAACGTTGGAAGTATAATGTACTACGAAGTACCTACATAATATTTCAATGGTACATATTAAGCACAGATAAGTATATCTGTAATATTATACTACTAACTACCGGAGGAATTAGTGCTTCATTTGACCCTTTTATGAGCATAATTAAACCACATTTCCTCACCTACACCTTCTTGATGCGGTTATTGTAGGGAAACTCTCTTCTTTCTTCTTTAAACCCTTTAACCGCTCAAGCCGATTTAATCTAACAAATATTTTCACGTCCATTTTGTCAGGGCCGTATATCTATGACCAAATACCACTGCTCATTTAATCTGCTTTTTTATTTCTTTACGCTGCATTCTGTTAAAAAGATGTTCATATTAGGTAAATACTTAATTAAGTAATAATTTAACGTACCAATATAAATGTTCGTTGTTAACTGTTGCACTTGGATCTAAAGGAATGCACGCGATTACTTATTATCTGTAAGATGAGATAAGATAAGATAATCATTTTTTTTAGTTTATTTATCAGATCAAATCTAAAAACCACGGAGGTTTGACTTGATGCTAAATAATTTAGTTTAAGTCAGCATATTATGTGCAAGATCTTATGATCCATGCCATTTAAATAAACGACGTAGAAACATGGTTGCCCAGACATACAGAACTAAAACCACATTTGCGAGCAGACAATTTATATCGCGTTCTGCCTTTCTTTATAATAAAATAAACAAAGATATTTATATATACGACAAAACATATCACAACTGTAAACACACACACACACATACACACACACACACACAACACACACACACACACACACACACACACACACACACACACACACACACACACACACACACACA
Source organism: Parnassius mnemosyne (assembly GCA_963668995.1). NCBI lineage: Eukaryota > Metazoa > Arthropoda > Insecta > Lepidoptera > Papilionidae > Parnassius > Parnassius mnemosyne. The sequence continues at coordinate 8,929,942 of CAVLGL010000104.1, read as the reverse complement.
CACAGACACACACATACATACAAAAGTAATAGAATTAATATAGAATTTAAGTAATATATAACATTAATATAGATATAGAATATGTTTATCCATACTGCCTTGTAACATGGATATAGTAATGGAAGGGCGGACCCTCCAAACACAGGCATTATTTGCTTAAATGGAGGTTTCAATCTACTAGTTTTTAAGGCATTTACTTTTTAAAAACGAAATAAAATTTATTTATTTATTATTTATCAAGACACAGTCTAAGTAAGTTGTTAGGTATGTGAGTAGTTAGTATGTATTGTAAGAATATAAAGACTAAGAAGGTAAGTTAACAACTTGGTTAAAGTAGTAGCAAGGTATTTTGCTACTATATATATGTTTATTGTCCAACTGTATACATAAGGTCTTACAAATACAGAATATAGTTATATAGTTACAACAGTTTGTCCATTTCGGACGTACAATATAATACAAAAATAAAGCACAACAATAAATCAAACATAACTTTTAAAATATTCATCTAAATTATAAAAACATTTTGATTATCAAAACCATTCTATCAGCTTCTTTTTTTAAATCGTGGGCTCCAAAGATGTTTTATAGGTCCAGATACCGTGTTGCTAACACACCGCAACGTTCATAGTGAAGACAGTCTTTGATTCATGTGTGCGTGAGTACCACGTGACGCGCATATCTTACGCACCATGGCTGCATTAATGTGCGTGACTTCGGTAATAACAGTGCGAATCGATTACCCAAAAAATGTGGGAGATTTTATATTTCATTCCTATTGACGTACCTATTGATTCTAAGAGTATAAAATGTGTGTGCGTGGCGTGTGCATTTGTGTGTGTGTGTGTGTGTATGGGGATATGGTTGCTTATGTGTGTTTTATGTAGGTACGTACATCGCACTAAAATATTGAAGATATGTAATAAAACCTATAATTAATGTAACAGTTAAAATAAATAAAAAAGTACAGTAGATATTTATGTATGTAACAAATATTTATAATCTATTATTACTAAATATATACAGAGTACTACACTTTTGTACTGTAGAACACAAAATATTGCCGCTTTTTACGAAGACATTAAATTATTTTTCAATCCTAAGTAAAATGACGAAAAAAAGTAAGTTTGGTTAAGCGTAAACTTCAGCCAAGAGATAGCAAAATGTTTAATTTTTTAATTGCTCCGTTCCGTTGCTGCGTGTAGGAAGGACAAAAACAAATAGAGAAAAAAATCACACTTTCACATTTATAATATTATATTAGTATGAATTGTCAAGAATGATAGATACACTTTTAAAACCGGTTTACAATCGGCTTTTTGAGGGTGGAACTATACCGGTTACTACTACTATAACGGTTCTGAGTGACCAAAACGGATAGAAGCACAGGAAAGTGCAATTTCATGCTGCCAACTCTAACCCTTAAAACGGTTTAACTCTATAGGTTGGGTGAAATCTGTAAAATTAGACTGTTTAAAACCCCTATACAGATAACCTTTGTGGTTGATCATGACATTAAAAAATGGTCAAAACATTTCATAGACTAGGCAACACTCGAATATTATTGAGCAGTATTATTACTTGTATTGACATTTAGCTTTCGTATTCTTTTACAAAGAAATACACCATAAAATTGTATAGTTACTTATGAAAAGTGATGTTCTTATCCTTATCTTTTTTACAAGAGTAATTTTTAAATGATTTCACAGCACAAACAGTCAATCAAAATCAGTTTGCGAAATTAAAAACACCGGTGCGTGACGTATGTTCACAGCGAATTTCTATATAGTTTGTGCAGCGAACGTCGCTGGCGTAATGACGGAACGATCGAACGAATACGCCAATATTAGCGCCTTTGAAATGGAAGCGTTTTAGGCGCGCGTACACGGTATCTGGACCTATAAAACATCTTTGGTGGGCTCTCTAATAACTTCATGAATATAGGTAAATGGTTGAAGATTAAATCACACACATACATTTTTTTTCCGTTCGGAATGACAAGGGTCAGTTGAGATTGAGAGACGTTAGCCATTGAGTCTAGACATTCTGCCAGCGAATAATGACGACGATTTTCTAATTGCGATTCCATTGTTGCTGTATCATTCTTACTAGGTGCATCCCCTTATCACCCTAAGCTTGCAATATAGTCAATATTATGTAAAAAGATCTATCGATGCAGAGATATTTTTTAAATATTTATGTCTGCAATTTTTTCGACGAATTATTATATAAAATAAGATGAAAAGTTACGAAAAGATATACACCTATAAAATTAAATGTAAAAACATACATAAACACACCTACTCGCTTCGGTCGTGCGACGAACAATGTGGAACACTGAGCGCGTTCCGTACGGAATTTACGTTTGTGTGTTGCGACTCGTACAAAATCTATGGAAGACTCGCGTTCGGAGCGGCTTTTTTCCGTTCGGGATTCCGAACGTAAGGTCCGCCACATACATACGGAATTCCGTGGACTCGTTTGTCACCCTTATTCTATAAAAAAAAACTTTTTGGCCCTTGACCTCGAATTGAAATCACAAAAATTACTCCCACTTCCAGAACATAAGTAAAACATTGTTAAAGATAATTGTCTAATTCGTCTTATTGTCTTTTTTATATAGAAGAGAGGGACAAACGAGCATGCGGCTCACCTGATGGTAAATGTCGACCACCGCCTATTAACAAATATAGCACATGGGGAGTTGCAGGCGCGTTGCTGGCTTTTTAAATAGGAGTAAGCTCGTTTCTTGGAGCTCCCTAAGTTGTATTGGTCCAACAGTAATAGACCGCCAAACATCCCGATGATGTGGATTTATGAATTGCGTTGATGAAATTTTGTGGCTGGAATTAATCCAAACAATTCCTATGAACACTACACGTGGTAAATGCGATATAAATGCAAAATGATTTAACATCTCTTCGTCTCGTCTTTCGTTTTCGTCGGTCGTCGACGATTCGAGCCGCTTTGCGCTGGATACGGTCAAGTAGAAGGAGCTGGTACTAGGGAGCCCCGGCCCAGGGATGAGAACAGTATTCAATCTTAGGCCGAACCTGCCCCTTGTAAAGTTGCAAGCAGTGTGCCGTCATAAAATACTGTACCGCTCTGCTGAGCACGCCAAGCTTTTTAGTGGCCAATTCAGCCTTCCCTTCCAAGTGACTACGAAACTGCACGTTATTCGATATGTCAACGCCGAAGATTCCGATACTGGCTGTGGTAACAAGGGGAGTGATCTGAAATTGAGGAGTTACGACAAAGGGGTTCTTTTTAGTGGTAAACGCGCAAACTTGTGTTTTCTGGGAATTGAACTTAATTAGATTTAGTCGCCCCAATCCGAAACCTTATCCGGCAAAGACTACTACAGACACAAGTTTGTTCCGGTACTCGGCGACGTTTTCCCGAGAAATATAGGCAGAGCCGGTGCATAAAGCATCACCAGTGCACGTTACTGTTTAGAACATATTATTGATAAGCAGAAGAAACACCATAGGTGATAGTACGTAGCCTTGTGGAACACCAGCATAAATAGGCTTGTAAATAGAGCATGCACCTTCTACTACGACTTCGTTGCTCCAATCTCTTTTTTTTTCTTTTATAGGATAAGGGTGACAAACGAGCAAACAGTCCACCTTATAGTAAGTGGTTGCTGCGGCCCATAGACATCTACATCATCTATCCTCTATTACAAATCAAAATGTAGATGCATTGTCACCCGTGAGGACTAAGATGGAATTCCTCATTTCCAGTAAAAAAGGCCTCCGGCCACCTGCACTCACCAAGCGAAACGCAGAGGCAAACCTCTACTTCACGCTGGTTTTCTGTGAGGTCGTGGTACCACCCCGGTTCGAGCCGGCCCATCCGTGTGACAGCAAAAGCTGCCGCGTGGCTCTACCACTGTTTGAATCTGCAAGAAAACTGCTGATCCAGTTGCACAAATTTTCGTGAAGCCCATAGGAAGGGAGATTCGAAAGAAGAGCTTCGTGTCGATCGACCCGACCGAAGGCCTTCGCTATCTCCAAATTAATTGCCAGGGTATTCCTCTCTGCCTCAGTCAGGTAACACAGAAGATCACCAGCTGAGCAATCCTGACGGAAATCGTACTGGCGGTCACTTTTCAGTTGGTAATCCTCAACCTCATGAGCTGGCAGTTCACAATGGTTTTCATTATTTTATGAACAAGTTGATTAGGTCTGAGCGGTCGATTTTCGGTTATTTTTCAGGGATCTGATGCACTAAAACAGTCTTTTTTGAGTTCGGGACTACGCCTATGAAGAAAGAGTGTTAGAAGACACGTTACAACAGGTGCTAACTAGGGAGGATACGTCTTCAGCACAATGGGAGGAACTCCATCAGGCCCATTAGACATGACGTCTAGGGAGAGTAGTGCTATTCACGCCGAGCGCTGTGTAAACCGTATCGTACCGACCCGAAGGCGAAATAACACTTCTTTATAACAGGGCTGGTGAAGTACTCCTATTATATACAGTGCGATGCAATTTTATAGGAGCGAACAAACAAGGCACAACAGATGATAGAATAAAGAGTCCTATTCTCTAAAATACCAAATCAGCGACAGAAGCACGTTGGGTTCATCCGGGGAGAAGCATACCTGCTCCTGTCCTCAAGGGAAGGATGCAAAAAAAACTGCATCCTGTCCAAATCGGCCGACCTATAGTGCCAAACATGGCGGCGTTCTGCAGAACGCAACCGTGATGGGAGTGTGAGTGGCACCATAATCCGGATCAGACAATGGTCCAATGAGCCTAGAGGAGCGTCGACGAAGACCTGATATTTGTTCCGATGAGGGGTCAGGGGTCCAACAAGGAAGGTGCACGGATCCTCCACATCTAGAATCCGCGTAGGTGAAGTAACCATTTGTGTGGGACCATATGCCAAGGCAAAGTCATAAACAGATCTTCCCGCAAGATCGGTTAAACGAGAACCAAGCCATTCAGCGTGGTGGCCGCTAAAATCACCAAGGATCACGATCTCTGCAGACGCGACCTGTTGTAGCATGGAATCTGCAGCGATTTGGACGTGGTCGATGAGTTAGTCTGTGTGTATTACCTATAGAGGCACCCATAGACGCGAGGATGGTTGTCGCTGAACTTCACAATTGCTGAGGCGTCGAGAACAGATGTCCACTCTGAAGTATACGCAAACTCCAGCCCGAGGCACCCTCCTGGGATGGTTACTTATTTAATTACACTATCATGTTAAGGGGGAGAGGGCTTAGGCCTTTGACCACCTGCACTTAACAGGCGAAGTAAGCTTCTACTTCACGCTGGTTATCTGTAAGGTAATGGGTCTCCTCGGTTCATGCCGGTCCACCCATGCATTCATTACAGCTCCTCATTTCATGTCTTACCACGACGTCACTCCATGTAGCCTGGTCCACCCGTGCGACAGCAAAAACTGCCGTGTGACTCTTTCACTGTTATGTTATTAATTTTAATCTACTTCGTCATTGTTTATGCGTTACACATAATACTTAGTAATAAGTAAGTAGCTTTGCTTTATTATGCACTGCAGTGGGCGACAAGGAGATGATGATGAAGTAGTTTTGCACCTTTAAAGTATTTATTTTAGTTTGAATAGGGCCCCAATTTCATTTTTGCTCCGGGGCCCTTGGTTACATAGCTACGCCACTGATGACGTCATTCCTTTAAATTTTGATACCTTAAAGGTACCTTTAAATTACTATACCTTAAAGTAACTGTACCTGTATAATTTCGATATTGTAATATTGCGGTATGATTACTTTTCAAGTATCTAAATTATAAAATAAAGGTTTTTTTTGTACCCTGTAGCCCGCGCCGAGGCGTCACGCGGCGTGTCGGCCGCAATGGTAAGAGAGTAGGTACTTGATCGAATATTTACTGAAATTCGTTATTCGTGCCTCGGCAGCAAGACAAAGCAGGTTGTTTTGCCATTTTGCCGCCATTCATGTTTTCGTGTCTACTTTGTTTATAAACTTAATCACAAGTGTGCTTTGTTGAAACTTTACAACTAGATTGTCACTAAGATGGATAAAAGTAGGTACAAACTCATTAAGCATGTCTTAACCTATTCGTTGCGACACCAATTTTCGACAACTTTTAGAACAAATATTTTGTGACACGCCTGTCGTGTCAAGCGCCATATAAGTAAGCCGCTGCCGCCGCGTCGCGCGCTCTTCATCGCATCATTTTTTTGGGTACCGAAATTATTTCGATAAAGGTATTAGTAATATATAGGTATAGCGATACCGTAAAAAAATATATGTATAATTATTTTTTTAACAGTACTACAACCGTAATATTCAACCGTTTTGGTTCTTATATTCAACCTTTAAATCGAAGCTGTATCGTAATTCTATACCGGTACCATATACCCCTATACCTTTACCGCTTTCAACCCCTGATTTGAGGTAGTATAGGCCCTTAATGTAATATACAAGTTTATAGGTGGGTAGGTTTGGAATTAATACACGGATTTAAAAACTGTATTTTTATTGATTATTGTAATAACTGTATATTTTACATTTTACCAAAATAAAACAAAATAAAAAATAAATAGCTTAATATCTATATAAATAGTAGGACCTAGTAATAGATATAAGCAGTAGTAAATTCAATATAAACAGATGTAACTATATAGGACTGTCGAATATTATAATTATTTAATATTTTTACAAATATTTTAATATACAATAATAAACAAGTCACATGGTATATTTTGTTTATGGTATGTCTTGGTAGAATTTTACTAATAATACATCTATAATATTATAGTGTTTCTTCTTTTTATTTATATAAAATCATAGTAGTAATCATAGCCTCATAGTTGCCACGCTTGTGTTGTGTTGCACGCAATTTTTATTTGTGATCAAGAAGATGCCTTTGCCGATCTCCAGTCTCATTGCCCTCTCCCACCTCTTACGACAACCACGGGATGATATGAGGTGTGGGTTCTTCTTACGGTGCTAGTACACGGCGGTCTTTACTTTGTGGCTACAATGAATATAATAGAATTCAGCCAATGTTAAGTCATATAATTAAGTGTCTCTAAACTATATAGCGTACAATAAACAGCTGTTACTTATTTAATAAAATGAAATTTAGATCGCAAGCCCAAAACATCGATTTACCGCCTATATAAGACATTTATTTTTTTACACAAGTATATTTTAAATAGCTTCCGTTACCTAACGCACTTAATTCTCATTAAGCACTATACCTGGTAATGAAGTAAAAAAAAAAAGGAAAAAAGCAACAACAAAGGTACATGCATAAATTACACACGGACATATTATTATAAAAATGTCGTTCGTCGGTCATCAGCAGTCAAAGTTCAGCTCATATTTACAATAGCATGGCAGATGATTTGGCATTCGCAGTTCTTATTTTCAGTTGTTAGCAGGAAGATACTGATGCTCATCTCAATGGATGGGAAGCAACATCGAAGTTGCGAGATCTCCAGTACTTGAAAATCTTTTTGTCAATCGTGATATATACAAAAAAAACGTCCCTGTACTATCGACTTTTAAAACACCTGAGTGAATATTCCTGTGTTCTTATAGTTTGTTTTATTTACGCGATTTCTAAAATTAAATCTAATTTCACGGATTTTAACACGGTTTATTTTAGTTCTAACTTATAATATGACTGAACTTTTAAATGCCTTGCAGCACTCATGGTCACTTAAGGAGCTAAGATATTTAACATCCTGATTATTATTGGTTAGTTACCTTCAGTTTTTATTATTATTTTTGGTCCGATATGCTTAAACGAGCTTGTCATACAGGGATCCCGAGCCGATGGTAGAACGGAAAACAGATAGGGTAAAACCGGAATAGATGCCGCACTTGGATAGATGCCTCGTTTCTAAAAACCCAAATAAGTACCAAAAAACAAAACAGCAAATGCGTTGTTTTAAATACGCGCCACATACCTGCGTCCCTTATCTCATTGTGATAGTGCTGTATATAAATCGATATTTCATAAAATATCGATATATACACTCGATTAAAATGTTTTTTTTAGTTTTAATTTTAAAATGGCTACTTACTCTGAGCTACGACAGTACAGAAAACCTAATTAACCGAAATTTTTATCTTAAATTTACGTAAATAAAATAAATGAATAAAGTATGTAATATACATACAGGGTGTTTTTGGAACGCTCCCGAAAACTAAGACAGGCGACAACACCAAGTATACCTTTGATCATGGGTCACAAATAAATTCGATCCTGATGAAAAAAAAATCATCTTTTTACAAGGTTTTATTAGCTTTATTCACGCGCCATCATGTTAGTACAGCTAAATGAAACGATAATTTCATAAAAAATATCATGAAAATACTGAAACATAAAACCAGCAGTGGAATGACTGAATTGATATCACCTGACCTGAGCTAGATAAAGGTCAATGTACGCGCGAACACAAATTCGCGCGGCCCGCAACTAGCGGGCCAGACCACAATACCTAATAATTTACAACACGTGTCTAAATACCTAACTTATCTACTTAACCTACTATTTTGCCACTGTGCTTATCTCCACGTAGCCACTTTAATCCGAATTTACAGGTTAAATAACCCAAATAACTGGTTCGATTCCCCGCTAATGAAGAAACACTTAAATGAAATGTAACCAAGGTTGGAGTCATGCGTTTTTATTCATCGTGTAGGTATGTTTATTATTCTCATGTATTCAGTTATGTACCTATTCAGATTAGTCTAGTACTAAGTTATTTAAAAAAAAATAGTTATGAAACAGCTTACTGCTCTAAATCCTCCGTGGTCTTATGAGATGCGGCTCAAATTGTGCTCCATTCATTTCAAGGCAGATTTGGGTGCAGGCAGGGCATCATCGTGTGGTCTTCGACACAGTCCGTACGTAGTTTTTCGAAAGCATCCACGATCCTTTGGCGCATTTCGTCAGCACTATCACACTCACGATTAAAAACCCTTTTCTTCACATACCCCACAAAAAGAAGTCTAACGGGGTCAGATCTGGTGAGCGAGGTGGCCAAGCGTATGGTCCTAATCTGCCGATCCAGCGATCATCAAATAGCTCATTGAGGCGCTCACGGACGAACCTCACGAAATGTGGAGGGGCACCATCATGCTGGAACCATGTACGGCGATATTCAGCCAACGATAGGTCGTTTCAAATTTCAACCAACTGTTAATTTATAAAGTTTAGGTATCGCTGTCCGTTCAGTCGCTCTGGCAGAAACACTGGTCCCAGTATGCGATCCTTAAATAAACCTGCCCATACGTTAACCGACCATCGGGTTTGGTGCCCGGTTTGTCCAACAGCGTGCGGGTTAACCTCTGAATACACGTGTGTATTTCTTCAGTTCCACAGGCCGTTTCTGGTAAATGTCGACTCATCCGTCCAGGTAATGTGCTCAATGGAACCAGGCACACGTTGTTGCTGGTATAATAACCAACGGCAGAAAACTCGTCGGCGGTCGTGATCGCCGGGAACTAAAGCTTGCACTTTGTGCAATTTGGATGGGCGTATTCGGTTACGCTTCAACACTTTGTGCACTGCACAGTATGACACACTTGTTCCATCCCGACGTCTTAACAATTTATTTAGCGATACTTCGTGTACCTAGGTTCGGATACCTAACATGTTGAGCACTATAAACGTACGCGTTAGGCATTATTAAAACAAAAAAGAATCCAAAAACGTAACAACAACTATAATATCAACACGTAATCACAAATAAATTTATTAAACAAAACGATTGAACTGTCGCTCGCGCACGCGTGTATAAAATCAACACGGAACTGTCTCAAAAACTAAAACGAACGAACCCCGTCAAGGCTGAAACCTACTGCGTCACAAGCGTGAGGCGACAGGGTTAGGCATTCTGCCGACATAATAAAAAAGGACGCAACTAAGAAAAACGTAAAATGGAAATAAAAAATAAATTGATGAATTTTTCTTTCAGACCCCGTGTCTAAAGTATATTAAAAGGTATCTATATGAAAATTGAAATATATACGTAGAGACATGAAGATTTTAAGGACGAACTTATTTTTTTTAAATTTGTTTATTTATTTAAATAAAACGAATTTTCCTTTTCATCTTAGATTAAAAAATACACCTGGCAACACAAAAACATCGAAGGAAAGACGCATATAACTATTTGGGTCTTCCCAACCTAATAAATAAAACAAAACTGCCATTCATTTAACATTTTTACATATTTTGGAAAGGTCATTTGAAGTTGAAAGGACGCTAATAGTAATTTACTACTTTTTTCTTAGTAAATATTAGAAAAGCATTGGTAGTGAGACACAAAAAATAACAACCCGCAACTCTTGAGTAATGATTTTAAAGGGGATATCATACAAGACTTACTACGATAATAATTAAAAATTAAAACTTTTGTACAACCGACTTTAATATAAATAATTAAGGATAACTCAAAAACAATTGGTCTGACCTCGATCAAATTTATATGGGACCACATGTGAAACACCAGCTCGTAATAATAAGATATAAGCTCTTAATAATAAGATATAAAATAATAAGACAAGAATAATTGAAATTTAAGTAATCGATCCAAATATTGTTAAAGATGACGTAGCAACTGATTAAATAAGTCTTTTCTTTTATGTTGAATTTGTATAAGTCTTTTCTACTAATAAAATGTCATCTGTGATCAACAGCTACGTCTAAAATTCTGACGATAATTTCTAAAATATTGATATTTGTGAATATTAAAAAAATTTAGTAGATGCGTCTTCTTATCATGAGTCGAATGGTATATTTAACTCATTTATTCGAAAATTGTTAGATGCGCCCTTTTTTCTTATGACCGCAACATTGTTTCATACCGAGCTAGATACAGGTCGACAGCGGAGTGGGTGTGGGTACAGTCGCGTTCTAAAGTACTACATGGTATTGGGCTATTGTTTTATAATATTATAGTAATTAATTGTTTTATTGTAGAATCATAATAGGTGTTTTACTAGCTACTTAGAACTTTGGAAGAGGTGGGAATTAAAAATAGATAATGTTTACTTGAGCATTGTTTGTTATTTCTATCGTAAAATATAAAGTAGTTTGTAACAAAAAAACTTAAGCTAAGGGTGACACGCCGTCCATTATGACGTCTTGGGTCACATGGAAGCCAGATGTTGATAGTGTGTTGGTGTTACTGGATGCTACTTCATCATCACTTTCATCTTCGCTTGAGCTTCCGTCATCAGGTCGATCACATGGTATTTTTTTCGGTATTCTTCCTCAACAATTTTAACTTTATTGCACAATTTTCCCCATTCACCTTCTCCTATCATATTTACCTTTTCGTTCACTAGTTTAGTCATAAAACAATAGATATAAATATTTTTTTTTCCTTCCTTTTTAAAACATCGTCGCGAGTCGCAAAGTAAGCTGTGTATCATCATCATCATCATCATCATTACAGCCCTTCACAAGTCCACTGCTGAACATAGGCCTCCCCCAAAGAATGCCACAAAGCACGGTCCTGAGCCACCTGCATCCATCGACTTCCTGCAAATCTTACCAGGTCGTCACTCCATCTAGTGGGGGGACGCCCTACACTTCGCCTGCCGGTACGAGGCTGCCACTCGAGAACCTTTCTTCCCCATCGGTTGTCGGTTCTTCGAGCCATATGGCCGGCCCATTGCCACTTCAGCTTACTAATCCGTTGGGCTATGTCGGTCACTCTGGTTCTACTGCGGATATCCTCATTTCTGAGTTTATCACGCAGAGAAACTCCGAGCATAGCCCTCTCCATAGCTCGCTGAGCGACCTTGAGCTTCCTCATCCGGCCAGCAGTGAAGGACCACGTCTCAGTTCCGTATGTCATCACTGGCAACACGCACTGGGTGTACAGTCTCGTTTTCAAGTTTTGAGGTATACCTGACGAGAAGATGTGCCGTAATTTCCCGAACGCTGCCCAACCGAGTTGAATCCGTCGATTGACCTCTCGGTCGAAGTTGGACTTACCTAGTCGGACTATTTGTCCCAGGTAAACATACTCGTCAACAACTTCGAGCTTAGTGTTCCCAACAACTACCGGCATAGGTGTGACATGGACATTAAACATGATCTTTGTTTTGTCCATGTTCATCTTAAGACCTATCCGTTGGGAAACACTATTGAGGTCATTGAGCATAGTGCTTAGGTCCTCCAGCGATTCTGCCATAAGGACTATATCGTCGGCAAATCGAAGGTGAGTGATGTACTCGCCATTGATGTTGATACCGTATCCTTTCCAGTCCAGAAGCTTGAAAACGTCTTCCAATGCAGCGGTGAAGAGTTTCGGGGATATGACGTCACCCTGTCTTACACCTCTCTGCAATTGGATAGGTTTCGTACTCTGGTTCTGTACTCGGATAGCCATCGTAGCCCTACTGTACAAGCACTTCAACACTTCGATATACCGACAGTCAACTTGGCATCGCTGAAGGGACTGCAGCACCGCCCAAATTTCGACGGAATCAAAGGCTTTCTCATAGTCCACATACGCCAGACATAGTGGCAAATTGTACTCCTCGGACTTCTGTACAATTTGCCGAAGGGTATGTATGTGGTCTATGGTGCTAAAGCCTTTTCGGAAACCGGCTTGTTCGGGAGGCTGGAAGTCGTCAAGTCTGCGCGCGAGACGATTCGTAATGACTCTCGAAAACAGCACGTAGACGCGGCTCAGAAGGGAAATCGGTCTGTAGTTCTTCAAGAGAGCGTTGTCGCCTTTCTTGAAGAACAAGACCACCGCACTTCTGCTCCACGCCTCCGGTGTAATGCCACCATGGAGGACGGAATTAAAGAGCTTCTGAAGGACTTCAAGTACCGGTTTTCCACCCGCTTTCAGAAGCTCCGCTGTAATTCCATCCTGGCCTGGGGCCTTGCCGTTTTTAAGGTGCTGGAGAGCCATTCTAATCTCGCTCAGACTGACGTCCGGGATATCATCGGAATAATGTCGGATAAGACTCGCTCTTGGATCGTTACTCACACTTGCGTGTGGCTCCAACGATGACGTGTACAGCTGCCCATAGAACCTCTCAATCTCACTCAAAATCTCAGGTGCCCCGGAAACGATGCTGCCACATTCGGTCTTCAGCTTTGACAGTTGGCTCTTTCTGGCAGACAGATCTCTGGCAAAGACTTTGGAGCCTTGGTTCCGCTCGATCGCTTCTTCAACACGAGCTGTATTGAAGTTGCGTAAGTCCCGCCGCATGCATTTGGAGATCTGTCTGTTCAGTTGCCTGTATGCTGTCAAATCTGTTGAAGAATGTAGCTTCATCTCCCGTCTAACAGCCATGAGATTAAGAGTGTGATCGGAGAGTTTTTGTGTTCTTCTGCGGCGGGTCTTGCAGAACTTAGCTCCGACCGCATGGACAGTTTCCACGAGCTTGTCATTCAAATCGTCCACTTCATTGCAGTCTTCTAGGCACTGAAAACGGTTTTGCAACTCGAGCTGAAAGGTTTCGGGACTTTGGATTAGAGCACGAGGGGGACGGAGCGTTGACTTCATTAGACGAGACCTCTCCAACTTAACGTTTAGGTTCAGTGTGCCTCTAACCATTCGGTGATCGCTGCCGGTTTTCACCCTCGCGATCACTGAGACATCACTGAACAGTTGTCGTCTGGTCGTCATAATGAAGTCAATCTCATTTTTTGTCGAACCGTCGGGGCTCGACCAGGTCCACTTCCTGTGGGGCCGCTTCTGGAAGAAAGAGTTCATCATAAAGAGTCCCTCTTTCTCCATGAAGTCGGCCAACTGCTGGCCCCTTGGGTTCCGTTGCCCTATTCCAAATTTCCCCACTTTCAGCTCACCGTTCTCTCTTGTGCCTAGTTTTGCATTGAAGTCTCCCATTAACACCGTATATTGGGTTTTGGAGGAATGCATGGCTCTAGAGATATCCTCATACATTTCCTCCACCTCCTGATCGGGGTGTGCCGAGGTTGGTGCGTAAACCTGTATGACCTTCAGCGAATACCGTTTGGTGATTCTGAGTATAAGGTACGCAACCCTCGTCGACACACTCTCAATCTTTACAACGTTGTTAACGAGAGACTTGTGGACGATAAATCCAACACCTCCTTGGGACAGATGGTCGCCCTCCCGGTGATAGAGCAAGTTGCCGGATTCGAGGATTACCGTGTCCTCCCCCTCTCTTCGGACTTCGGATAATCCTATAATATGCCAGCGTAACTTGTCCATCTCTTCTTCCAGCTCCACAATCTTCTCGTCAGTCCTCAGGGTGCGTGCGTTGTATGTTGCCAGGTCGAGTCGTTGTAGGTGGCAACCGAACCTCCACCGGAGATTCTTAGCACCCCCTGCCCCGCCGTTACCATGGTCGCCACCGTAGCCAGGAATAGCGGGGCCGCCGGGGACTGGGGGCCGTCTCTTCGTAACTTTCATTATGGGGGGTATATTGCCATAGTTGCCACGCTTGGCGAGCGGGTTGGCAACCGCAGTTTTTTATTGTATTTTGTCGTTACCAGGAAGATGCTGCTGCCCATCTCCTGCCTGTTTCCCTTTGTCGCCTTTTACGACACCCACGGGAAGATATGGGGTAGTGGATATTCTTAACCGCCACTACACGGCACGGCAAGCTGTGTATGCGACTGTATTTTTGGAGCGAACAAAGCGCGGGAACCAATAGCATGCAGGCACAGTAATACTGGCCAATATGTGATAAATCGCTCAGTGCCCAAGTTCAAGGCCAGCGTTCTTTTTTCACCGTTCGCGCGTACATTAACCTCCAATAGTCAGGTGATATCAATTCAGTTTCCACTGCTGGTTTTATGTTTCAGTATTTTCATGATTTTTTTTATGAAATTATCGTTTCAGTTAGCTGTACTAACATGATGGCGCGTGAATAAAGCTAATAAAACGTTGTAAAAATATGTTTTTTTTTTCATCAGGATCAAATTTATTTATGACCCATGATCAAAGGTATACTTGGTGCTGTCGCCTGTCTTAGTTTTCGGGAGCGTTCCAAAAATACCCTGTATGTATCTATAGGAGTTTCAAATTTATATATGTTTTATTAATTATTATATTTTAATTTTTATGAATAACATAATAAATAGTTAGTAAAGACAATACGTCTTTACTAACTATTTATAATGTTACCTCTAATTATTTGTTTTTACAAATATTAACTCAACACAAGTATTTATTTTTTATATTATTTGTTTTTTTTTATAAGCTTACACAGGGTAATAATCGTAAGTCGACCCAGTGTCAATTTATGAAAGCCACGTGTGATAAGACAATCGTATCAGGCTCTCATGACACAGACATGCCTAGTGTGAGGACTACAGGATTATACACCCTTGTTTATACACTCCAGCTTAGTTGGTGTGATAAGATCATAGTTTATAATTATATACTAGAGAATTAAGACTACTGTACTTCCATTTTATTATCTTATATTGTATATTGTAATCTGTACGACCTTAGCTGTAAATAAACATTTTCATTTTCATTTTCGTATATCGAATCGACCCGATATTATCGAATCATTCGTTATCGATATTAGTATCGATATATTTCATATGATATACATATATCGTAGGTACAAAATTAAAAGTACAGCCTTTCTGCATTTACTCTGAACATAATCGCTACTCGCTGGAACAGCACGTACTATATGATTCAACGTTTTCTTAAACTATAAAATGCTGTTAGCGAAAGTTTTGATTTGTCATGAACCGCACCGCCAACGTTGACAAGCATATAGTTGACAATATTGTCATCGCTCCTTAACATATTACCCCCACTCGAAACAGCGACTTAAGAAATATTCGGCGACAAATATTGCTCTAGTATAGTCATTCCATTAGTGCACTGCATGGTGTTAAATTTAAAAAGGTAATTGAAGAACCTTTACTCAAAGAGGTACATAAACGCAATCTAACGGAAATTTTCAAACGAATGGGTGCCATGGAACAGGTTTCGTCATTAGCTTTTAGCGATCCAAGGTTTAAAGAAATACATTTTGAAGACCCGTTGGCTTGCGCAAATGCCGTAAGTAAAATTAAAGATTTGGTGAAAAAGATCAGCAGAGAGAAGAGTTATGTCCTAATCAAGTTGGGACTAGGATAGTTCAGACAAAATTTGTCACTCAGCCTTTAGTCTTTGGCATTGTATGGAGTCACCACCAGAAACTGGTTCAGTGGAATTCGAAAACTAATAAAACTGACGAGTTTTTCAAATAAGTTATCTCTTTATTTGAGGGCTAGTTAGTAGATTTAACGAAAACCCATTTTAAATGTGGACAGATTACAACCTCAGCTTTGCAACCATTAGATGTAGCGGTGTTTGGGCCATTAAAACTTACTTTAACCATGAAACAAATCAATTCATACTCCCAAATCCAAATTAAAAGATAAATTGTTATAATGCTGGAAACCTTATATGCAATGCAAGGACATGCGCTGCTACACCTGCATACACTCTTGGTAGCTTTAAAGGAAGCGGAATTTATCCACTAAATCCTAATGCTCTGCCCCATTCTCTTTTCACTATATCTGATATAGCACATCGCAGTGAAAATGATCCTGACCAGCCTTGTGTGCTACATCAAACTACAACGAAAATGCAGAACCTTATGAACATGTTGAACACTAACACTCATACCTCAGATTTTTGCAATTGATTGTCTACTTGGATTTAAAAAGGAAAAATATGAATGTCATATAGAGCTGCACAAAACACCACCAAATATGCCATCGACTTCATTCAACTGAGTTGCATTGTTGATATTGGTGATGATTCACCAATATCAACAATGATTCAGATTCTAGATTGCATAGAAGAAAAAGAAACATCTTCGTAAGACAAAGCTTGTATTGTTTTAGGTGACTTATTCAACGAGGATTTTTCATTCTTGTAGGGTTCCAGCTGACGGGGCATCATCACGTTTTATATCTGGACCATCAACATCTCCTGAGATTATTCAGGAGAGCAATCCAGAAGTTGTCCCGCCAACAATTAACGAACCATTAAATGAAGAAAACCATCAGCAGCAAAAAGTATTTACTAACCTGCCAAATTATTATAGAGCAAGAGGTACCGAGAATCGTTGTTTTGTTGAAAGATGCAACAATGTAAAACGACACAGAGTACCTGTGTACTTAAGAAACATTCTATTTACAGAATTTAAATATCATTTGGCACCAACTATTAGAGTGTGTACATCTCGTTTAATTAGTCAATCGGGGGAATTCATTAGAAATACATTTAATGTATCATCCAGCCAATTCACGGCTGACTACATTGAAGATTTTATAGAATTAATGAAATAAAGACGCTGATACATTAGATTTTAATAATGTACAAGACATGGAAGACCGTTTGGTTCATTATTGGTTGGGTATCTCAAAACAAAAATTTAGTGTTACTAGATCAAGTAATTTAATATATTATTTCATAGATTAAATGAAATGCAAAAAGGAGGAGTTGCCCTTGCTGTTTACCTTTTAAAACTGAGAACTGGGGATACAAATAACAGACTATCGTCTTTAACCAAAATTTCTCTATGCACATTGTAGTCCCTTTTAAAAACAGCAAAGGAAGTTTTAATGGAGGATTTTGTTCTTTTATATTTGGGCCTCAACCATATAACTAGAGAAGAAATGAGAGAAACCTTGTGATACCAAATGGTCGTTTTGGCAGTTTAGGGGCACAAAGGGGCCTCAGTGTCAATTTTTGATGGCACGTATGTTTATGTTCAAAAAAGTTCTAATTATTTATATCAAACACGAACATACTCATTACACAAGTACCGCAATTTGATAAAAAGGTTCTTGATTGTGTCAACAGATGGTCATATTATTGATGTTTTAGGTCCCTATTCAGCACCAACCTCAGATGCTGACATTATAAACAGTGAATTTAGAGAAGGCAATCCCTTGAGACAGTTCTATAATAGGGGTGATGTATTTATTCTGGATAGGGGCTTTAGAGATTCAATGCCTTTATTAAATGAAGCTGGCTACGATACTCAAATTCCTGCATCTGTAAGAGAGGATGAATTTCAGCTCACTACATTAGAAGCTAATTAAAGTTGCACTGTGACGATATGCAGATGGGCGGTGGAGGTGGTGAACGGCCGCTTTAAACGCGACTTTAAAATCTTTAGGCAAGAATCTTCTAAAAATATTACTAATGATTTTAAAGTCGCTGCTGCAATACTTAATAAGTTCCACCCTCTCATTGCAGATAGGCCTGACGCTGGGGAATTCTTACAAGCTTTTCACAATAATATGAATAGGGAGAACATTCTGGCTGATTTTGTTAATAGTACCAATTTAAATATGAGACGGTCCCTATTCATAAACATAAATGTAAACAATATTAACGATTTCCCCCAGCACACATACAGCGGCTTAGTTTTGATATCTGTTGGCACGTACCAAGTAAAACGGGCCCGTTCCTACTGTAGTGAACATATAAGAGCGAACGGAATTTTCACAATAGATGTCAGTGGGGAGGGGGCAAGGGGGCAAGGGCAAGGGGGCAAGATCTGCTGCAAGAGCTATCGACTTCGGCCACTACGTGGCTTTTAAGAGCGGGAATAAAGTCTAGTCTACACACTAGTCGAAAAATATACTATAGTTATATTTTAATTGACAGCTTTTTAACCGGCCGAGACGCTATACTAGCTTACTATTGGAACTGCGAGTTCGGTAAAAGTACAGTACGTTGTTGCGCCCACACTATGTGGTACTCGGGTTATGAGAGAAATAGAACCGAAAATGTACAGTCTTCGGCTGCTTTTCTTGATGATATTTTGTTAAGTTAATAAATGAATAAAATAATTAAACAATTTAAAATAAGGTTGAGTTTTATTTTACTTTATTTAATTTTAATTACAAAATTGCATTATTTTATCCTTTTCAATTTATTTAAACAACTTATCACAAGAACGAGTGATTTTACTACATAACCTACAAATCCTGCAAAAAAATAAGATTTTTTGACATAACTAGCAAACCTTTAAAATGAGACATATTTGAATTTTGTTCACGCTGGGCCCAAGCTTGTATGGACCAAAGTTTACCTTCTTTTAAGATTACTTTAAATTTAACTAAAAGGGCTAAGAAATCGGCAGATATTCTCAATTCTAAAGAAAAAAAGAGGGATATTGTTGAAAGGAAGAAGAAACAAATAAAATCAAATTCAACGAGACTGAAGCTACCAAAAAAGAGGAACACTCAAAAAAGTAAATAAAAAAGCCAAAGATCAAATACAAAATAATAAAGATAAGAAAGGAAATCCAAACAAAAATCATGACTCGAGTGAAGAAACAGAGAGTAACGTGACTGATTGAAGTGATAAAGAAAATGATTATTATTTAAAAGTAAATAAAAACAGGGATTAAAATTTCTTGCATAGAATGCTTTGGTAGCTACAAGAATACGAAGTCTTTCAGTGTATAACATGGTGTATAATATGCCAGAAGTGGCTGCACGAAACATGTACACTTTTTAAGAACTATCGCTCAAGATGTGGAGAACTTAAAGCGATTCCCCGTTCGACCTAAATGAAGAAGCCTACCTGTATATATGTTGATTTCCTAAAATTTTTAAATGATTACCAACATTAACGAAATAGTTAATTTTTATTTTGTTAGAGATGCATATGAATGTTGATTTTTAAAAAAAATGTTGATTAATTATTACTAAGTTAAAACGGGAACATAAATATTTTATAGATGATTCTATGAGTTTTAAATAAGTTAACGCTTAAAAACAGAATGTTCTTTGTCAAAGAGATGCATATATTTAATTATGGTTATGCGCGTCATATTACCTATATCTCAAGATTATAAATAAATCTTACATTGGAACTACTTATTCTTGTTGATTATTTAAAAGGGCATCTATCCCCCGTCTTAAGCATAATCTATGCATATGACGGGGTGCTCTGATTATTATAAGGATAATCTATGCGAATATATTTGGTATTAAAATAATGAGGCTCTTTCTAAAACTGAGGCATCGGTCCCGGTTTCACCCTATCTATACCATGAGAAATTATTCTAAGGCCATCTTCTATATTGAAATCGCGCAGCTATCAAAAGCTTATTATCAGAAGTTTTATTTCGATAGCCTCGCAAATGATTGGCTAGAATAGCTGGATCATTTTGGAGATTTATAGTCAATGAAATCTGATTTTATGGCGAAGGAGTCTACCAAAGGGTAGACTATATAGCGCTTAAATGTTTCACGACAACTGCTTTTAGTTTGCTATATCTGCAAGTAGTGTGACAAACTTAAACTTAGTAGCTGCCTCTGTTATGGCGTAGGTTAATGAAAATACACTAACATAGGAACATTTTCCACAAAATAGTAAAAATAACATTTTACATTTATACAAGGAACAATTGATAATTGTAAGCAAACGTCTTAATAGTCACAAAGAAACTAACGACAGCTCTCGTTGCAGAGCCACACTCATTGTAGAGCACAAGAGATACCAGGAAATAAAGAGTCAATCTAAGATCATTGGAATATTACTAATACATACATACATACATATACAGAACATAATGATTTTCTGGGTTATCGCTGTAATTTTAATGTTTGTTATGTACAAATTAAAAAAAATCAATGTAAATTTTAATTTAAAATTTTTGAACGAATTACGAGATCTATATTTTTCATAAAACTTGTATTCTTAAATTGGCTAAAATTACATTTTATTTCGAAACAAATTGTGTTTAGTGATTCTTTAAAAATCGATATAAAATTATCAATATATTTTTTTACATTGAGTTGCTTTTATACACAGTAAAAGTAGAAAATGTTTTAAGCAGGTCAATTCGAAAAACATTGGACTGCCGTGGGAACACACCACAAACATTCACGGCCTTACTCATAAAATCGACCTCAATTTAAGAAATGATTAGTTTCTCTCTCTTATCACTAAATGAAAATAGAAAGAGACAGATATACAGATAATTAATATTTAATTTAAGTAAACGGTAATCAACTATTATAAGTGCCACCACCATCCATTACTCGTTACAGCCTATCGAAAGTCCAATGCTGAACATAGTTATTCACCAAAGAATTTGGTTGTATAATAAATGCGCTGCGCTTCGCTGTGCATGAGAACTATCAAAAGAAACAAAAAACAAGTAATACGATGGTGTCATAAGTAAACCTCAAGTTAATGTTTCCATTTTGGCACATTGAGGGTTCTATCAGACAGGAAGCAGTCACGCGTTCAAGCGTACCGCGTCGCATTCTGCGTTCGAGTGTTCAGTTGCCCACTAATCTCGCTGTTGGACGGTGTACGCGGTTTTTTGACTGTAGTTCTTCATCGGAAAACGAATTATTGATATTGTGGATATTATCAGCATCGAAAAGGAAAAGGAAACATTAAGTGCGCACAGTAAATAAGAATAGAGAACGAGATGGAGAATTTCATAGACTGTTTTGTAAATGGCTATTTAAAAAAAATATTTATTATTTCATTTTTGGTCCCCATTTCTCTGGCAATTTCTAACCGTGCTTCTGCTACATTTCCTTTGTCTTCATAATCATTATTTTTCACATCATATAAGAAACACCTTTCTCATACTGACATAATCAACTTCCTCCATCTTCCTTCCGATGTGGACACCGAAACAGCAGTGAACGCGCGAACGCGTGCGTTCTTGTTGACCAACGCCATAGATAAGGTAAACCAACGCGGTCAGAATGCTTGCTATCTGGGTATGTCTATGTAACGTAACACGCAACATGAAACGCTTGAAGGCGTGAACGTCTTCAGTCTGACAGATCCCTGAGATAAACTATCGCTATAGCTATGTCTTATGCCTAGGTCACACACAACGCGCTAGCGCGAAGATTCGCGCTATCGCAACATATGTGACCAGGCCTTCGTGAATACATCGTCACTTCGTGCGAAGTTTCAAGCACATCGCTTCCCTAACGCAATGTATGTGGCCGGCCCTTCGTGAATACTTCGTGCGAAGTTTCATGCTTCCTCTACACTACTCGAGAAGTAGATCGAAGTTAGACGAGGCGAATAGTGTAGAGAGGTACTTCTATTCGCTTCGTGCAACTCCGCTTCGCCTCGGACGACTTCCGATCATTGTCGGGTTTTTGCGCCAGAGTCAAAAGACTTCGCGAAGTACCCCGAAATTACAGAAAGCGTATCACTACACTACTCGGCTTACGCCAGTTATGAATATTTTTTTATATATAAATATTAAATATGTAACTTTCTACACAATTATTTATTTAGTTAACGCGTTGACATAATTGATAGAATCAGGCGTTACTTTGCGGAAATCCATTAAAATGGGGTTGTTATAAACTAATTTACTTAGCGGCCAGCCTCCGCAGAGTCTACTTCACCTGAGGACGCCTCGTGTAGAGGTGAAACACGTGTCGTATTTCGAGAGTGGTATATCGTGCCTAGTGTTGTGGTGCTGGAGTGTGGTAGTGCTGGGATTAACGGCGACGGGTATAGTGCGCGCGATTGAGGGAGGGTGGGAAGTCCCCAAGTCCCCTAAAAACTGGGCAGGACACATCATTTTCTTTCTTTACGCGGAATTAAGCAAATTAGTTTATAACAACCCCATTATAACGCATTGACGTCGTACTGTTCACACAATGACAAAATTAGGTACCTATAGCAGCTGCCTCTTGAACGTTATTCATGTTAAAGGTGCGGGAGACTCAAGACGACTGAGCTCTTCGCCAATTAGCACGAGTATGTAGTCACGTTCTTGGGACTGCAATCGACTTCGACGAGCACTTGGTCAAAGTTACTTCGTGAGTAGTGTAGAGGAGGCATCAAGCACATCGCTTCGATGTCGGTAAATTCTCGCACTTCAAAGGATTTTATCGCGATGGACTTTGCGTGTGCGGCCACACTTCAGTCTGCCCACAGACATCGTGCGTAGCGAATGTGTCAAAATGAATTAGGGTTTGCGACGTATTTCCGACATGGATTGGTCTAACGAAAAAATTTTAGAATCTATTAATTATTACGAGTCCGAGCCGATATTGCGGAACCCGAAAAATGTTGGCCACAAAAGAAAGGATATAAAATATGCTGCTTCGGTCAGAATAAAAAATAATCTAAGTTGGGAGTGTACAGTCGAAGATTTAAAAAAGAAGCGGAACTCCCTTATGGCATGTTATAGGGAACATTTAAATAAGATCAATTAAATATGGTGCCGGGACAGCAGAAATTTATAATGTCAATTGGTTTGCTTTTGACGCCCTTAACAGCTTTTAGGCCTATATAGGACTATAGGAAAATTATAAATACGTAAGAAATAGAAATTACTTATTGCTAGCTAAAATAATTTATTTAGAGATAAAGATAAAATACCCAAACCTATCTTTATTAATATTATATGTTTGTTTAATTAAGTGTGTTTTAAGACGAAAACTTGAGCAAATTTATCCCGTATGATTGATGGTGCAGAAGCATTTCTCCTGGCTACGGGCGCAAGGCTGTGAGCGCAAGGCACTGTCAACTGGTTGTTCATTACTCCAAGTGCCAGGAATCACCTATCATTTTCAATCCTATCCAAGAAGCCAGGCGGAATGTACAAATTATTAGATGTTTTACTATTCCTTAGGAAGTTATGAAGTAAACCGCATGACATCACAATCTTAGAGGCACGATGCGGGTAAAGTGGTATTGGTTTTCTTAGTACTTGGAAAATGCTAGACATTACTCCAAACACATTTTCCACAATAATTCTAACTTGTGATAATCATCTATTGAAATTTCTTTTCAAACTTCCTTGTATGTTTTCATAATGTTTGTTTGTAGTGGAAATGCATTATCTGCTACAAATACATAAGGCATTGCATTGTCACAAGCAGGAAGTGGGAAAGGAGGTGGTAAATTAAAGAATCACCTCGATTTAGTTTCTGGAATAGTGAACTATTTCTAAATACACCTCCATCACTAATTCTTCCCTGGCATCCAACATCTGCAAATATGAATTTGTAGGTTCTGTCAACTAATGTTTTGTAATGCAAAACGAGATAAACACTGCTAGGCAGCAAATGATTGAAGCGTTCAACCTTGTACAAAATAAATTTTACAATGACGAATACGAAATTTTCGGAAAACTAATAGCAAGTTAATTAAGAAAAATTCGCAACACAAATGTTAAAGAAATTGTAATGAACGATATCCACAATATAATATTTAAAGGGGGCATGGCAATGGGGCAATCTTTAATTTCTTTATTCTAATTAAAATAAATGTGTTATTATTTTTGCTAATTTGGCTTTTTAATTTACACAGAAACCTATGTCATCTTTAGGTGCCGTCATTGTCATCTTTAGGAACCGAACGAATTTTGAATGTCATCTATAGGGGCCAATTGAGTGATTAAAAAAAAATTAGTTCCATTACATCTATGTAAACGCAGGGCGCTGAAAACTTTCTAGCTGATAGACAAATACTCAAAGCCTGTTTGAGCACTAACAGTCATCAGAAATTCTGTAATTTGTGGTTTCCACGGTGCAAGATATAGAAAAAAATCCTTAATGTGTCATCTATAGGTGCCATTACCTTACCAGACAAAACGCCGGCATCTGACTTAGAAGTTAGAGCTCCAGGTTCTAAAGTTTCCAAAGAAAGTATAACATGCATGCTTGTTCCAATGCTGCTGGGACACACAAACTCACTTGAGGTTATATTTTTCAGACCCATGAAGATCAATCAAAAAATCAATCTTCAATTCCGAAAGGTTGTTTTCCCATACTGTTTTCTAGATTAATGGACAATTTACAGAGAAATGGTCCAGAAAGTATTATTACAGGCTTCAGAAAAACAGGAATATATCCTTTCACTTCATTAGAACTTTTAAAAATTCGAGATTGGGAGAGTACAGTCAAAGTAATTGAGGGTGTGTTCATGAGACAGAAAATAGTGAATACTTCAGTCCAAATAGAAAAAAAAATTACCGATAGTCACTAAAGCAATGGTCAAATGAAAAAATGTACTCTTGTACATTTTTTCATTTCAATTTCAAAAGATCCACAAAAAATTGAAAATGAAACTGTCCACGTAGTTGCAAGTTGTTCTTACGATGTAAACACTATGCCTATAATTTTTGAGGCTGATTTAGATGGTATTGGGTAGATAGAAACAGTAGTAAAGAACTGTAGAGGCTCATTAGAAAATCAAGACGGGATCCAATAGAAAAACGGTAAGGTTGAAATTTTTTCTAAGGTCCACGGTGTGCGATATTGATTTTTCCTGGTTAATATATTCAAACAACTGTCATTGGTAACAAGAGCTATTCGTTGCCCTGTGCAAGTAATGAGCTGATATTGCAGTGTTGCACAACTTTTTAATGTCATCAACTTACAAACATTTGTTAGTCGAACCCTCCGAAACTCTTTCGCGTATGCGGGTTGTGTCACTTCTCGCAATTTCGTTGTTCGTTTTGGCAATTGACATGTCATAATATGATACTGTTGCGCGCCACTATTAATGTCTTGTACATGGCAACACTAGTTACACTAGCGACCCCTAGTGTCGAGTAAATGAAAGTATTGCGTGCCACTATTAATGTCTTGTACATGGCAATACTAGGTACACTAGCGCCCTCTAGTGTCGAGTAGCAGAACTAGGAGAGTCAAGATCCTTCCAGAAATTTCGGGACCGATATGTACACGAACATTCTAGATGTCGCTACAGTAGAAGATTCTGGAAACTATCTGAGGCCCTATATAAGGCCGGTATAGACCAAGACCGAGGCAGTATTGAATTGGCGATACAAGAGAATACTTCGAAGCGAAATAACGGCGAACTGTGTTTTATTATTAGTGTGTTTTAAGGTGTAATTAGTATCCGTAATTAAAGTGTCAATTTTGGTAATTCAATCGGCAGTTTTTAATTGTCTCGAACCTCAAGCTCGTAACAATTGGTGTCAGAAGTGGGATCAAATATGCCGATTTTACCTAAAGACGATACCGAGGGTATCCGTACTCGAAGTCAACGCCAACAGGAGACGGACCAGAGACGATTTGGTGGTGCAACGTCACAGTCGTCGGCGGGCCAGTTGCCGACCACGGAGGCCGGCCCGTCAGCAGCTCCTGCATCTGCAGCACCTGAATTAGGTGTTCTGATGATGATGCTGCAGGAACAGGCTCGCCGACAGGAGGAACAGGCCCGCCGACAGGAGGAACAGGCTTGTCGGTTGGAAGAGCAGCTGCAGCGCGGACAGGAGGAACAGGCCCGCCAACAGGAGGAACAGGGCCGTCGGTTGGAAGAGCAGCTCAAACGCGATAAGGAAGAGCAGATACTTCTCATGAAGAACCTTCACGCTACCTTCGGGAAAGAAATAAGTGAGGTGAAGGATAAGGTTGCTCAATATGACAACCGCCTGTCGGAAGCTAAAACCCGAATCGACCAAGTGTACAATCGGGTTGACAATGTGATGGCTGACGTGAAGAAAACGCTGAACGACCTCAAAATTGGGGATGGAGTTACAGCTCCCGTGGTAGCTACAACACCTTCGCTACGTGGATTCAAAGTGCCACCGTTCGACGGGACTTCTTCCTGGTCGGCCTATAAAATCCAGTTCAAGGCTGTCATGAAAGCGAACGGCTGGAATAAAAGTCAGGCCATGACTGCTCTCACCCTAGGCCTGCGCGTCCAGGCATTAACTGTTCTGGAAGCTCTCGGTAAGGAAGTGACTTATGAGCAGCTCCTTGAGGCATTGGAGGCGAGATATGGCGACGCTCACCTGGAACACGTCTTTCGTGCGCAGCTCAAAGATCGCGTGCAACGCAGTAATGAAAACCTGCAGCAGTGGGCCCTTGAGGTGGAGATGCTGGTTCGAAAAGCGTACCAGTCTGTACCTGCGCTTATTGTAGGGAACCTGGTGCAGACATTCATCGACGGCATCCGCGACCTTGAAGTCAGAGCTGCTGTGAGGCTCGGGCACCACGAGACGCTTAAGGACGCCTTGACCCATGCACTGGAGGTGGAAGCCGTGCGGCAGGATCATCGTTCCCACCGCGTCAGGGAGGTTGCAGCAGCTACAGTTCTGGACCGCAATAAAAGCTACAGCCCTAGGTGCTACGGCTGTGGAGAAAGGGGCCATCTTCGATCCAGCTGCCCTAAGCGAACTGTAGAAAGGGAAGGTGATCGATCTCGAGAGGGTAGTGCGGCTAATAGCACCGCCCAGCAGCAGCAGCAGGGAAACGAG
Organism: Parnassius mnemosyne; assembly: GCA_963668995.1. NCBI lineage: Eukaryota > Metazoa > Arthropoda > Insecta > Lepidoptera > Papilionidae > Parnassius > Parnassius mnemosyne. The sequence goes on along the minus strand of CAVLGL010000104.1, from coordinate 8,902,746 downwards.
TAAAAGCCAGGACTGCGGGGCGGGTGCTGGCTGATGGTAAAAGAGCCCCAAGGATTTCGATCTCACAAACCCATGATGGGAACAGCCTAATCATCAAGGGCGAAGTCAACGGAACGCCGTGTAAACTGACCATAGACACTGGAGCCTCTCGCACGGTTGTCAGTTCTCAACTTATAAGTCGGTTCCTTGGGGACTCCGTATACAACCGAGAACGCATTAATTTGGTGACAGCCACTGGTCAGCGCATACCCGTCCGTGGAGAGAAGGAGATGGAGTTGAAGCTAGGCAACATGATCTACCTGCATAATGTCATCGTGGCTGATATAATGGACGACTGCATCCTGGGCCTAGACTTTATGAGGAAGAATTGTTGTGAGATCGACGTTAAGCAAGGTGTTTTGAAATGTGGACAAGAGGAACTTTTCATGGAAGGGGCGTTACCAGGGAATGTGTACAGCCTTAAGAAGATTGTTCTTCCGCCGAGATCGGAAACGATTGTGCCGGTTAGTCTTCCTCGGAGTCCTGGGCAAGCTCATCGTTGTGTACTCGTGGAAAGGGTAGACAATGACCTTCCATGGAAAGTGGCTCGAACCTTGGTCAGAACCACCGACATTTCAGGAGTACGTGTGTTGAACCTTTGTGATCAGGAACAGATTATAGAAAAAGGCACATTGGTTGGTACTAGTGAGGAAGTGGATTGGTTGCGTCGGTGCGAATATCTATCGACCGGGACCCCTAGCAAGGATGGACAAACGAGAGTGACCACACTTTTAGAAGACTGTCGCAGCGTTCTCTCCCCGAATGAAATGGTCAAGGCGAAGAAGTTGTTACTCAAGTACGCCAATGTTTTCTCGTCAAACGAAGCTGACATAGGAAAGACTGGCTTAGTTCAACACAAAATAAACACAGGACAAGAATTGCCTATTCGTCAGCGGCCAAGAAGATTGCCTGTAGCACGTGAAAAGGAAGTGGAAACCATGATTGAGGGTATGGTGAAGAATGGTGTTATTGAACCTTCATCTAGTCCATGGTGTTCACCTGTGGTGCTGGTAAAGAAGAAGGACGGCAGCATGCGGTTTTGTGTTGACTACCGCCGCCTGAACGACGTTACGAAGAAGGACAGCTATCCCTTGCCTAGAATTGATGACACGCTGGACATGCTCACAGGCGTAAAGTGGTTTAGTACGCTGTACCTGAAAAGTGGCTACTGGCAGGTTGAAATTGACCCTAAGGACAAGGAGAAAACTGCATTCTCCACAGGAAAGGGTCTGTGGCAATTTAAAGTCATGCCGTTTGGATTGTGCAATGCTCCAGCAACGTTTGAAAGATTGATGGAGCTTGTACTTACCGGGCTAATTGGAGATGCCTGTCTGGTCTATTTGGATGACATCATCATCGTAGGCCGTACGTTTGAGGAACACCTTCAAAACCTGGAACGCGTGCTCATGAAGATCCAGAGTGCCAACCTCAAGTTGAGTCCAAAGAAGTGCTCACTATTCAAACGGCAAGTTAGTTTTTTGGGGTATGTAGTGTCGGAAGAAGGTATCCGCACGGATCCAGAAAAAATTGCCGCTGTCAAGGAGTGGCCGGTTCCAAAAGACAAGACACAGGTTAGAGCATTTTTGGGTTTGTGCTCTTATTATCGGCGATTTGTGAAGAACTTTGCAGATATAGCCAAACCTCTGCACAAGCTAACAGAGGAGAAGCGACAATTCTGCTGGGATGAAAGTTGCGATATTGCATTCCAGGAGCTCAAGAACCGTCTGTGCAAAACACCTATTTTGGGGTACCCTGATACGGGCAAGGAATTCATAGTTGACACAGACACAAGTGATATAGGACTTGGCGGTGTGTTGTCTCAACGGAATGGTGATCAAGAGATTGTGATAGCGTACTTCAGCAAGTCGTTGTCAAAGCCAGAAAGGAACTATTGTGTCACAAGACGGGAATTGTTTGCTGTGGTAAAGTCCTTGCAGCATTTTAGCAAATATCTTCTAGGGCGGAAATTCCACTTACGAACTGACCATGCTGCACTCAAATGGCTATTGCAATTCAAAAATCCGGAAGGACAAGTTGCGAGATGGATTGAACTACTGCAGGAATACGACTTTGTGATCGAACATCGCAGCGGGAAATCTCATGGCAATGCAGATGCATTGTCAAGAAGACCTTGCCCTGAAGATTGCAAGCATTGTACTAGGCAAGAGGGTAAGGAAGTGGTATCTGTGAGAATGCTCAGGACAGACCAGCTCAGCAATGAGTGGAAGGACAGTCTACAACATGCACAGCAGGAAGATTCGGACATTAAACCGATTCTGGAATGGATGAAGGCCAGTGCTCCTAAGCCCAAGTGGAGCGACGTCTCAGCAATGAGTTCGACCACGAGAAGCTATTGGGCCCAATGGGACAGCTTGCTGATTCAGGATGGAGTCCTGTGCCGTAAATGGGAAAATGGTCGGGGAGACAGATGTCATTTGCAAATGGTTGTCCCTAAGGCTAAAGTACAGGATGTTCTACAACTGTACCATAGTAGTTCTTCAGGAGGCCACCTGGGAGTTAAACGTACTCTCCTGAAGATCCGAGAACGGTTTTACTGGGTCCACTGTCGTGACGATGTCGAGGACTGGTGCCGCAAATGTACAAGTTGTGCGGCTGTAAAGGGACCTCAAATTCGTAGTAGAGGCGCATTGAAATTCTACAATGTTGGTGCACCATGGGAGAGGATAGCCATTGACGTTGCGGGGCCGTTTCCGGAAAGTGAAAGTGGTAACAAGTATTTCATGGTTGTGATGGATTACTTCACTAAGTGGCCAGAAGTCTTCGCCATTCCAAATCAAGAAGCTTCAACAGTTGCAGATAAACTAGTTCATGAAGTCTTCTGTCGTTTTGGAGTACCCTTAGAGATTCACAGCGATCAAGGAAGGAATTTCGAGTCTCAAATATTCCAGGAAACTTGCAGAGTTATGGGTACTCATAAAATACGAACAACTTCTTACCACCCACAATCTGATGGAATGGTAGAACGATTTAATCAGACATTGGAAAGGTACCTGGCAAAAGTTGTGGAAAAACGGCAACAGGACTGGGACAGGCACATACAACCGTTTTTGTTGTCATATCGAAGCGCTGTTCACGAAAGTACATCATTGACGCCAGCTTTCGCAAACTTTGGGAGAGAATTACGGCTGCCTGCAGACCTGATCACCGGAATACCACCAGATGCCCCACGCAGTATAACCGATTATGCAAATGACTTGCGGAACAAAATGAATGACATTTATGAGCACGTCAGACAGACGGGCCAGCAAACGTCTGAGAAGATGAAAACACGGTATGACCGCAAAATAAACAACAAGGGGTTTGATGAAGGTTCTCTAGTGTGGTTACACAATCCAGTTCGCAGCAAAGGGAAATCTCCTAAGCTTCAAGCTAAATGGGACGGACCGTACCGGATTGTGACAAGGATCAATGACGTAACCTACCGGATACAGAAAGGTGCCAGAGGTACTCCTAAGATTGTCCATGTAGATCGACTGGCGCGTTATTATGGGGCCAATAATGCTCGGGACGAGCATGTCTTAGGAGGGGGCAGTGTTGCGCGCCACTATTAATGTCTTGTACATGGCAACACTAGTTACACTAGCGACCCCTAGTGTCGAGTAAATGAAAGTATTGCGTGCCACTATTAATGTCTTGTACATGGCAACACTAGGTACACTAGCGCCCTCTAGTGTCGAGTAGCAGAACTAGGAGAGTCAAGATCCTTCCAGAAATTTCGGGACCGATATGTACACGAACATTCTAGATGTCGCTACAGTAGAAGATTCTGGAAACTATCTGAGGCCCTATATAAGGCCGGTATAGACCAAGACCGAGGCAGTATTGAATTGGCGATACAAGAGAATACTTCGAAGCGAAATAACGGCGAACTGTGTTTTATTATTAGTGTGTTTTAAGGTGTAATTAGTATCCGTAATTAAAGTGTCAATTTTGGTAATTCAATCGGCAGTTTTTAATTGTCTCGAACCTCAAGCTCGTAACAATACTATAGTAAAAGACCCGAACAGTGACTATATGTTCTTTAGGTGCACTAGTTCCTCGTCTTCCGACAGTACATACGATGCACCCGAAAATGTTGATTCTGTAGTGGAAGATCTCTCGAAATCCCAACAAGTGGAAACAAAATGTTGCTAAAAACTTGCAAACACTGTGAAAAAATATGTTTCTAACACAAAATAAAAAACATAGTTCCTATTCAATCAATAATGTTATATACTTACAAAAAAAAATGTGTACCAGCAAATGACTGTGTGGACTCAAATGTGTCGATAACATAAACGAGATCGATAGAAATCTACTGTTTAAAAAACTTTGGCCAATAGGAAACATCAAATTATCTTATATTTGAAATTGCATGGAAGTCATACCAAATTACAGGATGGGCTATAATAAAGTTCACATTTGTTGTTTAAATAAAACCGTAGAAGTGCGAGGAGAGCGTCGTAAGCTAACGCATCTTATTCAATTTTAGTCGCCATGAGTCACTTCATGGGGAAGCAGTGCGCGTTCGTTGTGCAAGCGTTTTTCGTGAATGTATCACAATAAATGTTGTACTTTAACATTTATATTTTAAGTGAAATATGAATCGCGGAGTATATGTCAGTGTCCTAGGACAAATTGGATCAAACAGTGGTTGAAGAGATTTCAAGGAACAGGTTCGACATTGCCAATTAAATGTAAAGGTCAGAACAAACAATAGAGGAAGTTAATGAATCTTTTCGAGCGAATCCGGAACTCTCAACCCAAGGGCGCCCAGCGGATCTGGGAATTTTCCGTAAGGCGAATCTTGCCAATTGATTTGAAGCTTTATCTCTATAAGATTCAACTCGTGCAAGAATTAAAGTAAACTGACAGCTGGACCAAAAAAGACAAACACTGCATTTTATTATACAGTCTATGATATCTAGACATATGTAACAGGCAGATAAGAACTGTTAAAAAGAAAACAGATGAGCATGGTTTCGTGGCGAAGGATAAACGAGGTAAAAACCATAGATCTCTATACTATCAAGATGACTATACTTCCTCAAAGTCGCGACCTCAGCTAAAATGTATAAGCACTAAGCAACAACGAGCTTGGGACTAGCTATTTTGCTCACAAAAGCAGACAAACAAACAAACAAAAACAGAACTATTATGTAGCTGTAAAAAAAAACTCACCAGAACACTGGGTAACACAAAAGATGAATTTCGAAGAATTAAATAATTTCAAACTAAAAAGTTTATAGTCACAGCCCATATATGTTTCAATGCTGGGCACAGGGCTCGTCCTCATCATCGTTAGATCAAGGAAGTGTTAACGCGTGTTGTCGTATTTCAAATGTTTCCATTTTTTTTTATTAAAAACTGTTAAGGCGCGTTCTTCCGAACAGTGAACGAAAGAGAACCGTCACGCTCGGCTCCGTGACGCTAAATCGGTTTCACTCGGCTCCACTCCACACCAAGCTCCCTCAGCTTCTGACAAGTCCGATAAAAATGAAGAGACCTTTTCGTTATGGAGTGATCACTATAAGTTAGTGCATCATAACTGGAAGAGTAACAAATCAGAAGAGGTTTTGTCTGATGAACTTTCAGTTTAGCTCAGAACTCCTGTTGGAAGACTAAATGAAAATCCGTTAGAAATCGGAGGAAAAATAAAAGGGATTATTAAATACAATTCCCAAAGCTACAAAATAGCTTTCAAGTATTTAACAATTGTCAGCACATCTGTTCCATCCGAAAGACTTTTCGCAGGCAGGGCTGATTTGACTGAGCAAAGAAATCTTTTGAAGGGAAAAGGATTAAGTAAACTTTTGTTTTTACATAGCGTTATTAAAAAAATTTGGGATTTGTAAACAAAGTGTTAACACCGGAATCGTCGGGAATTAAAGAGTTAAATTAAACACGATATAATCCGTAAAAATTTGTTTCATTTAATGTGTAGTCTTCACGTAAATATAAGAAATCATTAAAATAAAGGGTGTGAATGTGAATTTTAATAAATATATTTCGTTGTTTTCTTTAAGGCCTAGTTTTCTTAGAGGCCTAAACATGTCAATTGCGAATTGCGCTATTTCTCAATTCATCGTATCAACGTCGATGCAACCGATCGATGCATCGGAAAAAACATCGATGCATATTTTAAATGTCCATCATCCCTAGTACAGGGTAATTAATACTTTCTTATAATATGTATATGAGGCTAACACTGAAAGTTCTTAGGAAATCAAAAACTGAACAAACTAGCAAGTTCTTAGTTTTATTATATCTTTTCAAAATAGTGTCCATTTACATCACTACATCGCTGCATCCGATGAAACCACTGAGAAAAGCATTTTGCCTACGCACCCTTAGGGGTCTTTTCAACGGTATTTTGAAACGCATCCACTGCTTCCTCAGCGTTCATAAAATGTTTACCTCGAAGTTTTTCTTTTATTTTCAGAAATAAATAAAAATCGGTCGGTCGGACGGGGCTATAGGGCGGGCGACCCAGTAATTCCACGTCTGACGTCGCCAAGTAGTCGATTGTTTGCTTGGCGGTATGCGACGAGGCGTTGTCGTGGTGAAGGACGAACTTTTTCCAAGACAAGTAGCAAACAATTGTTAGTGTACAGAGTGCTGCAGCAACTGTTTTTCAATCCTCTAAAACAATTCTTGCGTAATGAACTGTCCTTCCGAAGAACGTGGCCACCATCTTTTTTCCCACGCTTCGACCTCTCTTCAATTTAGTTGGCAACTCCTCGGAAGGAAACACCCAGCCAGCAGACTGTCTCTTAGTTTCTGCATCATAACAATAAATCCAGCTTTCGTCATTCACAGTATATCTAGCACAGCATTTGAGTCACCTCCGTTAAATCTTTGAACCATTTCACGACACCAAACAACACGACGGAGTTTTGGGCCTCTTTCAAATTATAAGGTATCGACCGGGCACAAAGCTTCCTGACCGCTAAATGTTCATTGAAGATTTTGTACACTTGACTCATACCGATGCCTAAGCTCGTCCGAATCTGCTGATAAGTCACTCTTTTGTCAGTCTCTATGATACACCGCACAACACTGATAGTTTCTTTAGTCGTCGTCGTAGAAGGCCGTCCCTCAAGCAGCTCATCGGTGATATTAGTGCGACCACGTTTAAACTCATTAAACCAGTTGTAAATAGTGGCACGAGATGGGCCTTCATCGTGAAAGGCCAATTGAAGTCTATCATAACTTGTTGTTGACTTAAATGACATCGAAAGTCATAAAAAAACAATTAAATACTAATGTAATTTTGAATGGGGAGGAACTGATTATTATCGATATCACCATTTTTCTTGGTAGTCTAGACGCGAAGCTTCAATGGAACCCCCATATATCAAAATTAGCAAGCTGACTTAGTTCTGTAGCATATGCTGTTAAAGATTAGAAATCTTACCAGTGCGGAAACAGCTAGACTTGTTTACTTTAGCTATTTCCATAGCATAATGTCGTATGGTATTTTGTTTTGGGGACACGCGACTGACACTGAAATATATTTGTATTACAGAAGAGGGCCATAAGAACAATCTATGATTTAAAACCTAAAGAGTCGCTCCGACAAAAATTTAAGGAAATTAATATATTAACTTTGGCCTCTCAATACATTTATGAAAATATAACGTACGTACACAAAAATAAAGGTAGTTAAACAAAAATAAGTGATATTCGTTCTGTGAATATTAGGAACCAGTTACTCGACTCCACCGAGGCAGTAATTCATTCTTTGGGCGATGTATACGCTTTTACAACATAATCCCAGAAAATGTACAAAATTTAACCTGCTCGAAGTTCAAAAACTTTAATAAACAAAGTTTGTATAAAAAGGGTTATTATAATATTAAGGAATTTTATGGATGATAATAACTCCTGGGAATAAGTAGATCGCTGCCAAGCTATTTCTAATTTGCTTTGGGAGTTTAATTATGATTACAAGATTGTAAGCTGTTATTTAGAAAAAAAAGTCCCGCTGGGTTTCTTGATGGTTCTTCCCTGGACAGACGTTTTTTTTTTCGAACCAGTGGTAATTAAACAATAGAGTGACTTTCAATAAGTATTATTTATAATCTACATTGAATAAAAAAGTTTCTGTTTCTGTTTCTGTAACCTAATTTTTTTTCGTAAGATTTAGTGGTTAAATGTTATCCCAAACTCAATGTAACTTTGAACCAACCAAAAGTGTAATTTTAGCCATATTTTTTATTTTTTATTTTTTTATTTCAAGTGACAAATGAACTTACAGTCTACGTGATAGTAAGTGACCACTGCAGCCCATGGACAAAGCCACTTCAAATAAAGAAGCTAGACGCGTTATAAACGTTGTAACCTCTGATGACTAAAGTGAAATACCTAATAGCCTCTATATATACTGGCTCTTATACCCTTCACACCTCTCAGTTCTCTGTATATTTTATTCCTAAAGACAAATTTGAACGCTAACACATACAAATATACACATGACTTCCTAAATAGAAACAAAAAATATCCCAAAGGTAGTCCAATGTTACTCGAATTGACTGTAATGTTTTGATACAAAATTGTTAAACTAAACGAAAATCACAATAAGGTTTGGATAACTGCTAATCGGGTTTCGTCTTGCCTGCACCGTCGTAGAGACCGCTTGCGCGCATATTTGTGAACATATCTTCAGACTTGTTGTCGAACATTTCCGATGACCTGTTGTCGAACATGTCCACCATCGGATCAGCCAGGGACACGATTGCGCTCGGGAACCAACCCCGCGGCCCGCGCCCTTCTCCAACCATTTTCTCGCCAAACAACCAGTGCCTGAAATATTTTTTTTTGAATAAGAAATTAAAATGTCGTTTGTCAAACATCCTTTTTTTAATGTAACACAAGATACAAAGAAAAGACAACGACACTCAACTTCTTTTTGTTCATTATTTATAAGTCAAAATAAAATTACATACTTAATTCCTACCATCCTCCTCCTCCTTTCTACCATCGAACAACCAGGCCGAGTATAAAAATGAGGAATTCCATACGATTCTGCAAGTCCCAGTCATCACTCGCCAAAACTTCGTTCGTAAATCAACACTGTATACAAATGAAGTTGGCTTTTGGAAACTCCCTTGAACTCTAATATACAAAGGATATTTTGATTAATTTTCAATCAACTGAAGAGTAATATTAGTTGAATATGTAAATAAATTATATAAATATATAGGTGGGGTTATGCAAATAATCCCCCCTGAGTTCAATAAAAAATAATGATTTAGATTTTTTTAATACTAGTAATGCTATTAAACATTATTAATATTCCCTTTAACCACTTCTGTTAAGCTTAAAATGCTTGTGTTAGAAGTGGTTCACGACACAGTAATCGAATGGCGGATTCGAACCCACGACCTTTCGAGTTCGCGGTCCGCGCCCTGCCATTAGGCTACTGACGCTTCAACTGACAGACACCTCAACTTTTTTTATACGTATTGAATTTTTAAAGGCAAAAAGTTTTATTAAAATTTGAACGTATAATAATAACTCATAGATATTTATTTCATACACATACATTGTAATATTTTTATTAGTGTAATTAATTTGATGTGAAAGTTATAATAATGTACCAATTGACTTATTAGACTTACATGTAATTTGAATTGACATAATTGGTAATCTACTGTAGTCTTTTGTTTTTGTTTGTGTTTGAAATATTTATGTAAACTATTGATAACAATAATGTAACATATTTTTTGCATGCCTCGTGATAAATATGGCGGAATCCTATATTTGCAAAATAAAGAAATGCATTAATTTATGTGTACATAGTATTATGAACGACGGTGCTAGGGTGATGGAGTAATGGGGTTAATGAGTGGTGTGGTGGTGTAGTAGTGTGGTAGTGTGATGGTGTGGTGGTTGCTGGTTGGATGGTGTAGTAGTGTGGTGGTGTGGTATATTGGTGATGTGGTGGAAGGATGTTGTGGTGGAGGGTGGTAGTAGAGTGGAGGGTCAGTATGATGGTGTTATAGGAGGGTGGTATATGGCAGAGTGGGACGGTGATGTGTTGGGCTGGTGTGGACTTATGTGTGGTGGGGTGATGGATAGTGATGTGTGGTGGTGTGCGTTATCTCCTGTGCCTGATGGCGCGCACTCGGTCTCCCGGCTGCAGCTTAAGGCGCGGCTCGTCGCTGCAGGGCGCGGCGAGCATCGCCCGGGGGCGCGCAGGTATAGTGGTGGTGGTGCGCGTTACCTCCTGTGCCTGGTGGCGCGCACTCGGTCTCCCGGCTGCAGCTTAAGGCGCGGCTCGTCGCTGCAGGGCGCGGCGAGCATCGCCCGGGGGCGCGCAGGTATAGTGGTGGTGGTGCGCGTTACCTCCTGTGCCTGGTGGCGCGCACTCGGTCTCCCGGCTGCAGCTTAAGGCGCGGCTCGTCGCTGCAGGGCGCGGCGAGCATCGCCCGGGGGCGCGCAGGTATAGTGGTGGTGGTGCGCGTTACCTCCTGTGCCTGGTGGCGCGCACTCGGTCTCCCGGCTGCAGCTTAAGGCGCGGCTCGTCGCTGCAGGGCGCGGCGAGCATCGCCCGGGGGCGCGCAGGTATAGTGGTGGTGGTGCGCGTTACCTCCTGTGCCTGGTGGCGCGCACTCGGTCTCCCGGCTGCAGCTTAAGGCGCGGCTCGTCGCTGCAGGGCGCGGCGAGCATCGCCCGGGGGCGCGCAGGTATAGTGGTGGTGGTGCGCGTTACCTCCTGTGCCTGGTGGCGCGCACTCGGTCTCCCGGCTGCAGCTTAAGGCGCGGCTCGTCGCTGCAGGGCGCGGCGAGCATCGCCCGGGGGCGCGCAGGTATAGTGGTGGTGGTGCGCGTTACCTCCTGTGCCTGGTGGCGCGCACTCGGTCTCCCGGCTGCAGCTTAAGGCGCGGCTCGTCGCTGCAGGGTGCGGCGAGCATCGCCCGGGGGCGGCACAGCGGCAGCCAGCTGCCGCCGTATTGTTCCCGCACCACGTACACTCGCGACCGCATCCGCTTCTCCACCTTCTGAGCTATCTGCTCGCGCTGTCGTCATTGTAAATTTATGTTTATATACTCGCCCAGCACAGACGAATAGGCACGAATAACATGTATAACACTTGGTTCGGGTGTGATCATTACTCGACCAGAGTATTCGCTAGTTCTCCATTCAATTTCGGCTTTTTTTGGTACTCTAATTAATACTCTCTTTTTGGTAAATTAAGAATTTCACAAAAGCGAAACCCAATTTCGACTCCGTTTAACAGCAATCATACACCATCTTCGTTGCCGTCTATCCTTCATTTTTCCAGATTAAATATTTACAAGACTACAAAAGTTAAGTAGACCCAATGTCTTAGCAACGAGACGTACATCATCCATATTTAAAAGATCAACAATAAATGAATACAGACATAATAAAACCGTCGCACTCATCCACGAATAACTCAGCGAGTTGTTAGTCCGATAATCTAAACATTCCATAAAAGCAACATTTAAATTACCGGACGAACAACGAATTCAACATATTCGTCTGTATGCATTCAACGTATGTCTTTCCAATTCAATTCTTTGTTTTGTTTTTCTACTACACTCCACTCCAGAGTCGTGCTAGCTCAGAAGCTAAACTCTCGCAATAAATGTCACTGTACGCAACCAAACCGAATTCGATCCCCGTCGGCACCAATGAAATTGTTGATTACAATTTTACGTCCAGAAATCATCGTACAGAAGCCCGGTTTTTTTTATACGATAAGGGTGACAAACGAGCACACAGTCCACCTGATGGTAAGTGGTTGCTGTGGCTCATAGACATCTACATCTTCGATTATGAATCAAAATGCAGATGCGTTGTCATCCGTGAGGACTAACATGGAATGCCTCGTTTCCAGTAAAAAGGGTCTCCGGTTCTCTACATTCACCATACGAAACACAGCAGGTTAATCTGCTATTTTACGCTAGTATTCTGTGAGAGCGTGGTCCTTCCCCGGTCGAGCCGACCCATTCGTGCTCCAACCATAATATAGCTGCAGCGTGGCTCTACCATGTATACCACCGTTAACCACGGTTAACACATCCTTTCACTAAAACCGTTAAAACTATTTATGCGGAGTAGAACCACACTGCAGCCATATTGTGGTCTGTGGAACGAATGTTTCGAAAAGGCTTTAGTAATGGTAATAAAGCCTATGGAGACGACATACATAACTTCGGTAAATTGTACAGAAGACCGAAGAGTACATTCTGACACTCAGCTTTGGTTATGTGGACTATGAGAAAGACTTTGATACAGTCGTATTTTGGGCAGTGTAGTCCCTTCAGCAGTGCCAAGTTGACTGTGGGTATATCGAAGCACTGAAGTGTTTGTACAGTGGCGCTACGATGGCTATCCCAATACAGAACCAGAGTACGAAACGTATCCAACTGCAGAGAGTGTAAGATAGGGTGACGTTATATCCCCGAAACTCTTCACCGCTGCATTGGAAGACGTTTTTAAGCTACTGGACTGGAAATGATACGGTATTAACATCAATGGCGAGTACATCACTCACCTTCGATTTGCCGACGATATAGTCCTTATTGCAGAATCGCTGGAGGACCTAAGCACCATGCTGAATGACCTCAATAGTGTCTCCCAGCGAATAGGTCTTAAGATGAACATGGACAAAACAAAGATCTATGCCGGTAGTTGTTGGGAGCACTAAGCTCGAAGTTGTTGACGAGTATGTTTACCTGGGACAAATAGTGCGACTAGGTAAGTACAACTTCGACCGAGAGGTCAATCGACGGATTCAACTCGACTGGACAGCGTTTAGGAGATTACGACACATCTTCACGTCAGGCATATCTCTGACCTAAGGATCTAAGACGTGGTCTTTCGCTGCTGGCTATATGAGGAAGCTCAAGGTCGGTTTCTCTGCGTGATAGACTTAAAAACAAGGATATCCGCAGTAGAACCAATGTAACCGAAATTGCCCAACGGATTAGTAAGCTGAAGTGGCTATGGGCCGGCCATATAGCTCGAATAACCGACAACAGATGGGGAAGAAAGTTTCTCGAGTGGCACGCCAAGTACCGGTAGGCGAAGTGTGGGGCGTCCCCCCAATAGATGGAGTGACAACCTAGTAAGACATGCAGGAAGTCGATGGATGCAGGTAGCTCAGGACCGTGCTTTGTGGCATTCCTTTAGGGAGGCCTATATTTAGCAGTGGACTTGTGAAGGGCTGTAATGTAGCACAAATGATCAGCTTTTATACGTGGTAGAGCCATACTGCAGATATATTAGTAGTATAGTTCTAGCACGAATTGGTCGGCTACGACCGGGGAAGGACCACGCTCTCACAGAATACCATCGTAAAGCAACAGCTTAACACTGCTGTGTTTTGTATGGTGAGTGTAGAGAACCGGAGACCCTTTTCATTGGAAACAAGGCTTTCAATCTTAGTCCACAAGGGTAACGACGCATCTAGATTTTAGTTCATAATTGGAGATAGGTGAAGATGTCTACTTACCATCAGTCACCCTTATTATATAAAAAAAACCACTCAGTAATGAGAGGAGGCCTGTGTCCTAGGAACAATCACCCCATTTCGTTTAATGGACCTCGTAAAAGGCGACTATGGGATATGCCAGAAAGATCTTATGGCTTCCGATAGATGACAATGTTTCGTCAAACTTTAAATACGCAGACGTCAGTAAAGCATGGAAACTATGGCAAATAACCCCTATGAGGCAATCCATGATGGAAGCCTATTTATTTATTTAGGTACACAAAACAGTATAACATCAAAGCATGAACAATTGAACATAATAAATGCAAAGTTACAATCTGGATGGTATTCCAAAACATGTGCACACAACATGATATTAGGTAACAGTAACAAGTTTACAGCGCAAATACTTATAATATTACTTATATACGTACATGTATACTTATACGAGGGCGACACTGAAAGTTTTTAGAACTGGCCATTTGTGAACGACATAATAAAAAAATAAGTAAAATTTTGAAAATGGAGCTCTTTGCCAATATTATTGTGTATGTATTTTATTAATTTGTCTTTTTTTTTTACAATTTTGCGGCAAATTGAAAATTGTCTGTGTCACGTCAGCATGAATTTAACGTGCGAAAATTTTCGTACAATGATTTTTTACGACTTTCGATGTCATTTAAGTCAACAAGAAAGTTATGATAGACTTCGATTGGCCTTTCACGATGAAGCCCCATCTCGTGCCACTATTTACAACTTGTTTCATGAGCTTAAACGTGTTTGCACTAATCTCACCAATAATCTGCGTAAGGGACGGCCTTTTACGGTGATGACTGAAGATAACATTAGTGTTGTGCGGCATATGATAGAGACTGACAAAAGAGTGACTTATCAGCAGATTTGGACAAGCTTAGGCATCTGTATGAGTCAAGTACATAAAATCCTCCATGAACATTTAGCGGTCAGGAAGCTCTGTGCCCGGTGGATACTTCATAATTTGACAGAGGCCCAAAAATTCTGTCGTGTTGGTTAGTGTCGTGAAATGGTTCAAAGATTTAACGGAGGTGACTCAAATGCTGTGTTCGATATACTTACCCCAATACGAGTATGTAAATTACTCTCTGGGGCGTCTCAAAAACATGTATAATTAATTTTTGAGAAATAAAAGTATTTATTATTATTATTATTTTGGGGTATCTATAAAGTTTTCTCATCTGGTTGGGCAGTATAAATATATAATTGTAAATGAAAATGGTAAACATACATAAATATGAATAAAATAAAATAAATACATAAAAAATACATAAATATATAAAAACCCAACCAGATGGAAGCCCTCGGCAGGGGAGACCAGACGGCCGAGGGTTAGGGGGAAAGGGAAAGAAACCGGCGGACGATGCGGGCGGTATCGAGGAGCACCGCCTTCTGCATTTGAGCCTGGAGCGGTCCGTCACGGAGTCCCAGTCGCCTCAGATGACCCGGGAGGCTGACTGGGATTAACCCGTTCGCAGAAACGACCACAGGAATAATTTCGGCCGGCAGACCACCCCACATGCCGGTAACCTCGTGAGCCAGGTCCAGATATTTTGTCACCTTATCTGTTTCGGCTTTCACGAGGTTCTCGTCATAAGGAATGGTAATGTCGACCAAAAAGATCCTTGACTGTGCCCGGTCCATCAGCACAATATCAGGCTTATTCGCAAGAATAGTCCTGTCTGTGATGATGGCCCGGTCCCAGTAGAGCCTGGCGCGGTCATTTTCGAGCACGGCTTCCGGCAAGTACTTATAATACGGCAGTTTCCGATCCACTAGGCCGTATTTCAGAGCGAGCTCCTGGTGTAGAATCCTGGCTACTAGATTGTGTCTGTGCAAATACTCAGAGTTAGAAAGCGCCGAACAACCAGAGATGACATGCCTAAGTGACTCACCGGGATGGCGACAAGCTCGACAGATGTCGACGGCGCCATCCTTTAGGATGTATCTCCGATAATTGTTGGTCTTAATAACCTGATCCTGTATTGCACAGACAAAACCCTCGGTTTCCCCAAAGAGGTCACCGAAACGTAGCCAGTGAAGGGAGGCGACTGTGTCTACGAAAGGCTCATGTAGAGCCTTGTAGAACCTCCCGTGGAGCTCCTTCTCCTTCCATACGGCCTCCCGGTCGGAAATGCACTGTACTGCTGGGTCTTGCCATTGCTTGTTGGCTAAGGATAGAGGGGTCAGTCCTTTATCACAAGAAATAACGTCCCTATAGTATGGATCATCCGCTCTCGTCAGAAAGTAATTACGGAGGCTGCACACTTCGCGATTATGCATGGTAAGCGCGCTTAAAAAGCCGCGCCCACCATGCTTCCGCGGCAAGTACAGCCTCATTACTGACGATCTCGGATGATGCATCCTGTGGGACGTCATTATAGTGCGGACTTTTCTGTCCAGAGCGTTTAGTTCGGTCTGAGTCCACCTAAGTATGCCAAAGGTATACATGAGAACAGGCATGACCCAACTGTTATATGCGTGCGTCTTATTCACACCGGACAAAAGGCTGTTAAGCACTTTGGTCAAGCGTGCATAAAACACATCGCAAACTGACTGTTTCATACCCGCCTCATCTACACCGATGTTCTGTGACATACCCAGGTATCGGTATGTTTCAGCCTCGGAAAGGGTCCTTATGTTGATGGGCATAGATAAATCTATGCCCTCAGAGTTAGCAACCCTACCCCTTTCGACATGGAGGACCGCACACTTATCCGTCCCCAGCTCCATTCTAATAGAATTGCTAAAATCACAAGTGATGTTTAGCAATTCCACAAGATGAGAGCGACTGGAGGCGAATAACTTGAGATCATCCATATAGAAAATGTGGGTCACTTTTGTACCTCCTCTCCGAAGCTGAAATCCTCTCCCGGAGCCCTCCAGTAAGGTACTGAGAGGGTTCAGAGAGAGGCAGAACCAGATTGGACTCAGACAATCGCCCTGGAAGATACCCCTTCTTATCCTTATGTGGTTCTCCGCAGCCGTCATCCGCTCGCCTAGATGACAAAGGATCGTACTCCACTGCCCCATACACTGCCCGAGGAAGTCTCTAACTGTACAGTCAACCTTGTACAGCTCGAGGACCCTCTTCAGCCATGTATGAGGCACCGAGTCGAATGCCTTTTTGTAGTCTATCCAGGCGGCGGATAGGTTCCGACGGTTGCGTTTAACCACTTTGCCAATGACCGCGTCAATGAGGAGTGGTTCCTTGGTTCCACGACCACCGCCCCGACATCCATTTTGAGCGCGCGACATCACCTGATTTGAGTTCAGGTGACGAGTGATTCTCGCGCTCAAAATGGATGTTAGTGTCTTATATATCGTGGGTAGACACGTGATGGGGCGGTATTTGCTCGGGTCTATGGTATCCCGGTCTTTAGGAACCAAGTGAGTGATCCCAGTAGTGAAGAGGCTCGGGAGCGACTTTTGGTCGAGAGCCTCTTGAAATTGTCGGGCGAGCACAGCGTGACACACCACGAACCCCTTCAGCCAGTAGTGATGCAGCCCGTCGAGCCCCGGACTTTTCCAGTTCGGGGCCCTTCGGACCGCCTCAGCTACATCGTCCGGCGTTATAATGACGGGGTCCATGGGCGTAAGATTCGCACACTGACTCACCGCAACTTCCGTCCAAGGGCCCTCGCTGTGGTTTACGGGCTCTGACCACAGGCCGCGCCAGAATGCGACAGTGTCGGCCTGATTCGGTGCTTGGCCCGTTCCACGTACCATTGGTCGCTCCAATGATTTATATAGCCTCTTCTGATCACTCTGGAAGAGACGATTCTGGTTGAACCGTGTCGACCTCTCGGTATATCGCCGAATCCGCTTCCCCCAAGCAGCGATTCTCTGCTTCAGGTCGTCTATGCGCTCCGTCAGTTTTTGCGTTATATCCGGCTGGGACAAACTGATGTTTGTCCCAGCAAACGCCATCCTGACGGTGCGCACAATTCTCGGCCTATTATTGCCCGACCTGAAGCTTATCAGCCTGCCGATGAGGGCCCTTACCTTTGCGATACGGTCCTCAATCCTTCTTCTCCAGGCTGGGATGGCGCTACTTTGTCTAGTAGCGCGTCCAGCCTTGGGAAGTTTGGCGCCAATAATACGGCAAACTGCCAGTGCGGCGCCAAAAAGAATTGAGTCCGTCTCGCAAAGGTCCCGGCTGGCTTCCAAATAGGTCACCAGCATTGGGTTGAGAGCCCTCACGACAGCCCGATTCCGCTTGCTTAGGGGTATGCGCGGGAGTCGCGGTCGATTTTCGAGAGGCGTACTGCGCGTTTCCACAATCGCCTCCTCCAATTTACTCCTCATCTGCTCTAGTTCTTGGGTGACCATTCCATCATCGCCTGAATCAACCAGAGCAGGGAGATCCATGGCGCCCTCTAAATGTGGCTGCTGGTCTGTGGCCTGAAGAGCCGCATCCCTAGCTATAGCCGGTTCATTCGATGAGGGAATAGCCTCACGTCGTAGTCGTTCGAGTTCGGCATCATCAAATATTTTCGAGCGTATGATGTACCGAACTCGGTCTGCCAGGTTTTGCTCCGTGACGGAAACTGACGGCTCAAGCTCAGCAAAAAAGCGATGCATCCGAGCCCGATACGCTATCCCTCCAGTTTCTTCCCCTTTCGCCCTATAGTACGCCCGCAATGCGTTTATGTTCATATTTTTTGTCCAACGCATGCGGCGTACTCCACCAGCGGCGGGTGCCGCTTGCCGAGTCCGAGAGGACCCCGCCGACACCAAGCCGTCTGGTGGGGATGATGGACGCGAGGGGCTGCTAGGTGGTCGTGCAGCACCTCGCGCTCGGCTGGCGGCTCGCATGCTGTCACGTCCAGCGCCAGCTCCAGACGCGCCCCGGCGACCCCCAGGCAGCGGCCCTATGCGCGTTCTATTATCTTCCATCATCCATTAAATTGGGCGTCAATTAACGGGAGACGCCCAGACCCGGCGCCGTTTAATAGTGTGGCCGTAAGCACAAACGGGCCTTTGCACCCTCAATACTGCCGAGGCACGGCGCTCACACCTCTTGGCAAGGCACTGACTGACTGCGCTGACATAGCAGTTTTGTCACTTAGCTGTTACGTCAGCGGGCGATGGGGTCGTCACTTCCCTACGCCTATTTATTATTTATTTATTATTATTATTATTATTATTATGTGGTTTTTATTATTTATTATTGCTGATGACGAAAGCTGGATTTATTGTTATGATCCCGAAACTAAGAGACAGTCTGCTGTCTGGGTGTTTCCTTTCGAGGAGTTGCCAACTAAAGTGAAGAGAGGTCGAAGCGTAGGAAAAAAGATGGTCGCCTCGTTCTTCGGAAGGACAGGTCATTACGCAACAATTGTTTTAGAGGATCGAAAAACAGTTTTTTTTTTTATAAGAAAGGGGACAAACGAGCTTGCGGCTCACCTGATGGTTAGTGACTACTTGCCGGCCTTTTACAAAGGTGTAAGCTCTTTTCTTGAAGATTCCTAAGTCGTATCGGTCCGGAGAAATCGCTGGTGGTAATCGATTCCACAAGGAAGTTGTGCGAGGGAGAAAACTTCTTCTAAATCGCACAGTGGTGGACCGCCAATCATCCAGATGGTATGGATTGTATCGCGAGTTTTGTGGCGATGTGCGATGGTGAAATTGAGCGGCTGGAATTAGTCCGAACAATTCCTCAGAGCACTCCCCATGATAGATGCGATAAAATACGCAAAGAGATGCAACATCTCTACGCAGTGCCAGTGTATCGAGCCGATTAGAAAGAAGTCGGTCGTCAGCAATTCGAACCGCTCTGCGCGGGATGCGGTAAAGTGGAAGGAGCTGGCACTGGGGTGCCACGGCCCAGAGATGACAACAGTATTCCATGTGAGGCCGAACTTGCGCTTTGTAAAGTTGCAAGCGATGTGCCGGCATGAAATACTGTCTCGCTCTGCTGAGCACGCCAAGCTTTTTAGATGCCAATTTGGCTTACCCTTCCAAGTGACCACGAAACTGCACACTATTCGATATGTCGACGCCGAGGATTCCGATACTAGCTGAGGCAGCAAGGAGAGTGCCTTGAAACTGAGGAGATACGACAAAGGGGTTCTTTTTATCGGTAAACGTACAAACTTGTGTCTTCTGGGGATTGAACTGGACTAGATTTAGTCGCCGCCAATCCGAAACTTTGTTCAGCAAAGACTCGATTTCAGACATAAGTTGGTCCCGGTACTCAGCGACTTTTTCCCGAGAAATATTGGCACGGCCGGTATATAAAACATCACCAGTGCTGTCGTCTGCGTAGCAATGAATGTTACCAGTTTCCAACATATCATTGATATGCAGGAGAAACAGCGTTGGTGATAGCACGCAGCCTTGTGGAACACCAGCGTTGATAGGCTTGAAATCAGAGCATGCACCATTTACTATGACCTTGATGCTCCGATCAGCAAGGAAACTGGTGATCCATTTGTACAATTTCTCGAGAAGCCCATAGGAAGGAAGCTTCGAAAGAAGCGTCTTGTGCCAGAACCGATCGAAGGCCTTCACTATGTTCAAACTAACGGCCAATGCGGGGGGCATTGGCCGTACTTGGACTCTACTGCCTCCGCCCATCTATGAGTTAAGTAGACTAGAAGATCACCAGCTGATTGACCCCGACGAAAACCGTACTGGCGGTCACTAATCAGCTGGTGATCCTCAAGGTACCTCATGAGCTGGCAGTATATAGTGGATTCCATTATTTTGGAGAACAAGGAGGTGATGGCGATAGGCCTGTAGTTGGACGGATCTGAGCGGTCGCCTTTTTTAGGGATCAGGTGGACCAAAGCTGTCTTCCATGAATTCGGGACTACGCCTTGGGAGTAGGAGTACCGGAAAAGACGCGTTAAAACCGGTGCCAACTCCGGAGCACACGTCTTCAGCACAATGGGAGGGACTCCATCGGGCCCACTCGACTTGCTGACGTCCAGGGAGAAGAGTGCTTTGCGAACTGAGCACTGTGTAAATCGCACATCCGGCATGGAGCACTCACATCGCGGGATGGTCAGCGATGTGTTCCCAGTCGTTGTTCGCAAAAAGAGAGCTCAAAAGATCGGCTTTCTCCTTTGCGCCATGGGCCAGTGAGTCGTCCTCTCTGTGCAGAGATGGAAGAGATGGCTGACAGAAGTTCCCTTGGACAGCCTTGGCGAGAGACCAGAATGCACGGGTTCCCGAAGGAAGGCGAACTAGCTTCTCGCCAATTCTGCCGATTTGATCTACCTTGTCTTGGCAATGACGCTTTTGAAGGACCTGGAGGCGGAATTATACTTCTTTTTAACTGTGCTGGTGTTTACATCCCGATACGTTGATGCGTCAGCCCAGGCCCGGTAGCACTCCTACTTATAGCGTGATGCTATTTTACAGGAGCGACCAAAGCATGGCTGGGATCTGCCTCCGATGGGCACCACAGAGGATGGAATAAAAAGTTCGGCAACAGAATCGGCAGCAACGCTGGGATCTTCCGGCGAGAAGCAAACCCGCCCCCAAGGGCGGCAAGCTGCAGATCGCAACTGCGATTGGAGCGTGAGTGGCACCGTACTCCGGATCAGACAATGGTCCGAAGAGCCCAGAGGGGCATCGACGGAGACCTGATATCCGTCCGGATGAGAGGTCAGCAGAAGATCCAACAGGGAATGTACATGGTCTTCCACATCTGGGATCCGCGTAGGCGAAGTAACCAGTTGTGTTAGACCATATGCCAAAGCAAAGTCATAGACAGATCTACCCGCATGATAGGTTAAACGAGAACCAAGCCATTCAGCGTGGTGGGCGTTGAAATCACCGAGTATCACGATCTCTGCGGATGGGACCTGTTGTAGCACGGAGTCTGCAGCCATTTGGACGTGGTCGATGAGTCGGTCTGTGTGGGAATTACCGCTATGGGACCTATAGAGGCACCCGTAGACGCGGGGATGGTCGCCGCTGTCTACGCGCAGCCATATGATGGACAGGTCCGTACCTTCAAGACTGCCGAGGCGTCGAAAACAGATGTGTGAACACAAAGGAGTGTTCCAATTTGTACCCCGGGTAGGAGAGATATGAAGTATCAGCCGGAGAGGACCAACGTGGTAGAGACATGCTGCAGCTATATTAGTAGTATAATTGTAGCACGAATGGGTCACAGAACACCAGCGTAAAATAGCAGCTTAACACTGCTGTGTGTCGTATGGTGAGTGTACAGAACCGGAGACCCTTTTTACTGGAAAAGAGGCATTCCATCTTAGTCCTCACGGGTGACAACGCATTTGCATTTTGATTCGCAAATAATGATAAATGTAGATGTCTATGGGCCACAGCAATCACTTACCATCAGGTGGACTGTGTGCTCGTTTGTCACCCTATCCTATAAAAAAAAAATAGAGGACACCTGAGTCTCGGTTAAAAAGAGCAAGGCCGGCTTCGCCGTCTCTAGATGGTAATGGACAGCAGTAAGGTTGGAATGAAGTACCCTGATGTTGCAAAAATTCACGGATAGCGTGACAGGGGTCGCCTTGGTTTCTTTGTTCGCTTGCCCCGATGAGTATTAGTCGCGAGCGGAATTTTGCCCCCCCCCCCCCCCCCCAGAATACGCGGTCAAGCAAACAATCGACTACTTGCGGCATCAGACAACCTTGTGATTTTTATTTATTTCCGAAAATAAAAGAAAAATTTCGAGGAAAACGTTTCATGGACGCGGAGGAAGGAGTGACTGCGTTTGCAAAGTGCTGTTCTCAGTGGTTCCATCGGATGCAGCTATGTATTGATGTAAATGGACACTATTTTGAAAAGATATAATAAAACGAATAACTTGCTAGTTTGTTCAGTATTAATTCGACAGAAGATTTAACGGATCGCTGAATGTATCGATAATAGAAAAGAGCTTCAAATCATCTGCATACAACAGGCATGGACATGTTAATTTATCGATAAGATTTAAATAAATGTTATAAAAAATAAAGGACCTAAATGGGACCCTTGTGGCACACCCGATGTCACCAGAAGCGGGTGAGGATTTGAAACTTTTTGTAGTAACTAACTGACTCCTCCTGTTGAGTCTCATCAGACTCCCATTTATTCCGTAACATGCTAATTTGATACATATAATATTATGATTTACTTTATCGAATGCTTTCGTGAAATCGGTATATATGATATCAACATAATTTATCTTGGCAAAAGCACTGCAAAGATAGTGTTTGTATACAAGTAAATTAGAAGTCGTCAATCTATTCTTAATAAAGCCATGTTGTCTAAGCGACAGGAAGGGTTGAATATGGTGATAAAGAGAATCATACACCAATGATTCAAACAATTTACCGAGGCAAAACAAGATACTAATGGGTCGATAATTTTCGCAATTGAACCTGTTGCCGGATTTATAAATCGGAACGTTTAGAAATAGTCTTTTTAAGGGCTGTAACGATAATGGTAACAAAATTTACGAACTAAACGTATTAATCAAGTCTCTGAGAAGAACATCTATGACACATATTATATTGGCAAAGCTAAGTCATTGCAAGCAAAGATAAAGAGCTACGAATAGCTCCCACGACTCGATTAGATTGACAGAAATGACAGATTTGCGTATACCTGGATTGTAGTCGTGGTGGAAATTGGTCAGTAAGTCTTCATCATCACCAATGACAACAAGGCGAAAAAACAGACTGCGTAAAATATTTTGCAAAGAAAAGATAAATTTTATACCCTATATCACTTCCACAACTAAGACGCATCTAACGACACCACGACCACGACATGTTTAAAGCTATCAAGATCTTTAAGCTAGAGAGCGTACCAAAGAAATAGACATATTTACATACGTATATACACTCGAAAAACATTACCCTCCTTCTGGTACAATGGAGTAAAAATAGAGAGAAAAACTCACCGTTAGGTCGTACGGGCCACATCCTTCGAGTAGCGGCCAGGTCAGGCCATCGTACTTGGACCCCTGCAGCAGCAACTGGAGGTTGTTCCTCCAGCCCAGGTCGTAGGGAAACACGAACGGCTGCAGGCCCTGTTCCTCGCGCCGGCTAGCCGCCTTCTCCACGATCCACTCCTCAATAGTCGTACGGTTGCGGAGGATGCCCCGGATCTTTAATACACAGTTCTTAATTTTACCACTTATTACCATACCTAGTCAGGTCATAAGTATTGTCACACAGTAAAAACTTTTCTTTTAGAATGCTGGCCACAAAAAAGTTTATTGAATTCGAATTTCGAATTGTTCATAAAAATAAAACTGTATTCTTTTTAGAATTTTACTCATTTTTAAATATGGAGTGGACGCTTAAAGAATACCGAGTTGCAGTTATTGCGTTGCATCGTTGCGGTTACGCGCCAATTCAAATTTTTGACATACTGAAAAATTTGAATATAACCAAAAGATTCGTTTATCGTACCATCAAACGATACAATGAAGACTCTAGTGTAGATGACAGGTCAAGAAGTGGTCGCCCTCGGTCTGTTAGGACTCCAGCAGTGATAAAAGCTGTGAAGGCGCGAATTCAAAGAAATCCCAAACGTAAGCAGAAACTGTTGGCCCTTCAGATGGGGTTAAGCAGAACCACGGTGAAAAGGGTGTTAAATGAAGACTTAGGGCTTCGGGCATATCGAAGAAAAACAGGATATCGTTTAAATGCTCGTCTAATGGACCTGAGACTGAAGAGATGCCGCGCTTTGTTGAAGCGGTACGCGGGAAAAAAATATCGAGAAATTCTTTTTTCGGATGAAAAAATTTTTACCGTAGAAGAGAGCTACAACAAACAAAATGATAAGGTGTACGCACACAGTAGTGAAGAAGCAACTAACATCTTGTTGTGTAATAAGCAACGTCGTTTGTTTAATAAGTAACAGCATGTTATATAATAACCGACGTCGTTCTTTAAAGTAACATCACGTTGTGTAATAAGCAACGTCGTTCGTTTAATAAGTAACAGCTCGTTATGTAATAAGCAACGTCGTTCTTTAAAATAACATCTCGTTGTGTAATAAGCAACGTCGTTCGTTTAATAAGTAACACCTCGTTGTATAACAAGCAATGTCGTTCATTTAATAATTACACACCTCGTTGTGTAATAAGCAACGTCGTTCTTTAATGAGTAACATCTCGTTGTGTAATAAGCAACGTCGTTCGTTTAATAAGTAACACCTCGTTGTGTAATAAGCAAAGTCGTTCATTTAATAAGTAACACCCCGTTGTGCAATAAGCAACGTCGTTCGTTTAATAAGTAACAGCTCGTTATGTAATAAGCAACGTCGTTCTTTAAAGTAACATCTCGTTGTGTAATAAGCAACGTCGTTCGTTTAATAAGTAACACCTCGTTGTATAATAAGCAACGTCGTTAGTTTAATAATTAGCACCTCGTTGTGCAACACGTGACGTCGTTTGTTTAATAAGTAACACCTTGTTGTACAATAAGCAACGTCGTGTTAATAAGTAACACCGCGTTGCGCAATAAACGTCATGTTGTTTAAAAGCAACATTGATATTTAAAAGTAATAAGCAACGTAGTTCGTCAAGTAAGTAACACCTCGTTGTGTAATAAGCAACGTGGTTCGTTTAATAAGTAACGCCTCGTTATATAATAAACAATGTCGTTCGTTTAATAAGTAAGACCTCGTTGTATAATAAGCAATGTCGTTCGTTTAATAATTACACACCTCGTTGTGCAATACGCGACGTCCTCTGGTTTAATAAGTAACACCTTGTTGTACAATAAGCAACGTCGTGTTAATAAGTAACACCGCGTTACGCAATAAACAACGCCATGTTGTTTAAAAGTAACACTGATATTTAAAAGTAATAAGCAACGTAGTATGTCAAATAAGTAACACCTCGTTGTGTAATAAGCAACGTCGTGTAAGTAAGTAACACCGCATTGTGTAATAAGTAATATCGCTTTGTGTAATAAGTAACGTTACGTTTTGTATTTAATAACGTCGTGTTGTATATTAAATAACAAACGCCTTACTTATTATGCAATGTGTAATAAGTGTATTAAGTAACACAACGCGGTAAATTTCTGCAACATATCTTTTACTGAATTACATAATCGTACACCGAACAACATGCACCAACTGCTAGCCTGACCATTAGGAGCCAGAATGGAATATACACAATAAATCTGTCATAACCACTCCATAAGTGACCCATAACTGACTCACCTGGAGATACAGCAGTGCCCCCACAGCCAGAACAACTCCAACTGCCATGCCGACGGCCAGCAGCGTGAGAAGCAGTGTGCTCAGCGTTAGATAAACAATGGGCTCCTGACCCGTACCTTTATGCATATACCATACACGGTTGATCGCGTGGTACACACAGATTGACAGGACCTATAAATATTTTTTATTACATTAAAGTGATAAAAGAGCTTACAATCAGTTTTTTTTTATAGAAGTAAGTATGACATACGACAACGAGCACATAGTTCACCTAATGGCAAGTAGATGCTGTAGACTTATTATCTATACAAATAAGTAAAATTGAAGTGTCTGTTCGTAATATCAAAATAACAGCTTTTTACTAAATGCATCTGAAAGTATATACGTAACAAAAACACAATTTTTTACAATTTTGCTAGCAGCTAGTATAATAATACAATAATACTTATCCATACTAATATTAGATCCATACTAATATTATAAATGCGAAAGTGTGTTTGTTTGTTTGTTTGACCTTCTTTCACGTCGCAACAGAGCGTCGGCATGGCATGAATTTTGATATGGGGATAGTTCGGTGGCTGTAGAGTGACATAGGCTACTTTTTTCCGCGGAAAACATCTCATTCCCGTGGGAAAATCGAATATGTTGCAAAATTAAATTCAGCTAGGTGGCGCCACCGTGATTCTACAAGACGGACGACGGTACGATGGACGAACACAGAAGGTCAGAATATCTGGATTATTATGTCTTTTTACCAAAATTAAGATAAAAAATGTATGGATCTGTATTTTTCCACGCAGGACCGGGAAGAGAGCGATAAAAAACATAAAATTCACCAGCTGATTTTCTTCAAACGTTTTGGAGCATTGTAATTCACAGAATAGGCGATAACCTCGCAGACGATATTAAGTAATCCGTTGATGCTCTGCCTACCCCGCAAGGGTTACAGGCGTGATTATAAGTATGGATCAGAAATACTATCACCACCTGTCACGCTTTCACCTTTAACTATTACTTAACTGTAGTAGAACCAGTTCTTAGTAAGCCTTATTAATAAGCCTTAGTAATATTTATTGAACGGAAATGAATACAGTTCTTATATGTGGTTATGAATGAATCGGTATTACAATAAGAAAAATTGTGCAAAATTATAAGAAAAATATTTTTTGAGAGTTCTTATTAACTAACGTATACATAGTTTAAATTGATTCTTGTTGATGTTGTTACTAGGTTTTTAAAACGCGGTAACGAAATGTTTCCTGAATTGTACTTAACTCCCGCCGTTGAGGCGCGCGTCAACTTATAGTGCATACGGTACCTATACGCTTAAATTGTTTCTATTTCGTAGCTTATTCGACTACCTGCTCTCGATTTCGGTTGTTTTTTATTTGCTTTGTGATTTGGTTAAGGTTGAATGGATTTATATTGGCTTTCATTTTCGGATTTCTGTATTTTCTTGGATCGGTTTTGTTGATTTGATTGGTATTCCTTTCCTTTATACATATTTAGACTCTGGCTTTGATTTTGGATTTTGTTTATTTAGAATCGTGAATTGGTTTTCGTTGTTTTAGGTTGTTTAACAATATTTCAAAGGAATATTAATAGTATAGATAGTGTATACGGTACCTATACACTTACTTCTTTTTTCGTTGGTTATATTTATATTGACTACTGCTTTCGATTTCGGTTTCTTCGATGTGTTTTGTGATTTGGTTTAAGTTGATTCGATTTTTTTTTGGCTATCGTTTTCGGATTCGGGTTGTGTCTTGAATTGGTTTTGTTGTTTTGATTTTAAAAAATATTTAAAAGGAATAATTATTCCTTTTAGATATTTTGGATTTGCTTTTAAAAAAAATATTTAAAAGGAAATTTTATTCCTTTTAGGTATTTTAACGTTTTTTTATAAATAGGTTTTTTGTTACTTCATAATGCCTCGCAAAAGTAAGTCCAGCCTTTCAAGAGTATCTTCTCAAAGACAAGCGAAAAGATTAGCTCGATCGCTAGAATCTTTAGAAGATGCTGAACTGAGAAGGCAAGAACAAGCAGTGCATCAGGCTGCTTTTAGAGCATCTGAGACACCTTCTCAACGTCAGTCAAGAACAAGCGGAATGTCAGGCCGCCTTAAGAGCCGCGGAAACACCTGATGAAACTCAACACAGATTCATTGAGCAAGCTGAACATCAATCTACTATAAGGGCATCTGAAACACCAGAACAGACACAGGC
This sequence comes from Parnassius mnemosyne, assembly GCA_963668995.1. Taxonomy (NCBI): domain Eukaryota; kingdom Metazoa; phylum Arthropoda; class Insecta; order Lepidoptera; family Papilionidae; genus Parnassius; species Parnassius mnemosyne. The sequence goes on along the minus strand of CAVLGL010000104.1, from coordinate 8,874,829 downwards.
GCGAAGAGATGCAAATGCACAGCTCCAAGCTGAACGTCGACAAAATTTTCAAAGAAACAATTGGTCGGTTTTTAATGACGCAGCATTCAATTATGATCCGTTGATTGATTATAAAAATCACAGGTTAGTTGTTATCGGACTGATGGACAAGGCGTGTCGATTTTGCAGCGCTTTAAAATGGAAAAATGAGACCGCAGGCATGTGCTGTTCCAATGGCAAAGTGTCTCTTCCGTTACTTGGGGAACCAGAAGAACCTTTGAAAACTCTCTTTTTATATGATGCTTATGAGTCACAGCGCTTTATAAACAGGATCCGGAAATATAACTCATGCTTTCAAATGACGTCCTTCAGAGTTGACCGGGAAATAATAATGCCGGGATTTTCGCCTACATTTACGGTGCAAGGGCAAATTTATCATAGAATAAGTTCACTTTTTCCAGCTGAAAACGAACAGCATAAATTTTTACAAGTATATTTTATGGGTGACGAAGAAATTGAGGTAGACCGTCGCTGCCAATTTATCCAGAGTTGAGAGAGACACAGTGTTCAAAATTCAAAGATTCTTGCATAAACGTAACATTTTAGTCAAAACATTTAAAACTGCTTTAGAAAACCTACCTGAAGAGGATTACAAAGTCGTCATTCACGCAGATCGGACCCCTCGAGGAGAGCATGAAAGGCGCTACAATGCACCTTTGATAAACGAAATAGCAGCCGTAATTAGTGGTGATCAATTTTCTTCACGAGACATTGTCTTGCGAGCACGTGATGATACGTTGCAACGGGTAGCCGATACACACAAGTTTTATGACGCTCTGCCCATAGATTATACCCATTGATTTATTGCAAAGGACAAGAGGGTTATCATTTTCAAATTCCACTCATTAACCTGGTCACAAAGGAGCCTACTCCGAACAAAAAAGTATCATGTATGGATTTTTATGCGTATCATATGATGTTGCGAGAAAATGATTTTAACCTCTTAGCCCGGTGTAGACAATTATTTCATCAGTTTTTGGTAGACATGTATGTGAAGGTAGAAAGTGAACGTCTCCGTTATATATCTTTAAATCAAAAAAAGTTGCTCGTTGAGAATTATATACATTTACAAGATGCAGTTTCTAGCGACGCCAATGTAAACCCCAGATATTTAGGTAAAATGGTAATTCTGCCCTCATCATTCGTTAACAGTCCCCGCTACCTACATGAGTACACACAAGACGCATTCGCCTATGTACGAACTTACGGAAGACCTGATCTTTTTTTACTTTTACTTGCAATCCCACATTGAAAGAAATAACCGAGGAGCTGATGCCGGGCCAAAAAAGTACTGACAGACACGATTTAGTTGCTAGAGTATTTAGATTAAAAGTACAAAAATTAATGTATGTAATTAACAAAGGAAAAATTTTCGGAGAGGTGCAGTGCTTCATGTATTCAATTGAATGGCAAAAAAGAGGATTACCGCATGCCCACATTCTAATATGGCTTAAAGAGAAGTTGCGGCCCAGCCAAATAGACGACATAATAAACGCCGAGATTCCGGATCCTGAGCAAGATAAAGAATTGTATGATACCATCGTCCGAAATATGATTCACGGTCCATGTGGAGCACGAAATTCAATATCGCCATGTATGAAAGAAGGAAAATGTACAAAGAAATTCCCTAAACAGCTATTAAAAGGAACAGTGCACAATGACAATGGCTACCCTTTATACAGACGCAGAGCTCCCGAAGATGGTGGCAGGAAAGTTACAATCAAATCTCGCTCTGGAGCGTTCGAAACCTTAGATAACAGCTGGATTATCCCGTATTCGCCCATTCTATGTAAAATGTTTAATGCCCACATTAATGTAGAAGCATGTAGCTCTGTCCGCGCAATCAAGTATATCTGTAAGTACATAAATAAAGGAAGCGACCAAGCAATATTTAATCTCAGGAGTGAAGGTGAGGCAAATCCCGTTAATGAAGTACAGACCTTTCAAGCAGGGCCTTATGTCAGCAGTAACGAGGCAGCGTGGCGTCTCCTTGGCTTCCCTTTACACGAAAGGCACCCAACAGTTACTCACCTTGCTGTGCACTTAGAAAATGGAGAGCGTGTATATTTCACCGAAAGAAATTTCCAAGAAAGAATTGCATCACCGCCAAAAACTACACTAACAGCCTTCTTTCAACTTTGTCAAACCGACCCCTTTGCAAAAACGTTGTTATATTCTAAAGTCCTCCGCTATTATACTTGGAACACATCTAGGAAGGAGTGGAAAAGCCGTATTCAAGGCGCGCCTGTTGCAAATTAGCCCGGTGTAAAGTCATCAGATGATGCCCTTGGTCGTGTGTATACCGTCCATGTAACTAATTTTGAATGTTCCTGTTTACGAATGCTGCCGCACCATGTTCGGGGTCCTATAGGATATAAAGACCTTAAAACTGTCAACGGTCAGGAATGCGCAACATATAGAGAAACATGTGAAGCTCTGCATCTTTTTGAAAACGATAATCACTGGGATGAAACCATGGAGGAAGCTGTGCAGTGCCAGTCACCAGCCAAAATTAGGGATCTTTATGCAACTCTCATATCATCTTGCGGGCTATCTAATGCACATGAATTGCGGGACAAATATAAAGAGTACATGGCGGAAGATATTTTGTGAAGGTTACAGCAGACACACGCGAACATGACATACAATGAACACATTTATAATGAAGCACTTGGAAAAATTGAAGATAAAGTAATGGCAATGGTAGACAAAAAATTAAGCGACTTTGGAATGATAAGCTCTCAGCGAACAACCGAAAATGAACTAAGTGATGAAATTATACGTGAAACAAACTACGATATACCAGCTTTGCAACAGCAAGTAGCCGAATTTGTACCCCGCTTGCTTCCCGCACAAAAACGAGTTTTTGACAAAGTATTAGGACAAATTGAAACTGGAAATGGTGCACTTTGCTTTTTAGATGCCCCTGGAGGAACTGGGAAGACATTTTTGTTAAATTATTATTAGCGCAAGTACGGAAAGATAAAAACATTGCTGTGGCCGTCGCTTCCTCCGGTATAGCCGCTACGCTGCTAAGCGGGTCCGCACCGCACATTCTGTTTTAAAACTCCCTCTAAATCTAGCCCTGGAAGAATCGCCGATCTGCAACTTTAGCAAAAATAGTGCACGAGGTATAATGCTACGACAATGCAAACTTTTAGTGTGGGAGGAAAGTACAATGTCGCATAAAAAAGCTGTAGAAGCACTAAATCGAACGCTCCAGGATTTGCGCAGCAATACCGATGTAATGAGAGGAATGGTGGTTTTACTGGCTGGTGACTTTCGGAAAACTTTACCTATCATTCAAAAGGGCGTACCTGCAGATGAAATTAAAGCATGTCTCAAGTCGTCCATTTTATGGAACAAGGTGACAAAATTCAGTTTAACTACGCATATGAGAGTGCATTTGTATAATGATATCAATGCTGGAAACTATGCTGACACACTATTAAAAATTGGCGATGGGCGGTTGGAAACGGATGCTGAGGGCTGCGTTAAATTGACGAGAGATTTTTGTAATTTAGTACAGAGTCATTCCGAATTAATTGCGAGCGTTTATTCAGATTTAACGAACAACATGCATGAAGACAAATGATTATGTGAAAGGGCGATTCTTGCACCAAAAAATGAGAGCGTTAACAAAATAAATTCAGATATATTAAGCGAAGTAGCAGGAGAAATAACAGAGTATTTGTCAGTAGACACAGTTATGGACACAGAACAGAGCACTTCATATCCCGTAGAGTTTCTAAATTCTCTAGAGTTGTCAGGTGTGCCCTCACATAAGCTTCAATTAAAATTAGGCGTCCCAGTCATGCTAATGCGAAATTTAGATGCTCCTCGGTTATGTAACGGGACAAGGCTGCGTGTGACACATCTTGGACGGAACATAATCGGTGCTACAATTTTGACAGGCGTAGGAAAAGGTGAAAATGTTATTATACCACGGATCCCTATAATTCCCACAGATCTTCCTTTTCAATTCAAAAGGTTGCAGTTCCCTCTTAAGCTCAGGTTTGCAATGACAATTAATAAAGCGCAAGGGCAAACGTTACAGGTAGCGGAGGTCAACTTAGAAAAACCGTGCTTCTCTCATGGTCAGCTGTATGTAGCATGTTCGCGTGTGTCAAATGCCCAGAATCTCCACATTATTTCCCCGAATGGAAAAACCGGTAAACCGCGGGTAACAGCTAGTTAATATATAAACAGTATTATATTATATATTTACTAGCCGTTACCCTAAAAAGAAAAGTGCACCATTTGTCTTCATGCATGTTGTTCGTTAAATCTGAATAAACGCTCGCAATTAATTCGGAATGACTCTGTACTAAATTACTAAAATCTCTCGTCAATTTAACGCAGCCGTCAGCATCCGTTTCCAACCGCCCATTGCCAATTTATAATAGTGTGTCAGCATAGTTTCCAGCATTGATATAATTATACAAATGCACTCTCATATTCGTAGTTAAACTGAATTTTGTCACCTTGTTCCATAAAATAGATGACTTGAGGCATGCTTTAATTTCATCTGCAGGTGTGCCCTTTTGAATAACAGGTAAAGTTTGGCGAAAGTTACCAGCCAGTAAAACCACCATTCCTCTCATTACATCGGTATTGCTGCGCAAATCCTGGAGCGTTCGATTTAGTGCTTCTACAGCTTTTTTATGTGACATTGTACTTTCGTCCCACACTAAAAGTTTGCATTGTAGTAGCATTATACCTCGTGCACTATTTTTGCTAAAGTTGCAGATCGGCGATTCTACCAGGACTAGATTTAGAGGGAGTTTTAAAACAGAATGTGCAGTGCGCCCCCGCTTAGCAGCGTGGCGGCTATACCGGAGGAAGCTACGGCCACAGCAATGGTTTTATCTTTCCGTACTTGCGCTGATAATAAATTTAACAAAAATGTCTTCCCAGTTCCTCCAGGGACATCTAAAAAGAAAAATGCACTATTTCCAGATTCAATTTGTCCTAATACTTTGTCAAAAACTCGTATTGTTATTGTTCGGGAAGCAAGCGGGGTACAAATTCGGCTACTTGCTGCCGCTAAGCTGGTATATCGTAGTTTGTTTCACGTATAATTTCATCACTTAGTTCATTTTCAGTTGTTCGCTGAGGGCTTATCATTCCAAAGTCGCTTAATTTTTGCCTACCATTGCCATTACTTTATCTTCAATTTTTCCAAATGCTTCATTATAAATGTGTTCATTGTATGTCATGTTCGTGTGTGTCTGCTGTAACCTTCGCAAAATATCTTCCGCCATGTACTCTTTATATTTGTCCCACAAATCATGTGCATTAGATAGCCCGCAAGATGATATGAGAGTTGCATAAAGATCCCTAATTTTGGCTGGTGACTGGCACTGCACAGCTTCCTCCATGGTTTCATCCCAGTGATTATCGTTTTCAAAAAGATGCAGAGCTTCACATGCTTCTCTATAAGTTGCGCATTCCTGACCGTTGACAGTTTTAAGGTCTTTATATCCTGTAGGACCCCGAACATGGTGCAGCAGCAATCGTAAACAGAAACATTCAAAATTAATTACATGGATGGTATACACACGACCAAGGGCATCTGATGACTTTACACCGGGCCAATTTGCAACAGGCGCGCCTTGAATACGGCGTTTCCACTCCTTCCTAGATGTGTTCCAAGTATAATAGCGGGGGACTTCAGAATATAACAACGTTTTTGCAAAGGGGTCGGTTTGACAAAGTTGAAAGAAGGCTGTTATTGTAGTTTTTGGCGGTAATACAATTCTTTCTTGGAAATTTCTTTCGGTGAAATATACACGCTCTACCTTTTCTAAGTGCACAGCAAGGTGAGTAACTGTTGGGTGCCTTTCGTGTAAAGGGAAGCCAAGGAGACGCCACGCTGCCATGTTACTGCTGACATAACGCCCTGCTTGAAAGGTCTGTACTTCATTAACGGGATTTGCCTCACCTTCACTCCTGAGATTAAATATTGCTTGGTCGCTTCCTTTATTTATGTACTTACAGATATACTTGATTGCGCGGACAGAGCTACATGCTTCTACATTAATGTGGGCATTAAACATTTTACATAGAATGGGCGAATACGGGACAATCCAGCTGTTATCTAAGGTTTCGAACGCTCCAGAGCGAGATTTGATAGTAACTTTCCTGCCACCATCTTCAGGAGCTTTGCGTCTGTATAAAGGGTAGCCATTGTCATTGTGCACTGTTCCTTTTAATAGCTGTTTAGGGAATTTCTTTGTACATTTTCCTTCTTTCATACATGGCGATATTGAATTTCGTGCTCCACATGGACCGTGAATCATATTTCGGACGATGGTATCATACAATTCTTTATCTTACTCAGGATCCGGAATCTCGGCGTTTATTATGTCGTCTATTTGGCTGGGCCGCAACTTCTCTTTAAGCCATATTAGAATGTGGGCATGCGGTAATCCTTTTTTTTGCCATTCAATTGAATACATGAAGCACTGCACCTCTCCGAAAATTTTCCCTGTTAATTACATACATTAATTTTTGTACTTTTAATCTAAATACTCTAGCAACTAAATCGTGTCTGTCAGTACTTTTTTGGCCCGGCATCAGCTTCTCGGTTATTTCTTTCCATGTGGGATTGCAAGTAAAAGTAACAAAAAGATCAGGTCTTCCGTAAGTTCGTACATAGGCGAATGCGTCTTGTGTGTACTCATGTAGGTAGCGGGACTGTTAACGAATGATGAGGGCAGAATTACCATTTTACCTAAATATCTGGGGTTTACATCGGCGTCGCTAGAAACTGCATCTTGTAAATGTATATAATTCTCAACGCGCTGCTTTTTTTGATTTAAAGATATATAACGGAGACGTTCACCACTTTCTACCTTCACATACATGTCTACCAAAAATTTATGAAATAATTGTCTACACCTGGCTAAGAGGTTAAAATCATTTTCTCGCAACATCATATGATACGCATAAAAATCCATACATGACACTTTTTTGTTCGGAGTGGGCTCCTTTGTGACCAGGTCCTTTGCAATAAGTCAATGGGTATTGCAGAGCGTCATAAAATTTATGTGTATCGGCTACCCGTTGCAACGTATCATCACGTGCTCGCAAGACAATGTCTCGTGAAGAAAATTGATCACTACTAATTACGACTGCTATTTCGTTTATCAAAGGTGCATTGTAGCGCCTTTCATGCTCTCCTCGAGGGGTCTGATCCGCAAATGTTTTGACTAAAATGGTACGTTCATGCAAGAATCTTTGAATTTTGAACACTGTGTCTCTCTCAACTCCCTGGATAAATTGGCAGCGACGGTCTACCTCAAGTTCTTCGTCACCCATAATATACTTGTAAAAATTTATGCTGTTCGTTTTCAGCTGGAAAAAGTGAACCTATTCTATGATAAATTTGCCCTTGCACCGTAAATGTAGGCGAAAATCCCGGCATTATTATTTCCCGGTCAACTCCGAAGGACGTCATTTGAAAGCATGAGTTATATTTCCGGATCCTGTTTATAAAGCGCCGTGACTCATAAGCATCATATAAAAAGAGAGTTTTCAAAGGTTCTTCTGGTTCCCCAAGTAACGGAAGAGACACTTTGCCATTGGAACAGCACATGCCTGCGGTCTCATTTTTCCATTTTAAAGCGCTGCAAAATCGACACGCCTTGTCCATCAGTCCGATAACAACTAACCTGTGATTTTTATAATCAATCAACGGATCATAATTGAATGCTGCGTCATTAAAAACCGACCAATTGTTTCTTTGAAAATTTTGTCAACGTTCAGCTTGGAGCTGTGCATTTGCATCTCTTCGCGCCTGTGTCTGTTCTGGTTTCAGATGCCCTTATAGTAGATTGATGTTCAGCTTGCTCAATGAGGCTGCGTTGAGTTTCATCAGGTGTTACCGCGGCTCTTAAGGCGGCCTGACGTTCCGCTTGTTCGAATAGCCTTTGCTGACTTTGTGCAGGTGTTTCATTAGTTCTTAAAGTAGATTGACGCTCTGCCTGTTCAAGACGCCTTTGCTGACTTTGATCAGGTGTTTCAGTAGCTCTTAAAGTAGCTTGACGCTCTGCCTGTTCTAGACGCCTTTGCTGACTTTGAGCAGGTGTTTCAGTAGCTCTTAAAGTAGCTTGACGCTCTGCCTGTTCAAGATGCCTTCGCTGACTTTGAGAAGGTGTTTCAGAAGCTCTTAAAGCAGCCTGACGCTCTGTCTGTTCAAAACGCCTTTGCTGACGTTGAGAAGGTGTCTCAGATGCTCTAAAAGCAGCCTGACGCTCTGCTTGTTCTTGCTTTCTCAGTTCAGCATCTTCTAAAAATTCTAGCGATCGAGCTAATCTCTTCGCTTGTCTTTGAGAAGATACTCTTGAAAGGCTGGACTTACGTTTGCGAGGCATTATGAAGTAACAAAAAACCTATTTATAAAAAAAAACGTTAAAATACCTAAAAGGAATTAAATTTCCTTTTAAATATTTTTTATATATGCAAATCCAAAATATCTAAAAGGAATAAATATTCCTTTTAAATATTTTTTAAAATCAAAACAACAAAACCAATTCAAGACACAACACGAATCCGAAAACGATAGCCAAAAAAAGTCGAATCAACTTAAACCAAATCACAAAACAAATCGCAGAAAACCGAAATTGAAAGCAGTAGTCAATATAAATATAACCAACGAAAAAAGAAGTAAGTGTATAGGTACCGTATACACTATCTGATACGGCGTGCAGCTGCCTATCCAAGAGTAGGATCCTCCCGGTCCATGAAGGAAGAACCTACACGCAGATGCAGGTCGGGCCTCCTTAGGCCAAAGTGGAAGGTCTCTAATTACAATAAACTATAAGGGAGAAAGGTAACTGTAACGGGAAGGCACTTACCTGTTTCTGGAGCGGAGACGGATCACCAGGATCTGCCCGGCTGATGAAAGTGTAGTGAATGTATGTGTTATTTGTATGAAGCTGTGGGTAAGTGGCCTGGGCTAAATGACACAATACAGTCCTGGAGAAGGTATCCTCTGGTAGCTCCGGAACGATTCCCTTCTTGAGGCACCCTTTCAGTCTAGTCACGTAATGGTACAGCCAAAAGAAGAAGTTCAAGGAAAATCACTATCAGAGTTGCACAATTAATTTAACCGAAGTTAATAAGTCTTTAAAGAACAACACGAGTTCTCGCGGACGCAACGATTTTCGCGGGTTTAATACGTTCGTAACAAATTAGGCGCTAAACACTAAACGTCAGTTTTGATCGCAAAAAACTTTACAATGATTCTCGAGAAGTCCGTCCGATACCGCCCGTGGAATGCGATCGGGCGGGGGGCGGGTGACCTTGCTACCGGTGCTATGCTTCGAACGTACGTTTAAAAAAATTCACGTTTCAAATGTTTAATATTTTTGCTTAAACAAACCCCTGCCCCGGACATAAGGAATTATGTCCGCGAGTAGATTGGCAAACGGGACAAGGTCGTAACGGCACGTTGCAAGACCGAATCTCCGACCAAAACCTCGGCCACTCTAGGCACCCCAACCGCTGGGGTGCCTAGTGTTGGGTTCTTTAACCAACACGAGGTCTCCCACCCGAGGAGGATCCGTCTTGTCAGACCACTTAATGCGCTGCTGCAAAAGATGTAGGTACTCCAAAGACCATCGGTGCCAAAAGCTCTGAGTCATCTGTTGCAGCAGGTCAAACCTGCTCAGCCGCGAAGAGTTCGTTTCCCTGAAGGGGTACTCGGGCAGAGCGTTAAGCGGCTGGCCAATCAGGAAGTGTCCAGGGGTTAGAACCTCCAAATCATTCGGGTCGGATGAGAGGGGACAGAGGGGCCGAGAGTTGAGTACCGCCTCAATTTTACAGAATACAGTGGCGAGCTCCTCAAATGTCAAAATAGTTTCACCAATAACGCGACGGATATGCGTTTTTGCCACTTTAACCACCGCCTCGAAAATACCGCCCCAGTGGGGACACGCCGGAGGGTCAAATTTCCACTGGATGCCCCTTTTTGACATAGCATTGCCTAAATAAGTCCGGTGGCTGGACAGAAATTCGACGACCTCTTTTAGATACCTATCCGTGCCCTTATAATTCGTTCCACAATCCGACCGGATCAAGTCCGGCAAACCGCGCCGCGATACGAAACGGCCAAGCGTGACCAAGAAGGCTTCCGTGCTGAGGGCGCTTACAAGTTCCAAGTGAACGGCCTTAGTGGAGGGGCACACGAAGACGCAAAGATAGGCCTTATGCGAACGCGCGTTACGAAGGTTAGAGGACTTGACGAGGAAGGGGCCAGCAAAGTCTGTTCCGACTCCAGCGAATGGTCGGATGGCCCGGACGCGGTCAGGCGGCAAGTCACCCATCAGAGGCTGCGATATGGTGGCCTTCAGTTTATAACAGGATATGCACTTAAAGATGACGCTCCGAATGGTGCGTCGGCCAGCCAAAATCCAAAACTCCCGCTGCAAAATAGCCAATTACACCCAGTGTGGGCATTCTTAACATGGTGGTTACCAGCACCAGACAAGGGCGCCGTCCTTAGGGAGCAGCAACGGGTGTCGAGCCCCGTACGGCAGTTGAGAATTTTTCAAACGTCCGCCAACGCGCAGCATCCCAGCGTCGTCCAGAAAGAGGTTCAGGCGGGCCAGAGCGCCCTTGATAACGGAGCCACGCTTCAAGTTTTCAATAACGGGCTCAAAATGCTCTGTTTGGACCATACGGGTCCAATGCATCAAAGCTTCACGACGCTCGCTAGGGGATAAAATGCAATCAGAGAGTCGGTTGGACGGGTCTCTCGAATTGCGGACAAAGCGGCGCAACCAAGCAGTCACTCCTAAGAGCTTATCGAGAAAGCTGTACCGTTCCAGAAGAGAGAGATCCCGAGTGGGCTTATCCTTGCCCACTCCTACTCGGGCTCGTAGGCCCGGCAATTCGGTAGGTTCGGAGTAATTACCCGGGGGCCAGAATGACTGAGACTCAGATAACCAACCGGGACACCACCACAGTGGGTGGTCAACCAGCGAGGGGGCCTTACAGCCGCGAGAAGCGCAGTCTGTGGGATTCAACTCCCCTGAGACATGTCTCCAGTTGAGAGAAGTCTCAGAACTCTGGATTTGAAACACGCGGTTCGCCACAAAGACCTCAAGATTGTGAGGTGCAGCTCGGAGCCAACAAAGTACTATCTCACTGTCCGACCATGCGTAGACGTCCGTAATATCGATTACAGGCTTCAAGGACGAGTGAACGTGGTTGAGGAGTCGCGTGAGAAAAGCGGCACCGGACAGTTCCAATTTAGGGATAGTTAAGCGGGACCTAATGGGAGCAACCTTGCTTTTAGCGAGTACGAGATGGACTGCAGTATGACCAGAGGAACTCACAGTCCGCAAATATACGACAGCAGCATAGCCCTTCTCAGAGACTTCGCAAAACCCATGTAGGGTAGCCCTGCATTTCCCTGGAGGGAGGAAGCACCTTGGCATGGAAACCCGGTTGATGTCCGGAAGGGAGGAGAGCATGGAGAGCCACTCTCGCAAGAGGACTCCGCTAATAGGCTCGTCCCAACCCAACCCGGACATCCAGAGCTTTTGAAGAAAGCACTTAGCCATAAAGATGACCGGGGTGATCCATCCATTAGGGTCGAAGGTGCGGGCTACGGTAGACAGCACGGAGCGTTTGGTCCATGCTTTGGGAGGTGGGTCAAGTTTTACTCTATACGTGAAGGTGTCCTAAACAGGCTGATATTGAATGCCCAGCACAGTCAACAAATTAGGATTCACAGGGTGCTCGAACAGATGAGGGTCTTGTTGATCCTCTCCTGGGAGGTCCTTCAAAATATGAGAGGAGTACCACTTGCGCAACTCATAACCTCCGGACTTCAGGATGGCAATTAATTCGTCTCGCAAGACAAGAGCCTCCTCGACGGTCGAAGCGCCCGTACAAATGTCGTCCATGTAGACCGAAGTCTCCAAAATAGAAGCTCCTCGAGCGTATCTCAGGCGCTCTCTCTCAGCGAGTTCAAGGAGGGTTCGCATGGCGATATACGGGCTGGACCGGAGTCCGTATGTGGTGGTGTTCACCTGTATAAGATCGCTGGGCTTCTCGCGCCACAATATCAGCTGATATCGACGGTCATCACGATGGACCACTGATTGTCGAAACATTATCCGAATGTCCGCTACAAAAACCACTTGGTGTCGACGGAATTGGGTCAAGATGTCGGATATGTCCTTGATCAGTTCAGGACCAGAGTGAAGACACTGGTACAGGGACACACCATTTGATGTGGGGGCGGAACCGTCAAAAACTACCCGAATCTTACTTTCAGGGGTCCTCAAGACCGCATGGTGAGGGAGGAAGTAGTGCTCCTGTGAACGCCATTCGAAGTTGGACGGTGACATGTGACCCAGCTCTTGATACTCGCGCATGAACTCGACATATTTGTCGCGAAAGGCTGGGTCGCGCCGCATGCGGCGCTCCATGGAAAGCAACCTCTTCTCGGCTAGTGCACGAGATTGGCCCAAAGAAGGACGTGAGTCCAGAAAGGGTAAGCGAGTGACGAAACGACCGTCGACCCGACGGCCGGTATTGTTCTGGAAGAACAACTCGCACTCACGGTCCAGAGGGTTAATTCGAGCCGCATGTGGTGGTTCCTCAATTTCCCAGAACCGCTGGACGGCGTCCGAAAGGGACACGCCCACAACGGAGAGCGGGTCGGCCGTCGGAGGGGGAGGAGACCACATAACCGGTCCAAAGAAGCTGTGCCCAAATATCGTGGACATGGCTGACAGGCCATCGGGCTGTAGAGTTCGTATCCCACCTAACAAGATGACCCCCAGCGTGTCGGCCCCCAGTAACAAATCTATAGGCCCAGGTTGGGCCCACCGAGGGTCTGCCGGTCTCAAACCCGACGCACAGCGAACCGCGCTGTCATTTATACGAACGTTAGGGAGAAACCCTACAATGTCATCGAGGACATTTACAGGCATATGCGAAGGTGTTCGCTGGCAGGGCTGAACACCAACTCCGCTTGTCCCCTAGAAGCAAGAGGCTCGGCACCTCCAATACCTACCATCGGACGTGATTCAGAGCTCCAGGGGAGTCCCATTCTTCCCACCAACCAAGTGGAGACCACACTACGTTGGGAACCCGAATCCAATAGAGCTCGGACCGTTAAGCGGTCGCCGCTCGGGTTGTACACCTTCACTGAGGCCGTCGGCAATAGAACAGTTTGACAGGTGGACTGCTGACGGCTCAGTGGAGGCGGCCATGGCGGGAGCTAGGTCGGCAGCCTCCTATCTGGAGCTATCTGGAGCTTATTAAATTAAATACAAGTTAACACGAAAAAACACAAATCAAATTAACAAGTTACAACCCTAGTACGATCAACAAATTATCCGATTACGTGACAACCTTATCTACCTAATCAAAGTACTTCGCCTTAAGAACTACGGTAAGTACTCTTGAGTACTTGAGGCTACTCAACAAAATTCCCGCTTGTTAACCTACGGGCGTGGCGTTCCCAATTTACCCGCTAATAAACAAAAGCAGCGAGGAAAATAATTTTATTATTACGAATAAAAAAATAAACAAATATTTTTACGTAATTATTATTAATGTTACGGCCATGGCGTGATTGAAAGTCAATCAGCCACGCTACTGCTACCAAATCATACAGCGTGCAGCTGCCTATCCAAAAGTTGGATCCTCCCGGCCCATGAAGGAAGAACCTACAGGCAGATGCAGGTCGGGCCTCCTTAGGTCAAAGTGGAAGGTCTCTAATTACAATAAACTATAAGGGAGAAAGCCAGTTAACGGGAAGGCACTTACCTGTTTCTGGAGCGGAGACGGTTCACCAGGATCTGCCCGACTGATGAAAGTGTAGTGAATGTATGTGTTATTTGTATGAAGCTGTGGGTAAGTGGCCTGGGCTAGATGACACAATACTGTCCTGGAGAAGGTATCCTCTGGTAGCTCCGGAACTTTTTTTTTTTTTTTTTATAGAATAGGGGGCAAACGAGCATGCGGCTCACCTGATGTTAAGTGACTACCGCCGCCCATGAACAACCGCAACACCAGGGGAATTGCAGATGCGTTGCCGGCCTTTTAGAAAGGTGTAAGCTCTTTTCTTGAAGGTTCCTAAGTCGTATCGGTTCGGAAAATTCGCTAGTGGTAATTGATTCCACAAAGAAGTTGTGCGAGGGAGAAAACTTCTTCTAAATCGCACAGTGGTGGACCGCCAATCATCCAGATGGTATGGATGGTAACGCAAGTTTTGTCGCGACGTGCGATGGTGAAATTGAGCGGCTGGAATTAGTCCGAACAATTCCTCAGAGCACTCCCCGTGATAGATGCGATAAAATACGCAAAGAGATGCAACATCTCTACGCAGTGCCAGTGTATCGAGCCGATCGGAAAGAACTCGGTCGTCGACGATTCGAATCGCTCTGCGCTGGATGCGGTCAAGTGGAAGGAGCTGGCACTGGGGTGCCCCGGCCCAGAGATGAGAACAGTATTCCATGTGGGGCCGAACTTGCGCTTTGTAAAGTTGCAAGCGATGTGCCGGCATGAAATACTGTCTCGCTCTGCTGAGCACGCCAAGCTTTTTAGAGGCCAATTTGGCCTTCCCTTCCAAGTGACCACGAAACTGCACGCTATTCGATATGTCGACGCCAAGGATTCCGATACTGGCAGAGGCAGCAAGGGGAGTGCCTTGAAACTGAGGAGATACAACAAAGGGGTTCTTTTTAGCGGTAAACGCGCAAACTTGTGTCTTCTGGGGATTGAACTGGACTAGATTTAGTCGGCCCCAATCCGAGACTTTGTTAAGCAAAGACTCGACTTCAGACACAAGTTTGTCCCGGTACTCGGCGACGTTTTCCCGAGAAATATTGGCACGGCCGGTATATAAGGCATCCCCAGTGCTGTCGTCTGCATAGCAATGAATGCTACCAGTTAGCAACATATCATTGATATGCAGGAGAAACAGCGTTGGTGATAGCACGCAGCCTTGTGGAACACCAGCGTTGATAGGCTTGTAATCAGAGCATGCACCGTCTACTACGACCTTGATGCTCCGATCAGCAAGGAAACTGGTGATCCATTTGCACAATTTCTCGGGAAGCCCATAGGAAGGAAGCTTCGAAAGAAGCGCCTTGTGCCAGACCCGATCGAAGGCCTTCGCTATGTCCAAACTAACGGCCAATGCCTCCCCCTTGGACTCTACTGCCTCCGCCCATCTATGAGTTAAGTAAACTAAAAGATCACCTGCTGATCGACCCCGACGAAAACCGTACTGACGGTCACTGATCAGCTGGTGATCCTCAAGGTACCTCATGAGCTGGCAGTTTATAATGGATTCCATTATTTTGGAGAACAAGGAGGTGATGGCGATAGGCCTGTAGTTGGACGGGTCTGAGCGGTCGCCTTTTTTAGGGATCGGGTGGACCAAAGCTGTCTTCCATGAATTCGGGACTACGCCTTGGGAGTAGGAGTACCGGAAAAGACGCGTTAAAACCGGTGCCAACTCCGGAGCACACGTCTTCAGCACAATGGGAGGGACTCCATCGGGCCCACTCGACTTGCTGACGTCCAGGGAGAAGAGTGCTTTGCGAACCGAGCGCTGTGTAAATCGCACATCCGGCATGGAGCACTCACATCGCGGGATGGTCGGCGGTGTGTTCCCCCCGTCATCTAGAGTCGAGTTGGACGCAAAAAGAGAGCACAACAGATCGGCTTTCTCTTTTGCGGCATGGGCCAGTGAGTCGTCCTCTCTGTGCAGAGATGGGAGGGATGGCTGACAGAAGTTCCCTTGGACAGCCTTGGCGAGAGACCAGAATGCACGGGTTCCCGAAGGAAGGCGAACTAGCTTCTCGCCAATTCTGCCGATGTGCTCAGACCTTGCCTTGGCAATGACGCTTTTGAAGGACCTGGAGGCGGAATTATACTTCTTTTTAAGTGCGCTGGTGTTTAAATCCCGAGACGTTGATGCGTCAGCCCAGGCCCGGTAGCACTCCTGCTTATAGCGTGATGCTATTTTACAGGAGCGACCAAACCATGGCTGGGATCTGCCTCCGATGGGCACCACAGAGGATGGAATAAAAAGTTCCATACCCTGAAGTACCACATCAGCAACAGAATCGGCAACAACGCTGGGATCTTCCGGCGAGAAGCAAACCCGCCCCCAAGGGTAGGATGCAAAAAAAGACCGCATCCCGTCCCAATCAGCTGACCTATAGTGCCAAACACGGCGGCAAGCTGTAGATCGCAACTGCGATTGGAGCGTGAGTGGCACTGTGCTCCGGATCAGACAATGGTCCGAAGAGCCCAGAGGGGCATCGACGGAGACCTGATATTCGTCCGGATGAGAGGTCAGCAGAAGGTCCAACAGGGAAGGTACATGGTCTTCCACATCTGGGATCCGCTTAGGCGAAGTAACCAGTTGTGTTAGACCATATGCCAAAGCAAAGTCGTAGACAGATCTACCCGCATGATCGGTTGAACGAGAACCAAGCCATTCAGCGTGGTGGGCGTTGAAATCACCGAGTATCACGATCTCTGCGGATGGGACCTGTTGTAGCACGGAGTCTGCAGCCATTTGGACGTGGTCGATGAGTCGGTCTGTGTCGGCATTACCGCTATGGGACCTATAGAGGCACCCGTAGACGCGGGGATGGTCGTCGCTGTCTACGCGCAGCCATAGGATGGACAGGTCCGTACCTTCAAGGCTGCCGAGGCGTCGAAAACAGATGTCCTCTCTGACGTATACACAAACTCCAGCCCGGGGCACAAAGGAGTGTTCCAATTTGTACCCCGGGTAGGAGAGATATGAAGTATCAGCCGGAGAGGACACCTGAGTCTCGGTTAAAAAGAGCAAGGCCGGCTTCGCCGTCTCTAGATGGTAATGGACAGCGTTAAGGTTGGAATGAAGTCCCCTGATGTTGCAAAAATTCACGGATAGCGTGTCAGGGGTCGCCTTGGTTGTATTGCTCCGCTTGCCCCGAGCAGCATTAGTCACGAGCGGAATTTTGCCCCCCCCAGAATACGCGGGGCAGCCTGAGCACCCACGCTCAGGAGTGAAGTAGTTTGTTCGTGGATGCTCAGCGAGGGATTCTCCAGGGTTGCTGGTACCCTCCTGGGGTAGTCTTGTATTTAATTCCACTACCATGTTGATGGGGGGGGGGGAATTGGGCCTCCGGCCACCTGCACTCACCAAACGCAACGCAGAGGTAAACCTCTACTTCACGTTGGTATTCTGTGAGGTCGTGGTACCACCCCGGTTCGAGCTGGCCCATCCGTGCGACAGCAAAAGCTACCGCTTGGCTCTACCACTGTTAAAATTCCCTTCTTGAGGCACCCTTTCAGTCTAGTCACGTAATAGTACAGCCAAAAGAAGAACTTCAAGGAAAATCACTATCAGAGTTGCACAATTAATTTAACCGATGTTAATAAGTCTTTAAAGAACAACACGGGTTCTCGCGGACGCAACGATTTTCGCGGGTTTAATACGTTCGTAACAAATTAGGCGCTAAACACTAAACTTCAGTTTTGATCGCAAAAAACTTTACAATGATTCTCGAGAAGTCCGTCCGATACCACCCGTGGAATGCGACCGGGCGGGGGGCGGCTGACCTTGCTACCGGTGCTATGCTTCGAACGTACGTTTAAAAAATTCACGTTTCAAATGTTTAATATTTTTGCCTAAACACTATCTATATTATTAATATTCCTTTGAAATATTGTTAAACAACCTAAAACAACGAAAACCAATTCACGATTTTAAATAAACAAAATACAAAATCAAAGCCAGAGTCTAAATATGTATAAAGGAAAGGAATACCAACCAAATCAACAAAACCGATCCAAGAAAATACACAAATCTGAAAATGAAAGCCAATATAAATCCATTCAACCTTAACCAAATCACAAAGCAAATAACAAACAACCTAAATAGAAAGCAGGTAGTCGAATAAGCTACGAAATAGAAACAGTTTAAGCGTATAGGTACCGTATGCACTATAAGTTGACGCGCGGCTCAACGGCGGGAGTTAAGTACATGTCAGGAAACATTTCGTTACCGCGTTTTAAAAACCTAATAGCGACATCTAGCGGAATCAATTTAAACTATGTATACGTTAGTTAATAAGAACTCTCAAAAAATAATTTTCTTATAATTTTGCACAATTTTTCTTATTGTAATACCGATTCATTCATAACCAGTTTTACCAGTGCAATTTTAACAGTGGTAGAGCCACGCGGCAGCTTTCTCTGTCGCACGGATGGGCCGGCTCGAACCGGGGTGGTACCACGACCTCACAGAAAACCAGCGTGAAGTAGAGGTTTACCTCTGCGTTTCGCTTGGTGAGTGCAGGTGGCCGGAGGCCCTTTTTACTGGAAATGAGGCATTCCATCTTAGTCCTCACGGGTGACAACGCATCTACATTTTGATTTGTAATATAGGACAGATGTAGATGTCTATGGGCCGCAGCAACCACTTACCATCAGATGGACTGTATGCTCGTTGTCACCCTAATCCTATAAAAAAAACACATATAAGAATATGTATAAGAACTGTATTCATTTCCGTTCAATAAATATTACTAAGGCTTAAGGCCGACGCTCTGACTTGAATTTGAAAAAAAAAAATTTGCTTATTAATAAGGCTTACTAAGAACTGTTTCTACCACAGTTAAGTAATAGTGAAGGGTGAAAGCGTGGTGGTGATAGTATTTCTGATCCATACTTATAATCACGCCTGTAACCCTTGCAGGGTAGGCAGAGCATCAACGGATTACTTAATATCGTCTGCGAGGTTATCGCCTATTCTGTGAATTACAATGCACCAAAACGTTTGAAGAAAATCAGCTGGTGAATTTTATGTTTTTTATCGCTCTCTCCCGGTCCTTTGTGGAAAAATACAGATCCATACATTTTTTATCTTAATATTGGTAAAAAGACATAATAATCCAGATATTCTGACCTTCTGTGTTCGTCCATCGTACCGTCGTCCGTCTTGTAGAATCACGGTGGCGCCACCTAGCTGAATTTAATTTTGCAACATATTCGATTTTCCCACGAGAATGAGATGTTTTTCCGCGGAAAAAAGTAACCTATGTCACTCTACAGCCACCGAACTATCCCCATACAAAAAATCATGCCATGCCGACGTTCTGTTGCGACGTGAAAGAAGGACAAACAAACAAACAAACAAACACACTTTCGCATTTATAATATTAAGTATGGATATATTATTACATACGTGGTAGAGCCATGCTGCAGCTATATTACTGGTATAGTTGTAGTACGAATGGGTCGGCTCGACCGGGGAAGAACCACGCTCTCACAGAATACCAGCGTAAAATAGCAGCTTAACGCTGCTGTGTTTCGTATGCTGAGTGTAGAGAACCGGAGACCCTTTTTACTGGAAAAGAGGCATTCCATCTTAGTCCTCACGGGTGACAACGCTTCTGCATTTTAATTCGTAATGGAGGATAGATGTAGATGTCTATGGGCCACAGTAACCACTTACCATCAGGTGGACTGTATGCCCGTTTGTCACCCTAATCCTATAAAAAAAAGAAGAAAAAGTCCCTATTGGTAGTCATGTTCTCTTTCTGACATTTATCAAAGGCCGGCAACGCATCTGCGATTCCCCTGGTGTTGCAGTTGTTCATGGGCGGCAGTAGTCACTTACCATCAGGTGAGCCGCAAGCTCGTTTGCCCCATCTCCTATAAAAAAAAAACGAAATGGGGTTATGGATTTAATGCCGGTACCACCACAAAAATAAACTAGGCAGCCGGATTTGCGATCGGATTTCGCAAGGGCAACGACGATAATATGCAAAACGGGGTAATAACAGCTCACTCCAACAACATGCGGGATGATCAAAAAACTTGCATATCTAGTAGCTCATAACTAGTTAGCTGTTTCTGAGAAATATCAAACATGTAACATGTTTATATCACTCTGTAGCTTTAGACTTTAGCTAAATATACAATTTTCATAAACATACAAGTACATTGTTAAATTATTTTCATAAATCATCATTCGCGTTGTCACGCCTAATACCTGCGGCCGTGATGACGACACAACCCCATCTTAACATTGTTAATACTACTATTAAAAACAATGATTATCTTGATGCAATACTCACTATAGATGCATGTAAACAACCCAGAACTGCAGAGATCAGGAATAGAGTAAAATACCTATGGTTGGCGTGGCCCACACAGCAGTTTATCCAAGGGCAATGATGATCCATTTTCTTCACACAATAACCACCTAAAATTATACAAAACTTTAAATTCAAACGATTTATTGCATTCAAATAATGATTTACAGGGCCGTAATAGTTTAGGAGCTAAGCTAAGCTCAGGAGTAAATACCACAGTACCAAGTTCAATCCCCGCCGGCACCAACAAAATTGTTAACTGCAATTTAAATGCTGATTTACCTGTGCACTATGCGCTTGCATGTGTGCGCGGCAAAACTCTCTGGTACTAAGTCTCTCATAAATGAGAGCAGACTTGTGCCTGCAGTAGGCCTAAATAAGCAGTATCTTTAACTTTTGATAAATATTAAACCAATTCAGTTTGAGTTTATAATTTAACCATTTTAAGACACGAATATATTATATGGATATAAGTATTATGTGTTATTTTTATCTAATAGACAAAATATCATTTGCAAATCGTATCTTTTTTAAAACTAGTAATATTTATTCTTATTGTATTTTCCTGGAACAGAGTCATGCTGCATTATGGCTGCAGAGCTGCAGCATGAATAGAGCGGCTAGACCGAGGTACGAAGCTAAAATGGCAGCTTAATGCTGCTGTTTTATGGCGAGTGTAAAGAACCGAAGAGCCTTTTTACTAATAATGAGGCATTTCATCTTAGTCCTCTGGGGTGACACATCTACGTTTTGATTCTTAGTCGCGGATAGTCGCGAAATGTCGATAGGCACACACATCCATTTACCATTAGGTGGTCTATATGCTCCTTTGTCACCCTTATTCTATTAAAAATTGTAAAATGCTTTATTATTTTAAGCAGCTACAGATGTGTTTTCAGACCTCATAAACTGTAATATATAATGACTCTCCTTACTCTTCTGGAACACAACATATAAGCATTGAGCATACGGCTGCTACCGACAGCAAAAAAAAAAGTGTATTATGAACCCAGGTGGACCCACAATTAGTAAAAAAAATAAGTTTAGTTTAGTTTAGTAAGTAAAAACCAGGAGAAAAATAATACAAGAACTTACATTTTCTACAATGGTGAGAGCGAGGAGCCTTGTAACTGTTACAAACTGAACAGAATTGTAAGTGTTCTTTATCTTCCTCATTTTCCTGAAACAAAGCATTGGTTTTAAATATTGCTAAAGCTTTTTTATCTAAATGTAAATGTGAATATGTCAATGGATAAAAATAATTTTATGGATTTTATAGCATTTCATTGGCAATTCAGAAAAATGATGATAACAAAATCGGGGGATACAGTTCAGTGTTGCAGCTACATATATATCATCTACATCCAAATTTTAACCACACCAATCGATATATGAAACGATCAAAGGACTGTGACGCATTGTGGGGGGGGGGGGGGGGTCACCATCTGCTTGGGATTTTATTTTAATAAATAAGATGGTAGGACCCAGCCATCTTTTCTATTGAAATTTGGATTTTTTTTTAAATTTCAATAACCTTCGAATTATTCTGTGTAAAAAATGATATGTAAACTATATGCATACGCTTAAGCGTACGCTTCTCTACGCTATGAAGAAGTAGCATGTCTTAGTGTGGTACATGTTTAATGTTGTGTGATGAATGAAAATTTTTCAATAAAAAACCATATGCTTATTGTATTATACTGTACTTCCCATCCTGAATTTATTAATATTAACATTATATTTCTTATTCGTTTTTTTTCAGTTGTTAATATATTATAATATCAGGTTAAAGACATTTATTTATCACATGAGAACAATATACAGGTCGCTTAACTGTGATAGATAGTAAATACTTAAGAATCGAAAACAAAAAAAATCAGGTTCAAAAAAAGTAGCAATTACGATAAGCAACGGTGCATACACATTATTGTTATATAACATGTTTCAGTAATGTGAAGGCTGAATGTTATAAAACGTGCTATATAACGTGACACAAATGTTAACTCGAGGGGCAGAACGACAAACGACAATGTCACAATGTCATACAACATTGTTATATTGCATTGTTATTCTAATGTGTACAGTATTGTCATATGTTGCAATGTTGAAAAACAATGTTACATGATGTGGACGTGTTATAAAACAAAAGTTATACAACATGTTACTTGATCTGTACGCACCGTTATAGTACTTTTATAGCCTTATTTATTCAAAAATTGTTACTATTTATTAGGATATAATATATCATTAACATTTGAATACAACTTTTGGAATATAATGTCTAGTGGTGGGTCATTGTCGAATTTTTGATGGACGAAACGCAACCATTTTCCCGACGACGAAAACGGTTGCAGAAAACGGTCGTCGTTGCAACCGGTTTGATGAGGGCTTAAAGAACGAAACTTATCCAACATGGAATAGAATTGCGTTATCCTCGCGTTAAATAGTTGCAGTTTCTTACAACTAAGATAAGGACTGGTTTATCTCTGTCTACGTTTGTAAACGATCGTGGAAACAAAGACTACAATATAACGCGGGACGTTAAAGACGCCGACGCGACGAGTGAGATAGATAGTTGAATCATTGCGTTCTCGACTTTATTTTCATAGTCGTAAAATAAAAAATCGCACCAAGTAATTAGAACACTGGCTTGTGCAACAAAGACTGTTTGAACCCATGATGTAAAACGGTTTCTTTAACACAGAACACAAAACGGTTGTTGTAAATTATTAGTTGTCGCAACATCCACCCCTAATAATTTCTTAATTTAAAATATAATTTCTTAGGTTGGGCCATTTAATAGTAATAATTTTGATTACTATTATTACTTACTGGTTTCCATCCCAATGGTACAAAGCCAGGTCCTTCTAATAAAGACTGAAGGAAAAAGTAGAGTGTAGTAGCCGCTAGCCCCAAGAACATAACAGCATGCAATGCTGCACCAACAGACTCGTGGGGGGGCCACCACATACCAATTAAATGCACCATTGCCCAAGTTATTAACTTTATAATGCCTGCAATTAATAAATTTATAGTTTATGGTAATAAGTATTTCATTGTCAGTAAGTGTTTGTTAAATAGTTCTTAATTAATAAGCTCAAAAGTTGAAACATAATATTTTAGTTCAGTAATCTAAATCAAAGAATACATTAATTATAGATTAAAATTTACTTGTCACCATTATGACAAGGCTATTATTAATAATTGATGATAAAATATCAGTTATAATCACACTAATTCTTATAAAAATATAAGGAACTCAAAAAAATTAAAATGATTTTATGAAAACACTTCTTTTTCCAATATGCCTGCTAACATTTATAAGTAAGAAGAAAGTACATAATATTTTTATTTACAATTTGAAAACAATTAAATTGTAAGTAAGATACTACAACAAAACAGATAATGCAAGCTGAACCATTAGCTTAGAAATATTTTATATATATATATGATATATCGTCATGAACATTTTTTTTATAGGATAGGGTGACAAACGAGCACACAGTCCACCTGATGGTTGCTGTGGCCCATACACATCTACATTTATCCTTGTTTGTGAATCAAAATGCAGATGCGTTGTCACCTGTGAGGACTAAGATGGAAGGCCTCTTTTCCAGTAAAAAGGGTCTCCGGTTCTCAACACAGCAGTATGAAGATACTATTTTACGCTAGTACACTGTGAGAGGGTGATCCTTCCCCAGTCGAGCCGACCCAATCATGCTACAACTATACTACTAATATAGCTGCAGCATGGCTCTACCACGTATAAAAATATTGTAACAACGCCCCAAAGTTGCTCGCAACTTCAAAGGACTGATGACTGACAGTGGACAAACAGCTGTCAATGTTCTACTGTCCTTGGATGAAACATACACCTATGTCAAAGTAGAACGAAGTATCTTCATTTGTGTGAGTTTTTTCATTCCTTTTTTTTGTAGCCTACAACTTCTTTGTGGAAATTTCACTAACACTCAAAAGACGCGCTTAGAAGTGGAGTTGTGAAAAACAGCCCATATTTAACTAAACTAAAATACCTTTAAAACAGAAACACAGCAGTGCAGGTACTGTTAATAAGTGGCAGAAATTTGTAAGAGGAGGGTACCCAGAACTCTAGTATGAGGAGTTTCACATATTCTTGACATACAACCAAACTGTTAAGTGTGCATATGATAGTGGCCTTTGTTTATCAGCTTATTACCATGACGTCTATTGGAAAGTTATTTCTTTAAACTATTTTTAATTTAAAATAACTTTTCTTACTAATAATCGTTCGAAACGGAATCGGAACGTTCAAAATGGAAAACAGTATTGCATATAGGAAAAAGATAGTATCAAAATGAAACAGGGAATTGTTCTTTTTACTTTAAGGATTAAATCCTGTTATATAATACATACTGCTGCTGTGCTGAATTAATAATTTATTCTATTCATGACTTACATAAAACTGCAATAGGACCCCAATGGCAAAGTCTCCGAATTGGAGACGAGCCCATTATGAATGAAGTTATTAAGTTTTGTCAAACAAGTTATCACTTAAAATATCATAGATTAATAGTGGACTTTATAAAAATAAGTCCTTTATAACATTATTTATGTTTCGTGTTTACTATTTACAGTATTTATTTTACTACATCAACAACACCGCTGAAACGCCAATCGCCAACACATTTGAAAAATTATCGTGTCAATGTCAAGCGTCAACTGTCAAATCTGACAAACTTCTTTCTTTCGTTGTTAATGGACTAGTAACATTGTGCTTTTGCCTCTGGCAAGTGTTAAGGAGGTCCTTTATAACATCTTGTTTAAAAACTTATTTACAATAGTATTTTGATGCGTAGCATTGCGAAGGTTTTGGGAAATTTTGACGGGGGCATACGCCAACATTATCTTGAGGTTTACATCATGAAATTATAAATGGTTTACATGACCATCGGAACACTTGTTTATTCATTTCCATATATGTTTGTTTCCATATTGTTTGTTTCAATAGTTTACACACACACACATTTAATACACATAACCACACAACTTTATCAAAATCCACTTCGAATCAAAATTCACAACAGCAATCCGCCGGCGGATTTTGTTGATGCTAATTAAGGCAAGAAAAGATCTTTCACCATACAGCCTTATTTGATGTGTATATTTATTAATAAATTCTTCACTATATGCCAAAGCGTCACATTGCGAGGTTTTTGGGGAATTTCAAAAACAGTTTGATCTAACGGACTGTTGTTAACGATTGTTGTTCAATCAAACTGGTTAACTGATCATGGTTAAGTTCCTGCCAAAATTTTATCTGACAAACTTTTTCAAAAGTTAGTTTTTTCGCTTGTTTATTAGACTCTTAAGTTATTTTACCAGTGCCTAGTAGTTGGAAATTATATTTTAATTATCAAGTGGTAGAATTGTTTACAATCTCAGTTCCCTGTATGTACAATACACACCCTACCCCCCACCTATGTTATGTATGCCTCCAGGTGATTTTGACGAAGGCTCAACATTCTAAGTTGAAAACATAAAATAACGTCGTTAAAGAAACCGTGATAACCGAGACAACCTATGGCTGCCACAAGGGTACTACTAATCATGATTAAATATGTATTATTGAAGTGAAAATTTCTTTGGCATCGTCGTGATTTGAAACAAATGAAACGAAAAAGTAACACTAAAAAAAGACAAATATATAAATCTATAGGAGACAATGAGATATAATTTATACTAATATAATATAATAACAAATAATAAAGCAAAAGAGGTTTTTTGTTTGTTTAAACACGCTAAACTTTGGAACTACCAGTACGATTTGAAGAATTCTTTTTGTATATGATAGCCAGATTCACTAAAAATAGAATAGGCTTTCTGACATTAGACTTCACCTCTCAGCTAGCCTTAAATATTAATTTTTGTTATGCAAGTCGGAAGAAAAAGCGCTCCCGAACTGCTTAATCTGTGTGTGCTGGAGTAATGGTTAGTGATTAGTAAATACTATGTTCTACAAAAATATTGATCTTTCTTCCATCTAAAATAATTCTGCGATACCAAAGTCCTATTTCTTATACATAAGCCAAAATAATGTATTTTGTGACAAAAATATTAAAAATTATAAAGGGATTTATGCGCTTTAATTCATCATCGAGACAATTTTATGAAGATTAACTTTGCCCAGTAGCCAATTCTTTCGAGGGGCCCTTGATCTACTATGGGTTCTTAGGTAATATTTTAAAATAAAAAATTTGTAGAACCGACTTCAATATAAATTATTAAAAATAACTCAAAAACTATTGGTTAGAACTTGATCCAATTTATATGTGACCACATGAGAAGTACCAGAAAATTTAAAATAAAAAAAGAATCATCGAAATCGGTTCACCTAGAAAAAAGTTATGAGGTAAGACAAATTAAAAAAAAACCAGTTGAATGGAGTATCTTTTTGAAGTCGCTAGGAAAGTGGTAAAAAAACAATTCAATTATCAATATATTTATTTTCCATCTATAGGTTACAATTTTGTTGGTGTTTAATAGTACAATAGATAACTATAGGCCCTATTAGAATCTCACAGGTACAAAAAGCCAAAGATGAGATTGTCCCGGCTATTTAGAATAATTTTGATATTAAATAACAATTTAAAACTGACGATACTACACAAATAATTGTAAATCTTTTTAACACATATTTCAAAGTTTCGTACTGTACATCGCACCAGCTACATCCGCTTTGAATAGCTCGGCAAACTGCACTGATTCGCCGTCTAGGCTGTCTTCCAAATCATTTAAATAAGCAGTGAAATAAATAAAAGTTTTTTTCATAACCTCTACTGCTGTAATAGGTTTTAACTATTGATATATTTCAAAAACACTAGTTAATTCGATGGCGATTATTCCTCTGTCAAAATTACTCGGCTATTTATCAATATCGTTGGAGTATATTGGAACGAAGTTCCTTATAGGACGGTACGAATTTGGCGGATGGGGGCTAGGCGAGAAAAACATGTAAGATTTTTCCGTCACGACCCTTAGTGTAGACGGCCTTGACAGCTATAAGGAAGCGAGATGGAATAATATCCATCTCTCTCGCACTTTTTTATCTCTCCATGAAAGAAATATTATTGTATCAATGATATTATATATAAAAAGAGGTAGATAGTGCGCGCAAATTGTTGCAGACAAATTAAGACAATTGTTATAATTTTATTTAGTCAGCCAATAGCAAAGAACGAAACATAGCGTATCCGTGGCGTGACAATATTAACAATAACATATCCAAAATGCCAAGTAGTGTCTTAAGAAAGTGTAAAAACTATGGTTCGAAGATAAATAAGAGTGAAGGAATTTCATACCATACATAAGTATAATAAAATAATATTACATATTTATATTTTGTCACGATTTTATTTCTCATTTACAAATAAATGTTGAATTGTTAATATGGTGGTTCGAAAAGGATAGAGAATATGATGGCAAATATAGCGCGACAAGGACAAATAGAAAGCGTCATAGATTAACAACCAAAAGCGAAATCTTAGGCACAATACATAGCCTTCGTTAGCCGCTTGATCGCGAGTTTTCTTGTAGTTAGTGAGTGCCTTTCTAACATAATATTATAATGATCATAATAAGTTCTGGCTTTCAACGTTTTATAATTAAGATTTTTATTATTTTCCAGATTTCCGAGTGATGATTTTACAAAACATAAATGGGTCAGCATAGTTCAGGCGGAAAGAAGTGAACATGACTGGATGCCCACAAAAAGTAGTACAATTTGTTCTGCACATTTTAATCAGGAAGATAAATATACGACTTTGAAAGGATACCTGCGTCTAAAACATCTGCAGTACCTGTGATATCCTCGGTAAAATTTATTATTTTAAAAATACGATACTTCATTATTTTAACAAAAAAAAATGAAGTAACTTCTGTAATTTCACAATTTCAATTTTACAACTATTGTGTCGTTTTTCCCGTGTAGGAATTGAACCCACAGCACTTGGCACAGCGTTACTAGTGGCACTTAAATCACTAGACCACCTGTGCAGTAAATTTTGGTTAATTAATTACTACTATCATTCTTGTATAATTTACCGTAACAATAAGACAATTTCTTCTTTTTCAGGACAATGATGATGTTCCGAAATTTGGCTCACCTACCAGTCTGGACCATGTAAATATATCCGACATCAATTCCGTGTTCGACACTCCTAGAAAAGCAACGCTTAAGAAGCGAGTTCGTAAATTAGTTATTAAACTATAACAGTGGTAGAGCCATGCTGCTGCTATATTATGGTTGTAGCACGAATGGGTCGGCTCGACCGGGGAAGGGCCACGCTCTCACAGAAAACCAGCGTAAAATAGCAGCCTAACGCTGCTGTGTTTCGTATGGTGAGTGTAGAGAACCGGAGACCCTTTTTACTGGCAAAGAGGCATTCCATCTTAGTCCTCACGGGTGACAACGCATCTGCATCTTGAGTCTTTATTGAGGATAGATGTAGATGTCTATAGGTCACAGTAACCACTTACCATCAGGTGGACTGTGTGCTCGTTTGTCAACCGATCCTATAAAAAAAAATTAAAAAAAATGTTACAGAAAAAAAATGTTCTTAAAGTTCAAAATAACAGATTAAGGAAATAAAATAACAAGCATTAAAAATATTTTAAAGGTATTGAAAAAAAAGAATTATCTTACGAAACAGCAATTTTCGGAACTTATCCTAAAAGCAGAACCATTAAACTTATTTAACGAAATACTTCAAATAACAAAATCTAAGAAAAGTTTTAGAAAGAAATACCCAGTATCTACTAGCGTCCGGTCAATCCTAGGTGCTGTCCAAAGAATCAGGGAAAATCAGCGCATAGTGCCCAACACTCATGAAGAAGTTGCTCCGCGTCACTTTCCACCCTCGTTAGAACAACGAGTCTTAGACCATTTCGATTGGAATCCAACCTGCAGCCTTAGACAAGCTGGGCGTGTGTTTAGAGTGAGGCATAGAACAATACACCGAGTGCTGAAAAGGAACATACTACGTCCTTATAAATATGCTAAGGTGCAGGCGTTGCTGCCTCGTGATAAGCCTAGACTAGACTTCTTTTTATGGGGCTTTATTAAAAATGAGGTGTACCCAAAGATCTCCGAAACCGAAGATGAACTGCGCAATCGTATTGTTGCCGCTTTTGACAAATTAAAAGCCGTGGCTCTGGATCCTGAACGAAATTTGTTGAGCAGGCTTCAGGACAACATTATACGGCGATGTAACTTGTGCATTCAAGAACGTGGCGGACATTTTGAAAATTTTAAAATTTAGGGTTCCATTAAATTTTGCAACTAATATGCAATAATATTTATTTCATTCAGTTCCATTTTCCCGAAATAAAAAAGTGGCGGTAAAAATACCTAAACACTTTAGTAAGTTTTTATTTCGTCGCACATTGTCAAACGAACCAAAGGCCGTGCCGACAATAAAGCTGCCTGCCGAAAACCGCCATGCCACCCGCGTGCAACGTTGCCAGTCTTCCAAGGGGTCAAGGTACGTAGTCTAAACAGAGTGTTTACTTTTACTGAATTTATTTTAATATTTATTTTGTTTGAAATTTTCACTTTTTTATTTTACGGGTTTTAATTTAATATTTAATTTTTCTACACTTCTATGGACTAGTATTACATAGGGTTTCATTTATTTCATATAATGTGGATTCCTTACTGCATAAGCGATTCTTTGTAAACCTTGTGTGAAATAATTGGTTACCGACTGTCTAGAGTGTTTTAGTTGGAAGGTGTAACGTTTCACGTTTTTGTGACATCAAGTAAATTACTATATTACCACGTCTTAATAAGTTTCACTCAAAGAAATTACGCTCATACGGAGTTGGGCGAGTTCGTATACGCGGGCCCCGTATAAAGTGTTTCCTATTATCCCGGTCTCCTCTGTGTGCGGTGCTTTAAACATAGTTAATATTACAGCTTTTAATTTTAAAATAAAGAATTAATTAATCTATTTATTTATTTAGAAAACCAAGAGTTTTAAACAAAAAAATATATCAGATTGAATTATCTTAACATAACCTTTATTACAGGTTTTCCTATTTTATCTATACCATAGCGGTGACACTCTCTGTACGTGAGAGTTTAAGCGCCGGTGACATTAAGCCGGAGCGTGTAACGCTAGGGTTGATACCAAACCGAAATGAAATATTATAGACTTGTGCCAAAGAAGATACATAGTAGGTATATGTTATATAATATATTTAGGTAGTGAAAGATACGAACTTTTATTGAATAACTTTACAGATGGTGAAAATTAAAATTTCCGACAAACAAAATATGCACGACAGTTAATGGTAATCTTAAATAATTAACCAACACTTATTATTTCAGTACGCAATAATCAGTATAACCTACTAGCCTTTCGCAGGAACGCGTGGAGGTATCAAGTAAGATACAGCCGTTTATGCCGCAAATTTTCGACATTCACATGGGAATCAAAAACTACAGGTACTTCCCGTGAACTCTGAATCTTAAAATTTGGTACGAAGCAATTTTAAACTTACATACCTACGGATTTGTTCGGAACCCTCGGTGCGCGAGTCCGACTCGCACTTGGCTGGTTTTTATTATTATTTTTAACAATTGCAAAAATTTGTAGCCGTATGTATAATTTTTTTAGAAAATCCATAGGGAAGCATAGATAGACAGATAGCACTTAATTGTACGCCAAAAAATGACATAAATATTGTTACGAGCTTGGAGTTCAAGACAATTAAAAACTGCCGATTGAATTACCAAAATTGACACTTTAATTACGGAACACTAATTACAATCTAAAACCACACTAATAATAAAACACAAATGTTCTACTGATCACTTGAGTTCGCAGTTGTATCGCTTCGAAGTATTCGCTTATATCGCCAATTCAATACTGCCTCGGTCGTGGTCTATACCGGCCTTATATAGGGCCTCAGATAGTTTTCAGAACCTTCTACTATAGCGACATCTAGAATGTTCGAGTACATATCGGACCCGAAATTTCTAGAAGGATCTTGACTCTCCTAGTTCTGCTACTCGGCACTAGATGGCGCTGACAGTAACTAGTGTTGCCATGTACAAGACATTAATAGTGGCGCGCAACACTGCCCCCT
Source organism: Parnassius mnemosyne (assembly GCA_963668995.1). NCBI lineage: Eukaryota > Metazoa > Arthropoda > Insecta > Lepidoptera > Papilionidae > Parnassius > Parnassius mnemosyne. The sequence goes on along the minus strand of CAVLGL010000104.1, from coordinate 8,843,525 downwards.
CCTAAGACATGCTCGTCCCGAGCATTATTGGCCCCATAATAACGCGCCAGTCGATCCACATGTACAATTTTAGGCGTACCTCTTCTAAAATCAGTCAGCACACGCCAGTTTCCCTGCTGCTGCTGGGCGATGCTGTTAGCCACACTACCCTCTCGAGATCGATCACCTTCCCTTTCTACAGTTCGTTTAGGGCAGCTGGATCGAAGATGGCCCCTTTTCCCACAGCCGTAATACCTATGGCTGTATCCTTTATTGCGGTCGCAAACTGTAGCCCCTGCTACCTCCCTGACGCGATAGGAACGATGATTATGCCGCACGGCTTCCACCTCCAGTGCATGGGCCAACGCGTCCTTAAACGTCTCGTGGTGCCCGAGGCTCACAGCAGCTTTGACTTCGAGGCCGCGGATGCCATCGATGAATGTCTGCACCAGGTTCCCAACAATGACCGCAGGTACAGACAGGTATGCTTTTCGACCCAATTTCTCCACCTCAGGAGCCCACTGCTGCAGGTTTCGTTGCTGCGTTGCACGCGGTCTTTGAGCTGCGTACGAAAGACGTGTTCCAGGTGAGTGTCGCCATATCTTGTCGCCAATGTCTCAAGGAGCTGCTCGTAAGTCACTTCCTTACTGAGAGCTTCCAGAACAGTAAAGGCCTGATCGCGTAGGCCTACAACATATCGGTCCCGAAATTTCTAGAAGGATCTTGACTCTCCTAGTTCTGCTACTCGACACTAGAGGGCGCTGATGGTAACTAGTGTTGCCATGTATAAGACATTAATAGTGGCGCGCAACAATATTAACAAAAGTAACAATATTAAAACAATAAGACCAATAAGCACACAGCACACCGCGTGAGAACACGCTCGTCGCGGGATTATAAGAAGGGGCCTTTATTCTATTCGACAGCGGCACTCAAGAAAGAAGAATCAAGACAATCAAAACTCCCTAGAAGATCCCCTCTTGTGTATATATATAGTTATAGTCATTATTGCCGCTCGGTAAATAGTTGAATATATTTTTTCTAACGTGTCTGCTCTCTAATAATAGAGAACCTCGCAATATGGTCGTTTGTCACCCTCACGGTGTTCGGCGATCGGTTGCGTGGTTGGAGGGTGGGCGTTGCGCGGCGGTTTGTTTTTAATTTTACAAACGGCTGCGTAAGTTCGCATGTTTTATCGCATGACGCAGTCGCTCGCTCCTTAAGTAGAGAGCGGTTGCGTCATCGTACTGTATAAAAGGCACTTGTTTTGGCTCGCCGCTCACATAGCGGTTAGCCACCGTAGATTCTATATCACCTGAGAATGCCTCGTGTAGAGCCGAAACACGTGTCGTATTATCGTCAGTGGTGTGTCTTGCCTAGTGTAGTGGTGTTGGGAGTAGTGGTGCTAGGATTAGTGGTGACGGGGATAGTGCACGCAATTGAGGGAGTGCGGGAGGTGCTCTTCATACTAGGTAAGACACATCATTTTATTTTATATTTGCGAAGTAAATTTTTCTAAAAGCTTTTATAAATGCGATTTATCTAGTCGGCCGTGAATGAGGTCATAGTGTCATTTGATCAAGCATTTTTCTTCTATCTTCTAATGAGAGGAATTTATGGTATACACATCTGTCTATGTATGCCTGATGTCATTCTTTAATTTTATATTCCATGAACTTTAAAAACTACTTTTGTTTATATATGTATGATATTGTGCACACCATATGTTGCTACCATATTCTAAGATAGCGAACGTAGGCATAGTATAATAATTTAATACAAGGTAAGTTTAAGAAGGGTTGGCATGTACGTATTACGGATCCTAAGTTTCTGTATGCTTTATTTGTGATATAATCAATATGATTACTAAATATAAGCTTGGAATCTAATAAGATACCAATGTCTAGGACTACCTGTACTTTTTGAATTATTGATCCATTCAATCTGTAAGTATATTCTACTGGTTTTTCTGCCCTTCAACTTCGATAACTTGAAAGCTGTAGCCGGTGGAAGGAAAAGGGGAGATCTCCCACCGGGCCAGGTGTTCTGCCCGAAGAGCGGCCAACGCTGAGTGGTAGTTCGGAGCTATTCTATACAACATGTAACAAAAACTCTGTTCGATACACTGGCACTGCGTAGAGATGTTGCATCTCTTTGCGTATTTTATCGCATCTATCACGGGGAGTACTCTGAGGAATTGTTCGGACTAATTCCAGCTGCTCAATTTCACCATCGCACATCGCGACAAAACTCGCGTTACCATCCATACCATCTGGAAGATTGGCGGTCCACCACTGTGCGATTTAGAAGAAGTTTTCTCCCTCGCACAATTTCCTTGTGGAATCGATTACCACCAGCGATTTTTCCGGACCGAAACGACTTAGGAACCTTCAATAAAAGAGCTTACACCTTTCTAAAAGGCCGACAACGCATCTGCAATTCCCCTGGTGTTGCAGTTGTTCATGGGCGGCGGTAATCACTTACCATCCAGGTGAGCCGCATGCTCGTTTGCCCCCTCGTCTATAAGAAAGAAAAAAAACTTTTATACTTGTTTATTGACAAACTTTGAACATGTTCTGGGATTTTGTTGTAAAAGCGTATACATTGCCCGATAAAGAAATTACTAATTCTGTTGAGTCTACTAACTGGCATTTCAAGCTTATGTTTTTTCCTAGTGTTTAAGGTATGAACATCCTTATTCTTATTAAAGCTATTTATGTTTTTATGTTATGTACACTAGATACACATTACGTACTAACCTAGCTGTCTCAACATCTGTGAGACTTCTAATATTTCTTACAGCATATGCTGCAGAACTAAGTCTGCTTGCTAATTTAGATATATGGCGGCCCCATTGAAGTTTCGCGTCAATAGTAATACCAAGAACAGTGGTATCCACAAGACTCAACTCCTCCCCATTTAAGAGCACATTGGTTTTCGAACGTTTTACATTAGGTTTTGTAAATTTAATACATTTTGTCTTATTGCCGTTTAAGAGCACATTGTTGGCGTTAAGCCAATGTACTAAATTCGATAGAGCATTATTTACATCGTCATAATTAATTGACTGCCGTTTGAGTTTCAAAATTAAAGAGGTATCGTCAGCAAATAATACTATATCGTGATTGTCCTCTACAAGATAAGGTAAGTCATTAATATAGATTAAGAACAGGAATGGGCCAAGAATCAAGCCCTGAGGAACGCCCATTGATACTACCGATCCGGAGGAACCTTTACCATTGATTACGACTTTTTTAATTTTTTAATTATATTTAGTAATAAGTCTAGCCCAAAGTCTAGCGCCAAATTTTTTACACCGTAATGTTGTAGTTTCCTGATTAATGTCTCATGATGAACACAATCGAAAGCCTTGGAAAGGTCACAGAAAATACCTAAGGCATCTCGTGAATTCTCCCAGACATTAAAATTATATTTCATAAGCTCAACAGCGGCGTCAGACGTTGAGCGACTCCTTGTAAAACCAAATTGGTTTTTATGAAGTAATTTATTTGTATTAAAAAAAATTAACAATTGGTCCAAAATTATTTATTCAAAAATTTTACTCTAAGTTGGTAGTACAGACATAGATCTATAATTAGCGGGGTCCAATGTATTACCAGATTTAAATAAATGTATTACTTTACTATACTTCATTAAATCAGGAAACACACCAGAATCGATACAAGTATTAATAATAATAGTAAGATGAGGTGCAATTTAATCTATTATGGACGCAATCACTGTAACGGAAATCCTCCACAAATCTGCGGTTTTCTTTACATAAATGGTTTGTAAGTATTTTACAATATTATGCGGTAATACTTTTTCAAATCTAAATTCTTTTAAACAGGTATTAACATTCTGTTTAAGTAATGACTCGGCGACAGTTTGAAAAGTATTCAATGACTATGTTGTCAAGATAGGAACATCAGTGAAATATTTCTTAAACACCGCTGCAGCTTCTTGATTTGATTTAGTCAATTCATTATTAAATTTTTAATTGATAGTTTGAGTTACGAGGTTTCTCTTTGCCGGTTTCGCAGTTAATTATACTCCAAGTCATTTTAATTTTATTCTTAGTCGTCTTAATTGTGTTACTAATATGTAATGATTTGGCTGTGGAGCAAACTCTTTTAAACATAAGAATAATTTTTTACATATTCTTTAAAAGCATCGGAAAGATTTTATGATCTTTCATGGTAAAGGTCATATAACCCAGACATGGAACGAGTAGTGATTCGCAGAGTACTCAGCCACCGGGTACTCAGCCTAGATTAGGCCGAGTGCTCTGCCGAATACTCGGCTTTAAAAAAAAACGCGGTAGCGGGCGGCATGCGGTTATTTCCCTCACTCCTCACGAGTACTCGGTACTCGGCCGTTAATACTCGGTGCTCGGTCGAACCCTAAAAAAAGGCCGAATCCGCCGAGTACCGAATCCAAACCAATTACTCGTCCCATGTCTAATACAACCTTCGTCTGCTTTTATGAATTCCTACTGTCGCCCACTCATTAAATTGCCTTGCGATTGCGACTGTTTCTGGAGAATGTTTTAGAAGTGAATGTTTTATTAAATTTATTGTTTATAAGGGTAAATAATTCTCTATATAAATGGTCTGCATTGTTCTTATAAGAAAGCAATGGAAGGTTTTTTACCATATTACTTCTAAATTTCTCCAGGCGTTTTGCATTAATAGGACCAAAAACAATTTTCTCAAGTACCTGTTTTTTGTGCATATAATTATTATTAATCTATAATTTAATTATAAGTTAATAATATTATTATTATAATTTATTAATTATTAAATTATTTTAAATATCACCAATCTTCCTCAAATGACCTAAATTACCGAAATGGGGACTAGGTATGGTAGGTAGGTAAATATAAAAATCGTCTAGATCATAATTATTTTTTCCTCCGGTTCCTAGTTTTTTCCAGGTTCATAACTTTAGAAGATGAAGCTGCTACTATATTATCCTCTAGAGTTATTTGGGTTACGATGCGTTCAGAAATATCTAAAACAAAATAAAAATAATGCATTATAAATACATGATATTAATGACACGATGAAACTAAAACAACCAAATCGTGAACATTGGTTTGTTTTACTGTAATGGCAGCGCTAAAATTTACCTTTGAAATATGCAACGCGGGTACTTACTTTGGAAAACGGTACTGTAGGCCCGTATTGTTTCGTTCAAGTCCCGTTCTTCTTCACAAGCACGTTTGACTTTCAAGAGAATATACCTGTCAGCACTTTTAATCACTTTCGGCATAATGATAACGATAATTTACAGCAAAAACGAATAAAAACACGACACATAACATTCTGTCTTGACACCTGCCATAAACGGTAAGATGACACATGATAATTCAACGATAACTTTTAATTTTGGCCGCGCGCAGAGTCATCTTGTGCGCAATAAAAAAGTAGTCATTAAGCGGAAGTTCAAAATAAAACAAATGCGTAAACAAAAGTGTTCAAACTATTTAAATTTAAATTATGTAGCAATAGATAAATACTTTAGTTTACAAAAAATCTTACTGAGATATTTTAAGGGAAATAAAAATATATGAAAATCATAAAATTATTCTTCTGTTATGTAACTTCCAGTTCTAGTTATAATTTTATGATGAAAATAATCTGTTTTTCGCTTTAGAGATTTAGCTTAGTAGAAATTTCGCATTGCACATGGCTACACCAAATCCACGTCACGCAATCAGTTGTCACATCACATCGTGATATTTTTGTGGCTCTTTTGGGTGTGTGCTTTCTTCATGTGTGTTGTGCTACTTATGTGGATTATTAGGTGATATTATTGTTTTTATCGGGTAAGTTTCGTTTTCCTATAAAATTACTAAACCCCTTTCAATAAACTTCATTTCGTATCTAAGTAAAATGGAATGTTACTTAGCATTGCGCACATTTAACTACCCGGTTACTACACAAATATAATGTCACCATGTAATTATACATATTTTGTGAGAAAACAATTAGAATTGTTTCTTTGGTACCGATATATCATGGCTTACGTTGTATCTAAATATCGGCTCAGTCACAATTTTCAAGTAGACGTCACACGTAAAGTAATGTCTGTCAACCGCTTTTCTCGAATTGGAATTTGCTTGTGAAACTATCTTACAAAGTATCTTTTATCGTTACAGATAGTGATTCTTAACCGCCAAGATGCCAAAATCGGTAAGTAGCTTATATTATTGTCACCAAGTAGTACACATAGCATAAATTCGCGCGTCGACAATATGAATTCTATAGCCTGGTGATTTTACTGATTTCACCATTGCAATGTGATCAGACGGCAAATAAAATTATTGTACAAACATTTGAAATGTTTGTTTGTAACACATTATCAACTGCTTAAGCTATACTTACTGTTTAAAATAATTTTTGAAAGTTTACATATTGCATATTTTGAACTTGTTTGCAAGGTTGACAAATATATATATATATAAAGTAAAAGTGCACCTGTATATATGAATGATAAGAAAATATGTCGTAACATGAGAGATATTATAGGTTATCAAAATTTAAGTAAAGATGATAAGATGAAGATATTCTTATGTGATAAGTATTAAAACGATGTAGAATTATACAAGTACATGTAAGTTTTATGTCATGCAAATGATCATATTTACTTTTATTATTCATGTCAATACACACAACTCATAAACAATTGTTTCAACTTAGGTGAACTAAATAATTTTAAATTTTTTTTCATTAAAAAATCAATTATTTTTGTTAGTTGGTTCCTAATGCACTGGTTACGTTGATGTAGTGTTTTAACTTTATATGATAATAATTTTATCATTATGTTTTGATATCCATTCATTAAATTTATTTACTTTTTGAATAAATATTTATAAATTGGGTTCGATTTTACCTATATAAATTATGAATTTTGGCTGGCTATAATATATTCCCACCTTGACTAATTAATTGCTATAATTTTTTTTATTAATTAATGAGTCAAGGTGGGCATATGTTGTTTTGATTAACTCTTCTATCATAATATACAGGTGCATCATTATTCACATAGCTTTAGTTTTCATAAAATCTTTGATAGGATGGAATTAACTAAAAATGGACAAATCATTAACTAGATTAGTAGTATCACAAGTGCATAAAACATTTTTTCAGTGATGTTTGCCTATAATTATGTAATTATCTCATAATACGGACACAATCTAAAGATTCCTTTTTCTCACACACAAGTCCAAGAAAATATATTTTGAGATCATATAAAATCTGCTAACATGCACTGCATGGGTACAACATAGGCTCTTTCTTTCCTTTTACTGCTATGATAATAATAATAATAAACATTTATTTTGGACATCATGATTCATATAGGTTAGTAACAATTGAGCTTATAACTTAAGTTAGTAATTGGAAAATTCAACATAAAATATGTGTATCTGCTGACCAATTATCATAACACGTACACAATCTAACAATTTCTCTTGATTTTTTTTTAAATTTCTCTTGATTTATATCAATATCTAATAACTATGAATTTATTTAGAAAGGCAAAAGTGGCAAAGTGCACCAATCTTTTAATCACTTATTATAGCTTACTGTAACTATATACAATGTATTATATGTATGTGGTAATGTTTACAATGTTAATTATGTCATTATATTGTACATATGCATAATATGCATACATATAATATGTACATAATATGTTTACAATGGTAACAATCATTTGCAATGCCCTTGAATCAGTTATCATGCATTCTGAATGACAGTGAAACATTGTGCTCTGCAACTAGGCAAGTCCATGTACTAATTTTCTCTTCAAAACAATTGTTACAATTGAGTGCATTGGTAAATTTAGATTTGTGTAAAGCTAGCTGGAAAGGTGTTATAATATGTATAAGATGTAGATGTCTATAGGCGACAGCAACCACTTACAATCAGGATGACCGTGTGCTCGTTTGTCACCCTTATCAAAAAAAAATACCATCCTGGAAGTTTTTCCAGGTATATGCGAGGTGATCCTACAAGATCTTACTTACAGAAACTACAATTGGCTCATTCATCAAAAATTCATAGATGAGAAAAGTGAGTGTAGAAATGTATATATGTATTCTGTTATGTATTTTGTTACTTTCTTAGTTTCTTTTTTGTAAGCCAACTAAACCTAAAATGTTTGTGCTAGGAGTATATTACTATGAGTATTAACAGTAATCTAAAGTGGACATTAAACCTTCAAGTTGTCGATCCACACCCTTAACCATGAGCTAACTATCACTCTTTTACTGTTACAGCCTATTAAAATACACCGCTGAAAATAGCACTCCACCATAGATTGCCTCATAAGCGGAATATTTGTCATAGTTGCTACACTTGGCGAGCGGGTTGGCAACCACAGTTTATATTCATTTTTAGTTGTTATTAGGAATATGCTGCTGCCCATCTGCTGATTTGTTTCCCTCTGTCGCCTATTACCCACAGGATTACGTGGGTTAGTGATATTATTACACTGACTACATGGTAAACTCTATAAACAACAGCATATATCTATAACAAAAAGGAAAACAAGCTTGTGTGTACACCAGGCATATTAAAACAAGGCATACCATGAACATAATCAATGTCTAAAAAGGCCTCTTATTTATTTTTACAGATACTCAGTTATATTAGCCACGCACTTGATAAAAACAGCAATGACAATGCCCTGGTTAGTTGCAGTTTGTGAATTTAGTTGTGCACATAATTGAAAGCACTTTGAAGTTTTAGTCTGTTTTTGCCTGTTTATTCTTGTTACTTACCATGTAGAGTTTGGTTACTGTTTGTTGTTTCATAAATTATCATATGATTGGTAGAGAAAGTTTTAGTTTAATATCATTTTAGATGTCATATTCTTATAAATGTTCATATTTAAATGTAGCTCGATCATATTAATTGAAAATTGTGTACATAGCTAATCATATATGATACAAACAATAATTTTTGTATTTAAAATATTGTTTTCAGTAGTTGAGTTGAATATTTAGTTTATTTATATTTGGTTAGATGATCCACTAAGTTTACCTTTTCATGCTCAAATAATTGAGATAAGCAAGTCCAACCTCAATGGGTGTCGCTGAAAACCAACGCTACTGCTACAGTGCAATAGCATTACGTTGTAACAGTGCCGTTTTCAGCATCTGATTATTTTATGTCTGTTTTCTCTTATTTACTTTTATCTTTGTTGTTTTTATGTATCATTTTATTTTCTCTTTCAAAACGGTACGAGTGTAAGTTGCTGGAAATGGTTGTCTATGTCTATGTTTATAAATATAAATGTCTATATAAACGGTATATAGTATTTGTTGAGAACATCCTGAAGACCTAACATGTCCAAGAAAATATATTTTGAGATCATAATATGATGTGTATGTTAATAGATCTGATATTATAAGATCTGTTAACATACACTGCATGGGTACATCTTATATTATAAGATCTGTTAACATACACTGCATGGGTACATAATGCATCTCCTGACCAATTTCTATCATACAAAAGTTTCAGAATATTTTTGAAAGATATAGACTGCACAAGAATAATACACAACTACACATATACAAAAATAAAATTCAAAGGCATTGTCGTCCAAATCAACTCATGTTCAATGTCACACTTAATTGATAAGATTGCTGTTATCTGAGAACATGTCTAGTGTTTTTGCATCAAAAATGTAAGTAAGGTAATATTTTTGGCTTGTGTGTAACTAGATCTGTTACTGTCTTCCGTTTTCTATTAAGAACTATGCTAATCGTCGGAGTTTGACAGAAATATTTCTATCAATTTGTCACTATCCACAAATATTATGTTAACTCTAGCTACAATTCTAGCATAAGACTGTGACGTAATACAAAGGTACTTGGTACCATTCGGTGGAGGATATTCTCAGCTCAATTGTATCTATCCTAAGACAATATATTCCTTGATAGTTAACTGATTTTGTTGTTTTTTGTTTATTATAAAGAGTAAGTCTACTTTCCCAATAATCCCATACTTCGTATAAATTTTAACCAGATCAGATAATAAAATTCGCCCACTTTTTTAAAATTATGCAATTATTAGCTCCACCTGAGTGGGACCACAAAGGCTTAATGTTAGTTTTTCCTGTGCAGTAACATATTTTTCAGTAGTAAAAATTATCCTATTTGCTAAACAAAAACATGGTCTATCTGTGTACCGACTACCAAAAATCATGAGCTTTCACATGTACTACATGTAAAAAAACTGTTATCTATGCAAAATTAAACAGTTTTTTTTTTAAATATAGATTATTAAATAACAATACCCATTAAAGTAAATTTTAACTTTTTGCAACTCTATTCTAAGATTTAAAGTGATTCATGAGGAAATTAAAAAACATTGTTAATGACCTAATGTCGCATTTACTGAACTGATTAAGAAAATAGAATCATCTGAATGTTCTGAGCTTACACTTATAGCCTATGAATCAATGTTTACTTTGTGGTGCATTCTTGTTTGTAAATATGTAATTTGTTTGTGAGTGTTAGTGCATGTATAAGTCTGTGTGTGCCTAACCTAATTCTCTCTTTCCCCCTGTAGTGTTTGTGTCTTAGTTGTTCAGAGTTGATAAAAAATTCTGCATTTATGAAAATGAACTGTAGAATATTACATTTTAAGAAATGGTTTCCCCCACTAACTAGGTCTTTCTTCTGTATCGTTGAGGTAGTTTACAAAAATTGCGCAAGGACAAACATTAAATACAAATTCTCGTTCCATACGGTATTGGAACCCTGGTCTCTCGCCAGGGCCTCAACTCATTGATAAGTTACGGAGCCCGTCGTTACTTATAAATTACGGTGAGGTCTTCCCGTGTCCGATGTAACCCTAATGCGACAAGAACCCAGGAAGGATTGAATGAACTTCTTCTAGGTGTTACCTCTAGTAAAACTATCTTGCCTGTTACTACCGATAAAGATTAGTGGGCCCGCGTTTATATTACGGTTTGAAGGGTAAAGGTCTTAGACCATTTAACACAATTCATTGAATGGTGTAAGGTGACGTATGTTAACAAGCTGTGAAACACCCCATCTTAGTCCTTAGACGTGACAATGTATTTATCACCTTATTTGTTTGAATTTGCATGTGTCCATGGACCACAGCATCCACTTACCATGGGTTGCTTATAATCTCTTTAGTCACTCTAATATAAAAAAAAAACATGAAAAATGAAAAACCAGTAAAAAAATAACGGTTTACTCTAAAGACCGATTTACACTTTGACAAGTACAGTAGCGAGTTAACTTGCGAACCTGGCGAGTTAAGTAAACATCTCGTTTAAACTCGTTAAAACAAAAAAATGAGTTGAGTAACAAATTAACAATTAAGTTGAACAGGATAGCCGGCTGGTATATTTTTCGGCGAATTAAATTCGAAGTGTTGCCCTCCCGTTCGTCTCCCACAACCCGCTACAAAACTGGCGCAACGTGTTCGCGTTCTACCCTTAAAATATAAAATTATACTTTTTTTAGGGTTCCGTACCTCAAAAGGAAAAAACGGAACTCTTATAGGATCACTTTGTTGTCCGTCTGTCTGTCTGTCTGTCAAGACCCTTTTTCTCAGGAGCGCGTAGAGGTATCAAGCTGAAATTCATATCAAATACTCAAGTCACTGTCCCTTGGAGCTGTGAAAAAATCAAACTTCTAAGCCAACGCAATCAAAAGATACAGCCGTTTATGCCGCAAATTTTCGACATTCGCAAGGGAATCAAAACCTACAGGGTAACTCAGAATCTTGAAATTTGGTACGAAGCAACGTTATATAGCACAGATAAAGGAAAAATTGCGAAAAGCATACATTTTTAGTTACATAATATAATAAAAATATTTTTAATAATTTTAAATCTATATAGATACCTACGGATTTGTTCGGAACCCTCGCTGCGCGAGTCCGACTCGCACTTGGCCGGTTTCTTTCTCTAAACTCGCCACGAAGACATTTGAACGCTACTGCCCACTCCGTTTACTGTCAAGTGTCAACTGCCCTGTAACTAAACTGGCTATTTTACTTGTCGAAGTGTAAATCGGCCCTTATCTGAGATTCGAACCCAGTAGGCAGGTGCGCTATCAACCAAGCCACGCGTTCGTGCTAGCAACAAGTAACATATCGAATATATTTACAAATCAAACGCAACTTATTTATTGCTTTGGCGTACGCTTATTTGTCGAGCCAACTATTGTGTAACTCAGCAAAGCATTAATCTAGTAAGGCCTAGTACACACTTGGGAGTGTGTAAGTTTCTTGTTTTTAATAAATTGCATGTTATGCTTACTTATGCTGATATTTAAAACTATTCTGTATAAACCGCACTGGTAGAGCCACGCTGCAGTTGTATTATAGCTGCATCTACACAAATAAATGAAGTTGAAGTGTCTGTTTGTAATGTAAAAATAACAGTTTTTTACTAAATGCATCTGAAAGTATATACGGTACTTATAATAAGAATATAATTTTTAAAATTGTTGTTTGACTCTCTGTCTGTTTGGCTAATCTCCGAAAGAGATGGACTGATTTTGACGGGACTTTCTCTGGAAGATAGCTAATATTATAAGGAGTAACTTTATTTTAGAAAAAGAATACTATAAAATCCAATCGCAATAAATTTCACGCGGGCGAGGTCGCGAGGAACAACTAGTGACGAATAAATCGAATCGACCGGGGAAGGACCACACTTTCACAGAATACCGGCGTAAAATAGCAGTATAATGCTGCTGTATTTCATATGGTAAGTGTAGAGCACCGGGAGCGTCGACCTATAAAAAGATGACCGGGAGACCCTTTTTACTGGAAACGAAACATTATATCTCAGTCATTGAGAATTGATGCAGGTATTTATCGGCCACAGCATCCACCGTCAGGTAGACTGTGTGCTCGTTTGTCAACTTTACTTGTACATAAAAAATTACATAGAAATATCCTATTTCTATGTAATGTTGTATGTAACGTTCTAAGAAATTCTCAAAATTTGTTTCGACACTTGTGCATGCAATCGAACGTCCGTGTAATCATTAGTTAATAGTAAAGTAACGTGTGCACATGTCGAGCCCCTTGAGCTTTTGTTACCTCTGGTTAAGCCAACGCGTGTATGAGTTGAGGTCTGATTTTTAAGGTTTCGTGCCCAAAGGGTAACCAACGGGGCCCTATTACAAATCTTCCGCGGTCCGTCCGTCTTTCTGTTAGCGGGCTGTATCTCATGATACATAATAGGTAGACAGTTGAAATTTTAACATAATGTGTACTTCTGTCGCCGCTATAACAAGAAATAATAACCTTAAATAAAAAATTAAAGGGGTCTCCCCTACTAGAAACGTGTTTTACGATGGTACAGAACCCTTCATGCCGGCTTTTTTTGAATATTACATGTCATGAAATCATCGTAGCTGTTTTTTTTATTTAAATTCGAGTGTATTAAAAGATACATTATACAACGGAAATAGCGATATTATATTTTTTTTTCGAAAATTAAATGCCTAATATATTTAATATTCAAAGCGCGTTGCCACTTTCGGATTCGAGATTTGTTTCTATCGAACTTGTTAGAAAACGCAGTCCCTCGGCGGCACAAGGCTATGTTCGGGGTTTCCCCGCTGAATAAAACTCGTTATAGGAATATCCGCAGTAGAGGAAATCTGTATGCTGAAGTGATACTAGCCGAGGTATATAGCTTACAAAGAAACCTCAAACGATGGAAAAGTTCTCGAGTAGAGCAGCCTCGTAGTGTCAAGCGTAGTTTGTACAACATTCCACTAGATGGGGATACCTGTCAAAACATGCATAGAGTCGATGGATGAATGTGGTGATTGTGGTGGGGAGTGGTATTTTGTTAGTTTGTGACTGTCTGTTAAGGAGGCCTCTGTACAGCGGTGGACTTTTGCTAAGGTCGATTCAGTAGAAAATTTTTATTCTGAAACTTAACGTATACTGTAAATACAATGGTATAAATTAATGTGTCCTCGACTTTGCGTCCATATAGTGCAAAGATGTGGAAAGATTAAGTCTAAAAATTATTACACTCACTTGGTACGTCATATATTCAAATATAGATCTGTGTTATAAAATATAAACGAAAAGTGAACTTCATACGTTTGATATTGCCGCGAGCGCGCCGCGGCCAATTATTATCAGATTATATTACCAGATCCGACAATTAGTTTTCCTAGCAATATACCTGACATTTCAATAAATTTTCTCACATTGACGCAGTGGCAGCAAATAGTCCGAGAGCTGGTAGACATTTTTGGGTAGGTATTTGACAATTTTTCAGCGCCCTTCAAATACCTACCCAAAAATGTCTTTGTTTATAGAATAGGGTGACAAACGAGCACACAGTCCACCTGATGGTAAGTGGTTGCTGTGACCCATAGACATCTACATCTATCCTCAATAAAAAATCAAAATGCAGATGTGTAGTCACCCTTGAGGGCTAAGATGGAATGCCTCTTTTCCAGTAAGCAGTGTTAAGCTGCTATTTTACGATGGTATTCTGAGAAAGTGTGGTCCTTCCCCGGTCGCGCCCACCCATTCGTGCTACAACTATACTATTAATATAGCTCCAGCATGGCTCTACCACGTAAAAATTTTTTTTGGGTGTACAATAAAGTGTTATCTATCTATCTAGGACTTACCCAAAGATTGTCTGTATGGGTCTACCACGTATAAAACCAGCTCTTTGTAAAAACTCGCGCATGTGCTTGACACATGCGCAATAAAAAGTACGACCCAGATTAGATGAATGAAATAATTTAATTTCGAGATTGATTCATATATTATTATTTTTTTATTTATTTAATTTAAATGTTTAATAAATATATTAATTTGTACTTCTAATATTTTTCTTTTTCTATTTAAAAGTTCCTGACTATTTCAAATTTTTCCTGTTTCCCTGACAGAGCTAAAATTGTGGATACGTCAGGAAAATTCCTGTCATCTGGTAACCCTAGCTGTGCGCGATAGTCGTCAGCTTGCTCGCTACTTCCATCGCACCTGCGTTTCGTACGTGAACACTTGCATATTATAATGCTATGGGTTTGATACTTCGTGATCGCGCTCGCCACCGCGCCCGCGAGTTAAAGTGAACAAGCACTTATTTTGTTTTATGCTGTCCGTGTATTTTTTCATGCGACATTCTTATTTTTTTTCCATCTTATTGTTTTTAAAATATTATGTGTAATAGCTGGATTTAACCCAGCTCTCTTTTGAAATAGACATTATTTTCTACCAACTTCAAAAAGGAGACGGTACTCAATTCGCCTGTATGTTTTTTTTTAATGTGTGCTACCTCATAACTTATCTCTTGGTGAACCGATTTCAATGATTCTTTTTTTATTTGAAAGCTGGTAAATTTAATCAAGATTTGACCAGTAGTTTTTGAGTTATCCTTAGTAATTTATATTGAAGTCTGCAAATATTTTAATTTTACCACTTGTTTTACACACTTTAAATTAGTTCGATCTGTATGTATCTATGTATATATTGTATTAATCTATATGTATGTACGAATGTAATGGAATTATATAATTCAGTTTTTACTTACTTCCAGACGTCGTAATATCTGAATTTTTGCAGACGTATTAAGAGAACCGATGACAATACAATAATTTAATGACATTGACCGAGTAGCGAGAAGTATTCTCCGAGGATCATCACAACTCATGATCAAGTTTTTGTAAACTCATATATGTATATGGGGAATAAAACGATATATATATGTATTGTTTTGTTCCCCATAGGCATAGGCCATATTTAATAAATCTTGTTAAGTCTTCGCTAGTTTGTTCCCGGCTTAAACATAGAATGCGTGTCATAGGAAGGAAGTGCAAAAGTGGGACGCGCGTTATCTGGTTAGTGGACAGTGCACCCGATGCACTTTCGTACAAGCCATTCAATACAGTTATGTTGTTATAATACTTAATTTTTCTTCACATTTTAGCTATACACAAGATAGCTATAAGTGATATATAGGTGACGGGCTTACCAAAACCTTATACAAATTAATCATATTTTATAATTGAAATAATATGTACAACGTACATACCTACTAGAAGGTATGTCTAGACTTTACGAGGGCTGCACTAAAAGTATCGGGAATGGAATATTTCCACTGTTCCTGTCATATTAAATTTTTTTTAATTGAAAAGTCCTTGGTTTTAAAAATCGAATACCATTTATTTATTTAAAAAAAGATTCTCGGTCTTGTCACAAGGTTTTGTCAAACTTGTTTAGTCGTTGAGAAAATGGAATTGACGTAAGCTGATAAGAAATAGTTTAATTATGAGTCGCCGTTGTACAATCGTGGCATTGGTGGAGTAAAGTCAGTGAGCGCAGTGAACTAGATCGGTTGATCTATTCACTGGATTCTCTCTCGATCTTGGCAACAATTATCGATATATGGTTTTCGATGCAATGTTTGCACCAAGACACGAATCTGTAGATAATTGTTTTTTTTTTTTACCTGTATCTTATGTTGTAATTTTTCTGTTAAAAATATAAACAAACAGCGTCACACAACCTGTAATCCCTGAAAGAGTTGACAGAGTCCAAAGAACAGCGAGCTAATGGGATCTGTATAAATGGAAAACTGTAAAAGAAAAGTCTAGCCCGACGCTTCACAAACCCAATATCCTATTATTACGATATGTTAAGCAAGTGACCCAGTCGGCGCATTCTTTTCTGTTATAGGTTCCACATAAACATATACCTAAAAATCTCAGACCAACATGGGATTGAGAATTAAGCATTACATACATTACAAAAATAGTAAGTACACAATGATATATTATATTCCATCCTGTAGGCTATAACAAATTAGTATGCTGAGAAAGTACTGGAGTACTTACATAGGCTGCACTAAAAGTATCGGGAATGGAATATTTCCACTGTTCCTGTCATATTAAAATCTTTTTAATTGAAAACACCTTTGTTTTAAAAATCGAATACCATTTATTTATTTAAAAAAAGATTCTCGGTCTTGTCACAAGGTTTTATCAAACTTGTTTAGTCGTTGAGAAAATGGAATTGACTCGAGAAAATTCAAGAGCGATGATTTATTATGACTTTCGAAGTGGTTTAACACAAAAACAGTGTGTTGACCGGATGATTTCTGCATTTGGTGATGAAGCCCCATCCAAAACCACAATTTATCGCTGGTTTGCTGAATTTCAACGTGGACGTGTCAAGCTCAGTGATGATCCCCGTCAAGGTCGTCCAAAAACTGCAGTCACCCAAGAAAACGATGATGCTGTGCGTAAGCTAATTGAGGAAGATCGACATTTGACATACCGCGAAATTCAGGCAACTTTAGACATTGGCATGAGTCAAAATACAAATAATCTTGCATGAACAATTAGGTGTAAAAAAGTTGTTTTCCCGATGGATACCGCATTCGCTCTGTGAAGAGCAAAAAGCGGCTCGCTTACTTGGTGCGTCAGAACTCTCGCATTGTCGTGATGGATGATGATCCATCACGACAATGCGAGTTCTCACACCGCACACAGAACAAAAGAGTTTTTAGAGCAAGAAAACATAGAATTATTAGACCATCCGCCGTACAGCCCCGACCTAAGCCCTAATGATTTCTATACTTTCACTAAAATAAAGAATAAATTGCGTGGACAGAGATTTTCATCACCTGAAGCTGTGGACGCCTACAAAACGGCCATTTTGGAGACCCCAACTTCCGAATGGAATGGTTGCTTCAATGATTGGTTCCATCGTATGGAAAAATGCGTCAAATTTCGCGGAGAATACTTTGAAAAGCAATAAATACATTTTTAAATAGTAATGTTGTGTCACTTCCTTGTTTCCCGAAATTTTCAGTACCGCCCTCGTAGTTGTTTGCACTTTGCAACACGCGTTAGGCCGGCCACATAAATTCCGAATCCCGTTTTGCCCGCAAAATTTCGAACGGAAAACTACTTCACGTGTGTAATAGGTCCTTGAATGTATATGGATTTGCTGCGTTCGAAATCCCGAATCGAAATTCCGAAACGGAATTCTGAATGTATGTGGCCGGCCTTGGAGTCCGCGGACAAACACCTACATATTATGTAGATTGTGCCTTAAAAGTACTTTGTGCCTGCTACCCCGCGTCCCGCATTGCTGCACGGATTTTGTTTGCGGTATCTGTTCTAGTACCTACGTAGTATAATATGCATCAGTTTAATGATTTTTACACGCTTAATTTATACGCATTACACGCATTTAACCTTCATCTGCATGTTTCTATGTATCTATGAATGAAACTAATTGAATTTTCTTATTCAGTTTTCATTTAATTAATATTTAAGTTTTTTTAAATTCTAATAAAAAAAAATACTTTATAAAAGTCTTATTCAAAATGTTGCCATTAACGTTAAAAACTATTTTCTACTAAATTCGGTAGGTTAACAATTAAATTAGAAACGAGAATTTATATCTTCTTTTCGTAACGTTATATTATATGTATAATTTGGTATTTACGCTAAATTTCCATTGAATATTATTTTTACATAAACCTACAACCAAGCCTCATTGGTCATGTTGTATGAGTTCGATGTTTTTTCGGTTATCTATTTAAAAATAGTTGACGTGTGTAACCTTACGCAGTAAAAAGTAGGTTATATGCAAGCTGAACTTTCATTTTAGAATGAATGTAATTAAAGTTTTTAAAATTAATGTTGGCTCTTTAAATTTCAATCCTAATGTCGTATGCATACAGTAGAATATCATTGGTGTTAAGTAACAGCGGCAACACAATGACTTATACTGTTTGGCGTGAAATATAAATTTATGACACGCCTAAGCTCTCCGAATTACTTTTTATTAAAAGAAAAAAAACAGTTTTTAGTGTTTTGACTTGGATGGCAATATGAATGTCCCATGGCGTCGTAACCGGAATATTCTGACTTCGAGCGCCACACGTCCTTTAGAAATGTATAATTTATTAAATTGAAATAAAAATATAAATGGTGAACAATAAATAGTTATTAATAAATTAATATTTGTTGATATTAAAAATATTAGAGTATCTCAAGATTGTAAATCTCACATTACTCGTTTAAGGCTATCTGTTCTAACAGGAATAACACGACTGAAGAATACATTTTTAGCGTGCACAACGTCTAATAAAGTCCTATTAAAGAATTAACGACGTGTTTAAAAAGTCTAACTCACAGAATATTATAGTTAGTAAAGGTACGTAGTTCAGAAATGAACCTTACTTTAGGCACTCTTTACGTAGTTTAGACACTAACAGGAATTAAACTAAAACTAAACACTTATCTTTTGACAATTGAAATTATCTATAACAAGGTTACGTTTTTGTTACTTTGGTTTGTGTGTTTATACTTATATTAAAAAAGATATAGGTATTTAGATACTATCTTTTTTAATATAAGTATAAAAAATATTATAGCCGTGGTGGCTCAGATGCTAAGCGCTCGCTCCAAATTTCGCAGTATGCTACTAACACGGGTTCGATATCCGCGGGTGCAATGTTAAGTGCAGATTTAAAACGTATTGGATGCTGAAATAAAACATCGATTTTAACAATAGATCGATCGTAGAAGCGTTTCATGTACAATTTGCACAGAATTGCACATGGATACACATACAGACTTGGAACAATTTTTTTATAGGATAGGGTGATAAACGAGCACACTGATCACTGATGGTAAGTGGTTGCTGTGGCCCATAGACATCTACATTTATCCTCGTTTGCGAATCAAAATGTAGATGCGTTGTCACCCGTGAGGGCTAAGATGGAATGCCTCTTTTCCAGTAAAAAGGGTCTCTGGTTCTCTACACTCACCATACGAAACACAGCAGTGTTAAGCTGCTATTTTACGCTAGTATTCTGTGAGAGCGTTGCCCTTCCCCGGTCGAGCCGACCCATGCGTGCTACAAATACACTACTAATATAGCTGCAGCATGGCTCTATCACGTATATTATTTAATAGGCCATATAAACACCAAAAAATACAAATAATCTCAGTGCCATTCGAACCCGCACCATTTTGACTGTTGTTCTCTGAGACTTGTGGTTATAAGTCTCAGAGAATGTATGTATATGTTGGCAAGAGGTTAAACCGAACAAATTACTTTAATTTCGTTAAGGTTGGTTGATGGGTTGGGAAGTCAAAATGTGTTTATGGCATCTGACGATTACGGAGGATAGAGTTTCAGTGCGTTTAAGCTGTGGTAGGCTACTTAGGCGAAAAGCAAACTACTAAAGCTTACGCTGATGGATCACAGATCGACGTTCACTTCGAACGAAGTTCTTCGCAGTTTGTTTGTTTACGTTGTAGAGCCATGGTCGGCTCGACCTGGGAGCAGCTTTATGCGACTGTGTTTCGTATGGTGAGTGTAGAGAACCGGAGACCCTTTTTACTGGAAACGAGGCATTCCATCTTAGTCCTCACGGGTGACAATACATCTGCATTTTAATTCGTAATCGAGGATTAGATGTAGATGTCTATGGGCTACAGCAACAACTTACCATTATGTGGATTGTGTGTTAGTTTGTCACTCTCATCCTATGAAAAAAAAGTTCGCCTGACAAAAAAGTAGTAACGACCAGGTAGATCCATTAGATACCTAGTAGGAAAGTTTCATATGTATGTAATTTTACATTAGTAATAGGTAACAAAGTGTTGCCAACCCCGACGGATATCTGTACCTAACGTACCTACAAGTTAGCTCACCTATTAAAAACAATAATGCGTAAGCGCTAATAGTTTTCAAAAACAAAATATGTACGTGACAAGAAAATTATTCTTGTATAATATACCGAGGCCAGCAGTGAAGGACCACGTCTTACGGATCTGAGACGTGGTCCTTCACTGCTGGCCGTATGAGGAAGCTCAAGGTCTCTCAGCGAGCTATGGGGAGGGCTATGCTCGGTGTTTCTCTGCGTGATAAACTTAGAAATGAGGGTATCCGCAGTAGAACCAGAGTAACCGACATAGTCCAACGGATTAGTAAGCTGAAGTGGCAGTGGGCCGACCATATAGCTCGAAGAACCGACAACCGATGGGGAAAAAAGGTTCTCGAGTGGCAGCTTCGTACCGGTAGGCGAAGTGTAGGGCGACCCCCCACTAGATGAAGTGACGACCTGGTAAGACATGCAGGAAGTCGATGGATGCAGGTGGCTCAGGACCGTGCTTTGTGGCATTCCTTAGGGGAGGCCTATGTTCAGCAGTAGACTTATGAAAGGCTGTAATGATGATGATGACGATGATGATAATATACCAAAAGACATTGTGTCGACAACATTGCTACTTAAAGTATTTAATATTTTTTGTAATGACCACACTTGTCTTTGAATGTAACGTGTACGTGTGTTCTTGTTTAATAAGAGAATTTGATTAGAATCAACACTTTTCATAGAAACAATTCCATACCCATCAAAACACATTGGCACTAAAAATAACCATTAAATGGCGTGTAGAGCCTTGTGATTTATTTATAAATGGTGGCCACGGCTCTTGAATGAATTCTTAATACAATCGGACCTGTTTCATTCGTACAATGACAAAAATAATCGCAAGTTGTACGCTTATGGATAAAAGCTGCCTTAAAATTTTATAATTATAATTCCAATAAATGATACATGAACGATAACAATTCTGGGAATGAAGAGATCCTACTCACATCGATGCATTCTTAAAAATATCTTTTCTTTATTATTTAGTCATCCTTTTCTGGACTTTCTTATTTAAATTGAATCTTCTTTTTTTGTTAACAAACGGACGCCCCGTGTACCTGATGGTGTTTCATCTTACGCATTTTATTGTTTTACGTTTACCTTTGGTTCATAAAAAACCTCAGCTCTCGGAAGAACTAACGAGGAACCCATCAGGTATTGTTAATTATAATATTCGTTTTAGAAATGGCAACACTTTTGTTCTTTGTTTTTGTATTTGAATTTTTGCTACAATGGGATAAAACTTATTTTACGGATTATTTTTAACTTTTTTAACTCCCGACTTTTCGGGCTATTTACAGCACCCATGTTCAGGGGGAGACTAATGTTTTTGACGTCCTGATGTCATAGTTAACGAAGGCTACCTTCAACTTTTAATTATTTATTTTTGGTCCAATCTACACAAAACGAGCTTACAGTATCTTGAAATCTTGCAGTAGTATGGGTTTGGATTTAATTTTATTAATTATGGGATCCCAAGCAGATGGTAGCACCCAGCCAGCTTTTCTATTGAAACTAGGATGTTTTTAAAGTTTCGCGAATCATCCTCGGCAGACATCGGTGTTCTTTTGGGTCTTTGGTGTTTATGTTTTGTGGGGTATCAAATCTGATATAACGGTAAAGTGATCGAAACGTCTATAATTAAAAAAAAAATTAAAATTAAACGCGATAAAATTGGTAAAATTAGGCTTATTCGCTATTGCTACAATTGTAAATTTATAAGTTTAAACCTAAATTATAAACAAATATTATCATCTAACGTTCATAAATATATGATGGAAGAGCCAGTATTTTAAAAAATAGAATTGAAACACAAGTGCAGCTCGCTCGTTACCCGCTTATCGCGACCGTTAAAAAAGTATAATAAACTCACGAGATGGCAGTTGCTCACGCTTTTGTAGTGTATATTTTACTACAAACATGTGCGTCATATATCAAGTAATAAACTGAAATAAATAAATTAGCGAAGTTTCGCACGAGTCTTGAGATAATCTGAGAATAGGCATGTATTGATGTCATGTCTATTACTGATAGTGAAAAGTCCAGTTTGCCTTAGAATATAGGCTTTATAACAGGTTGACAAACGAGCACACAGAGCCTGATGGTGTGTGAATGCTGTGGCCTTGGACACCTTCAGACGAAGGAGTCTACAGGGAACTCCTGAGAACTAAGATATAATATCTCATGGCTTATAATAATTAAATTGGCTCTCTTCCCCTTTGAATCGTGATACGGCAATAGGTGTATTGGTGCTTTGCGTAAAAAAAATAGACCAGAGGTCGTATCAAACTATACAGACTTAGAGAAAAATGGAGCCTTACTACCTTATAACTTTTACTGTTGTACGTTACTGTTTCGCATCGAGAACTCTGAACAGACGAGACCATTACTTTGATGGAAAGCAACAGTCAAAACAAAATAAAAAGAAGAATGACACTGAGTAGCGTTGCACATTCGATCGCAACAGTTTTATTTATCCGACAAATTCTTTCGCTTGTATGCCAAATATGCTTGCGCACGACGAAGCCATATTGCAAAAAATATTTTTGGATCTTGTTATATCTTTGCATGCTTAATTTAAACGACTATAAAACAAGGGATTAGCAATAGTAATCCTATTTTAAAAGGTGTTTTGCTTGTCACAATGAGTTTTCTGAATCATATGCAGGGTGCTGGTATCACTAGACACAAAAATAACACGAAAATGTTTACTTATTGTATTATGTCATACACAATTCGACTAGTTGATCAGGTTCCCCGCCTACGCGCTATAATTTAAACCACGTGAATAACCACTATATTTAGAAAATATTGGTCGATTGCATACTCATCATATTCATAATACGTGTTAGGCCCGACACATACATACACGGAATTCCGTTTCGATATTCCGATTCGAGATTCCGAACGTAACAAGTTCATATAAAATCTATGACCCGTCACGCACGTACGGTAGTTTTCCGTTCGAAATTTTCCGAGCAAAACGGGATTCCGTATGTGTGTGGCCGACCCGTTCGGAATTCCGAAACGGAATCCCGAAACGGAATTTCGTATGTATGTGGCGGGCCTTAATGTTTCGCTCCCGCCACCAGAGCCATGGTAGCTCAGATGGTTAGCGCTCGCTGTAAGCTTCACAGTACTCGAGCAACCCGGGTTCGATCCCCGCCGGCACCAATGAAATTGTTAATTGCAATTTTAAGTGCTTATTTACCACTAGTGTTGCCCAAATGCAAGAACAAGACGAGACTTAGCAAGTCTTGGTCTTGGTCTTGCGCCAATACACCTGGTCTTGGTCTTGGTATTGCGCTCCCAGTCTTGGTCTTGGTCTTGGTCTTGCAGCAAGAGTCTCGCAAGTCTCGCAATGACCTATAGTAGGTACATATTGAGCTTGAATTAACATAGCCATAGTAAAGACCAACAATATTAATAAATGTCTAAACATTTAATGAGAAATTCGAAAAATCAACTGACACCGCGTGGGGTTTGAACCCACGACCTAAGCGGTCCGTGCCGATGCTCTAACCAACTGAGCTATCTACCGTGTCCCACGGCCATGGGCGTCAGTTTCTTAATAAACGTTTACATTTAATAAGCTTACATGTGCTAAAACATGGTTAAACATACATATAAAAACAAATTAATGGCAATAACTACACTGTATTTTAAATAACAATATCTCTCTAGAAAGAGATTGATGGACCCTCACCATATATGAAATGGAATAAAAGAGTTATACAATATACCATTTATTTAAATAAAAAATAAAATACGATGCAAATTAAATTACTTCACAGTATGTACACAACAGCTTTGACATTACTGTTACCTACTTTATATTTATTCTTTTGACAAAGCGTTAATACAAAGTAACCATCTGGCTGACTCATCACTTAACCTATTTCTATGTTTTCTAATTACTAATGATGCTTTAGAAAATAATCTCTCAGCAGGTACTGAAGTTGCAGGTATTAAAAGAAAATCACGGGCCATCTTCGATAAAATCGGATATTTTGTCTCATGCGTCCTCCAACAGTCTAAAATGTCCTCCGAGATGACGGCTCTGGGTTTACCTAGGTACCCCTCCAACTCCTTAATAACTAAGTCTTGAAGACAAGATCCAGATCCATTTGAACAAGTGCTATGGTGTCAACCATATTTATCAAATGTGTGACGACATATTCGAGCACTTTGTGTTTTAAAAACACACACTTGCAAAAGTCGAGATTTGCAGTGAACTTACTGAACATGTTTATCTTTTAGGTAATAATAATAACAATAATAGTAAGTAATTATTATAAATCCATATAGTTAATTTTATAATGATTACTTACTAGAATAAATTATTATGATACCTACCTATTATCTAATTACAATATTTCTTGCGAGATCAGTATAATGTATTCGTGTCCATTCTGAGCACCCGGAAACTTATTTTATTCTTTGAAACATGTACTCTGTGGCGGCAATCAAACAGTGTCAAATGTAGTGCGTGTGGCGCAGCGGCGACGATTGTATGCGATATCAATAGTAGCCGCCGGCACGTGTATCTTGACCTTGTACTTTCGAATAGCTGCACAATTTATTTGACAGGTCAGTATCCGACCTTTGATGACGCCGACAACAAGACGCCGCGCACTATCAAAGTGCCGATGGTCAAAACTAGGGATGCACTCTTTTTTCTTTTAATGGATATTTTCATTCGCTATGTATATTTATGGTATTGTTCGTAATGCGCATAAGTCCAATTTTCCAATTTTTTTTTCATTATATTTTTTGCGTCTCATAGAGTTCCTAAGCGTATACCCGAACTCCTATACTCCCTGAAACGACACTTAGTCCTAACTGCAAGACGCAAGAGTCTCGCAAGCTAAGTCTTGTTCTTGCTCAAATCTTGCACGGTCAGTCTTGGTCTTGGTCTTGCTAAAAAGAGGCGGTCTTGTTCTTGGTCTTGGTCTTGCAAAAATGCAAGAACAAGACCAAGACTGCAAGACCAAGACCGATTTTGGGCAACACTATTTACCACGTGCTCGGCGGTGAAGGAAAAACATCGTGAGGAAACCTGCATGTCTGACAAATAAGAAAAAAATATTTCGAAGACATGTGAAGTTCGCCAACACGCATTGGGGCAGCGCTTCGGACATTCCCTTGCCCTAAAACTCTCTCAGAAATGAGAGGAGGCCTGTGCGCAGCAGTGGGACGTAAATAGGCTACAACTTTACTTACTTATACCAGATCTTCCCCCCCCCCCCCCCCCACCTACTCTCCAGAATTATCTGTAAATTAATTGTTTATAACCATTGAAGACCTTTTTAAGCCTTTTTGCTGAAAAATTATAACAAAAGTACGTACTGTGTACCGTTACTGTGATGTGAAAATAGTACGATATTAATAGCGATGTGGAGACATTCGGGAAAAAACAATAGAGATTTTGAAAACCTTGATTGGAAAACTACTGTGGACTGCTTTTATAGTGATGATAACATATAAAGTTAAAGTATAATCACTATAATATGTAACTTATGCAGTATCATACATTTTATTTTCATAGAAACAATCTATTAAACAGGAACACTTTTTTCCTGAATTTGAAAACATGGGTGTAACATGAGAGTCGACAGTTTTAATGTTGCCTGAATTTTTATTTAGGAGGTTAACGATGTAACTAGAAGGTTAGCGATCCACGATATCGAATTGCCTTGAAGTAGTCAAACGCAATCTAACATATTGAAGGATGTAGAAATGAGTGAAATTAACAATGTCTGTAGAGGAAAAGACCACAATAAAATTACATTCGAACAAATTCAATATTACGAGCCCGTAGTCGCCAGCTTCTCATTTATATACATTGTATGTCATTATTAGTAATAAGGTTAATTTATTTTAATGCCATCTGTTCTCGCTTATCATCAGGTATCGCAAAATTACGAATGTTTCAATCAATGTTAAATTAAGACTCAACGTTCATCATCTTTGTACCTGGTGGAGCCACGCTGCAGCCATATAATTATTGTAGCACAAATGGGTCGACTCGACCTGGGAAGAATCACGCTCTCACAGAATACCAGCGTGAAATAGCAACTAAATGCTGATGTCTTTCGTATGGTGAGTGTAGAGAACCGGAGAAACTTTACTAGAAACGAGGCATTCCATCTTAGTTCTCAAGGGTGACAACGCATCTGCATTTTGATTCTTTATTGAGGATAAATGTAGATGTTTGGGCCACAGCATCCACTTACCATCAAGTGGACTGTGTGCTCGCTTGGCATCCTTATTTAATAAAAACAAAACCTCTGATATTCCTCACTTTTTGATATTATAGAATACGAAAAAGGTTTCTGTCAAGTACTATCCATCCTGGTATTATTTTAACTTATTGAGACGGTATTTTACAGTCTAATAATACAGTATAATATTTCGAAATGGATTAATCTAGGTGAAAGGTTTTTATGAGTTCCAGTGTTAGCCTGATGTAAATAAACATGCACATGTTGCTATAATTCTCACTTTTGTGAAATACAAGTCGTTATGATTATCACGTTTGTTACGTATTGTAAGATTATTTTGTTCATTAAGCGATTTTTTTTTAGATAATCAAGGCATTTAGTCACTGTCATTCTTAATTTACCTATATCGAGTTTTATTATTACTATCTAAATCCGAAAGATATCTAGTAGGTACCTATCTAGTTTCATCGCAAACGTATGCCGTGCCGAATTGATGTGCTACTTACTATAAATTCTTTAAAAGAGATTATTATTGTTTCCAACCACTTTTATGAACATTTGCTGAAACTGTTATGTTAATTTACTTTTTTTTAAATTATTTATCCTTTAATTGTAATATACATTCAACTAAGGGTTATAAAGGGCGGACTTATGATTAAGTTGTTGCTGTACACAAGTCCCTTCGGATTTCTTTTTGCTTATCCCGTAACATGCAAAGGAAAAATATAAACTAGTCTTGATCCCTGTTCCGATTTTGATAACTATCAATTCCGTTACTTAAATCTAATAATTTCTTACTTTGTTTTATAAGCAAAAACTAAATAGGTAGATCCTTGAGTTAACATACAGTATCTTTTATGTGAATAGATTCAATTGTTTTCAAGTGAATCATAAGTTAAAATTCAAATACGCAAACTGGAAAAACTACTAAGTAGTTGAAAATCCGGAAATTCCACACAGGGCATTACAATTTTATTTGTGATATGCACCTACTACAGGTGCCATAAGAATAATTATAGACTAATATGGTCTCAATTTCCTCGTTATGTTAGCTTAGTTTAACGGTTTGGTTTTGATAATAATTACAGTTCAAAAGTCCACGGATATTAAATACCACAGGCACAGCTTGTTTAAATCAATACAACTGATCTATATTTCAACAAAAACGCGATACTTAAAATGTTCTATCGTGGAGATGCACTAGTAATTTCCAGATTTATCTTTCTTTCTGTAAAAAATTAATATGAAAATATAATGTATGATACGAGGGTGGATTGAAAAGTACTCGGCCTAACCAAGAAAATAAACAAATACTAAATCAGTTATATTTTTATTTTTCTACATAATCACCATCAAGTTCAATACACTTTTGCCATCTCCCCTTCCAAGCATTTAGACCGTTGAAAAAAAATGATTCTTCCTTAGAGTCAAAATATGCGTCTACAGCTGCTTTGACCTCGTCGTTTGTCGAAAATCTTTGACCTCCCAAGTGCTTTTTTAGGTTAGAGAACAGAAAGAAGTCTGATTATGCCAGATCATGTGAATACGGCGGATGTGGTAACAGTTCAAAGCCACAGTTGTGAATTTCAGCCATTGACTGTACTGACGTGTGAACACGGGCGTTATCTTGATGAAACAGGACTTTTCTTCTGAGCATTCCTCGACGTTTTTCTTTTATTTCCTCTCGTAAACGACGTAGTAAGGTGCAGTAGTAATCAGAGTTTATATTCTGACCCCTTTCAAGATAATCAATCATAATCACACCTTTCGAGTCCCAGAATACTGAAGCTATCACCTTATTTGCCGACAAAATCGACTTAGCCTTTTTAGGGGGTGGTGAACCAGGTCTTCTCCACTGTTTTGATTGTTGTTTTGTTTCCGGTGTACAGTAATGAACCCATGTTTCGTCCATAGTAACAAAACGATTCAAAAAATCATCTGCATCGGCTTCAAATAACTCCAAACAGTCGCGTGAAATAGTCAATCGCGTCCTTTTTCTGCCGACTTCCAAAAAGGAGCCGGTACTCAATTCGACTGTATGTTTTTTTTTTTTTTCGTTTTTTTTTTTTTATGTGTGTTACCTCAGAACTTTTTTCTGGGTGTACCGATTTCGATGATTCTTTTTTTATTTGAAAGCTGGTACTTCTCGTGTGGTCCCATATGAATTTGATCAAGGTCAGACCAATAGTTTTTAAGTTATTCTTAAATAACTTATATTGAAGTCGGCTGTACAAAATTTTTAATTTTAAATTATTGTTCAACTGAAAGCAGTCGCGAAACCCACCTCGCAGACACCTTGTGGAAATCCAACTCGTTGACAATGATGTTTTGAGTTCGTTCATAAGAGATGCCTATAATCTCGGCTATCTCTCTAATTTTTAATCTGTGGTCTCCCATTATTAAATCAAGTACTTTTTTAATATTTTCTTCAGTAGTTGACGTCGAAGGCCTTCCAGAGCGGGGTTCATCTTTCACACTCTCTCTACCACGCTTAAATTCTGCTATCCATTTTTTGACGGATGAATATAACAGAGCACAATCGCCTAATGTACTGACCATGTCATCATGGATGGCTTTTGATGATAGCCCCTTCTTATGGAGGTACTTAATGACGGCACGCTGCTCGATTTGCTCCATTCGCGGAAATTATGTCCGATTACTTTGTTAATAAATTTATAAAATCACAACTAATTATCGCACACGTTTCGAACTTCACACAATGAACTAGTCTGAACTGAACTAAATAATGTGGGTAGATTTGATTTTTAGAATTGAATGGATCTGTGTTAGGCCGAGTACTTTTCAATCCACCCTCGTAGAAAGTGTAATAAACAAAGCTTCTAAATTGTTAGGTTTTATTATGCGACAAGGTCGAACTTTTAAAGAAGCTAAAACAAAAATCTCTCTTTACAACAGCCTTGTCCGCAGTCACTTGGAGTACTGTAGCGTTGTATGGCGTTCACATTATTCTACACACCACTTAAGACTGGAGCGTGTACAGAAAAGATTCATGTGGCATCTATCATATTCAGCGAAGATTAACAAAACGGTGGTGTCCTATAAAAAAAGGCTAAAGTACTTTAACATCATGACTCTTGACCAAAGAAGAGAATTGTTAGATTTAATGTTTTTATACAAATTACTAAGTAATAAGTTAGACTGCCCCAGTTTACTTAGTAAAATTAATTTTCGAGTACCACGCAGATATTCGCGTACTGCTATTACTCCGGTCATGCCTCCACGCACCAGGACGGTATTCGGCGCCAACTCCACAATCCCTCGTTTATGTAAAATAGGTACTTAATGACGGCACGCTGCTCGATTTGCTCCATTCGCGGAAATTATGTCCGATTACTTTGTTAATAAATTTATAAAATCACAACTAATTATCGCACACGTTTCGAACTTCACACAATGAACTAGTCTGAACTGAACTAAATAATGTGGGTAGATTTGATTTTTAGAATTGAATGGATCTGTGTTAGGCCGAGTACTTTTCAATCCACCCTCGTATAAAACAATCGAGCCAAAATGGTGCTACTCGTAACTTAGGTATAACAATAAGAAATCCTATTTTCTAGTGTTTTGCCAAGCCTCACAGAAAACCAGCGTGAAGTAGAGGTTTACCTCTGCGTTGCGCTTGGTGAGTGCAGGTGGCCGGAGGCCCTTTTTACTGGAAATGAGGCATTCCATCTTAGTCCTCACGGGTGACAACGCATCTACATTTATATTTGTAATAGAGGATAGATAGATAGCAGCAGCCACTTACCATCAAGTGGACTGTGTGCTCGTTTGTCACCCTTATCGTATAAAAAAAAAGTCGAGCAAAAGAGCGGCACGGCCGTACCATCCTTTTCTCGAAGCAGTTCAGGCCATTTTCGAAACCCTATAACTTCATTGTGGATAAATCTAGAAGCCTGAATTTTCAGTAACCAAGTAGGCATTATATGAACTCAGTATATTTCAAATTTCATTCAATTTGAACCAGTAGTTTAAGAATTATAACTAGTCAAAGTTTCTTAATTTTGTCACTCACTGACTGACCGATCATCAAAACTCTAAGGCACTTCTAGCAGACATAGAAGCTTCAAATTTGGAATACAATTATTGTTTAGTATATAAATCAAGGAAAAACGAAAATATTTTGCAATTTAGGTTCAGTTTTCAAGATACACCAATTGCATAAATAACTTTGTAATCCCATATAAATATATAGGATTACAAAGTTACATTTGCAGTGAATAAATTAGTGTACCTATTATCTATACTAATATAATAAAGCGGAAGAGTTTTTTGTTTTTTTGTTTGTTTAAACGCGCTAATCTCTGGAACTACCAGTCCGATTTGAAAATTTCTTTTTGTATATTATAGCCAGATTCATGTGGAATAGTATAGGCTATCTAGCATAAAGCTATGTCACTCAGCTAGCCTTAAATATGGATATTTGTTGAGCAAGTCAGAAGAAAAAGCACTCCCGAAATGATATATCCCGAAACGATTTATCCGCGTACGCTGGTGTTATCGTTAGGGATACGTAAATACAATGTTCTAGAAAAATATAGATCTTTACTCCATCTAAAAAAAAAGTCCGCGATACCATATGTCTATTTTTTATACATAAGCCATAATTAGGTATTTTGTGACAAAAAATATTGAAAATTTAAGAGTGATTTATGAGCGTTATTATTATGCATGGCCTATTTATCTTTACGAACGAAAGTTACTTCATCATCAAGACAATTTTATGAAGATAAACTTTGTTCTTTATTACCATGTTATTTGGACGCATAGTTTAAGAGATAATGTAAAATTAAAATAATTCAATACTTGGCTGGGCGCGCGAACGACACATAAACCCTAGCCGCCCGGTGAGAACTGCGAGAACTGCTCAACCGGGAGGGGGAGGGAAAGTGGATAAAACTTAACTTCGCTCTACATCATACATTCATACATAATATGCCGACAGATAAAAGTACTCCATTAATTATGCCAATTTTTCCATCCTTTGCTATAAAATAAAATATTTAATTGCAATTATAAAATGCTTGAACTAGGTCATGTCGTGCATCTCCGACACGTAATGACGCGGGTGAAACCGCGGGGCACAGCTAGTGCATAATATAATGGACTAATAGGTGTAGATAGGTACTTAGATATAACTATCTACAAAAAGAAATGAGATGCCATCAAAAACATAATTTGGTAAAAAAACCAAGTCTCGCAACTCAGTTCTTCTACCGTAAAAAGTTGTGAGATCCATGTAATACCAAGTCGGTTAATTTATTCAGTCCCTACTTAAGGGTCCTGCTGTCTTAAATTATTACGTAATTAGCTTACCTAACAACATCTTATTGTGAACATATCATTATTAAAAATCTTTTATGTTTTAAATAAATAAATTGACTTGGCCATCGCATTAAACAAACTAATTTAATACTTTAATACTTGAGAGATACGAGGGTGGATTGAAAAGTACTCGGCCTAACCAAGAAAATAAACAAATACTAAATCAGTTATATTTTTATTTTTCTACATAATCACCATCAAGTTCAATACACTTTTGCCACCTCCCCTTCCAAGCATTTAGACCGTTGAAAAAAAATGATTCTTCCTTAGAGTCAAAATATGCGTCTACAGCTGCTTTGACCTCGTCGTTTGTCGAAAATCTTTGACCTCCCAAGTGCTTTTTTAGGTTAGGGAACAGAAAGAAGTCTGATGGTGCCAGATCAGGTGAATACGGCGGATGCGGTAACAGTTCAAAGCCACACTTGTGAATTTCAGCCATTGACTGTACTGACGTGTGAACACGGGCGTTATCTTGATGAAACAGGACTTTTCTTCTGAGCATTCCTCGACGTTTTTCTTTTATTTCCTCTCGTAAACGACGTAGTAAGGTGCAGTAGTAATCAGAGTTTATATTCTGACCCCTTTCAAGATAATCAATCATAATCACACCTTTCGAGTCCCAGAATACTGAAGCCATCACCTTATTTGCCGACAAAATCGACTTAGCCTTTTTAGGGGGTGGTGAACCAGGTCTTCTCCACTGTTTTGATTGTTGTTTTGTTTCCGGTGTACAGTAATGAACCCATGTTTCGTCCATAGTAACAAAACGATTCAAAAAATCATCTGCATCGGCTTCAAATAACTCCAAACAGTCGCCTGAAATAGTCAATCGCGTCCTTTTTTGTTCAACTGAAAGCAGTCGCGGAACCCACCTAGCAGACACCTTGTGGAAACCCAACTCGTTGACAATGATGTTTTGAGTTCGTTCATAAGAGATGCCTATAATCTCGGCTATCTCTCTAATTTTTAATCTGCGGTCTCCCATTATTAAATCAAGTACTTTTAAAATATTTTCGTCAGTAGTTGACGTCGAAGGCCTTCCAGAGCGGGGTTCATCTTTCACACTCTCTCTACCACGCTTAAATTCTGCTATCCATTTTTTGACGGATGAATATGACAGAGCACAATCGCCTAATGTACTGACCATGTCATCATGGATGGCTTTTGATGATAGCCCCTTCTTATGGAGGTACTTAATGACGGCACGCTGCTCGATTTGCTCCATTCGCGGAAATTATGTCCGATTACTTTGTTAATAAATTTATAAAATCATTTGATTTTTAGAATTGAATGGATCTGTGTTAGGCCGAGTACTTTTCAATCCACCCTCGTACATTGTGTTTTCATGCGATGGCCAAGTCAATCTATTTATTTAAAATATAAAAGATTTTTAATATTGATATGGTCACTATAAGATGTTGTTAGGTAAGCTAATTACGTAATAATTTAAGACAGTAGGACCCTAAAGTAGGTACTGAATAAATTAACCGACATGGATCTCACAACTTTTTACGGTAGAAAAACTGAGTTGCGAGACTTGGTTTTTTTACAAGTTATGTTTTTGATGGCATCATTTTTGCCGGTTCTGTCTTCGTCTTTTTCCACCGTAATTATTACACACGCTAAAGTCTTCAATAGGAACTCGTTTAATAGATTTTAGGGGAAAAAGGTAGCGCGGACGTAGGCGATGTGTGATGGAGGCTCCGTCGCGCGCGCATCCCCGCGCTCGCCCGTTCAGCCGTTCACTCAGTTTGAATCAAACCGCCGCGAACGGCACACACGGCTCCAGTGCCGCCTATACACTCTTGTTCAAATCCACCCGGTGTTTGTGACCGTGACATTTTGTGAGCAAACCAGTGTGAATCGAACGCGAACACAATGGTCGCCGGCGGCAAACAGGTACATCGTTACGTAACATCCTTACCGTCTGCATTTGTGCAGTATGAACGCAAGAAGAGAATTGTTTTACGTACAATTATCACTTATTTATAGGACATGTAACTCCATGATATATGGAAATTCGTAAAGGTGTAATCATTACACAACTGGAATAAACCGGGAGCAGTCAATCGAGGTGTTCTTGAATAAGTTTGGATTACATCTGGTCCGAATCACTTGTCCATACATATTTTTTAATTACATAATACTTTCGCTTTTTCTACTTAGCAACAGTTCCAATGCCAGAGGCGTCATTGTGTGAATAAGTTTTCATGTAGACTCAATTCATAAGTTGAGCTGATGTCATCGCAGAGCTAACGCGTAGCTGGGTTGCCATATCATAGCAAAAAAAAAATCAGACATAATTTGTGAATGACCATCGTTTTATTTTCACGGTTCCATTTTTAATTTTCCACTTTATGACATTTGTTTCGAAAGTAACAACTTGTCCTCCCCTAGTAAACATAATATTATGAATCCTGATATACATTCTTCAATTCAAGAGTGATAATTTCCCCTTACTTAATATCAGAATTTTACATGCGGATTATTCTTATGAGGTACACGTTTTATTTAAAAATAGAATTTAACCTGGATTAGAGGCCCTTTCCCCTGGTAACGATCGTCCATATTAGTGCTCCTGAGTGACAACACATCTTCATTTTCAACTGACCACCAGGTTGACTGTGCTCTTTTGTCACTCTTACATCTTTAAAAATATTTTTTTTCGTATTATGTAAATCAAAATTTCCATCAAAATATATTGAAATTCCTCTTTATGGCAACTCTTGTTCCAAGACGGGGGTCAGTTACAGTTTTATTATTTATTTTGCCCGCCGCGAACGATCAACCGCCTTTTTATCCCCTATCCTTTTCTTCGGCGAACTAAAGAACGGGATGGGATGTTTTTCCTGTTTCTCTGACGCTTCTACATTTAAAATGTTTGCAAATTGCGTGCTCACGATCTAAAAATACGAGTTCTTATCGTTAAAGCACCTTTATTACTATATGAATAGTGTCGTTTTATGTGATTATTGAATTATATTTTCACCTAACTCGACATGACTTGTCGTAATGCGTAATCTTATCATTTATATTCTAGTCCTAAAGCCGCTATTTGATTATCTTTAATTATTAACTTTTCGAAAATACATTCGGTTTGGACATCATAATTGTAAAAATGGTAAAATTGTTTACGTCCAGATACTAAAATAAAAGTAAAAAGTCAAATTTAAAAAAATTGTGATGATTTTTTTTTTCAAAACCACGTATTTTGCATATTCTTACACTGTCATCCAATTCTGAGCTATGTTCAAAATTTCAAGTGTCTAGCTGATCAGGAAGATATTTTAAACTCAATTACTAAATTGAAACCCGAACAGCGAAAGCGAGTTGTAAAATACATACTACCACTGGTTACAGCTTCCTTCCAATTTTTGAGGGAATTTTGAATATGGTTAAATTCATGTTAAAACATTTTAATAAGGCATGTAAAGTTTATTTATACGGTGTGTACAGTCCGTTACCCGTAGAGTAAGGAGTGGGAAGGGGGAGGGGTGACACTAACCGCTCTCGCTTTCCATTTCCTTTAAAAATGAGAGTAGACCTGTTATGAGTCTGCTACTTTAACGGATATTGTAAAATTCCTGGTAATATTAACGAAGTATTGCGCCTAGGTAGATATATTTTTATGTTTGCCTTCAGTTTAAGTAAACTTTATAAACTCAGACGATAAGGAAATGTGGAAATAAAATTCTTTCTGCATTTATGATCGGCTTAAAATTATAATACCAACATAATTTCAAAATTCAATTTGATTCTTACAAATCCAAAATGGCGTTATTAAATTTTACCAAAATGAAACACGAAAAACAAAAGACTACACTTTGTCGTCGGTTCTAAGGAATCTTTAAATAATCCTGGCCTGAGTTATATTTTTATAGAATTAGGGTGACAAACGACGAGCTCTCAGTGCATCTGATGTTAAGTGGATGCATTGGCTCATAGACAATCTACATTTACCCTCGATTGCGTTGTCAGCTTGTCACCCCTGAGGACTAAGATGGAATGCCTCTTTTCCAGTAAAAAGGTTCTCCGGTTCTCTACACTCACCATACTAAACTCGGTAGAATTAAGCTGATATTTCACCTGGTATTCTGAGAGAGCGTAGTCGTTCCCCGCTTCAGCCAACCGTGTGCTATTTGTCACCCATAATTTTTAAAAAAACCAGTGTCAAACCAGGACATATACTCTATTCTTCGGTTGCCAAAGCCTCGTTTATTAAAATTAACA
Organism: Parnassius mnemosyne; assembly: GCA_963668995.1. NCBI lineage: Eukaryota > Metazoa > Arthropoda > Insecta > Lepidoptera > Papilionidae > Parnassius > Parnassius mnemosyne. The sequence goes on along the minus strand of CAVLGL010000104.1, from coordinate 8,807,019 downwards.
CGTTAATAACGTGCCCCCCTCTCTCTAGACCTCCATTCGCAACAATTTTTCTACGATAATTTATCTGTTATAGCCGCAACTATTTATTTGCGGTTATAATATCACCCCAGTATACAATAACGCGATAACTTTAACTACGTACCATCACTAAATCACGTACGAAGGATTATCGTTCAAGGTTTTTCCTATAACGTGTAAACTGCAGAAAAAAACGCAGGTCACTCATTGTTTCTAAGCGTGTAACGTACAAGCGTGATTGTTGACGTGTCTCTATGCTCACTATAAAATACCTACTAACATACGCATACATTAAATGAAACTTAATTTTTACGGATTACATCGCGTTTAATTTTTACTTTTTTAATTTCCGACGTTTCGGGTGCTTTACAGCACTCATGGTCACGCGGGAGACTGACCATGAGTGCTGTAAAGCACCCGAAACGTAGGGAGTTAAAAAAGTTAAAATTAAACGCGATATAATCCGTAAAAATTAGTTTCATTTAATGTGTAGTCTTCGCGTAAATATAAGAAAACATTATACTCAAACATTTTTTTTAATTAGCAATGGCGATTCTAAAGAAATGATTATAAAGAAATGTATTTTCTGGTTATTGTCATCAAACTATTACATCATAAAAGTCCACTGCTGTACATAAGCCTCTTCTATAGAGCCTCCTCATAAGGAAGATATTTGCCACAGTTGCCACGCCGGTTGGCAACCGCAGTTTTTTTTATTCAGCTGTTATTAGGAAGCCCAATTCGTGGTTCAGTTTCCCTCTGTCGCCTCATTCGACATCCGCGGGATGATATGGGGTGGTGGATATTCTTACACCGCCACTACACAGTTAATTACACGGTCACTGTCAAGATATTACAAATCATTCAATAACCTTCATGCATCATAAGTGAAAAAAAAAAAACGTTTGTTTTGATGAAACATTATTAGCAAAGTATAACGTGAAGTAACTATAATCATCTATAATTCTCATCACTATGCATGCTTCTTATTCCTTACTTAGGCAAGAGTCCACGCTGCTTCCTTAACAAAACTGAATGTTTTCTTGTAACATATATTGAAAAGAAACTTCAATTTCACGGGTTCGGATCCCACACGGAACAAGTATTTGTATGGCCTACAATTCATTGTTCCGGGTCTGGATGTATGTCCTTATGCAATTTGTGTATGTCAACTGCCTTTTTTAATAGAATAAGGGTGACAAGCGAGCACACAGTCCATCTGATGGTAAGTGGTTGTTGTGACCCATAGATATCTACATCTATCTTCGATTACGAATCGTAATGCAGATGCGTTGTCACCCGTGAGGATTAAGATGAAGAAACACAGCAGCGTTATGCTGCTATTTTACGTTGGTATTCTGCGAGAGCGTGATCCTTCCCCGGTCGGGCCGACCCATTCGTGCTGCAGCTATACTACTAATATAGCTGTAGCATCGCTTAATCACGTAAAAATGCCTCCACGATACAGGAGAAAATCCTAGTGTGGTGGTAAGGTTATTAAAAAAAAGAGGCACAGACACGCCACAAACTACACATAATCATGACACAGAAATAGTAGGCATTAATTAGTACTTAACATGACTATTTATTCATTCTTTCATAAATTGTCTTATTGGGGATATTTGTCATAGTTGCCAAGCTTTGCTTACCGGTACAAGTCTGCCACTTGAAAACCCTTCTTCTCCATCGATAGTTGGTTATTTGAGTTATATGGCCGGAACAATTGCCACTTCATCTTACTGATCCGCATACGCCCAGCTAACGACCAAAGAGTATATTTCGATAATATCTCGTCAGTCTGAGAGAGATAAGAATGGCTCTCCAGCAGCTTTAAAACGACAAAAAGTGTGAGGATTGACTTACAGCGAAACTTGTGAAAGCGAGTGAAAAACAGGTAACTAACAAATTTAAGAACTTTAAAAATCTCTTCCACTCCGTCCTACATCATGGCCCTACTCTGAAGGCTTAAAGCAGACGTGCGGCGGTCTTGTTCTTAACGAAACGCAATAACGTTCCAACGAAGAGCAACAGACTTAATTCATTGGGCGACGTCTGGTTGACTGTCGGTGTATCGAAGTGCTGGAGTGTTTGTACAGTAAGGCTATGATGGCTATCCGAGTACAGAACCAGAGTACGAACCTGTACAACTGCAGAGAAGTTTAAGACAGGGTAACGTTATATTCCCGAAACTCTTCATCGCTACATTCGAAGACGTTTTCAAGCTACTGCACTGGCAAGGTCAAGACAAGTTTCAACTTATAAAAGTTGATTAAATCGCAAGTACGCGAGTATTATATAAGTATTTGCGTTTATGTATCGTGGAATGCAGTGGAACGGCACTACGTGGTCATAAACCATGTCGACCGTCAAATTAAAGTACTTCAAGTAATTATTACTTGAATTAGACTTTATGAATGGATGAGCATTATACTGGGAAGATAGGTTCCCATGTGTTACGTATATCATATAGTCGTTTTTACGTGGTAGAGCCATGCTAGAGCTATATTGTGGTCGCAACACGAATTAGTCGGCTCGTCCGTTGTAGGACCACGCTCTCACAGAATACCAGCGTAAAATAGCAGCTCAAATCTGCTGTGTTTCGTATGCTGAGTGTAGAGAACCGGAGAACCTGTTTACTGGAAACGACGCATTCCAACGCACGACTTGACAACGCATCTGCATTTTGATTGCATTAGATGCATTTGATTTTGAGGATAAATGTAGAAGTCTACGGGTCACACAGCATTCACTTACAATCAAGTGGACTGTGTGCTTGCTTGTCACCCTTATTGTGTAAAAAAATAATCCGTCTGGCTCATTGGACAAAGTACCTGATTATAATAGACCTGGGTACTTAAACCAGGCGATCCTTAATTTGGGCGAAAACACATACAAGCAATTATTCGGAAAGTAGCTGCCGCAGCCCTTGAAAACATACAAACATTTTCATACTAAGTAGGCCAATGCAATATCAATTCTGAGGACTAAGACGGAATGTCTCTAATTATTATGTTTCTTTTGCCCTTACACCGGAACACACTAGTTTGTGCATTGCCGTTTGGCGGCAAACGTAGGTATGGAAATGGGATATATGGGTACACCGAGAACTTAGTAAACAGTACAACAATTATTACTGGGTTATACATGACGTTGTGGCGGCGCTGTCGTCGCGCCACAAGCGAAACACATCGAAACCTAAATCGCACTAACAAAGTTCCGAAGTTAAAGCAGCATATATAGAATAGCTCCGAACTACCAATCGGAGAGTTGGCCGCTCCCCGGGCTTAACACCTTGCCCGGCGGGAGATCTCCCCTTTTCCTTCCACCCGCCACAACGTCCACGTAACGTAGACGTTAGCGTATTTGTCTATGCGCCGCCGACTTTTCGGTTCGAATCCCAGTCAGAGTCAGCGTTTGTACAAAAACACATTGTGTTTTTTTAGATGTGTTATGTATGTTCGCGTTTATATGATGTCGCTTCCTGACCTATCACCGATCTTATCGCATAGTCGCATAATGTCCTCCAGACCGAATTTCGGTCACGGCGGCCAACCTCAACGGAGACTTTCCATCAGCGCAGGACAGGATTATAATGCCCAAGTGTATGCGCAAGCACAGGTGCACTCTATTTCCTCATTCTCATAGTCCGATGGGACGTTTAACCGACACGACCGGAGAGATATCAGGCACAAGACCAACGGCTTTCCGAGGCAAGGGGGTGAGACACCGCCATCAAACCGACTCCGGGCAGTACTGAGAATTTCTTGACGGAAAAACTCAATAACTGATTTTTTGGCCCGACCCGGGATTCGAACCCGGGACCTCATGATCAGCAGTCGCGTTCCCGAAACCACTAGACAAACGAGGCCGTTATTCAGGGCTTTAAACATAGGCAGTCCGCGAATGAAGGAAATGGACTACTTCATTTCATAATATGAATTTGTAATGCATTCAATACTAATTCAAATGTGTCTACTACATTCAGTTTAGTACAAAAATTATACTATGAACAAAGGAAAAAGACAGTCCAATCGTCCTTGCTGCCATCAAAACCAAGTCGGTACTTAAGAAGCTAGATCTTAAAAGCAAAATATTTTTAAGCCTATTTCATTTACCTAATACATAACTGATATTACACACAAATTAATCTGAAATGCGTCATTCCACACTTGTAGAATGTAGTGTAGTGTATGGAACATTCATTGATTTGTTCTGGTCTATTGGAAATAAGGAAGTGAACTATTATAAATGAGTGGACTCTATATCATTGAGCGGTTTTTTTTAGTACAGGAAAGCAACCGTCGCTGGGTCAATGTGTATGAACTGTATGCACATGTTGATTTTTTTTTTTAATTTGTCGTACGAGCCGATCTAAAGCGATGTTTTCCTTCACCACCGAACACGTGATAAATCAGTACATAATGCATTTAATAATGTTGTTGATGCTACGTTTTTTTTTTTTTTTTTTTATAGGAGAGGGGGCAAACGAGCATGCGGCTCACCTGATGGTAAGTGACTACCGCCGCCCATGAACAACCGCAACACCAGGGGAATTGCAGATGCGTTGCCGGCCTTTTAAAAAGGAGTAGGCTCTTTTCTTGAAGGTCCCAAAGTCGTATCGGTCAGGAAAAATCCCTGGTGGTAAACTATTCCACAAGAAAGTTGTGCGAGGAAGAAAACATCTTCTAAATCGCACAGTGGTGGACCGCCAATCATCCAGATGGTGTGGATGGTATCGGGAGTTCTGCCGATATCATGCTACGTGGCTCTCCAATGCTGAATTTCTTGTTTTTAATTTCATTGTTTAGACATGTCATATATATATATATATATATATATATATATATATATTATATATATATAAAGAAATGTCTACTCTGTCTGACTATGTTATCCCGGTGTGCGTCCGTCACACACGTGGCGCTCTCACCTGTCGGCTCGCACCTGCCTTTTACCCCAATTGGTAATAAACCCTCTGCCGACACAATCCCCTAGTGCAGTCCGTTTTTAGACTGCATTTTCGTATTTTGATTCTACGTAATATAACACTGTAGAGGTGCATTAATCAAACAAGTTGCGCGTTAAATGTGTAATGTTGGGTAAAACGTATTCCAAAACCACGTCACAGACCAGTTTAAATACTTCTATTATATAACGTATGTACCGTAGACAGAGATAGTGACTTGGCAGTTCTATTCCGTTTTGTAAAAATTCGAAATATTTTCAAGATAAATTAACAATGAGTCTTTATCTGACTGATAAAGTGACTTACGTAATGTAAAGACTATTTTGTATCTTTCCGGGAATAGAGAAAGCGGCGGCATCTTTTTTTTCTTTGCTAAAGGTGTTGTTATTGTTAATAATTCCCGGGGGCGATAATGGGCATACTTATTTTATTAAGAGTTTCCTGTTTTTATTATTCTTACTTTATTTATGTATTTATGGAAAATACAATTGATACTCCATCATCATTATCATTACAGACCTTCACAAGTCCACTGCTGAACATAGGCCTCCCCCAATTAATGCCTTTGTGGCATTCATTGGGTCGGCACGGTCCTGAGTCACCTGCATCCATCGACTTCTTATTTGATACTCAATTAAATTAAATTTGGCAATAAAAATGGGCTTTATTGAAAACGACATTAACCAGAAATTGCCTGAATTATGATATGGGGAGATTTTTTAAAAAAGTGTACCTAAGTTAAAATGAAGGTTCTAATCTTTTATGCATTTTTTTCAATGTGTCGTTGAATTCATAAAATATAATTAGTTGATTTTTTTTAAATATTTAATATATTTGAATTACTGCTATAAATTAATATAAAGTTTATAAATTATTAAGATTAATATATAAAATAATATAAAGCGGGTTCAATGAAAAGCATATTTTTATTTATATAATATATGTTTATAGATAAAAAAATAAACATTTTCTTCTGACAACGGAATGAAAAATTAAAATAATCGTATGTTTATATCCTCTAACTAACTTGTTGACTAATCAGTTGCGTGTTTTTCTTTGTAACTGTTTAAATAGCCGTTTATTACGGTTTTGTCAAATAATTTTACGGAATAACAAACTTGTTGTCTTCATAACAAAAATTAAAATATTGTTAACTGAACATGAAAGCGAAAATAAACCCTTACTTTTGGATTTTTTTTAGTGGGACAGTTGATCATTGGAACGTTTACGATAGTCAGTGAGGTCTCTGATTACAATGAAAGATTTTTTGCCAATTTTAATTTCTTTACAAACATATTTAAATAATTTTGCTCAGTTAAATATATTAACTAGGAAAACTAAATAATCTTATTTAATGAAAACAATACAAAGCTTAAACTATTACATATTATATTTTATTTAGATTTGCCAATGTATCTGTAAGATATCGTATCTTCTTCTCTCTTAGTTCCTTTTTCAGTACGACATTCTCTTTTACCAGTAGTACATCTGCTGATATCGTGACGTAAGTATAAATTTTCTAATTCGTTTTCAATTTTATGATTCTTTAAAGTTACTTTACGCTTTCTTATTCAATGTTTTTTTTTATTTCTCAGACATGCAGGTTACCTCCACTAGCAGTTATATCAATAAAATAATGCAAGAATTTATGAAACCATTATCTGGCTGATCGTAAATTGTTATAATTAAGTACTTAAAATGGGAGAAATTTCTAAATTACCTTAAAAAGGGCTGCTAGTCACTGGAATGTATTTTGTGTTCACACATACTCGTCCTTAATGTAGCACTTGTCCACGAGTATTACCAAATCGTTATGAGGGGTAGCCAATGATATGTTTGTAAAATTGTAAACGAAAAATCTTTTATCTAATTTAGTATATTTTCTTCAAACCATTTAAACTCGCGTTTATCACGGGAAATTTCCACCCGGTAAAATTCTGAGACTTCGATTTAAAAAAATAAGTTAAAACAAATTTGTTGTTTTACTTAATTGTTTTATAGGTTTTTCGAAAATAATATAGCTTTTTAGTACAGATAAATACAAAATCCATAAAGATTTAAAACGTACATATTATTGGATCGATTTGTTACACAGCAAGCACGTCGTTCGTGTTTCATTTTATCTTTGCGATACGTTTGACTGAGTTTACTTTACTGAAGTTATAAATTTACAAGAACAGAGACATCTGTGTAGCGTAACACATATACATATTATCATCATATACATGTTATCGAAGCCTTTACCCACAGGTAAAATTATTCAGTCGATTGCATTAAGTAGTTTTTCATTAGGTACCCCGCAAGGGTCGGTCCTCGGTCCTTTTTTTTGTCTCGTCGGCTTAAATCATTGCCATACGTTAGTTAAAAAAGGATAGTTGCTTAAAATGCATCGCTAAAGTTTCAAAATTCTCTCATATAACTCGGCATTATAAACAGGTTCGTTTCATACAATTTTTTTTATATAAAAATTGTATAAACACACGAGCTACATCACAAGATGTAGCTCGTAGAGGGCTTAGGATATTGGCCAGTCCAAAATGTTTTGGAGCAATAGAGCATTTATCAAAAACAATAGAACTCAATAATTTTGTCAAAATGGTACTTATAAAAAATTCGAATAACAACTTGTAAAAACAACCTATTGTATATGAATTAGCTTGCTAAGTTTTTAATGATATTGCTGAACTAAAAAGTATACAATTTTAAGCTTTAAAACAGCGCAGGGCATACATCCTTGTTTTTATTTATAAATAAGGACGGATCATTAAAATGTGTTATTATAATAATAGAGGTCGGCTCGTTACAATAATAATGATGCGGAAATGTAGACAAATTGTTTTTCATAAGAAAAATTTCAGTATAATATTTATAAGACAAAGGACGGATAATTAAGTTCCATAATAAATTGGTATTTTGTCAGTTAATAATCATAAGTACTCGCGTTCGGATTTATTAATTGTTTAATCTTTCGTGATCGTCTTAATTCTATAAACAGTACGTTTTACAAATCAAATTATTAGCGCATTACTAGTGTTATACATGAAATTCAAGACGAGTGTTTGAAAGGATCCTGATCTTGATTCTGAAGGAAGCCTTTAACAGTGTTTCCAAGAATAATGAATAGATAGAAGAAGCCGATGTGTCACACATCTCAATTCAAACCCATGCTCATCACACTGATGCTGATCTGCGAGCGCAGAGCTGTCACTGGCATATGTATGTAATGTTGCTCCACAAATACACCACTCTGTGAAATTTGATTAAGCGCTTTAGTGTAGATTTCACGACATCAGTCATTCGCCTGAATCTTGTCCGTTAATTATTAGAGTTCACGTGAAAGTGAGAGTGGTCACTCTAGAAAAAGTAGATCAAAAAAGTAGTACCACAAGCTCGGCAGTCACGCTTACGACCACAAGACCAAAGAAAGACGCAACTGTCGTGCATTGTAGTTACATCATGAAGGCGTCAGCTGGACCGGGCAGAGATCATGCTGTCACACAATCGAATAACAGCATGAAATATCAGCATAATGCTGCTGTGTTTCGTATGGCGAATTAATCTTTAGACGCGTATTTTAAAATCAACATCGCAATGTTCTTCTATACTCTATTATAATTTTGAAATATTTGGAGGACATATGGCTGCCATATAATTTCCTCGGAGATGTTACACGAAGTAATAAGTAATTACATCATCGTGACGATCGTTCATATAAATTTAAACGTTCTGACAAACGGCGCAATGTCGACAATTGCGTGCAGTGTCGGCGTGGGTTATATCGGTAGCTTTGTTGACTGTGCCATGATGTCATCGGTGTATCTCTGAGCTGAGATGCACTGTTCAAACATGGTGACTGTCGTAAGTGTATTGCTTGACTAATATGCTGTAAAGTTAAGGTAAAACTTACACGAACGATATGCATGACGAGATAAATGTTTAGAACTTAGATCATTTGGCACTATGCCTGTATTACGGAAACTTTTCCTGGTTTGCCTTCACGTATTATTCTTTATGTGTTGTCCTTAACGGGTCACATCCTTTTGCCTCTTTCATTCATCCATCCTCTTTCAAGGAACTTTCAGTACAACTTTATTAAACAAAGACTATAAAAAGGGTTATTATAATATTATTATAGAACAAGATCCCAGGGCCACTAGAAGTCACTTATTTTCTGACGAACGAAACGTGTATGATTGAGTAGTGTTAGTATGTACTATGATCGCATGCCTACCTGCTAGCTTGGCCAGAAGGCCATTTTCCAGGTATCAGGTAATCAAGGCACGTAAAAACTTACCTTACGTTAACTCTTCCAGCTGATTTTTTACGTAAATGTTAGATAATATGTTAAAAATCAGTCTTCAATGCTCTCAGACACTTTCTGTCGGCGGTATCGCTTTGGAGACGCTTTAAAGCCCTCAAAAGATTACTCAATTTCGCTTATATTCTGAAGCTTCATTTTTATATGTGTCAGCTAGACAACTATTTTAAAACGTTTTACAAGAAGGCAGACCGATCCGATCTGATCACGCTCTCACAGAATACCAGCACATAATTTAAAATTTTGTACAACCGACTTCAATATAAATTATTAAGAAAAACTCAAAACTATTGGTTAGACCTTGACCACATGTGAAGCACCAGCTTTCAAATAAAAAAAGAATCGTCGAAATCGGTCCACCCAGTAAAAAGTTATGATGTAACACACATTAAAAAAAAACATACAGTCGAATTGAGTACCGTCTCCTTTTTGAAGTCTATATTATTAAAATAAAAAATACAACCCTCAAAGAGAAACGCTACTAAGCCAAGAACGAACGACATTGTGCCTATTGTACTAATTCAATTTTATCTCTTTCGCGTGAGCTGTACAAATATTGGAATTCAAATGCAAACCACGACGGTGATTCAGTCTGAGACTACACTGTGCAACTTCTAATAACACTTAAGTATTTTATGAAAAGTTTTGACTGTTTATAATGTCAATATAATTTTATTACGGTTTTAGATTGACGGCCATGACGGAGATGTTCAGCTGTGGACTTTGATATGCAGTAATGATGATGATATGAATGACAAGCCAAAATTGCAGTTAATAACTGCAGATAATTTATAGCCACTGCAACCTCTGCAGCCATCTTCAAACACCTTGTGTGTCCTCAGGGGTGTGCTGTCACTTAGATGATTTGTTGCGTAGTCCGTGATAATATTTTTCCACAATTTTTTTTTATAGAATATGGGTGACAATGAGCAACAGTCCAGCTGATGATAAGTGGATGATGCGGCACCTACATCTATCCTCCATTAGGATTCAAAATGTAGACGCATTGTCGCCTGTAAGGACCTAAGATAAAATGCATCGTTACCATCGGCTCTCAGCGCCGCAGTTCATTGCTGGTCACTGCATTACGAAGTCGTCAATGCATATATACGTAGTGAATTTTTACTACTTTCATTTAATTTTTACATCGGTTAACAGAAATAATTGGACAGAAATACCTATCTCTTAATATTTTGAATTACTAATGAAAAGATATAGCAAATCGTTTCATTTCCTTCTTTGAAAATTACATCAGTATCAAAATGTACCTTAAGTCCTACATAATCGACAACCTTGCCCGCTCCGCTAAAACCACCTTGACATGACGCCTTCCGTGGTCACGCTTTAAGTCGTTGTAGGTTTTCGAACTTTACACTTTCTTTATTTGGTGTATTTTGACGTTTATTCTTCTATAATCCAACAAAATCAACAAAACTGATCACAAAAACACGATAACATAACATCGAAAACCGTTGTGGGTTTTTAGCGTTTATTATGGGGAATTGTAACTTTAAGTCATTGGAAAGTTAATGTGCCATATATGTAAGTACAGAAAAAATTATGTGTTTGTTGTCGTTAAGACCACAAACACATAATTTTTTCTGCTGCAGCTATAATGTGGTTGACTACGAATTGGTCGGCTCGGCCGGATAAGGACAACGCACTCACAGAATATCATCGTAAAATAGGAGCTAAATGCTGCTGTGTTTCATCCCTAAGTGACAACGCATCTGCATTTTGATTCTTAATCGAGTAAAAGTTCCTGCAAAAGTAAAAGCTGTTGTTTCGGATATGCCTAGAATATTTCGACTGAACAACAATAACTTAACATATATCTAAAAAAGCTTACTTTAAATCTAAAACCAACAAGTGGGAACAATGTCAAAAAAGTGCAGTTATCGGGTTATTTATGAAGTATTTCAGATATTCTCTGCTGAAACAATTATATAGTAGTTATAATAGTAGTATTTTCAGTTAAAAATTTTAAATGAGAAGGAGTGGATTATGTTCTTGTAGAGGAACACTAATAGAATTCATAGTTCTCATTGTGATGAACCGCTTATTTATGAAATTTTTTCTTTCTGGTCTACACCAAAAAATGAATTTGTCATTTTTTGAATGAGCAAGGCCTTACCTCAAGTTTTGCAAGAGAGACTTCGACAAAGCATACTAATCAGTTTCAACAAAACATCCGCAGTTTACCTCGATAAGGTAGTCTGTCTATATGTAGAGTCACTTAGGGCCTCTGCTCACAGACGTCACGGCATGGCACGGCGTGTCAAAGGATTTTTTCATGGACAAAAGATTATCGACCTTATTTTAATGAAACGCGTAAGTTATTTCATGTTGTTAAAGAAATGTGGGTTCTAAGTAATTGATACAAGGTTTTTCCTAGCCTCTTGGTTGCTGCGACAATCTCAGCGCCCGGTACGCGATCGTGTCTTGAAATCAATCCCGAGGCATGCTAAACAAGTGTTTGGCATGCCACAGGATCCTTCGGCATGACGCTAGATGCCATAGTATCGTTCGGCATACCGAAGTGGGCCTTGCCACGCCGTGCCATGCCATGCCGTGCCGTCTGTGAGTGCAGGCCCTTATAAATATTTAATTGTCGCCTACAACATTATCTAAAATGGTTCAATAACGAGTGTTGTTGTAATTATGAGTTGTACGTGGATGTGACTTTTCAATTTCTAGCCGTCACTGCTTCCTTATAATAAATAGTATAATTTGAACCGTATATTATACTTATTAATAAGATGATGTTAGCTTTTAGGAGTTCTGTGTCTTTATTACGTTTGCATTTTTAGCTGTCTAGTAAACTATAGTTAAAGTTATTCCAATGAATAGTAAAAATCATAATAGGACACAAGAATAAAAGGCTTTTATGCAGTTCACATTTGCAAAAGAAATATGTTAGCTTTAGCTTTGATTCGAAAATCAATATTGCCCTTACCGAACGTTCCTGGTACGATTCAAACTGGTGCTCTCACTGAACGTGCTCGCACGCGATCGAAACTAAATGTATTACGATATAATACTAATTATGAATGGAATGCATTCATAATTATACTTGTAATTATTTATACACCCAATACATCTATTACAGTAGCTATTTATACAGTAATGACAGTAATGTCATGCGGGCGACACGAAGACAGAGACCCTGTGAGATATCTTAAATGTTTAGTGTTGTGACCATGCGTCTAATGGTTAATATCGATACAGTATTTTGTCGATACTTCATACTGTTGCAAATTTTTTCAAAAAGCACGGTCCTGAGTCTTAGAGCCAGCTGAGAACAGCCTGAGCTGAGCTTGCATCAGACCTAGGGCCCTTCTATATTTCTCTTACCGGTACGAATTTTTTTTTTATAAAATAAAGGTAACAAACGAGCACACAGTCCACCTGATGGTAAGTGGTTGCTATGACCTATAGACATCTACATTTATCCTCAATAAAGAATCAAAATGCAGATGCGTGAAGACTGAGATTGAATGCCTCTTTTCCAGTAAAATGTCTCTCCGGTTCTCTACACTCACCATACGAAATACAGCAGTGTTAAGCTGCTATTTTACGCTGGTATTCTGTGAGAGCGTGGTCCTTCCCCGGTCGAGCCGACCCGTTCGTGCTACAACTATACTACTAATATAGCTGCAGCATGGCTCTGCCACGTACAAAACGCTTGCCAGTCGAGACCCTTTCTTCCCCATCGGTTATCAATGTATTATAATAAAAATTGATTAACAGCTTCAATGCAAGATTGTGATAAGAGATTAAAAGTTATTTATCAGGATTGTTTATTCTTTACTAAACTAAGAGTACTTTCGAATGAATAGCTATAAAAAGGGTTTTAGCATATCGACGTGATTCCTCTAGCATCCCTATTTGTTAAAACAGGGGAGGCAACATCAAGGTTGTTAAATGACCTCGCGTCGTCTCTGAATTAATGGAGCTGACGTAGAGGCGCATTATTTGCAGCGTCCGACGCATAGTGCCCCAACCCGTCGCCCGTCGCCTATTGTTGATATATCTATCAAATTGTTGTTGATAGATTTACGTTTACCATCTCCAAAAAAGCCATTATGGATTTTATTGCTCTAGCTATATGGGAACACGGAAACAACGTCTAGTATATTTCTTACAAATCTCATTATGTCGGTATTTTTAGTAGATATTCTTATAGTAATAAAATAAGTGCTGCTCGCATGACAAAATCCATAATTGCTTATTGTATTTTACTCGGATGTTGTATTTTCTACCGACTTCATAAAGAGGAGACTGTACTCAATTCGACTTGTTTTTTTTTTAAATGTGTGTTACCTCATAACTTTTTTCTGGGTGAACCGATTTCGATGATTCTTTTTTTATTTGAAAGCTGGCGCTTCACATGTGGTCCCATATAAATTTGAACAAGGTCTGACCAATAGTTTTTGAGTTATTCTTAATAATTTATATTGAAGTCGGTTTGACAAAATTTTTAATTTTAAATGATGAATTAAGAGTGATAAACAAGCACGCAGTTCACTTGATAAGAGCATACCGAGTCCCATAGATACATACTTACATGACTTACATAAAAGTGCTGAAACTGCTGAAAATAGACCTAACTTATATATTGTTGCATAAGGGGAATATTTGCCATAGTTGACATATTTGGCAGGCGGGTTGGCAACCGCAGGTTTTTTTTTTTAATTTTTTGTCGTTATTTCGAAGACGCTGCTGCTCATCTCGTAGTCTTTTCCCTCTATCGCCTTTTACGACACCCACGCGATTATATATAGGCTAGTGGATATTCTTACATCGAAACTAACACCGTCGTAAAAAAAGAAAAACAAAACTATCGTCACCATTGATAGTTTTTTTTTTTTAAGTTAAGTCAAATATCTCTTGAGAAATGTTATGAACATGTAATCGACGCCTTTGATCTTCGCACATTGGTTAAAAATACGTATGCACTAAGCCACTATCTGACTCACCGATTTATTCTCTGTATTTAACATGTTTGTATTTTCCGTGTGACCTCTGTGGCTTTTAGTTTATCAGTGGTCTAATGTGTGCCATAGCAAGGTCTCGGAAGTTCCAATACAGGCAAAAAAGACAATTTGTTTCTTGTTGTATATCGACTTGTAATTACGTGCTCTCGATTTTATGCAGGGTACACATAAGTCCGTCTTATTACAAAAAAGTGGTTTATTGATAGTCTTGGGTTTAAGGTATAGTTTAAGGTAAATCCTTCTAAATATAGAAGTCCCTTAGACGCTGCCCAATCTTCGCGAAATTTGACATTTACAAATTACATACCTTACATTTTCGTTCGTGTATTTCCGCGGGACTTCTTTCGTGAAACAGGTACTAGTTTAAAACTGAGACTAATCATAAACAACAATTTTATAACAAGGACGTAAGTGGTTTTCATGGAGACAATTTCTCTATTGAGAGCGAAATCATCACAGCTTCATATCATATATAAAAACAGTCTAGAACATTAGCACTAACTGTCCATTAGATGTTCTAGAACTTTTTAAGGTTTTAAACATTAATAAAGGGACGGGATAAGTTGACTGAAGACATAAAATATGTTGATCACACTTGTACCTCATTGTAATCCAAGAAACAATTGAAAACAATCATATAACATTCAAACCAATAACTTGTATAGGATTCGAAACCGTCCAAGGCGGTAATAGTTAATCGTGGCTATTAAATTGTTACTCGCAAATAAATCCAGTCGTTGTAGCCGCAATTACAAAATGATCGTGAGCTCGTGACATAAACGGTACCGGAAGATCGCATCCGTTTGGCAGCGATTCAACAATCCAAATATAGCATGAAGTGTCTATTAATAAATGAATCTACGGATACGGAGACATTCAGTTTCTCCCCATTTTTTCATAATGTACACAGTCGTGTCGAGTTACTTTTCATTTTTAAAGACTTTAAAAAAGAAGCTCTGATTGGGGGCATCCGCGACTTATTGCCACCACCAGGGCGGCGACTCTTAGGAATGAAGTGAAATATTTGAGAGATGCATGTCAGGGAAATTAATTAGTTAAGAAAGTTTTTTTTCTATAATACGAGTAATATTTTACATAAATTGGATCATAAATGAACAAACCAAACTACGGATGTTCCAGAAGTAGAAAAATGTGCAAAAAATTAAAGAATAAACCACTGATGCTTTTTATTTAGGGTTGTCACCTTTTTTTGACAAATTTAATATAGTATTTTTTCCAAAAAGATACAAAAATATAGTATTTTTGGGAAATTCAAGAAAAAAGTACACATTTATTTTTAATCTTTAGGTATATTTATATATTTGTTATTGGCTTTAAATCTGAGCATTTTAGATTGATATTAAAATAAACTAACAATTCATTTTTAATTAAATTAATACATGAACTATTTCTTTCTTCTTTTTATTTTACTTTCATGACGCAGTTTTTTTTTCGTAAAACTTACTTGTTCCAGACTTCCAGTCACAGTTAAGCGCGACAGTTAAATTAGGGATAAAAAAATTTTAGTACTATATTATTTTTCTATAATATTATTAGTACCTACCATTGACTGAAATATTGTACGATACTAAAATATATTATAGTATGGGTGGCAAGTGGCAACCCTTATTGTATTATGTATTTATATAATATTCTAGAGCGGATAAACTTTTATTTGAAACGTTTCTTCTCAATTATATGATATTGTGTAACTAAAAACTTCACCTTAGTTCTAAATAGCGACATCTAGTGAGTGGAAGATTATTAGGCCTCAGTCGACTGTATTTTTTTTGTATGTCACTATTGTGAGCAGATTAATGATTATCTTTTATTAAACAGGTTATACCTTGTTCAAATTAAATTACATAAAATAAAATAAAAACATGAATAAAGAAAAAATTCCACTCCTAGGGTAGAGTTTTAAAAAATAGGGAATGAAGTTTTATTTTTAATATATTTACGAAATCCTACTCGTAGGTGTTACCTCTAGCTTGTGATATTGCCTAGTTGCCCCAAGTATTCATTGACTCTTGTATGCATATAGAAAATATATTTACTATAATGACCGTCATTTTGGCGCGAGTGAAGAGCGTTCGGCAGGTTTTTCATTTACTTTCTTTATGTGTGCTCATGTAGGCATTATATTTTTGTGTCTTGTCTCATGGCCCTTATTTTTAATTGTGTAGTAGTAATATTACACTTTACATTTTAAGGGTTTTTTCCTAATAAATTAACAATCAAATATGTATGTAACACGATGTTTCTTAATTTATTTATTTTACATGGACGTGCTTATATTAAGACATAACTTATAATGATTATGCAAATGGTTTTTCAAAGCTAACGAAGCATGAAATATAAATGCAACTCTATTCAACATTCACGTGCTACAATACAATATCGAGCACTAGGTGACGTAAGACTTTTTATAACATTAGAAAAGAGCCCACTTAATAATAAGTAACGCCTGCAACCCAAAGATTTCTGCAGCCAACTAGAGACAGAGTTTCTACGTGAGAAATTAAAAATGTTGTACAACCGACTTTAATATAAGTCATTAAGAATAACTCAAAAACTATTGGTCGGACCTTGATCAAATTTATATGGGCCTACATGTGAAGCACCAGCTTTCAAATAAATGAAGAATCACCGAAATCGGTTAACCTGGAAATAAGTTATGAGGTAACAGAAATTTAAAAGAACAGTTGAATTGAGTACCTCCTCCTTCTTGAAGCCGGTTAAAAATGAATCAACTTCTCTAGTGGAAGAAGAGCATATCTACCAATACAGACTCCCAAGCAGAAGACCTATTAACTACTAACAGAAAGGAAACAATAAAGAAATGAAATATAACGCCAAACCTTAATTATCGGTGATAGAATATGGAGACTCAGCCTAAGGCTTGACCGAAAATGGTCACCGGTATTGCAACGCGTTTGGTATTCACTCTGAGTGACTACGACACAGAACCTAGACGCCTAACGCTCCGCCCCGCTACAAAATTGTCACTCAGTGTTTATAATAATAAACTAAAATAATAATGTTCTCCAGACCAAATTTCGATCAAGGCGGCCAGTTTTAGACCGCAAGTTTAAGGCGGTATAGACAGGATTATAGTGCCCGAGTGTATTAGTATTAGTAAAGAATTATAGTGCGCAAGCACAAGTGCTTTCTCTATTCCCTCACTCTTATAGTACGGTGGGAATGTAACCCGACACGAGCGGAGAGAGATCAGGCGCGGGACCAACTGCTTAACGTGCTTTCCGAGGCACGGCGGTGAGACACCAACTTCCAAACTCGGGGTTGCTACTGAGAATTTCTTATCCCGATATCCTTACCTATACACTTATCCCGACCCGGAAATCGAACTCGGGGCTTCAAGATTACGACGATTAGACCAACGATGCTACTATCAGTGTCTATACTAGACTTATTAATCGGCATCGGTAGGCAACAAATTAACCCCGCCAACTTTAACTGTTATAACGTCATAAATCAGTTAAACTTATAGCGAAGCTGGCCTTACGTTAATTCACTGCTATACGTGTGTCTACATAAAAGGCATGAAGCATTGTCGTGAATAAGAAACGTCGAGTTAATTTAGTGGTTATTGCCGACGACGATAAAATAAATTGCTTACCTTGTCAAAGCGTTTCAATTTAAATTTTATTAACATTGAAAATACTCTAAATTTTGCAAACCATCTACCACTGTTTTTCTGATGGTAAATGGATCTTATAGCCCATAGACATCTACATCTATCCCCAATAGAATCACAATGCAGATGCGTTATCACCCCTTAGGACTAAGATGGAATGCCTGGCTTCCAGCAAAAGGGGTCTTCGGTTCTCTACACTCACCATACGTAACACAGCAGCATTGAGTTGTTTTATTGCGCTGGTATTCTGTGTGTTGTACGTATCTATTAGGTATGTACATATGTATAACCATACCATACCATTACAGACTGAACATAGGCCTCTCCCATAGATTACCTTATTGTACTAGCTTTAGCTCAAACCTTTATCAGCTCATTAAAATCCTGCTGGCCATCAACTTCTACTATTGACAAGATTTATTGTAATAACTAAGCTGGGCAGACGCACTCCACTGCATGTTTTCTGTCGAGGTATTTATTTCTGTTCTTCATAAATATATGGGTTAAGGAACTTGCAATTCGCCTACATATTATAAAAACTTGCTTACATTAGCAGTATTCATTAGCAGTGTGAAATTGATTCAATCTTCCTATTCTTTTTTAAATTTCATTTATTTCAGAGACATGTTACAATAAGTTGTTACATTATAACTTTAGGATCATTAATGTCTTTAACCGGTATCGGCGTAAAAATACACACAATAAATAATTCTTAGCTTTTTAAATCATTACAATGTCATAAATAAAGATATGAGATAACTTAAATGTCAATAAAATAGCACTTATTAACAAATTGTAGAGTATAAATAATCAAGTTTCAATTATTATGAACAGTAATAGCATACATAAAATATTAGAGAAACATTGACATTTTTGATATTTACATCTGTTTACTTTCAACTTACATAAATATTTCCTTTCAACAGATGAACGTCCGCGTGACGACGATGGACGCGGAGCTGGAGTTCGCGATCCAGCAGACGACGACCGGCAAACAGCTGTTCGATCAGGTCGTCAAGACCATCGGTCTGCGTGAGGTCTGGTTCTTCGGTCTCCAGTACACCGACTCGAAGGGTGACCTCACATGGATCAAGCTATACAAGAAGGTTAGTGGCATTTTGATTTATAAACATGTTTGTAGGATCATTAAATAAATAACATTTCAGTAAACATATTTTCTAATAATTGACACATTCTTAATAATGTGGATACAAAAGCAGGTACTTCAATAGGGCCAATTTTACGTTATCTACGAAATTATAGTAACGCAAAACACGTTGAACGCGTGATAAGGCCGCCAATTGTACCTTTAAATATATTTTTTTTCATTCTTTCATATGTATTTCTGGTGTACAATAAAGTATATTTCATTTCATGTTTTCCGTAAAATGAAAATTTGTAAATTTGTGAAAAAAAAATCAAAGTGACGATGTACAAACGATAAAGAAGTATTAGTGTATTTAATTCATCTTAGGTTAATAGATTTCAAATAAGTAGCAATATATCTTAGAGAGATTTCGGCTGTTGTTATTGAAAATTAAAAAGAAAAATGTGTAAAGGTCGTCTAAGTGGCGACTAATAAAAAAATAAAATTGTGAAGATGTCATAACAGGCAGGCAGCCAACAATAGTATCAGTTGTTCCTTTAAATATTGATATAATGCAATTTTTAAAGGTTTCCAACAACTACATTCCTACTGAAAATACCGTATTTAGATTAAAATGTAGGAACATACTACTATTTATAATTATTTGTTCAGCCCAATTACTAACGCATTAGCAACGTATTCACCTTCTACAGTTGTGTTAACGGTTACATTATAAAGGCGCCGGCTGCAGGCCCCGCGAACGAATCGCACTACGCAATAAGATTATTTTTAGCGGGACTCGCCAAGTTCAAGTTTGTTTGTTCCGCGCACCGATTTGTTGGTTAACAAGCCGAATGCGTTATGATTTACGACCCGCTTGAGTTGCTGCAGTTCCCATTCGTGCGCCGCTAGTTATTTTCGGTTCAATCGTCCATTATATTAATGTGTTCCGTGAGATAACATCTGTGGAATAATTCTTTTTTTTTTTTAAATTGGCGATATCATTGAGGCCTTCGGCTTGCAACAGTATCATCATCATCATCATTACAGCCTTTCATAAGTTCACTGCTGAACATAGGCCTCCCCCAAGGAATGCCACAAAGCACGGTCCTGAGCCACCTGCATTCATCGACTTCCTGCATGTCTTACCAGGTCGTCACTCCATCTCGTGGGGGGTCGCCCGACACTTCGCCTACCGGTACGAGGCGGCCACTCAAGAACCTTTCTTCCCCATCGGTTGTCGGTTCTTCGAGCTATATGGCCGGCCCACTGCCACTTCAGCTTACTAATCCTTTGGGCTATGTCGGTTACTCTGCTTCTACTGCGGATATACTCATTTCTAAGTTTATCACGCAGAGAAACCCCGAGCATAGCCCTCTCCATAGCTCGCTGAGCGACCTTGAGCTTCCTCATACGGCCAGCAGTAAATCCTACAACAGTAAATCCTACTTTATTTGTAACTAGGAACCCTCCCCGGCTTCACCTGGATAGGATCTATCAATGTGGCGTTATTTGGATTTATTAAAGAACATGTATGTTATCATTTTTTTTTAAACAAAAATGTTCCTATTTTTTTGTATAAAATAGCCCACATCCTTTCAGGCATTGCTCTCTCTCTCTGTCTATCTATTCATAAACTTTCATCACGATCGGTTCAGCCGTTACAAAGATTAGCCCAGACATACAAACAATTTAAAAATGATTTTTTATGTCTTAATATCATGCAAATATACCTAAGCTTAAGAGAAGCCAGTCATTTCATTATTACAGACGGACACTTAAATTTTATTTATATATGTATAGATTTACTTGTAAAATCTTTGTAATTAATAACTAGTGTGAGATGTATGAGTATTATATATACGTTCTTACGTCTACCACGATTTGATCCTCTTGATGGCATGACTGAGACGGCCTCGCATATTTTTTTTATAACCATTGATGTTATATATTATATTTTTATAACTATCAATTTGTTAGTTTGTATTGTCTTATTGCGACTCCGTTAAGCCTGTTTTACTACAAAAATTACGGGAACAAGCGTATAGGAATACTTATCACATGCATCCTCTGTATCCAAATGAATCTTATATTACTATATGAACATTAACATTGGCATAGAAATGTTTCAAGAATTGCTTGTTATTCAACATGCAACGCGTTTCCGTCATTTTGTTTTCGCTCATTGACTTCATTGTGAATTTTTCTACTTATCCTCCGACATTGACCCGCTAAAGCAATGCCAACGGGCATGACTGTCGCATGTAGCACAGCACTTAACCCCCATATTTTATCATCGAGGACGGCGACTTACAAATTCGTCACTTAAAAAAGCTTCATGAATATTTACAAAGGTCGATCGGTTTGATACTTTCTCTGAAATGATAAGGAATTCTACGTGCCTAGTATCTCTATGCGATGCAATATAAAATGACGCTGATCATGTTGAGTTTTGAAAGGATATCGAGGCATCAAGAAATTTGAAGAGTAGGCCGATCTGTAGCTTAGTCTGGTTACACCAATAAAAATGGATGAAATAATCATACCCTATTCCTCTGCTTCCTTCTTATTACTATCAAGTTGACTATATGCTCGCTTGTTACACTTATCCTATAAAATAAAAACCGGCCAAGTGCGAGTCCGACTCGCGCACCGAGGGTTCCGAACAAATCCGTAGGTATATAAGTTTAAAATTATTAAAAATATTTTTATTATATGATGTAACTAAAAATTTATGCTTTTCGCAATTTTTCCTTTATCTGTGCTATAATACGTTGCTTCGTACCAAATTTTAAGATTCTGAGTTCACGGGAAGTACCCTGTAGGTTTTGATTCCCTTGCGAATTTCGAAAATTTGCGGCATTAACGGCTGTATCTTTTGATTGCGTTGGCTTAGAAGTTTGATTTTTTCACAGCTCTCCAAGGGACAGTAGACTTGTATTTATTATGAATTTCAGCTTGATACCTCCACCCGTTCCTGAGAAAAAGGGTCTTGACAGACAGACAGACAGACGGACAACAAAGTGATCCTATAAGGGTTCCGTTTTTTCCTTTTGAGGTATGGAACCCTAAAAATGCATCGAAAATTATTTACAACTAACAAAATAATTTTAGATGCATATGTGTGCGTCCAGCTGTGTGGGCTATTCTGGGCAGTTAAGAAAGAAAGAAGGAAAAATGCGTGAGTGTGTGTCAAGAAGTTGAGCATGGTTTCAGCATCGCTTGAAATGTGCGCAGCGCTCCGTCTTTCTTTGTTGGTCTTAAATTAGGCATAAGAAATTTAAGATTGTCAACATATTTATACCTACGAGATACCTTCAACTTTTAATTGTTATTATTATGTTAGGTAAGTTAAACACCACAGACCTCCGAGTATATGTGTGTTGTAAAATGCCCGAAACGTCGGGAATTAAAAAAATAATATTAAACGCGATAAAATCCGTAAAATTAGTTTTATTCCATGTGTGATATTCGCGTAAATATAAGAAATCATTCTATTATATACATCTATGAATAAACATATAAGTACTCGTAGACCTGGTTCTTGTTAAGTGAGAGCGATTCCAGCGTTAATTGATAATCCTCAGTGGTTTACTCATTCCTCGTATTTTTTCTTTTTCCTCGCATCTTGGATTATCTCGTTAGTTTAAATAGCATATTTTATCACGTGCGCTGTTTAACTTTGAAAACCATAATATAGATAAGTACGATAGGCTAGAACTAACGAAATAGCGTTAATAGAATTAGCGCAATTCTAATAAAATGACGTGTAGCGCCGATTTAAGCCACCATGTTTACATGTTATGCACAGACGATGGTAATCGATGGCTTAGCTAAATGAAATAATTTCCAATAATAATAATTTTTATAGAATAAGAGTGACAAACGAGCACACAGTCCACCTGATTTTAAATGGACGCTGTGGCCCATTCACATCTTCGTCCGTACTCGATTAAGTATCAAAATGGAAATACGTAGTCACCACTAAGGGCTAATATGGAATGCCTCATTTCTAGTGAGAAGGGTCTCCGTTTCTCCACACTCACCAAACGAAACACAGCACTATACCTTCCTTCCCTGATCGAGCCGACGCATTCGTGCTACAACCATAACATAGCTGCAGCGTGACTCTTTAACGTAGAATTTATGTGATAAAAATTAACAATTGCCTATGTAGCTACGCGGCGCGGGTAAGTATCCACGAGCTCGTGTGTAAACACCCATTGATTTTCTCTGTTTGATGCAACAGCCGGTTTATTCACTGGCACGAGATATTAGTAAATATAGACTGCAAACGTTGACACAACCGACGCGACTACGAGTAGGAAATGAATATTTTAAAATCAGGCGCGTATTTATAGGAATTGTAGAACGGTACTAGTAAATTATGTCACAGTTCCTTGTGGTTTAATGAACATCTTTTTTTGTCATCATCATGATTACAGTTTACAACCTTTCACAAGTCCATTGCTCCAAATAAGCCTATCCTTGTATGTGGGAGGAAGACATACACGGCTAAACATCTTGGCACGCCGGAATCACTGCACTGAACCCGAGTTTCTAGCAACATCAGAGGACTGTTCTAACTTCCTCGGGGGGGATTTCATGGCTCGAATAATCATAATATTCCTGTCCGTACTCTAAATACGCGCTTAGACATGGAGTTGCAGAAAATAGTCCGTTACAAACTAATCTAAAGTCTATCCTCAGGTATATTCCAAAATGCCATTTATTTGAGTATTTTAAATATTAAAATATCTTAGTATAAAAATTAAAGTCGTAAGGTGAAATATAGTTTTCATATGACCGTTATTTTTTTTATAGTATAGGGTGACAAACGTGCACACAGTCCACCTGATGGTAAGTAGTTGCTGTGACCCATATATATCTACATCTATCCTCAAAGAATCAAAATGCAGAGGCATTGTCACCCGTGAGGACTAAGATGGAATGCCTCTTTTCCAATAAAAAGGATCTCCGGTTCTCTACACTCACCATACGAAACACAGCAGCATTGAAGTGGTATTCTGTGAGAGCGTGGTCCTTCCTCGGTCGGGCTGACCAATTCGTGCTACAAGTATACCAGTAATATAGCTGCAGCATGGCTCTACCACGTAAAAAAGAGCTGCCACTGTCTATGGGCTACAGCAACCACTTACCATCAAGTGGACTGTGTGCCCCTTTATCACCCTTATCCTATATAAAAAAGGCTCAATACTGCTGTATGGTGAGTGTAAAGTACCGGATATCCTTTTTACTGGAAACGAGATATTCTATTATATTCCTCAGGGGTGATAACGCATCTGCACTTTGATTCTTAACAGCATCCACTTACCATCATATGGACTTTGTGCTCGTTTATCACCCTTATCCTATATAAAAAAAAAGATCCATGTCCAACCGTCGACTTCTGCGGCTTATTAAAAAAAGTATCTATTAATATCAATTGTTTTTTAACTGTCCCACGAACAGTTAACAGCGGTAGTGTTATCTAATTGATATACCAGACAATCTGTTACAGTAATATGTTTGGTTAAATTGAAGCTTTTTTGTTCCCGCTCGAGTTGTTGTCGGTTATCTATTGTGGGCGGTGAGTCAGTGTCGGAAGCCAGCTACCATCACAATAGGCGTCTGTCTGCGCTTATCACGTGGACCGGTCGACGTTAACGGTCAAATTTTAATTACCAACATGACGTCATCATTGGATAAATCTGTAGACCGTCTGCAGAATCCAATTGCGACGTGTAACAGTGAACAATATTATCAATTTTTAAGTTAAAATACTTTTTATTTTTACTCCGCATTTTTTCACATAGAATAAGGGTTATAAACGAACACACAGTTCACCTGATGGTAAGTAGATACTGTGGCCCATAAACATGTACATCTCTCGATTAAGAATCATAATGCAGATTAGTTGTACACCCTTGAAGACTTGGATGGAGTACCTCATCTCCAGTAAAAAGGGTCTCCGTTTCTCTACACTCACCAAACAAAACATAGCAGTATTAAGCTGCTATTTTACGCTTGTATTCATTCATATATTTATACTGAGTTTTTCCTCGTATTTCCAACATTGCAACATTTTCCAACATTTTCAGAAAGTACGAGACGGATGGCTATACATACATATTCTATCCAATTGATAATTTCATGCAAATTGACGCTATCATTTACGTTTGCTGCACGGTTTATTGCGTTACGAATATGACGTAACAGTTATTGGAATTTAATTCATACTCTCACCTATACAATGCATGACTCCTAATGAACAAGTATTCTCATTGCAAGCAAGTTAATGACGCCTGCTACGTCGGATATTGGTATCTCGTATAATTAATAGTATGCAAATTCTTACTTATATTATTAATAAATACCTACTTTGCCCGCGAACCATTTTAACATAAAACTGTCAAAGGTTAGCGAAATGGACTTTCTACAATCTTTTAAAAAGTAGCGCTAAAAAAACTATACCTAACAAGTGAATTTTTTTATAAATGATGTTTTTAATATGCATAGGTACCATGATTTCTTTATATACGTATTTACGCTCTTAATATTTAAATTACCATATCATAATTTTATCGGAAGAAAATGTTGGGAAATATTTCTTGCCAAGTAGCAAACTGCATGGCCTCATCAAAAGGCTCAAAACTATGTGGGTTTTTATTTTAAAATTCAAGTAACGTTATGGTAAACGTTAAGGTAAAGATATACTTTAAGAAAATTATTTGTATTGATCTGTGAAAGAGATTACACTTAAAACTTATTGTCCTTCCTTCGTTCCTTGCTCCAAAAACCCTCTCAGAAGTTAGAGAACGTCTATGCCTTACCGTGGGCTTCTACTTTTTACTTTACTTTAAAACTTACTGGCGAGATGCAAAGATGACATCCGTCCCTCTTTGTTCTTCTTCATATTCTTACATTGTCATCCGAATCTGAACTATGTTCAACATTTCAAGTCTCTAGCTGATCGAGAAGTTAGTTTAAAATCAATTGAAAATTGGACCCGAACAAACATACTACACGAAAACGAGTTTAAAAAACGTGATAAAAAACGTAGTAAAAATAAATGGGAATGACATATTATTTATATCAACGTTGAGATACGTGACTGTCTCGTGAGTAGTTATTTTTAAGTGAACTTTAGTTTTATTAAACTCAAATCTAAAATAAATATTTCGTAACAAATTATGTATTACGAGTACATATAAACTACTTTTATTACACTATCACTAACTTGTGGGTACGCATGTGTATATATGCATATGAAATAATGAGTTTAGTGACATTATATCAAACTTACTTACACTGACTTATTTACTTGCTGACCATTATCATGACCTACTTATTACATTTATTAATGTATGTAATGTATGTATATATAAGGTATGTATATATACATACATTACCTTATTACATTCATTTTTGTTGACTATTGATTATAGGGCAACATTGAATATATCAATCATCGATAATATTGCAGAAAGCGTTCCATATTCATAGAAGTCGAGTGCACGAGTCGGCACGGTACTTCAGCCGCCTCTTGCGTAACCGGCACCTGAGCAGTGAGCATTGAGCACGGCCTCACGACTTCACATACTTGCTATGATAATCATTGGTCATTGCGGTATCGGTATGTTAAGTTTCGCTTTGCGGCCGTAGCGCTCACGCTTAGCGCACGTCAGTATGGTCCCGCGTTTACTATTAAAAAAAAATAAGTTTTAAAGATAGCTATTGCGTAAATTAATTAAAAAAAGTTTCGCTGGGTATCTTACTGGTTCTTCCCAAGAAAGAGGTTTTTTCCGAACCAGTGATTTTCTTTTACTTTCTAGTCTAGTCATTTTTTATTTACCACTGGTTCGGAAAATACCTCTGTCCTGGGAAGAAACCCAGCGGGACTTTTTTTTCAAACATACTTCACTTAAGAGTAATTTCGTTTATACAATTTTTAAATGATTTTTCATAGAACTAGCATGGTGGCGATCACATTATTCCTATTATATTATGTAGGTAAATAAAATGATAGATTTCTATTAGGTTTTCTAAGTTTTTGATGTGATTATTAAATAAAAACTTAATGTTCACGAACACAAAAACTGTATTTGTTAACTTTGATTGAGATTGAGTTACACAGAGCGGATGTTGCCAATAATAAAGTCAAGTATGTAGTGTTATCAACTTAAAAAAAATGATTCAGTATAGCCAAACCTTAGATAAATGTATGAACAATAAATATTCAACAGCTTTATTTCTGAGTTACTTTGCCCTTATCTGAAAAAAATATTGCTATAACTTCTTTTAATATTAAGTTATTAAAGTTTTAAGAAACAACGATTTTTATAAGCACTACGTGTTGTTTAAGCAACGCTAAGTCGCGGGTATGAGCTAGTATTCAATAAAAATTATTGTTCTATTCTTTTGAAGGTGCGCTCAACGTGATAACATTTTTACGGCCTTAAAAATAATTGTGATTAAATTTATCGTTATCGTTGTTGTCGCTCAAATATGCCTTTACGCACCTACGACAATGTAATTTCTAAAAATATCCATTGAGTAATCGTACATTGATTACATTAATTTCGTTTTGTATTAAAATCAGTTGTCAATATAAAGTCGTCTTTTTTAAAAGTGTGAAAAAGAGTACACAGTGCACCTGATGGTAAGTGGATGCTGTGGTCCATCTACATTTATTTATCCTCTATTAAGAATAAAAATGCAGATGCATTGTCTCCCCTGAGGAGGAGGTTGTACTACAGTAATTTATGTTATAATTCCTAATATATTTTTGAGAAAACAAATGTCAACGTCTTATTTATTGCTTTAAGTTTTTTTTTCTTTTTAGATATTCGCTTGTTTTCAATTTATGTATGTGATATAGAAATCGCGTTTGCGTATTTAAATTCACTTTCATTATTACCACGTTTTTATGAACACTCTTTCGTGTCTATTCGGCTCAAATTTAGTAATTGATTTTAAACTAACTTCCCGTTCAGCTAGAGACTTGAAATGTTGAACATAGCTCAGAATTGGATAATGTATACAGGGTATTTTTGGAACGCTCCCGAAAACTAAGACAGGCGACAGCACCAAGTATACCTTTGATCATGGGTCATAAATAAATTTGATCCTGATGAAAAAAAAAACATATTTTTACAACGTTTTATTAGCTTTATTCACGCGTCATCATGTTAGTACAGCTAAATGAAACGATAATTTCATAAAAAAAATCATGAAAAGACTGAAACATAAAACCAGCAGTGGAAACTGAATTGATATCACCTGACTAATGGAGGTTAATGTACGCGCGAACGGTGAAAAAAGAACGCTGGCCTTGAACTTGGGCACTGAGCGATTTATCACATATTGGCCAGTATTACTGTGCCTGCATGCTATTGGTTCCCGCGCTTTGTTCGCTCCAAAAATACAGTCGCATACACAGCTTACTTTGCGACTCGCGACGATGTTTTAAAAAGGAAGGAAAAAAAATTATTTATATCTATTGTTTTATGACTAAACTAGTGAACGAAAAAGTGAATGGGGAAAATTGTGCAGTAAAGTTAAAATTGTTGAGGAAGAATACCGAAAAAATTACCATGTGATCGACCTGATGACGGAAGCTCAAGCGAAGATGAAAGTGATGATGAAGTAGCATCCAGTGACACCAACACACCATCAACATCTGGCTTCCATGTGACCCAAGACGTCATAATGGACGGCGTGTCACCCTTAGCTTAAGTTTTTTTGGTTACAAACTACTTTATATTTTACGATAGAAATAACAAACAATGCTCAAGTAAACATTATCTATTTTTAATTCCCACCTCTTCCAAAGTTCTAAGTAGCTAGTAAAACACCTATTATGATTCTACAATAAAACAATTAATTACTATAATATTATAAAACAATAGCCCAATACCATGTAGTACTTTAGAACGCGACTGTACCCACACTCACTCCGCTGTCGACCTGTATCTAGCTCGGTATGAAACAATACTGCGGTCATAAGAAAAAAGGGCGCATCTAACAATTTTCGAATAAATGAGTTAAATATACCATTCGACTCATGATAAGAAGACGCATCTACTAAATTTTTTTAATATTCACTAATATCAATATTTTAGAAATTATCGTCAGAATATTAGACGTAGCTGTTGATCACAGATGACATTTTATTAGTAGAAAAGACTTGTACAAATTCAACATAAAAGAAAAGACTTATTTAACCAGTTGCTACGTCATCTTTAACAATATTTGCATCGATTACTTAAATTTAAATTATTCTTGTCTTATTATTTTATATCTTATTATTAAGAGCTTATATCTTATTATTAAGAGCTGGTGTTTCACATGTGGTCCCATATAAATTTGATCGAGGTCAGACCAATAGTTTTTGAGTTATCCTTAATTATTTATATTAAAGTCGGTTGTACAAATGTTTTAATTTTTAATTATTATCGTAGTAAGTCTTGTATGATATCCCCTTTAAAATCATTACTCAAGAGTTGCGGGTTGTTATTTTTTGTGTCTCACTACCAATGCTTTTCTAATATTTACTAAGAAAAAAGTAGTAAATTACTATTAGCGTCCTCTCAACTTCAAATGACCTTTCCAAAATATGTAAAAATGTTAAATGAATGGTAGTTTTGTTTTATTTATTAGGTTGGGAAGACCCAAATAGTTATATGCGTCTTTCCTTCGATGTTTTTGTGTTGCCAGGTGTATTTTTTAATCTAAGATGAAAAGGAAAATTCGTTTTATTTAAATAAATAAACAAATTTAAAAAAAAAATAAGTTCGTCCTTAAAATCTTCATGTCTCTACGTATATATTTCAATATAGATACCTTTTAATATACTTTAGATACGGGGTCTGAAAGAAAAATTCATCAATTTATTTTTTATTTCCATTTTACGTTTTTGTTAGTTACTTCCTTTTTTATTATGACGGCAGAATGCCTAACCCTGTCGCCTCACGCTTGTGACGCAGTAATTTTCAGCCTTGACGGGGTTCGTTGGTTTTAGTTTTTGAGACAGTTTCGTGTTGATTTTGTACACGCGTGCGCGAGCGACAGTTCAATCGTTTTGTTTAATAAATTTACTTGTGATTACGTGTTGATATTAAAGTTTTTGTTACGTTTTTGGATTCTTTTTTGTTTTAATAATGCCTAACGCGTACGTTTATAGTGGTTATTATACTGCCGTTGGTTATTATATCAGCAACAACGTGTGCCTGGTTCCATTGAGCACATTATCTGTACGGATGAGTCGACATTTACCAGAAACGGCCTGTGGAACCGAAGAAATACACACGTGTATTCAGAGGTTAACCCGCACGCTGTTCGACAAACCGGGCACCAAACCCGATGGTCGGTTAACGTATGGACAGGTTTATTTAAGGATCGCATACTGGGACCAGTGTTTCTGCCAGAGCGACTGAACGGACAGCGATACCTAAACTTTATAAATGAACAGTTGGTTGACATTTTAAACGACCTATCGTTGGCTGAATATCGCCGCACATAGTTCCAACATGATGGTGCCCCTCCACATTTCGTGAGGTTCGTCCGTGAGCGCCTCAATGAGCTATTTGATGATCGCTGGATCGGCAGACTAGGACCACACGCTTGCCCACCTCGCTCACCAGATCTGACTCCGTTAGACTTCTTTTTGTGGGGTATGTGAAAGAAAGGGTTTTTAATCGTGAATGTGATAGTGCTGAAGAAATGCGCCAAAGGATCGTGGATGCTTTCGAGAAACTACGTACGGACTGTGTCGAAGACCACACGATGATGCCCCGCCTGCACCCAAGTCTGCCTTGAAATGAATGGAGCACAATTTGAGCCGCATCTCATAAGACCACGGAGGATTTAGAGCAGTAAGCTGTTTCATAACTATTTTTTTTTAAATAACTTAGTACTAGACTAATCTGAATAGGTACATAACTGAATACACGAGAATAATAAACATACCTACACGATGAATAAAAACGCATGACTCCAACCTTGGTTACATTTCATTTAAGTATTTCTTCATTAGCGGGGAATCGAACCAGTTATTTGGGTTATTTAACCTGTAAATTCGGATTAAAGTGGCTACGTCGAGATAAGCACAGTGGCAAAATAGTAGGTTAAGTAGATAACTTAGGTATTTAGACACGTGTTGTAAATTATTAGGTATTGTGGGAAGGCCCGCTAGTTGCGGGCCGCGCGAATTTGTGTTCGCGCGTACATTGACCTTTATCTAGCTCAGGTCAGGTGATATCAATTCAGTCATTCCACTGCTGGTTTTATGTTTCAGTATTTTCATGATATTTTTTATGAAATTATCGTTTCATTTAGCTGTACTAACATGATGGCGCGTGAATAAAGCTAATAAAACCTTGTAAAAAGATGATTTTTTTTTCATCAGGATCGAATTTATTTGTGACCCATGATCAAAGGTATACTTGGTGTTGTCGCCTGTCTTAGTTTTCGGGAGCGTTCCAAAAACACCCTGTATATGTAATGTCAGAATATGAAGAAAAAGAACTTTTTGAAAATCAAGTTATTTTAGCATAGTAAGTTTTAATTCAAACTTACGTTACATTTAAATGTCTCTTAGTGTTAATATATCGTTGAATCACCTGCCAGGTTCCGGAATGACTAAACGCGGTGACGTATTTTGATAACTCCCTCGTATAGTTTATACTCAGAATTGTGTTTATTTAATAATATGGAATTCCAACACTGTTATTCATCGTTTAGTGTTAATTAGTATTTATACATCATTAATATACGTATCAGTTTATTAACGTTTGATTATTGATGTTGTTGATTATATTTATATTGTAGTTTGATTATTTAATTCAATGCTGAACATAAGTTCTTCCCCAAAGTTTGTACCATAGTTGGCACAATAGGCAGGCGTGTTGACAACCGCATTTTTTTTATTTTCTAGTTGTTATTAGGAAGATGCTGCTGCCCATCCTGGTTTATTTCCCTCTGCCGCCTCTTACAACACCCACGGGACGATATGGGTGATTGTGTATAGATTCTTACACCGCCACTACGCATTTAATGGGCCAAGTATTTTCATTTACCTCTAATTGTAATTATTTTTCATTACATTTAAAGTATGATTATTTCCAGTATTCAATGCTACAAAAAATAGTATTTTTATTATTGGCAACATTGATTAATGACGTGGGAAAGTTGTATTTTGGTTCCGTCGTTGCGTTCGATTTCTCCAACGCTAACGTTGCTGCATCACTGTTATTCAATCTATGGTGTGGCGTGCGTGTCTTTGGCAATTTGCGAAATGTGGGGCATTTAGTTAACACAGCACCCGCATGTAACGTTTCTCCGTATTTTTCATAAAATATTTGACCATCGAATAGCGAACACTGATGTTGATAGGTAGGTATGGTAGGTATGCTTTAGCTGATTTGTGGGTGAATCAAAAATCAATCTGTTTAAACAAATAAATAAAACTATTATTATTACCAAATAATATAAGTACTATAATTATTATAAAATATTACTACATAAACTATTACTATGAGTAAATGAAATTGTGCACGCCTTAAGTTTATTTTTTTTTAAAGTAGTTTAAATACACACGTTTTCACTAATAATCTTATTAGGTACATATTATACTTCCAATTTTCCGATAATTTTATGTCAAACTTTAATAAAAAAAAGTTTGGAAAATCCAAAAGTGTACGACTCATAATGCTCATATCATCATTCAGCTCACTCCATAAAGTCCAAGACGTATTTAAGTATATTTATATGCCATCAAAAATATAACTTGTAAAAAAAAACCAAGTCTTGCAACTCAGTTCTTCTACCGTAAAAAGTTGTGAGATCCATGTAATACCAAGTCGGTTAATTTATTCAGTCCCTACTTAAGGGTCCTTCTGTCTTAAGTTATTACGTAATTTGCTAACTTAACAAATCTCATAGTGACCATATCAATATAAAAAATCTTTTATGTTTTAAATAAATAAATTGACTTGACCATCGCATTAAACAAACTAATTTAATATAATATGTATTACTTGAGAGATACATTGTGTTTTCATGACAGACATGACATTTCAGGCGACGTTGGAATCTTGATTTTTAGGCCCTACGAGTAGTAGAACTTAACTTATTTATTTAGTGGTAGAACATCCTACGCGCTTTGCGCTTAAGACATGCAATAGTTAGTAAATTAGTAAGTTTAGTATTTTATAATAAATATTGAGCTAAAAATACCACTTTTGTTTTCATATTTTTACATTGTCAAATCGATTCTGAACTATATTCAAAATTTAGCCTAGCTCATCGGGAAGAGTGTTTAAAATCAAATACTAAATTCGACCCGAACACACACGAAAGCGAATTAATAAAAACGTGGTCTTTTTACCGATCACGCTTGTAGAGAAAATATTAACGTAAAATAGCAGCACGATACTTGCTGTTTCGTGTGGTTAATGACGAGAACCGGAAACCTTTACTGATACGAGGGCGGCACTGCAAATTTCGGGAATCAAGGAAGTGACACAACGTTACTATTTAAAAATGTATTTATTGCTTTTCGAAATATTCTCCGCGAAATTTGACACATTTTTCCATACGATGGAACCAATCATTGAAGCAACAATTCCATTCGGAAGTTGGGGTCTCCAAAATGGCCGTTTTGTAGGCGTCCACAGCTTCTTCAGGTGATGAAAATCTCTGTCCACGCAATTTATTCTTTATTTTAGGGAAAGTATAGAAATCATTAGGGCTTATCTAGGGGTCGGGGCTGTACGGCGGATGGTCTAATAATTCTATGTTTTCTTGCTCTAAAAACTCTTTTGTTCCGTGTGCGGTGTGAGAACTCGCATTGTCGTGATGGAGGATGATGCGGCGGTTGCAGTTCTCTTTACGGAGTTCAGAAACGACCTGTGGTAAACAAATGCTAGCATACCATTCTGCATTAACCGTTCTTTGTCCCTCAAGAGGAATAGTCGTAACATGGCCGGTTTTGGAGACAAACGTGGCCACCATTTTTTTTGCAACACTCCGTGAACGAACAATTTTTGTTGGCTTTAACTCATTTTCGAACACCCAAACTCGTGACTGGTTTTTTGTTTCGGGTTCGTACGCGTATATCCAGGATTCGTCACCTGATACGATGTTGTATACAGCATTTGAGGATCCTGCGTGGAATCTTTCGAGAGTTCTGACGCAGCAAGTAACGCGAGCCGCTTTTTGCTCTCCACAGAGCGAATGCGGTATCCATCGGGAAAACAACTTTTTTACACCTAATTGTTCATACAAGATTATTTGTATTTGACTCATGCCAATGTCTAAAGTTGGCTGAATTTCGCGGTATGTCAAATGTTGATTTTACTCTATCAGCTTACGCGCAGCATCAACGTTTTGTTATGTGACAGCAGTTTTTGGACGACCTTGACGGGGATCATCACTGAGCTTGACACGTCCACGTTGAAATTCAGCAAACCAGCGATAAATTGTGGTTTTGGATGGGGCTTCATCACCAGATGCAGAAATCATCCGGTCAACACACTGTTTTTGTGTTAAACCACTTCGAAAGTCATAATAAATCATCGCTCTTGAATTTTCTCGAGTCAATTCCATTTTCTCAACGACTAAAAAAGTTTGACAAAACCTTGTGACAAGACCGAGAATCTTTTTTTGAATAAATATATAAATGGTATTCGATTTTTAAAACCAAGGACTTTTCAATTAAAAAAATAATTAATATGACAGGAACAGTGGAAATATTCCATTCCCGATACTTTTAGTGCAGCCCTCGTAACAAATTTGATCAGTGTTTTAGGGGTGGCTGCGTACCAATCTCTATTTTGATTCTTAACCGAGCATAAACATGAACGTTTAGTAGTAGGTGTATCAGCCACAGCATCCACAGCATCGATTTACCGTCAGTATACAGTGCTTGTGGTCAGTGGCAGTCATGTATATCGCCTAAAATAAAAAATAAGTGGTAGGAAAATATTTCTGTGTAGGAAGTCAAATTGTAAAATTATATTTGGCACAATTGCTTATGATGTCTAAATATTTTTATATTTTATATCCTACAGAGTTGTTTTAAAGCTGTTTTATGTTACTTTCTCCTTCACTGAAAATTATACTGCGTGCAGTCATATTGCTCTGATTGAGGTTTAATTTTGAATTGTTAAAAATTGCTAGATGGATGGATTTTTACGTGGTAGAGCCACGCTGCAGCTATATTATGTTCGTAGCGCGAATGGGTCGGCTCGATCGGGGTAGTGGACCACGCTCTCACAGAATAGCAGCGTAAAATAGTAGCTTAATGCTGCTGTGTTTCGTATGGTGACTGTATAAAATCGGAGACCCTATTTACTGGAAATGAGGCATTCCATCTTAGTCCTCGTTGGTGTCAACGCATCTGTATTTTGATTCTTAATCGAGGATAAATGTAGGTGTCTATGGGCCACAGCATACACTTACCATCAGGTGAACTGTGTGCTCGTTTGTCATCTATATTCTATAAAAAAAAGACTGGGTCAGTCGTGAGGGTTCTTCCCCGACTAAGAGTATATCTCGATAAGTATGTGTGTATACGTACGTATGTTGTCAAGCAGCAGTGAATTCGTCTCTGTATCGTGATTCGAAGGCTAAAGAGAGTGCATAATTACTCTTACTACTATGAATCTGGATCTTAATTCCGATGCAAGAAATTTGCGTCCAAAAACATAAATTATTTGTTTTCTAAGTTGAATTTATTTTACATACGCTTGAAAATTTTTTCCTCCACGTTTGTAAAGATTGGATTGTTTAGAAAATTCCAAAAAAAAAATACTCAATGGGGCATAGGTGCAGATTGAGTCAAAATCATCGAATAGAAAAAAAAATATTTTTTTACTACTTTAATTGCTATGAATAATCTAATAATTTAAATGTAAACTGATAAAGAGGAATTGAATACCTTGCGCTTGCCAATTATTTTATATTCTTCGTTAGGATCTAGATTGAATAGATTGACGTAGGTGATATTGTATCACCTACGTCAATCTATTCAATCTTCATAATATCAGTCTATACCGTAGGTAGGCCGTATGCTAAGTTTTTAGATAGATAAAATAAAGATTAAGATCGTTTATTTGCATGAATACGGTGCAGAATGAAAATATAACATAAAGTGACAATACAGTTTAAGTTGTGAGTACACTCCTCCCATTGTGACAACTCCTCCCATTGTGATGGTCTTAGTTGACCGTAATGCTGCTAGTACACCACATCGCTGTTAATTCACCTAGCGCCTTTAAACAGCACATAAGATACTCTTCAAGTGTTGGATACTGATCCCCAAATACTCAAAAACTACTCAATTTTAAAATGCCGTTAAGTCTCGTGCTGTCTATCTGTCAAAGTGACTGTGGCAAAATATTAAAGGCAAATCTAAAACAACGTTCGTT
This sequence comes from Parnassius mnemosyne, assembly GCA_963668995.1. Lineage (NCBI taxonomy): Eukaryota > Metazoa > Arthropoda > Insecta > Lepidoptera > Papilionidae > Parnassius > Parnassius mnemosyne. The sequence continues at coordinate 8,770,543 of CAVLGL010000104.1, read as the reverse complement.
TTATTAAAGTCCAGTCGCACCGTAACACATTCCCCCATTTGCCGTGGTCTGGCACGCGAGTCGTCCACTGCGTCAAGAGCGCGGTGTTCCGCGTTTTTTCTCTCGTGGCAATTACGATTATCGTAGCTTATGAAGAACTACTTGATGTGAGACGATAGGGCGTTGCGTCATGAACATTTCTTGATTTAGTGTTTATCTGCCACGATAATCTGTTTAAGTTAGATTTTTACCATAAAACTAACTGATATTCTGATATTATTCTCACGTTTTGTATTTTATCTGTTGAAGACCATCTTTTATATCATCATCATCAGCCTGCTGTGGTCCATTGCTGGCCATAGGCCACTCCCAAGACGCGTAACATTGCCCGATCTTCGGCTTCATGCATCCAGATGCTGCAGCAACCTTGGGGGCCAGACCGTCGCTCCATTCAACCATTTGGGCCATTTGGCGACGGGCAGAAGCAAAGATGCATCTGATGACACTAAGCTAGCCAATTCGCCTGATACATGTAACAATTACGGAACATCTACAATGGGTCGTCTCAAGTGGTGCATAAAAAATGTGAATGATGAATCGTGGCATAAAAAAAATGTTCCATAGTTTCTTATATAAATGCAGAGAACAATAGGATCTTGAACTTTTTTCATCGAATTTCACAACTGGTTAAATTAATATGCAAAATACGTCTGTTAAATTGTAAAATATTTTTTTTTATAGGATAGGGTGACAAACGAGCACACAGTCCACCTGATGGTAAGTGGTTGCTGTGACCCATAGACATCTACATTTATCCTCGTTTATGAATCAAAATGCAGATGCGTTGTCACTCGTGAGGACTAAGATGGAATGCCTCTTTTTCAGTAAAAAGGGTCTCCGGTTCTCTACACTCACCATACGAAACACAGCAGCATTAAGCTGCTATTTTACGCTGGTATTCTGTGAGAGCGTGGTCCTTCCCCGGTCGAACCGACCCATTCGTGCTACAACTATACTACTAATATAGCTGCAGCATGGCATGGTGGTAGACCACGTGTAATATACAATATAACAACACCTCTCCCAGTGAGGCGATAATTCGTGGCCAAGTATATTAGAATCATGCGTTGCTTTACGGAAATCCATTACATTAAAGATGTAAAAAAATTAATTAGCCAAGATCCGCGTAGTAAAATAAAAAGATGTGTCTTACTTAGTTTGAAGAACACCTTCCGCGCTCCTTCAATTGCGTGCACTATCCCCGTCACCACTAATCCCAGAACCACTCTCTCCGTCACCACTAATCCCAACACCATTACAACACTAGGAAAAAGACACACCACCGTCGATAATACGACACGTGTTTCGCCTCTAAACGAGGTATTCTCAGATGAAAGAAACTCTGCGGTGGCTGACCGCTAATTAGCGGTCGATGAGGAAAATTTTTGGAATATGTCATTGATTCTGTCAGATGTTAAGCGCTCAACAGCAAGTAGACCGGTGGTTAGAACCGGCGTCTTTGCATGCGTTCAGTATTGCGATGTCAATTATATGACTGTCAAGCGAGAATTGTCGCTGACCAGAACTTGTGAGAGACTATTCAGCCCCCTGCTGGATGGAATGCTTGCAAGCAAATATTGATCATACATGGTCACCATAAATGCATAATTTAACCGAAGCTTTATCATGCGTCTGTAACAAAAAAAATCTTACGTGATTAAACTCATTACACATAACATAATACTGATTTTTTTTTATAGGATAAGGGTGACAAACGAGCACACAGTCCACCTGTAAAAAGAGTCTCCGGTTCTCTGCATTCACCATACGAAACACAGAAGCAATAAAGTGCTATTTTAGTAGATTGATATTTAGTGACAGCGTTATCCTTCACCGGTCGAGCCGACCCATTCGTGTTACAAGCACAATATACCACGTATTAAAATAGACATAACGTATGAAATAGTATAATGAAATAATTTCAGAAGCCAACCCAACCCGTCTAAAAAGGTCGTTAATAAAACTATTTTTATAGTTTTATTAAAGTTAGAACCTATATACGTCCCACTGCTGAGCACAGGCCTCTCATTTCTGAAAGAGTTCTAGGGCAAGAAAATGTCAATGCCCAGGCGTGTTCGCGAACTTCATATGTCTTCGAAATATTTCTTCTTATTTCTCAGACATGCAGGTTTCCTCACGATGTGTTTCTTCACCGCCGTGCACGTGGTAAATGAGAACTTAAAATTGCAATTAGGGATTTCGGGATCGAACCCGGATTGCTCGCGTACTGTGTAACTGACAACGAGCGCTAACCATCTGAGCTACCACGACTTATAGTTTTATTGCGATGATATATTTTTTTATTCCCGGCATTATTGCTTTGCGACACCCCTTTTGCGGTCATGGGGTAGACACTTCGATCAACAAAACCTGGTACCTTGGTATTGTTGATCGAAGGGTAGACAGGTGTTGAACGTCCTTATGTCATAATTAACCCAGGCTTCCTTTAGCTTTTAATAATTAATTTCTTGTCCGATCTAGTCTTTCTGAAAATAAGTGTTTTATTTTCGTCTCCTTAAAGTAAATACATGTAATTTTAAGTTATCCCTAGATAAGACTTGTGTAATAAATACCTTTTTTGTAGAAATACATCAAACACCATTAAGTGCTATTAAGCAACACATGCTAGACGTAGATTGGTTAAAAGACTATTTGGCCATACATAAAAAAAAAACTGTATATGAAAATTGAACTCTAATGTCTCTTTTACAGAGGTCTGATTATGTTAAACCAACAATCGTTAAAAAAAATTGCATGCATTGAAAAAGTAACAAACGACAAACGATAGCTTAAAATAGGGTTATTTTTTAAATTTATACTTTAACTTTACCCCAGGATTTTTCTCCCGTATCGTGGGGCAGTTTACATACATTTCACAAGGACAAACATCCAGACCGAAACAATTATTTTTAGGCCATGCAAATAGTTTTTCCGTGCGTGATTCGAACCTGCGGCCCTTAGCGCTGCAACTCATGCTAAGCTACTGCGCCGTGGAGCCGTCAATTTATATTTTTATCTAGTTTCTTATTGTTCTACCATTACCTCCCCTCCCGTGTTTTTCCTCGTGTTTTTCCTCTTGTATACATACGAGGTACCAGGAAAACATAAAGCAGCCCGGTGAGCACGCACATCGCGGGCAGCGGCGCGCGACGCTTCGCCCGCGTGACCCCGTTCTCACGGCGCGGCTCCTCACCACGCGACCTCTGACACACCTGAATGCCCCGCCGTCCTTGATGTTCGCAGGTGTTATCACACTGTGTGGACGTATACCTTGATCGATGATTTCTTATTTTATTTATTTATTTAGATACACAATTTTTTATGTGATAAAGCCATGCTGCAGCTATAGTATGCAAGTATAGACCAGGCAAGCACCCCGCTCTCACTGAATGTTAGTATTCTAAGTGTAGAGGACCGGAGACCCTTTTTACTGGAAACGAGGCATTCCTTCTTAGACCTCAGGGGTGACAACGCATCTGCATTTTAATTCCTAATCAGGGATAGATGTAGATGTCTATGGGCCACATCATCCACTTATCATCAGGTGGACTGTGTGCTCGTTAGTCACCCTTATTCTATAAAAAACACACATACACAGACACACAGACAGAATAACATCAAAACATGAATGAACAACATGATCATATTAAGCGCAAAGTTACGATCTGGATGGTATTCCAAAATATGTGTACACAACATGATTTGGTAACGTTATTGAGTTTAGAGCGCATATTATCCGTATATAACGAAATATGCTGTGGAAAATTTTGAAAATGAACTTTTTATAAAAATACTAGCTGACTAGGCAGACGTTGTTCTGTCCTTTCCGACGACCATTTGCTTTCCTAAAAAAACTCCTGAAATTAGCAATAAAAAAATTTTGGGTCACTTATCGGGATAAAAACTATCCTATCTCTCAAGTTGGACCAAACTGCATGCACAGTGTGCAAAAGGTCATTGAAATCAGTTCAGTAGTTTAGGAGTTCATCGCGGACAAACAATGTGACACGTAATTTTTATATATAAAGATTGCTCTATATGCCTTGAATTTCTTAGATTCTTTGATGTTATCCAAACGATTATTCAATCGAAAAGGTCAATATAATATCAGCAAAGTCCTTAGAACTGCTACGAGCTGGCCTAAAAGGTCTGATTATTTTTAATTACTTAATAAGGATTTAATAAATTTGATTTACTTAATAATTGGATTTAATCCAAATCCAATCGTACTATTGCAAGACTTATAGATACAGTGAGCTCATTGTGCGTAGATGTTTCTTTACACAACTGAAGTAGCAAACAAACTTACCGTCCACCGGATGGTAAGTGGCGGCTGCAAACACCTTTAAACAATTGACACCTCTGAGAACTAAGGTGGATTGCTTCACAGGCTCACAATCCGCAGCAACACTGGCTTTCTACCCTTTAGACCGGAACGCAGCAGTGCAAGCACTGCTATCTAGCGACAGAGATTATTAAGAGGGTCGTACCTATTTTTTTTATAGGATAGGGTGACAAACGAGCACACAGTCCACCTGATTGTAAGTTGTTGCTGTGGCCCATAGACATCTACATCTATTCTCGTTTGCGAATCAAAATGCAGATGCGTTGTCACCCGTGAGGACTAAGATGGAATGCCTCTTTTCCAGTAAAAACGGTCTCCGGTTCCCTACACTCACCATACGAAACACAGCAGTGTTAAGATGCTATTTTACGCTGGTATTCTTTGAGAGCGTGGTCCTTCCCCGGTCGAACCGACCCATTCGTGCTACAATTATACTACTAATATAGCTGCAGCACGGCTCTACTACGTATGAAACGCAGCATGGTTCTACATACTCAGACGTACCAAAAATAAAAAGTCATTAGCCGAAGGTAGCCAGGGCTAGTTATGAAATCAGTACGGTGAACACCTTAGTCCCCAAGTGACAGGTGTTTCAAAGCATTCGATTTCAAAATAAAATCTTCATGATACCAAAATAAATTAATATTAACGCGATAAAATCATTTTCATTGCACGTTGCAAGTACTTTCACTCAATTTGTACTATTCGCATAAGTATATGGTATGAAAATAAGAATTCTTTTTTTTTTATAAAACTGAAGTGATAAACAAACTTATGGCCACCTGATGGTAAGTGGTGACTCTAGTAGTCCATGGACACATGCATATATAGAAAGAAAAATAAGAATTCCTTTTTTATAAAACTGAAGTGACAAACGAACTCACATACCGCCTGATGGTAAGTGGTGACTATAGTAGTCCATGGACACCTGCCACCAACTTCAAACAAAGAAGGTTAGACCTGAAACGCATGTCTCCGTTGTCACTGGCTCTCTGTACCCTTCGGACTGGAACACAGAAGTGGACGCACTGCTATTTGGCCAACTCATAACATACTCAGGCTTGAACTTGTTTCTTCTTCCTTTTCGAATCCCATCTATACCTTTATCGCCCCCTTACCACCATGTGGAAAATGATTTTCGAAAAGGTGTACTGTAGATTAAATTTTCTCTTAACGACGGCATACGGCGTTATATGTACATGCGTCATCCAATTGTCTTATCTCTAAATTGATAGGGCGTTACACTTTAAACGTCAATGGAAAGGTTACGAAGCAGATTAGCAGGGGACATGTCGGATCAAAGACCTGTTAAGTACTACATGTTACATAATTAGGCCTTAAATTCACGGTATATTTTTAATTAACGCATTAGTTAAGTTTCCCTGCTACAATTTAACGCGTATTTTTTTTTAATTTTAATGTTATGGTTATCTCTTTCAATCTTTGAAAATTTTGTAAAAAAGAACTTTTTGTCACCGCTCTAAGCCCTGTGGTTGTCGGTGTATTCTTCTATAGTCTGCAGGCCTTAATGACCTAATCTGGCTTTATGCTGGCTTCTTCTATTGGAGCTACGATGGCCTTGTACATTGACGACAAAAATCGCACATTTTATCCTTCTCCCTATCCCGATCTATAATTTCACGTATCAATTATATCGCTTCTAAACTAGTAACACCGTTATCAGATATAAGTATGGTGCCTAAGGTCAAATAACTCTACACTATTCCACGGTCCGAAAAAAATCGCGAGTTAAAACATGGTTTCAGTTTTTGTGATAAGTCAAGTGTGAAATATGCACGAACTATTTTATTTATTACTCTATATTTTTAGAGTACTTTATTATTGACAAGAGGCGATATTATTCATATCTGAAATATTAATAATATCGCCTCTAGTCTAGTTAAATCTATCGTTAAGTCTGAAAAAATCGCAAGTCAATTTATGATTTCAGTTTTTGTAAAAAGTTATGTACAATCCTATTTTATTAATTTCACTTATGTTCATTGAGTATGAGCTGTGACTGACTCCGCACATAATAAGCCAGCCAGCTGTGCGTAGGGTTACCAGACACCCTATATTTTAAAAAAATGTCCCTCATTTCACACTCAAAAATTGATCTTTTCCCCGCTATTTGAAATCTTTGATAGAGGACAAGGCAATATCGCGAGGCAAAAATCACGTTGAGGTGACGCGCGATGTTAGCGAGAGAAATTAATATGTTACATTATGTGTGTATTAACATTGTTTTTTTATTAAATGTCGCTACTCATACCATAACAGCATTTTATTGAAAACAGTATCATATCCTCTAAAACATAAAACTGGAGCTGGCAAACCTAGCTGTGCGTCAGTTTGGGCGCGGCGAGACAGCGGTGAAAGTGGTAGAGGACGACCTTGCCGTCGCCGCAAACATGTCTGTCAACCCAGTAACAGGGCTGGTGAATTTTCCTAAATTGTTGTACTATCATAGTTTTATTTAACATAACTTGTAACCATACTCCATAATATATCCTTGAATTGTTTGCAGTCACATCTTAGTGATTTCCAATAAAAAAATCGTAGCTAGATTACGTTATATTATGTGACGACTATTAAAGGCTAAGCTAAAAGATCGCGTACAGTCGAAATAATCCATTATGCTGATGAAATTAAAACATCAAAATTTCTTACAACTTCTTAAAAGACGCGAAGTTAGTATTTATATGTCAATAATCATAATGCTTTCCAAACGTGTGGAACTTAATAATCAGCTAACGTAAAGTGTTAACGAACTCTTGTTTATACAGCTACCAGTCTGAACTCTGATTTTAACACCACGTCTTAATAGAAACAAATTGTTATTTCTCTCAATTAATCTAATTGTGACACTTAAGCAAGCTCAATGTCCACGAAGTGGGTCGAGATGACACGCTCGACTCATACTTTCAGAGGCCGTCGAGAGCTCTATGCTCGAGTGAACGTGTCGATGGTTCAAAGATGAAAGACTTAACAAGTTTCACATATATTTGAAATGAACTCCATAATACGTGCAATCTAACTTGTGTGCGCCACACTTCCATCACGATGGGAACGGCTACTTTCTTAATTTTCACTATGACATCTTTATACGCTCAACTGAAAGTACACGACATAATATATATTATGTATAATTGAATTATAATTGAGAAAAAGGTATATATTCTCTTTTCTCTTCCTTATGTTCTCCTAGTAGACTAAAGCCAAACTAAAAGATTAACGTCAAATTTATTTTCTCATATTTACAAAAAATATGTTCTTACGTATAAGTCACGCTGCAATATTATGGTTCTAGCATGAATATGTCGTCTGGGTCAGAGAAGGATCACGCATTAACAGAATAAGAGTAAGCGTAGAGAACTTGAGACCCTTTTTATTGGAACACAGGCATTATTTTAATGTGGCAACGATTTGCATTTTAATTTCCACAGCATCCACTTACCATTAGATGGACTATGTTCGCTTGTCACCCTTCTTCTTAAAAAATATTTTTGAACACCAGAAATTATTATAATTTGTAGACTGATATGTCCTTTCCCAGTATAGCACTGAGATCTGGGCCTATTCGATTCCAAGCATAGGAATCAGAAGTATTCTCACAAGAACAGCTGATTGTTTGAGCGATCGCGGTCGTGGGGTCGTTGACCGTACTTTCGCCTCTCCCACGACTCGCACCAGCCGCCTTGCTCAATCTCGCGGGCCTAAGTCGTCGCTAATTGTTCGTTCACGTACTTAAATTGACAGATCAGTTTCATTTGATATGTGTGTCGATCGAATGAATGGCTGACATCTAGTCAAAGAACCGGACTACTGAGTCGCAGGTCTAAGTTCATTTATCAGGCGAAGCCAAAGTTACGGTCAACTAGGATTCGATCCCCAACGGTACCAATGAAATTGTTAATTGTAATTTTATGTGCTCGGCGGTGAAGGAAAACGTTAGTAAACCTACGTGTCTGAGAAATAAAATATTGCAAGACGTGTGACAGGCTTATTCCTCCATTACATAAAAATTAAGAGCCTGTGACCCGCAGTAGGACGTCTATACCTTTAATTTTCAATTTTTACGTAAAAGGTAGGTGAAGTAATAAATATAGTGCTAATAAAACAATTTGTTAGTTTTTTTGGACAGACATCGGCATTTAAGCTTATCCACTAAATTAATCGCGAGACGTGACATAAAACACTGGATATATCATGTAGATTATAACACTACCTACCTGTGTTTACTCGTATTATTTATGCACTAAAATATGTCCCATGCAGTTGATTTCCAAGCGTTTGAGTGATAACGCGTCGGAAACCGACCGGAGGAGAGCGTCTTTCATCAGCATTTTTGTCTGAGATAAAATTTTATTAAAAAGCAACAGCAAGTTTGTTTAATGCTGTGGTGCTTTTAATCAAATCTTGAGTTTCTGAAGTTGTTTTGTACTTACTGTGACTGATATTTTTTCTTTATTAGTCTCTCAGTCTACTGCTGGATATTGCTCATTTCCAGGGTAGCCATTTGCCATAAGGACTACATCTGGCAGACGAAGAGACGATCGTAATATTACGTATATACATTTGTCACACTTTAAAAAAAATATGAAAGTGACGGTGCCAGTTAGTCACCAAAATATAGATTACAAAAAAATTGGTGTTGCCCTGATCCGCTGATAATAACCTTTCGGCTAGAATTTAAACCAATTAACCAAGGACTCGTGAATGTATTGTTCATTTTCTTTCATCATTAACATTTTTATTTAATTTGTAGATTTAATTGTATTTAAAACACCGTACCCTCCATGATAAGTAATTATAGACAAGTTATACATACCACGTAGTGGTGGCGCCGATGTAAGAATATCCGCTACACCATATATGCATAATAACTATGGCAAATATCTCCCTTATGAGGCAATCTATGGGAAGGCCTATGTTCATCTTTTCTGCCGACTTCCAAAAAGGAGACGGTACTCAATTCGACTGTATTTCTTTTTGTTTTTTTTTATGTGTGTTACCTCATAACTTTTTACTGAGTGAACCGATTTCGATGATTCTTATTTGAAAGCTGGTGCTTCTCGTGTGGTCCCATATGAATTTGATCAAGGTCAGACCAATAGTTTTTGAGTTATTCTTAATAACTTATATTGAAGTCGGCTGTACAAAATTTTTAATTTTAAATCATGATTAGCTATAACTGTAAGGTAAAAGCAGATAATACAGAGGGTATTTAATTTTTTTTATTAATAAAACACTGTAATTTAAGAAATACCCTAGAATGCCTCGAGTTTATGTACATTCGGACCAACTATTTTTTTTACATTAGACGTACATATAGCTAAAGATCAATAAAGAAGATAATTTTAAAAATGTTAAAAATTATCTGGATGTAATTTATTTATGAGTTTAAAATTTGTAAAACTCTGTTATATAATTTAAAATTATATTCATAAAAAAAAAGAATCATCGAAATCGGTTCACCCAATAAAAAGTTATGAGGTAACACACATAAAAAAAAACATACGCGTCGAATTGAGTACCGTCTCCTTTTTGGAAGTCGGCAGAAAAGTAAGTAATATGTTGTTAAAAATGATTAGGCATGATGTTTTATATTTGTTTCAAAGACGATAATGTTCATCACTATTCGTTAATATTTTCACACAAGCCGGAAACGATAATGGAAAAAACGGCTAGGTGCGTGACCGGCGCCGTGAGGAAACTGATGTCGCCAGAGGAGGACGACGAGGAGGCTGAGTATGACAGAGCGGACGATCTGGTAAACGGAGCTTCATGCTAGCTCAATTGGGAACATTACCTTGCTGTAGAATGCTAGCTACCCTTTAATATATCTGGTATAGAATGTTATGACATGGACATGGTTATGCCATGGTTACTACCCATACCTTTGCCAAATTATTATTTGTAAATGCTATTTTTATTTGTCGTAGAAACTCGTAATTGTGTAAGGATTTGTCTAGATTGAAATAGATTTGTATCAGCATACGAAGACTTACTCAAAAAGCAATTATCGACATTCGTTAAATTCAGAATGTCTATGACAGCTCAAAATACAAAAAAAAATTATGGTAATAAAGTTGTAAACCTGTTTAAACGATCAAACATTGCAATAGTGTTTACTATAAATATATAGATGTTAATTTAATCGATGGAACTTGCAAATAATTACTTATTGCTTTTTTAACGGCTTCAAGAAATTCTTTTAAGATTATAAGATTGTGTGGCAGCTATTGACGCGGTCCCAAAGCAATTTTACCCAACTGGGTAAAAACTGGGTAACTACCAAATGCAGTTTGACTTCGGCCACAATTGTGTTGTTCCAGTACTCATGAAGCATTAACTAATGAATATTAAATGTATCTTGTACTCATGTGTTTTAATTATAACAGGAAAATGTAAATGGTACTTCATGAATAACCTGTTGGATAGAGGGTGAGTGTAAGAGTAAGAAAGTAAGTTCTTTATTTTTTTGACCGAGCACTTTTCTTATCTGTGAAGCAATGCGGTTCTAAAGTATTATATAACATTCTACCTCGTCTAATAATCTTCCGCTCACCAGATGTCACTAGTTGGCACTGAGGTAAAGTTTTTTGTTACACAATGTCATTTAATTGAGAAGTTAGTTTTAAAGGAAAGTTTATTAGATTCTAGAATATTAAATTAAAACACAAAACAATGTCTCAGGTTTTTCTTTAATTATTTTTAACTATATTTTTTTTCTTCTTTTAGAAATTCGCTTATTTTGATTTATTCATTTCTAATGTAATTTAATTAAATTAATGACTAATGTTGCAGAAAGAAACATTAACGCTTACATTTTCCTAACAAATTTATTAAATCTGTCAAATATTTTAACTCATTCGAAAGTGACGCCGCCCTGGTGGCAGAAAAATTCGTCTTTGCTATTCGGTCGTTATTTACTCGCATTGGTTGGTTTAAATTAATGACTAATGTTGCAGAAAGAAACATTAACGCTTACATTTTCCTAACAAATTTATTAAATCTGTCAAATATTTTAACTCATTCGAAAGTGACGCCGCCCTGGTGGCAGAAAAATTCGTCTTTGCTATTCGGTCGTTATTTACTCGCATTGGTTGGTATGGAGTATGCGATCGAGATCCGCGGACAAACGCCATGTTTAAATGCTAATATTCAATGATTATTTCCCTTTATCGGTGTCTGTTGTTAGCAGGTGGGTTTTCCGTGTGACTCAATATCTAAACTGTCTGCGTATTTGACACATGGAACAAATACTTTAAATGTTTTAGTATCTTACAAGATAGGCGACGTTATTACGATGAACTATGTATATCGCCACTTTATTTCTGGTTTAAGTTATTAAGTTAAATTAGTTTTCGTTTTGTAACTGCTCAAATATTTTATCGTCAAATTTTGAAAACCACAAATTATCGCAAAAAGACACCGATTTATCGAAGAACTAAGTTCGAAGTTTTTAATATGACATCAGGACATCTAATTGATCAGCCTCTAATCACATTGGGCAAAGTGCTAAACCAAATTAACCACAACAAAATTCGTTAAAAAAAAAACCGTCTGCTACGAGGGTGGCACTGAAAATTTCGGGAATCAAGGAAGTGACACAACATTACTATTTAAAAATGTATTTATTGCTTTTCGAAGTATTCTCCGCGAAATTTGATACATTTTTCCATACGATGGAACCAATCATTGAAGCAACCATTCCATTCGAAAGTTGGGGTCTCCAAAATGGCCGTTTTGTAGGCGCCCACAGCTTTTTCAGGTGATGAAAATCTCTGTCCACGCAATTTATTCTTTATTTTAGGGAAATCATTAGGGCTTAGGTCGGGGCTGTACGGCGGATGGTCTAATAATTCTATGTTTTCTTGCTCTAAAAACTTTTTTGTTCTGTGTGCGGTGTGAGAACTCGCATTGTCGTGATGGAGGATGATGCGGCGGTTGCAGTTCTCTTTACGGAGTTCAGAAACGACCTGTGGCAAACAAATGCTAGCACACCATTCTGCATTAACCGTTCTTTGTCCCTCAAGAGGAATAGTCGTAACATGGCCGGTTTTGGAGACAAACGTGGCCACCATTTTTTTTGCAACACTCCGTGAACAAACAATTTTTGTTGGATTCAACTCATTTTCGAACACCCAAACTCGTGACTGGTTTTTTGTTTCGGGTTCGTACGCGTATATCCAGGATTCGTCACCTGGTACGATGTTGTATACGGCATTTGAGGATCCTGCGTGGAATCTTTCGAGAGTTCTGACGCACCAAGTAACGCGAGCCGCTTTTTGCTCTTCACAGAGCGAATGCAGTATCCATCGGGAAAACAATTTTTTTACACCTAATTGTTCATGCAAGATTATTTGTATTTGACTCATGCCAATGTCTAAAGTTGCCTGAATTTCGCGGTATGTCACATATTGATTTTGCTCAATCAGCTTACGCACAGTATCAACGTTTTCTTGGGTGACTGCAGTTTTGGACGACCTTGACGGGGATCATCACTGAGCTTGACACGTCCACGTTGAAATTCAGCAAACTAGCGATAAATTGTGGTTTTGGATGGGGCTTCATCACCAAATGCAGAAATCATCCGGTCAACACACTGTTTTTGTGTTAAACCACTTCGAAAGTCATAATAAATCATCGCTCTTGAATTTTCTCGAGTCAATTCCATTTTCTCAACGATTAAACAAGTTTGACAAAACCTTGTGACAAGACCGAGAACCTTTTTTTAAATAAATAAATGGTATTCGATTTTTAAAACCAAGGTGTTTTCAATTAAAAAGATTTTAATATGACAGGAACAGTGGAAATATTCCATTCCAGATACTTTTAGTGCAGCCTATGTAAGTACTCCAGTACTTTCTCAGCTACTACTAATTTGTAATAGCTTAAAGGATGGAATTTAATATATCATTGTGTACTTACTACTTTTGTAATGTATGTAATACTTAATTCTCAATCCCATGTTGGTCTGAGATTTTTAGATATATGTTTATGTGGAACCTATAACAGAAAAGAATGCGCCGACTGTGTCACTTGCTTAACATTTCGTAATAATAGGATATTGGGTTTGTGATTAAGTAAGCGTCGGGCTAGACCTTTCTTTTACAGTTTTTCATCTATTCAGATCCCATTAGCTCGCTGTTCTTTGGACTCTGTCAACTCTCTCAGGGATTACAGGTTGTGACGCTGTTTGTTTATATTTTTAACAGAAAAATTACAACATAAGATACAGGTAAAAAAAAAAACAATTATCTACAGATTCGTGTCTTGGTGCAAACATTGCATCGAAAACCATATATCGATAAGTGTTGCCAAGATCGAGAGAGAATCCAGTGAATAGATCAACCGATCTAGTTCACTGCACTCACTGACTTGACTCCAGCATTGCCACAATTGTACAACGGCGACTCATAACTGAACTATTTCTTATCAGCTTACGTTTCACAATTGTAGAAATGGGCGCGTGATTTCTATGACTCATATGAATTCATGGTAAATAAAACTTTATATTTTTTAAATATATATAGGACGTACAATAATTGTAAGAAACAAGTGCATTTTTTGTAAATAAAATTAAATATGGTAAAGTATACCACTGGCATTCCCTCATCATCTTGCTGAACATGGGTATCTGCCGTCATAGGAAGGATTTCCCTATTAATGACACTGTCTCATCATCTGGCAGACTGATTAACGATCGCAATATCAGACATCTCATACTTTTGACCCTGCTCCCGTCGCCGGTCTGATCTAACCGTACATCCGACGTATATGAAGCATGTGTGATTTTTTCTGCCATTTGCCTTTTCTACCCCAGACCCATGAAACCGTTACCGTTACAGCTTGTCCGTGCGCTGCTGAACATAGGCCTCCCCCATAGCCCCATAGGATATGTGCTATAGTTGCCACACTTGGGAAGCGAGTCGGCAACGGCAGTCTTTTATTCTCAGTCGTTACTAGGAAGACGATGCTGCCCATTTCCGGATTTGTTTCCTTTTGTTGCTTGTTACGACACCCACGGGATGATAATAATGGATATTCTTGCACCGCCTCTACACCTCACAACACGGTAACTTATCGTACGCATTGTACAAATTGTATCGACCCATGGAATAAAAGGTAGTAATCTTCAATTCTCCTACACTGTCACCACGTGGCAATACATACGATGCTACTATAATAAACGAGTTTGTACTTATATAGGCCTAGTGTCAGCGTATATAGAGCAGGTCCGGATTGGCTGTGCCCACTGCCCACGCTCGGATGTTCATTACCAAACCAAAACTTTAAGGTGGGCGTTTTCACAAAAAATCACTTACAGCTGAGAAATCAACATATAAACATATTAAGGCTAGGGAAACAGACGAAAATGTATTACTAGTATTAAATGCTACTTAACCTACTTTTATTCTGTCCAAAGTATGAGTAGTTCTTGAATTAAATGACGCTAGATGTATACGAGACAAAAGTTCAAGAAACTTTTCGTTCATAGTTGTCCGTACGATTATTGCATACGAGTTGCATATAGAAACAGTTTATACTACGAATAGAATCAGCTACTTAGGATTATTCGAATGAAAATCCTTTAAACGGTTTATAAATAGTTGGATTGGTATTTTGTTTTAAAATAAGGGGTTTTCATTCACTTCCTTTACTGCAAAACGGCTCGTAAAAGAATACGAAGCGTTTTTAAATATAGAAAGCCCTCATAAATAATGAATGAAACTAGTTTTTACTGGTTTTATCGCGTTTAATTAACACTATATTCTCGAAGTTACAAGTATCTTGCAGCACGCGGGGCTGTGATGTTCGACGTCCCATTGTCATTGTTTAACCATGGCTATGTTATTAGGTTAAGTATGGGATTGGGACGTCAAACACCATGACCATTTCGATTTTTTTTTTAATTTTTAATGGATTATCATCTAATGAAGAATAGCAATTAATACCAATATTTCTGGTGCTTGACGTTTTAATGTATCGCGTAGTGTTATTTTGCTAAAATTTCCCAGTAGAAACCTACCCTAGATTTTCTAATACATTTAAGTAATGGGTCCCTTAGTATAAAAAGTTTTATTGTAAATCGTTTACATAGGCTATGGTGAGCGTATCTTGAATATCAAAATACACAGGCAGTCCTGTCGATCACCAGCCCGTCTGCTTATTTTGAACACGTAAAGCCACGCTGCAGCTATATTATGGCTGCAGTACGTATGGGTCGGCTCGCGGTCGACCGCGGAAGGATCTACATTTCTCATTCATAATTGATTCGCATCTACATTTTTCATTCATAGTTGAAGACAGATGTAGATGCCTATGAGCCTCGGCATCCCTTTACCGACAGATGGACTGCATGCTCGTTTGTCACCCTTATTCTATATAAAGAAATACGTATGTTGGTGACTTACGTGTGACATTGGACTTGTAAAGACTGATAAATGGTTGGAACCTATTATTAAGTTATAATAAGTAAGCTATTTATTCGTACATCTAGCTTTAATATTTTTAAACTTTAGCTAGTTTTTCCTTGTATCTCTTACGTCGATCTCTCTGGTGTGTCGCTCAGATGTTTGTGTATTTGTCGTCAACTGACGCTGAATTGTAATTAATTGTTGCCTTTTTAACGCTTTCCTTGGATTACCTGATGGGCACGCCACGAAGTCAGGGTCGCTACCTTTCTCCAGATGGGTAAGATTGTCACGAATGTGTTTATTGGCAGTATACTTGGCGCACTAAAATTGCAGTTATATTAGTTTGAAATAGTAAACAAGTGGTATTTTTTTTTTATAAATAAAGTAAAAATAATTCTATCGCAAATTCATTTGTTACACGTGTTACTTTAATATAGTTACGATTTGTCGCTCATATATGATATTAAATTTATTAACAACCTCCGAAGTGTGCAGCTCGGATGACTTTTATTTTAATATTTTATTTTATGAAAACAAGCTCTAGCTCTCATACTATCTTATAGACTATTCGTTATTAATTTTGATTAAAATCGAAATATACGAGTCGAAATAATAACAACTTTATGTTTACTATTTATCAATTCAGGGATTCAAAGACAATATCGTTTAAATTCCAATATAAACTGAATAATTAAAAAAAAGCTTCTGTTTACTTGCATCAAACACAGTAATGATTCTTGAAGTCAGTTTCTTTTACTATTAAAGTGATACACAGACAAGTATATTTTTCTGCTCAGTCTGTGATTCGCTATAAAGCTATTTTTATGAATCGTTCTAAATACAATTAGCAAGCTTTTGGTAAAAGCCTTAGTAAAAGCCTCCTAACGTTCACATTATAATATCATAAGTTTTACATTATACCTTTCGTGCATTGCAGGTGATGCAGCAAGATGTGAAGAAAGAGAACCCACTGCAGTTCAAGTTCCGAGCCAAATTCTACCCGGAGGATGTCGCCGATGAACTAATCCAGGAAATCACTCTTAAGCTCTTCTACCTTCAGGTTGGTTTGCTATACGTGACCAAATAAGATTTAATTGTGTAAGAAGTGTTATAGATTGTATAAAATAAGCGACGATAATAAATATTGGCATTTGATTTTCATTTTGGATTTATTACTCTTTCTATACAACTGAAGTGATCAACGAACTTATAGTTCAACTGATGGTAAGAGACTACATCAGTCTGTAGACACCTGCAACCAACTTCAAACTAAGAAGCCTACAGATGCGTTGTGATCTCTGAGGACTAAGTTGGAATGTCTCATAGCCTGAAGTTATACTGGTTCTAATAATATATACTGGTTCTAATAATACCAGCGTATGGTGAGTGTAGAGAACCGGAGACTCTTTTGCTGGAAACGCAGCATTCAATCTTAGTCCTTAGGCGTGACAACGCATCTGCATTTTAGATGTTAGAAGTCTATGAGCAACAGCATTCACTTACCATCAGGTATGCTGTGTGCTCGTTTGTCACACGTTTGACACACATAAACATCTTTATCGATCCTTCATTGATAAGCAAAATGCATATGCGTTGTCACCCCTGAGGACTAAAATGGAATGCCTCGTTTCCACATGTACTTACACAAACGCACTCACGCAAACACCAAGATGTACCGCACGAGCGTAAACTATCCTTTTAATAATGGTTAACAGAAACAGAAACTTTTTTTATTCAATATAAATTGTAAATAATACTTATTGAAAGTCACTCTTTTGTTTAATTACCACTGGTTCGAAAAAAAAGCTTCTGTCCTGGGAAAAACCAGCGGGACTTTTTTTTAAACAAGCTTATTAGCTTTTTTTTTAACTAAAGCTTTCAATCATGAATGTTACACAGATTAACAACACAACAAATTAGAAATAGCTTAGTAGCGATCACAGCATTTCCAGGAGTTATTATCATCCATAAATTATTTAATATTATAATAGCCCTTTTTATACAAACTTAGTTTAATAAAGTTTTTGAACTTTGAGCAGGTCAAACTCTGTATATTTTCTGGAATTTTGTTGTAAAAGCGTATACTTCGCCTCAAGAATGAATTACTGACTTGATGGAGTCGAGTAACTGGTACTACTAACTTGTGTCTGTTCCTAGTATTTACAGAATGAATATCACTTATTTTTGTAAAACTACTTTTATTTTTGTATACGTACATTACATTTTCATAAATGTAATAGAGGCCAAAGTTAATATATTAATTTCCTTCAATTTTTGTCGCAGCGACTCTAGGCTTTATATCATAAATTCCTCTTATGGCCCTCTTCTGTAAAACAAATATAATTTCTGTGTCAGCTGCGTGTCCCCATAGCAAAACACCATACGACATTATGCTATGGAAATAGCTAAAGTAAACTAGTCTAGCTGTTTCAACACTGGTCACATATTGTATAATATATTTAAAAGGATATGTGGACGGCACGATATTTAAAGAATAGGTTTTAACTTTCTTAACTACTGCTACTGACCGCGCTTCGCCCGAGCGATCGAGTTAGACAACTGAGAGGGACAACAGCAGTTTCGACTGATTAGAATTTTTATATTAAATTCTGATTCAGGTTAAAATTATTATTTTTCGTACGATCTACGCAGTCTTAACAGTTACAGGCTAGTGATACCAGTTTATCGACTAGTCAGTAATTTATTCATGGGCAATGTATACGCTATTACAACAGAGTCCAAAAAATATACAAGGTCTCTCTTTTATCAAATCATATATTTTATTAAAAAGGGTTATGAGGTGGTCCTCCCTTCAAGTTGTTTCTAAAATAGAGTTTGTAAATAATTTGTACACGCTTTCATATTGTATAACTTACTTTGAAAAAAAAAATCCGCTGGGTTTCTTGCTGGTCCGAACCGTAAAAATAAAAAATTACATGTAATCAATAGAGAATTTCTTTATATAGAATATTGGTGACATAAACATGTACATTTATCCTCAACTAAGAATCAAAATGCAGATGCGTTGTTTCCCCTGAGGACAAAGATGATCCCTCGTTTCCAGTAAAAAGGGCCTCCAGTTCTCTACACTCACCATACGAAACACAGCAGCATTAAGCCGCTATTTAACGCTGGTATTCTGTGAGAGCGTGGCCCGTCCACGGCCGATCGACCCATCCGACCTACAAACATAATATAGTTGCACCTAACAATAGTTATATTGTATCTTGTATCGGTCGCAGGTGAAGAACGCGATCCTGTCGGACGAGATCTACTGCCCGCCGGAGACGTCGGTGCTGCTGGCGTCGTACGCGGTGCAGGCGCGCCACGGCGACCACAACCCCGCGCTGCACGGGCCCGGCTTCCTGGCCAACGACCGCCTGCTGCCGCAGCGCGTCACCGACCAGCACAAGGTATGGAACGTACGCGCTGCACGGGCCCGGCTTCCTGGCCAACGACCGCCTGCTGCCGCAGCGCGTCACCGACCAGCACAAGGTATGGAACGTACGCGCTGCACGGGCCCGGCTTCCTGGCCAACGACCGCCTGCTGCCGCAGCGCGTCACCGACCAGCACAAGGTATGGAACGTACGCGCTGCACGGGCCCGGCTTCCTGGCCAACGACCGCCTGCTGCCGCAGCGCGTCACCGACCAGCACAAGGTATGGAACGTACGCGCTGCACGGGCCCGGCTTCCTGGCCAACGACCGCCTGCTGCCGCAGCGCGTCACCGACCAGCACAAGGTATGGAACGTACGCGCTGCACGGGCCCGGCTTCCTGGCCAACGACCGCCTGCTGCCGCAGCGCGTCACCGACCAGCACAAGGTATGGAACGTACGCGCTGCACGGGCCCGGCTTCCTGGCCAACGACCGCCTGCTGCCGCAGCGCGTCACCGACCAGCACAAGGTATGGAACGTACGCGCTGCACGGGCCCGGCTTCCTGGCCAACGACCGCCTGCTGCCGCAGCGCGTCACCGACCAGCACAAGGTATGGAACGTACGCGCTGCACGGGCCCGGCTTCCTGGCCAACGACCGCCTGCTGCCGCAGCGCGTCACCGACCACCACAAGGTATGGAACGACGCAAGTCAAACTCAAAGGTCTCCCCCAAGGAATGCCACAAAGCGCGCTCCTGAGCCACCTGCATCCATCGACTTTCTATGTGTCTTACCAGGTCGTCACTCCAGCTAGTAGAGGACGCCTTACACTTTGTCTGCCAGTGCCAATCGAGAACCTTTCCTCCGTGTAGTGGCGATTTAAGAATATCTACTACCCATACCATTCCGTGGGTGTCGTAAGAGGCGACAGAGGGCAACAAATCATGAGATAGGCAGCAATTTCTTCCTAATAACGATTAAAAATAAAAATAAAAACTGCAGTTGCCAACTCGCTTGCCAAGCGTGGGAACTATGGCAAATATACCACCTATGAGGCAAAACTCGCTTTCATGTACGTCTGTTCATTCTACTACTATTAGATGGACTACGGTTTTGAACATAGCTCAGAATTGGAGACAATATAAAAATATGATAAAGAAAGAACGGTATATAAAAAACAATAATACGTATTTCTTAAATATTTCACATGTATTTGTAAAACACCCCTATTATACAAGATAAATTTCTAGTACGTAATTTATTTATTTTATTAGAATGATTTTTTATTTAATATTGATTATTACATAATACTTATTGAAAGTAATTTTTTATTTACCAAATATTATATTATTATTATAATTATTCCTTACTCCAAAATAATACAAAGGGCGGACTTAATGCCTTGTAATAATGTGCTCTAAACCGAATTTCTGTAGTCTCAAATGAGATTAACCATCTGCTTGCTACCGCAGCGGGTCACCGACTGGCACATGATGCACTTTGTTTGTAAAACACCCCCATGTTACAGGAGAAATTTCTAGTATGTAATAGGTGCTTTGGTAGGGTGGTCAGTCTCAATGGATATTAGCCATTTGCGCAGGACAGAATTATAGTACACGAGTGTATGTGCAAGCAGAGACCAGACAGTGATCATGTCCTTAGTGGGTTTACGTGCTTTCCGAGTCACGGTGGTGAAACAACGCCAACTTTCTGACTCGGGGCTGGTACTGAGAATTTCTTGACAGATTAACCCAATAACTCATTTTGGCCCGACCAGGGACTACATGGTCAGCAGTTGCGACTACAACCGTTAGACCAACTCTACATTCATGTGTGAGTCACCAATAAATAGTATGTTTAGTCCTCAAAATATATATATATTTATATAACACATGCTTCAATATGACTCTTCTTCATATTTACACTAGGTTAATAATTGTTTGCATTAAAATACTATTGTATATTTGTATTAATAATAGTCTTTGTTGTCCAAAAGATGTCGCGCGAGGAATGGGAGCAGAGCATCACGAACTGGTGGCAGGAGCACCGCGGCATGCTGCGCGAGGACGCCATGATGGAGTACCTCAAGATCGCGCAGGACCTCGAGATGTACGGCGTCAACTACTTTGAGATCCGCAATAAGAAGAACACCGAGCTGTGGCTGGGAGTCGACGCGCTCGGACTCAACATCTACGAGAAAGATGACAAGTTAGTGTTCCTAAAATTTAAATAAAATTATTGTGGGTTGTGAATGTTCCTCTTCTGATGAAAGGTTTTGCCTTATTCTTCACGTTTGTCAGGTGGAGTGACGATCGCTACGTGTCAATGGTTTGGGTGTTTTACTTTATTAAACGGCATGTTACTGCCATGTATATTAGGAGTTTATACGTACTGAATATTAGAAAGAATAACATATTTCTGAAATTTAACATTTTCACTGTCCGATTTTCAGACACAATAATAGTAAGACAATAACAATGATCTATATGTAGTGCCCGGGACAGCGAAAGGGTAAACATAGTCGCCTCTTACAACAGAATGAAGTGATGGTTTTTCTTAAGTCGTTCTATATCTATTCAGGAAAAATTTGTGTTTTATAACCATACAATAGACATAGTGAGGGTAATTTTATATACATTAATTAATAAATATATTTGCATATGTTATTATTTCTCATCCATTTTTATTTTTCCATATATTTTATATTTAGTTGTACAATGTTTTAACTTTGTTATCCTTAATTGAATTTTATAGTTAAATGTATAAGAGCGAATACGGTATTCTATAATTTTTACGGTTTTCTATAATTTGGTGAGCATAAAGTAGTTAATAAAAAGGTTAAGGTTGAAATGTTATTTGTAATACCAGTTGACAGTCTTAATAAAATAAAATATATCAAATTTTCGGAAACATTTTGAGATGCTATGTAACAGAATCGATCGTTGGTTGCAGGCTGACACCGAAGATCGGTTTCCCGTGGTCGGAGATCCGCAACATCTCGTTCAACGACCGCAAGTTCATCATCAAGCCGATCGATAAAAAGGCGCCGGACTTCGTGTTCTTCGCGCCGCGCGTGCGCGTGAACAAGCGCATCCTGGCGCTGTGCATGGGCAACCACGAGCTGTACATGCGGCGCCGCAAGCCCGACACCATCGACGTGCAGCAGATGAAGGCCCAGGCGCGCGAGGAGAAACTGGCCAAGCAGGCGCAGAGGTACGCCCCGCCGCTACTCACCAAACTGCACCAGACTACACCACAACACACTACACTACACCACCCCACCACAGACTATACTACACCACAAAACACCACGCCACTACGCACCACTCCGCTCAAAACAACACTTCACTACACTACACTATACTACAATATATTACACTACACTGCACTGCATAACGCCACACCACACTATACAAAACACTACACTATAAAACACTACACTATAACACACTACACTACACCATCCCACACTACACTACACTACACTACATCACACCACAACACACTGCACTGCACCCTTACTAGCCCATCTTACACATATTACAAAAAGTTATTTATTATATCGAGCACGCAGTCCATCTGATGGTAAATTAATGCTGTGACCCATAAACGTCAACATCTAACCTCAATTAAAAATCATAATGCAGATGCGCTGTCACCTTGGAGGAGGACAAAGATAGGATTTAGGACACTTAAATACCCATAACAACTATAAGGATATACAATAAATCACAGACTAATTTTAATTTTACAGTATTCGAACAACCTACGTTTGAGTAACAACATTTTCTTTATTTATTTATGTTAATTAATAACTAGAAAAAGTATAGATAGATGCCCTGTCATAACAACTAAAAGTGTTTTTTTTTAAACGCACAAATACTTAAATACTTAGCACCATATTTATGTAACAAATTTAATAGTGCTTGTAGAAAAAAAGATACTAATAACTATGATATCAAAAAGGACATAATATTGGCTTAACACTTTTTGGGGATACGATGAAACATAATTACTTTTGCCCTACAATTAATCTACAAAATAACATATTCATGTTTACACACACATACGCACGCACGCACGCACACACGCGCACACACACACTCACCTACATTAGGAGCCAGGGAATTTACATTTTATTTTGATAAAGTATATGTAAATAAAGCATTTATTATTATTAGTGGGGTATTTAAATAGTTTTCTCATCTGGCTGGGCTACAATAATATATAAATGAAAATTATAAATATAAATAAATATACATATTTTAATCATCATATTCATCATTACAGCCTTTCATAAGTCCACTGCTGAACATAGGCCTCCCCCCAAGGATATAGGTGTGACATGCACGTTAAATTTTTGTTTTGTCCATGTTCATCTTAAGGCCTATCCGTTGGGAGACCCTATTGAGGTCATTGAGCATAGTGCTTAGGTCCTTTTAATATAGTGAAATAAATATATAATAATACGTAAATAAATAATAAATCAACAAGATGGAAGCCCTCGGCAGGGGTGATCAAACGGCTTAGGGTTAGGGGGAAAAGGGAGGGATACCAGTGGACGATGCGGTCTGGTATCGAGGAGCATCGCCTTCTGCATTTGAGCTTGGAGCAGTCCGTCTCGGAGTCCCAGTCACCTCAGATGACTCTAGAGGCTGACTGGGATTAGCCCGTTGGCAGAAACTTCGTGAGCCAGGTCCAGATATTTTGTTTGCTTATCTGTTTAGGCTTTCACGAGGTTCTCGTCATACGGAATGCTAATGTCGACCAAAAATATCCTTGACTATGCCCTGTCCATCAGCACAATATCATTATTATTATAATTATTAATTATATAAACATGTCTTAATTTTGCAGAGAAAAACTACAGCTGGAGATCGCAGCCCGCGAGCGCGCGGAAAAGAAACAACAGGAATATGAGGACAGACTGCGTCAGATGCAGGAAGAGATGGAGCGCTCACAGGTGCGACACCTTAACATAAATATCAAAGTCAACAGTGTGAAATATGAGCAGTGCACTTCAATTGCACAGCAAACATTTTTAGTTCGGGTAGTACAAGATGCTTTGTGACAACGGTGAGCAGAGCCAAAGGTTTAAGACAACTGGTACAGTGTTTGCTACTCCGTCAGATAAGTGTGATCTTTAAGGATTTGCCATCCAGGAGGCCCATGTTCAGCTCTCACCCAGGAGTGGACTGTTAGTTTACGATGGGCTATTTTCCGCAACATCACTTATAACCTTTAACACGCCATGCTGCAGCTATATTAACTGTAGCACGAATGGGTCGGCTCGACCGGGTAAGGACCACGCACTGCTGTGTTTCGTATAATGAGTGTAGAGAACCGGAGACCCTTTTTACTGGAGAAGAAGCATTCCATCTTAGTCCTCACGGGTGACAACGCATCTGCATTTTGATTCTTTATTGAGGATTGATGTAGATGTCTATGGGCCACAGCAACCACTTACCATCAGGTGGACTGTGTGTTCGTTTGTCACCCTATCCTATAAAAAAATTACCGCGTATTTTGCGTGAAGCAGACCGTTATGTACACATAAAACAAAGAATTTCGATATGATATTATTTTCAATAAAAAAAATATTTATTTGGTTTAAAGTTCAAACATGTTAAGACGGTATCAGAATTCCAACAAAACAATTTTATTCGATCTTATCAGGTACGTCTGTTACATCCTATTAAATTCCTCTGCTGAACCCCATAGATTGCCACCTCATAGGGTGGATATTATCCATAGTTGCCACTCTTCGGAAGCGGGTTTTTATTTTAGTCGTTGTTAGTAAGACGCTGCTGTTCATCTCCTGATTTGTTTCTTTATGTCGCCTCTTACGACACCCACGGGATGATATCACGTATCTATACAAATAAATAAAATTGAAGTGTTTGTTTGTAACGCCAAAATAACAGATTTTTTACATAAAATATACATAATGTAATAGTTTTTTAAAAACTACACGCCACATTTGTCCACACCAGCTCACATACTACCACTACAAAGGAATTATTTGCCATTCACCCTGTTTTGGATATTATATAATATTTAATGAAGAGTTCTTTACTTGTTATTGCTTTTTATTTGGTGTCGTAATTTTTACTGTTTCAACCATACAGGCCAATCTGCTGGAGGCACAGGATATTATCCGACGGCTCGAGGAACAGCTACGACAGCTGCAGGCCGCCAAGGAGGAGCTGGAGCAGCGCCAGAACGAGCTGCAAGCGATGATGCAGCGTCTCGAGGAGACAAAGGTGATACATGTTCACTTTTGAAGGTTCCATGGCGCAGTGGCTTAGTAATGAGTTGCGTCGCTAAGAGCCGTGGGTTTTATTTCCGCACGGAAGAAGTATTTTGTATGGCCTACAAATAATTGTTCCGTGTCTGGATGTTTGTCCTTGTTCAATTTATGTATGTAAATTGTTTCAGCGATACAGGAGAAAATCCTATGACAAGACATAGTTTTAAAATCACTGAAATTAAAAAAAAAACAATCTTAAAAATCAAAATCTGAGAGCCCATGTGGTCTATGACTATGAATTCGTCGAAAAAACTAAAAGACTGGCCGTTATTTAAAAAAAAATCACTATTGACCAATTGCGTTTAAAATTGAGATCTAGGAGTTCACGTGGTATGCGCATAAAAATTAATTGAGAAAAGAATACAAAAGAAGAAGACCATTTGGCCTCCCAGATATTGATTTTCAAAGAAACCTTTTCTTTAGTTCTGACGACGAATGCTTGTTCATACATCGCATGGACTCCCAGATATTTTAAAATCAGTCTGTGTAGAAATAAGAATTATGATAATGACAACTTATGGCATTTCTAAGAACGAATTAGTAATCTATAGACTGCGAATTCTCATATATTATTAAATTTGATCAAGTAACTAAGTATTATGTATGTATGTTGGGAAATGGTCCTACATGTGTGTAGTTAGTAGTATGTAAGCTAATGTTAATGTTTCGGCGGGTGTGATGTGCAGAACATGGAGGCTGCGGAGCGCGCGAAGCTGGAGGAGGAGATCCGCGCCAAGCAGGAGGAGGTGTCGCGCATCCAGCAGGAGGTGGAGCTCAAGGACTCGGAGACGCGCCGCCTGCAGGAGGAGGTCGAGGAGGCGCGCCGCAAGCAGGTACCCCACCACCAGCCGTACAACTCCCTCTCCACCACTCTTATCTCTATTTTTACTTTCGTCTTAACTTCCAATATATTTATATTGAACATCTTTATATTGATTCTGAGCCGACGGTATCCATCGTCTTGTATACATCGAGTTATGTAGTGGAGAACTGCTCTACTCTTTGTTTACTGATATGAAGTTGTAGCTTGAGAACCTTTCTACCCCATAGGTTGTTGGTTTGATTCTCTGAGCAGCTTTGGCAGACCTATTAAGGCAGGTCTTTTAAGTAGACTTTTTTGCTTTTAAATTTACTGTTTCTTAAAACAAAACGTATAGGATTATTTTGTATGGGCATCAGAATTAACTTTTTGTGCTTTTTGACTTTCACGCCAAAGAACAATGTCTATCAACTCTGGAAAAATTCATCAAACATAATTTATAAGTAAATTAACTAGTAGTTGTTACGATTCGCCAATTAAGACAGGCAAAAGTCTTATACCATACAGCCTAGTTTGTTGTGTATTTTTTATTCACAAAAGTCATGCGTCACATTACGAAGTTTTTGAGATTTTGGCAGCAGCTTAACCCAGTATACAATTAATGACAGTGTTATCTCAAAGAACTTGATAATTATTTATATGAAATCGCAACAGTTCGAATATGGCAACATCGTCAACAGAAACAGAAACTTTTTTATTCAATGTAGATTATAAATAATACTTAGTAAAAGTCACTCTTTTGGTTAATTACCATTATTAACATCCATATAATACAACAAAAATCCGTTAGGATATCTCATCTATCAGCCGACCTGCTGCTCCTGACAAGTTCTGAAACTTGTCGTACTTTGCTTGCGCGTACGTCGTCTCGATATTTTGTATATTCCATCGATTTTCCGTAATATTTTATTTTATTGATTGCTTTTGCTTATGGACTCCGTTTCCTGTGTGACTAGTTCTTGCCTAAGAATTCTGATTATTAACCTATACGGTGACATTTTTCTGTGACTCTGGATTATGATTCTTCTTGATAACTTGAATATTGTTGTGTATGCATCGATTTGTTTATCACGATGGAACGCCGTGTAAGACGTATACCGTATGCAATCCGTGCATCATATGTATCACAACTACAACAATAAGTGTGAATAAATAAACATATGGCATTGTTTGTCTCGAACCAAGTCGAGAGTCACACTGAAAATATTTCAGCACCGGCAGGTTGATGACAGCAAGAGGTAAAGCATGATGAATAATAAATATTTTTGTTTATTTCTTATTATTAAGCACATTAATTGACGTGTTTATGGAATGGAAAAAAAGACATCAACGTTGTAAAACAGACGTTGTGAAACAAACAGAATAATATAATAGCCTTGTAATACGTAAAACATTATTAGCGTAAAGAGTTCAATCATAAGAATTTTCTTCTTATTGTAGGATTCCTTCCAAGCTAGTAATTACTCTGAGCGTAATTTAAAACTAAATTTACCGGTTGTTATTGCTGTAACGATTCGCAATTGAAAGTAGGCAAAAGTCTTATACCATACAGCCTAGTTTGACGTGAATTTTGTTCAAACCGGAATATGTTTTTAATTCCAGACTTTCAGCTGTAGTATGATTGAAGATAATTGTTTAAGATTTTAAAATTTATATTTTTATTTGTTGACACAAGATAAAATTTGTTTGGCAGTTCGCGATTGTTCTTTTATTACAAGATCAACAAATAAATTAGTTTATTTTTCCAGCTTATATCGAGGTCGGTATTATTTAATATCATAGTATTTAATTACTCGATTTCAATTAGTATTAATTTTTATATAATTTTTGGGAAACGCTACATTTTCTGATCCTTCGAGCCGGATAGGAATCGATAATTTAAGTCACAGACAGTGGATTGCGAAGTTTTATTAATGCTATTGAGTGGATAAAATAACTTTTTTAAGTTAAAGTTTGAGCAATTGTAAAGTTGCGTTGAGTTTGCCTAGATAAGACAGGAGCAGCAGTGGTAATGGTGTGTGTGTGTGGTGCAGGACGAGGCGGCGGCCATGCTGGCGGCGGCCACGACGCCGCAGCACCACCACGTGAGCGAGCAGGGCGCCGGCGCGGCGGGCGACGAGGGCTCGGCCGGCGAGGGCTCCGACGGCGGCTCCGAGTCCGGCGGCGGCGAGCTGGCCGGCGCGCCCGACGACCTGGTGGACCCGCTGCACGAGCGCCGCACGCTGGCCGAGCGCTCCGAGCGCCTGCACAACCAGCTCAAGGTACGTGGCTCCAGCTGCTGGACCCGCAGCGAGCGCTCCGACGGCGGCTCCGAGTCCGGCGGCGGCGAGCTGGCCGGCGCGCCCGACGACCTGGTGGACCCGCTGCACGAGCGCCGCACGCTGGCCGAGCGCTCCGAGCGCCTGCACAACCAGCTCAAGGTACGTGGCTCCAGCTGCTGGACCCGCAGCGAGCGCTCCGACGGCGGCTCCGAGTCCGGCGGCGGCGAGCTGGCCGGCGCGCCCGACGACCTGGTGGACCCGCTGCACGAGCGCCGCACGCTGGCCGAGCGCTCCGAGCGCCTGCACAACCAGCTCAAGGTACGTGGCTCCAGCTGCTGGACCCGCAGCGAGCGCTCCGACGGCGGCTCCGAGTCCGGCGGCGGCGAGCTGGCCGGCGCGCCCGACGACCTGGTGGACCCGCTGCACGAGCGCCGCACGCTGGCCGAGCGCTCCGAGCGCCTGCACAACCAGCTCAAGGTACGTGGCTCCAGCTGCTGGACCCGCAGCGAGCGCTCCGACGGCGGCTCCGAGTCCGGCGGCGGCGAGCTGGCCGGCGCGCCCGACGACCTGGTGGACCCGCTGCACGAGCGCCGCACGCTGGCCGAGCGCTCCGAGCGCCTGCACAACCAGCTCAAGGTACGTGGCTCCAGCTGCTGGACCCGCAGCGAGCGCTCCGACGGCGGCTCCGAGTCCGGCGGCGGCGAGCTGGCCGGCGCGCCCGACGACCTGGTGGACCCGCTGCACGAGCGCCGCACGCTGGCCGAGCGCTCCGAGCGCCTGCACAACCAGCTCAAGGTACGTGGCTCCAGCTGCTGGACCCGCAGCGAGCGCTCCGACGGCGGCTCCGAGTCCGGCGGCGGCGAGCTGGCCGGCGCGCCCGACGACCTGGTGGACCCGCTGCACGAGCGCCGCACGCTGGCCGAGCGCTCCGAGCGCCTGCACAACCAGCTCAAGGTACGTGGCTCCAGCTGCTGGACCCGCAGCGAGCGCTCCGACGGCGGCTCCGAGTCCGGCGGCGGCGAGCTGGCCGGCGCGCCCGACGACCTGGTGGACCCGCTGCACGAGCGCCGCACGCTGGCCGAGCGCTCCGAGCGCCTGCACAACCAGCTCAAGGTACGTGGCTCCAGCTGCTGCATTCCCAACCGAATTTCAGTCACGGCGGCCAATCGTAACGTGGACTAGTCATCTGCGCAGAACAGGATTATATTGCCCAAGTATGCACAAACACAAATGCACTCTATTCCTTCATTCTCAACATCTTAGTTCCATGGAACGGTTATCTGACACCGACAAAATCGACATAAGATCAAACGCAGAACTAATAACTTTGCATGCTCTCTCCGAGGCACAGAAGTGAGAAACTGCAAACATCCTGATTCCAGGCTACTACTAAGCATTTCTTGGAAAAAAAAAACAATAACTGATTTTGATTGACCTGAGATTTGAACTTGATAATCGGCAATCACGTTTACGATCCCTGAACCAATGAAGTAGTCAAACAAGTATTATACAGGTTATACATATGCAGCCATATATGGACTTTAAATGAAGCTTATCCTAACTTGTCACCGAAAATTACTTGTCAAAGCAGCGAACGGATTAACTTTAAGAATCTGTACCATTCTCATCATCCCATTGTATCGAAAAAGATTCTATCAATAACACTGAACACAAATGAAAGCTATTGCATTAGCATATCATGTGAACAAACATTAATTAAAAGAATACCTCTCTTCCATAGGCGTTGAAACAAGACCTGGCGCAGTCGCGCGACGAGACAAAAGAGACGGCGATGGACAAAATACATCGCGAGAACGTCCGCCAGGGCCGCGACAAGTACAAGACGCTGCGCGAGATCCGCAAGGGCAACACCAAGCGCCGCGTCGATCAGTTCGAGAACATGTAGACGTCGCGCCCGATACAACATGGCTCCACGGATCCACTCGCGGATACTCCGGTATACATCACCGTGCATAGTCCGGAGTACACGAACGCAACTTGTGATTATCAAGATACACGAATACAATTTCAAAAGTAAGGGACACCGCTAATATGTTTGTCGGAACCACATTGTTTTATAATTTCCACGCATGTGTGTCACATATCAAATAGTGCTTACGTCCGGACATGTATTATTTTGTAAGATATTAACGTCACTATTGAAATTTATAATTCCGTCGAAATAGTTTTTATTGTAGTTGGTTCGTACACAAAACACAACTTCGGGAAGCATGCTTCGCTGGCGAAAAGCAATGTGAAGCAACAGCTTACGCAGAAGAAAGAAAAGATATTTAAAAACATAGGTATAATAGAGAGAAATATTCATTTTACTTAATTAATTTTATTTCCCACCACATTTCAGTTTTGCCGTATTATACAATATCGTTATAAATAAATACATAAGTCTTAATTTGTATAGTGAAACGTGGTTTATGCAAAAGTTTATTAACCTGAAAGTATTATAGAATGTTAAAGTTATCGCCAACATATTCCATAGATGTATCAGATAATTTTGCAACACCGTCCAGGTAACTTATTAGCGAGAGAGATTATCGATCTTAATACGTAGTGGGAAAGCTCAAATTAGAACGGTGCTCGCGTGTGTATCACGAACAATCGGAGCCGTCGGCAGTCGTAGTCGGGACTTGAGTGTAAATATTGCTTATTACTTATTAGTAATTTTATTTTAGAAGATAATGTGCTATAACCGAATGTGTATGTATACACCAAACTCGAGGGAGCGTGTACTGTATACATGTATACAAGAGTAGATTATAACGAGTCGCGAAAGCACACAGTTTTGTTTTTATTATTATTATTATTTATAAGTATTTTGGATTTTATTCAATAACTACGTTATATTCGTGTCGGGTGGTCAACTTGTGAGTCAAATAGTGCTGTGTGCTTCGAGTTATATATATAATGATTGGTAGTCTTGCTTGGTCCTCGTTGACCCGATAGTGTTCAAGTGTGTGGGACCCATATCGACGTACGGAACGGTCAAACTGTCCGGTCGTACAATATATCTTGTATCTAACACCAATATATTTGAGGATACTTAAATTTATTGAGTCTTGCTCAAAGGACATGTCCGAGGTGTTGAGCGTGGGGGGTGAAAGGGAGAGGGGGACTGTCCCCCTTATTTATTTTTATAATCATTTATATTCTAGTTATATAGGAGTTAAAATAGAGCTTCAAGTGTAATTATCGTTTCTATAGTTTCTTTGTTGTTTCACTACTTTGTTTGTCCGTCTGTCCTGATATTATGTTGTATGTATTGTACTAGGTGCGTTCATTTCACTACATATCGGCCTACAAAAGTCACTCCTACTTAATTCCAGAACAAAATTATAAATAACCGCTGAAATATTTAACTGTATGCTTTATAGGATGTGTATAATGTTATATTGTAAGTGAATTTTAAAGGCATTCCATATGTTACAATGCGGTGGCGTTTTTAATTAAATTGAAAGAAAAAATAGTTGCAATAATTTGTACGTGTTTTTGTAATCATAAGTGCCATCCGTCGCATGTCGCTGGTCGTAGTCGACGTCACCCAGGCGTACACGATGCATTAAATTGGCTTTTCGGTCAATAGACATAAGGTTGATATTGTCAAGACAGTTATCCATATCCGTACGCCGGGTGACACCGATCACGCACCAGTATCGAACTGTTTTCGGTGTAATTTCTAAAATTTACACAATACCACGTTGCCTTTCAATTTAGGACGAATTTTTTTCCAATAAAATGTTTAAGTATACCCAATAGTGTTTTATTTCACTATATTCAATATTTCTTTACAGCCCATCGCAAATCAATTGTGGAATATAGGCTATCCCCACAGTTTGCCAAGAAGCACGGTCCTAAGCCACGTGCTCCAACGACTTCCTGTTTGCCTACTAAGTCGTTACTCCATCTAGTGGGGGGGCGGGGGCTACACTTAGTTTACCTGTACAACACGAGAACCTTTTATTTGCCCATCGGTAGGCTTGGATAAAAACTATCGATAATTTGTCATAAAAATATCGATATTTTGAATCGCTATATATCGATCATCGATATTTATTTAGAGTATCGCATTCGTATCAATTTTGATATATTTTAAAATGTTGTATTAATCGATTTGTATTATCTGTACTGAATCGCTTGATGTTGTCATCAAGCGATTCAGTACAGATGGCACGCCTGGAGTGCCATCGATTATATTCCTGTGTGGCGTGTGACACGCGATCGACTGCTAACTCAAGTTGTAAACAAGTTTCTGGAAAACAAGTCTCCTGTTAAAAAAAAACAATGCGTTTGTCTTATTGTTTCATTTTAAGCAAAATGATGGAACTGCCGTCTTATTACTGTCATATGACCGAACGGACCTACGAAGTACCATGTGCTCTTGTGATATGGTATAAGGTTTATTTTTGCTTGAAACTTCGAACGCGTTCATGCATAAAAAGAGTTCGCTAATAAATAATATTTTGATCATCCGCCGCCCTACAGCGCCGGCGCATCTGGTTATTGTTTTTTTCCTTTTGAAAACACTTGTTTTGCTATTCTTACTAATTAGATGTTTTCAGATCGACTTTACTTTTACATTTGTTTTACATTCAATAATATATAACATTTGTAAATATCAATGAAACATAAACCTTATTTTTTCCAAATCCAAAAAAAAAAACGTTATTATTAGGTGAAAAGAACATCGGTAACGGCCGATACATGCTGTGACCTGGCTATAAAGTTTCGCGAACATGACTAGTATATGGATTAATCCGTTCCGCCTGGGCACAATCTAAATCCTAAATTGAAAAATATTATTTAAAAGTCGAGGATCATAGAACGTTACACTTATGTATGTCGTCACTTTTGAGTTTATGATGTAGCAATTATTGCAGCTATGACTACAACCTCAGCTTAAACAATTGATATGAAAATTATGCAGTAATATATACTTAACTAAATAAGTCAAGTCAATGGCTAAAAGCACAAAAATTAATTAATAACCTTTATAATTTATTCACTGCTAAGTATCTAAGACAGGTGATTTTACTTTTGCCCTCTGTAACTTTTGCTCACGCTTTGCAGCTCTCGTGTTATAATACCACAGACTGCATAGAAACACTCTTTAATACGTTCCGTTTTTTTTTTATTCAATATTGATTATTACATAATAGTTATTGAAAGTCGTATTTTTTTTTACCACTGGTTCGTAAAAAACCTCTGTCCTGGGAAGAACCAGCAAGAAACCCAGCGGGACTTTTTTAACATAATTTCACTTAACAGTAATTTTGTTTATACAATTTTAAATGAATTTTCATAGAACCTGCATGGTGGCGATCAGCTTATTCCCAGGGGTTATTTTCATTCATGTATTCCTTGATATTATAATAACCCTTTTTGTACAGTTTTTCTTTAATAAAACTTTTAAACTTGTTTATTGACAAACTTTGAACATGTTCTGGGATTTTGATGTAAAAGCGTATACATTGCTCCATAAATGAATTAGTAATTCTGTGGAGTCTAGTGACTGGCAGTACAAGCTTATGTTTGTTCCTAGTGTTTAAAGTATGAATATGCTTATTCTTATTAAAGCTATTAAAGCCGCTGACCTGTAATGCCAAACACAGCGGCAACCTGCAGAACGCAACCGCGAAGGGAGCGTGAGTGGCACCACACTTCGGATCAGACAATGGTCCGAAGAGCCGAGAGGGGCATCGACGGAAACCTGATATCCGTCCGGATAAGAGGTCAGCAGAATGTCCAACAGGGAAGGTGTATGATCCTCCACAGCTGGAATCCGCGTAGGCGAAGTAACCAGTTGTGTCAGACCATATGCCAAGGCAAAGTCATAAACAGATCTCCCCGCATGATCGGTTAAACGTGAACCGAGCCATTCGGCATGGTGGGCGTTATATTCTTATTAAAGCTATTTATGTTTTTATGTACATACATTACATTTTCATAAATATATTGCGATGCCAAAGTTAATATGATTATTTCTTTAAATTTTTCTCTGAGTGGCTCTTTACAATTTAGGTTATAAATCGCCCGTACGGCCCTCTTTTGCAAAACAACTATAGCTTAAATATCAGTCGCATTATCCCATAGCAAAATTCCATAACACATTACGTAGTAAGTAACTAAAATACACTAACGTAGCTGCCTCAACATCTGTGAGACTTCTAATCTTTCTTACACCATATGCTGCAAAACTAAGTCTGCTTGCTAATTTAGATATATAGGGGCCCCATTGAAGTATCGCGTCAATAGTAATACCAAGAAAAACAGTGGTATCCACAAGACTCAACTCCTCCCCATTTAAGAGCACAATGGTTTTCGAATGATATACATTAGGTATAGTAAATTTAATACATTTTGTCTTATTGCAGTTTAAGAGCTAATTGTTGGCGTTAAACCAATGTACTAATTTCGATAGAGCATTATTTACATCGTCATAATTAATTGACTGCCGTTTGAGTTTGAAAATTAAAGAGGTATCGTCAGCAAATAATACTCTTTGAGGAGTTCCAGTAGCATTCACCGAAGTACACCTTCAGGTCACTCTATCGATTTTGGGGGTAAGGGCTCATCACAACTAACAAAACGAGGCCAAACTCGGCTCACCTAGTTCTACTCTTTAAGGAGTTCTTTTTAGGAGTGATTTTAAAAATAGTAAGCTTGGTCACGTATGTATTAAATTTGGTTTTTGGAATTATTTGTATTTTACAACGATCGATATATTTATCGTGATTGTCCCCTACAAGATAAGGTAAGTCTAGTCTAAGATAAGGTATATTAATATAGATTAAGAACAGGAATGGGTCAAGAATCGATGCCTGAGGAACGCCCATTGATACTACCGATCCGGAGGAACCTTTACCATTGATTACGACTTTTTGAGTTCTGTTACTTAAATATGAAGTAATAAGTCTAAGCGCCAAATTTTTTTACACCGTAATGTTGTAGTTTACTGATTAATGTATCATGATGAATACAATCGAAAGCCTTGGAAAGGTCATAGAAAATACCTAAGGCATCTTGTGAATTCTTCCAGGCATTAAAATATATATTTCATAAGCTCAACACCGGCGTCAGACGTAGAGCGACCCCTTGTAAAACCAAATTGGTTTTTATGAAGAAATTTATTTGTATTAAAAAAAAATTGATCCAAAATTATTTTTTCAAAAATTTTACTATGAGTTGGTAGTACAGAAATAGGTCTATAATTAGCGGGGTCCAATGTACTACCAGATTTAAATAAAGGTATTACTTTACTATACTTCATTAAATCAGGAAACACACCGGAATCGATACAAGTATTAAAAATAATAGCAAGATGAGGTGCAATTAAATCTATTATGGATGCAGACGGACCCCACAAATCTGCGGAACTTCAACTTCAAAGTATTAGTGCATTCTATATTTACTGTCAACCAATCATTTGCAAAGCTCTATAAAGATAGCAGTAAAAAGTCAGCAGAAACATAAAAATTGCATCCAGGAATTTGTAGCTAATTTGTTGCTAATTAGTTACCAAAATCGCGATTTTGTTGCTCCAACCGGTTTTGAGAAAAATTGAATTACTGAGTAAAAACTTTCAATCAACCCCGCCGTAGCGGATAAAACGGGATAATTTGTTGCTAATTAGTTCATCATCATTACAGCCCTTCTCAAGTCCACTGCTGAACATAGGCCTCCCCCAAGGAATGCCACAAAGCACGGTCCTGAGCCACCTGCATCCATCGACTTCCTGCATATCTTACCAGGTCGTCACTCCATCTAGTGGGGGGACGCCCAACACTTCGCCTGCCGGTACGAGGCTGCCACTCGAGAACCTATCTTCTCCATCGGTTGTCGGTTCTTCCAGCTATATGGCCGGCCCATTGCCACTTTAGCTTACTAATCCGTTGGGCTATGTCGGTCACTCTGGTTCTACTGCGGATATCCTCATTTCTGAGTTTATCACGCAAAGAAACTCCGAGCATAGCCCTCTCCATAGCTCGCTGAGCGACCTTGAGCTTCCTCATCCGGCCAGCAGTGAAGGACGACTTCTCAGTTCCGTATGTCATCACTGGCAACACGCACTGGTTGTACAGTCTCGTTTTCAAGTTTTGAGGTATACCTGACGAGAAGATGTGCCGTAATTTCCCGAACGCTGCCCAACCGAGTTGAATCCGTCGATTGACCTCTCGGTCGAAGTTGGACTTACCTAGTCGGACTATTTGTTCCAGGTAAACATACTCGTCAACAACTTCCAGCTTAGTGCTCCCAACAACTACCGGCATAGGTGTGACATTAAACATGATCTTTGTTTTGTCCATTTTCATCTTAAGACCTATCCGTTGGGAAGCACTATTGAGGTCATTGAGCATTAGGTCCTCCAGCGATTCTGCCATAAGGACTATATCGTCGGCAAATTGAAGGTGAGTGATGCACTCGCCATTGATGTTGATACCGTATCCTTTCCAGTCCAGAAGCTTGAAAATGTCTTCCAATGCAGCGGTGAAAAGTTTCGGGGATATGACGTCACCCTGTCTTACACCTCTCTGCAATTGGATAGCTTCCGCATTCTGGTTCTGTACTCGGATAGCCATCATAGCCCTACTGTACAAGCACTTCAGCACTTCGATATACCGACAGTCCACTTGGCACCGCTGAAGGGACTGCAGCACCGCCCGAATTTCGACGGAATCAAAGGCTTTCTCGTAGGCCACATACGCCAGACATAGTAGCAAATTGTACTCCTCTGACTTTTGTACAATTTGCCGAAGGGTATGTATGTGGTCTATGGTGCTAAAGCCTTTTCGGAAACCGGCTTGTTCGGGAGGCTGGAAGTCGTCAAGTCTGCGCGCGAGACGATTCGTAATGACTCTCGAAAACAGCACGTAGACGCGGCTCAGAAGGGAAATCGGTCTGAGATTCTTCAAGAGAGCGTTGTCGCCTTTCTTGAAGAACAAGACCACCGCACTTCTGCTCCACGCCTCCGGTGTAATGCCATCATGGAGGACGGAATTAAAGAGCTTCGGAAGGACTTCAAGTACCGGTTTTCCACCCGCTTTCAGAAGCTCCGCTGTAATTCCATCCTCGCCTGAGGCCTTGCCGTTTTATAGGTGCTGGAGAGCCATTCTAATCTCGCTCAGACTGACGTCCGGGATATCATCGGAATAATGTCGGATAAGACTCGCTCTTGGATCGTTACTCCCACTCGAGTGTGGCTCCAACGATGACGTGTACAGCTGCCCATAGAACCTCTCAATCTCACTCAAAATCTCAGATGCCCCGGAAACGATGCTGCCACATTCTGTCTTCAGCTCTGACAGTTGGCTCTTTCTGACAGACAGATCTCTGGCAAAGATTTTGGAGTCTTGGTTCCGCTCGATCGCTTCTTCAATACGAGCTGTATTGAAGTTGCGTAAGTCCCGCCGCATGCATTTGGAGATCTGTCTGTTCAATTGCCTGTATGCTGTCAAATCTGTTGAAGAATGTAGCTTCATCTCCCGTCTAACAGCCATGAGATTAAGAGTGTGATCAGAGAGTTTTTGTGTTCTTCTGCGGCGGGTCTTGCAGAACTTAGCTCCGACCGTATGGACAGTTTCCACGACCTTGTCATTCATATCGTCCACTTCATTGCAGTCTTCTAGGCACTGAAAACCGTTTTGTAACTCGAGCTGAAAGGTTTCGGGATTTTGGATTAGAGCACGAGGGGAACGGAGCGTTGACTTCATCAGACGAGACCTCTCCAACTTAACGTTTAGGTTCAGTGTGCCTCTAACCATTCGGTGATCGCTGCTGGTTTTCACCCTCGCGATCACTGAGACATCACTGAACAGTTGTCGTCTGGTCGTCATAATGAAGTCAATTTCATTTTTTGTCGAACCGTCGGGGCTCGACCAGGTCCACTTCCTGTGAGGCCGCTTCTGGAAGAAAGAGTTCATCAT
This sequence comes from Parnassius mnemosyne, assembly GCA_963668995.1. Classification (NCBI taxonomy): domain Eukaryota; kingdom Metazoa; phylum Arthropoda; class Insecta; order Lepidoptera; family Papilionidae; genus Parnassius; species Parnassius mnemosyne. The sequence goes on along the minus strand of CAVLGL010000104.1, from coordinate 8,732,032 downwards.
AAAGAGTCCCTCTTTCTCCATGAAGTCGGCCAGCTGCTGGCTAATAATGCAAAAAATATTTAAAAAAAAATAAAAAAATAAACACATCAAAAATTAATAAAAATCAATTTATGTTTTGATACTGATTCTGAAGTTCCAAATTAATGAAAATTTTGCTGCTAATTAAAAAATAGATCAATAACTCCCGGACAGCCTACAACATCATAATATCGGTCGAAAAGCTGTATCAAGTAATAAGTTACAAATAAATGTGTACATACTGCCTATACGGGAGATTCAAAAACAGAACAACAGATATATTGTTGCTGTTCAGTTATGAAAGCATAAAGAGCCAGCAACAAAATAAAATAGATCGATAAGCAGCACTAAGTAATAAGTTAATAATTATATATGTACAAGCTATATCATGAAAATTTAAAAAAATATATAGCAGATATTTTGTTGCTGGTCAGTAATGGAAGCAATATGTCACAAAGAACCAGCAACAAAGTAAAATCGATCAATAAACTGCACCAAGTATTAAGTTAGTAATTTTATTTACAAGTTATATTTTTATGAAAGTTTTAGGAAAAATATAGCAGATATTTTGTTGCTAGTAATGGATGCAGCAAGTTATAAAGAGTCAGAAAAAATAAAATAGATCGATATGTTGCACCACGTTATTAGTTAGAAATTATTTGTTTAAAAGTTATATTTTTATGAAAATTTTAGGAAAAAAGTTAGCAGATATTTTTTTGCTAGCCAGTAATTGAAGCAGCAAGTCATAAAGAGCCAGCAACAAAATAAAATAGATGGATAAGCTGCACTAAGTAATAAGTTAATAATAATTTGTGTACATGCTATATTTATATTAAAATTTTAGAAAAAAAGGTAGCAGATATTTTGTTGCTGGTCAGTAACGGAAGCAGGAACTCATAGAGCCAGCAAAAATAAAATTGATCGACAAGTTGCATTACGTTATTAATTAGAAATTATTTGTGTACATGCTATATTTAAATGAAAATTTTAGGAAAAAATATAACAGATATTTTGTTGCTAGCCACTAATTGAAGCAGCAAGTCCTAAGAGCCAGCAACAAAATAAAATTGATCGATAAGCTGCACCAAGTAATAAGTTAATAATTATTTGTGTACGAGCTATATTTACATGAAAATTATAGGAAAACAGATAGTAGATATTTTGTTGCTGGTCAGTAACGGAAGCAGCAACTCATGAAGAACCAGCAACAAAATAAAATAGATCGATAAGTTGCACCATGTTATATTATCCTAAAATTTTCATGATATAGCTTGTACACATATAATTATTAACTTATTACTTGGTGCAGCTTATCGATCTATTTTATTTTTTTGCTGGCTCTTTATGCTTTCATAACTGAACAGCAACAATATATCTGTTGTTCTGTTTTTGAATCTCCCGTATAGGCAGCATGTACACATTTATTTGTAACTTGATACAGCTTTTCGACCGATTTTATGATGTTGTAGGCTGTCTGGGAGCTATTGATTTATTTATTAATTAGCAGCAATATTTTAATTAATTTGGAACTTCAGAATCAGTATCAAAACATTAATTGATTTTTATTAATTTTTGAGGTTTTTTTATTTCTTTTATTTTAAATTTTTTTAAATATTTTTTGCATTATATGTCAGCAACAAATTATCCCGTTTTATCCGCTACGGCGGGGTTGATTGAAAGTTTTTACTGCTATCTTTATGTAAAGATAGCAGTAATTCAATTTACTCAAAACCGGTTGGAGCAACAAAATCGCTATTTTGGTAACTAATTAGCAACAAATTAGCTACAAATTCCTGGATGCAATTTTTATGTTTCTACTGACTTTTCACTGCTATCGTTATAGAGCTCATTTGCAACTTATTTCGGAATACTTACCATATCCCCATCTAAAAATGATATTATTAATAATACGCTACAAAAATAAACAAAAAATCTACAATAAAATGTAGAATTTAAAAAAAGTAAACGCATAATGGTAGTGTTGTTTTAGTGTTATGATGAAACATGCGCCACAGATAAAAACGGGACGGGTTTAGAAGCGTTCAAAACCTATAAAAAGTAATAAGGAAATGAGGTTTTTCATTACATAGCTAAATTATTTTACCGGCTCCAATAAAATAAGTTGGACCCCGTAATTTAATATACACTTAAGTTAACTATTTTTTGACGTATCAATCATTGGTGGTCGTTTCATATTTTGGTCGGGTCGTATTTGACCGATGTTCTTTAATTTATTAAAAACCAAGGTTTTTCTGGGTGATTTAACTGTACATACTTATATAAAAGTTTTTTTATAATACGAAAAATAGTACCAAAGCATTTTAATCTACATAGAGTCACTTAGTCTTCATTTCAAGGAAAACATAGAAAAACACGTAGTTAGCCAGTAAAACGTATCCTTCCGTCCGCAACTGAAGTTTGATGTCAACTAAACTTAATCACATCTAAACAAGTGAAAAAAGCATAAAAAAGAACAATATTTTTATACATGGCTGACGGCCCCTTGACACGACAGGAGTGTCACAAAATATTTGTTCACCGTCACAGCTAAAGGTTATCAAAAATTGGTGTCGCAACGAATTGGTTAAGTAAAAAAAGCATTCATGTGCTGTTTTTTTTTCATCGCCCAACCGTCAAGTCATAAAACTTTGGGCCAACGTCATGACGATATATCGATATTTATCAATACTGTTAAAAATATCGATATTTTTTGTTAATTTGCCCATCCTTACATTGCCATTTCAACTTACTCACCCGTTGAACAATGGCGGCTACTAGAGTTCTAATAAGGATATTTATTACGAATTCTATCTCGCAAAGAAACTCCGAGCTTAGCCCTCTCCATAGCACGCTGAACGATCTTAAGCTTTAAGACCTTATACGGCCAGCAGTGAAGGACCACGTCTAAGTTCCATATTATGTCAACACTGGCAAAAAGCACTGGTTGTACTCGTTTTAAGTTTTAAAAAATATGTACGTGAGAGATGACGACACATCTCGTCACGTATTCCTAAATTAGTTTGAAATAATGTATAAGTGTACAGTTATTGACCGACGATTAGAGAACATGTAGTGACGGTGTAAGATTATCCATTACCCCATATTATCCCGTGGGTGTCGTAAGAGGCAACAAAGGGAAGATGGGCAGCAGCATCTTCCTAATAACGACTAAAAATAAATAATGCGATTGCCAACCCGCTTGCCAAACGTGGCAAATACCCCCCCTATGAAGTAATCTATGAGGGAGGCCTATGCATAGCAGTGGATTTTTGGGTTTAATAAGTTATAAGGTAACATGACAACAGTTAAATGGAGGAAGGTAAAATAAGAAATATATTATGTTCATTAAAATTATTGTATTTCACGATTCATACAACTTAATAAATGATTTCTTTTGAATAAATAATATACATTTTATTAACTTAAGTGTTAGAACGTCTTGAGTGTTATCTATGAGCTAAATTATATTCTATATTCTTGTAAGATTCTTCTTTAACAGCCTTTTATAGCACATTGCCGGATATGGGCTATTAAACTGAAAAGATTTACCAAAACCATAGATATTGGAACGTGTTATCAATGACCAAAACTCACCACGCTGGTAGGCGCTATTGCTGTAGTGAAGGTGCACCGCACCGATCACTCACTAGCCATGGGACTTGAGTTAGGCTTATCAAACGGATATACTGCCACTTGCTGTTCGTTGTTGTTTGATATTTTTAAATGTATCTTAATTGTACACAAAAAAAAAATTATTGAATAGAGCAAATTTTACTAAATTTTATGACGTTTAATTATGCTATTGTTTTATTTTTTTATTACCGTGTAGATAGGACCAAATATTATTAATTGAATGCCGACAGTTGCCCACGTTAACTATGACATCAGGGCGTCAATCATCTTATTTCCTCCGTGACTATGAGTGACGCAAAGTACCCCAAACTTCAGCAATTTAAAAATCAGTACTAATATTGTATTGTATTAAATTGTAATTAAGTAATGTAAAAGAATTGTTATTCTATGTATTTAGTCTTGATTAGTATGCACTCGCGTAGATAAGAAATCAATAAGAAGTCAATTATATTTGTGGTGTCGTGGATGCTTTGGCAAGTAATAGTCGACGAATTTCCCTCTATGTGGAATGTCTCCGCGTAAAGTCAAGAACAGAGTTTAGGTCCCGGGTAAAATCAAAACACAATCGTTTATGCTGACAGTACAGGTTCTATGGGTCCTTTAAAGACTTTTATATAATATATTACTAGATCGAGAATTTAGAATGAAAATTGTGTCACATCTGTGGATCGAGCGGGCGAGTGCGCGGGCGGGTTACAGCTAGCACTGTAAATATACCACGTGGTAGTATTTTCATTTACGACAGTTACAGTTTTAGGAAAATACGAAATAAAGCGCGTGTGTGTGTGTGTGTGTATGTGTGTGTGTGTGTGCGTGTGTGTGTGTGTGCGTGTGTGTGTGCTACGTGTCGTGCCTGGCGGTGCGCAGGTGGCGCAGCAGCGAGCTCTTGTCGCGGAAGGAGCGCGCGCAGCCGCCGCACGTAAACACGCGCCCGCTGTGCGTCGGCATGTGCCGCGACAGACCTACGCACAGACGACGGACGTTGTTTAATACTTCATACGTTCATTTATTTATTTAAAGACAATAAACATGTTTATAAATGTTATAAACTTAATTTTAAATGTATAACCTGTTTCCGGTAGCCACAACATGCTTCATAAAAGAGTAAAAATTAATGAAAAATATTAGAAAATAAATTACAAAATATCAGAAACGTAACTTAAAAAGAATAAATACCAAGACGGGAAAATGACTGTAACGTTACACAAAGTTTTTAATCAGTGGTGGAGCCACGCGGCAGCTTTTGCTGTTGCACGTATGAGCCGGCTCGAGCCGGGGTGGTACCACGACCTCACAAAATACCAGCGTGAAAATAAGCTCTGCTTCCGCATTTCGTCTGGTGAGTGCAGGTGGCCAGAGGAACTCCCCCCCACTTCCATCAAAATGGCAGCGGAATTAAACGGAAGACTACCCCATGAGGGTACCAGCACCCTTGGGGAATCCCTCGCTGAGCATCCACAACCAAGATACTCCACTCCTGAGCGTCGGTGCTCAGACTGCCCCGCGTATTCTGTTGGGGAAGGGGGGGGGGGGGGGGGGGGACGGGCAAAATTCCGCTCAAGACAATAACTGTAATAACTCGGGGCAAGCTGAGAAACAAGACCAAGGTGACCCCAGCCACGGTATCCGTGAATTTCTACAACATCAGGGGACTTCACTCGAACTTAAACGCAGTCCACTATCATCTCGAGACGGTGAAGCCGGCTTTACTCTTTCTGACCCAGACGCAGATGTCCTCTCCCGCTGATACTTCGTATCTCTCCTACCCGGGGTACAAAAAAACAGCGGTGCAGGCTGGCGGGCTGCAGGTGCACTCACCGGACGCGTACAGGAACAGCTTGGGGCAGCGCGGGCAGCGGTGCAGGCTGGCGGGCAGTAGGTGCACTCACCGGACGCGTACAGGAACAGCTTGGGGCAGCGCGGGCAGCGGTGCAGGCTGGCGGGCAGCAGGTGCACTCACCGGACGCGTAGAGGAACAGCTTGGGGCAGCGCGGGCAGCGGTGCAGGCTGGCGGGCAGCAGGTGCACTCACCGGACGCGTACAGGAACAGCTTGGGGCAGTGCGGGCAGCGGTGCGGGCTGGCGGGCAGTAGATGCACTCACCGGACGCGTACAGGAACAGCTTGGGGCAGCGCGGGCAGCGGTGCGGGCTGGCGGGCAGTAGGTGCACTCACCGGACGCGTACAGGAACAGCTTGGGGCAGCGCGGGCAGCAGGTGCACTCACCGGACGCGTACAGGAACAGCTTGGGGCAGCGCGGGCAGCAGGTGCACTCACCGGACGCGTACAGGAACAGCTTGGGGCAGCGCGGGCAGCGGTGCAGGCTGGCGGGCAGCAGGTGCACTCACCGGACGCGTACAGGAACAGCTTGGGGCAACGCGGGAAGCGGTGCAGGCTGGCGGGCAGCAGGTGCACTCACCGGACGCGTACAGGAACAGCTTGGGGCAGCGCGGGCAGCGGTGCAGGCTGGCGGGCAGCAGGTGCACTCACCGGACGCGTACAGGAACAGCTTGGGGCAGCGCGGGAAGCGGTGCAGGCTGGCGGGCAGCAGGTGCACTCACCGGACGCGTACAGGAACAGCTTGGGGCAGCGCGGGCAGCGGTGCAGGCTGGCGGGCAGCAGGTGCACTCACCGGACGCGTACAGGAACAGCTTGGGGCAGCGCGGGCAGCGGTGCAGGCTGGCGGGCAGCAGGTGCACTCACCGGACGCGTACAGGAACAGCTTGGGGCAGCGTGGGCAGCGGTGCAGGCTGGCGGGCAGCAGGTGCACTCACCGGACGCGTACAGCAACAGCTTGGGGCAGCGCGGGCAGCGGTGCAGACTGGCGGGCAGCAGGTGCACTCACCGGACGCGTACAGGAACAGCTTGGGGCAGCGCGGGCAGCGGTGCAGGCTGGCGGGCAGCAGGTGCACTCACCGGACGCGTACAGGAACAGCTTGGGGCAGCACGGGCAGCGGTGCAGGCTGGCGGGCAGCAGGTGCACTCACCGGACGCGTACAGGAACAGCTTGGGGCAGCGCGGGAAGCGGTGCAGGCTGGCGGGCAGCAGGTGCACTCACCGGACGCGTACAGGAACAGCTTGGGGCAGCGCGGGCAGCGGTGCAGGCTGGCGGGCAGCAGGTGCACTCACCGGACGCGTACAGGAACAGCTTGGGGCAGCGCGGGCAGCGGTGCAGGCTGGCGGGCAGCAGGTGCACTCACCGGACGCGTACAGGAACAGCTTGGGGCAGCGCGGGCAGCGGTGCAGGCTGGCGGGCAGCAGGTGCACTCACCGGACGCGTACAGCAACAGCTTGGGGCAGCGCGGGCAGCGGTGCAGGCTGGCGGGCAGCAGGTGCACTCACCGGACGCGTACAGGAACAGCTTCGGGCAGCGCGGGCAGCGGTACAAGCTGGCGGGCAGCAGGTGCACTCACCGGACGCGTACAGGAACAGCTTGGGGCAGCGCGGGCAGCGGTGCAGGCTGGCGGGCAGCAGGTGCACTCACCGGACGCGTACAGGAACAGCTTGGGGCAGCGCGGGCAGCGGTGCAGGCTGAGCGCGCGCTGCTGCGGCGGTGCGTGAGAGCGCGCGTGCAGCGCCAGTGCGCCGCGCTGCGTGAAGCTCTTGGGGCACTGCGCACACTGGTACGGCCGCTTATCTGCACCACGAATCTTCGTTTACATATTCATTTATTCATTCATTACAGCCTATAAGAGCAAAGTCCACAGCTGAACATAGATTTCCCTCAAAAAATTATTGTCTTACACGGAGGATATTGGCCATAGTTGCCAAGCTTCACCACATTTTGTACTAATTCGTTAGAGTTGTATTCAAGAAGATGCTGTTGTCCATTTCCTGTCTATTTCTATTGTTGCATCTTACAACACAACACCGACAGGATGTTATGGGCACGGTTACGTATAAAATCAGTAAAATTGTTTTCCGTCGTCCCCACATCAATTAGTTCACGTCCTAGTTGCGCCTGTGTACAATTTGTGCTCATTACCATCATCATCATTACAGCCCTTCACAAGTCCACTGCTGAATATAGGCCTCCCCCAAGGAAGCCACAAAGCACGGTACTGAGCTACCTGCATCCATCGACTTCCTGCATGTCTTACCAGGTCGTCACACCATCAGTGGGGGAACGCCTTACACTTCGCCAACCGGTACGAGGCTGCCACTTGAGAACCTTTTTTCGCATCGGTTGTCGGTTCTTCGAGCTATATGGCCGGCCCATTTTCACTTCAGATTACCAATCCGTTGGGCTATCCTGATATAATCCGGATATTCTCATTCCTAAATTTATCACGCAAAGAAACCCCAAGCATAGTCCTCTCCATAGCTCGCTGAGCGTCCTCATACGGCCAGCAGTAAAGGACCACGTCTCAGACCCATAAGTCATCATTGGTAACACACACTGGTTGTACAATCTCGTTGTCAGGTTTTAAGGTATACCTAACGAGAAGATGTGTCGTAATTTCCAGAACGCTGCCTCTTGCTCTTTTTACCTCTCTTTCGAAGTTGGACTTTTCTAGTCGAACTATTTGTCCCAAGTAAACGTACTCATCAACAACTTAGAGCTTAGTGCAACAACTACCGGCATAGGTGTGACATGGACATTATACATGATCTTTGTTTTGTCCATGTTCATCTTAAGACCTATCCATTGGGAGACACTATTGAAATCATTGAGCATAGTGCTTAGGTCCTCCTGCGATTCTGCCATAAGGGCTACATCGTCGGCAAATCGAAGATGAGTGATGTACTCGCTATTGATGTTAATACTGTATCCTTTCCAGCTTGAAAACGTCTTCCAATGCAGCGGTGAAAAGGGGATATAACTTCACCCTGTCTTACACCTCTCTGTAGTTGGATAGGTTTCGTACACTGGTTATGTACTCGGATAGCCATCGTAGCCCTACTGTACAAACACTTCAGCACTTCAATATACCGACAATCAACTCGGCACCGCTGGCTTTCTCATAGGCCATATCTACAAGGCAAAGTGTACTCTTCGGTCTTCTGTACAATTTGCCGAAGGGTATGTATGTGGTCTATGGTACTAAAGCCTTTTATAAAACCGGTTAGTTCGGGAGGCTGGAGTCGTAAGTCTGCGTGCGAGACGATTCGTAATGATTCTCGAAAACAGCACGTAGACGCAGCTCAGAAGAGAAATCGGTCTGTAGTTTTTCAAGAGAGCGTTGTCACCTTTCTTGAAGAACAAGACCACCACACTTGAGCACCACGCTTCCGGAGTAGTGCCACCATGGAACACGGAATTAAAGAGCTTCTGAAGGAATTCAAGTACCAGTTTTCTACCCGATTTCAGAAGCTCCATTGTAATTCCATCCTCGTCTAGGGCCTTGCCGCTTTTAAGGTGCTCGAGAGCCATCTAATCTCGCTCAGACTGATGTCCGGGATATTATCGGAATAGTGTCGGATAAAACTTGCTCTTGGATCGTTACTCACAGTTGCGTGTGGCTCCAACGATGACGTGTACAGCTGCCCATAAAACCTCTCAATCTCACTCAAAATCTCAGGTGTCCCGGAAACGATGCTGCCACACTTGGTTTTCTTTGATAGTTGGCTCTTTCTCGCAGACCGATCTCTGGCAAAGACTTTGGAGCCTTGGTTCTGCTCGATCGCTTCTTTAATACAAGCTGTATTGAAGTTGCGTGAGTCTCGCCGCATGGATTTGGAGATCTGTCTATTCAGTTGCCTGTCTGCTGTCAAATCTGTTGAAAACGGCAACCTCATTTCCCGTCTAACAGCCATAAGATTAAGAGTGTGACCGGGAAGTTATTGTAGTTAGTGTTCTTCTGCGGCGGGTCTTGCAGAACTTAGCTCCGACCGCATGGACAGTTTCCACGAGCTTGTTATTCATATCGTCCACTTCATTGCAGTCTTCTAGGCACTGAAAACGGTTTTGTAACTCGAGCTGAAAGGTTTCGGGACTTTGGAACAGAGCACGAGGGGGACGGAGCGTTGACTTCATTATACGAGACCTCTCCAACTTAAGGTTTAGATTCAGTGTGTCTCTAACCATTCGGTGGTCGCTACCAGTTTTCATCCTCGCGATCACAGAGCCATTACTGAACAGTTGTCGTCTGGTCATCATAATAAGTCAATCTCATTTTTTGTCGAACCGTCGGGGCGCGACCAGGTCCATTTCCTGTGGGGTCGCGTCTGGAAAAAAAGAGTCCCTCTTTCTCCGTGAAGTCGGTCAACTGCTGACCATTGGGGTTCCGTTACCCTATTCCGAATTTCCCTACCTTCAGCTTACCGTTCTCTCTTGTGCCTAGTTTTGTATTGAAGTCCCCCACCGTAAAGTGGGTTTTGAAGTAATGCATGGCTTTAGAGATATCGTCATACATTTCCTCCATCTCCTCAGCGGGATGTGCCGAAGTTGGTGCGTAAACCTGTATGACGTTCAACGATACCGTATGGTGATTCTGAGTATAAGGTCCTAAAAATCCTCGTCGACATACTCACAATCTATATGTTATTAACGAGAGACTTGTGGACGATAAATCCGACACCTCCTTGAAACAGCTGGTCGCCCTTCCGGTGATAGAACAAGTTGCCGGATTCGAGGATTACAGTGTTCTCCCCCTCTCTTCGGACCTCGGATAATCCTATAATATGCCAGCGTAACTTGTCTATCTGTTCTTCCAGCTCCAGGATCTTCTCATCAGTCCTCAGGGTACGTGCGTTGTATGTTGCAAGTCGTATTTCATTCATTTAAGCAATGTTACAGTTTTCCAATAAAAACCACTTATTAATAAATTTACGGTGCAATTTATACATTTGGTCCTTCGAGCCGGCTATGAATCAGCGGCCAATAAATATTTTTAATCCCTAGATTCAGGCGCTCGGATATTATATAAATATAGATCGAAATTGTCAATATGGGATAGTAGTACTTAAGATGCATTTTTATTTGTATTTCGTTAAAATGAAAACCACAACGTCTCATCACTCTTCGATTCTTTATTTATAACTAGTTCATAAACAGCAAAATTGCTGTAAAAGCTAAAAAGCGCATTTACACTTACGCCTTTTAAAATATGCCAACTGGAGTGTACTTTTCTAAATTCATCCGTACTCCTAGGCAATAAGCAACTGTTTTTGAAATTTAAGGTTAGTGATTTATTGTGTCGATTTCCATTTTTTTATTTGTGTATTTTGTTCATAAGTAGACAGGGACTAAGCGCTCGCTATAAGCTTTATAGCACGCGAGCACCCCGGGCTCGTTCCTCACCGACATTAACAATTTTGACACTTATTAATTTTAATTTTAAATGGTGGAGAAAAATAACTTAAGGAACCTTCCATGTCTAAGAAATTTAAAAATAAATATTTGGAATAAATATAAAGTTCGCCAATACGTATTTTGCCAGCACGTTTGACACTTTCTTACACTAAAACCCTCTTAGAAATGAGAATAGGTCTGTGCTTAGAAGTGGAACGTAAATAAGCTGTAATTTTTTATTGTGTCAAGAACGTGTCAATTAACAAATTGGTAAGTGCCGTACCAACACCGACACTCGTACTGATTACGTATGGGCTTGGGATGATTTTTTTGCTAATAGTAATGTGTGTGTACGTGCGTTTAATGTTTTGTCCAACCCTGGTTAAATAAAAGTGCTGACTCGATTATTTTATTTTGTTTAAATAGCGTAGTTTCTGAGGTAATCAAGACAGTGCAGATCCTACCCATATTAAGTGCAATAATTTTAAGAATGGTGAAATAAATCAAGATAACTTTCGGGATTGGGAGTAAAAGCTTTTTTTATTCCTAGGTCCTTCCAACAGCATGTGTAAGTGTACATGTGTGCATGTTAGTGTGGACATATACGTATATGCGTAAACGTGTGTGCGTATTAGTGCGAACGTGTAGGTGCATGTGTGAACGTGTACGTGTGCGGGTCACTGACCGCGGTGCACGAGCTCGTGGCGCAGCAGCGAGGCGCGCACACGCGGCAGGCGTGCGGGCGCGCGCCCGAGTGCACGCTGGCGTGGCGCGCCAGCATGTGTGTGCGTGTACGTGTACGTGTACGTGCAAGTGTACGAGTGCGGGTCACTGACCGCGGTGCACGAGCTCGTGGCGCAGCAGCGTGGCGCGCCAGCATGTGTGTGCGTGTACGTGTACGTGTACGTGCAAGTGTACGTGTGCGGGTCACTGACCGCGGTGCACGAGCTCGTGGCGCAGCAGCGAGGCGCGCTGCGCGAAGGCGCGCGCGCACACGCGGCAGGCGTGCGGGCGCGCGCCCGAGTGCACGCTGGCGTGGCGCGCCAGCATGTGTGTGCGTGTACGTGTACGTGTACGTGCAAGTGTACGTGTGCGGGTCACTGACCGCGGTGCACGAGCTCGTGGCGCAGCAGCGAGGCGCGCTGCGCGAAGGCGCGCGCGCACACGCGGCAGGCGTGCGGGCGCGCGCCCGAGTGCACGCTGGCGTGGCGCGCCAGCATGTGTGTGCGTGTACGTGTACGTGTACGTGCAAGTGTACGAGTGCGGGTCACTGACCGCGGTGCACGAGCTCGTGGCGCAGCAGCGTGGCGCGCCAGCATGTGTGTGCGTGTACGTGTACGTGTACGTGCAAGTGTACGTGTGCGGGTCACTGACCGCGGTGCACGAGCTCGTGGCGCAGCAGCGAGGCGCGCTGCGCGAAGGCGCGCGCGCACACGCGGCAGGCGTGCGGGCGCGCGCCCGAGTGCACGCTGGCGTGGCGCGCCAGCATGTGTGTGCGTGTACGTGTACGTGTACGTGTACGTGCAAGTGTACGTGTGCGGGTCACTGACCGCGGTGCACGAGCTCGTGGCGCAGCAGCGAGGCGCGCTGCGCGAAGGCGCGCGCGCACACGCGGCAGGCGTGCGGGCGCGCGCCCGAGTGCACGCTGGCGTGGCGCGCCAGCATGTGTGTGCGTGTACGTGTACGTGTACGTGCAAGTGTACGAGTGCGGGTCACTGACCGCGGTGCACGAGCTCGTGGCGCAGCAGCGTGGCGCGCCAGCATGTGTGTGCGTGTACGTGTACGTGTACGTGCAAGTGTACGTGTGCGGGTCACTGACCGCGGTGCACGAGCTCGTGGCGCAGCAGCGAGGCGCGCTGCGCGAAGGCGCGCGCGCACACGCGGCAGGCGTGCGGGCGCGCGCCCGAGTGCACGCTGGCGTGGCGCGCCAGCATGTGTGTGCGTGTACGTGTACGTGTACGTGTACGTGCAAGTGTACGTGTGCGGGTCACTGACCGCGGTGCACGAGCTCGTGGCGCAGCAGCGAGGCGCGCTGCGCGAAGGCGCGCGCGCACACACGGCAGGCGTGCGGGCGCGCGCCCGAGTGCACGCTGGCGTGGCGCGCCAGCATGTGTGTGCGTGTACGTGTACGTGTACGTGTACGTACAAGTGTACGTGTGCGGGTCACTGACCGCGGTGCACGAGCTCGTGGCGCAGCAGCGAGGCGCGCTGCGCGAAGGCGCGCGCGCACACGCGGCAGGCGTGCGGGCGCGCGCCCGAGTGCACGCTGGCGTGGCGCGCCAGCATGTGTGTGCGTGTACGTGTACGTGTACGTGTACGTGCAAGTGTACGTGTGCGGGTCACTGACCGCGGTGCACGAGCTCGTGGCGCAGCAGCGAGGCGCGCTGCGCGAAGGCGCGCGCGCACACGCGGCAGGCGTGCGGGCGCGCGCCCGAGTGCACGCTGGCGTGGCGCGCCAGCATGTGTGTGCGTGTACGTGTACGTGCAAGTGTACGTGTGCGGGTCACTGACCGCGGTGCACGAGCTCGTGGCGCAGCAGCGAGGCGCGCTGCGCGAAGGCGCGCGCGCACACGCGGCAGGCGTGCGGGCGCGCGCCCGAGTGCACGCTGGCGTGGCGCGCCAGCATGTGTGTGCGTGTACGTGTACGTGTACGTGTACGTGCAAGTGTACGTGTGCGGGTCACTGACCGCGGTGCACGAGCTCGTGGCGCAGCAGCGAGGCGCGCTGCGCGAAGGCGCGCGCGCACACGCGGCAGGCGTGCGGGCGCGCGCCCGAGTGCACGCTGGCGTGGCGCGCCAGCATGTGTGTGCGTGTACGTGTACGTGCAAGTGTACGTGTGCGGGTCACTGACCGCGGTGCACGAGCTCGTGGCGCAGCAGCCAGGCGCGCTGCGCGAAGGCGCGCGCGCACACGCGGCAGGCGTGCGGGCGCGCGCCCGAGTGCACGCTGGCGTGGCGCGCCAGCATGTGTGTGCGTGTACGTGTACGTGTACGTGTACGTGCAAGTGTACGTGTGCGGGTCACTGACCGCGGTGCACGAGCTCGTGGCGCAGCAGCGAGGCGCGCTGCGCGAAGGCGCGCGCGCACACGCGGCAGGCGTGCGGGCGCGCGCCCGAGTGCACGCTGGCGTGGCGCGCCAGCATGTGTGTGCGTGTACGTGTACGTGTACGTGTACGTGCAAGTGTACGTGTGCGGGTCACTGACCGCGGTGCACGAGCTCGTGGCGCAGCAGCGAGGCGCGCTGCGCGAAGGCGCGCGCGCACACGCGGCAGGCGTGCGGGCGCGCGCCCGAGTGCACGCTGGCGTGGCGCGCCAGCATGTGTGTGCGTGTACGTGTACGTGTACGTGCAAGTGTACGTGTGCGGGTCACTGACCGCGGTGCACGAGCTCGTGGCGCAGCAGCGAGGCGCGCTGCGCGAAGGCGCGCGCGCACACGCGGCAGGCGTGCGGGCGCGCGCCCGAGTGCACGCTGGCGTGGCGCGCCAGCATGTGTGTGCGTGTACGTGTACGTGTACGTGCAAGTGTACGTGTGCGGGTCACTGACCGCGGTGCACGAGCTCGTGGCGCAGCAGCGAGGCGCGCACACGCGGCAGGCGTGCGGGCGCGCGCCCGAGTGCACGCTGGCGTGGCGCGCCAGCATGTGTGTGCGTGTACGTGTACGTGTACGTGCAAGTGTACGTGTGCGGGTCACTGACCGCGGTGCACGAGCTCGTGGCGCAGCAGCGAGGCGCGCTGCGCGAAGGCGCGCGCGCACACGCGGCAGGCGTGCGGGCGCGCGCCCGAGTGCACGCTGGCGTGGCGCGCCAGCATGTGTGTGCGTGTACGTGTACGTGTACGTGCAAGTGTACGTGTGCGGGTCACTGACCGCGGTGCACGAGCTCGTGGCGCAGCAGCGAGGCGCGCTGCGCGAAGGCGCGCGCGCACACGCGGCAGGCGTGCGGGCGCGCGCCCGAGTGCACGCTGGCGTGGCGCGCCAGCATGTGTGTGCGTGTACGTGTACGTGCAAGTGTACGTGTGCGGGTCACTGACCGCGGTGCACGAGCTCGTGGCGCAGCAGCGAGGCGCGCTGCGCGAAGGCGCGCGCGCACACGCGGCAGGCGTGCGGGCGCGCGCCCGAGTGCACGCTGGCGTGGCGCGCCAGCATGTGTGTGCGTGTACGTGTACGTGTACGTGCAAGTGTACGTGTGCGGGTCACTGACCGCGGTGCACGAGCTCGTGGCGCAGCAGCGAGGCGCGCTGCGCGAAGGCGCGCGCGCACACGCGGCAGGCGTGCGGGCGCGCGCCCGAGTGCACGCTGGCGTGGCGCGCCAGCATGTGTGTGCGTGTACGTGTACGTGTACGTGCAAGTGTACGTGTGCGGGTCACTGACCGCGGTGCACGAGCTCGTGGCGCAGCAGCGAGGCGCGCACACGCGGCAGGCGTGCGGGCGCGCGCCCGAGTGCACGCTGGCGTGGCGCGCCAGCATGTGTGTGCGTGTACGTGTACGTGTACGTGCAAGTGTACGTGTGCGGGTCACTGACCGCGGTGCACGAGCTCGTGGCGCAGCAGCGAGGCGCGCTGCGCGAAGGCGCGCGCGCACACGCGGCAGGCGTGCGGGCGCGCGCCCGAGTGCACGCTGGCGTGGCGCGCCAGCATGTGTGTGCGTGTACGTGTACGTGTACGTGCAAGTGTACGAGTGCGGGTCACTGACCGCGGTGCACGAGCTCGTGGCGCAGCAGCGTGGCGCGCCAGCATGTGTGTGCGTGTACGTGTACGTGTACGTGCAAGTGTACGTGTGCGGGTCACTGACCGCGGTGCACGAGCTCGTGGCGCAGCAGCGAGGCGCGCTGCGCGAAGGCGCGCGCGCACACGCGGCAGGCGTGCGGGCGCGCGCCCGAGTGCACGCTGGCGTGGCGCGCCAGCATGTGTGTGCGTGTACGTGTACGTGTACGTGTACGTGCAAGTGTACGTGTGCGGGTCACTGACCGCGGTGCACGAGCTCGTGGCGCAGCAGCGAGGCGCGCTGCGCGAAGGCGCGCGCGCACACGCGGCAGGCGTGCGGGCGCGCGCCCGAGTGCACGCTGGCGTGGCGCGCCAGCATGTGTGTGCGTGTACGTGTACGTGTACGTGTACGTGCAAGTGTACGTGTGCGGGTCACTGACCGCGGTGCACGAGCTCGTGGCGCAGCAGCGAGGCGCGCTGCGCGAAGGCGCGCGCGCACACGCGGCAGGCGTGCGGGCGCGCGCCCGAGTGCACGCTGGCGTGGCGCGCCAGCATGTGTGTGCGTGTACGTGTACGTGTACGTGCAAGTGTACGTGTGCGGGTCACTGACCGCGGTGCACGAGCTCGTGGCGCAGCAGCGAGGCGCGCTGCGCGAAGGCGCGCGCGCACACGCGGCAGGCGTGCGGGCGCGCGCCCGAGTGCACGCTGGCGTGGCGCGCCAGCATGTGTGTGCGTGTACGTGTACGTGTACGTGTACGTGCAAGTGTACGTGTGCGGGTCACTGACCGCGGTGCACGAGCTCGTGGCGCAGCAGCGAGGCGCGCTGCGCGAAGGCGCGCGCGCACACGCGGCAGGCGTGCGGGCGCGCGCCCGAGTGCACGCTGGCGTGGCGCGCCAGCATGTGTGTGCGTGTACGTGTACGTGTACGTGTACGTGCAAGTGTACGTGTGCGGGTCACTGACCGCGGTGCACGAGCTCGTGGCGCAGCAGCGAGGCGCGCTGCGCGAAGGCGCGCGCGCACACGCGGCAGGCGTGCGGGCGCGCGCCCGAGTGCACGCTGGCGTGGCGCGCCAGCATGTGTGTGCGTGTACGTGTACGTGTACGTGTACGTGCAAGTGTACGTGTGCGGGTCACTGACCGCGGTGCACGAGCTCGTGGCGCAGCAGCGAGGCGCGCTGCGCGAAGGCGCGCGCGCACACGCGGCAGGCGTGCGGGCGCGCGCCCGAGTGCACGCTGGCGTGGCGCGCCAGCATGTGTGTGCGTGTACGTGTACGTGTACGTGTACGTACAAGTGTACGTGTGCGGGTCACTGACCGCGGTGCACGAGCTCGTGGCGCAGCAGCGAGGCGCGCTGCGCGAAGGCGCGCGCGCACACGCGGCAGGCGTGCGGGCGCGCGCCCGAGTGCACGCTGGCGTGGCGCGCCTGGCGCGCCAGCATGTGTGTGCGTGTACGTGTACGTGTACGTGTACGTGCAAGTGTACGTGTGCGGGTCACTGACCGCGGTGCACGAGCTCGTGGCGCAGCAGCGAGGCGCGCTGCGCGAAGGCGCGCGCGCACACGCGGCAGGCGTGCGGGCGCGCGCCCGAGTGCACGCTGGCGTGGCGCGCCAGCATGTGTGTGCGTGTACGTGTACGTGCAAGTGTACGTGTGCGGGTCACTGACCGCGGTGCACGAGCTCGTGGCGCAGCAGCGAGGCGCGCTGCGCGAAGGCGCGCGCGCACACGCGGCAGGCGTGCGGGCGCGCGCCCGAGTGCACGCTGGCGTGGCGCGCCAGCATGTGTGTGCGTGTACGTGTACGTGTACGTGTACGTGCAAGTGTACGTGTGCGGGTCACTGACCGCGGTGCACGAGCTCGTGGCGCAGCAGCGAGGCGCGCTGCG
Organism: Parnassius mnemosyne; assembly: GCA_963668995.1. Taxonomy (NCBI): domain Eukaryota; kingdom Metazoa; phylum Arthropoda; class Insecta; order Lepidoptera; family Papilionidae; genus Parnassius; species Parnassius mnemosyne. The sequence goes on along the minus strand of CAVLGL010000104.1, from coordinate 8,714,568 downwards.
CGAAGGCGCGCGCGCACACGCGGCAGGCGTGCGGGCGCGCGCCCGAGTGCACGCTGGCGTGGCGCGCCAGCATGTGTGTGCGTGTACGTGTACGTGTACGTGTACGTACAAGTGTACGTGTGCGGGTCACTGACCGCGGTGCACGAGCTCGTGGCGCAGCAGCGAGGCGCGCTGCGCGAAGGCGCGCGCGCACACGCGGCAGGCGTGCGGGCGCGCGCCCGAGTGCACGCTGGCGTGGCGCGCCTGGCGCGCCAGCATGTGTGTGCGTGTACGTGTACGTGTACGTGTACGTGCAAGTGTACGTGTGCGGGTCACTGACCGCGGTGCACGAGCTCGTGGCGCAGCAGCGAGGCGCGCTGCGCGAAGGCGCGCGCGCACACGCGGCAGGCGTGCGGGCGCGCGCCCGAGTGCACGCTGGCGTGGCGCGCCAGCATGTGTGTGCGTGTACGTGTACGTGCAAGTGTACGTGTGCGGGTCACTGACCGCGGTGCACGAGCTCGTGGCGCAGCAGCGAGGCGCGCTGCGCGAAGGCGCGCGCGCACACGCGGCAGGCGTGCGGGCGCGCACCCGAGTGCACGCTGGCGTGGCGCGCCTGGCGCGCCAGCATGTGTGTGCGTGTACGTGTACGTGTACGTGCAAGTGTACGTGTGCGGGTCACTGACCGCGGTGCACGAGCTCGTGGCGCAGCAGCGAGGCGCGCTGCGCGAAGGCGCGCGCGCACACGCGGCAGGCGTGCGGGCGCGCGCCCGAGTGCACGCTGGCGTGGCGCGCCAGCATGTGTGTGCGTGTACGTGTACGTGCAAGTGTACGTGTGCGGGTCACTGACCGCGGTGCACGAGCTCGTGGCGCAGCAGCGAGGCGCGCTGCGCGAAGGCGCGCGCGCACACGCGGCAGGCGTGCGGGCGCGCGCCCGAGTGCACGCTGGCGTGGCGCGCCAGCATGTGTGTGCGTGTACGTGTACGTGTACGTGTACGTGCAAGTGTACGTGTGCGGGTCACTGACCGCGGTGCACGAGCTCGTGGCGCAGCAGCGAGGCGCGCTGCGCGAAGGCGCGCGCGCACACGCGGCAGGCGTGCGGGCGCGCGCCCGAGTGCACGCTGGCGTGGCGCGCCTGGCGCGCCAGCATGTGTGTGCGTGTACGTGTACGTGTACGTGTACGTGCAAGTGTACGTGTGCGGGTCACTGACCGCGGTGCACGAGCTCGTGGCGCAGCAGCGAGGCGCGCTGCGCGAAGGCGCGCGCGCACACGCGGCAGGCGTGCGGGCGCGCGCCCGAGTGCACGCTGGCGTGGCGCGCCAGCATGTGTGTGCGTGTACGTGTACGTGTACGTGTACGTGCAAGTGTACGTGTGCGGGTCACTGACCGCGGTGCACGAGCTCGTGGCGCAGCAGCGAGGCGCGCTGCGCGAAGGCGCGCGCGCACACGCGGCAGGCGTGCGGGCGCGCGCCCGAGTGCACGCTGGCGTGGCGCGCCAGCATGTGTGTGCGTGTACGTGTACGTGTACGTGTACGTGCAAGTGTACGTGTGCGGGTCACTGACCGCGGTGCACGAGCTCGTGGCGCAGCAGCGAGGCGCGCTGCGCGAAGGCGCGCGCGCACACGCGGCAGGCGTGCGGGCGCGCGCCCGAGTGCACGCTGGCGTGGCGCGCCAGCATGTGTGTGCGTGTACGTGTACGTGTACGTGCAAGTGTACGTGTGCGGGTCACTGACCGCGGTGCACGAGCTCGTGGCGCAGCAGCGAGGCGCGCTGCGCGAAGGCGCGCGCGCACACGCGGCAGGCGTGCGGGCGCGCGCCCGAGTGCACGCTGGCGTGGCGCGCCAGCATGTGTGTGCGTGTACGTGTACGTGTACGTGCAAGTGTACGTGTGCGGGTCACTGACCGCGGTGCACGAGCTCGTGGCGCAGCAGCGAGGCGCGCTGCGCGAAGGCGCGCGCGCACACGCGGCAGGCGTGCGGGCGCGCGCCCGAGTGCACGCTGGCGTGGCGCGCCAGCACGCTGCGCGTCGCGAACTGCTTGCCGCACGCCCCGCACCGCGGCACGCCGCCGCCGCCCACACCCACACCTACAGCGCCTGCCCTTTACAACAAAAGTATTTGTGTGTGAGAGAGTGCAAAATGATATCCTGCTGTGTAAGGTGATGGATGAAATGGTACGCGAAAGAGGGCCCACTCTACTTTACTACCCCGACGTCGTTGACGCTAAGGAGAATACAAAAAAAAAATAGAATTATTTTTCTTCTTTACCACTGGTTGAGAAAATAACTCTGTGATGAGAAGAACCAGCAAGAAACCCAGCAAGACTTTTTTAAATATATTTCACTTTACAATAATTTTATTCGTACAATTTTTAAACGAATTTTCATAGAAACAGCATGATGGCGATCACCTTATTCCCAGAGGTTATATTCATTCATGTATTCCTTGACATCTTAATAGCCCTTTTTGTATAGTTTTTCTTTAACAAAACTTTTAAACTTGTAACAAAACTTTTAACTATAGCACGAAGGGGTTGGCTCGACCGGGGAAGGACCACGCTCTCACAGAATACCAGCGTAAAATAGCAGCCTGATGCTGCTGTGTTTTGTATGGTGAGTGCAGAGAACCGGAGACCCAGTTTACTGGAAAAAGAGGCATTCTATCTTAGTCCTCACGGCTGACAACGCATCTGCATTTTATTTCGCAAATAAAGATAGATGTAGATGTAGATAGATAGATAGATAGATAAAGCATTTATTTGTTTCTCCAATCACACACGTAAATTCAGTAACTAAACTAAGTATAAAGTAACTTATTACGAAAAAAATAATTTACAAAAACTTAAAATCTAAATGTACATGTGTGTTGCAGTTTGACAAATGGGTCCTAGCTCAGCGATTAATATTGCTCAGAAAGCAAACACTGATTTTCAGCTATTACCCTCGAGATGACGAGAAGAAAATGAGCACAATAATTAATCAGTGTAAATATGTATATTTGAAAGATGTGTCCTTTTAGCCCTACGATTTGCATCCTGGGTTTAATTTAGTCAAAATTACTGAAGGGGCGTGTAAGTGTGTAAGTTTGCGTACAAATTAAAAGTAGTACCTAAAAGGCTTAGACAGCTATGATGAGTTAGTAGGAACAAAAAAAATACCGTGGTTTATAGCTGGCAAACAAAGTGTTTGGGAATACCTTGTTTTTGTTTATGTAGAAGATATGTTTTGAATTTATTTTTGAAATTGTAATTGGTGTTAAGATTTCTTATTGGTGGTGGAATGTTATTCCAACACTTCGTTGCCATATATCGGAAACTACCAGTAAATGCCGCTGTTTTATGGCTGTGATACAGGAGTGCTGATCTTATGGACCTCAATTGTTTTCCGGAATTTTGCTTAGCAAATTTTATCTTTACATGCAGGTACTCTGGTTTTTAAACTTAATGACATTAAAAACAAGCCCTCCTAAATGTAGCTCTCTACGTGAGTCCATGTTGAGCATGGAAGCAGTGTTCAAGAAAGGAGTAATGTGACTTCTGGGGGGGACATCAAAACAGAACCGACAACATGCATTTTGCACGCGCTGTATTAGTCGTTTTGTTTTGCTGAAAATTCGAGGTCCATAAACAACATCTCCGTAGTTAAGCCGAGATAAAATTAATGACTCGCAAAGAGTAATGCGCGACGGTACAGATAGTTGGTCACGGATATGGTATAATACCTTTAGACAATAAAAACAGTTTTTTACCATATTAAGGACATGATTTTCAAATCTAAGATTACTGTCGAAGGTTATACCAAGGTTTTTGGCTTCATCCACGCGCAATATATGTGTACCTTTAATCTTAACGTCTAGCTCACCACAAATTCTACTTATTTGCGCCTTTGTGCCCATGACTATATATTTTGACTTGAGGGGTTTAAAACAAGAGCATTCCGCATGGACCAGTCAGCAATTCTGTCCAGATCATCATTAAGCCGTGTCACAGCTTGTGGTAGCTTATCTGGTGAGGCTGACACGTATACTTGCACATCGTCAGCGTAACAGTGGTACATAGAATATTTTATAACTTTAACAAGGTCAGCACAGTAAATTATAAAAAGAAGTGGACCAAGTATGGAACCCTGAGGAACACCACGATTAACAAGCCTAGGGTGAGAACGTATAGTAGACCCATCACTCTTTACCAATTTTACTGACTGGCACCGATTAATCAAGTAACTACTGAACCACTTGACCGAATTTTTGTCTAAACCATAATATGACAGCTTAGCAAGCAGCAGGGGAATATTTAGGCAGTCGAAAGCGCGGGAATAGTCCAATAGCGTTAAAATCGTACTGTGACCGGAATCTTGTTCAGCTAATATGTTGTCTGTGACATCGACTAAAGCAGTCGCTGTGCCACATCCTTTGCGAAACCCAGATTGTAAATGAGGCAAGATGTTAGTCGCTTCAACAAATTTAGTTAACTGTTCGCAAATAGCTTTCTCCAGCAGTTTAGCAAGGAATGGCAAAATGCTGATGGGCCTGAGATCTTTTAACTCGACTGGGTTTTCATTTTTGGGTATAGGGGTCACTAGTGCCTCCTTCCACTTATTAGGAACTATACCAGTCACAATTGACTTATTAATTATAGCCGTGATTGCATCCAGAGTGCAAGGAAGAGAGAGTAAGATCATATCTCTGTTAATTCCATCGTGTCCAACAGCATTCGATTTTATGGACATTATATATTTAGAAATATCTGTTGCACCTACGGGAGCTAATTTAAATACCTCTGTATTGAATTTATTATGTTCAAAAAATAACATGTCTGCATTGGAGACTACGTTGTCTCCCGGAATATTCAAAAAGTGATCATTAATTTTGTTTGGGTCATTGAAATGGGGAGGCAAGGATTTGTCTTTCGAGGGGTCAACCAAAATTTTTTCCTTCAAATTTTTCCAAAACGTTTTGCTATTTTTAGCTTGAGAATTAACTAAGCTATTGAAGTAGGCCCGTTTTTCTTGTGAAATACTTTTTAAAACTAGACTTTTAAGCTCCTTGTAATATTTTTTATGTTCGTCTGATCCGGATTTTCGATAGACATCGTGAGCCATATTACGCTCATCGATCATCATTTTGCAGACATCGGTTACCCACGGCAGTGAATAATTGTTTTTTAGAGTTACTGTTTTCACTGCTGCATGTTTATCAAAGAGAGAGAGAATCATTGAATTAAACTTTTCCACCATCATATCTACTGAAGGTAACTCAGTTACATCGTCCCAATTGATTGCATATAAATCATTATTAAATGAATTTAAATTTATTTTATTAATGGGCCTGAAACTAAAAGTTCTAGTTGGGATTATAACCTTTTTTAATGACAGAGTAACATTAACCATTGCGTGTCCATTGGAACCAATTATATTATTAACAGTGACATCGCGAACTGGTGCGTTAGTACATACAAGATCTATCAGAGTCTCAGTATACGAAGTGTAATGAGTCGGCTCACTGACAAGTTGACGGAGGTTCATGTAGTCAAGGAATTGAGTCAGTTTGACAGTACTACTATTACTTCCCGCAAGCATGTTAATGTTAAAATCTCCCAACAATACAATAAAATCATACTTTGAAAAATAATTAATGGAATCCGTTATGGCATCTATAAATACATCTATATTGATCCATTGTGGTCTGTACGCAGTCCCTATAGCAACACAATAACCATTGACACGAATCGATAACCACATCTGCTCAATTAGCTCATTAGGCCTGGTCAAATATCTCACGTTGACGTCGCGTTTAATATAAAAAGCGAGTCCACCCCCCCGGCCGCCGCGCACATGTAGCGGGCGTGGGGTGACTCTGAGTCGGTAGCCGGGCACGGCCGGCGCACGCGCCTCTTGTCCACTTTGAATCCATGATTCGTTAATCGCAACTATATCTGGGCTATAACGATTCATAGCAATAAGAAAATTATCATGTCCCGTATTGAGTGATCCCGCATTGTAAAGACCCAACTTAAATAACTTTGATTGCGATTTTATTATAACTTAAAAAACAAAATAAATTATTTTTAAAAGAACACCGATGACTAAATAAACTAGACTGCAGGATAAGTGTGATGAAAATGTTTTGAGATTGACATGTCATATTGCGCTGCATTTTTTCTCGATATCGGTTAACTGTTGTCGCTGCAACAGCGCCCACACAATACCCATACAATACTAATAAACAAAACACATATATTAATACATAATTATGATAAAAGAAGGTTGAAAATGTATCACGAATTCCATCATAACATTTAAACAAGTCATTTAACAAAGTATAAGTTACATTACATTGCCTTTTATTTATATTTTGTGATTCTAGTGCGGTAAGATACAAAAATGATGAAAATGCATTGACTAAAATTTTGAGACAATTAAAAAATAACCAGTAGAAGATACAGCTAACAAATAACATAACATAACAACAGTAGGTACTACATAAATGATATTGTTTAACACATGATAATAGCTTGATCCAACAAATGTATATTAAAGTAATACCATATAAATAATAAAAAATACAGCTGCAATTAATAATTTTTGATAAGAGATCCACTAACAGATGTTGATCTGAGAGATGTCTATGAGCCACAGCAACCACTTACCATCAGGTGGACTGTGTGCTCATATGTCACCCTTATTCTATAAAAAATACATTACATTTTCATAAATATATTACGATGGCAAAGTTAATGTGTTTTTTTCTTTAAATTTTTCTCAGGACTCTGCAATTTAAGTTATAAATCGCTCATACGGCTCTCTTTTACAAAACAAATATGGCTTCAATATCAGTTGAATATCATTGCAATTGCAAAATTTCATAAGACATTACGCTATGAAAGTAACTAAATTAACTAATCTAGCTATCTCAACATCAGTGAAACTTCTAATCTTTCTTGCAGTATACTCGTATGCTACAGTACTAAGTCTGCTTGCTAATTTAGATATATGTGGGCCGCATTGAAGCTTCACTTCAATAGCATTACCAAGAAAAACAGTGGTATCCACAAGACTCAACTCCTCCCAATTTAAGATCACATTGGTATTCGAATTTTTAACATTAGCTATTGTAAATTTAATACATGTTGTCTTAATACTGTTTCAGAGCAAATTGTTGGCGTTACACCAATGTAATAATTTCGACAGACCTTTATTTACATCTTCATAATTAATTCACTGCCGTTTGAGTTTGTAAATTAAAAAGGTACGAGTATCATCAGCAAAAAATACTATATCGTGATTGTCTCCTACAAGATAAGGTAAGTCATTAATACAGATTAAGGACAGGAATGAGCCAAGAATCGAGCCCTGAGGAACGCCCATTAATACTACCGAACCGGAGGAACCTTTACTATTGATCACGACTTTTTAAGTTCTGTTACTTAAATATGAAATAATAAGTTCTTAGCGCAATATTTTTGACACCATAATGGTGTAGTTTCCTGATTAACGTCTCATGATGAACACAATCGAAAGCTTTGGAAAGATCACAAAAAATACCTACGGCATTAAAAATATATTCCATAAGCTCAACACCGGAGTCAGTCGTCGAGCGACCCTCTGTAAAACCAAATAGATTTTTATAAAGTAATTTATTTGTACTAACAAAAATAACAAATGATCCAAAATTACAACAGAAATAGGTCTAAGTATAGCACGCGGATGACAGCCATGGAAAAAGAAAACACGATTAGAGATCTGCACAAAACCGAAGTTATGTGCTCGTTATGCCCGGAAAGGGAGAATAGCAAAATGGGACAAGGAGTAGAATCAATCATTTGTAGAGTCAATAAAGTGCACGTAGAAAAGAGCCGCGCATAATATGTACCGCCTGCATCTCTCGATATTCGACCCGTATAACCGCAAATAAAAAAGACTCTGGTTGTCTACACCCACTCTTAATACACAGAGTAGTTTATAATTCGTCTCACTCACGTTTAAATTAGCCTGTTCAAGGAAGAGAGCCCGTAGGAAATATGCGAACTAAAACGTAAACTATGAAATTTGACGACAAATGTCAAATTTTGCAAAGAATGTGACACCGCAGACTGAAGATGAGAGAGAAGGACCACATTATCAAAAAAAACTCCTCTCAAATCAAAGTTTAAGCCCGAGACCATCAATAATCCAGGTTTTGTACGACGATTTGGGTTTTATAAAATAACAAACAATATAGTAATACAAATAAAGTGGCTAAGCGTTTAGTTCCGATGGTACGTCGCCAACAAATAATTGCTGCCTATCTGGATGTTTAACCATGTGCTTCCGAGATATAACAAAAAATATAACAGTACAGAAATGTACTTAAAAAAAAGTTGTAACTGCTATAAAATGTGATGACCAACGGTAAATTAAGATATTGTTACGAGCTTAGATTTCGAGACAATTAAAATCTGCCGATTGAATTACCAAAATTGACACTTTAATTACAGAACACTATTTACAACTTAAAACCACACTAACTATAAAACAATTGTACTACTGATCACTTTTGTTCGCAGTTGTATCGCCAATTCAATACTGACTCGGTCGCAGTCTATACCGACCTTATATAGGGCCTATAGGGCCTCAGCTAGTTTCCAGAACCTTCTACCATAGAAATTTCTAGAATGTTCTTGACTCTCCTAGTTCTGGTACTCTATACTAGAGGGCGCTAGTGGTAACTAGTGTCGCCATGTACCATGTATTAATCGTAGCGCACAACACTGCCCCCTCCTAAGACATGCTCGTCCCGAGCATTATTGGACCCATAATAACGCGACAGTCCACATGGACGATCTTACGAGTGCCTCCTGCACCTTTCTGTATCCGGTAGGTTACGTCATTGATCCTTGTCACAATCCGGTACGGTCCGTCCCATTTAGCTTAAAGCTTAGGAGATTTGCTGCGAACTGGATTGTGTAACCATAGTAGTAAACCTTCGTCGAACCCTTTGTTATTCATTTTGCGGTCACACCGTGTTTTCATCTTTTCAGACATTTGCTGGCTTGATTGTCTGACGTGCTCATAAATGTCATTTATTTTGTTCCGCAAGTCATTTGCATAATCGATTATACTGCGTTGGGCATCAGGTGGTATTCCGGTGATCAGGTCTGCAGACAGCCGTAATTCTCTTCCAAAGTCTGCAAAAGCTGGTGTCACTGATGTACTTTCGTGAACAGCGCTTCGATATGACAACAAAAACGGTTGTATGTGCTTGTCCCAGTCCCGTTGCCGATTTTCCACAATTTTTGCTAGGTACCTCTCCAATGTCTGATTAAATCGTTCTACCATTCCATCAGATTGTGGGTGGTAAGAATTTGTTCTTGTTTTATGAGTACCCATAACTTTGAGCAAGTTTCCTGGAATATTTGAGCTTTGAGCTTTGGCAAGTTTCCTGGAATATATGAGAGTAAAAATTTCTTCCTTGATCGCTGTGAATCTCTAAAGGTACTCCGAAACGACAGAAGACTTCATGAACTAGTTTATCTTCTTCTGGCCACTTAGTGAAGTAATCCATCACAACCATGAAATACTTGTTACCACTTTCACTTTCCGGAAACGGCCCCCAAACGTCAAGGGCTATCCTCTTCCATGGTGTACCAACATTGTACAATTTTAATGCACCTCTACTACGAGTCTGAGGTCCCTTTACAGCCGCACAACTCGTACATTTGCGACACCAGTCCTCGACATCGTCACGACAGTGGACACAGTAAAACCGTTCTCAGATCTTCAGTAGAGTTCGCTTAACTCCCAGATGGCCTCCAGAACAACCATTATGGTACAGCTGTAGAACATCCGGCACTTTAGCTTTAGGCACAACCATATGCAAATGACAGCTGTCTCCTCGAGATTTTCCCATTTACGGCACAGGACTCCATCCTGAATCAGCAAGCTGTCCCATAGGGCCCAATAGGTTTTCGTGTTCCAACTCATCTGAGACGTGGCTCCACTTGGGCTTAGGAGCACTGGCCTTCATCCATTCCAGAATCGGCTTGATGTCCAAATCTTCTTGCTGTGCATGTTGTAGGCTGTCCTTCCCCTCATTGCTGAGCTGGTCTGTCCTGAGCATCCTTACAGATACCACTTCCTTACCCTCTTGCCTAATACAATGCTTGCAATCTTCACGACAAGGTCTTTTTAACAATGCATCTGCGTTGCCATGAGATTTCCGCTGCGATTTTCTATCACAAAGTTGTATTCCTGCTGCTGCTGGGCGGTGCTGTAAGCCGCACTACCCTCTCGAGATCGATCAACTCCCCTTTCTATAGTTCGCTTAGGGCAGCTGGATCGAAGATGGCCCCTTTCCTCAGGCCTAGGGTGAGAGCAGTCATGGTCTGACTTTTATTCCAGCCGTTTGCCTTCATGACAGCCTCGAACTGGATTTTGAATCCACGTAGCAAAGGTGTTATAGCTACCACGGGAGCTGTAATTCCATCCCAAAGTTTGAGATCGTCCAGCGTTTTCTTCACGTCAGCCATTACGAGTCAACCCGATTGCTCACTTGGTCGATTCGGTTTCAGCTTCCGGCAGGCGGTTGTCATATTGAGCAACCCTATCCTTCACTTCCCTTATCTCTTTCCCGAAGGTAGTGTGAAGGTCCTTCATAAGGAGCATCTGCTCTTCCATACCGCGCTGTAGCTGCTCTTCCAACCAACGGGCCTGTTCCTCCTGTCGGTACTGCTCCTGGAGCATTATCATCAGAGCACCTAAGTCAGGTGCAGCAGATGCAGAAGCTGCTGACGGGCCGGCCTCCGTAGTCGTCAGCTGTCCCTCCGACGTCTGCGCCGTTGCACTATCAAATCGTCTCTGGTCCGTCTCCCGTTGGCGTTGAATTCGGGTACGGATACCCTCCGTGTCGTCTTTAAGTAAAATCGGCATGATTTAATCCCACTTCTGACACCAATTGTTACGACCTTGGGTTTCGAGACAATTAAAATCTGTCGATTGAATTACCAAAATTGACACTTTAATTACAGAACACTATTTACAACTTAAAACCACACTAATAATAAAACACAATTGTACTACTGATCACTTTAATTCGCAGTTTTATCGCTTCGACGTATTCGTTTGTATCACCAATTCAATACTGACTCGATCGCAGTCTATACCGACCTTATATAGGCCCTCAGGTAGTTTTCAGAACCTTCTACTATAGAAACTTCTAGAATGTTCGAGTACATATCGGATATCGGTCCCGATTGACTAGGTGTCGATAGTTCCAGAAAGTTCTTCCATAGAAATTTCTAGAATGTACTTGACTCTCCTAGTTCTGCTACTCGATACTAAAGGGCGCTAGTGGTAACTAGTGTCGCCATGTACCACGTGGCGCGCAACAATATTTTACGTCTAGCATAACAAGATAGTTATCCTTGGCAGGCAGTTTTGCAACCATAGTTTTTTTTTATCATCTCCGGGTTTATTTCCCTTTGTCACCTCTTCCAACACCCACAGGGTGACATGAGGTAGTGGATATTCATACACTACTACTACATTGTGGGCTACATACACACTGTCTATACATGTGCACTGTCTATACATGTGATAATAATAACTTTTTTTTTATGAAATTAAAGTGAACTTTCAGTTTATCTGATATATGGTAAGTGGCTACTGCAACCCATGGACACCTGTAACCACCATCAAACAAAGGAGGCTACAGATTGTCACCTCTGAGGACTAACATTAAATGCCGCAGAGCCTGTAATTGTACTGACTCTCTATACCCTTCAGATGTAAACATAGCAGTGCACTCCTAGGCCAGACGGACTCCTAGCAAATTTAACTAGCCCCCAAAATTTCATTATGAATGAATTGAAATATCTTTCTTTTTTTAACATGTAAATATTTATTTATTAAATATACTTGTATTAAAATTAGGTAGAGGGACCAGACCAAAAGAAAAATGGTGAAAGAGAAACATTGTAGGTTTTTTTCTTCCTTTTTTACATAGTATATTTTTTTTATAAAAGTAGTTACCTACAGCTGGACACATATTCTATCATACTAAAAGAAATATGTTGTGGTAGCTCAGTGGGTTAGCACTCGCTGTAAATTTCACAGTACGCGAGCAATCCGGGTTCGATCCCTGCCGACACCAATGAAATTTTTAATTGCATTTTTAGTGCTGATTTATCACGTGGCCTGCGGTGAAAAAACACATCGTGAGGAAATCTGTATGTGTCAGAATTCAAAAAAATATATACGTTTCGAAGACACGTGAATGTGAAGTCCGCCAACATGCATTGGGGCAGCGCGGCAAACACTTTCTTGCCCTAAAACCCTCTCAGAAGTGAGAGGACTGTGCCCAGCAGTGGGACGTATATAGGCTGTTACTTTACTTTTTACTTTTAAAAGAAACTAGTAATAACCATTTGGCTGATCATCAATGCACGGGCAGAACCAAGCAGACCAACCACAACAAAAATTTTAATCTGTTTGCATGAGAATGCCCAGCTACAAAGTAGTCATGGCTGGCAGTTATTTATTAACTTTGATGAAATAACTTGGTACTTACTTTTTCACATTACTGTCCTCTACATCAAATTGGTTAACTAAGTTTCGATTATTTTCATGTGTACTTTCAGTTTGCGTTACATTTTCTTCCTGAAATATTTCACTGTATTAAGTACCTATAATTGTACTTTTGAAAAATATTGTTTTCATGCAGTAAATGTATAGAATGTAATAAATGCATTTTAAAGTTTAAAAGTTGTTTATTCATGTTTTATATGTGGTAGAGCCACTGCAGCTATTATATATTATGGTTGTAGCACAAATGGATCAACTTGACCAGGGAAGAACCACACTTTTACAGGATACCAGTGGAAATAGCAGCATAATGCTGCTGTGTTTCATAGGGTGAATGTAGAGAACCTGAAACCCTTTTTACTGGATAGAGGCATTCCAAAAAAATGCTGTCATCACACAGAGTAACTTTCAACTTAAGTTAATTATAGATATTATATACTTATAACAGAAATTGTGTGATGAAATAATGATATAAAGAGGAATAAAGAAGATATTCCTGGGTTGTTGGTTACTGAAGGACTCCAGGAGAAAATTCCAGCTTTGGAAAGGAGAGACATTAGTAACCCACATTTTCCAGATAGAATCCTCCGAAGGCCTAATACAACCAGACTGGACTCAAATACAGAATGCAGTGCTCCTCCATACAAACCACTACTTCCGTCAGGTCTTTTCCTTTATCTTAAACCACCTATTTTAACTATATTAAGGGTGACAAGCAAGGACACAGTCCATCAGATAGTAAGTGAATGCTGTGGCCCATTGATACCAACATCTATCTTCAGTTAAAATGAAAATGTTGATGTATTATTGCCCCAGAAAACTAAGATGGAATGCCTTGTTACCAGTAATAATGGTCTCCTATTCTGCAAACTCACTAGACGCATATATAATTTAAATTAAAAAGATTACAGAAATACTTTTACCTCGCTTTCCTCTACAAGTTCTAAAACATATTGTCCATCACCAGTTTCCAGTTCTAAAGTCCTTATACTGTTGTCCATTACTGTAAATTTATCATCTGATCTTGTTAGTATACCTATTTCAAGTAAAACTGTAGATATAATTGTTCCTAAGTCAGGAATTACTGTTGACTGTACATTTTCTTCAGGGTTAAAACTTTCTTGTGTCTGTAAAAAATGGATTAGTAATGTTAGAATTAAATACTTAAAAGCTACTACTACTACTACTACGTACTACTGTTGGAAACACTAGTCGCTTATAAGTATTGATGATTTTGCAATGTACATAATTATCAAATACTTTGAGAAGTTATTTCGGAGCTATTGCAACACCACAAAATATTGTGCACTTTCACATAGAGGCACAAGCAATATACTAAACTACTTGGCCCAATGTAACACTAATGTGTTAAAATCAGAGGTAGATCTATCATGTAGCACACACACCCGAAAACCCAATTTGTATTTTTGTACAAATATCAATATGAACTGCTGATCTGTAATTAGGTATTCTGACCACTTATGCGTAATTCCTATATTCAAGTAACATTTCGTTCTTTGTGAAGGTCAGTTTTACTACATATGAATTGCATGTGAAAACAGTTTTTATCACAAACTGTTTATTTGGAAACTTAAAATAACTTAAAATGAGACTTCTTTAAGTGGTTCTTAATTCTATGAACCAATATATTGTTTTATAAGGGTTTTTAATAAAATTTATGTACTGTAAAATGGCTTGTAAAAGAAAACAGCATTTTTTAAATATAGAGACCAGGCATAACACATATGGTTGTATTAATTTTTTTTATAGGATAAGGTGACAAACGAGCACACAATTCACCCGATGGTAAGTGATTGCCGTGACCCATAGACATCTACATCTAACCTCAACAAAGAACCAAAATGTAGATGGTTTGTCACCTGTGAGGACTAAGAAAATACGAAACCCAGCAGTTTTAAGCTGCTATTTTACACTGGTATTCTGTTCTGTTACTAATAAGATAAAAATCTAATTACTATATTATAATTTTTGGCTACTGCATACTATATTATAATTACTATGTAATAAATTAAGGTCATGGCTACAATGGTAATGATGTCAACTGAAATCACTGACAATTTCCAGGAACAAACACCTCACATGCTTGGCTTTCAAAAGTTTTTATCAAACGCTACTTAATCATATCTGCTTTAAAGGACTTACCTCAACATTATGGTTTAAACTCACTTCATTGTTTACAAAATTATTAACATCAGAATGCACCATTTCTGATTTATCATCTTCTTTGGATGTCAAGTTCACTGATTCAGCATCCTTTGATATAATATGTTCTATAAGGCTTGCATTTTTCATATCATTTAAATCACTAAGTTTTTGGTGCTGTTCTTTTGAGTCTGCTTTATGATTTTCTTTGTCTTTAAGTGCTAGGAGATGCGACTTCAGTTTTTGATACGTTATTTCGCATTTTTTCCGGAAGGAATAAAATCTTTCTAGTTCTTTATAACAATCTGTACATAATAAGTTAGGTAGGCAATCATCCTGTGAAACCTAATTTAAAACAGGCAAACAATTTAATGTAAACATTAATTGTAGGTAAAATCGTGAAATAAAAGATTTAATATAAAAAAATATATACCTCAAACCCAACACATATCATAATTCTCATTGCTAATGATGCACAAATGTTATCTTTATCGCTGGTATAAATTGACACACTTTCATCGGCCTTTTTAAGGCAGAGTCTGCAAAGTTTGTGAACATCTTCTATTATTTGATGCTTAATGGGTTTACGGGAATAAGTTTTCATACTTTCAGTGCATTAATTAACAAATTATGACACTACATTCGAATATTTTTTAACCAATTCTATTCTTTACTCTACAAACACACAATTCTTCAGTACCACTTTCAGTTGTACGTTGTACGTCTAAAAACTATTTCTGATTTAAAACGTTATATTCGACTTGTAAAATAAAATAAACTTTTTACAATGTATCTTGGAAAAGTATGTGTACAATCTTTGTAAAAACAAAGTAAACAATTCAACGTCAATGTCAAAATTCATAAATGTTGCCATAGATATAAGAATAGCGCTAACAGCGAACATGAGTTCCCATAAATTACTACTGATATAATCTGTAACTCATCATCATTACAGCCCTTCACAAGTCCACTGCTGAACATAGGCCTCCCCCAAGGAATGCCACAAAGCACGGTCCTGAGCCACCTGCATCCATCGACTTCCGGCATATCTTACCAGGTCGTCACTCCGTCTAGTGAGGGGACGCCCTACTTCTTCGTGCTATATGGTCGGCCCATTGCCACTTCAGCTTATTAATCCGTTGGGCTATGTCGGTCACTCTGGTTCTACAGCGGATATCTTCATTTCTAAGTTTATAACGCAGTGAAACTCCGAGCATAGCCCTCTCCACAGCTTGCTGAGCGACCTTGGGCTTCCTCATCCGGCCAGCAGTGAAGGACCACGTCTCAGTTCCATAGGTCATCACTGGCAACACGCACTGGTTGTACAGTCTCGTTTTCAAGTTTTGAGGTATTATACCTGACGAGAAGATGTGCCGTAATTTCCCGAACGCTGCCCAACCGAGTTGAATCCGTCGATTGACCTCTCAGTCGAAGTTGGACTTACCTATTCTGACTATTTGTCCCAGGTAAACATACTCGTCAACAACTTCGAACTTAGTGCTCCCAATAACTACCGGCATAGGTGTGACATGGACATTAAACATGATCTTTGTTTTGTCCATGTTCATCTTAAGACCTATACGTTGGGGAAAACTATTGAGGTCATTGAGTATAGTGCTTAGGTCCTAAAGCGATTCTGCCTTAAGGACTATATCGTTGGCAAATCGAAGGTGAGCGATGTATTCGCCATTGATGTTGATACCGTATCTTTTCCAGTCCAGAAGCTTGAAAAAGTTTCGGGGATATGACGTCACCCTGTGTGACACCTCTCTGCAATTGGATAGGTTTCGTACTCTAGTTCTGTACTCGGATAGCCATCGTAGCCCTACTGTACAAGCACTTCAACACTTCGATATACCGACAGTCAACTTGGCACCACTGAAGTGACTGCAGCACCGCCCAAATTTCGACGGAATCAAAGGCTTTCTCATAGTCCACATACGCCAGACATAGTGGCAAATTGTACTCCTCGGACTTCTGTACAATTTGCCGAAGGGTATGTATGTGGTCTATGGTGCTAAAGCCTTATCGAAAACCGATTTGTTCGGGAGGCTGGAAGTCGTCAAGTCTGCGCGCGAGACGATTCGTAATGACTCTAGAAAACAGCTGAGAGAGAAATCGGCTCAGAAGGGAAATCGGTCTGTAGTTCTTCAAGAGAGCGTTGTCGCCTTTCTTGACGAACAAGACCACCGCACTTCTGCTCCACGCCTCCGGTGTAGTGCCATCATGGAGGACGGAATTAAAGAGCTTCTGAAGGACTTCAAGTACCGGTTTTCCACCCGCTTTCAGAAGCTCCATTGTAATTCCATCCTCGCCATTCTAATCTCGCTCAGACTGACGTCCGGGATATCATCGGAATAATGTTGGATAAGACTCGCTCTTGGATCGTTACTCACACTTGCGTGTGGCTCCAACGATGATGTGTACAACTGCCCATAGAACCTCTCAAACTCACTCAAAATCTCAGGTGTCCCGGAAATAACCCTGCCACACTCGGTCTTCAGCTTTGACAGTTGGCTCTTTCTGGCAGTCAGATCTCTAGCAAAGACTTTGGAGCCCTGGTTCCGCTGGATCGCTTCTTCAATACGAGCAGTATTAAAGTTGCGTAAGTCCTGCCACATGCATTTGGAGATCTGTCTGTTCAGTTGCCTGTATGCTGTCAAATCTACTGAAGACTGCAGCTTCATATCCCGTCTAACAGCCATGAGATTAAGAGTGTGATCGGAAAGCTTTTGTGTTCTTCTACGGCGGGTCTTGCAAAACTTAGCTCCGACCGCATGGACAGTTTCCACGAGCATGTCATTCATATCTTTCACTGCATTACAATCTTCTAGGCATTGAAAACGGTTTCGTAGCTCGAGCTGAAATATTTCGGGACTTTGGAACACAGCACGAGGGTACGTAGCGTTGACTTCATCAGACGTGACCTCTCCAACTTAACGTTTAGGTTCAGTGTACCTCTCACCATTCGGTGATCGCTGCCGGTTTTCACCCTCGCGATCACTGAGACATCACTGAACAGTTGTCTTCTAGTCGTCATAATGAAGTCAATCTTATTTTTTGTCGAACCGTCGGGGCTCGACCAGGTCCACTTCCTGTGGGGCCGCTTCTGGAAGAAAGAGATCATCATAAAGAGTCCCTCTTTCTCCATGAAGTCGGCCAGCTGCTGGCCCCTTGGGTTCCGTTGCCCTATTCCAAATTTGCCTACTTTCAGCTCACCGTTCTCTCTTGTGCCTAGTTTTGCGTTGGAGTCTCCCATTAAGACAGTATAGTGGGTTTTGGAGGAATGCATGGCTCTAGAGATATCCTCATACATTTCCTCCACCTCCTCATCGGGGTGTGCCGAGGTTGGTGCGTAAACCTGTATGACCTTCAGCGAATACCGTTTGGTGATTCTGAGTATAAGGTACGCAACTCTCGTCGACACACTCCCAATCTTTACAACGTTGTTAACGAGAGACTTGTGAACGATAAATCCGACACCACCTTGGGACAGATGGTCGCCCTCCCGGTGATAGAACAAGTTCCCGGAGAGGATTACCGTGTCCTCCCCCTCTCTTCGGACCTAGGATAATCCTATGATATTCCAGCGCAACTTGTCTATCTCTTCTTCCAGCTCCAGGATCTTGTCGTCAGTCCTGAGGGTGCGTACGTTATAAGTTGCCAGGTGGAGTCGTCGTAGGTGGCAACCGAACCTCCATCGGAGATTCTTAGCACCCTCTGCCCCGCTGTTACCATGGTCGCCACCGTAGCCAGGAATAGCGGGGCCACCGGGGACTGGGGGCCGTCTCTTCGTTACTCTCATATTGCCATAGTTGCCACGCTTGGCGAGCGGGTTGGAAACCGCAATTTTTTTATTGTTTTGCTATTATCAGAAAGATGCTGCTGCCCATCCTCTGCCTCAGTTTCCGTCTGTCGCCTCTTACGACACCCACGGGAAGATATGGGGTAGTGAGTATTCTTCCCGCCACTACACGGGGTACCTAATTATTGCTTATTTAGATACCTATCTATACAAATAAATGAAAAGTGGAGTGTCTTTTTTTAATGTTAAAATAACAACCTTTTTACTAAATGTGTATGAAAGTATATATTGTTCTTCTAACCAAAAGACAATTTTTTAATTTTTTGTATGTCTGTTTGTACCGGCTAATCTCCGAAACGGCTCGACGGATTTTGACGAGATTTTCACTGACAGACAGATAATTTTATAAAGAGTACCTTAGCCTACATGTATTTCAGAAAAATAATTACGGTTCCGCGAAAAAAAATTAAAACCCAAAAAATCTAATCGTTACAAATTCCACGCGGGCGAAGTCGCGGAGACCAGCTAGTAAGATATAAATATTATGGAAAAGAATATGCTGAATATGTGTTTAAAAGTAATTTTTGACTAAATTAATAGAATTTCATCACGAATAAATGATTTTAATCAGTATACATTATTGTTATTTAATTTTTTTTTATTATTACACACGTAAATAATTATTAAAGCGTCTGCGAGACAATGTGACAATCTCTTCGCGTCGTAGCACGCAAGCGACTGGTCAACTGATTATGGGGGCGGTTCTCTCCAACTGCTGGCCCGCAACCGCTGCCTTACGATATTACCATATATGGTGTTATATCGACGATGCCGCGCGCCTTACGATATTACAATATATGGTATTGTATCAACGATGCCGCGCGGGATCGAACATACGAAACGTCGACCAACAGATAGGAAAGGTGTATAGTGTAAAAGCTTCGCCCAACAATATCCATGATAGTGACACGGTCCACTTGTCTAGTGCGTGACACATTATTGACGCCTTCAGTTGCCTATGAAAGCGCTCCACTAGACCGTTACATGTGGGGTGGTAAGCAGTTGTGCGTCGGTGTTGAAATCCCGATATCTTTGCAAGGTGTTGAAATAGCGCAGACTCAAACTGACGTCCGCGATCTGTAACTATTTCTGTTGAGCAACCGTATCGAGATATCCTACATGACAACAATGCCTTAGCAACTGTTTCTGCTGTTATGTCGGTGATTAGGACGCCTTCGGGCCAACGTATAAAACGATCGACACACGTTAAACAATAGCGGTAGCCCTCCGATAGTGGTAACGGTCCTACTAAATCTATATGGATCTGTTTAAAACGTGCACGAGGTAAGCTTAAATGTGCAAAGTGGGGTTGTAACATGTCGACTTACTTTGCATCGTTGGAATGATAAGCAAGTGTTAGCCCATTCATGACAGTTCTTCCTAACGTTCGGCCAACCAAATATCTCAGATACTAAATTAGCAGTAGCATTTGCGCCTGGGTGACTTAAGGAATGTAAGCTATGAAATACTTACTTCCGAAAAAACTTTGTCACGAATGGCCTGGAAGTCGGTGTACTGACGTCACAGTATAATGAAATACGGCTTCCAGGTATGGTTAATTTTTAAGACGCAATGAAGAGCCTTCCCGGATAAGCTTTTCTAACTCAGGGTCAGAAACCTGACTTTTTGCTAAAGCTTCGAGGTCTATCGGAACTTCCAAAACTTCAACCAGGGACAGTGTCGGCAACAACATTGTCCTTGCCAGAAATATGTCGGATGTCTGTAGTGAATTGGAATATATAATCTAAGTGTCCGTACTGCCTAGGAGAACAGTTTCATTTTCGTTCGTGAAATGCGGAATTGATCGGCTTATGGTCAGTGTACACTATAAAATTTCTAGCTTCCAGCATGTGGCGAAAATAATTGATGGCCTCATATATTGCTAGGAGCTACCTGTCATAAGGTGAATATTTCTTTTGAGGCGTGATAAGTTTGCGTGAGAACACGTGGGCAACGGAGAACAAAAAAATTCAAGATAGAAAAGGATACCAAATGTCATGACTCTATAACCGATTTTGAATGACAGGTCGGCACAAATCGGCACGCAAGAAATAAGCTCCTAGATATTTTGTAATTTTTTAGAGTGTAATAGTGGTTATTTTTAGTAAGTAACTTTTCCAAAATGGTTACTTGTTCTGTGAGTGACAGTCGTGTTAATAATAGAAATAATCCTGATAATTGTACATTTCACAGGTAAATTCTCAAGACGGCGTCGATATTATCACGCATTTATTTTTGGTTAAAATTTATGTCATACTGTTTAAAATATACAATTTTTTAAATTATTTTGTTAATTTTGGTATTTTGCAAAGAAAAAAGTTATGATGTTGATAATTTGCATGAATTTAGTAAATACATTTTTATAAAAAATATTTTACATCTACGCTAGGGATTGACTTAACTATATCAAAATTAATGTCGATATTTAACTTGAATGTTTATAATGTATCTATAGACTTCCCCACATAACAAAATAAATAAATCCTCGGTTTGCGTTCTAAAATATAATTTTATTTTGTCGTTTATCAAACTGATTCTATAATTAGAAAAAATGGTTAAGGTTAATTAGACGGGTTGGTTGGAATCCAAAGAAGAACTAAAGAATTTGCAGCAAACGTTTTCTTGGGAAGTATAAAAGAAAAAGTAGAATAAAAACAATTTTATTAAAAGGAGCCATTTCGACATTATTTGTACCAGTAAGTATAAATTTGTTATAATAAAACTTTTAAACTTTCGAAACTTTTGATAAAAATAGAGACAGATTTTTAAACATTATAAAACTGTACATTAAAAATAAAATCTTGAGATTATCCTCTTTAAGCCATTATGAACCCAACTAAGTATCTGTGGCGGTAGAAAGGAAAGAGGAGATCTCCCGCCGGGCAAGGTGTTCTGCTCGGAGAGCGGCCAACGCTCCGAGTGATTCGGAGCTATTCTATACCTAATCAGGTCATAAATTCTATCACATGTTTAATATAAAATAATTGAAACAAGTTTATTCATTATGTAACCATTTATATACCCAAATGAACTTAACAAAACATAGATTCTTATGACAGTAAAGTTTATTCAAAATGACCTCCGTGATATTGTATAAACTTTAGTGTATATAGTAGTTTTCAATCTGCGCGGCCAGTCGTCTATCGCAGCACGAACGAGGTCCATGTCAATATCGGCGGCTGATTTAATCAAGGATGTCTTGAGTGACTCCAAATTGGGATGAGGCTTTGAGCACGCCTTTTCCTCCAAGTGTTGCCATATCTTGCAATCTAACGGATTCAAATTTGGAGTGGAGGAGGGCCAGTCTTCGTGCCGGATGAAGTCGATTTCACGCGCCGCCAGCCAGTCTTGTGTGCTCTTCGCTCTATGAGCTGGCGCCGAATCTTGTTGGAATACCCAGTGCCTGTTATTGAACATGGTATGAGAAACAGGTTCCACAAGGTTCGTCAGTCTCAGGTCCATTAGACTTGCATTCAAACGATGTCCAGTTTTTCTTCGATATGCCCGAAGCCCTAAGTCTTCATTTAACACCCTTTTCACCGTGGTTCTGCTTAACCCCATCTGAAGGGACAACAGTTTCTGCTTACGTTTGCGATTTCTTTGAATTCGCGCCTTCACAGCTTTTATCACTGCTGGAGTTCTAACAGACCGAGGGCGACCACTTTTTGACCTGTCATCTACACTAGAGTCTTCATTGTATCGTTTGATGGTACAATAAACGAATCTTTTGGTTATATTCAAATTTATCAGTATGTCAAAAATTTGAATTGGCGCGTAACCGCAACGATGCAACGCAATAACTGCAACACGGTCTTCTTTAAGCGTCCACTCCATATTTAAAAACGAGTAAAATTCTAAAAAGTATACAGTTTTACTTTCATGAACAATTCGAAATTCGAATTCAATAAACTTTTTTGTGGCCAGCATTCTAAAAGAAAAGTTTTTACTGTGTGACAATACTTATGACCTGACTAGGTATATACTGCTTTTAACTTCGGAATTTTGTTAGCGTGTTTTAGGCTTGGATGTGTGGCGCGATGACAGCGCTTCCACATCACCACCTGCTCAGACCGGAGGTCGATAGTGCAGTCCGATTGTCGGTGCGTCCTTAATGCCGGTGGGGAATGCATGCTGTGTGCGTAAGGGCAAGTGTCGCCGGTGCGAACGATATGCCGGTGTGTAATGCATGCCATACTACGCACTTGCAAGTGATACCGGTGAGAACGATGAGCCGGAGCAAGTGTCAGGTTGTTGTTGGTTGCGTGTTCATATCACGTCGGGGTCACCACTGTGGCGGGTAGAAGGAAAAGGGGAGATCTTCCGCCGGGCAAGGTGTTCTGCCCTCGGAACGGCCAATGCTCCGAGTGGTTCGGAGCTATTCTATATATACTGCTTTTAACTTCGGAACTTTGTTAGCGTGATTTAGGCTTCGATGTGTTTCGCTTGTGGCCCGACAACAGCGCTGCCACATATCTATTCATCAACCAAAATAAATGTATAACCTTACTTAACCAACCGCACAGCCTCACGGTCATACTAGTACAATATTCATAGCATCACGCTATTTTTCCCAAGGGGTTGAGCGGAGCTTCGGATTATATACCCAAGTCACAATGATAAAACTTTTGACGTAGTTAGGTATAAATATTTAGTAATACTCCTGAAGCGCCACTAGACGCCCGCGCATGTGACGTGATAGTATAAATTCCATTTGCCGATAGTATTTGATGCTCGACTCTCGATTCGTGCTTGATAGCCGACTACATTGTGCCGAGGGCTTAAATAGGGTGGTTCATCGCCTAGAGCGTTAGTCGTAGAGAAGAGAAACTCGTGTTTAAGTAATAGCTGCGCGGATCAATAGATATGCGAGATTGAGTTGCACTGCCGCGGTCAGTCCATGAATGACTGACCATTTTCTTAACATGCCGAGATTGACAGAATAGAGAGTGCATCTGTATCCTCAGACACTTGATGCACTGTACTCTGTTAAAATCATTGTTTTTAAAATTCATGCAGCCAAATCAACGTAGAAGTGACACTTTATTCCCAAAGGTGCGAAATAATGATGATAATATGGCGTTTGTGAATTACTACTAAAAAGGCATGGTTCAAGGACAAAAAATTTGTGGCTGTTTGGAATTCATTCGGAGTGTCTCACAGAACTACAAGCGTGTGAGAGCGTGGTTCTTCCTCGGTCGAGCCGACCCATTCGTGCTACAACTATACCAGTAATATAGCTGCAGCATGGCTCTACCACGTAAAAAAGTGTTGTTCTTGAATCATTTACAGTTAAGATAACATAATCATGATTACAACCTATCACAAGTCCACTATTGACCATGGGCTTGCGTCACAACATAGTCCTGGACTACCTGCATTCATAAGACTCCCTGTATGAGTCATCAGATATTCGCTCTAATGGTGTGTCTTTCAACTGAAGCAGTACTCATTTGTATACTTGAGAATCTAAAAAAACAAGTGTAGTTATAAAGGATTAAAGCAATGAAACTACAATGGCATTATGAAAAATATTTTTTTAAATGACAGTCAGCTTCTGATGTACACTCTGTTTATATTATTTAAAATGTACATCATTACACATATGTTCTAAAACTGCTTTTAATTATTACAAAATACAAAAAATAAATGCTTCTGTTACAAACGGTGAATATATAAATTCCTATAGCTAGGCATCTACCACTAGCCGATACTCGCCCTACCCTACCTCAATAAGTATCTACAGCGCGTGGCAACTTTAAACCAAGGCTGCTTGTTCGATGGTCTCGGAATTCGGACCGCGCACTTTGATTTTATGATTTAAATTTCGATCAGTCAGAACTTATTATTACTTTAATAACACAAGAGATTTTTTGATAAAGGAACGTTAAGACCTCCATGGAAAAAATATCTCGTAAAAATGGTATGAACCAAGGAGCTATATTTGGAATTTTTTAACTAACTCTGAATATTATCGCTGCTGAATGACATTGATTTTATTACACCATGATAATTTTTTCGATTTAGAATTTTGCAAAACTAATAATTTATAATAGATACTTGAGAAAAATTAAACATTTGAAGACATAATGGAAATTAAAAAACATCTTATAATTTGGTTAGAACTTCGCTAACAACCCTAACTCTCGAAAATACAACACAAAGAAATAAATACACTAACGCGTGGCGATAAGGTGCTATTTAGAATGCACACAATGTGTACCTTATTATCTATGCCGATAAAACTGCGGCTTCTGTCAAGATCAAAGTAATGAAACTTTTGTAAGTTAATACTATTATTTATTCTGTGCTATAGCTTGTTTACTCAAAATTGAAACATGCTTTGTATCGAACTGGCCTGGGATTGATAGGAGTTCACACACACATTCAAAGAAAATTTATATATCACACTGTTTACACCATTTTTTTGTGAACAATAATTTCTGTTCTATGCAAAATAAACAGCAAAACTAATTTGTCAAATACTCTTACAAAGCTTCTTGTTATAGTTTTAGCATGCGGTCTTAAATTTCCTATGTGAGGTACATTGTTTTACGTTTTGGCACTTTTGTATGGTTAAGCCACAATTGTTATTAAAATTTATTTTCGTGGCAGAAAGATTTCAGTTGGTTTAAGGTGCCAACTTAATTCCACGACTTTCCAACTCTATTATTCTTTGATATAATTCACAAAACACTGTAAGAATATTCGACAGTTTCCTCTTTTACAATAATTACACATTACTCAGTATAACAATATGTATTCAGTAAAAAGTATTTGTTCAAACTGACCTTCTAGTCTTTGAATTCTTAAAGTTATAATTCCTAATAATATTCATAAAAAACCTGTAAGACTACAATATAAACATTTTCACAATATCAACAAGCTAAACTTTAAAACAGGAGTAATTAATAAACACATCATTATAAAATATTTCTATTTCATCTTCAAATAGTACACTCTGTATACTACAATAAAAAAGTTCTTAAAAGGTTCTAATATTAATTGTGATGGCTATTTGTCATCCCATTTTTAAGGCATTTGATGTTATACTCATACATAATATCAAAAATTCTTACATAGTTGTTATTTCTAAAGAAAATTCATATTAATATTTTAAAAACTAATTCGAGACTTATTGATGACTTGTATTTATAACTTAAATGTACATTGTATATAAAAATTGAGATTATTTTATATACTTATAAATATAATATATACTTAGATATATTCAGTGAACTTCAAATAACTCATCAAAAGATCTTATCCCTGTAAAACTGCCCATACCAACATAGTTCATAAAAACCTATCTATTTGTATGTTAATTGGAGTCTGTGGTATTAAAATTACAGTTATTTTGACTTATTCATTGTTGTATGTAAGAAAGAAGTTACTCAGTGACACATGCCAGTTTTTGTAGTTTATTGTAAAACTTTCTTTTATTATTTATATTATATTTATATATATATTTTAACTACCTACCATGTTTTTTATTTTCAAATAACCTATAAAGTAAGTAATAGAACATATAAAATAGAAAAAAATCAAAAAAATTTACGCTATTTCATTCAGGAATAAAAGAAGCCACTACTTAGCTTATTTTGTTCAAATTGACAACAGTGTAACAGTAAAAACAGTGAATTAGTAAAATTTTCTATAAAAAAAAAATTGTAAACACGCACCGTTATATCAATGCATCATTTTAACATTGTATATATTGAAAAATTAGAATGTATAAAACTTGTCCATAAAAAAGTACAAAAATTCGGTTACAGGTTGGAATCGAAGAACTTTAGCTCCTGCTCTTCGGGCAGCTTTTTGAAGAAACTCTCTACATAATCTTCAGTCACTTCAGCCAGGGTCTTTGGGTTCCACTGAGGGTTATTGTCTTTATCAATGAGGAGAGCCCGCACTCCTGAGAAGATGATAATTTCTTTTTCAATAAAGTAGAACCTGAGAAATGTATTAAATGGAATCTCCGAGGGAGGGGGAGGGGTTACTTATAGCTCATACGTAAAATAAAATAAAATTTATTGAAAATACTAAAAATTACTTGATACTTTTTCATCACCTGTAACAGTGTATTAATGACAATTTAGGCCTAATAATGGGAAAAGAGTAGCATAATGGGTGGTATGGAAAACCTACCTATGGATAGCAAAATTAATAATTCGACAATTTAATTTCCTTGACTATGTACTATTTAATACTTTGTATTTAAGATTGTAATTAGCTTTTATTGACATTGCATTATAAATTGATAGGACAAAATATTTGATTGTATAACTATTAATATTTTATTGTTTCAATTGACTTTATTACTGTTTTAATTTCTTTATAGGCTGCTAAAAGCTTCGAGATTTTTACTATTATTTTCTAATTATTTAATTTATGATTATTAATTTTTATTTATTAATTTATAAATTATTAATAAAGAAGAGATGGACAAGTTACGCTGGCATATTATAGGATTATTCGAAGTCCGAAGAGAGGGGAGGACACGGTAATCCTCGAATCCGGCTACTTGCTCTATCACCGGGAGGGCGACCATCTGTCCCAAGGAGGTGTCGGATTTATCGTCCACAAGTCTCTCGTTAACAACGTTGTAAAGATTGAGTGTGTCGACGAGGGTTGCGTACCTTATACTCAGAATCACCAAACGGTATTCGCTGAAGGTCATACAGGTTTACGCACCAACCTCGGCACAACCCGATAAGGAGGTGGAGGAAATGTATGAGGATATCTCTAGAGCCATGTATTCCTCCAAAACCCAATATACGGTGTTAATGGGAGACTTCAATGCAAAACTAGGCACAAGAGAGAACGGTGAGCTGAAAGTAGGGAAATTTGGAATAGGGCAACGGAACCCAAGGGGCCAGCAGCTGGCCGACTTCATGGAGAAAGAGGGACTCTTTATGATGAAATCTTTCTTCCAGGAGCTGCCCCACAGGAAGTGGACCTGGTCGAGCCCCGACGGTTCCACAAAAAATGAGATTGACTTCATTATGACGACCAGATGACAACTGTTCAGTGATGTCTCCGTGATCGCGAGGGTGAAAACTGGTGGTCAAATAGTTAGAGGCACATGAACCTAAACGTTAAGTTGGAGAGGTCTCGTCTAATGAAGTTAACGCTTCGTCCCCCTCGTGCTCTGTTCCAAAGTCCCGAAACCTTTCAGTTCGAGTTACAAAACCGTTTTCAGTGCCTAGAAGACTGCAAAGAAGTGGACGATATGATTGACAAGCTCGTGGAAACTGTCCATGCGGTCGGAGCTAAGTTCTGCAAGACAGCAAGACCCGCCGCAGAAGAACACAAAAACTCTCCGATCACACTCTCAATCTCATGGCTGTTAGACGGGAGATGAAGAGCTACATTCTTCAACAGATTTTACAGCATGAAGGCAAATGAACAGACAGATCTCCAAATGCATGCGGCGGGACTTACGCAACTTCAATAGAGCTTGTATTGAAGAAGCGATCGAGCGGAACCAAGGCTCCAAAGTCTTTGCCAGAGATCTGTCTGCCAGAAAGAGCCAACTGTCGAAGCTGAATACCGAGTGTGGTAGCATCGTTTCCGGGGCACCTTTACACGTCATCTTTGGAGCCACTCAAGTGTGAGTAACGATCCAAGAGCAAGTCTTATCCGACACTATTCCGAAAATATCCCGGACGTCAGTCTGAGCGAGATTAGAATGGCTCTCCAGCACCTTAAAAACGGCAAGGCCCCAGGCGAGGATGGAATTACAGCGGAGCTTCTGAAAGCGGGTGGAAGACCGGTACTCGAAGTCCTATAGAAGCTCTTTAATTCCGTCCTCCATGGTGGCATTACACCGGAGGCTTGGAGCAGAAGTGCGGTGGTCTTGTTCTTCAAGAAAGGTGACAATGCTCTCTTGAAGAACTACAAACCGATTTCCCTTCTGAGCCGCGTCTACATGCTGTTTTTGAGAGTCATTACGAATTATCTCGCGCGCAGACTTGACGACTTCCAGCCTCCCGAACAAGCCGGTTTCCGAAACGGCTTTAGCACCATAGACCACATATATACCCTTCGGCAAATTGTACAGAAGTCCGAGGAGTACAATTTGCTACTATGTCTGGCGTATGTGGACTATGAGAAAGCCTTTGATTCCGTCGAAATTTGGGCGGTGCTGCAGTCACTTCAGCGGTGCCAAGTTGACCGTCGGTATATCGAAGTGCTGAAGTGTTTGTACAGTAGAGCTACGATGGCTATCCGAGTACAGAACCAGAGTACGAAACCTACCAGAGTTGTAAGACAGGGTGACGTTATAACCCCGAAAATCTTCACCGCTGCATTGGAAGACGTTTTCAAGCTTCTGGACTGGAAAGAATACGGTATTAACATCAATGGCGAGTACATCACTTACCTTCGATTTGCCGACGATATAGTCCTTATGGCAGAATCGCTGGAGGACCTAAGCACCATGCTCAATGACCTCAATAGTGTTCCCAACGAATAGGTCTTAGGATGAACATGGACAAAACAAAGATCATGTTTAATGTCCATGTCACACCTATACCCGTAGTTGTTGGGAGCACTAAGCTCGAAGTTGTTGACAAGTATGTTTACCTGGGACAAATAGTCCGACTAGGTAAGTCCAACTTCGACCGAGAGGTCAACTCGGCTAGGCAGCGTTCGGGAAACTACGACACATCTTCTCGTCAGGCATACCTCAAAACCTTAAAACGAAATTGTACAACCAGTGCGAGTTGCCAGTGATGACTTACGGATCTGACACGTGGTCCTTCACTGCTGGCCGTATGAGGAAGCTCAAGGTCGCTCAGCGAGCTATGGAGAGCGCTATGCTCGGGATTTCTCTGCGTGATAAACTTAGGAATGAGTATATCCGCAGTAGAACCAGAGTAACCGACATAGCCCAACGGATTAGTAAGCTGAAGTGGCAGTGGGCCGGCCATATAGCTCGAAGAACCGACAACCGATGGGGAAGAAAGGTTCTCGAGTGGCAGCCTCGTACCGGTAGGCGAAGTGTAGGGCGACCCCCCACGAGATGGAGTGACGACCTGGTAAGACATGCAGGAAGTCGATGGATGCAGGTGGCTCAGGACCGTGTTTTGTGGTATTCCTTGGGGGAGGTCTATGTTCAGCAGTGGACTTATGAAAGGCTGTAATGATGATGATGATGATGATGAAATTATAATTATTAATTTTTGTTGTTATGGATGGATGCAATTAGTGAAAAAAATTTTTTGCATGTAAAATTTAACCTTTTGTGCCTATTCGAGTTCTGTAAGCCACAAGTTTTTGAAGTAAATAATTAAATAACACCCAAAATTCGTGGGTAATGCAAATAACATTACTAATATTCCCTTTAACCAGTCCTGGTAAGCTTAAAATGCTTGTGTTAGATTAGGTTCTATCCATCTCCTGATTGAGTTTTTCTCTGTTGCCTCTTACGAAGCTCATGAGATTATGTGGGGTATTGGATTCTCATACACTGCCAAAACACGGTCAATAGTACTCGTATAGAAGTGTTATAAATGAAGAAAATAAGTGTATGTGTGTGCGACTTTACAAACGTTTGTAAAACTTTTGGTTATTATGCAATGAGGGCTAATAATTTTCTGCTCAGCAGATGTCGCTAGTTGACACTGAGGTAAAGTTTTTGTTACACAATGTCATTTAATTGAAAAGATCGTTTTTAATAATAAAAGTTTATCAGTTTCAAAAGTATTGTATTAACCAAAGATGTTTTATAGGTCCAGATACCGTGTTGCTAACACACCGCAACGTTCATAGTGAAGACAGTCTTTGATTCATGTGTGCGTGAGTACCACGTGACGCGCATATCTTACGCACCATGGCTGCATTAATGTGCGTGACTTCGGTAATAACAGTGCGAATCGTTTACCCAAAAAATGTGAGAGATTTTATATTTCATTCCTATTGACGTACCTATTGATTCTAAGAGTATAAAATGTGTGTGCGTGGCGTGTGCATTTGTGTGTGTGTGTGTATGGGGATATGGTTGCTTATGTGTGTTTTATGTAGGTACGAACATCGCACTAAAATATTGAAGATATATAATAAAACCTATAATTAATGTAACAGTTAAAATAAATAAAAAGGACAGTAGATATTTATATATGTAACATATATTTATACACTGTTGTACTGTAGAACACAAAATATTGCCGCTTTTACGAAGACATTAAATTATTTTTCAATCCTAAGTAAAATGACGAAAAAAAGTTTGGTTAAGCGTAAACTTCAGCCAAGAGATAGCAAAATGTTTAATTTTTTTAAACTGCTCCGTTCCGTTGCTGCGTAAAGGAAGGACAAAAACAAATAAACAATAAAATCACACTTTCACATTTATAATATTATATTAGTATGAATTGTCAAGAATGATAGATAAACTTTTAAAACCGGTTTACAATCGGCTTTTTGAGGGTGGAACTATACCGGTTAATACTATAACGGTTCTGAGTGACCAAAAAGGATAGAAGCACAGGAAGGTGCAATTTCATGCTGCCAGATGTAGTTCAACCCTAACCCTTAAATCGGTTTAACACTATAGGTTGGGTAAAATCTGTAAAATTAGACTGTTTAAAACCCCTATACAGATAACCTTTGTAGTTGATCATGACATTAAAAAATGGCAAAAACATTTCATAGACTAGGCAACACTCGAATATTATTGCGCAGTATTATTACTTGTATTGACATTTAGCTTTCGTATTTTTTTACAAAGAAATACACCATAAAATTGTATAGTTACTTATGAAAAGTGATGTTCTTATCCTTATCTTTTTTCCAAGAGTAATTTTTAAATGATTTCACAGCACAAACAGTCATTTTGCGAAATTAAAAACACCGGTGCGTGACGTATGTTCACAGCGAACGTCGCTGGCGTAATGGCGGAACGATCGAACGAATACGCCAATATTGGCGCCTTTGAAATGGAAGCGTTTTAGGCGCGCGTACACGGTATCTGGACCTATAAAACATCTTTGGTATTAACCTTTTGAACGCCACGCCAAAAAAGTAAACAAAAATACCTACGAAAAAAATAGTGTTGCCAAGAGTTGATATATCGATCATTGAAGTATAATGTACTTACGTACTAGAACAGCTATTTCAAACAAAAACTGTGCGGTACTTTATGTCGTTACGCATGCGCCGTAAAGTCTTACCGCGCATGCGCGGTTTTTTTATCATAATAGATTATGCGTAGGTAGAATGATCAGTAGGTATTTAATTATTGTTTATTTAGAGTACATATTATATAGCTAATTAATTTATTAAAACGTCTCAAAATAGATACAGAAATCCTTCTGAATCAGTCCTCTTATTTTATTATGATGAAAGGAGTTTTTTATTTATATTATATTTACGATTTATATTTACATTATAAATGCAAACATTAAAAAAATATAGATATTTTAGAAATCGATTTTTTGTGAATCGATACATCAGCTTACGATTTGAATCGATTTAAAAATCGACCTTTTTCGGAAAGAATACTGACGTCGACAATGACATTACAAAATGGCGCCAGTTTTTCGGTAGGATTAGATATAAACATTGCAAGAATAATTGATTTTCAATATTTTTTCTCAAAAATTACGCGTTTTCGCATGTTGAAACTTTGTGTGTGTGTGTGCTTATAATAGTGTAACTTTTCTGTAAAAATACGTATTAACACCCAACTCGACGGACGTCAATGGAAAGTTAAGCCTGCGGTGACATTGCCGCAGTTGAACAGCGTAACTTAGTGTAGTGTCGCCTTTAGTACGTAGTACATAATAACTCCATGATATCGATAACACAAAATAACTTGTTTTGGTTGGTTTTTTATGCAATAAATCACTTTTTATAATCTGGTATGTTTTATTTAATCTTGTGCTGTCTACCACATTTTGTATATAATTATGTACTTTGTACATAAACAAAAAATAACAATAAAATAGTAGTAAACCACAGCAGTACTCTCCATCGTGATGTCACTGTCACGACTGGACGACAACGGCGTAGCTGACCTTTCTTTTTGGAACTTTTTTAGCCGTGTCGTACATTGTGTATCGATTTGGAAATCGATCTAACCAAAATATACAGACATCGATTCAAAATATTTTATGTGTCGGAGGAAGCGTAGGCCAAGTGAAGCACAGAAGAAAAGTCTTAGTCTTATAACAATGGGGGTTTGATATGATGCTGATGCTGCCAGATGATTTTGAGATTGAGAAAAAAAATCGCACAACGCAAAATGAAAAATTGCTCTTCATACCTTAAGTAAAAAAAGGTACATAATTATTCACTAATCTACAATTGTATATAATTATTCGCACTAGGTAAATCAGTCAGAATCGTTCATGTTGCACTGCACTACTTTTCCCGCTGATCACTAATGACGTCATCAGAGTATCGTGTATCTTGACCACGGCGCCCAGTGAACTGATTTTCGATGACGCGCTAAGTATGCGCCAGAGTTGAGATATTAGATTTATTATACGAAGATGATTTGATAACATTTTTTTTATTGATGTAGCTAATTATATTTTTATGTTTCTAACTCTTTGTCATGTTCAAATATAATAATAATAATAATAATTTATCTTCACCACTTAGAAAGCTATCACATTTATAAATAACTATTCTATAGTATAGACCATACTTAGTTTACAAAGAATGATGGAATATCTGTATCTGAACTAGATAAATATATATCTGTATTTCAGATCACAGTGCTCTTCCTTACTACATATTAACAAACTAACATTAGTATAATTTAAATAGATGGTATACAAAAAATAAAATGTGAAAATTATCAATAATAATAGAAAAAAATACCACGATTGAGCTGAATTTTGGATAGTTTTCAAGAAATCTATGCCTCCCGCGTTCCACACAGCGGTCAACCATAGACGACTTTGACGTGCTGGACATAGTATTTGCTTAGATAAAAATATTTTTTTTTTTAAACTCACGTGTTGCTGGGTTACTCTTTTTTGAGGAGTGTAGAATTAATATACCAGTAATAATTTTCCAATACTATATTTCATATTTTTGTGGGCCGGGTTTTTTGTCAACTATAGACGTCGTTGGCGCTCAGGGCCCGCAGGTGCTGGTCAAGTATAGGCTACTTTGGCGGTCAAAAGGTTACTACACAAAACAATGCCTCAGTGGTTTGTTCTTTAATTTTTTGCACATTTTTTATTTTTTAGCTTTTTTTATTCTTCTGCTTTTATGAATATCTGGGGTTTGGTTTATTTATTTTTAATCTTATTAATATAAAATATACCTAATACCACAGCAAGAAACGTTAACCTTTACAATTTCCGAACAAATTAACTTCCCCACTATGATATCTGTCAAATATTATATCTCACTTTAAAGAGGCGCCGTCCTGGTGGCAGAAAAAGCCGTGGATGCCCTTGTTGCGTGTTAAATAAAATTGGTTGGAGGAAATCATCATTTGTTCTCGAAATACGCAAGTGGACATTTGACTAATGTACGAACTTTTCACTCTCTTTCGATCTGTAGCTGAGAGCACAGTTTAAAGAGACTTAAAGGCGATATCAACTCGGATAGACTTCTTGAAATTCTCCTATTCTAAGCCAATATTTGACTGCTGTCCCACCTGAAGGTAAGTGATGCAGTTAAAAATGGTAAAGGGCACTTACATTTAGAAAACCGAAAGGCTTGCTACTTTGCAACTGTGTTCGAGACTTTTGAGATTGATTTTAACGGATTGCTTTTTAGAGTAGACCAATCCACTAAAAGTAATCCGTTACAATTGACAGTAGCTTAATGGCAGAGTGCGGATCGCGAAATCAAAAGTCGTGGGTTCAAATTTGCTATCCGACTACTGTCGTGAAGTACTCGTAACAAAAGCATTTTAAGCTTACTGAAGTGGTTATAGGGAAGTATTGTTATTTATAAAAAGATGGTTTACCTTCAGGGAAGTCGTTGTTGTGCAAGCCGCGGCAAATCATGCGGTACTCCATGCGCAGGCACTGCGGCAGGTCCAGCTGGGCGCCACGTTGGAAAGCACGCAGCGTCAACTTCAACCCGCTAGGGCTCATCTGACCGAGGGTCTGCAGGAAAATTTTACACTCGTGTATTTAGTCAGTCGCTGCGTACTGCCTGCCTCGTTGCTCTAGTATCGTAAACGTGGTGGCTGATCACGAGGGCTCAGATTCGAATCCCGGGACGGGCCTAAATCAATTATTGGGTTTTTCTCTCGAGAAATTTCACAGTAGTAGCGCAGAGTTAGGAAGATGGCGTTGTTTTACACCCCCGTGCAAAAGCGTGTAAAGTCGTTGGTACTGCGCCTTATCTATCAACGGTCGTGTCGGTTTGTCATCACATCGGACTATGAGAGTGAGTGAAGCCATAACCTAAATTCGGTCTGGAGAACATGATTAGTAGCGGCGTCAGAAAATCCACTACGCCATATCATTCCGGGGGTGTCGTAAGAGGTGACAATGGGAAAATAAAAAAGGAGATGGAAAGCAGCATTATCTTGATAATGAAAAAAAAAATGCAGTTGTCCATCCTCCCTTTTGAGGCAATTTATAAGGCTGTAATGAATTAATTTTGATTTGTTAATGTTTATTGTTTATTTTTTAAAAGAATGTACCCCCCACACTAGGAGTTTCTCCTGTAGGAAGTCAACATATATAAATTTCACAAGGACAAGCATCCAGACCCGGAACAATTATTTGTAAGCCATACAAACACTTGTTTCGAGCGGGATTCGAACCCGCGGCCCAACACGTCGTTATTACAAAAATCTTAGGTCAATAGCATATGGCTTTAGATAGATGGCGATATAACCACCTCGTTTACGCCACACGTACAAATGTATCATGCATACAAACATTGTACAAACCTGAAGAGTTTTAGCTGACCATTCATTATTAACCTTCTCAAGCCTTTCTATGATTTCTTCAATTGTAGAAGCCGCAAAACAGTAATTAATATGTTTAATATTAGGTGCCAATGAGAACTCCTCAGATGGTTCATTAAATTTGTTAAGTAGTGCACGTACTTCTACATCATTATTGCAACGGTAAAGTAGTTTCTCCAGTTCATACAAACGCTTGCTGGGTACAAAGTGTGTTGCAATTCCAGCTTTTACAACATCCTTTGCTTTTAACCTTTCACCTGAAAAAATAAAACAGTATGGGATGATACGGTGTATTGATTGATTGAGCCGAGCTAGTGTCCGCAACCTCCACGTCTAATCATATCTAGCGTCTAAGGGCATTAAGAATATTATGTGATATAGGTGATTTAATAGGTGAACCAAAGAATTCTGTGTATACTGTTAGACGGGCACTACGCCACTAATACATTGCGCACTAAGTTGCAGTCAATTCTCCGTAATTCCTTTAGTCTTTAGTCGATTGCGAGCGGGCGATTATACTAGTTCTTTGTTTTGTAAACGCCGAATGTCGTTTTCGACAATCTAACACTAATTTTGTTTAATGTGACTAAGAAAACGCTGTGATTATTTATGTGCGTACTTTGTCAATGTGATTTGAAATTTATTTTCAGATAAGTATGTAACTTTATTTCGTATATGCCTAAAAACCATTACTGTCGTAAATGACAATACTACTATAAGTAGCGGCACGAAAGTCTAGCGGTGACCGTTATTGCGCATAAGTCGCGCTGATTGGCTCTACAGTAGCATTCGTGCAATTGAATTCGTGCGCGTCCCCTCCACGTTTCGTTCAGCGCTAGACTTACGGGCTGCGATTTGTACGTTGTATATTTACCGTGCAGCTCGCCCGTGCTCCACGATCCACAGCTGTGACACAGTTTTTGTTCTGTATTGCCGATCCAGTAGTATAAATAGTAGTCTTTGAGGAAAAGAACGCTTGTAACTGTTTATTACAATACATTATACTAATACAATACCGTAAATACCTATGCCCCTGATAGAAAAGTCCTAGTGGCATTATAGACTTTAAGAAGAACCTATGATTTCAAATAAGTATACTTGTTTTGGAACAAAATGAAGAAGTAGTAGAGTCAAAAAAGGTTTTAAAAATGTAATTTTTTAAAAGAATAAGATATGTCTAAAAAAAAAATTGAAAACTACTCATACATAGATAAATCCAATAAACATATTTTTGAAATTATCTTTATAGACATTAAAATATTTTTATAGATTTTTGAAGGATATTTTTAATGGGATTTGTGAAAATGGAAATAGATCATTACGAAGATAAACAAAAAATAAAAAATTAAACAATCATACTCCACAAGCCTCTGAAGTTGTAGAATTAAAAGTAGTAGCATAAAAAAATTAAGAAAAATTTCCAATACCTCTAGTGCACTTAATTCAAGATCCTTGGAGACAGTTTAGTAGAGGTCCCGGTCACAGAGAAGTTGAGAAATAGTAGGCTAGCGTGTAATGATCTTATTATGCGAAGGAAAGAAAATCATACAACAAGATTGTTGTCTACGATAGTCGGTAGAAGAGGAAGACATGCTACGCCAACTCCAAATAAATTGAGATAAGACCAGAAAGAAGAAGACGATCCTTGGACTAACCTCAAATAATGAATGACAACAATATAGCCTGGAAATTTTCTTATTTCGTCACTCCAATATCCATTACTGTCTATAAAAGTCAGTTTTTTTTTTAATTTTGAGTTGTCATCAGAAAGATACTGCAGTCCTCTTGTTTCAGTTTGCCTCTCTCGCCACGTACAACACCCAGGGGACAATACAGGGTAGTGGATATTCTTACACCACCAATACGTAGTTCTGTCTAATGGTGCTGTAAGAATATCCACTGTGTGTGCTGTTACCATTAATATACTGTTGGCCGTGTAGTGGCGGCGTTGAAGCATCCACTACCTCATTATCATTCCGTGGGTGTCGAAAGAGCGCGAAAGAAAGCAACTACCGAACTAAGCTACTAAACCGGAGATGGGCTGCAGCAGCATCGTATATAACTCAAAATAAAAAAAAACTGCGACTTTTATATTCGCTTTAGATGTGCAGTTTTGGGAAAAAGCAAACAAAATGTACTTAAGTTCAGTTTGGTTAAAACAGGCTATTTTCCGCAACTCCACTTCCAAGCGCATATTTTGTGTGTGCGCAGGAATATTGTGATTATTCGAGTCATGAAATCTCCTCGAAGAAGTTCAGCAATCCCTTGATGTTGTCAACAACTTCCGGGAGTGATCTCAGCGTGCCGAGATGTTTAACGCAGTATGCAGCGACCTCTGGACACGCCAGCAACAAATGGACCGACGTTTCCTCCTCCTTCGTACATGCCATGCACAGGGACTATCTGTAACACCTACAGTGAATAAATATTTGTTAGGAATTTTGGCGGGAACTTGACCGGCTGCGGATTGCAGCTCGTGTATTATTGTTTAAACAATGGTTTGAAGCGGATTTTGATACGTAAAAGTAGTGCAATTATAAGTATTAAATTATAAGTTATTATTAGTGGAAACGATGAAACAAGTGCTTCGATGGTGATGTGAATTTCAAGATAATAGGTCTGCTTAGGCGTCTTGAGATACTATCGTCATCTGCTGCGTCGGCTGGCTCAAGGTGGCATTAAAATCTCCCAAAAACTTCACAATATAATCAACATAATGTAGAGGTTTTGAAACAAATTATTTTAAAGAATAATTTCTTAATATATTTGACACTGGCAAAAGTGCAACAGTACATATCCTTAAGCAAAGAAAAAAAATGTTTGTTAAAAGAGCACTTGTTGCTATCCCGATCTTTGTCGTCACATCTCATATAAACATGGGTTAAACAAATTGTTTATTGCTGGCAGGGCCTCCCTAGCTTGTATAGTCTTCTAGATTTTTCCAAAGCTGGGTGTGTTGATTATAGTGCTTACGTACCAATAAGCGAACATTCCCAAAGGTAATCGGTATGATCGGTTCCGGTCCTATAGCAACTAGAGCCGATATCATCCCCTCGCCAGTTCATCTGCTGCTTCGTTTCCCCTGGATCCACTGTCCCTTGATCAATTGCAGAGTCACATTATTGCATTGACATACCTCATTTGGTTGTTGATGGAATTCATATATTAGCCCGGAATTTATTACATTGCAACTGAGAGCCCGTGGAACTGCCATGCTGTCGGTCAGTATTCTGATGGACAAATTGTTTACCTCAAAAGACCGTGTTGTGGGTACCGAGCGAAGTACATATATGGATGTTGAGGTCTTCCGAGAAAATTTTAGATCCTGTACTTGCATTTCTTTCGGGTTTAAATCCTTCAGCTGATTAATTTCGCTTGTGTGTCTTATATCTCTTATCAAACACAAATTTTTTGGGGATCTTGATGTACTTAGCTTGTATTATAGAAATTTTGTTATAAATTCTATCGATTATATCTGTATGAGGGACCCTACTCTTATACCAAAGATTTAGGGTTTTAAGTCTGATGGCAGCTAAAGTTGCTTCTTGTTGTATGTGAGGGTGAAGCGGGGTTATCTCCAGCATAGCCTCTAAGGCTGCTGTCTAAGGAGTGGTCCTTATGCAGACTGTGGTGGCCATACAGGCCAGTCTCGGGTATCACTGAAGCTTCTTTATAGTGGTGGCTTCATTTGTTATTCATGGTACGAACAACTGTATAGCCACAGTATGATTTGTTACAAAAAAAAAGTGTAGGTTATATTTTTATGTCACTG
The DNA here is from genome assembly GCA_963668995.1 of Parnassius mnemosyne. Lineage (NCBI taxonomy): Eukaryota > Metazoa > Arthropoda > Insecta > Lepidoptera > Papilionidae > Parnassius > Parnassius mnemosyne. The sequence goes on along the minus strand of CAVLGL010000104.1, from coordinate 8,675,348 downwards.
TGTAATTGAATTCCAAATTCAATAACTCATCTCAAGCCATTCAGAGCTGGGATTATTTAGATGTGCCCTTACATAAAATAAACTACGATGTTGTTAATGCTGAGCTCAAAGACATGCTATGTAATCCCGACTGGATTAAATCAGTAGATAAAAAATAATAGAACAATAGGTGGATCTGAAGTATGAAGCAGAGCTAGGTTTAGACCGACATGCTCCTCACAAAATGGTTAGGAGAAAGCAAAAACTAAATAAACCTTGGGTGAATGTTTCCATTGCTGAATTAACAAAAAACAGAAAAAAAAATTTATGGGCTCATACATAGAAGACAAGAAATGTGATGCAAAATATAAGGCCTACAGAGACTGCAATATAAAATGTGTTAGTAATGAAGCAAAGAGACTTAGAAGTCTTCACGAAGCTAAGATTGTCGAGAGTGGAAACAACCAAAATTGTATGCTCACCTAAGCAGTTGCATGTCCTCTAAAGTTGGTTCGCCGCCCGGGGTACGTGATGAGGTAGGCAATCGTGTAGTCGAAGGTTCTAAAATTACCGAAGTATTTGCTTGTGAGTTTAAGAAAGCATACTTGTTCGAACTTGACCATGATAATGTCTCCATACCTATACAAAGAGTTCAAAACTCCATAGGTGACATCAATTTCACATCACAACATTTGCTTATGGTTCTTTGGTCCCTAAATCAAAAATCTGCTGCTGGTCCTGATAACTTGAGCCCTGGAGAAACCATCGCACGAGTCTTAGCCAATATTATGAATGAATTATATGCTTCAAGCAAGGCACCAACGGACTGGAGGCATCCTATAGTAACACCTGTTTTTTAGAAAGGTGATAAATTTGATCCAGCCAACTACAAGACAATCAGTTTAACTAGTATCGTTTGCAAATGTATAGAGAAGACTATATATATTGAAAATTAGAAAAGTTAAAAAATCCTATCTAATGAGAAAATTGTCTTCCAGACCGACTTTCACTCACAAAGGACAGTTTCAGCGGAGACTAGCTATCTACGTAGGACAAGATTATAGAGCCAGAGTGTATGCGCAAGCACAGGTGCACTCTCTATTTTCTCACTATCATAGTCTGATGGGACGGTAATTCAATACGACCGGAGAGAGAACAGGCGTTGGTCCAACGCCTGATCTGTCTCCTGTGAAACACCGTCAAACTTCCTAACCACGGGCTGTTACTGAGAATTTCTTCACAGAAAAACATAACTGATTTTTTGGATGCGAATCCGAGACCTCATGGTCAGCAGTCGCGTTCACCACCACTAGACCAACGAGGGCTGACCATATCCATAGCATTGTCAAAGAGGAATGCAATCAGCAGATCGTTTCAGCTTCTGACTCCAGATACATTGTCTTATCAAAGTCTATAAAACATACATCCAACCGCTAACATAGTATGGATTTAAAATTTGAAACCCCCCCTGTTTTTTAAGAATGTATATTTGCTGGAGAGTGTACAATTAAAAGCCACAAAAATTCCATTATGCCAGTCATAAAAAGAGAGTTTAAAAATATTTAATCAAACTATGCTGAAATCCCGTCGTATTCTAATTACATAGGAGACCTTATTACCTACAAAATATTGACGAAGAAATATAATTGCAAAGAGTTAACCGAGCTAGACATCCTAACTATATGAGATTGGTTTATACCCTCTCGTACACTAATGTGGGACATTACATACTAAATCACAGAGTCATAAACATATAGAGAAAGTTGCCTAACATGTGACTGATGCTCCCTCTGTTTTAAAAAGATACAACAAATGGTGCAAAGACGATCCAGTTTGGTATATTCTTAGTATGGGCAATGGGCATATGTGTAATAAATACTACTAGTGAGTCAACTCTATATCTATAGAAAAAAAAACTTAGCGACTAGACGGAGCAACGATGGGGCGCCGTATGAAGGAGAGCGGAGTCCCTCCCTTTGCCCGCGACGCCTGCGGTAGTACCGGTCGGCTTCGCTTGCGTACCGGTACGCCCGTTTAGGAGTGTGACGTATACGGAATCAGTTGCATGTGTTTGGTGTTCACCCAGCAACATGATATTACTCGGTATTATTTTGAAATATTGGGAAGATTGTTGTGATTGACGCTTTAAGTAAAATTGAATTCTAATAACCATGTGATTGCTTTCCATCAGGATTTAACAAATGACAATTTAAAAAAAAAACAGTAATAAATGTCATAAATATGTCGGTCGCACATCTGTAACGAGGCAGTTGAATAAACAGAACAACATATAAAACCTGTTTTATTATTCTGTTCACCCCCACTCCAATATTTTAAGACAAATAACTGAAATACTGATATATAGGTAAAATATAGTAAAATTAGGTAGGTATTTACCAGCACAAGCCTTTGTTTCCATCACGACGAATCAGGTGAAGCTGCGGAACGCATCTAGTTTTGTAAAGTAGTAATTAGTTTGTATCTTTGTATAGAAAAATAAATTATTAGGAGGAATACTGATAAAATAGTTTCGAAAATCTAAAAGTGTACACCTCATGAGCGTTCCATTTAATTTTGATAAAAAAATAAATTACCAAAATAAATCGATTACACAAAGTATAAAATCGATATAATACTATTTGTCTACCAATGGCTAAAGAAAATGAAAGTGCCTTTAAATTTTTAATAGCAATAAAATGTATAAAAGTTGAAAATCATTATATTAACAAACGACGCGTACTAGGCTATTGATATGAAATAGGGAGCCAGTTGACGAATTCTGATATAAAAAAGCTAATAAAAAAAAACCCGGTCTCGTAAGGTCAATTTTTTCGGGAGTTGTCGTGACCACATACAAATACATCTGGACGTACACGTAAAAAAATTTCATAGTTTTAATCAAAGCAGCATTATAAAATGATTTTTTAGAAAATATAAGTTGGGTTAATTATTTTGATATACGGCTACTCTTGCTTGAACTTGACGCGTTGAGAGTCACGATTCGCGTTATGAGGCGTGCAATATAATGTTATGATATTATAAACTAAGGAAATATTTTTGTGACAACCCTTGCATATTTTTAACAACTTGACGTCGAGACAGCCTTGTAGGTATTAGTTAGTATTTATTACACATATGGTGTGGGTTTGGACCATCATGAAACACCAATGCAGATATAGGCATATCGGCTATAAGCTGCTCGTCTTGTACTACATGATAATAATAATATATTTCTTTAAATATATAGAACTCTAAAATAAAAAAATATCTCATAATTTTGGGTAACCAGCATCGTAGCAAACAGTATTTTACTAGGTGAATTGTTCCCAATTCAAGTTGTATCAGGTTATATTGTTTTGAAATCTCTAAAAAAATATTGTAATGCATTTTACAATTGTTTTTAAATGCCTGTTTAAAAAATATTATAGGCAAGTGATAATTATTTTCACATTATGAGAAATATAAGATAATTTTTAGTAGTATAATCTTTTACACTATTGTTAGCACTTAAGTGTTGACACCAAGGTACATAAATAAGGAAATATTGAAAAGTTAAGTCATTGTAATTACCTGTTAGACCCAGGTACAATCCCAAATTGACTTGCATTCTTGGTAAGAAATATGAACCACCTACATCTGGGAATGCTCCTATTTTTGTCTCTGGCATTGCAAACACAGTTTTCTCTGTTGCAATTCTGTACCTCCCATGAACAGAGAGTCCCACACCTCCACCCATAGTGATACCATTAATAAATGCTATGTATGGAATTTTATATTTTCCTATTAAATAGTTAACATTGTATTCTACATGAAAAAATCTTGGTCCCTTTACTTTATCTATAGCTGCTTTAACATCCCCACCAGCGCAGAATGCCTTGTCACCCGTTCCTTTTATAATAACTAAGTTCTTGCTTTTCTCCCATTCTTGAAGTTTTGCTAGGATCATACAAGCCATGTTTTCATTTAGTGTATTTAATACTTTTGGTCTGTTTAATGTGATAATGCCAGCATTGTTTACTGTCTCAAATAAGACTTCTTGTTCTTGAGTTGACATCATGCGTTTCAAAATTACTCCCGTGTGTCTTGTTAAATTAAATCCTAATTTCAACATCTGGAAATTATAATTATTCAATAACGTCAATATAACACAAAACACATTCTCCATTGTTCAATATTTTAAGTACATCCTCCACCTACTCTTCATTAATTCAATTCATTCATTCTTTGAAAATATTGCCTTCTTGATCAATTCATCAATTCAATTCATTCATTCTTGGAACATATGTCCCTCATAATAAATTGCCTCATACGAGAGATATTTGTCATATTTGTCGTCACGCTTGGCAGTCAGGATGAGCAGTAGTGAAAATACAATATCTAGACTAGCAATATTGGAGGCTATGAGCAAAATATAAAGTATATGCATCCAAATAAATAAATAAAAATTATTGTACCAGAATATGTTTTAATAAATGTACGATTGATTTTGATCTATCACTAAGTTGGAGGTAGCAATACACATTTACAAAATTTCATTAAAATCAGTTCAGTAGTTTAGGAGTTCATCAACAAACAATGTGTTTTTTTTATAGAATAAGGGTGACAAACGAGCACTCAGTCCACTTGATGGTAAGTGACTGCTGTGGCCTATAGACATCTACATATATCCTCAATAAAGAATCAAAATGCAGATGCGTTGTCACCCATGAAGACTAAGATGGAATACCTCTTTTGCAGTAAAAAGGTTCTCAGGTTCTCTACACTCACCATATGACACAGCAGCGTTAAGCTGCTATTTTACACTGGTATTCTGCGAGTGTGGTTGAGCCAACCCATTCGTGCTACAACGATACTACTAATATAGCTGCAGCATGGCTCTACCATGTATACATAAAGATTAGAATATTATCAATGTTAAGGCTTAAACTATTTTGATAAATGCACATTTGGGTGGACTGAAAACTGCGTATTACACTTTATTATTTATTTATTTCATTGTTTCTGTACACACATACTTTGATAGGAAAATGGTTAAAAGAACATAATATGGCTGCTTATTCCATGTTGAAATTTCTTCCAACTGGGCTATTGAAGCATTTATAAAATTTTTGCTAATTTTTTCGTACAACAAACTATGAATCTTTCTTTGACATTGATTTTTTGATTAATTGACACAGTGTATACATATTATAGAATATCTATTGGCTAGCCTTTATGTTGATATCTCATCTCATCATCACTTGTTGCATCAGACAAAATGCTATCATATCATTTATATTTTTTCAATGACAGATTTGCTAACAGAAAAACCAGAAGGTGAATTAGATAAGGTAGTAAGATAATGTAATAAGATAATGGAAGTACACATTAAAAATGTATTACATAAAAATTTATCACTTGTTTATTGTAATAGGTTGAATTAGAAGACTACAAGTGTGTTTTAAGGCTATGCACAAAATCTCTCCATTGGGAAGGGGGCTTTGTACACAATCTTAAATTAAAAAAATAGTATATTTCACTTTGATACTGTAGTGTGTATTTCACTTAGTCATATTCTATAATCTACACTAGCTGGTACCTGGCACATTGCTGCCACAGAATAAATAATTGTGTAAATATTGTTTTATATTTGGAAGAGTTATCTAGTAATGATAATATAATAACATTCATTGAGGTCAAATCATATAAAACTATCAAATAATATTGTCAGTTCAATACATGTGCCACCTACTGTATGTTAATTATACTATGCCTATAATCTTCTTGCATTTGCAAGCAATAAGTTTAGCACAATCTGATGAACGGCATACCAACACATATAATACGAACATACACACATTAATTTTTATACATTTACATATGAAAATTAGTGGTGAAATATACTTGTTATCAATAGAAGCTTGTGCAGTGTAACAATTATTGATATTGGTACACAGATCAGCTGGACATGTAAATTATGATCTAAAAAGTTGAATGGTTTTTAATATTGTATATAATAAAATATTGTATACAAAACAAAAAAAGTTGAAGTCTACTATTATCTAGACACATGACACTATGTCAGCAAAGTTCAAAAAGAAACGGGTGATGCATCAGCAATGTGTTTATTTACGCAAAGAACTTCAAGCTACTTCCTGACCATATCCCATAACTCAAAAACAATTAGACCTAAACAGTTGTAATTCTTCTTCTTTTTGCCTTTATCCCAAGTTATCTGGATTCAACATTGTACATTGACTTGTAATTGTGAACGTTTAACGAGGTTATTATTAGACAAGCAGCTTGAATATCTGCAATCCCTTATTTCATGAAAAAAGCTAACAAATGTTTTAACGTTATAATAAGGTATTTTTTACTGACTCAAAAAATCTGAAATCTATAAATTATTGATAAACATCGTCGGCATTTAGTTCATAGCTAAAAGTAAAAATATAAAACATAAAAGTATAAACGGAAGAAAAACCGTTGATGGTTGTACAATAAAAATTAAAATAATGATATCCATGAAAACATTATTGTTAAAAAGGGGGCAAAGTTACTTATTATGAAGTGCGGAGTTGTCGGCTTCACCGCTAAGTTTGAGATATCGACGGTAAATCGAATAAGCTACGAAATAATTTTACTCGGTTTTGTGAATTTTGACGGTAAGCGGTTAATAAATTGCAATACCTCCTGAAACTACTGATTTTTTTTAAATACCAAGTGTTCTACCCTTTCAATAAATATTAAAAAATGCACTGTTACATAATAATATACTTACGTTGAACCCACGGATATCTTGCAGCTTCAGCTTAACAATGTTTTTAAATAATTACTGCGAATGTGAATACTTTGTCAGATCGCAACACAGACTACTTAGTGGATACTACGTGATCGCAATTGTCGAATGAGAGAGAAATGAGAATTTAATATGACAGATTACGTTTAGTGTGACCATCTTTAAAATACAGATTACCCTATATAGTATATTATCTATGATACAGATCATGCCTTACTTTAGTTAAAAACCTGCCAAGTCTTGCCAAAGTCTGTAGTGAAAAATGCCCAAATACTGCCAACTTTATTTACCATTGTCTAATTGTATTAACCCTTTTGGACTGGATGGTTTGCATATGTCCCAAATAATTTAGGACTGATGGTACACTATGTCCCATAGAAAGTTTACGTGGGACTGAGACTCCATTTTTGCCTTTTAAGTGGGAAAATGCATCCCAAGTCGTCTGGTATTAAATTTTCAATAATTTGACATAGGTAGTTTTAGGCTGGCAACATTAGTTTGTGATCTATGGTTGAATAATCAAACACGTCCGTAACAGCTGGTGGAAAAATATATGCTTTTAGGTGTATTTTGCGATATTTTGAGGTAAGTTTTTTTACGTATTACGTTACATATTCTAAGTATTTCGAATTTAAGCTAATTTAATAAGCAAACATTTATTTACGACATGAAAAAACTGCTGATGGGACATTATGTCCCATCAGTCTTTTGACAACTTTTTAATTATAGTACAAGAGCTTGTGGTTAGTTTTTGTAACAGGGAATTCGTACTCGAGTGGGTATATCGGTAGGTACGTAACCCGCAATAGTGCCTATGATTTAAAAAATCTTAATGGGCTGCGTGTGAAATTCAAGGCAGCGTATAATCAAACATTCAAACATTGGTGTGTAAATAAATTAATAAATAAATTTGCTAATTATTTTATGCATACTTTCCCAATGTTGTATTGTATTCCAGATGACTTCAAGGCGAAACAGAGAAAGGCGTCTAAATGATGATGACATCGCTGAGTATCTTGATGAAGACGGAGACAGTTCTTTTGATGAGTCTATTGGAAGTGATGATGTATACATTCCTCCTCAAGGTTGTCATAGAGGCTCTAGATCTGAAGAATTATTGGCTAGTAGTAGTGAGGAAGAATATGACGAAGAGTGGCTTGAAGAAATAGATGTCTTACAAGCAGAAGATACTGCAGTTAGAGAAACTGTAAATATAGACCATGTTAGCGCAGAAAATAGGGAAGACATCATTCGCGCTGCCGTTGAAGTCAACGCAGATATAGATAACGAAAGCTCGGAAATTCAAAACGACAATTCAGAAAGACCTGTCAATGCAAATTTTACCTGGGGACCAGTACTCGAAAATTTTACATCAAGAAAGACTGTAAGTATTCCAAGAGTCTGCCGCACGTCAGAATGTTTTACAGAAAATTCAAAGCCAATAGACATCTTTTTGAAATTTTTTCCAAAGAGTCTACTAGATTATATCGCACAATGCACTAATTTAAGAATTGAAAAAGCGAGAAATGAGGTAGCAGACAGAGATAGCAGAGCTCGAAAACGAAGCTATATGACAACTACTGACAGAGGAGAAATAGCGATAGTTCTGGGCTGCACTCTTATAATGGGATATAACCAACTTTCATCCTTCTCTGACTACTGGTCCACAAAACCATCATTAGGAAATACTGTTGTAAAAGCTGTCATAAGTCGTGACAGATGCAAGTTTCTTTTAGGAAAATTGTATTTCGCTAACCCCGAAAAACCCACTGATGCTTCTAAAACGTACTCGTACTATGTTGAGGATGTTCTGAATTGTTTAAAAAAAACTTTTAAAAAATATAGAGAGGACAGCTACATACAAAGCATTGACGAATCAATGACTAAATTCAAAGGGCGTTCCAGTCTTAAACAATATATGCCGATGAAACCTGTGAAACGTGGCATTAAAATGTGGGTACGCGCTGATGCCAGGAGTGGGTATGCCTATGACATGGATATTTATGTAGGAAAAGATTCCAATCCAAGACAAAATAACTTGACACTCGGAGAGAATGTAGTTCTAACTCTGACATCTACCATAATAAATCCAGACACTACAATCTGCTTTGACAGATTTTTTACGTCTGTAACACTAATGGACACCTTACAGTTTCCTTGCGTAGGAACATGCAACATGTCACGAAAAAACATGCCAAAAATATTGACAGGAAAAAAACTAAAGCAAGGCGAAATGGCTTTTGCAGAAAACGGGCGTAGTACTATCGCCGTTAGATGGCAAGATACTAAAGATGTCCTCCTAATGAGTAACTGTCATGGAACTGATAGAACTGAAGTATCAAGAAAATTAAAAACTGGTTTCGTTATCACAGTACCAGAAATCGTTGCTTTTTATAGACGAGCTATGTTGGGAGTCGATAGAAATGATAGAATGGTTGGTGAACATGAATTTGAGAGAAAATCTAAAAAGTGGTGGAGAAAGGTATTCTATCGATTATTGAAAATGGCGATAGTCAACTCTTGGGGCAATATATAGAGAAAAAGTAAACAAGAAATGCGCTATGAAGGACTTTTTAGTTGAATTGGCTCCAGAAATGTTAGAATTTGGCAAAAATAATACAAATAAATCGTAACGAAGACAAACCACAGCAACAAGTTCTGTTGAAAGAGGTGTAATAGGAAATCACTTGCCCCTGCAAATGAATTGTCGTAAAAGGTGCGTATCTTGCACTCAAAAGAAAAAAGACACACGCACATACACCTCATGTATGACTTGTAATAAATATTTGTGCAAGAATTATTTCACACCCTGGCATTTGGCCTGAGTAAAGTAATAAAATAAAGTACCTAATTTTGCTACTGATCTCTTAGCCTATAATAAAAAAAGTATATTTTCCCACAAATGTATGTGTTTTTTTTTTCTCTCTAAATTGATGAAAAAATTATTCAATCACGTGTCTTTCATAACGAAAGTACTAAGAATTAATTTGGTGAGTGTTAATTTTTTATCCCCTGAGAATTCAATTAGTCCAGTAATTTATATGAAATAGCAATGAAAATTTTATAAGTTTTCAGACTGATGGGACATATTGTACCACAGCAAAAAACCAATTTTTCAGCTTCAATAAAAGTATCTGAATTATTTTACATATGCCTGGCGTTAAATTTAACATTATAAAATAGATTTTTTAAATAATCTACTAATTTTTATCTCCAGTCGTGACACTGCACCCCCTTGCCGGACCGAAAGGGTTAAAGTAAGAAAAGTAAAATACATTTAAATGCTATATTTTTATTAAATTAAAATTAAACATCTTTCGTTGGTTTGCATGTAATGCAATCGCCATGCTAACTAATGCCTTGTTTAACGTGCAAGATAGACGCTATATGTTTGTTTATATCTAAATCTGTTTCATGTTTTTGTCTTAATTAGATTTATTTGACAGAATATTCTTTCGCATGTTGAATCCATTTATATTTTTTGAACGAAGTTCCTTATCGGACAGTACGAATTTGGCGGATGGGGACTAGGCGAGAAAAATTGTAAGATATTTTCAGTCACGACCCCTTCTGACGTGTGTAGACGGCCTGAGAAAGGGAGATGAAATAATATCCATCTCCCTCGTACTTTTTATTATTTTGCCATGAAAGAATATTAAATATTATTTTATTTAAAATGAGGCTTCATTTTTAGACGCTAATAATTCATTTATTTGTATTTGTTAATCAATAATATAATACGTTTATCAATAATAATACACTACGAAAGGAACTTCGTTCCAATCGAGTTTTCCATGACACTCGCGGATGTTTTTTTTATGTTTACTAGCAGCGGCATGCTCCTTTAAAGCAGACAGCCGGGATGCCAATTTGGATCTGATTATATTTAGCTTTGAGGATCCACGATGAAAGTAGGAGGAACCTTACTCTACTCCGTTATATACGGCCTTTCATATTTTCGCTTCATCATCACCACCAATAATTACTATCGTCCACGAAACATCATTACCTAACAAAATATCGCTAACAAGATATTGTCACCACGAAATCTAATACGATAACAAACTAAAGTAAAACTCTTCTATGACTGATGGAAATATAAACCATTAACTCGTGTTTACGAATACTCGTTTTAAGATTATCAACTTTACACCTATACTTTTTTACACCTAAAGTTTGTAAAACTTTTAAAAATTGAATGTGTTACAAAAAAAGATGTTTTAAAGGTCCAGATACCGTGTTGGTAACACACCGCACCGTTCATATTGATGCCAGTCTTTGATTCATGTGTGCATGAGTACCACGTGATGCGCATATCTTACGTACCATGGCTGCATTAATGTACGTGACTTCGGTAATAAAAGTGCGATTCGATTACCCAAAAAATGTGGGAGATTTTATATTTCATTCATATTGACGTACCTATTGATGTATGATTCTACGAGTATAAAATGTGGCGAGGCGTGTGCATTTGTGTGTGTGTGTGTATGGGGATTTGGTTGGTTATGTGTGTTTTATGTAGGTATGAACATCGCACTAAAATATTGAAGATATGTAATAAAACCTATAATTAATGTAACAGTTAAAAATAAATAAAAAAGCACAGTAGATATTATATTTTAAAGTAACGATGAGAAAACACTGTCACGTGTTCAATTTAATACTTAATTATATTTGCAGTCAAATGACGAATATGCAACTAGTGCAGCTTCTAAACGATCCTGGGAAACTATGTTAGACGTGCCATCTTGCAGTCATGTAAGTGCTCTTTTAATTTACACAATTAGTCATTTACATGTTTTTCTATGGACTTCTGGTTTTTTTTTTATAGGATTAGGGTGAGAAACGAGCTCACAGTCCACCTGATGGTAAGTGGTTGCTGCGGCCCATAGACATCTACATCAATCCTCTATTACAAATCAAAATGTAGATGCGTTGTCACCCGTGAGGACTAAGATGGAATGCCTCATTTCCAGTAAAAAGGGCCTCCGGCCACCTGCACTCACCAAGCGAAACGCAGAGATAAACCTCTACTTCACGCTGGTTTTCTGTGAGGTCGTGGTACCACCCCGGTTCGAGCCGGCACATCCGTGCGACAGCAAAAGTTGCCGCGTGCCTCTACCACTGTTTACATTAATTAACATCATGTAATGTAAATATTGCCTGAAATAAATGATTATTATTATTATTAACTTGCTACCTTAATGTGTAATAAATATATTGTTATTCAGTGGTGGAAAATCAGATTTTCGTGTCTTTTCAGGAATCTTGGCCGCTGCGGGATGCTACAAAAGAAAATGTAAATGTTTGTAAAAAAAAAACCACGGTCTTTACTTCGAAACATTTTGGAAACGGAAAAAGAAAATATGAACATCACGTATAAAAATTGAGTTGTTGTTAAAACATTCACCTCTAATTATTATTATTGTATATTTTAAATTTGTAGACACTATTGCTATTGTAATAATAAATGTAAATTAAAACTATTATTATTTTAGTTTAATTATTTCCTAATGTTACATTATAAGGGATGTAAAGACTTTAACCATGAACCATCATCCTGAGTAAAGTACTGAAGGGATTTCTTTGTGGAAATTAAAAAAAAACTTTGACTTCCCATACTAAATTGGTCACGTGACCGACACATTTTGTATTGGAAAACGAATTTTTTGTTCATTTTCGTACAAAACTTACTTTAGATTTAGTTCAAGTTTTGTATATTGAGCCCGTTCAGCCCGTTCATTCGTTTATTCGTTTGTTGACAAAAAAAGTACACGATTAAATAATATTAAATAATAAACTTCCGCCCGCTGCTTCGGCCTTATGAATTTCTCTAATATCATGCGTTTCAATGGAACTCTAATATTTTCAAATAAATTAAAATTTTATAAATGAATGTAATAAAAATAAACTGATTATCCCCATAATATTACCCCAATCCTTGTATTTTGTGTTCACCCTAATTAGAAAGAGACTGAGGGGTAATAAAAAATTTCAAGGCCGTTTTCTTGTATTTTTAATTTCGGGTGCGTGTTATTGCGGGTTCCAGTTTGTACGAAGTACATGTATATTCATGCTAAATGTATAAAATGCTGCTCTCCTGTAAAACTACGATTTTGTAGATGTCTGATTCTACTTTGCTGCCATCGATTTACTGCGAAACAACTCAGTGTGACCATCTTTAAAATACAGATCCTGCCTTACTTTGGTTAAAATCCTGCCAAATTCTGCCAAAGTCTGTAGTGAAAAATGTCTAAATTCTCCCAACTTTATTTACCATTGTATAATTGTATTAAACTAAGAAAAGTAAAAATACACATTTAAATGCTATATTTTCATTAAATTAAAATTAAACATATCTTTCGCTGGTTTGAATGCAATGCAATCGCCATACTCACCAATGCCTTGCTTATCGTGCAAGATAGATGCCTACATGTTTGTTTATAATTATGTTTCGTGTTTTTGTCTTAATTAAATTTATTTGAGAGAATATTCTATTGCCTGCTGAATCCAGTCATACTTTTTGATGTTTACTAGTAGCGGCATGCTCTTTAAAGCGGACAGCCGGGATGCTAATTTACAGTTTTTTTTATAGAAAAAGAGTGACACAGACCACCTGATAGTAAGTGAATGCTGCGGTCCATAAACATCTACATTTATCTTCAATTAGGAATCAAACTGCAAATGTGTTGTCACCCCCGAGGACTAAAATGGAATGCCTCATTTCCAGTAAAAAGGATCTCCTGTTCTCTACACTTACCATACGAAACATAGCAACATTAAGCTGCTATTTCACGCTGCTATTCTGTGTAGGCCTGGGTCGTATTGCGTTTTCTGAGAATCGTACCTATATCAGATTTTGAATCTGAATATCTGATATCAAAACTATATATTTCAATATCTAGATATTCTGCGTACACGTTTATATTTTCTACTCCGATACGTTGTTGAAAACAACTTCAAAATAAGGAAAGTCTTTATTCGACCCGTATGTATGTACATATTATCTTCTTAAAAGTCTGTTATTCTTTTTTGAAAATAGTTTTCCGGACCGATACGACTTAGGGACCTTCAAGAAAAGAGCGTACTCCTTTTTAAAAGGCCGGCAACGCATCTGCAATTCCCTCCCTGGTGTTGCAGTTGTTCATGGGCGGCGGTAGTCACTTACCATCAGGTGAGCCGCATGCCCGTTTGCCCCCTCTCCTACAAAAAAAATGAAATTGATTAAATAGTTATAATTAGTTCAATTAAAATACAAAACAATAGGTATTTAAAATAATAAAAAGGGTAACTATCTCCTTGCACTACATTTATTCGGGTAGATCTAAAAATAAATTGAAAATTATAAATAAAATAATATAATATGCACTCGATTTTAGGCTTTAAAAACAATAACATTTGAAATGTATCATTATTAGGCAACAGAAATTAAACTTTAATATTTATATCTAGCCACCAAGCGATGCGATGCGATATAGGCATCGCGGCGGTACGCAAATTACAGATTTTGTAAAACATAGTTTTCAAAAGAATCAGTATAATACCTATATCGCTCGAGCTCTGTCACACACGGCGAATCTAGCTACCGACCGATGCGAAGCGATATAGGCATAACAGGGGTGCGCAAATACCAGATTTTGTAATACATAGTTTTGAAACGAACCAGCAATGGATTTTCAGATATTGTACCATTATATAGATTTCGAATCAGTATACGGTTTGCATCACCCACCTCTAATTCTGTGAGAGCTTCGTCCATCCTCGGTCAAGCCGACCCATTCGTGCTACAACCATAATACTAAACTAAAATACGTCTTCTCTTTGACTGATTGTAATATTAACAATAAACTCGTGTTTATGAATACTCGTTTTAAAATTATCAACTTTACACCCAAACTTTTAAAGTTGTTTATGAATGTTATAGAAATATAACACTAGAAGTACAGGGAAATTACCCACATGCCACCAAAGTACCTAGAGTTGCCATTTTCGGCATTTTAAATTGCCATAATGAAATTTATTTATAATACCCCAACTACCCTACTGCCAAATACTGCCAGGTTTTATAAACCGTCAACCGATCATGCCAGAAGCTAAAATGCTCTTATTTTAACCTTGATTTCCCTTGAGGCCAGGATTGGCCTCTGCCAATCCTGCCAAAATTGCAGAAACCTGCCACATATGGACACACTGAAACAACATGTTAGGAGGTACGGGAATAAGGACAACAATATAGTAGCTATTTCTTTCTTACAAGTGCTAATGTAATACTTAGTCAGGTCATAAGTTCTGTCAAAAACTTTTTATAAAATTAATGATACACTTTTTAATAATTATATAGAAATTATATATGAAATTAAAGGTAATTTAGAATACAATTTTATTGACAGTATTCAAAATGCCCTCCCCTATTTTGAATACATGGCCTTAATCGACGCGGCCAATCATCAATCGCAGCACGCACCACATTCATATTTATTTCTGCTGCTGCTTTAGCCAAAGATGCTCGGAGAGATTCCACATTCTGATGAGGTTTAGCGCAGACTTTCTCCTCCAAATGTTGCCATATCTTGTAATCCAGTGGGTTTAAATCTGGACTAGAAGAGGGCCAGTCTTCCTGTCCGATAAAGTCAATTCCACGAGCGGTCAAACAATTTTGAGTGCTTCGTACCCTATGAGCTGGTGCAGAGTCCTGTTGGAATATCCAATGTCTGTTGAACATTGTTTGAGAAAGAGGTTGGATTATGTTTGTTAGGATGGTATTTTGGTACACCTCGGCACTGGTTTTTATACCTTTTTCAGAGAAAAACACCTCAGTTAAGCCTGAATATGAGACTCCAAGCCAAACCATGAGTGACGAAGGATAACGTCCTCGTTGAACCCTCGGAATACGTGTGCTGGCTTCTTCACTGCTGTGGGCATACACCTTATCGTTTTGTTTGTTATAACTTTCTTCGATGTTAAAAATATTTACATCCGAAAACATAATTTTGCGGCTTTTTTTCCCGCGTACCGCCGTATCAAAGCGAGGGATTTATCCAGCCCATCGATATATATGTACTACGCACTAGATTGCGCATTCCGAACATTGAGTATGTTCAACTGAACTGTACTGCAATCCGTAGACTAAACTAAACATTGCGTAAATTGAAGATTTTGTGAATTCCATAAGATAATTATTATTACATTTTATTTAGAAATATGTTTGCTTAGATTAAAATAAGAGTATTTTATATTAAATTCGTATATATATTTTGTATCAATATCTTATTTTATATTAAACTAGCTGTTTCCCGCGATTTCGCACGCGTGTAATTTAGGGTTTTAATTTGTTTTTCTAAATTAAAAATAGCCTAAGTTACTCCTTATAACATCGGCTATCTGTCAGTGAAAGTCCCGTCATAATCGGTCCAGCCATTTCGGAGATTAGCCGGAATAAACAGACCGACAACGACAATACAAAAATTTTAAAAATTGTGTTTTTATAATAAGTACCTTATATACTTTCATATGCATCTAGTAAAAAGCTGTTATTTCGACATTACAAGCAGACACTTAATTTTCATTTATTTGTATAGATTTCTTCCCTAACATAAACAAATTGTGCTTTACTGATTCCTTTATATCTCAATAGATGGATTTAATGTATTATGTATTTATATTCATTATAGGTTACTTCTTTATGCAACGCAGGCTTGAACTCGATACATTCTTGCCTCAAGTCACGTTGGAAAAAGTGCAGCTTTCTATGGTCGTGATATTTAATATGTGGTGTACGTATAGACGATTTGAATGTATATTACTTAACATCACATTAACGCCACTCAAGCAAAAACCAGAAAAAAAACAAGAAGTAAATTGGCCTCGCAATAAAATGCGGTAGCCGATCGTTGTGACTGTAGGGCCCTTCGCCTGTGAGTAACAGAAGTGACATAGACCAATAATACCTCAAATCTTTAGACGATTACTTCAAATTCAAAAGTATAAAAATTTTATTTTAGCTATTAACTACTTGAATATGCCTTTTGCGACTGTAAATTGTTAAAGTATGCTATTGCAAAACTATACATTATTGAGTGACTTGAGACGTAGCATGAGAATAATTTCTTACAATTCAATAAACATAATCAACTAATTTGACCATCTTGCATAAACAGTGAATATAGCAAAGCAGTTCTTCAAAGCGTCAAATTTTAAATTATGTAAGATATAAATTGGATTTGAAAGAAACTATGAAATACTAAATCGATTGTAGGTCCCTACATCTTATAAATAAATGTCAATAGTCCGCTTACACAACAATGTTTTATTAGCAAATGCTGACACTAGATTTTACTTTGTGCATCTCTACGATATTGTATATTTTAAAATGATAACTTTATGTAATTATTATCATTTCAGTGTCGGTAATTGTAATGTCCTTGCTATTCAAGGAATACGGGAAGGGTTTATTTAAACACACCGAAACCGTAAACGATCATTTATTCACCCAATACAGGGTAGGCGTAGAAACCGTTATTATTATTTACCGACATAATATGCTACATCCCTCCATACTTATATTACAACGTAATATACTATATATAAACAGTTACAACAAACGCTTAAGTAGTATAATTGATGGACATGTTGTGCTTACACGATTTAGCATAAAATAAAATCAAAACGACATATAGTACAATACATACATTGTTTTATGTATAATAAAAAAAATTTACTTTAATCACTCGACTTTAACACCTCTCCTCCACGTTTATTATGAATACACAAAAAGTAATCATAAACAAAACAAATGTTTACATTACATTTAGTAAGTATAAATATTATAAAATTAAGCGTTTAGGTGGTTTTATAGCACGGCCAGATCGAGTGCGCATGGTCGTGGAGGTTTGAGGCGGTGGGGACACGTCTTCCATATCAGACTCCGCGTGCGTCAGCACCGGTGCCGCCTCACCGCCGTCAGGTCCCAGTGGTTGCGCGGCTAGCGCACCGCATGGGCTATTGAGAGGTAATGACGCCAGTGTATCATGAGAGGCGGCACTGGGATCTGCCGTGCTCCCAACTTCCATATCCTCAAACGTCTTCACCACGACTGCTGTTATATGATTTGGCTGACATTAACTGATTCACATGTCACAAAATGTGAGTTATGCCATTATCAGTACAGTACTCAGAAAATTCAGACGAAACAAAGGTTTTGGCATTGTCTGTGACTATTTTATTGGGAATGCCAAAACGTGAAAAAAATTGTTTTAATTTATTAGTAAGCTCTTTTGATAAAAAATTTGACATTAATTTGCATTCGATCCACTTACAATGCGCATCGACTAGTACAAGAAAAATCTTTGCATGAATTGGGCCGAGGTAATCTAAATGGATTCTTTCGAAAACAGAGTCAGGCCACCCCCACGGCTCCAAGCGCGCTTTCGCAGGAGACGGTCACAAGGATATGCAACGACCACAGTTAGAAGCCATGTTTTCTATGTCACTGTCGATACCCGGATACCAACAGCGTTCTCTAGCAATCATTTTCATTTTAATTACTCCTAAGTGCGCAGCATGCAGTTCTTGTAGCACAGCAGCCCTATAAACAGTAGGCATTACAATTTTGTGACCTCTCATGAGAACTCCGCTATCAACATATAATTCACGCTGGCATCTATTATATGGCAAAAGTTCTGATGACACTTTCCGTGGCCACGATTTGGTCACATATTGCATGACAGGTGACAGAAATTTATCTTTATGAAAGGTTGCCCGCAACTTGTCTAATGAAGCGGGCAGTGGCACGCCAGCAGCCACTAGCGTGTTAACATAACTGGTGACGTCATCTACGTCCGCCATATCCTGCGACGAATCATAATCAATGGGAAACCGACTCAAATAATCAGCTACATTAGATTCACTATTAATGAACTTAAATTTATAATTATAGGTAGCAAGAAATAAAGCATACCGTTGCAGTCTCGCTTCGGACATATGAGGAACTCCTTTATCGGAGGAGAAAATAGAAAGGAAGGGCTTGTGGTCTGTTCTCAAAATAAATGGTTGCTGGCGGCCATAAAGATATTGATGGAATTTTTTGATTCCATAAATAATGGCAGTCGCTTCTTTCATAATTTGACTATAGCCACGCTCACTTTTAGTGTAAGCGTAACTGATCGGGCGCTCGGCACCCGCGGGGATTCGCACTGTGAGCACCGCGCCAAGCCCGCCGGGCGCCGCGTCCACTGTCAGAACTAGTTGCTGCCGCAGGTCAAAGTGCACCAGTACGCGACTTGAACATAACTCGTCTTTGATAGCATCGAATGATTTCTGATGTTCCGCCGTCCATTCCCATTTCATATTTTTTCGCAGTAAATTATGTAATGGTTCAAGAATGACCGCCGCTTGCGGTATAAAATTACGGTGAAAGTTAACTAAACCCAAAAATGATTTTATTTGTCGGACGTTTCCTGGCTCCTTCGCTTGTGTAATATATATAATAATTGCCTTTATTTTATCCGGATTTTTATGAATGCCAAAACGATCAATCATCACCATTACAGCCTTTCATAAGTCCACTGCTGAACATAGGCCCTCCCAAGGAATGCCATAAAGCACGGTCCTAACCACCTGCATCCATCGACTTCCTGCATGTCTTACCAGGTCGTCACTCCATCTCGTGGGGGGTCGCCCTACACTTCGCCTACCGGTACGAGGCTGCCACTCAAGAACCTTTCTTCCCCATCGGTTGTCGGTTCTTCGAACTATATGGCCGGCCCACTGCCACTTCAGCTTACTAATCCGTTGGGCTATGTCGGTTACTCTGGTTCTACTGCGGATATACTCATGTCTAAGTTTATCACGCAGAGAAACCCCGAGCATAGCCCTCTCCATAGCTCGCTGAGCGACCTTGAGCTTCCTCATACGGCCAGCAGTGAAGGACCACGTCTCAGAACCGTAAGTCAATACTGGCAACACGCACTGGTTGTACAATTTTGTTTTAAGGTTTTGAGGTATGTCTGACGAGAAGATGTGTCGTAGTTTCCCGAACGCTGCCCAGCCGAGTTGAATCCGTCGATTGACCTCTCGGTCGAAGTTGGACTTACCTAGTCTCACTATTTGTCCCAGGTAAACATACTCGTCAACAACTTCGAGCTTATTGCTCCCAACAACTACCGGCATAGGTGTGACATGGACATTGAACATGATCTTTGTTTTGTCCATGTTCATTTTAAGACCTATCCGTTGGGTGACACTATTGAGGTCATTAAGCATGGTGTTTAGGTCCTCCAACGATTCTGCCTGTCTATATTATGACTATATCGTCGGCAAATCGAAGGTGAGTGATGTACTCGCCATTGATGTTAATACCGTATCCTTTCCAGTCCAGAAGCTTGAAAACGTCTTCCAATGCAGCGGTGAAGAGTTTCGGGGATATAACGTCACCCTGTCTTACACCTCTCTGCAATTGGATAGGTTTCGTACTCTGGTTCTGTACTCGGACAACCATCGTAGCTCTACTGTACAAACACTTCAGCATTTCGATATATTGACAGTCAACTTGGCACCGCTGAAGGGACTACAGCACCGCCCAAATTTCGACGGAATCAAAGGCTTCCTCATAGTCCACATACGCCAGACATAGTGGCAAATTGTAACTCTTCGGACTTCTGTACAATTTGCCGTAGGGTATGTATGTGGTCTATGGTGCTAAAGCCCTTTCGGAAACCGGCTTGTTCGGGAGGCTGGAAGTCGTCAAGTCTGCGCGCGAGACGATTCGTAATGACTCTCGAAAACAGCACGTAGACACGGCTCAGAAGAGAAATCGGTCTGTAGTTCTTCAAAAGAGCGTTGTCACCTTTCTTGAAGAACAAGACCACCGCACTTCTGCTCCACGCCTTCGGTGTAATGTCACCATGGAGGACGGAATTAAAGAGCCTCTGAAGGACTTCAAGTACCGGTTTTCCACCCGCTTTCAGAAGCTCCGCTGTAATTCCATCCTCGCCTGGGGCCTTGCCGTTTTTAAGATGCCGGAGAGCCATTCGAATCTCGCTCAGACTGACGTCCGGGATATCTTCGGAATAGTGTCGGATAAGACTCGCTCTTGGATCGTTACTCACACTAGCGTGTGGCTCCAACGATGACGTGTACAGCTGCCCATAGAACCTCTCAATCTCACTCAAAATCTCAGGTGCCCCGGAAACGATGCTGTCGCACTCGGTCCTCAGCTTTGACAGTTGGCTCTTTCTGGCAGACAGATCTCTGGAAAAGACTTTGGAGCCTTGGTTCCGCTCGATCGCTTCTTCAATACAAGCTGTATTGAAGTTGCGTAAGTCCCGCCGCAGCATTTGGAGATCTGTCTGTTCAGTTGCCTGTATGCTGTCAAATCTGTTGAAGAATGTAGCTTCATCTCCCGTCTAACAGCCATGAGATTAAGAGTGTGATCGGAGAGTTTTTGTGTTCTTCTGCGGCGGGTCTTGCAATAACAAAACGATCAATAACAAAACCCAAATATTCTATTTTATTTTGGAAGAAAGAACATTTCGACCGCTGGAGCATTATCCCGGCGTCTCTTAGACGACTTAATACCAAATCGTCACGTTCCCAATGTAATTCGGAGGTTGGAGCCGCGATTAACAAGTCGTCGAGGAAACACTCCACGCCATCTATGCTCCGCAGCAGTTGCACTATAGCACGCTGGAACAAAGCTGGCGCATTTGACAAACCGAACACTAATCTCGTATTAACAAAAAGACCTTTATGCATATTGATACATGTACATTTTAGTGACTCATCATCTAGAAGGAACTGATTATAACTATTTGATAAATCAAGCTTACTAAAGTAACGACAATCGTGTAACGATGCACATAACTCACTTATTTTAGGCAATGGATAAGAGTCAATCATTAAGGCCTTATTGATCGTCATAGAATAATTGCCGCAAATACGTACGTCATTATTTTACGTAATTAGAATAAGAAACCGATTTGAGTATGCCAGCGGGCACTAATCGGTCCAATTCTGCGCTTCCCTTATCTTTGAGCGCAAAAGGCACCGGCCTAGTTTTAAAAAATTTTGGTGTGACACCTTCTTCTAAGTGTAGCGTTAACTTATACTTATTGAACGTACCCAAACTACCAGAAAATAATGTTTTATATTTCGACAAAATAAATTTTTCTTTATCTACTGAACAATAATTTAATGAGATAAAAGCGAAATTAAATTTTGTCATAAAGTCCCTACCGAGTAAGGGAACCGGGCCATTTTCAACAACATAAAATTTTATATTATGCGTTACATTATTATATGTGACTGGTAAGTAGCACATGCCCAATAGCCTTAAAGCAGAACCACTGTATGTATATAAAGTTTTATTGGACTAGTGAGTCCTCGCTCAGTGGAGCGACAAGTCTCGCGAGAAATACATATGCCATATGCGCGCCGGCAGCGCTGAAACCCCACTACCGGAATCGACCTCCATACTAAGAGTAACACCTCGCAATATAACTTCAAGAGATATCGGTTTTTCTTCCTTACATAAAATAGTATTAATACGTGATTCATTATTTATATCTCTAACATTATTAATTGGTGAAAAATCATTACTTTCGTCACTATCACTACATTCCAAAATGTAATTATTCTGCATACCATTATGCTGCTTTTTAGGGTTCCGTACCTCAAAAGGAAAAAACGGAACCCTTATAGGATCACTTTGTTGTCCGTCCGTCTGTCTGTCTGTCTGTCTGTCTGTCTGTCAAGACCCGTTTTCTCAAGAACGCGTGGTATCAAGCTGAAATTTATATTAAATACTCAAGTCTACTGTCCCTTGGAGCTGTGAAAAAATCAAACTTCTAAGCCAACGCAATCAAAAGATACAGTCGTTTAAGCCGCAAATTTTCGACATTCGCAAGGGAATCAAAACCTACAGGGTACTTCCCGTGAACTCAGAATCTTGAAATTTGTTACGAAGCAACGTTTTATAGCACAGATAAAGGAAAAATTGCGAAAAGCATAAATTTTTAGTTACATCATATAATAAAAATATTTTTAATAATTTTAAACTTATATACCTCCGTATTTGTTCGGAACCCTAGGTGCTCGAGTCCGACTCGCACTTGGCCGGTTTTTTTACAATTTCGTCCTTTTTGGTTGTGATCTCGTTATGTACGTAGTATCTTTTAGAACACATTCTTTTTAAATGTCCTTTTGCACCAGACAAATTGCACGACAGATGACGATAGCCACATACGGAGGTATCGTGTGACCTCGCACCACACACACTACACCTGAGGGCTCCGCCGTCGCTGCCACCACGGGCGCGACCGCCTCGTGTACCGCCGCTTGCAGTAGCTTTTCGCTGCGAGTTCGTATACAGCACAGGTTCAGACTTAATTAACTCAGCCGAATCGCTAGCGGAAACAATACGCTGCGCACTTTCAACTGCACAAGCTACTTCAAGTGCCTTATTTAGTTTTAGCTGATTGGGATCTTCTCTAAATAATTTCCCTCGGGCAGACGCAGAGTCAAGACCAAGTACAAAACGATCCGTCAAACACATCTCTAGAGCTGTACCAAAACAACATGCCGATGCTAGTCCACGAAGACGAGCAGCATACTCCACCATCGACTCGTGAGGGTCCTTTTTAGCCGAACAAAACTTTTGTCTTTCATCGTATATACACTTTTTTGGGTCGAAATGGCCGTCAAGCGTAGCAACAATCACCTTGTAATAGGTTGATTCAGGCGTATTTGGATACAATAAATCACGAGTAAGACGATATGAATCTTGTAACATGCCATTTAATAAAATTGCCCGTCTTCTCACTCTTTGAACATCTGTGATATCGTCGATTCCATTTGCAATAAAGAAGTTGTATAGTTGTGCTACGTGTACCACCCACTCATCTGTTTTGCAATCGAAAACTGGCACTTTCCCATAGATAGACATTTTAACGCGTGACTTCTACTGTTGGTTAATCGATTATTAACACACAAAATAAACTCGTCGCCACTGTAATGTCCTTGCTATTCAAGGAATACGGGAGGGGTTTATTTAAACACACCGAAACGGTAAACGATCATTTATTCATCCAATACAAGGTAGGCGTAGAAACCGTTATTATTATACCGACATAATATGCTACAGTAATAATTTAATAATTCGTATGAAAGATGTTCTTAGTTTACACCTAAGGACATAATTGATTAGAAACGATTTAACTTGTCTAATGGAGGATGTTTCTTTAATTTTACAATGGATTTTAATAATTTAAAACACTGGTTCATACCCTGACCACTAGCCAATGACAATGACCACACACACACACACGCACACATACACATATATATATATATATATATATATATATATATATATATATATATATATAACTAGCTGGCCAGGCAGACGTTGTTCTGTCCTTTTCGACGATCCTTCATATAAAAAATCCTTAAATTCGTAATAAAAAAATATTGAGTGCCCCTTATCAGGATAAAAACCTATCCTATCTCTTAACAAACTGCACAGAGTGTGCAAATTTCATTGAAATCAGTTTAGTAGCTTAAGAGTTCATCGCGGACAAACAACGTGACACGTCATTTTTATAAATAAAGATCAATAAAGATTAAAGTCTTCGCGCATGCGCGACTCTACTATCTCCCGAGCATGCGTGAAGACATAGAGTAGTGCACAATTTTTGTTTGGAATAGCTTCTCTAGTACGTAGTACATACAACTCAATGATCCAGCCTAATTTTTTTTCAAACGCTCGTTCAAAACATGTCCGGTCTTCTTACGACAAGCTTGTACTCCTAGGTCTTCATTGATCACTTTTTTGATCGTGGTTCTGCTTGAGCCCATCTGAAGAGCTAAGATTTTTTGTTTACGAACAGGATTTCGTCGGATTCGTGCCTTCACTGCTTTGCTGATCGTGGCTGTCCTAACTGTACGGGGTCGGCCGGTCCTTTTACGATCTTCAAAGCTTGAATCTTCAATGAATTGTTTGATAGGGCGATAAACAAATCGTAGGGTTATTTTCAATTTTTGTGGAATATTAAAAATCTTTTGGCGCGTTACCACAGCGGTGCAACACGATAACCGCTACCATTCGACATACCATATACACATACCATTCGACCACTCCATATTTGAAAATTACTGAAAATTAATGTTTTTTTTATTTTCGGCAAGCGCAAACGTTATATTTTTAAAATTGGTGAAGTTCATCTAGCGAGAATTCAAAAATTTGAAATAATAAAGTTTTGACAGAACTTATGACCCGACTAAGTATATGCGTCCTTTATTTTGTGAATGAAACAAAACATATCACGCTACGCCAGTATAATATCCTAAGTCTATGTCACGCTATCTATTGGTTTCTCTGTCTACGACAGGATATTAAATTATTGACACAGTGTCAAAATTTGAATTAAAAATGATTCCTGTCCTTATAACAAATAGTTTTTGTACAAAATTCATCCACATTCCATCAAAATAAATAATTATATGAATTCAAACAGTGACATATATCCACGATACAGGAGTGGGAAATCCTAGTGTGGAGGTAACGTTTTTAAAAAATTAAAAATAAATTAAAAAAAGATATACTATATTGATAATAGGTAGTGTGGTCTATTTGCATAGTACCAATTATTGACACCCCAATTTTAACAATTTTTGAATAAGCAGAAAAGTGAGGTTATAGAAATGTTTATCGATTTTTCATCAATTCACAAAATATAAACATCAGCAAACATGTGAACATTAAAGACGAAAAACTATACTAAATTGTATGCACAACTTTCTGATTTTCCAACAAAATGGCAACTTTTATTATGAATACGAAGACTTTGGTAAATCAACTAGTTTTTTTTCAGCTATACTATTAAGGCCCGCCACATACATACGGAATTCCGTTTCGGGATTGCGTTTCGATATTCCGATTAGGGATTTCGACCGCAGCAAGTTCATATAAAATTTATGACCCGTCACACACGTACGGTAGTTTTCCGTTCGAAATTTTGCGGGCATAACGGGATTCCGTATGTGTGTGGCCGACCCGTTCAGAATTCCGAATTGGAATCCCGAAACGGAATTCCGTTTGTATAGGGCGGGCCTAAAGGACTCAAACTGTATTGCCATAACAAAATAATAGAAATAGAGATGCGTTCTTTTTAAACAACTTTGCTCCGATATTGAATGTGAATCTTATAATTTTAATTTATCTGTATAAGTATCAATAAATTCAATAATTGTCTCAGAAGGGCTAGAACCCAGAGCCAAAAATAAAGCAATAATTGGCAGCGTCCACTGCTGATGTGCAAGGTATATGTGTGCAAGGGAAAAAATGAAAAAATATGTTTAAATAGTAAAGATATATATCGCGTGATAAATATCGATATATCGTCATCATTTGCATGATATTAAAATAAGGTCCAAAATTTTATATTACTGACGGTTGGACGATGAAAATAAACGACAAACAACCACAAATGAATACTTTTGTACTTTCTTTTGTTATTAAATGTTTTGTCATTAGTACAACATTTTAAAATATATCGAAATTGATACGAATTCGATATCGATGATATATATATATATATATATATGGATATTCTTATTATCGTATTATTCTTATCGATATTTCGATATTTTTTGCCCAAGCCTAGTGTCGACTGTCGAGATATAGATATAGTTTTTGGCCTAAAGGTCTAGATGCCAGGCCATAAACTCCAAAAAAAAAATAGATATAGTTTTTAGCTATAAAAAAAATATAAAGAAAAAGAATTATAAATATAATAGGAAATTGATTTGGAATCCGAGGATACAGTAGGATTTAACAAAATATCAGATATGGGAGTGATTAGAAAAACACTCAACTGGTATGCTAAATTATCACCAGGCCGTGGTAGAACATCACCTCCATATGAGCACGTAGTTCAAATAGGAGATCCTACATTACGTAAAGCTTCTGAACCGGTGCCTGTCGATACAATAAAAAACAGTGAGGTACAAACTTTAATTAAGAGGCTTGAACATGTTCTCAATAAATACGGTAGCGTTGGAATGTCAGCCCCTCAAATTGGTGTAAATAAGAGAATTTTCGTTATGAGACATACATCAAAAGAAATCTCATATGTTTCACCAGCCATCGTAAAGATGAGGGGTATGAGCGTTATACCTTTGACTGTGAGTAAGTATACTTCTCGGATTACTGCTCATTTTGAGTGGAATTATTATAGTTACATATTGAAAGTTTCTTTTTTTAATTTTAAGTATTTCAATTTCGTAGGTTTTTGTGAATCCTAAGCTGAAGGTGATCGATTATACTAAGATTATACATGCAGAAGGTTGTGAAAGTGTGAGGTCTTTTTCTGCAGATGTTGCTCGATATAAAAAGGTGGAAATAACAGGTACCACACAATCATGATTTTTAATTTTTTACATTTAAATAAAAGCTTCTGTTTTCAAATCATAGGTATCTAGAAAGACATTTGAATATATATTATCATTTTTCATTATGATAATAATAATTATTATTATGGGGTAATAAGTACATTGTAAATTGATACAGTGTTATAGTTGAGATCTCCTTTTAAGTATTTAAAATACTTGTACCAGAAGGCCACATGCTACCATAGCCTTATATTATAAACTTATTATCAATAATTTATTTCTTAGATAATGAAAAAATTGATATTAATAATAAATAATTTGTCATAGATAAGGTAAGTCATTAATATAGATTAAAAACAGGAATGGGCCAAGAATCGAGCTCTGAGGAACGCCCTTTGATACTACTGATCTGGAGGAAGCTTTACCATTGATCACGACTTTTTGAGTTCTGTTACTTAAATGTGAAGTAGTAAATCTAAGCACTAAATATTTTACACCGTAATGTTGTAGTTTCCTGATTAATGTCTCATGATGAACACAATCGAAAGCCTTGGAAAGATCACAGAAAATACCTAAGGCATCTTGTGAATTCCCCCAGGCATTAAAAATATATTTCATAAGCTCAACACCGGCGTCAGACGTCGTGCGACCCCTTGTAAAACCAAATTGGTTTTTATGAAGTAATTTATTTGTATTAAAAAAAAATTAACAATTGATCCAAAATTATTTTTTCAAAAATTTTACTGAGAGTTGGTAGTACAGAAATAGGTCTAAAATTAGTGGGGTCCAATGTACTACCAGATTTACATAAAGGTATTACTTTTACTATACTTCATTAAATCAGGAAATACACCAGAATCGATACAAGTATTAAAAATGATAGCAAGATGAGGTGCAATTAAATCTATTATGGACGCAATAACTGTAATGGAAATCCCCCACAAATCAGCGGTTTTCTTTACATCAATGGTTTTGAAGTATTTTACAATATCTTGCAGTAATACTTTTTCAAATCTAAATTCTTTTAAACAGGTATTAACATTCTGTTTGAGTAATGACTCGGCAACAGTTGGAGAAGTATTCAATGACTCTGTTGTCAAGATAGGAATATCAGTGAAATATTTCTCAAACACCACTGCGACTTCTTGATTTGATTTAGTCAATTCATTGTTAATTTTTGATTGATAGTTTGAGTTACGAGGTTTGTCTTTACCGGTTTCACTGTTAATTATACTCCACGTCATTTTAATTTTATTCTTTTTTTTTTTTTTTTTTTTTTATTCATATATAAAGGGCTTTGTCGCTGATGCGATTATGTCGCCCTGGTAGTTACATAAAAATCTTAAATATAATTACTAACAAATAAACTTATTATACTTACGAGTTACTTAATCTCTTATTAACTAACAAATACAGTTTTTTGGCATCATCTGATAACGGGTCGGATAAAATACTGTTACTACTACCAATTAAGGACAAATGTAAATTACAATTTGCTCTTTCTCTTGAGTTCTGGGCACATTCTATCAAAATGTGATAAACATCATCGATAATATTACAAATTGAACAATTTGGTGAGGTAATTTTTCGCATCAAGTATAAAAATTTATTGCATGGAATGTGTCCAGATCTGAGTCTTAATGCTGTTACAGTGTTGCGTCTACACAATACTCTGTTATCTATCCAGGTTGATTGCATTGGGTGTGGCTGGATCGTACGGTACCATATACCCTTTTCTTTTGATCTTTCGTCAAAATATTCTTTCCAGAGATCATAACAATATTTTTTCAATAAAGGTATGTAATTTTGAAATGAAGGGGTAATATCTATGTCAATGCCATCAGAGATAGCTTGCTTGGCTAAGATATCAGCTTTCTCATTACCCTCTAAGCCAATATGCGAAGGTACCCACTGTAAATATACTATTCTGGAATCAGCCTGTAACTTAACTAGAAGCTGTAAAATCGCATATGCTACTGGTAAGCCTCGGAAAACCGAAGTACACCGAGCAAGGTGTTGAAGCGCACTCCTTGAATCGGTTAAAATAACGACATTGTTATAATTATTTGACTGTGTGTAGGATAAAGCTTCATAGATTGCCACAAGCTCAGCTTCCATTATTGAAATACTCCCATTGATTTTTAACTTTATTGCCATACCGTGCAATATATCGTAAAATGAAGCCCCGATTCCAAAATTATCTTTCGAACCATCTGTAAATATCTTCAAGTAAGTCGGGTACTGTTCGTTTAGGTAATTAATACACATGTTTTTCAAGGTCAATTCATGGTATTGATGTTTAGGGTTTAGGACTCCATCTATATTTGGTCTTATAAAATCTGAAAGGTTTAAACTAGTGATCCACTGATTCAGCGAAAACATACCTAAGTCTGAATTTGAATATATAACAAGTGATTTGAACTTATTATGGATTATTGTTAACAGTGGTTTTTTCTTATTATTCCAATACCTGTTTTGAATGATATCGGATAGGCTAGAGATAAGATTAATGGAAGAGTTATTTAATACGGATTTATTTTTTAACCAGAATTTGCCTCCAAGATAATATCTTCTTAAATGTAATGGGCATAAACTGAGATCGCTTTCCATGACGTGAATAGGGGTGCTTTTTATGTAACCTCCTATAGTTCTCATTGACTGGTTTTGAATTTTATCTAACTTAAATAAATTGGTTTTACTACTGTTATCATATAAAAAGCTCGCATAATCTAACCGACTTCTTATAATACTAATATAGAGTTTCCGTAAATGTTTAGGGTGGACACCCCAACCCGAACCTGATAAAACTTTAAATACATTTAAAAACTTTAATACTTTTTCATGTGTTTCGTTTATATGTTTACTCCACCGTAGCGTTCGATCCAACCACATTCCAAGGTATTTTACGTTATCTACCACTTCCAAAGCAACATCTTTAATTTTTAGACTAATGTTGTGTCGTCGATGCCCTCTTGAAAATGCGCATATTTTACTTTTTAATGGTGAAATTTCTAAATTTATTTTAAGAAGTAAATCATTTAAAATGTCTAATCCTAATTGGAGTTGATTTTGCGCCTCTTTCCAGTTATTAGAAGTTATAAATATCACGTAATCATCAGCATACTGAGAGATATTAAGATGTGATTTGGAAGTTATAGACTTACATATATCTATTGTTGCTATGTTAAACAATAGCGGAGAAAGTGGATCACCTTGTGCTAGACCGCGACCTGTGCTTCTAATTATTTTATAATCTATCCCTTCAATCATTAAATATCTTTGACTTAAGAAAGCCAAAAGATAGTTACAAAATTTTGCGCCAACATTAAGACGATCGAGGGTTGATAAAAGATAACTTATGTCTACATTATTATATGCATTTTCTAGATCTAGAAAGCATCCTATTGTAAAAAAATTTTTAGTAAATCCTATTTGAATGTTTGTGACTAAATCGGTTAAATTGTCGAGACAGGAATGTGATTTTCTGAATCCTTTAGTTTCTTCAGAAAATAGTTTTTTGTTTTCAACGTACCACTCTATACGGTTATTGATAATGGCATGAAATACTTTACATAAGCACGAAATAAGAGAAATAGGCCTAAGAGATGAAATACAATTAGTGTTCCTGCCTGATTTAGGTATAGGTATAATGCGAATCTGACGCCATTGATAGGGAACAAAGCTTAGTGTAAAAAACATATTGTAAAGTTTGAGCAAAACGGTTTTGCCTGCTACAGGTAGATTAAATAACATTGAATAAGAAATATCATCTACGCCCGGACACGTGTCTTTAGATTTTAAACATTTAAAAAGCTCTGACCTAGATATTTCAGTTTCCAATTTGGGATTATGAGATGTGTACCCCGGGTAGGATTGACTTACATAGTCAGGGGTTAAGCTGCACAATAATGACTCAGCGATACTTTTATCAATTTGTCGTTTAGCTGATCTATAACCTTTTATACATCGCATTCTTCTCCACATTTCAGAAGCTGAAGATATTTCATTCAAGGACGAACAAAATTCCCACCATCCTTTACTTTTAGCATTTCTAATTAGTTTTTGCGACTTGCGAGTTTTTTCCTGCAGTTTATTTAAATTAGCGGGTGTGGGATTCTGTCTAAAAATTTTAAGTGCTAATCGTCTCTCAGCAACAGCCTGAGATAGATGAGGAGTCCAATATGGTTTAGGAATAAAATTGGCCTTAGGGTTTAGGCATATTTTAACAAATGGAATACTTGCGTCTGCAGCTTTAAACAACAAATTGATAAAATCATCATAGGCTTCTTGCGGGTTACTCGAAATGTCAAACTGAGCGCACTCCTCTTCTATTATGCGACGATACTTAACCCAATCAGCTTTTTTAAAGTTGCGTCTTTTATGAGTAATTGGAGAATGATTCAAAGACGTTGAAATCTTAATCATTAGGTGGTCACTACCTAAACACTCGTTGGTAACATTCCAACTGAACTTAAAAGCGATATCAGATGATAATAATGTTATGTCAGGAGCTGAATGTTGTAAAGTACCGCCAACCAATTTTAATCGCGTAGGGCTGCCATCATTCATAATAACAAAATTATAGTCCTCTAACGAGTCCAAAATTTGCGTGCCTCTAGAGTCAGTTTTGTTCGACCAATTGGGGTGATGTCCGTTAAAATCTCCAAGTATTAGGGTCTTTTTATCAGAAAACGAAAATATTGAATCCCAATCACTACATGAAGTTTGAGCACTAGGAGAACAATATAAAGATATTATATTCTCAACAATTTCACAATTAGAGATTTTAACGGATATCACCTCAATAGCCGCATTAGCACTCTGCAGTGGAAGCATCTGAGCCGAAAGAGATCTGTGTATTATTAAAGCCACTCCGCCATAAGAGTCTGCCCTATCAAGTCTAAATACGCTGTATTCTTTTAAGTTAAGTGTTATATCAGGGTTCAACCATGTTTCCGAGAGCGCGACGATATGAATTTTCTCCTGACACATAAGTTGTTCAAATTCCACTAACTTTGACTTAATACTTTGAGCATTCCATTGCAAAATGTTAAGACTGACTTTACCTATAATTACTGAATAAATTTTGTAAAAAAGACAAGTTCGAGATATTTTTAAAAATCCATGTGATGGCCCATTCAAAACATAGGTGCACTACCTTCTCGATTCTACTCTTCAAAGGCTCATTACTTTCAAAGATAAAACTTTTAAGTTGGCTTAATAAATTAAAAAAAGGAATATCAGATTGTACACTACGACCTTTCTTTTTCTTTTGTTCAGGCACTGGTTGATCACACACACTACTTTCAATCTCTGTCGACATATTTTCATCATGTAAATATTCTTCTAAACTAGGTTCTTGAATTTTTTTCTTCTTGATTTTTTTCTTAGTATTGTCTTTATTTTGATCAGATCTTTTTCCCCCACTGTCCAGTTTGTTCTTGTCAACGGGTGTCGATGACACGGCCTGTGCGTAAGTAACTGGTGTAAAATTGTCCTGAACCGGCAAAATGGAGCTGAAGAACTCCTTCGAAGTTCCTGGGGTAGGTTCCGGCAATTGAGGCATCGTATTTAAACTACCTAAACCTTTAATTGGTGACTGAGTACGCTCATAAGTAGGTGTTTCGGGGATTACATACATTGTCATTGCTTTCCTGTATGAAACATTAAATTCAGCCATTATTTCGCGTAACTTCTTCTCCTTTATATATTTTGGACACCGCCGATTCAATGCCATATGGTTTTCTGTACAATTAATACATTTAAAAATAGTAGTGTCGCAATTCTCATGCCTGCCTCCACATTTTGGGCAATATATGCGTTTTGAAGGACACATTCTAAGGGTGTGCCCAAAGCGCCAGCATCTCGAACACTGAGTAACCGGAAATAGATATGGCTCCACATTAACTTGTATGTCATATATGCACAGATACGACGGTAACGAAGGCCCTTTGAACCCAACTCGAACCGATTCACTTTCAGTCCAGCCAGATTCTCCATCACCCTGCTTTCTGCGTTTGAGTCGTTTCACGTTGGCCACCTCAACTGAGCAAGATATCGATTCAAAAAGTTCTTTTTCTGATAAATCTAATTCAATGTTCTTGATCACGCCATATGATAGTCCTACTTCAAATGGTCGCTGAAACCTCCAACCCATTCCCAAAAGATGATCACACTGTATTAACAAATCTGCATTTTTTTCTCCATATAGCTCTACAATTATTTTGTATGAATTAATATATTTAACTCTAACAATGTTTAGATTCTGATTTTTAAATAATTTGGCAAGGGCAAACTGTTTCGGGAACTTCTCCTTAGACGTTATACATATTTCAATACTATCTTTTGCTTCTTTAGATCTCTCTTTTCTACTTTGTACTTTTTCCCAGCCCACTTGCTCACTTCCTTTAGCTTTTTTTTGTTCGGTCTGAAGGTCCGAAGGCGAACCTTTCCTTCCTCTTTTGCCTAATATTTGGCTAGGTTCGTAGTCTAATTGCTCGTCCAAATGATCAGACATTTCATCTAGTATTGGGTCTTCCAAAAGATGATCTCTTATTTCCTCCGCTGATTCAGTCGAAATAAGATCGGCTTCCATTATTGTTCATTAAAACGGCCGGTCCCGCGAGGCCCGGCCGTAGAAGCGGGTAAAACACAAAAAAAAATACTAAACGATTATAACCGTGCGCGCAATGATACCCGTCCGAACGACTCAAGCGCCACTTCGTCACTGGAATTTTATTCTTAGCCGTCTTAATTTTGTTGCTAATATGTAACGATTTGGCTGTGGAGCAAACTCTTTTAAACTTTTAGAATAATTGTTGACATATTCTTTAAAAGCATTGGAAGGATTATATGATCTTTCATGGTAAAGGTCATATAACCTTCGTCTGCTTTTATGAATTCCTACTGTCGGCCACTCATTAAATGCCTTGCGACTGTTGGCTGATACCAATGAGCTCCAGTTTACTTAAAATAATGGGAATGGAGACCGAGTCGAATGCTTTTTTTAGATCTAAGAAGACTGCAAGACACTTATTTCCACGAATCAATTCAGCTGTGAGGTGTGAGGTTATATTTTTTTTTAGAAATGGGATGATAAATGTGCTCACACCACCTGATGGTAAGTGGTTGCTGTGGCCCATAGACATCTACATCTATCTTCGTTTGCGAATTAAAATGCAGATGTGTTCTCAGCTGTGAGGACTAAGATGGAATCCCTCGCTTCCAGAAACAGCAGCATTAAGATGCTATTTTACGCTGGTATTCTGTGAGAGCGTGGTGTGGATCGGTCTTCAGAAGACGCAATCACAGCAATAATTATTAATTTAATTAGAGTGGTAGAACCATGCTGCAGCTATATTTGTAGTATAGTTGTAGCACGAATGGGTCGGCTCGACCGGGGAAGGACCACGCTCTCACGGAATACCAGCGCAAAATGGCAGCTTGACACTGCTGTGTTTTGTATGGTGAGTGTAAAGAACTGGAGACCCATTTTACTGGAAAAGAGGCATTCCATCTTAGTCCTCACGCGTGACGACGCATCTGCATTTAAATTCTTTATTGAGGATAAATGTAGATATCAATGGGTCACAGCCACCACTTACCATCAGGTGGACTGTATGCTCCTTTGTCACCCTATCCTATAAAAAAGAGGTTTGCAAGATGGGCAATGACAGGAGTAACCTCAATCCCAACAAATTTGAGAAAACTTGTCAAACAATCCCAACTGTTGGTTTTAAGATTCATGAGTGTATCATGGACTTCTTTTACATCTGTTTCTAACAACACAAATTATGTTAGATTACTTTTATTCCTATCCAGAAAATCATTATAATTGTGATTGGATGTTAACAAAATATTTTCTGCTAAACTCCTACCAAAACAAAAAATTCGTTGGCCAAATTAACTGCATCAAGAGTTTTTTAATTAATTTAGTACAAAAGTTTCTGTATCTCTTGTAGCTTATTTTAAGGATAATATTGAAGGGTTTCCTTTCTTAACTGCTTTTGCATTTTATTCTGAGTTCTGATCTCAGAATGCCAGGTGTGATCCACGGTTTTATAGTCCGTTTGTTTTTTGGTATGCTTCTTGTAATAGTGTTTTCTTGAAAAGACTGATATTTTAATAATCAACATTTCTCACACAAAGTTTAGATCATTCGAGAATAATAATTAATTGAAATGTTTCGTTTTTAGGGTTTCAAGAGCCTTACCAAAATCGTTAGTTGTTTTCGTTTTTTTACTTATCATTTTTAATTTTACTTTAGATAGACAAAGAAATATTGAATAGAGGTTAGTTGTAGTAGTATGTAAGTTAGTTAGTAATATCTGCAAATAATTTACTCTTGTTCAATTTAATCATGGCATCATCCAGACATCTGGTTACTCTCATAGGATAAAGATGACCTGAAACAATACCATGAGAAGCTAGCATAGGTAGGTACTTTTGACGGTTGTTCAATTCTTAAGTTGATTCGTTTTGGTAAGGTATAAGATTTATATTAATATCGCCTGTTAGTATTATATTATTATATCTTTCAATAGATTCTAAATATAAATTAAGGGTGTCTATGAAAGCATCTGCATTATTATTTGAAGGAGATCGATAAATACCTAGAATTATATTATTATGAGCGTTTATTTCTAAGCAAGATGATTGATCGAGTATAATTTCTTTAACATTTATTTTAATATTATAAGAGACGTAGGTCACAACACCACTTTGATTACTGCTGCATCACTCTTGTTTGTATATCTCTGTTTAGCCTGATGGTTGACTGGGAGGGAATGCCCTATGGCATTAAGTCTGCCGTATGTGCAACTTGGTGCAGGAAAGATTAAATAAATAAATAAACACCATCATTTTTATTTATATGTTTAGAGGTTTGAAACCCAGAGTAATGTTGAATAGTTATAGGTTTAATTTCATTAAGTTGGCATTCAGTTAGAATTATAATATCTGGTTCGAATTTCATATAATTTCAGTAAGCTTAGCTGTAAGTCACTAAAATTGCAATACACACTTCTTATGTTTTGGCAGACAATTTTCAAATCACCTTTCTTAGCATTTATGTTTAGGTATGTCACTAATATCACAAAAGAATGCTTGCGTAATATTGGTGCAATCTATTTTATGCAATGTATTAAGATAATTATCCATTATGATGTGCAATTTCAAGGCTGATAGTATTTGTTTGTCTTTGATTACATGTGTAAAGTAACAATAATATTTGGCTCATTATTTTCATGCAGAGGTATAAGTATACATATAATATTTTAAGAATAACTATGAAGAAATTGAGAGGCAAGGAAATAAAGTGTGCATAATACAATGTAAGCTTACATGTGTGAAAATGAATATGTGTGTAAAATGTAGTATAATAACAAAAATACTCACTAAAGATATTGCGAACAGATAAAATAAAGCAAAAACTATATTTAGACGAAGTATAAATATACGAACCGGGGTGGTACCACGACCTCACAGAAAACCAGCGTAAAGTAGAGGTTTACCTCTGCGTTTCGCTTGGTGAGTGCAGGTGACCGGAGGCCCTTTTTACTGGAAATGAGGCATTCCATCTTAGTCCTCACGGGTGACAACGCATCTACATTTTGATTTGTAATAGAGGATAGATGTAGATGTCTATGGGCCGCAGCAACCACTTACCATCAGGTGGACTGCGTGCTCGTTTGTCACCCTTATCCTATAAAAAAATATCAAAAGAAATACACTTCTTAATTGACAATTCAGCTCATCCCGGACTAGTCATTTTCCTTGCATCAAATGATGAACTTGGGTCTCGCAGTTTATTTTAATTATTGGCGAGTCATCTTTCACCTAACGTAAATTTACCATAAGCTGTCCAGCAATACTTAAACTTCTTTGATTTTGCCAGGTCACGAGCTAAGAAGTATAAGCGAAGCTTTAGCTGTCAGTTGACATATCACGCCTATTTTCGTGTCGGAGCAGTTGCTATCCTCTTTAATGCGACAACTCAAATGCTTAGCGCAGAGTTTTGTTTTACGTTTTGTATTCAATTTCTTACAAGTCCTATGAAATTCACTCTTTAAAATTGTGGATGAAGTTTCTACAATAATAGGTGTATTTTTTTCTTCCCTCTTAGTCTTCACTCTATATATATATATATATATCTATATCTTTGATGTTATTTTTGTCTAAATTACACTCTACAGTTTTGGACAAGTTAAGTACCATCTCAATTAAGTCTTCTTCCGTCTTCTCATTTTTTATAGGAACATTCTTTAGCTCTAAATTTGATTTGCAGATATCCAATCATTATTATCAATATTTGCAAATCTTCAATCTCATTCTCTAAAACCATCATGTAATCTGTCTTTTTGTGCTTCTTTCTCTAGTTTCTCTATTTTCTTCCTAAAGTCCTCATTCTGTGCCACGAGCAACTCAATTATGTTTTCAATTTTATTATTGGTTCCCTTAATTTCTGACAAATTTTGACTAATCTTATTAATTTCTTTATTGTTTTCTGACATCACAGATAACACCAGGTTTTTATTTCATCTTTAAAGGCATTAAAATCTGATAAAAAATCATCGTCTCTTCTCCTCTTAACGCGTGTGCAGACAAAGTTAGGTGGAGTCTTCTCCATGAGTTCATTCAAATTTGATTCTGATAAGGACATTCAGCCATTTTAAATAAGTGTATTTGTAAAAACAAAAATAGTTACAGGTTTATTTTGAAGATCAGTAAGTTGCAGGTACTAGGCAAGCAGAAATAAGTGTAAGTAGTTATAAAATATTGCAATCTGTAGTGTATGCAAGCTTCGTACCAATCAAATCTGTCCAGTAGCGAGGGGTCTTGTTAAAATTGGTGGCAATCAATGATTTCATATAATATTTTGTTCGTCCTCTCACCAATGGTGGATTCAATCTACGTCGTGAATATGCTCCTTTTTACTGTTTACGCAGGATTAAAGCTTCATATGTTTGATTTTTTAAGAGTAAAATCTTCGTATTTCGTATTTAAAAACATGTATATATTTTTTTTTTATAAGAAGAGTAACAAAGGTATATATTAAAACTAAAGACTAGCTATAGTGCGCGGGTTACTACCGCGGCCATCCTCGGTGGAATGCGGCGGTCGTCGACTGCCCCTCTACACTCCGCCTCCGCCTCCCTGCGGCCCTGTCCGCCTCAACACTTAAAGTTGCATATGTACTATTAGTTGATTTAAAATAAGAAATAAATATCGAATTTTATCAAAATTATCAAAAACGTGTGATGTTGACGTTAACGTTGACATATTAACCCCATAATTTCCTATATTGCACAAATATAAGTCCCACCTGGAATTTTTACCCAGAACCTGCGACACAGTAGTTAGGCATAGTCACAATGCTATCATCATGAAAAAAGATTATTAAATTAAATTTCTGTTACCCAGGTTACAATGAGGAAGGGGAAAAAACACAACAAATATACGTTGACTGGCCAGCCCGTATAGCACAACATGAGATGGACCATTTAGATGGGAAGCTATACACAGACATTATGGATAGAAAAACCTTACAATGCACTTGCTGGGAGGAGGTGAACTTGTCAAAAGGGAGAGTTGCTATACCTTTTGTTCCTTAATAAAGTTGTGATTATGATAGTTTGATGTTTTATTTCTTGATCAAAACTTAAGTACTATAAAAACTTACATTTGTGTCTCAAAGCACAATCAAACATGGCCCCACAATGTTGCAACTAAACAGTTAGCAACTGCACTACTGAACTATCACATTTGTAACATTATTTCCTTCTCTAAAAACAACTGTAAAAATTATCACAATCTGCGATTGACCTTAAACCAAATTAGCAAATTGTCAAGATAAAATAGACATGGAATAGACGCAGTAGAACCATGCTGCAGCTATATTATATTTGTAACACAAATTGGTCAGCCCGATCAAGAAGGACAAGGGTCTCATAGAATACACGCATAAATAGCAGTTTAATTCTGCTGTATTTTGTATGGTGAGTGTATAGAACTAGAAACACTTTTTACTGGGATCAAAGCGTTTTATGTAAATTCACACGGGAAAACGTTACCAAGTACCGGGTGCAACTGCAATTTGGTAATTAATCGAGGATAGATGTATCGGCCACAGCAGCCGTTTTCCATCAGGTGTACTGAATGCTCGTTAGTCACCCTTATTCTCTAAAAAAAAATAAAATTGGTACCTTAAAAATTTAGATACATGAATGATATTCTATTTTTTTATCTCCTTTTGCAACCGGGAGTTAAAAACTCGCATAAATCGGTAAAAACTTATAATGTTTCGAAACTGATCAGATGTCATGGAAAAATTACTGAAAAAAAAAATCACAAGAAACCTGGTCTTCAGTAATCAAACCCTCACATTCGTGAGGCTCAGGAATAATTTTTATTAATAGCACGACTGTGAGTATATGTAAATATACTCACAGTCGTGCTATTAATAAAATATAATAATCTATTCTATTCTATTCTATTCTAATAATTTAGGTAGAATAAATGAAATAATAAACATCAATTAAAATAAAATGTGAATATTCATGTTTTCCTATCACTAATCAGTCTGTATTACAATTATATATAAAAATAAACTGTAGTTATTTGTAAAATCATGACATATTTATTACAAATGAGTATGAGTATTTCTTAATTTCTTTAATCACAACAAAAATAAACTTTAATTACTTCAACAAGATCTTAGGTTTTACTTATTACAATCAATGAGATCGACTTATTATTGTGTCCACATACACACATATCGTTTTTCTACGGACGGTCTATTTGCTGGTCTGTATATTTTATACTCGCGACGAGGATAAGGCATCTGCCACATCCAAGTGGAAATCGAGTAAAGGCATCGTGTGTTTCCTTGCATAATAATTGTTACTGTTGCAGTCGTTTCTATACAGCCTCCCAAGAGTTTACGAGCGCGAGGTCAAAAAAGTGCGTTATCAATCTTAAGGTTCATTTTTTTTTGTTTTTATGAAAGTTCTATAACACTCCATGTGTTGGTCCAGGACATCAACTCCTCCCATGTGTTGGTTTATAATTTTTTACTATTTTTGGAGCATTCACGTCAACGTACCGTCTAATGGTTTTATCCCACCTTTTAACGATAGTCGTCGCGGCAAGCCAGTACAGTTGGATGCAAGTAATACGGATTTATTATCTTTCCAGTTTACTATTGTAATAGGTACGCAAACAAAATGTTGGCTTTCACCACGAGTCATTTGAGAATTCATTTTAAATTTTATTGTAGTTCGGTAAGGGATACGATTTAACTTTAACGTTTTTGTCCCAGTCAAATGCAGAATTAACTTGTTCATTTCTTCAATTATAAGAACGGTGGTGAAATATCTATCGTGGTAAACACAGTTACCTGGGGGAATACTTTTAGCTAGATGTAATTATCGAAGGACTCAGACCGAGATTCGTATCACCAAACATCGTCCTTGCACTCTGTATATTTCGAAATCTAACATTAATCCTTCACTAGTTGTGAGGACGAAGTTATTAATTCCCACAGGCCTAGGTTTGTTCTTCACTACCTGACGAAGTTGACAGCGGCCTGTAAATGGTATCATCTGCTCATGGATTGAGTAAAATCCCGGCACCCTTTCTAATTTACTACAGGCACCTTTAATTTGGTCGATCATGGGTTGAACCTTCCATAGTGGATTACCAGTTTCGATTGCAGATGGAGAACCTGAGTCAACTACGTGTAGTGAATTGCGAAGGGTGAAGAACCTGTTCCGTCACATTAAGCCCTCAAACACTTAGGCAGTCTGGGATAAGGAACACATATGTTCCATGATTATTGGTATTGCAAGAAGGGTTGCGATCTTACTGCTTGTACTTTTCAATTCACGGCCCGTAGTACGTAAGTAATATAAGTTAGTGCAGTGAAATATCCTTTCTATAAATTCGTTATCTCTGTAGTCACGAAAATAGTCGATAGGACGCTTTACTACTTTTGTAGGCAAGGGAAGATAGTTATGCAGTTTATCTACAAATGGACCTGCTTCCATATTCTTTTCCTACCACTTGATGTTGCTGCCGATCTTTTCCCTTGAGAACATGGTGGTGACACCGATTTTCTTCCCGGTGTACTGGTGGTTGATCTCGATCGTTTAGGGGACAAATATACTGACCTTTCTCGATAACGACACGACGTGGATGCTAATGACGGACAAAACGGTTGCATTGTTGATGGAGACTGCGTCATCGGTGGAGGAGGATGTTGCGTCATTAATGAAGCAGGATGTTGCGGCGTCGATGTAGATATATCAATAGTGATGTTTGGTGACTTATTTTTTCATCTTCATTAGGATTGTCATCATCGAAGAGATTTTCACAGGCCATTTGATCAAATAGGGTATTTGGTTCAAATTCCAAGTCGTCATCATCAAAATTCTCATTCTTCGATAGATTTCCTTTCACAATTGGTCTAATATTACATCATCCGTAAGTCGAACCGCTAATAAAGAAGAAAAGGCCATTTTAACACTGTCTACATGCACTGTAGTTACTGACTACTGAGAGAAGCAGTGGGCCCTCTTTAGAATCTCTCCACCTTCCAGCCTAACCTCTCTCCCTTCCTGGGTAACTGATGTGTATATACCAATCCTTGACATTACTATTTTTTAGGGTTCCGTACCCAAAGGGTAACCAACGGCAACCTATTACAAAGGGCTCCGCTGTCCGTATGTCTGTCTGTCAGTGGGCTGTATCTCATGCTCCGTAATAGGTAGTTGAAATTTTCACAGAATGTGTATTTCTGTTGCCACTATTAACAAATAATAAAAATTAAAAGGGGTTTCTTACTAGGAACGTGTATTACGATGGTACGAAACCCCTCATGTGCGAGTATGACTTGCACTTGACCGGTTATTTCCGTTGAGCGCCTCTCTTTACTTTTGTGAGCAAAATATCTAAAAGAAACATGTGCTGTACAGATGTCATCTTTTTGGTATAAAACTTAACACCAACCTCTCAACCTATGACAATGCCAAATACAACATTTACGAATATTTTTAGCATGGTCAATTAATGGGTTTATCTATCTAGTATGGAAATTGTTTCTATTTAAGAACTACCAATGCCTAGTAATGCCTGAACCTGTTGGTAGGTTACTCTCCCATTGTCAACTTCTATCATTCGGCACGCACCACACACCGCCATCGTTATCTACAGTTGTCCCATACACAGGTTATTAGTGAGATTGTTAGAACTACACTTAGATTAAGCTTATTATGAATTGGCAATTAGTTTGTCATAACATTATAACTTTGGGTTTGTTAACTAAGCTTACAAGAATATTCTTAAAAAATTCCATACCTATATAAATTCCTTATTCTATCTTCCAATTTTTTTTTCCTTGGCGTTATCGCTAACACAGTTACAAGTTTTAGAGCCAAGGAGCCTCCATATAATAATAATAATCTTTATTTGCAAGAATGTGGTAGTACAATGGTGTTTGAGTATAATTCGTTCTACATATTCTACCTTAGTGGTGTGCAAATATTAATGGTCAAGTAACCTAAACAACAACACTTATCGAGTTTGACAACATATATTTAATATTATTCAGTTGATTTGATAATTAATTTTTTATACTACAGTGTCAGAGAAATGTCAATAAGATATATGAGTCAGTATTATTACATCAAATAAGATTATTATTATAGTTCAATGTCAAATGTTAAGTAAATGTTAATATTGTCAATAATTATATAATGTCAATTATAAACGTTAACTTAGCGTCTGGTGAGATCACTGTGTTGAATCAAAGATAATGTAGGTAATCACAAATCATTATATCTTGAATTACCTCAAACATTATGTCATATTATTTTAGATAATCTGAAAGTGGTACATAAACACTCACGCCTGTCACCCAGAGGGGTAGGCAGAGATTATGGACTTCCATTTGGCACGATCCTGACACACCTCTCTCGCTTCCTCCACATCCATATATACCTACGCATACACGCTCGTCGGTTAAAGGTACTCTTGATTTGGCCCATTTTTAATATATCGCCAATTTGGTCGATAAACTACTGATAGTGGTCTTCTGAGAAAATCATTAATTTTAATTAAGATTACATTATGTATTTTTTACGTGGTAGAGCCATGCTGCAGCTATATAAGCAGTATAGTTGTAGCACGAATGGGTCGGCTCGGCCGGGGAAGGATCACGCTCTCAGAGAATACCAGCGTAAAATAGCATCTTGACACTGCTGTGTTCCGTGTGTGTGTAGGGAACCGCAGACCCATTTTACTGGAAAAGAGGAATTCCATCTTAGTCCTCACGGGTGAAGACGCATCTGCATTTTGATTCTTTGTTGAGGATAAATGTAGATGTCTATGGGCCGCAGGAACCACTTACCATCAGGTGGACTGTGTGCTCGTTTGTCAACCGATCCTATAAAAAAAAAGTATGAGCAAGAGATGCACGAGTTTTTTATATTGAAAGAATACAAAAGTAAAACAATAGGAAATGAGCCAAAACATTTATTTCATTTAGCTGTAATAATTCTAACAAATATAA
This sequence comes from Parnassius mnemosyne, assembly GCA_963668995.1. Classification (NCBI taxonomy): domain Eukaryota; kingdom Metazoa; phylum Arthropoda; class Insecta; order Lepidoptera; family Papilionidae; genus Parnassius; species Parnassius mnemosyne. The sequence goes on along the minus strand of CAVLGL010000104.1, from coordinate 8,631,639 downwards.
GTAAGTATATGAAAATGTAACGTAAAGAATGTCTTTAATATAACTATTTTACAAAAAAGTTAGCAGAACTGTATAATAAATTAAATGGGTTTATATAATAAGCTTGGCTTTTTAAAATAATTGAAGCCTTTTATACACGTAGAACAAGGTCTGTTCGTAAAGTTAAGTTTAAATAAAATATTTTCAGTGTAACAACTTGGAAGGCCTGTATACATACTAGACATATTATGCTCATTTTGTCACTTAGCTGCTTTTCACTAAAATAAATAGTAAGCTATACCAGTATTCTAATTTTATGTTTTATTTATTATACATAATAACTTATAAAAATCTCTTCTTTCTAAGTAACTATGAGAGATATCTTCATTCTATACAATACTGAAATGCTTAAAAAGTTTTTTTTTTTAATTTGCAGGCTGTATGTTTTGTGCTGATTTGATCATTGAAAACTACAGCTTTGGTGAAATTTATTAATTTTCTATTTTCTATTATTCTAATACAAATTAGTATTTCTTTTTATTCACTTTTTTTCGATTTTTTTTTACCTCATTCGATTTCTTATCAATTCCCACATACACCTTTATACATTTCTGTTGTACATATTAACCGCAAGACTGCCGTACAACTTATTATAAATAAAAACATAGCTTGACTGTGTTAAGAATGGATATGCAAGTCTTACTTTAAAGTTTAATTTATATGAGATTATAATGAATAATTAATTGCCTAGATTGTTATAGTTAGCAACACATCACATATGATGGTCTTTTGCAAGCGGTCCAGAAGTAGCCGTAGATAATCACAATTTCCACCCGCACGTGTCGTCCCATCATTTCAGTTATCTAGAACAATTTACAAATATAAGAAAATTCGAAAAATAGTAACAACGAAATCATGAAAAAGAACTGTTGTGGCGAAAAAGCAAATTAACGTATAGATATTTTTTATGGCAAATAGGTATGTTGAAAGTGAAAGTATACATATATAAATACGTAAATGTATTTTATTGTATCAATACCTAATATTTGATCTTCTATAACCATAAAATAATAAAATGAAAAGTCCTTTCAAAGTGAGACCTGCCCTATTTACGACAAAATAACACGATCAAAATCGGTACGTAATACTATAATTTGTAATGTTAAGTAATATCTTCGCATACGGACTATAATAAAATATGCTTGCCTAAAGCAACATTCAATCGTGTATGTAGTGGCGGTGTAAGAATATCCACTATCCCATATCGTCTCATGGGTGTCGTATTGCGCACGGAGGTCTTTTACGTGGTAGAGCCATGCTGCAGCTATATTATTAGTATAGTTGCAGCACGAATGGGTCGGCTCGACCGGGGAAGGACCACGCTCTTACAGAATACCAGCGTCAAATAGCAGCTTAACGCTGCTGTGTTTCGTGAGTGTAGAGAACCGGAGACCCTTTTTACTGGAAATGAGGCACTCCATCTTAGTCCTCATGGGTGACAACGCATCTGCATTTTGATTCGTAATCGAGGATAGATGTAGATGTCTATGGGCCACAGCAACCACTTACCATCAGGTGGACTGTGTGCTCGTTTGTCACCCATATCCTATAAAAAAAAGGTTATGACAGCAGTTTAATGTGAAGTAAAGCTCTGTCTTCTACTTCGAAAGCCTGTGTATTTGTAGGTACACAGGGCTGTGACCTGAGCATGTGCGTGTGTGTGTGTGTGCAGGGCTGTCACCTGAGCGGGTTGCTGGCGAGCGAGGTGAGGCTGGAGAGCGAGGGCGGGCCGCTGGCGGCGAGGCCGAGGCGCTCGGAGTCGTCGTCGGCCTGGTTGTTGCGCAGCTCCTGCAGCGTGTACACGAACTTGCTCCACTCGTCGTGCCGCGGCTGTGCCACATGCTGTATAAAAATTAATAATGCTTACAAGTCTAATATTCCACAATAAGCTCCTCCAGACCGAATTTCTGTCACGGCGGCCGGTCTCAACGGAGACTAGTCATCTGCGCTGGACGGGATTACAATGTCGAGTGTATTTAAATAAAAGTGCACTCTCTATTTCTCTCATAGTTCGATAGGACAGCAAAACTACACGACCTGAGACAGATCAGGGGCAGGAGCAACGACTTTACGTACTTTCCGAGGCCCGGTGGTGAAATACCCCCAACTTCCATACTCAGGTTTGTTAGTGAGAATATCTTAACGAAATTATAACTTTTAACAAAAAGTAAATTGCTAAAAAGAAGTTATTTATTTGCTACCCTTAGGAATGGAATTTTTCTCTTAAGGCGACACCGCAAAAAATGCACATTCTTTCATCTAATAGTATAGGAGTATGACACGATTAACGAAACTGGAATTTTGATACAGGTAAATTCATGTCTTCATCTTGAATTTGCTTCTTCAAAAACACGATTGTTAAATTTTGACTCGATCATAATTATTTGCGAAATCACCTCAAAAAATCACTATAGTTGAAATTACAACGAAATTACTTAATCTATATGTTTGGGAATCACTCAAATACATTCATAACATCAATATTCGTAATTTACTTGCTCATTATTTTAATTACTAAAATCAATAATTTTTTAAAAATATTTTAAGATTCTAAGCGATTTACTGAGCGATCTAAATCGTCGCGGACGCTACGCAATTTTAGACCTTATGACGGCGTTTTTGAAGTTTTTATAGAAATTATGCTTCACTCGGGTCAGTCCGACGACAGCCCGCTTCAACGGTTTTCGATGTGTCGCCTGAATTTATAATTAATCTTATAAACAGGTATCACATGATTCCTTTCGGTCTTAACGCAAAGTCTACAAATATGAAATTTACAAACTTACACCAAAATATAGCTGGCGTTTTCTCCAAAAAGGATATTTTGGAATTAACATTAAAATATTTGGAAGAACAGGAACATACACTAACTGAAACTTTTGTTAAAGCAAGTGATTATAATAATTATAACGTTTTTGGTTTTAAATTAGCTAGTTTCTATGGTCGTATAAAAAGTAGAGGTGGCATATGTATTTTGATAAAAGAAGATATAGAATGGAATGAAATAAAATGTATTACGGAATTAACAGAAACCGAGCGAATTTGTAAGTTTGTAAGGATCGTGACACTTGGCGATCTGTTCTCTCTGGCTACCCCGTCAGGGATTGTGCGTGAAGATAAGTAAGTAAGTAACAGAATCCGAGCAATTTGAATGTTGTGGAATAGAAATTCCTTTACATAACATTTACTTTATATGCAACTATAGGACACCTGGTTCGAATGTAAATATATTCTTCTTTAAATTACAAAATTTATTGTCAAAATTAATAAATAATCATAATAAAAAAATCGTTATAGCTGGAGACTTTAACATTAATACTCTAGAAAATAGTAAAAGTTCAATTGAATTAAATGATATTATTCGGAATTACAATTTATATAGACATGTTAATGAACCAACTCGTGGAAAGAATTGTATTGATCATATGATTAGCAATATAATGAACGCATCATCATGCATTAAAAAATTATATTTATCTGATTATGAATCGGCGCAAAAATTATCTATTGATGTACATAAACAAAGAAAAAAGGTAATGGACATTTGGGAGTACAAAAGGAATTACAATTTATATTACATTAACATGTTTCGCAATTATATTTAAAAGATATTACTTTTAAGGATATTAATGTTGCATATAGTAAATTCAAAGAACTTTTTATGTTATTATATAATCTATGCTTTCCGATGATTAAGAGAAAAAATAAATAAACACAAATTATAAAAATAATTGGATGACAAAAGGTTTAAGACTAAGTTGCTAAAAGGAAACTCAAAGTTAATTATTATAAAAAAAAAGACTGCAGAGAACAAAGAAAAATATAAAGGGTACACTAAATTACTAAAAAAGTGTATTGACGTGTCCAAAACAATAAATTATTTTAAACGAATAAATACCACTAAAAATATGGGAAAATGTTCATGGAATATAATAAAATTGGAAGCAGGGTTAAAATCGATCAATTATTATGCGAACATGATAAATAAGAATGATGAATGTCTAAGATCTCCACAAATAATTGCTAATACTTTTAATGAGTATTATAAAATCCAGACAAAGACAGTTAGATTTTAACCAAGCGAGAACAACACGCCTCTATAACATTATAAGCCCGTGCAAAAGCATGTTTTTACGTCCGATTACTTTGCAGGAGACAAAGATTAATAGGCAACTTAAACAATTCTAAAAGTGAAGGATATGATGGTATAAATACGAAATTTATCAAATATTGCAAGGATGAAATATTGCCTATACTTACATACTTGATAAATTTATCATTCGAAATTGGTGTTTTCCCAGAATTATTAAAACTATCTTTGGTCAAGCCCTTATTCAAGCAAGGTAATAAAAAAGATATGAACAATTACCGTCCAATAACAATTTTGTCCGTTTTCTCCGAAGTATTTGAAAAAGCTATGCATAGTAGGCTTACTCATTATTTTAATGAAAATAAATTTATAAAAAAAGAGCAATATGGCTTTCAGCAAAATAAATCAACCATGATGGCAAGTTTTGATCTATTAAAAAGAATTACAGATGCAATAGATGATAAGGTGAATGTAACAAGTATATTTTTTGATATGTCAAAAGCATTTGACTTTGTTTGCCATGACACCTTATTATGTAAGTTAGAAAAGTATGGAATAAGAAGACTAACATTACAATGGATCAAATCGTATTTGTCATCAAGAAAGCAGTGTGTGGAAATCGTAAGCCCTAACAAAAATAATGTTTTGACAAAATTTAGTTCGCAAAAAGTTCTTAAAAACTCTGGCGTTCCTCGAGGAAGTGTTCTCGGGCCTTTCTTGTTTATAATTTACATAAATGATTTACCGGATTCAACTCCGTTCCCATGCATTTTATTTGCGGATGACGTATCATTGATTATAAAGAATAGCCATAGAAATAAACATTATTATGAAAATGACATAAAATGCGCAATTAATGTTATTTCATGGTTACATGACAATAACTTAAAGGTTAATATTGCTAAAACCTGTTATGTACAATTCTATAGTAATATGAAAAACAAACTTGATCTTGACATAATGTATAATAATGATAAACTAAAACAAAACGAACAGATGAAATTTCTGGGATTAAAAGTTGACAGTAATTGTAATTGGATGGCTCATATTGACGAAGTCTGTAAAAAAATTTATATATACGTGCTAAACAGGTTAAGAAGAACATCGTCACGAGAAATCGCACTCATTGCATATCATGGGTATGTTGCAGCAATTTTAAGGTACGGATTACTAATATGGGGTAATAGCTCTTATTCAAAAAGAGCTTTTTTAGCTCAAAAAAAGTGTGTAAGAGCCTTAACTGGAGCTAAATGGTATGAATCATGTAAGCCCTTATTTAAGGAGCTTAACCTCCTAACTTTACCAGGAATGTATATATTTGAAGCAGGTGTTCATGTAAAAAGGAATTTACATATGTACAAGAAAGCGTCCGATGTATATTTGCGTAACACTAGAAAATCAGATAGACTAGTATTAGACTGAATACCGAAAACTGCATTTTATCAAAAGGGTTGTTACGCGATAAGTATAAAGATATTTAATAAACTACCGGTAAATGTTAAAGAAGAGATGGAAATCGGTAAATTTAAAACCAAGCTCAAAAGCTGGTTGTTATTAAAGTGTATTTATGATATAAAAGACTTCTTAAATTAATAGAATATCGTTGCCAAAACTTGACATAGCCATGCTTTAAACATTTATATTTATTTGATGTTCTTTAGATTAAATACTCCTTTGACATTTTAATTGTTTTCTATATATATACTTAATTGATTTGCCTAGTTATAAAACAATAGTGATTGACATGACAATTGTAATTTTAATAAATTTAATTTAATATAATTCCTTAATAAGTACATAAATTTATTGACTTGCTTACTTATGAAAATAATGATTTAATATATTATGTTAAATAATTTTCGCATGCCAAATGTGGTAAACATGTGAACTATGTACAACTATTTGTCATCTTTAATGTACCATGTTTAGCCAATAAATGATATTATTATTATTATTTATGGCACCAGCCTTTAAGTATAACCTATTTAATAAAAAAAGAACTATTAAAATCGGTTCTCAATCTGTGATGATATCTCGTGACATACATACAAATGTGCGCGTGTGTGTGTATGTGTGTGTGTGAGCGTGTGTGTGTGCACCGACCTCGGCCAGCTCGTAGAGGTAGATCTTGCCCGCGTCGTCGCCGGCCACCAGGTGCGAGCCGGGCGGGCTCCACGCCACGCGGTGAGGCGTGTGCGCGTGTGTGTGTATGTGTGTGTGTGTGAGCGTGTGTGTGTGCACCGACCTCGGCCAGCTCGTAGAGGTAGATCTTGCCCGCGTCGTCGCCGGCCACCAGGTGCGAGCCGGGCGGGCTCCACGCCACGCGGTGAGGCGTGTGCGCGTGTGTGTGTATGTGTGTGTGTGAGCGTGTGTGTGTGCACCGACCTCGGCCAGCTCGTAGAGGTAGATCTTGCCCGCGTCGTCGCCGGCCACCAGGTGCGAGCCGGGCGGGCTCCACGCCACGCGGTGAGGCGTGTGCGCGTGTGTGTGTATGTGTGTGTGTGAGCGTGTGTGTGTGCACCGACCTCGGCCAGCTCGTAGAGGTAGATCTTGCCCGCGTCGTCGCCGGCCACCAGGTGCGAGCCGGGCGGGCTCCACGCCACGCGGTGAGGCGTGTGCGCGTGTGTGTGTATGTGTGTGTGTGAGCGTGTGTGTGTGCACCGACCTCGGCCAGCTCGTAGAGGTAGATCTTGCCCGCGTCGTCGCCGGCCACCAGGTGCGAGCCGGGCGGGCTCCACGCCACGCGGTGAGGCGTGTGCGCGTGTGTGTGTATGTGTGTGTGTGAGCGTGTGTGTGTGCACCGACCTCGGCCAGCTCGTAGAGGTAGATCTTGCCCGCGTCGTCGCCGGCCACCAGGTGCGAGCCGGGCGGGCTCCACGCCACGCGGTGAGGCGTGTGCGCGTGTGTGTGTATGTGTGTGTGTGAGCGTGTGTGTGTGCACCGACCTCGGCCAGCTCGTAGAGGTAGATCTTGCCCGCGTCGTCGCCGGCCACCAGGTGCGAGCCGGGCGGGCTCCACGCCACGCGGTGAGGCGTGTGCGCGTGTGTGTGTATGTGTGTGTGTGAGCGTGTGTGTGTGCACCGACCTCGGCCAGCTCGTAGAGGTAGATCTTGCCCGCGTCGTCGCCGGCCACCAGGTGCGAGCCGGGCGGGCTCCACGCCACGCGGTGAGGCGTGTGCGCGTGTGTGTGTATGTGTGTGTGTGAGCGTGTGTGTGTGCACCGACCTCGGCCAGCTCGTAGAGGTAGATCTTGCCCGCGTCGTCGCCGGCCACCAGGTGCGAGCCGGGCGGGCTCCACGCCACGCGGTGAGGCGTGTGCGCGTGTGTGTGTATGTGTGTGTGTGAGCGTGTGTGTGTGCACCGACCTCGGCCAGCTCGTAGAGGTAGATCTTGCCCGCGTCGTCGCCGGCCACCAGGTGCGAGCCGGGCGGGCTCCACGCCACGCGGTGAGGCGTGTGCGCGTGTGTGTGTATGTGTGTGTGTGAGCGTGTGTGTGTGCACCGACCTCGGCCAGCTCGTAGAGGTAGATCTTGCCCGCGTCGTCGCCGGCCACCAGGTGCGAGCCGGGCGGGCTCCACGCCACGCGGTGAGGCGTGTGCGCGTGTGTGTGTATGTGTGTGTGTGAGCGTGTGTGTGTGCACCGACCTCGGCCAGCTCGTAGAGGTAGATCTTGCCCGCGTCGTCGCCGGCCACCAGGTGCGAGCCGGGCGGGCTCCACGCCACGCGGTGAAGCGTGTGCGCGTGTGTGTGTATGTGTGTGTGTGTGAGCGTGTGTGTGTGCACCGACCTCGGCCAGCTCGTAGAGGTAGATCTTGCCCGCGTCGTCGCCGGCCACCAGGTGCGAGCCGGGCGGGCTCCACGCCACGCGGTGAGGCGTGTGCGCGTGTGTGTGTATGTGTGTGTGTGAGCGTGTGTGTGTGCACCGACCTCGGCCAGCTCGTAGAGGTAGATCTTGCCCGCGTCGTCGCCGGCCACCAGGTGCGAGCCGGGCGGGCTCCACGCCACGCGGTGAGGCGTGTGCGCGTGTGTGTGTATGTGTGTGTGTGAGCGTGTGTGTGTGCACCGACCTCGGCCAGCTCGTAGAGGTAGATCTTGCCCGCGTCGTCGCCGGCCACCAGGTGCGAGCCGGGCGGGCTCCACGCCACGCGGTGAGGCGTGTGCGCGTGTGTGTGTATGTGTGTGTGTGAGCGTGTGTGTGTGCACCGACCTCGGCCAGCTCGTAGAGGTAGATCTTGCCCGCGTCGTCGCCGGCCACCAGGTGCGAGCCGGGCGGGCTCCACGCCACGCGGTGAGGCGTGTGCGCGTGTGTGTGTATGTGTGTGTGTGAGCGTGTGTGTGTGCACCGACCTCGGCCAGCTCGTAGAGGTAGATCTTGCCCGCGTCGTCGCCGGCCACCAGGTGCGAGCCGGGCGGGCTCCACGCCACGCGGTGAGGCGTGTGCGCGTGTGTGTGTATGTGTGTGTGTGAGCGTGTGTGTGTGCACCGACCTCGGCCAGCTCGTAGAGGTAGATCTTGCCCGCGTCGTCGCCGGCCACCAGGTGCGAGCCGGGCGGGCTCCACGCCACGCGGTGAGGCGTGTGCGCGTGTGTGTGTATGTGTGTGTGTGAGCGTGTGTGTGTGCACCGACCTCGGCCAGCTCGTAGAGGTAGATCTTGCCCGCGTCGTCGCCGGCCACCAGGTGCGAGCCGGGCGGGCTCCACGCCACGCGGTGAGGCGTGTGCGCGTGTGTGTGTATGTGTGTGTGTGAGCGTGTGTGTGTGCACCGACCTCGGCCAGCTCGTAGAGGTAGATCTTGCCCGCGTCGTCGCCGGCCACCAGGTGCGAGCCGGGCGGGCTCCACGCCACGCGGTGAGGCGTGTGCGCGTGTGTGTGTATGTGTGTGTGTGAGCGTGTGTGTGTGCACCGACCTCGGCCAGCTCGTAGAGGTAGATCTTGCCCGCGTCGTCGCCGGCCACCAGGTGCGAGCCGGGCGGGCTCCACGCCACGCGGTGAGGCGTGTGCGCGTGTGTGTGTATGTGTGTGTGTGAGCGTGTGTGTGTGCACCGACCTCGGCCAGCTCGTAGAGGTAGATCTTGCCCGCGTCGTCGCCGGCCACCAGGTGCGAGCCGGGCGGGCTCCACGCCACGCGGTGAGGCGTGTGCGCGTGTGTGTGTATGTGTGTGTGTGAGCGTGTGTGTGTGCACCGACCTCGGCCAGCTCGTAGAGGTAGATCTTGCCCGCGTCGTCGCCGGCCACCAGGTGCGAGCCGGGCGGGCTCCACGCCACGCGGTGAGGCGTGTGCGCGTGTGTGTGTATGTGTGTGTGTGAGCGTGTGTGTGTGCACCGACCTCGGCCAGCTCGTAGAGGTAGATCTTGCCCGCGTCGTCGCCGGCCACCAGGTGCGAGCCGGGCGGGCTCCACGCCACACGGTTCAGCGCGCCGCCCGCCTGCACCGATGCCACCGGTACCTGCACACAACCACCACGCTACAGCTGCAGCTCTACACTCAACTACCCTTTTTATATATTTTTTATACTATAAGGATGACAAGCGACCTTAGAAGCCACCGCAGTGGCCCATAGACATGTACTTTTATCATCGATTAAGAATCCAAATGCAGACACGTTGTCACCCATGAGAACTAAGATGGAATTCCTCGTTTCGAGTAACAAAGGTCCACAATTTTTTACACTCACCATACGAAACATAGCAGTATTAAGCTGCTATTTTACGCTGGTATTCTGTGAGAACTAGGTCCTATCCCAGTCGAGCCGATCCATTCGTGCTACAACTATAATATAATTGCAGATAACCTAACAGGTGTTAAGTCTTATATACAGGCTGTCCGGCAATGAATGGATAGGCGCTTGAGTAATCCTTACAACTGTTATCCGCGTGCCTTTATAATATCTGTTAGGAGATCCGAAGCAAGCTAACCCTGGAAATTATCGTCTAACGGTATATTACACTTGAATATCCACCAGAATACCACAATAATATATCGTGTGTTTAATAACGAATGGATAACTTTGAAATAGTATATAATAGACCTTATAATCCTATTAAAAAAATTAGTACAAAAGATAAGATTTTTTAAAAAAAAGATTGTTTTTTATCTTATCTTATTTTACATTCTTCTTCACCGCGACCACTAGTAAATGAATTTCATCGGTTATTTCATTGTTATAATTTTGAACGTTGACTATACTGATGGAGAGGCAATAAGTAGTGTGACTAGTATATGCATATTAAAGAATGTTTGAATTATTTATTTAAATAATTCAAGTTAAATTTTAAATACAAAGTTTCGAGTATGAATATATGCGTATGTGCAATAATTTGTGTAGGGGCGGTGTAAGAATATCCACTACCCCATATAATCCCGTGGGTGTCGTATTGGACAGCAGTGGTTTCTTAATAACGATTAAAATTAAGAAACTTGGTAACTATGGCAAAAATCCCCTCCATGAGGTAAACTATGGATGGCTTCGTTCAGTAGTAGATTTTAATAGGCTGTAATGGTAACGGTGCAATTTATTAAGGGGGTGGTGCAGTAGGTACCTCGGTGTCGCGGTTCAGGTTCCAGAGGTCGAGGCGGCCGGCCGCGTCCGCCGCGGCGAAGAGCGCGGGGTGCTGCGGCGACCAGCGCGCGTCCGCCACGTAGTCGCCGCTGTCCTCGAACGAGTAGAGCGGGCGCGCCTGCTTGGTGCTCCACAGCTTGACGCTCCAGTCCACGGAGGCGGACAGGTACAGGTGCGCCAGGTCCAGCGCGCCGGGCGCCGCGTGGCAGCTCACGGCCGTCACCGGGCCCGCGTGCGCCTCCACGCACTCCGACACGCCGGCGCGCGCGCCGTGCCGGCACCCTGCACACGACCGCACCCTTTTTTATAGAATAAGGGTCACAAACAAGTATAAACTCCACCTGATGGTAAGTGAATACTGTAGCCCATACACATCTACCGTTATCCTCGATTAAGAATCAAAATGCAGATGCGTTGTCACCCTTAAGGACTAAGATGGAATCCCTCGCTTCCAGTAAAAAGGGTTTTCGGTTCTCTATCGAAACACATCAACATTAAGCTGCTATTTCACTTTGGTATTCTGTGAGAGCGTGGTCCTACCCCGGTCTAACGTAACGATTCACGTTACAACCATAATATATCTCTGTAGCATGGCTCTACCACGTAAAAACACTCACTTCGTTTAAGACGAATCGACAATCACAGTACTATTCTCATATTCAACCAAATCTAAGAAATACCTTTTGACAGCTGTCAGACTTATTGGACTAAACATGACAACCAAAAAATCGGTACGTACAATATTCGATTCTTAAGAAAAATCGATATCAATTCTTTAGAGATGGTAATCATTTACAGTTTTATTTCGATTAATATAAGAATAAACAAGAAATATAAATGACAAGAGGAAGTCCAAAGTAGGCGGGGCAGGCGTGTTACAATTAGTGACAGTAGAGCGTAATTGACTGTCAGTCGCACGCTCAAATTGTTGCAAGCTGACGGATCACTGCTTAACTGACATATGCGAAAATATACCGTTTTATACAATGTTGGAGTGAAAAAATATTTTAAATGGAGTTTAAAATATTTTTTCACTCCAACATTGTATAAAGTTTTTTGTTTGCCTTTTTTGGATAGAAATTTGACTAATTATGGTCAAAATGTCAAATTGCATTTATTACAAGTAATTTTCAACCTTATGTCGTTAAACTAAGGTTCATCTATAAATACTATAAAAATAAAAATAAGTTAATATACGCGATAAAATCCGTAAAATTAGTTTTATTTAAAAATGTGTAGTGTTCGCGTAAATATAAGAAATCAATTTGCATATACTTGATGTCTATGGAAATATACGAAATTATATGTTGATACCCTATAAATGAACATTTGTTAGGGTTGCTAAGCCAGAGAAGTAAGTAGTTTAGAAGTACTCATGACTTTTGGAAAGAAGCTGAAATAAAAGTGATCTTAATATAATGAACTACATTAGTATCCGAATTCATTATCGTCTAAAATTTAATATTAAAGTGTGAAAACGATAATTTTTCACAAATATGTGTTATTTTAATGACAATAAAAAATTTAAAAATTATTGTATTTATTATTTTCCTTGTTTACATTTCATAAATGATAATTTAGCTAAATGTCAATAAAATTCCATTAAAGACAATTAATTATATGCCGGCCATATGAATTACGGGGATATACGTAGTACATCAAGGCAATTTCCAACAAATTTTGCAATTTTACTCATTTTATAATTTTTATACATAGTTTCTTTAGTCAATTCAATTCATATACAATATACATGATAATAATCATATAACGAATATCGATATAAGCCAGATCATATTCAGGAAGAGTAACTACCATTCACGTAGCAGTACAGGTTAGGTAGGGCAATGTCAACGTTATGTCTATTAGCATTGTGTCTATAATAGTGTGAATGTATTATTGCGACATCTAGCGTTAAGAAGCTAAATTTGCTCATAATTCTAGAAACTTCGTTGATGAAAAGTAATATGATCTCTATTTTTAAGGACTTATGGTTCGTACTCAAGTGAATGGTAAGTAACATAATGCCTTTCTCTTTTAATTTTTAATAGTCAATCACGCGAAAATTATTGAAATGGTACACAATTGTCGGTACACATTTCTTTCTTGTGTATGTGTGAGTTTGGCGACAGTGGTTACGCTACAAATGATGCGTTTTGCTACTTCCTCTTGTTTTTTATATTCCGTGAGAAGACATTAGAAACGGATAACTTAAAACAAAATTTATCAGTTTCTTCGTATTTATTGCAACTGCTTATTTTTAGAGGCAGAGTTATATAAATTTAAGAAAGAAGCTAGATTAAAAATAAATTTATTCAATCAATTTCACTACAACTAGTTGAGCTGTCATTGTTTAGATGAATTATTATTTTGATTTTCATGTAATCAAAATGAATGTCTCACTCAAAATCATCCATTATAATTTTCTTTATTTTCTACAGAAGAAAATATGAAAATTATTGAAAAACTTGTAATAGAAGATGCATTCACAGGTTAGCATAAAAGACTAGCCTATCCGTTGGTACCATACACACCATATTGTATGACTACCTTACCAAAGTCAGTGCACGATGGGTGTCGCGAATGCTCAGTCTTCAAAAGCAGGCGCGGCACATGCTTCCTTCAGTAAACCATCCACCGTGTTCACCGTGAAAGGTGGCTTGATCTTGTGTCGTTCGACCATCGTCGTCGCTCTCGCTTTGAATAATTTCATATATGCTTCCACACCATTGTGTTGCAGCCATGCTACTAAATCTGCTTTCTTATTCGCTTTGTTTGGCGCTTTGTCGATTTGGACAGAATGGTACGGTTTGTTGTTATTGTGCTATTCGCAGGTATATTTTGTGAAAGGCTTAAAATTTTAAACTTAAATTAAAAGTTATAAACCACTCTTTGAATTTTTCTGGATACATTTACTCATGGTATTCTCTTAACTTCTTCTCTACCCCACCGTTACCATGTCCGCCACCATAGCCAGGAATAGCGGAGCCACCGGAGACTGCGGACCTGCGTCTGTGTCGCGTTACTCATAAGGGGATCAGAATCACTAAATGGATTTTGCTAAAGGTCGTACAGGTTTACGCACCAACTTCGGCACATCCCGATGAAGAGGTGGATGAAACGTATGAGGATATTTATAGAGCCATGCGTTCCTCTAAAACCTATACGATGTTAATGGGAAACTTCAACGAAAAACTAGGCACAAGAGAAAACGGTGTGCTGAAAGTAGGGAAATTCGGGATAGGGCAACGGAACCTAAGGGACCAGCAGTGAGCGGACTTCATGGCGAAAGACTCTTTGTAATGAACTCTTTCTTTCAGAAGCAGCCCCACAGAAAGTGGACCTGGTCGATCCCCGAAGGTGCGACAAAACATGTAATTAGCTACATTATGACGACTAGACGGCAACTGTTCAGTGATGTGTCAGTGATCCCAAGGGTGAAAACTGGCAGCGATCACCAAAATGGTGAGAGGCACATTGAACCTAAACGTTAAGTTGGAGAGGTCACGTCTAATGAAGTCAACGCTCCGTTCCCCTCGCGCTCTTATGCAATGCCACGAACACTTTCAAACTTCATCGATATGTGCTTTCCAGTTCAGATTCTGGTCTATGACAACACCTAAATATTTTGTTTTTTCTATTTGATTGATTTTTGTAGGTTATGTTTTGACTTATTAAACTGAATAAAATTTTATTTTCTCAAGTTAATTTTTAAATTGTGAGCTTGTAGCCATTCAATTATATTATCAATTGTATTATTTATGTCCAATTCGTGATTGTATATTGAATTCTTATTTTTTTTAGTCCTAATTATAACCGAAATGTCATCAGCGTATGTAATAACATTCATGACTTGTCACATCAGATATGTCATTAATATATAATATAAACAATATGGGCCCTATGATACTGCCTTGTGGAACACCATTAATATTTTCATTGCAGTTAGATTTATATGTTCTTAGTTCTTTATTGATTAATTTTGTTATTGTGACACATTGAGTACGATTTGTTAAATACGAAGCAATCCATTGCAACGTAATACCCCTTATTCCTATTTTTTCCAATTTATTTAATAATAGATCGTGTGATATGAAGTCAAATGCCTTAGTCAAGTCAAAAAACAGTCCCGTAGTCAAATAATTATCATTAATATTGGTCAACAATGTATTGATTTGGTGATGAATAGCAAAGTTAGTCGATTTATGTTTTTGAAAGTTGATTTTTATTTATAATGTTAAACTTATTGCAAAATTCTAGGAGCCTTTTTATACATACACTTTTCAAATACTTTTGAAAGTATAGGTACAAGGGTAATTGGGCGATAATTGCTAACAACGTTTCTGTTGCCACGTTGATACAAAATTATTGGTTAGATTATATAACATAATATTCTCCGCAAATCAGTCAACTAAATAGTACTTTTTTCATTTTTGTTGCATGGTTAATTGAATGTTATTTAGATATTGAGCGCCATAATCGCATTTTGTTTAAGTTCTTAAAATAAAGATTTAAAAAAATGGTGAAAAATTACGAATGAAAATTTTTATGTAGATGATATTATAATTTGTTAGCATAATTCTTCTAAAAGACTCCAAACATACCCGTATAGATGTTGCCGTCCTCGCTTCCCAACACAAAGTTGTTCACGTCTCCATGCGGGAATCCCATGGCGGTGACGGCGACCGCCTTGCTCTGCCTGTGCTGCAGGTCCAGGGTTTCCTGCGGCTGCGACAGCATGTCCAGGGACCAGGAGCACATGCGCCCATCAGTTGACACCGAGATCAAGTTGTGAGCATTCTGACTGCCTACTACTGACAGGCAGTAAACTGGATGCTGGAAATAGAAAGAAGAGGCAGAGGATAGCTTTACAAGTTTTCGTATCAGATCAGATATAATATGATAAATAAGAAATATAATACAATAAAATAAGAAAAGTGATTGCCAGATCGTATGTTCAAACAAAAACGATACAGAAGATAGAGAACTGTGGCGTATTTCACCGACAAGAAATTTTTACATAATTTAAAAAGCGAACATTTCCACGTCATAAAAAATAGAGTTTAGTAATATGCTTTACCGTATGCGCAAGCGAAGACAAGGGCGTTCGCTGTACAGGCGTTCTTTTCTGGACTCGGTTGTCCCACAGCACGATCTGACCAGAGTATGTGCCTCCTAGGATCAGGTTGGGGTGGAACCTGAAGGAAAAAATAAGATTTAAAATATTAATACTTTTATTAAACACTAAAATAACCGTTTTCAAAAAGGTTACTCAAATTATATTTTGTAATGGAAAAAAATAATGTCTTTTTTACCGTGAGGAACAAACAGGGAGAACAAAGTAAAAGCCACAGCTTATTGTGCAATTTTATAAATTTATTGTTTTTCTATTGACGATTAATTAAATTGATCTATTATAATACTATTAATTTGAAGTTAACTTTTTAAAGTGGCAGAAAAACTTTTTTTGAAGTGGCCAATTCAAAGTCAAGGGCATGACAAATTTATTAATACTTGCCACGAGTAGTTGCCATTACTTTGTTGTATGTTGCCAACTATTAACAATAAAATTCATGATTTGAATTGTTATTGTTAATATTTATTTTTATTTCTTGAAAATAAAAAATAACTATGCCATAGGTTTCTACTTCGTTAACCAATAACACCCTATTTTTCCTCACGGTTAAAGTCACCCGGTATACACATGAGTGAACCCCTACCTAGCGAAAGTGGCACTCATAACGGGCGACTGACAGTGGAAAATATCCTCGGGCGTGGTTTTCTTGTATTTGGTGTTCCACACGAGGCAAACTCCGTCGGGGTCGTGTGGTGCGTCATCACTGTTGTGGTAGGAGGCCAGCAGCAGCTCGGGGTGCGCGGTGGACCAGTCCAGGCACGTGACGCAGCGGCCGCGCGACCAGCGCTCGTCGTGGAACGTGCGCACCAGCGACAGCCGCGCGTCCGACTTGTCGTCCCTGAGTCAAATGTTTACACTATTTTAGCATTTATTTTAATAAAAATAAACAATCATTTTAACAAGCATACTGTGTAGTGTTGTAAAAGAAAATGTCATCAAATGGACACCGACAGATTGCAGATTACCTTTAAAAATAAATCGATTGATATTATAATCCAAACGTGGCATGGAAACAAATCAATGACAAATAAAAATGTACGTACTTAGATACTTTTTTGTATCAATATTTATTACAATAATAGTTACTGGCAGTGAGGAATTTCATTTAAGTCCTTAGAATCGACAATTGCATTGGTATCCCTTCTTTGTTTAAGTGCAATTGTTGTTAGCTTGTTTTGTCATTTATGTAAATAGTAACATTACGTAAAAACACACAACAGAATACTTAAGCAGCCTTTTCCTCTGAATCCCGTCTCTTGTCTCCTTATGAGTCTGGTATATTTATAGCAGGATTAGCAGCGGCGAGGATAGCAGAGATAATCAGACGTGTAAAGGGAAGTGCAGAGGCGTTTGGAGGTGTGTGAAGGTGTGTGGAGGTGTACAGAGGAGTGCGGATGTGTGCGGAGGTGTTCAGAGACGTGCGGAGGTGTGTGGTGTTTGGAGGTGTGCGGAGGTGTGTTTAGTGCGTAGACTAACTGTGCGTCCTCTGCGTCGCCGCCGCCGGTGTAGTCGGTGCAGATGTCGACGGACTCTGCGAGCGCGCGCTCGATGACGCGGCCCGCGCGGCTCATGAACTTCTGGAACTCCGCCGACAGCATGATCGTCTGCTTCTCGTCCGTGCTCAGCTCGCGCACTGTCACACAAGTGCCAACAGATAATCTGAATATCTTATGAAATATCATACGTAGGCGAAGAAATGCATTTTAAAAGTTTAAAAACACGAGTTTACATACATAAATTACACAAGGACAAACATCCAGACCAGGGCCAAGAAGGCCATATCCTATAACCTTTATAGCATGCATTTGCAATTTTATCCCCAGTGCTGACCCAATTGAAACTGTTAATTATATACTATATATGCACAGGAGAATGGGATTTTTGGGCCTGAAGTTAACTAATTGGTTTATACTTTAAAAAATTGGCCATAATTTTCTTAAATAAAATACAAAAAAGAAGCTCTTTTCTGCCGACTTCCAAAAAGGAAACGGTACTCAATTTGACTGTATGTTTTTTTATGTGTGTTACCTCATAACTTTTTACTGGGTGAACCGATTTCGATGATTCTTTTTTATTTTAAAGCTGGTACTTCTCGTGTGGTCCCATATGAAATTGATCAAGGTCAGACCAATGGTTTTTGAGTTATTCTTAATAACTTTATTGAAGTCTGCTGTACAAAATTTTTAATTTTATATTATTACCTAGATTTCGAAAAAACAATAAAATAAGAAATAAGTTAGAAAATCGATTGTAGTATATTATTTATGGCAATAAATCGATTACCATAAAGAATACACTAGTGAAATTCTCTTTTCTGAACGTTATTTTCCAATAGAAGACTTCTCATTTTGAAACTTGACTTGACAGTTCAAACTTCAAACTATTTACTTAAAAGCAAAAGACAAATTTTCGACTCGATTTGAAATGAGCGCAATATAATCGATTCTCGATTAAATTAAACATTTTAATATCTACATATTTTCGATTATTTTTCTGTGGTAACTAGGGAGATAAGAAAAATTACGTACATATCTACAAAATAATAATAAAAAATACAAAATATCAAAATTCCAACAAGTAACTGTTACAACAACAAGTAATCGAACTCAGATCGATATCCCTAATATTCACTTCACTTAATTGTTGTAGTTTTAACTTTCGTTAATCGTTTCACTATATTGTTTCATTATTAACTACAGCTTTTTTGGTGATTTTATACTGATCCTGCTTTTATATCTTTAAGTAGATATAGTGAAAAATAGCCTGTTACAGTGTAATAACAGTGAAAAATCACCTGGTATAGTGTAGGTAATAGATAATCACACTTTTACTTATTCTACAATAACTCAGCTGGATTGACAAATCTTGCCAGATTTTCAGGTATAAATTGTTTATATATACGCTTTCAAATGGTCTTACTTTCATCTTGTTAACACTTGGGCCAATATGAAGGAGACGTCTCCTTCTCCTTTACCATTGACATCTACTTAAATATTTTCATAACACTTTATACAGTATTCTAACTCATTCTCTCGCAGGCTAAATCGTATAAATGTTTGTCTTTTGTTAGTGTTAATTTTTTGTTTCATTGAGTTTCAAATTACGTTTCTAAAGAAGTTTTAACTTTAAAAGCACTCACCTTTCTTCTCCTCCTCCTCCTTCTTCTCCTGTGGAGTGTCAGTGATAGCGGGCTGCACCTCCTTGACAGTGGGCAGCCCGTGCGGGAGGATACCGGGCGGCAGCTTGCCGTGGAACGCCGCTTCCTCGTCGTCTCCTTGCCGCACGCCGTCGCCGTCGAATGTAAGCACTGGACGGTGAATAAGGATGGCCCTTGCGCGACCGGCGAGCGAAGCGTGCACTTTGTACGGCTGATTTATTTTCGTGTAATGAGTGTGTGTTAAGTGTTGATGGTTTTTAATATGCTTTTATTAGCTTCGCGCGTATCTATCTATGTAACGGAATCTTTTAATGTAATTTTCACCAACTTGTAGACGGCCGATTGACTTGAAAATTTGTATCCGTATCAAGGGCCGATGACAATATAATATTTTAACGATTATGATCCAGTTTTCTCACTAGGATAATCACAGCTCATGATCAATGCGTGTTGTTTAAGTTTTCTTAAGCTCTTAGACTTGCAACGAATAGTATATTCAGCCACACGCCGAATACTGAATATTCTGCAGACCTCCTGGCTGAATAGCCGAATATTAGGCAAGAGTTTCGGCCGGGAAGGAAGTAGTATTTATTCAAAGCGTCTTTTCTCTGCAGCTGGGATTGTCTACGAGAAGAAAAGAAGTAAACTACTGCCTGCGAGTATAGAAAAATTAAGTGTATCTGTCCATATCTTCCACTTCTAAATTTTAATTACATTAATTGAAGTGCATAGACATTTATCTGACAGTTTTTTTGTTAATTTTTATAATACGGAAGTTAATCATGTAGGTACCTATGACTACTTACCGATTACAAGAAAAATAAATTATCTATTTTTTTTTTTATTATAATTATCTGACTACTGAAACATCTTACTTAAGTATTCGGTATTCGACCGAATAGAAAAGGCCGAATACCGAACGATAGCCGAATATTCGTTGCAAGTCCAGTCTCAATATGAATTTATCTCAAAACGGTAAAAAAAAGTTGATAGTAATTTTATACACTTTTTTTAAATTAGTTGCACTTGGAAGTGTATTTTGTTTAACATGTATTAAATGAAAGTTAAAATAATGCCTTGTAAAAATAACGCCATCATGATGTTGTCAAATGGACGATAGCAGCAGTGAGCAGCTAGGTGAACTTACAGAGTGGTACATAAATCTGCCGTACAATAATCAATAATTTCATGAAGTTATTATTTCACACATAAATTTGTTTCGCGAAAATACTGGATCGAAAATAATCGTAAATAATGAAAATTTGTTCTATTTAACCGAATAATTAATGCATCGAAACATAACTGTTTAAAAAAATGGACACAGTATTAATGAAATTTTACGACGTTCATGAAATAAATAATTGTATTATGCAACATAGACTTGTGATTAAATCACATGTAGGGCACACAGTGTCACGGAGGCGACGTGGCACCTTTATCGTGCTGTTGCGGCGTTTTACATTTACACAGACGGGCACTGCGGCCCTAATAAATTGCGCACTAACTTACGGTCAATTCTTTTTGATTTACAAAACAAACAACTAGCCTCCTCGTTCGCTCATATTCAACTAGAGAAGTTACGGAGAATTGACCGTAACTTATTGTTACAGTCTAAAGTTCACTGCTGAAAATAGACCTCTCCCATGGGGGGGGGGGGTTATATAAGTACCGTAGTGCCCGTTTATTGGGGTATATAGAAGTCTGGTCTAGTACATAGAAGTCTTTGCCCTACGTATTAAAAATCCATGCCACGGTACATATCACGGTGTGACACAGCGCGACATGTTGACGCGATGTGACTTCGGAGCAAAACGCAATCAATTTGGTGATTCTAATGCCACATTTAGCGATTCATTTAGCGTCAGTCGTTTCCTATGATTTGCACAAATTTGTTTATGAACAACACTATCTACATCGAGAACCTTTTAAAATATTCAATGATTTTATAAACGCCGATGAGTGAGATTTAAAATAAAATTCGTAAGGTAATATTTGACTTTCACGGGCTCTCATTCATCTCTCATGGGGTTTTGCCCCCGCAACAATATTTAATTAAATAACTTCATGAAACCATTGGGCTATGTGTAGCTCAAGTATGTATAGGTACGAATTACGTGTACGTGTATTTAGTCTACTGGCAGTTACGAGATGAGTGAGTTGACTCCAGAAGAAAATAACTACGAATCTACAGGGTCATTTTGCAATTACCGGCCAAATTTGCAGAGAAGGTTCACAATAAGTAATATGGACAAGTGGTGAAGAAAATGTATTTTAAAAAATCTCAATTATTGTCCTTTTTACTTTTTAAATTCAAAATGCGTAGTATTGTGAATTATTTTAGCTGATTGTCATTCATAAATATCTAACGCCTACTATTTTACTACGTACGCAAACATTCGTAACGGTCGATCCGGTCGACAAAAACGTTGTGAATTGAATCGCACACAGAGGTGCGCCCGTATGCGTAGTTGTTGTCCATAAATCACATTTAATTTGGGATAATTTCAAATAAAAGTAGAAGCTTTATTTACTCGTATTTTCAAAAACTTCAATAACGGTATATCATTATTTATATATTTGAACTTAAGTTTAAAATATGGCTATTCTTTGAAAAATAACCCTGTATAAGCAGCAGCTATACTCTACGATGACTGCGTACAGCGTGTTGTTAATAATTTCGTTCATGCACACCAACACCTTGGAACTACAAAAAATTTCGATCAACAATTTATATCTCCACATAACCATAATTACTTTCTGCACCAAATATCTTATTTTAAGATATTCGTAAATTGTTAGTTTTCTTTTTTAAAATATCGAGTACTATTTTTGTAAAATGATGCTCGAATTTGTTCGAAGTTGAAAGAAAAAACGGCTGAGTTGAAACAAAATATACCAAACATTACTCTTCTACTACTATAATTCGTACTCCATGGTATAGTTTTTAGGTATTTCTACTTTTCTAGATTGTAATTTTGAATTCAAAATCACATCTAGTAAATATGTGATTTTGATTGCCATATGGTGGCGACATAAGAGAGTTCATCATCTCATTGGGAGGACCATGGACGAGACGACTACGAAAAACTCCCAGAAAGATATAATACCTTCCGATATATGGTAGTAGAATAATCTCTTTTAGAACTGGACGTAGAATACAAAGAAAGCAGAGTCAAAACTCGCTCGTTAAGCGAGTTGATTTGGCAAATACTCCGTGCTATAGGAGAGGAATAGGAGAAGCGCGTGCCCAGCGGTGAATTACTAAAAATGGTCGAGAAAGAAGAAAAAATACTGATAATAATTATCAGTTATTAGTTTTTATGTTATACAAAATTTATAAATAATGTATTCGAGATCCTCATTCTTACCCTATATTTATAGTTATACGTTTATTGTTAAATCATTATTATATCAGAAAAGCAAAGATTACTTTAATTAGTACTTTAATGAGAAAACAAAGTAGAAAACGCATAACTTAAATATAAGTACAAAATTATGCTTCTACTAATTTGTGACAGTTTAAATTTTGTTCCACCTGAAGCGGTTTTGTTATCGTTAAAAAACTGAATGTGTAATATAAAATCACGCAAAAAAAAATTGTGAGAATGTAACAAAAAGCGTCAAAATCGTTGGTGTCAGAAAGCTTACGATTAGGCAAAAAAAAAACAACAAAACTTCCCGAGCTCTCCACTAGAGAGATAAAGTCTCAAATAATATAAAAATATATATTAATAATAATAAAATAAACACGATGACTTATTGTCATGCACAGATACATATATATCTGTTACATGCAGTATAGTAAGTACCTATTTAATGATGTAAGCGAGTAGCGACTGTCAGTTATAATATGTATGTTGTGTAATATTTTTAAATAACACATATAATTCATATATATAATTATCTGAGAAATTAAAACATAATATAGAATTTGTCACCAATCCGCACGCTTATACAGGTTGTTTATTTTTTAATTTTAATTTTATGTGTAACTCACAAGTTATATTTATATATAACAACCTGTATAAGATACGGATGAACCTCTTCCATAAATAGTGCCGAGTTAAATGTTTAGGTTAGCGACTATACTCATAAATAGCGTTACATAAAATATGAAGATATAGGAAAGTTACAAAACAAAACATGCCAAGTGACAGCAGCACAGGCTCTACCAAGGGCAAGATTTAGTTTCAATGATTGTTCTTGTGATTCGGAATTGAAACCTACCTGTGAACTCGTCCTCCCACTCTAAACCCGGGTTTAGATTGTACTCGTCTTGAAAAAGGGAGGAAAATAAAAAACATTGTCAGTATCTTTCGACCATTATAAAAATTATTACAAAAATAAACAAAACTCTATACATATATTAGCGTATCAACAGTGCTCTGATATGTTACAGCATGTCCTAGAATGACACCATTTTGTCTAACTAAAGACTGTCTGTTACAGCTTATGTTTTAAACCAAACAGAAGCTATGGAAGTAGATCCACAAACAAGTGTAATTTTTTTTTATTCGACAGTCCCGTGTGATATTAAAAATAATATTACCATGACAATCAAGTGAGAATGTTGCCACTGTGT
Organism: Parnassius mnemosyne; assembly: GCA_963668995.1. NCBI lineage: Eukaryota > Metazoa > Arthropoda > Insecta > Lepidoptera > Papilionidae > Parnassius > Parnassius mnemosyne. Next base: position 8,608,077 of record CAVLGL010000104.1, on the reverse strand, counting down.
AGAAGTATAAACGTTAAAACACCGTTACCATCACCGATCGATAGCGTTAGTGACGTCATAATTGTTTGCAGAACTAAGCCCAGCCGGCCGCAACAAGCAGTCCTTAAGTTCAATCAAATGGGTCTATGTGTTAAGACCTGTGCAAGGTTAGTTGAATCGGAAGGGTAAGTCAGCGTGAGATGATATGGCAACCCCCATACCACCACCATAATTCAAATACACATATTACTACAAATATATTTTTGTATATGTACTCTTTACACTTTATTCTGCGGCCAGATTGTGGTTAAACACCACGTGGAGAACTCTGGAAGGCCACTTACTGGTAACGGAATGGATAACCACATCATACGACAATAAATTAGTTCCGAATTTTTTATGTACCCCAGCATGGATATAGATCAGATTTCTTGATAAATAAAGTGCATTATTATTGTATAAGATTGTAAAAGAATATCAAGTAATCTGACTTAAACGCATTTAAAAATAATGTTAGTAAGGAAACATCTAGAAGCGTGATCGAAAAGATATGTATATAGAGTCTAAATCCGAATTATGTGTAGTAAGTAAATTACAAACCGACACCGAGTTAGTCTTGGAAGTACAGAAGTAATGTTAGAGCATATGAAAAAAAAAGCTCCTGGAGGAATAATAACTTACCGTAGTAGTCGGTTGCGTGTGCTATAGAGGGACAAAAATGAAAACAAACTGTCATTAAAAATTTACAAATTTTATATCATACTGTATAAGAATTCATAAAACGATTATAGAATTCATACATTTGGAGGTAACTTAAGTCAGGTAATAGGAGTATTGAATAACTTACAACTTTTAGCACACATTATTATTGCTGAACGGAAAAAATTCAAATCCTGTCTTAAGTTACATTTTTTTTATTCTACAGATAATTTATATTTTTTGAGTGCATTTAATAAAAATTGAAATCATCCACAATGATTTCTTGTTAATCTTGTTATAAAATCATGCACATTTCTTCATAAAGAAATGGACCATGCCTTGACATATTTTGTTATAAATATTCGATTTAAAAAAATGTCAGCAGAAAGTAAAGTCATGCAATTTGCCTTCATTTTTTAAGGCAATACGTAATTTTTTTAAGGTAATTTGTGCTGAGGAAGGCTATACACTTTACAAATAAAATATTCTGTTTGCACAAACATTGTAAAAAAAAACATTAATAAAAATCTGTCACAGATCCGCAATTTTTGTAATTTAAATAACTTACAACTGCTTAATTCAGTGAAAATTTAAATTAAAAACAAATATATTGTCTGAGCGTTAAAACAATTTTATATTAAAAGATTGTGAGCTTCACAATATTACAATTTCGTAAATTTAATTTCATGGATGATTTATAACTAACTTGAGCCGGTTTAGCCTCTATCTCATAATAATATCAAATGCTTTTTAATGAAATTTTGTATTTCAACAGTTTGCCAAGAATGTTTATACAGTTGTTTTTTACAGTGTTAGTGCAAAATTTAATTGTGATGCTTTGTTAATAAAGTTCAAATTACCTTTACGTGGCCGCCACCAGTCCTCCATGTATCCTGCAAGCGGTGATGCATTGGAAGAGCAGCCTTTTTTTATGGTAGCACAAACACAAACATTGCACCAAAGACTCAAAACAGTATTTACTTTTGCTTAGATGAATGTACAAATAGAGACAACACGAGGATGAGTGGCACAGGACATGGTAAGCTGAGTGGAAACCAAAATTTTGCTTAAAAATCTGCAGCCTGAATGTATAATAGGCAAAACTTTTGTGACAAATTTAAAATGATTTAATTTGCTTTTAAACTTCATTTTTTATTTTAGTTTTATCTTTTACATAATTTTACGTGGTGATTGCTGCTGGTTTATGGCTGCAACACGAATGTGTCGGTTCGATCGGGGGACACACACTCACATAATACTAGTTTCATATGGTGAGTGTAGTAGAATAGAATAGAATAATTTTTTATTCAATATATATATTCACATGTGTAATTCTTATTGAAAATCATTTTTTACTTTACCACTACTTCGAAAAAAAAACCTCTGTCCTGGGAAGAACCAGCAAGAAACCTAGTGGGACTTTTTTTAAAGCAAATTTTACAATAATGGTTGTACAAACTATATAAGTACAAAATTTATTTTAGAAACAGCTTGGAAGCGATCACCTCATTCCCAGGGGTTATTATCAACCATGTATTCATTTATACTATAATAACCCTTTTTATACAGTTTCAACTTAACAAAACATTTAAACTTGCTAAAAGAGAGAGCCTGTACACTTTCCGGGACCTTGTTTTAATAGCGTATACATTGCCAATTGAAACTGGTATCACTAACTTGTGTTTGTTCCTAGTGTTTACAGAATGTATATCACTTTTTTTACTAAAACTACCTTTGTTTTTGTGAACATACATTAAATTTTCGTAAATGTACTGAGAGGCCAAAGTTAATATATTTATTTCTTTAAATTTATCTCTAAGACTTTTTAGGTTTTAGGTTGTAAATAGCTCTAATGGCCCTCTTCTGTAAAACAAAAATAGTTTCTGAATCAGCCGCATTTCCCCATAGCAAAATCCCATAAGACATTATGCTATGGAAATAACTGAAATAAACTAATCTAGCTGTCTCGACACTAATGAGACCTCTAATCTTTTTTACAGCATAGGCTGCAGAACTTAGTCTGCTTGCTAGTTTGGATATATGGTGGCCCCACTGAAGCTTTGCGTCGAGAGTGATGCCAAGAAAAACAGTGGATTGAACAGGGCTCAGTTCTTCCCCATTTAAAAACACATTGGTACTCAGATTTTTAACATTCGTTGTTGTAAATTTAATACATTTAGTTTTATTTCCGTTTAAATGTAGATTATTAACGTTAAACCAATGCACTAATTTTGATATAGCTTTATTGACTTCGTCACATTTAAATGATTGTCGTTTAAGTTTAAAAATCAAGGAAATACACACACACATACATAAACACTCACGCCTGTCACCCAGAGGGGTAGGCAGAGACTACGGACTTCCATTTGGCGCGATCCTGACACACCTCTCTCGCCTCTTTTACATCCATATATCTACGCATACACGCTCGTCGGTTAAGGGTACTCCTAATCTGGCCCATTTTTAATGTATCGCCGATTTGGTCGATAAACCTTCGTCTAGGGCGTCCCTTCTCGACCCTGCCGTTCAAGGAAATATAATCAGCAAATAATACTATATCATGATTATCCCCTACAAGAGAAGGTAAGTCATCAATATACACTAGAAATAAGAATTATTATTATTATTATTCTTTTTAAAAACGTTACCCCCACACTAGGAATTTATCCTGAATCGTGGAGGCAGTTTACAAACACAAATTGCACAAGGACAAACATCCAGACCCGGAACAATTATTTGTAGGTCATACAAATACATGTTCCGTGCGGGATTCGAACCCGCGCCCCCCAGCGCAGCAACTCATTGCTAAGCCACTGCGCCACGGAGCCGAGGAATGGGCCGAGAATCGAGCCCTGAGGGACACCCATTAGTACAATGAACTGGAGACCCTTTTTACTGATGATAAGGCATTCCGTCTAAGTCCTCAGCGTTGCAACGCATCTGCATTTTGATTCTTAATCAAGAATGGATGTAGGTGACAGTGGGCAACAGCATTCAGTTATGTTCAGGAAGGCTTTGTTCGTTTGTCACTGTTAATAAATAATATAACCATATACTTTCGTTCTGGTTTGCATGCTGAGATGAACAGACTGTGAGGTATTTCATCTTTGTCTTTAGTGGTGACATCTATGGCCTTCATTATTTCAAATTGGTTGCAGGTTGCAGCTGCATAGTGCAGCACCAATTGTGTAGTGGTGGTGTAAGAATATCCACAACCTCATATCGACCTGTGGATGTAGTAAGGTAACAGGGAAAACTAAAACAGAAGATGGGCCATGCCAATCTATGGCAAAATTCTTCTTATGAGGCAATCTATAGGTAGATGGGGGAGGCCTATGTTCAGCAGTGGACTTTTATAGGCTCTAATGGATGGATCCATCAGTTGTAGTAATCACTTAACATCACATGGAATGTTTGTTTAACAATCTTATTGTGTATATATTATATAATATATAAAAATCAACTGCGGTGCGTTAGTCTCAGAAAAACTCAAAAATGGCTCAATCAATTTTGATGAATTTTGTGTTTAGATCCACAATTGGACCCTGTAGATGGCGCTGTTATCAATCCAGGAAACACCCGAAGCCAGGGCCAATCGCTAGTCTTTATATATAAAAATTACGTGTCACGTTGTTTGTCCGCGATGGACTCTAAAAACTAAACTAATGAACTGATTACAATGAAATTTTGCACGCTGTGTGCAGTTTCGTCCAACTTGAGAGATAGGATAGTTTTTATCCTGATAAGTGACACTCAATATTTTTTTTATTGCGAATTTAAGGATTTTTATAGGAAGGGTCGTCGAAAAGGGCAGAACAACGTCGGCCTGGCGAGCTAGTGTTATAATAAAATTTAATTACAAAATTGCATGTCATTTGCCATGAAAGTAACTATTTAGCGGTATAAGAAAGGTAGGAGAAAAATGAGCACTTTTATTATAATTTTATAACATTCAGGCAGCAGGCGCAACAATAAAATAAAAAACGATGCGTGAAAAGTAAATACTGCTCACGCTACTACAGATGTCATTGGTTGCAGTAAGAAATAAATGATCTCATTTGCAAATAAGGGTCTCATTTACTATAATTGATAGGGCTAGGTAACAAAATATAGCAACAAAAATAAAATGTGAAAAAAAGAATTTATAGAAAAATTTTAATAATGGCCAAATAGTTTGCATTTCTTAAAAAAAAGTTTCCTATTTGCTTAACACATGAGTGATCAGCTGATTTATAATAATATGTTAGCAAACATATTTGCAAATGAAATTGTTAAACCATCACCCAAACATAATTAGTTAAATTATTAATATTATTAATTTAATAAATCTAATAAACCAACACAAATTCTCAAATCAAACATAGAGCAACACAATTAATTATATTTCACACTTGTAATCAGTTTTTACTTGATTTATATGAACAAGAATAACTCTGTAAAAAAATAAGTCCAATACACAGAATATTGAGAATTTGCATATTTAATCTGCCTTAGTGAATTACTTTACTTTTTTATATAAGGCTCCAGTTAACAGATAATTAAACACATAGACAATCAATTAAACTATGTTAGACTAATATGCTACTAATTAGAAATTGCCTCAGTAATATTAAATTATCAAATGATTGAATATGAAAAGGACCATTAATTTGTTGACTTATTAGTTTTTAAGTATAACATCCAATAATTATTTCAAAATCTTAAATGACATAAAATATATTTAAAAAAAAAAGTTAATATTATAAGAGCAGTGCAGAACTTACCATCTCGTAGCTCCGTGACCCCTGAAGCAGTGGTCTGGGTTTGCTTGGTGTATGTAACATTCTCCTTGGGTGGAATGTCAGTGGATTGCACTGATACAACTTGCAGCTGCACAGGTTTCTTCTGGCCTCTGAGTATTATATTGACATATTGAAAGGCTTCATTTAAATAGACTTTAGAAAAAAAAATAACCGTGTACTACTTCAGACATCATTGAAATTTCGATTCTTGTTTCCCCAGACACAGAAAATTGCAATTAACAATTTCATTGATACTGGTCAAATTTTAAGGCAAGTTCCTAACCCTTAAACTATCTGGCTCAAATGGATTTCGGTAATAAGCTACATAATATTTATTAATATATATATATAGAATAGTTTATTTTTATTGGCGGGAGGGTTTGGGGCGGGAAAAATTTGTTCCATTTTAAGTGTTGGTAGACTTCATAACACACACAAACACTCACGCCTGTCACCCAGAGGGGTTAGGCAGAGATTTCATATGTTCTTAATTTTTTTTTAATCATTCAGATTACCAGGCTCTTATATTTTTTTTATAGGATAGGGTGAAAAACGAGCACACATCCAACTGATGGTAAGTGGTTGCTGTGGCCCATAGACATCTACATCTATCCTCGTTTGCGAATCAAAATGCAGATGCGTTGTCACCCGTGAGGACTAAGATGGAATGCCTCTTTTCCAGTAAAACGGGTCTCCGGTCCTCTACACTCACCATACAAAACACAGTAGTGTTAAGCTGCTATTTTACCCAGGTATTCTGTGAGAGAGTGGTCGTTCCCCGGTCGAGCCGACCCATTCGTGCCAGAACTATACTACTTATATAGCTGCAACATGGCTCTACCACATGTAAGATTTATGCCTTTATGTGGTGAATAGAGGGTAAATCATTACCTAAAATTTCGATCAGAAATTTTATTGGGGTGGCCTGCAGACCAACAAAGAGTATAGACAGAGCGCTAAGTACATTTCAAGTGACTCTGATTTCTATTTTTTTCTTTAGCAGCCTGTAAAAGTTTACTGCTGGAAGCAGACATATGACCCTAAAACCATATAATACGGTTGCAAATGATTTTAGATATATGTATGTGTATTTGTTCTTACAATATGTTGAGCATAGTTTTAGCTTAGTTTCGGCATCATGTAAAATAGTTAATGTTGCTGTGTTCTGTATGATGAGTGTAGAGATCCGGAAACCCTTTTTACTGGAAACAAGGCATTCCATCTTAGTCCTCAGGGGTAACAATGCATTTGTATTTTGATTCTTGATTGTGGATAAATGTAGATGTCTATGGGCCACAGCATCCATTTTCAGGTGAATTGTACGGTTGTTTGTCACCCTTATACATAAAAAAACTAGGATCATCACAGCCCATTATCAATGCATGTCGTTTAAGTTTTCTTAAACTCTAATATTATTTTGTTTTTTTTTTAGGTAATATCCCATTGTATTTCTCAAGTTTGACATTTGCAGAGAGTTATTGCTTATACAATGGAGCCATTTTTTTAAATACGAAAAAGAAATAGGAGTTATATTACCCTTGAGCTGGTAAACTGGCTTTGTCAGCAAGTGGCAGGCTGGCGTCAGGCGAGGCAGTCTGTGGTGGCGTTAGTGACGTCATAGAAGACAAAGATGACAAGACATCTTTAACTGGCGCAACACCCAATGAAGACAGCATCTCATCTAAATCACGCCGGCTGTCCAGGCTCGATGCCACTGAAGCTCTTTGCTGTTAAATAATCACATAATAGTATATTTCAATCTTACTATAGAACTCATGTAGTGGTATTGCAAGACCATCTACTAATCCATATCGTCCTATGAATGCCGTGGGTGTCATAAGAGGCGACAGAGGGAAACAAACCAGAAGATGGCCAGCAGCATCTTCCTAATGACAACTATAATATAAAAACTGCAGCTGACAAATCGCCTGCTAAACGTGGCAACTAGACTATACAACATGTCAAAGAACAATATTGAAGTAATTTTTTTTTCATTCTTACTGAGAGAAATCTTATGAATAATATGAAAACTTACAAATCATTTGTGGATTTTGTGCATTATTATTTATGTATATTGAAAAAAAAGAGAAGGTTGAGAAAAAAAGAGCGAATCTTTAAACTTTGGGAAAATTGTTGACTAAATAGATTGGCTGTAGGTTTAGCCACATTGCTTTCCACAATTGATAATGCTAGTAGAAAACTATGAAAATTATTAATGGGAATGACATATCTCAATGGTCACATGACTCATCATTGATTTCATTGACTTTTATAGTTTTCTATTGGTATTAACAATTGTAGAATGTTAACATGGGTACATATGTTGGTGATGAGGCAATGCTATGGACTCTTACGCCGTCATACACGGCGAGGCACACGCAATTAGCAAGTGGGACATTTCTAGCCTTCCTTTCAAATCAGAAAATAGTGTATATACTTACCAAAGCCTCCTCTGCATCTTTTTGCTCCTTTTCCCGACGGCGTCGATCTTTTTCTTCTCTCAGAGCCTGTAGCTTCGCCTTCTTTCTCTCCAGCTCTGCCTTGCGATCTGACATACTCGACATTGTTGACACTAAAAGAAAAAAAAAAGGTATCATTAATATTTTTTTCCCTAATTTGGCACCTTCCAATGGATTCTGCCAGCGTCAAGTATTTCATGAGAGTCACACAGAGTATTGACTAGTTTCCGTTTCCGTAGATGCACTTACGTTACGTATGTTACGAACTTAGTTATGTAGTTATTTTCAAATGAATTAACATTATATTAGTTTTACAAAATGATTGCTAATATAATAAAATGGATATAGATAAGTGGCAAAAGTACTATAGTTTAATGTTAATAATGGATATGAAGTCTAATAAAGTTTGTACAAAAGGAGTGTAAACTAAATTTAACAAAGACTTAAGATTTACAGGACGAGGGATGTTATTAGGAAGAAAATTGTATAATGAAACGGAGAGGTTAGGGCAGTTAAAAAATTTATGATCGTTCGTAACTTCGTCTAATCCACACTCACAAATTGAGCTATCTTTAATCTTAAGTTTTGCTAAAAATACAGGTGAACAAGTGTGTCCCAATCTAATGCTACATATGACAGATGTACTATGTTTGGAGCCATTTCTAAATTTAAAAAACCATGGCTTGGAGGGGATATCAGGTTGGAGTTCTGCATAATATTTACCAATAAACTTCTGAGTTTTTTCCAAAGAGAGTTCCAATCTGACATCTGATGGATTTTCATGTCATGAGTATATGTTATATGATGCATGGGGGAACCAGAAGTAGATGCTTGCTTTGCTAAGGAATCGACAATTTCGTTGTCACGTATGCCACTATGACTTGGCAGCCAAGCAAGTTTCAGGTTAATACCTTGACAAAAACACCTATACAGTGCATCTTCTATTTCAAAAATAATTGAGAATTTCGATTTACTTCGAAACAGGTTAGATGAAATGCTTTGTAATGAACTATATGAGTCAGTAAAAACAATACATTTGTTAATTTTATGCGCTTCTATAAATAAAATTGCTTCTAAAATAGCAACCACTTCACCAGTGAAAATTGAAGTAGCATTTGGATTTTTAAAATTTAAAATAATTTTATATTTCGATATCCAGACAGCTGAACCTACAAAATTATTATCAGAGAGTTTAGACGCATCAGTAAAAAGGGTCAACCACCCTTCCCATTTTTCACGTAATATACTTAGAAATTTTTGTTGGGCTACAGGGGAATTTTTAGTCACACCGAAATCTAAAATAACTGGAGGATGATAACATAGAGCTTCAAATGGATATACGAATAGAGGATTAATCATACTTTGAAATATGGGAAATTTAAAGATAAGTATCTTTTGGTAGCTTCTATGGATACAGGGAACGTCTTTATGAGTCCACTAGTTGCTATTCTTCAAACCAGAGTTTATAGAATGCAGTTTAGAAAGCAGTGGATGTGAAGATAGCTGAAATATTCTATATAAAAAACAATCGGCAAGATACTGTCCTCGTAGGTTAAGAGGAGGTTCGCTACATTCTGTAGCGTCAATAACCTAATGGCGGGGCGGGGACGGCGAACTCGAAAGGTCGTGGGTCCGAATCCGCCATTAGACTAATGTCGTGAACCACTTCTAACACAAGCATTTTAAGCTTACCAGAAGTAATTAAAGTGAATATTAGTAATGTTTAATAGCATTACTAGTATTTAAAAAAAAAGAAAAAACTTGTAGAGCATTTAACAGAGATGATTTCATGGCCCCTAAAATAATTCGTAAGCACTTGAGTTGGATTTTATCTAGAAGCTTGTTTATTACAAGGTTCCAAGAGAAATGTACCGTAGTCAAAATGACCATGGATTGGAGCATTATATAAAAGTTTTAAACAATATGGATGAGATCCCCACCAAACAACTGTTAGTGAACGAAGGATATTTACATACTTTTCGCATTTTTGGGCAATAAACGTTAAATGAGGAATACCTGTCATAGAATCCAGAAAAACACCTAGGAATTTAACATTATCAGTTGTTGTAATTATTAGATTTTGTACTGAGATTGAAATATTGGGACAAAATCTTTTTCTAGAGAATATTACTAATAATAATGTAATATAAATAATCATTAATATATAGAGTATAATGAGTATTGAGAAGATACAAAACATTAACCATCTGATGTTTAACTTAATTCAGTATGTTAAGAAGTGGTTTATAATTACAACTTTTGAAATGGGTCTAAGTAAATTAAAAAGAAAAGTTCTTTAGTTAGAGCGATAACCAGAAAAGGCATGCAGTAAGTTAATGAAAGTAGATGAGCTCAGGTCTGTGGTTGTGTGTCAGTCTTTGTCAGGCCTATATTTAGCAGTTGACGTATGGTAAAACTTCTAAGAATTTCAAGAGTCTAGAAGTACTTTATGGTGGATCCCACAGGCTATAAAACATTCTACATTTTTCTCTTTTCCTCATTTATTTGTAGTAACTTTTCTTTGAAATTAACTACAGGTGTATGTCAGCTATGAAGTATTTTACTATAAGTTGGACTACAGCTTCATCATCACCATTATAACAGGCCTTCACAAGTACACAGCTGAAAATAGGTCTCTGCCGAGGTATTGCCAAAAAGCAGGGCCATGAGTCAACTCCATCAACTTCCTGCATCTCTGTCAGCCTACACTCAATTTACTAGTATGCAGCTGTCACTAGAGAACCTTATTTCTTGGTTGTCCATTCTTTGAGCTATATGGCCAGCCCATTGTTACTTGCAACTTACCCATTAGTTGGGTTAGGCCAGTTACTATGGTTAAACTGCAAATAAGCTCATTACAGTCTGTCATGCTGAGACACTTTGAGCTTAGCCCTCTCCATAGCTCACTAAATAACATTGAACTTACTCATGACATTAATGTCTTGTCTATGTTTATCTTAAGACATATCCATTGAGAGATATTGAGGAGTGGGAGCTATTGACGTCATAAAGCATAGCTGAGGTCCCCCAGCCATTCTAACATGACTATATCATCAACAAATCAATGTTGCATGATGTACTCATCATTAATGTTAATACTATATACCTTCTAATCTGTTACTATTACAGCCTATTAATTATTCAGTTGCTAAACATAGGCCTCCACCATAGATTGCCTTATAAGGCAACTAACTCCTAATTGAACTAATTCAGACCCTTCTTCTAGTTGATTTCATTTATTTTGGTTTTGTTCTATTGACATATTTGTTTACAGAAAAGCTAATAGTGAATTAGATATTTAAATTGGAAATAATGTAACATAAATTAACATTTATAGATTATTAATTTATAGATTATAAAAGTTCATATTGAAAAAACCCACAAGTGTGTTTTAAAGCTAAAAAAGTACATTCCAGGTAAGAAAAAAATAATTTCATAAACTAATATCTCAGAAAGTATGTTTAAATTTTTGCAATATAATATTATAGAAGGACTTGATTAACAAAAATAATGTTTTGTACATTTAAGCCCGATTGGGTAAAATGCTTACCACATATTATAGTTTGGAAATATTTGTGAAGATACAATTATATTATTAAAATAATTTTTACATATATTAATTAACAATCCAATTAAACTTTGTTTTATTACTTTACGACTGAAATCTTTTATATATTTATAAATTAATAATTTTTAACCGATATAAAGAGCTTCTTAACTCTCCAACATTTAAATAAATACTTAACATAATAATATTTAGAAGTAATAGAAGGAATTCTCTCAAACCCTAATTTTAATCATGAAATTGCAAAAAATTTGAAAATTTGTATTGATTTTATTAACAGCAACGAGCAACGGGACATGTCAGCGATGAGCGTAAAATGACTCATTACAGTTATAAAAGCGTTTACCTTTTATGACTTATTTTTTATAAAACAGCAACTATCATCTTCTTTTTTTTCAGAAATGGAGAGAAATGGTGGAATTATATTCAAGACGAAGATGATACTCGCAGAAATGGACGTAAAAGATAAAGTCGTAGTTACACAAGCAAGAACCGAGCAGAAATTAGTTTACAATTTACATTTATTTTAATTTTAAAACCTAATGGAATGATTGAATTTGAACAGAATTTTAATAATTTATTTATTTTATTTAAAACTTTTCGTAAGAATGACACAATTTTACATTTCACCTCGAATCAAAGAGTTTGTTTGTTTGTTATTACGATTCGCCAATTCAGACAGGCAAAGGTGCTACACCATACAGCCTAGTCAGTAGACAGTTGATGACATTAATATTTCAAAGCTCTTAAAATAACAAAATATCGCACTACTTTAACGCATCAAATTTCAATGTATTTCATTATTTAAACATTAAAACAGGATAAGCAATCCATTGATGGTCAAGTTCCCGTTAAGACTCCTGAATCAAAGAGTTTAATAACCGATATTAAAACGTGGTGATTATCTTTCACTAATCCAGCTATAATATAAGCACAAACTAATAAGCAGTAATCATCTCAATAATAATCTTAGAAAAATAACTAAAGCATAAGGTTCTGAGCTAATGATTGATATTATGTTGTTGTTGTTACGACTCATCAACGAGGGCATCCACGACTTTTTCTGCCACCAAGGCGGCGCACCTTTTCAATGAGGTAAAATACTTGACAGTTTTCATAGCGGGGATGATAATTTCTTAGGAAAATGTAAAGGTTAATGTTTCTTTCCGTATTATTAGTTATATTTTATATTAATTAGATTAGAAATGAATAAACCAAACTATAAATAAAACTAGAAGTAGAAAAAAAAAAGTACAAAAAATTAAAAATCAAACCACTGACGCATTGTGTTGTGTATTAATATAATACTATAGATAAAAATAAGCTATTATTTAAAACTAATTTTTCAATTAACTGACACTATGTAACAAAAAACTTTACCTCAGTCACAACTAGCGACATTTGGTGAGTGGAAGATTGTTAGCCCTCATTAAGCCAAGGCTATATATCCTAATCTTTTGTGGATTTTGTTTAAAAATATTGTTCACAATATAATGATTTGGATGTCAAAGTTAAATATCATAAGATATAATAACTAGGTCAGTCTGAGCGAGATAACAATGACTTTCAAAGTCAAAGTCAAAATCTTTATTTGAAGAATAAAATGTTTAGGTAATACAGGTATTTAGTATAAGTCTCAATAATAATCTGTACATAATAATTCTGTAATAGGTGTGCAAATTTATCTTAATATAATCAAATTTAATTGTACATAATATAAAAAGCTTAAATAAATTATCTAATACATTAAATAACATTGCAATGAATTAAAATATTCCTTAACACTATAATAACACTTCTCAAGGAGCCATTCATTAATCTCAATTTTAATTTTATTCAAAGGCATTTCTTTTAAGTTATTGGGTAATTTACTATATATTTTAATAGCCATCATAAGAGCACTGTTTGCATAAAATCTAGAGCTGCATTTGGGATGAAATAATCTATTTTTATGCCTTGTTTGCCTTTCGAGAAATTCAGCGTGGGTTTTGAAGTAATTCGGGTGTCGCTTTACAAAAATACATATTTCTGGAATATACATGCATGGCAAAGGCAATACGCGTATCTTTTTGAACAAGGGCTTGCAGCTATCAAGAAACCAGGCACCACATACCGCTCGCACACATTTCGTTTATAATTTAAACGCTCTAATCACATCAACATAATTCCCCCACAAAGGCAGACCATATAATAATACTGAAAACACATAACCGTGATAAGCAGTTAGGCCTGCTTTTTGTGATATTGTTTTTCTCAATGTTTTTAAAGCATATAAAAACCGGTTTAATTTTGTACAAACCTGGTCAAAGTGAGGCTTCCAGTTAAAATTTTTGCCAATTTTTACAGACATAACCGATTGAACATTTTCTATCTTCGAATTTTATATTCATAATTATATGTTCCATTATATAAAAACGGCAAGGCCCCAGGCGAGGATGGAATTACAGCGGAGCTTCTGAAAGCGGGTGGAAGACCGGTACTTGAAGTCCTTCAGAAGCTCTTTAATTCCGTCCTCCATGGTGGCATTACACCGGAGGCGTGGAGCAGAAGTGCGGTGGTCTTGTTCTTCAAGAAAGGCGACAACGCTCTCTTGAAGAACTACAGACCGATTTCCCTTCTGAGCCGCGTCTACGTGCTGTTTTCGAGAGTCATTACGAATCGTCTCGCGCGCAGACTTGACGACTTCCAGCCTCCCGAACAAGCCGGTTTCCGAAAAGGCTTTAGCACCATAGACCACATACATACCCTTCGGCAAATTGTGCAGAAGTCCGAGGAGTACAATTTGCCACTATGTCTGGCGTATGTGGACTATGAGAAAGCCTTTGATTCCGTCGAAATTTGGGCGGTGCTGCAGTCCCTTCAGCGATGCCATGTTGACTGTCGGTATATCGAAGTGTTGAAGTGCTTGTACAGTAGGGCTACGATGGCTATCCGAGTACAGAACCAGAGTACGAAACCTATCCAATTGCAGAGAGGTGTAAGACAGGGTGACGTCATATCCCCGAAACTCTTTACCGCTGCATTGGAAGATGTTTTCAAGCTTCTGGACTGGAAAGGATACGGTATCAACATCAATGGCGAGTACATCACTCACCTTCGATTTGCCGACGATATAGTCCTTATGGCAGAATCGCTGGAGGACCTAAGCACTATGCTCAATGACCTCAATAGTGTTTCCCAACGGATAGGTCTTAAGATGAACATGGACAAAACAAAGATCATGTTTAATGTCCATGTCACACCTATGCCGGTAGTTGTTGGGAACACTAAGCTCGAAGTTGTTGACGAGTATGTTTACCTGGGACAAATAGTCCGACTAGGTAAGTCCAACTTCGACCGAGAGGTCAATCGACGGATTCAACTCGGTTGGGCAGCGTTCGGGAAATTACGGCACATCTTCTCGTCAGGTATACCTCAAAACTTGAAAACGAGACTGTACACCCAGTGCGTGTTGCCAGTGATGACATACGGAACTGAGACGTGGTCCTTCACTGCTGGCCGGATGAGGAAGCTCAAGGTCGCTCAGCGAGCTATGGAGAGGGCTATGCTCGGAGTTTCTCTGCGTGATAAACTCAGAAATGAGGATATCCGCAGTAGAACTAGAGTGACCGACATAGCCCAACGGATTAGTAAGCTGAAGTGGCAATGGGCCGGCCATATAGCTCGAAGAACCGACAACCGATGGGGAAGAAAGGTTCTCGAGTGGCAGCCTCGTACCGGCAGGCGAAGTGTAGGGCGTCCCCCCACTAGATGGAGTGACGACCTGGTAAGATATGCAGGAAGTCGATGGATGCAGGTGGCTCAGGACCGTGCTTTGTGGCATTCTTTGGGGGAGGCCTATGTTCAGCAGTGGACTTGTGAAGGGCTGTAATGATGATGATGATGATGTTCCATTTTGTAATTTCCAATTTGTATTACTTTTGTTTTCTCAATACTAAGGAAAATATTATTTGAATTAAGCCATGTCATAATAGTATTAATAGAATTATTTATTTCGGTTTTATATATATATATCTTTTTTGGTGCATTTAAATATAAAAGTTGTGTCTGCGAACAAGATGCTAATAAGTTATGCTAAGCTAAGAAGTTATTAATATATAGCAAGAAGATTAAAGGTCCTAAAATACTACCCTGAGGGATACCACGGTCATTATATCTAAACTGTGAACGATGTAGTTCTTTGGTAAATATGCTGTCTTGTCGTGCTTGAGTTAGTCGAGTGATTTTTGTGCATTGTTTTCAGCCTTGCAAGTAACTGCTTAGCCATGTGTAAGCCGGACCTCTTATCCCGTAACTTTCAATTTTGTTTAATAGAATTTTGTGGTCAACAAGATCAAAGGCTTTGGTTATGTCCAGCATGAGAGCAGTTACTAGAGTTTTTCTATCGTTACTCTCTGCTATGTCTTTAATAAAGTTGAAGAATGTTAAAGTTGTGGATCTGTTTTTGCGAAAACTGATTTGATCTTCAGTTAAGATACCAAATCTTTGTATAAATTTATTTAGTCTATCGTACATAGTTCTCTCAAATATCTTTGATATTACGGGGATAAAAGTTATTGGTCTATAGTTATTGAGATCCTTTTCATCTCCTTTTTTGTGAACTGGTTTTATTATAGAAATCTTAAGATGTTCCGGGAATGAGCCCTCGACAAATGATAGGTTTACAAGGAAACTCAGGGGTGTACAGATATAACAGGCACATGACTTTAGTATTTTGGTACTAAGTTCGTCGTAGCCAACTGAATCCGTATTTTTTAATTCTTTGATTATTTTCTTAATTTCCACTGGTTCCGTTGGTTGTAAGAAAATTGTATTTAGATTTGTATCTGTATTTGGTTGAGCAGAATTGTTACTAGACTTATTTGTATTTTTCATGTTACTTAGGTCAATAAAAAAATTGTTGAATAATTCACATATCATGTCAGGGTTACTAATTGTTTGGTCATTAAATTTAATTATGTCAATTTTATTAATTTGGGTAGTTTCATTTATACTTGAACTTACTAAATTCCAAGTAGCTTTGCAAGTATTTTTACTATCTAGAATGTATTTTAAGTTGGTTTTTTGTTGAGCTTTATATATATGCACTTTTTCAAAAGATTTTAGTTATATTTTTCATATTTATTTTTATGTAACATTTTATTTTTAGTTTTTGAGTATTTATAGGTTAGGTAAAGTTTTCTTTTCGTAATACTTGACTTTTTGTTTTCCACCTACCTCTATTACACATGTTGTTTCTAGTTTAATTAAAGGAAAGCAAAGTCATGAAATTGAGTTAACAAGTTATGGAATGATCTATAGGCCTCATCAACACGTATCCTTCCGATCGTTTACTTCCGAAAAAGATTATTCAGCACCTTAGAAACGGCAAGGCCCCAGGCAAAGATGGAATTACAGCGGAGCTTCTGAAACCGGGTGGGAAACCGGCACTTGAAGTCCTACAGAAGCACTTTAATTCCGTCCTTTATGGTGGGACTACTCCGGGGGCGTGGAGCGGAAGTGCGATGGTCTTTTTCTTCAAGAAAGGCGACAACGCTCTCTTGAAGAACTACAGACTGGTTTTCCTTCTGAGTCGTGTCTACGTGCTATTTTCGAGAGTCCTTACGAATCCTCTCGCATGTAGACTTGCCGATTTCCAGCCTCCCGAACAAGCTGTTTTCCGAAACGGCTTTTGTACCATAAACCATATACATACCCTTCGGCTAATTGTACAGAAGACCGAAGAGTACAATCGGCAACTTTGCCTTGCGTATGTGGACTATGAGAAAGCTTTTGATTCTACCGAAATTTGGGCGATGCTACAGTCCCTTCAGCAGTGCCAAGTTGACTGTCGGTATATTGAAGTGCTGAAATGTTTGTACAGTTGGGCTACGATGGCATCCGAGTACAGAACCAGTTTACGAAACCTATCCAACTGCAGAGAGGTGTAAGACAGGGTGACATTATATCCCCGAAACTCTTCACTGTTGCATTGGAAGATATTTTCAAGCTACTGAACTGGAAAGGATATGGTATTAACATCAATGACGAGTACATCACTCACCTTCGATTTGCTGGCGATATAGTCCTTATAATTATGTGGGTTTTTAGGCCTCATCTTAGGCATCCTTATGGCAGAATCGCTGAAGGACATAAACACAATGCTAAAAGACCTCAATAGTGTTTCTCCATGGGATAGGTCTTAAGATTAACATGGACAAAACAAAGATCATGTTTACCGTTCAAGTCACACCTACATCGGTAGTTGTATGGAGCAATAAGCTCGAAGTTGTTGACGAGTATGTTTACCTGGGACAAATTGTCCAACTAGGTAAGTCCAACTTCAACCGAAAAATCAATCGACGGATTCAACTCGGCTGGGCAGCGTTCGGGAGATTACGACACATCACAGACTAATATGATACTTACGCAACACATCTTCTTGTCAGGCATACCTCAAAACTAGATTGTACAACCAGTGCGTGTTGCCCGTGATGACTTATGGATCTGAGACGTGATCCTTCACTGCTGGCCGTATTAGGACGCACAAGGTCGCTCAGGGAGCTATGGAGAGTGCTATGCTCGTGGTTTCTCTGCGTGATGAACTAAGAAATGAGGATATCTGCAGTAGAACTAGAGTGACCGACATAGACTAAAGGATTAGTAAGCTAAAGTGGAAATGGACTGGCCATATAGGTCAAAGAACCGACAACCGATGGGGAAAAAGGTTCTCGAATGGCAGCCTCGTACCGGTAGGCGAAGTGTTGGGGCGTCCCCCTACTAGATGGAGTGACGATCTTGTAAGATATGCAGGAAGACGATGAATGTAGGACTGTGCTTTGTCGCATTGCTTGGGGGAGGCCTATGTTCAGCAGTGGGCTTGTGAAGGGCTGTAATGATGATGATGATGATGATGATGATGATAATCATTAGGATCTAGGGTGCCAAACACATTAATACACTCTAGTGCGGTGGCGCTGTTTTTAATATTGTATTACGCTATAAAATTTAAACTAATGTTCTTTCTGGCTAATGCTCCACGCAAAAATTAAACGTAATTGCTAATTGAACTTAATGGTACAATATTTAAACAAGTAATATTTTGTGATTATATAAGAAAATTTTCCTTCTTTCCTGCAGCTTTTTCATTTTTTTTCATAGGTTCATCTACGGTTTTTTTCTGTTAAGTTTAATTTTTTTTGAAAATCTGGTCTGGCAACAATTCTACTAGGGCGTTGTCTCATACGTATGTATGTAATTACTGTAAGTCTTTAGCTTACTTAAACGTCTCATACACGCTCACTACCAAAGATGTTTTATAGGTCCAGATACCGTGTATGCGCGCCTAAAACGCTTCCATTTCAAAGGCGCCAATATTGGCGTATTCGTTCGATCGTTCCGCCATTACGCCAGGGACGTTCGCTGTGAACATACGTCACGAGCCGGTGTTTTTAATTTCGCAAAATGACTGTTTGTGCTGTGAAATCATTTAAAAATTACTCTTGGAAAAAGATAAGGATTAGAACATCACTTTTCATAAGTAACTATACAATTTGGTAGTGTATTTCTTTGTAAAAGAATACGAAAGCTAAATGTCAATACAAGTAATAATACTGCGCAATAATATTCGAGTGTTGTCTAGTCTATGAAATGTTTTTGCCATTTTTTAATGTCATGATCAACTACAAAGTTTATCTGTATAGGGGTTTTAAACAGTCTAATTTTACAGATTTTACCCAATCTATAGAGTTAAACCGTTTTAAGGGTTACATTTACAAGGGTTACAACTACATCTGGCAGCATGAAATTGCACTTTCCTGTGCTTCTATCCTTTTTGGTCACTAAGAACTGTTATAGTAGTAACCGGTATAGTTCCACCCTCAAAAAGCCGATTGTAAACCGGTTGCAAAAGCTTATCTATTATTCTTGACAATCCATACTAATATAATATTATAAATGTGAAAGTGTGATTTTTTTGTTTATTTGTTTTTGTCCTTCCTTCACGCAGCAACGGAACGGAGCAATTTAAAAAAATTAAACATTTTGCTATCTCTTGGCTGAAGTTCACGCTTAACCAAACTTACTTTTTTTCGTCATTTTACTTAGGATTGAAAAATAATTTAATGTCTTCGTAAAAAGCGGCAGTATTTTGTGTTCTACAATACGACAGTGTAGTACTCTGTATATATTTAGTAATAATAGATTATAAATATATGTTACATACATAAATATCTACTGTGCTTTTTTATTTATTTTAACTGTTACATTAATTATAGGTTTTATTACATATCTTCAATATTTTAGTGCGATGTTCGTACCTACATAAAACACACATAAGCAACCATATCCCCATACAGACACACACAAATGCACACGCCACGCACACACATTTTATACCCTTAGAATCAATAGGTACGTCAATAGGAATGAAATATAAAATCTCCCACATTTTTTGGGTAATCGATTTGCACTGTTATTACCGAAGTCACGCATATTAATGCAGCCATGGTGCGTAAGATATGCGCGTCACGTGGTACTCACGCACACATGAATCAAAGACTGTCTTCACTATGAACGTTGCGGTGTGTTAGCAACACGGTATCTGGACCTATAAAACAAATTTGCTCACTACCTTGTTTTTTTATATTCCGTGATTATTATCCAACCTCATCTAACGGCTGAGCGGGTTAAGGTTATGTTAGGCTAACAAACGAACTATCTACCTATAATAGATGTACTAGGACCAAAACATACTGTATTAGTTATGATTAGGTCTCATCATAGACATACTAATTTAAATACATATACTCTTTGTTGTAATTACAACAAATATAATATGATTATATTCGACATTGAATTGTCTATATGCTGCCTATCTCTTTTTCACTCAGGGAAGTGTAAGTCTAAGTGTCATCCATAAATAAAACAGATAATAGAAATTGTTTCGTATTCTGGTCAACATTTTTAAGATGACGTCATTTAACCCCGCCTTGCGGCCAGTTCCGCCATTTATTGTCCTAGATTTGCTGTTATAAAAAGTCGTTTGATATTTCTTAATTTGATAATTTTGGTAATTTTTAAACAGTTTATAGTGAATTTTCCAATTCATTATAAAGTAGGAAGATAACTAAGTGTTGTGTAAGAGGCTGTGCCTCAAAATATAGTCAAAAATCACGCGAATTATCATTTCATAGGTGAGTGATTTAGTTTTTTGTGTAAATATAATGTAAAAACGTTTATATCTTTTGCGACAGTAAGTAGATAGATGTAATTATTTACCCTAAACCTTTAATTCATATTATTTAATTACTTCTTATCATTCTTTGCGTATCTATAAAATTTTGTTGTTCGTAAATAGTGATGTTATGACAGCCATACACGATCAAGTCTACCGTCAAGTTTGCAGCGCGCTTGAAGCGGCGTCCGGTAAACTTGACGGTGTATGGCTATGGGTGTGCATGACAAGTCTACTTGAAGCAAAAATTGAATTTCGATTCTGCCGACTTGATCAAGCTTTCAACGTCATGTAAACTTAAACGTGTGTATGAGCCGTCAAGTATGCATGACGTTAGTCGGCTTCGGTAAGCGAAGACGCGCGCACGCGGTATATAGTAGAATACACCGAAGTGTTATGCAATGTATAAATATTTTTTTTATTTTGTTAAAAAAAAAACGTTACCTACACACTAGGATTTTCTCTTGTATCGTGGAGGCAATTAACAAACATAAATTGCACGAGGACAAACCTCTACACATATACAAATACAAATATTTGTTCCGTACGGGATTCGAACCCGCGTCCCCAACATTGCAACTCATTGCTAAAAAAATTTATTGTTCAATGTGAGGAAGGTTAATATGCAACATCGAGGGAAATTAATATTATAACAACGTGAATGTCTTTGAAACTCAGATAATTTACCTAATTACCATTTTAACCTACTTTAAAAAAGGAGGAGGTACTCATTTCGACTGTTTCTTTTATGTGTGTAACCTCAGAACTTTTTTCTAGGTGAATCGATTCTGAAGATTCTATTTTATTTGAAAGCTGGTGCTTATAATTTAAACATCACATATAAATTTGATCAAGATCTGACTAGTACTTTTGGAATTATCCGTAATAATGCGTATTCGTATTGAAGTCAGTTGTACAAAAATTTTAATTTCATTAGTTGTCTCTCTTCCTCTCTTTTAAAAAAACGTTACTTCTACACTAGGATTTTCTTCTGTATCGCAGGGACAGTTTCATACATAGAACAGACCCAGAACAATTATTTGTAGGTCATACAAATACTTGTTACGTCCGGAATTCGAACCCGCGGCTCTTAGCGCTGCAACTCATTACTAAGCCACTGCGCCACGGAGCCATCAATTGTCTGTTTCACATTTTTGCTCTTTACTATTGAGATAATATTTTTCGTTGCATTAACCAGTTTTTGCAAAGTAATTGCGAGCAATAAGCCCACGATAGTTAACGCATCATCGTCCGGAACTAGTGACGCCATGGTTTCAACTGATGCGGCATCATGCAAACTTGACGGCGAACTTGAACGTGTGTGGCCTATATGGATGCACTGCAAACTTGACGCCGCTTCAAGCGCGCTGCAAACTTGACGGTAAATTTGATCGTGTATGACATCCATTACATTACTAACAATACATTCCTTCAAGGACATACTTTATTAAGGTTTTCTTGATTTATTCTGTCGTATTAGGCCCGCCACACACATACGGAATTCCGTTTCGAGATTCCGTTTCGGAATTCCGAACGGGTCGGCCACACACATACGGAATCTTGTTTTGCCCGCAAAATTTCGAACGGAAAACTACCGTACGTGTGTGACGGGTCATAGATTTTATATGGACTTGCTGCGTTCGCGATTCCGTATCGGAATATCGAAACGGAATCCCGAAACGGAATTCCCTATGTATGTGGCCGGCCTTATGTGCAAAAGTTTTGCGTTATGCATTGCATTATTTCGGTGTCATGGGCAAAGAGTATAGTAATATATAAGGAAGAAGAGAGCCCTCTTGCGAGTAAAACTGGTGCTCCTTGGAAACAGCGCCACCTGATGATTGTTACGCCAACTAAAATATTTATATGTGTGTGTGTATATACCAATTCACTCACACGAGAGCACTCTGTGAATGTGTGCGTGTGTATATGTACAATGCTCTTTGCCTACCCTCACATTCAATATTCTATATATTTTAAACTTATATTACTATTTCCATTCCAATTTTCTACGAATGTAGAAATTACATTCTACATTCGTAAAAATTTGAAATGGAAATAGTAATAAATGAATATAATAGGTACATATTGGAATTTATAAAAATTTAATAACGCAAAGCTTAAGAGTAAGATTAAAGTTAACAATTAGCTATGCATTCATACATAAGTAGAATTGGAATGGCACACGGTTAATTTGTTAAGTAAATGTGCTACAGAAAAAGTTAGTCTCCGCAATCATCTTACTAAAACGATCTTGTTTAGAAATGAATAAAAGAAAATATTGTAAACACATTAATTATGAAAAATTCGATAAAGAACATACAATAGAGCTTGACAAAGGTGAAGTTATTAATATATTAAACAAACAGATGCAACATGTCCTTTACCGAAAAAAAAATCGTACAACTTGGTAAGTATACCAACCAAAATTTTCTTTGAATCTCAAGATATCGTTAAATACATATTGAAGAATAAGACAAAGCTGAATGATGATAAAATAATATTATATTCAGACCAAACACCGCATCTAGAATTATACTTAAAGGAGCTTCCTCAAGAGTTAAATAATAGAATAAAAAGGGAGAAGAAAATATTTCATTAAAATATTCGAAAAATGTGCCAATAATTGTTAAAAGCATCGCAAAAAATTCAAAACAATAGGAAATTGTAGTAAAAATACAGGAGAAGATAACAAAGTAAACACTTACCAGCTACTTGACGGCGACGAACATATTGTCTCATATAAGAAATCATTAAAAAATATACTATGCTAACATACGCAGCATTGTCACACCAGGAAAGTTTGACGAGTTACAATGCATACTAAAAATTTTCAAAAATACTGCCATCATTATTTTAACCGAAACATGGATAAAATCCGAAGCAGAAGCAAAACGTTTTGTCATCCCTAACTACAGCCACTATTATAATTTCAGAAACACAGGAAGAGGTGGTGGTGTATCAACTTTTGTTCACAATGATTTGAAGCACTGCTACGTCAGCGACACTAATTTGGATGGTAACAATTTCCTTTGGATTCATCTACAAGTAGTAAAAATAGGCGAAACACGAAGTTCGTGCAAAACTGTAACTTTTGAACTTGAATCTTAGAACCCCTACTGTTTCTAATATATATAAACAATTTAAATCAAAATGAATATCAGCGCTCAATGCTAGGTTCTTTAGGAACAATGTGTGTTAATAATATGACAAGCAGTAATACCTCATTTTCTTTACCTACACTATGACAGTACCATAACAAAGCAGATGAATTTAAAAAGTAATTCATATAATGGAAAAAATAATGTTATTGTCTATTATTACGAGCTTCGGGTTCGAGACAATTAAAAACTGCCGACTGAATTACCAAAATTGACACTTTAATTACACAACACTAATTACAATCAAAAATCACACTAATAATAAAACACAGTTCGCCGTTATTTCGCTTCGAAGTATTCTCTTGTATCGCCAATTCAATACTGCCCCGGTCGTGGTCTATACCGGCCTTATATAGGACCTCAGATAGTTTCCAGAACCTTCTACTGTAGCGACATCTAGAATGTTCGAGTACATATCGGTTCCGAAATTTCTGGAAGGATCTCGACTCTCCTAGTTCTGCTACTTGACACTAGAGGGCGCTAGTGTAACTAGTGTTGCCATGTACAAGACATTAATAGTGGCGCGCAACACTTTCTTTTACTTGACACTAGAGGGCGCTAGTGTAACTAGTGTTGCCATGTACAAGACATTAATAGTGGCGCGCAACACTGCCCCCTCCTAAGACATGCTCGTCCCGAGCATTATTGGCCCCATAATAACGCGCCAGTCTGGATTCACATGGACAATCTTAGGAGTACCTCTGGCACCTTTCTGTATCCGGTAGGTTACGTCATTGATCCTTGTCACAATCCGGTACGATCCGTCCCATTTAGCTTGAAGCTTAGGAGATTTCCCTTTGCTGCGAACTGGATTGTGTAACCACACTAGTGAACCTTCATCAAACCCCTTGTTGTTCATTTTGCGGTCATGCCGTGTTTTCATCTTCTCAGACGTGTGCTGGCCCGTCTGTCTGACGTGCTCATAAATGTCATTCATTTTGTTCCGCAAGTCATTTGCATAATCAGTTATACTGCGTGGGGCATCAGGTGGTATTCCGGTGATCAGGTCTGCAGGCAGCCGCAATTCTCTCCCAAAGTTTGCGAAAGCTGGTGTCACTGATGTACTTTCGTGAACAGCGCTTCGATATGACAACAAAAACGGTTGTATGTGCCTGTCCCAGTCTCGTTGCCGTTTTTCCACAACTTTTGCTAGATACCTCTCCAATGTCTGATTAAATCTTTCTACCATTCCATCAGATTGTGGGTGGTAAGAAGTTGTTAGTGTTTTCTGAGTACCCATAACTCGGCAAGTTTCCTGGAATATTTGAGACTCAAAATTCCTTCCTTGATCGCTGTGAATCTCTAAAGGTACTCCAAAACGACAGAAGACTTCATGAACTAGTTTATCTGCAACTGTTGAAGCTTCTTGATTTGGAATGGCGAAGACTTCTGGCCACTTAGTGAAGTAATCCATCACAACTATGAAATACTTGTTACCACTTTCAGTTTCGGGAAACGGCCCCGCAACGTCAATGGCTATCCACTCCCATGGTGCACCAACATTGTACAATTTCAATGCGCCTCTACTACGAATTTGAGGTCCCTTTACAGCCGCACAACTTGTACATTTGCGGCACCAGTCCTCGACATCGTCACGACAGTGGACCCAGTAAAACCGTTCTCGGATCTTCAGGAGAGTTCGTTTAACTCCCAGGTGGCCTCCTGAAGAACTACTATGGTACAGTTGTAGAACATCAGGTACTTTAGCCTTAGGGACAACCATTTGCAAATTACATCTGTCTCCCCGACCATTTTCCCATTTACGGCACAGGACTCCATCATGAATCAGCAAGCTATCCCATTGGGCTCAATAGCTTTTCGTGGTCGAACTCATTGCTGAGACGTCGCTCCACTTGGGCTTAGGAGAACAGGCCTTCATCCATTCCAGAATCGGCTTAATGTCCGAATCTTCCTGCTGTGCATGGTGTAGGCTGTCCTTCCACTCATTGCTGAGCTGGTCTGTCCTGAGTATCCTCACAGATACCACTTCCTTACCCTCTTGCCTAGTACAACGCTTGCAATCTTCAGGACAGAGTCTTCTTGACAATACATCTGCGTTGCCATGAGATTTCCCGCTGCGCTGGGCGGTGCTGTTAGCCGCACTACCTTCTCGAAATCGATCACCTTCCCTTTTTACAGTTCGCTTAGGGCAGCTGGATCGAAGATGGCCCCTTTGCCCACAGTCGTAGCACCTAGGGCGGTAGCCGTTATTGCGGTCCCGAACTGTAACTGCTGCAACCTCCCTGACGCGGTAGGAACGATGATCCTGTCTCACGGCTTCCACCTCCAGTGCATGGGTCAAGGCATCCTTAAGCGTCTCGTGGTGTCCGAGCCTTACAGCAGCTCTGACTTCAAGGTCGCGGACGCCGTCGATGAATGTCTGCACCAGGTTCCCTACAATGAGCGCAGGTACAGACTGGTACGCTTTTCGAACCAGCTTCTCCACCTCAAGGGCCCACTGCTGCAGGTTTTCGTTACTGCGTTGCACGCGATCTTTGAGCTGCGCACGAAAGACGTGTTCCAGGTGAGCATCGCCATATCTCGCCTCCAATGCCTCAAGGAGCTGCTCGTAAGTCACTTCCTTACCGAGAGCTTCCAGAACAGTTAAGGCCTGGTCGCGTAGGCCTAGGGTGAGAGCAGTCATGGCCTGACTTTTATTCCAGCCGTTCGCTTTCATGACAGCCTCGAATTGGATTTTGTAGGCCGACCAGGAAGAAATCCCGTCGAACGGCGGTACTTTGAATCCACGTAGCGACGGTGTAGTAGCTACCACGGGAGCTAGAACTCCATCCCCAATTTTGAGGTCATCCAGCGATTTCTGCATGTCTACCATCACGTTGTCAACCCGATTGTTCACTTGGTCGATTTGGGTTTCAGTTTCCGACAGGCGGTTGTCATGTTGAGTAACCCTATCCTTCTCCTCCTTTATCTCTTTCCCGAAGGTAGCGTGAAGGTCCTTCCTGAGGAGCATCTGCTCTTCCATACCGCGCTGCAGCTGCTCTTCCAACCGACGGGTCTGTTCCTCCTGTCGGCGGGCCTGTTCCTCCTGTCGGCGGGCCTGTTCCTCCTGTCGGCGAGCCTGATCCTGCAGCATCATCATCAGAGCACCTAAGTCAGGTGCTGCAGATGCAGGAGCTGCTGACGGGCCCGCCTCCGTGGTTAGCAGCTGGCCCTCCGATGTTTGCGGCGTTGCATTACCAAATCGTCTCTGGTCCGTCTCCTGTTGGCGTTGACTTCGGGTACGGATACCCTCTGTGTCGTCTTTAGGTAAAATCGGCATATTTGATCCCACTTCTGACACCAATTGTTACGAGCTTCGGGTTCGAGACAATTAAAAACTGCCGACTGAATTACCAAAATTGACACTTTAATTACACAACACTAATTACAATCAAAAATCACACTAATAATAAAACACAGTTCGCCGTTATTTCGCTTCGAAGTATTCTCTTGTATCGCCAATTCAATACTGCCCCGGTCGTGGTCTATACCGGCCTTATATAGGACCTCAGATAGTTTCCAGAACCTTCTACTGTAGCGACATCTAGAATGTTCGAGTACATATCGGTTCCGAAATTTCTGGAAGGATCTCGACTCTCCTAGTTCTGCTACTTGACACTAGAGGGCGCTAGTGTAACTAGTGTTGCCATGTACAAGACATTAATAGTGGCGCGCAACACTTTCTTTTACTTGACACTAGAGGGCGCTAGTGTAACTAGTGTTGCCATGTACAAGACATTAATAGTGGCGCGCAACAGTATAATAATGACATCTTGGGAATATCATTAAATAACTGTATAAACGGGCAACAGTTAAGTAATTACTGCATGTCTGCAGCATAATTCAGTGATATTATGAATAAAATTTCAACTGGTAAATTTAGCCCTTATAGTATATTAATAATTTTTGTTGGGAGAAGACTCAATGTGGACAAGAATCAATTATTAAAATATATTTAATATCTCAATAACATAAATGTGCATAAAGTTATGTTGTTTACATTAGCTTACATAAAAAATTTAAATTTATAGATATATAATTTGACATGTAATAATAATTTATATTTGACATTTAATAGTAAGAATAATAATAATAACATTAGATTGATATTAATAATTTAAAATGTAATAATAATTTAAATTTGACATTTAATTTTAAGTATCAAAGTATAATATAAGACTGATAGCAAATGTGCTATTTAGGTAATATCTAGCAGTCATAGTAACAGTTTAAATTATCCAGAATGTAGCCCACAAATATTTAATTGTATAATTTCTCATAAAAATTGTATAAGTACACCTAGTGCATCAAAATATGCAAGGCATGGTGGGCAAAGTATTAGAGATTGAATTGTTTTTAAACAGTAACAACATACATATTTTTTTGTATATCTGAATTCTGAACATTGGTTAAAATATTATAACTATAATATGTTTAATTTCAGTGAACACCAGGTGGTCAGTTGCTTTAACAGATAATAAAATTTACACAGTGGCTCCTAAATTTAGCTAATAAATTATTAATAAGTAAATAACGTAAGGATATTGTGAGCCTCTCTGTTGAACGAACTGTAGAAATGGCATGTGTTGAGTTCCAGCGCTTCATTGTTGTCAGTGTTTACAGACCCCCATTTATTTATCAAAACAATAATTCTTTGAATGATTGTTTTGATAAAATTATGGAGGAAGTTTTGCTTAAATTTAATAATCAGAATAAATCTCCAAAGAGTAACTAACTCCTTCATGGGGCAATGTATACGCTTTTACAAAACAAGTCCCAGAAAATATCCAGACCTTTTCTATCAAAAAGATAAAATTATTTATTAAGCTAAAATTGTCTAGTAAGGGTTATGAGTGGTAGTCTTTAATACTACTAAAGACTACATGACTGATAATAACCCCTGGGAATGAGGTGATCGCTACCATGCTGTTTCTAAATGTTTTCATAACAATTGTATAAATTATTATATTGTAAATTATGCTGTTTAAAAAAGTCCCGCTGGGTTTCTTGCTGGTTCTTCCCAGGACAGAGGTTTTTTTGCGAACCCGTGGTAAGAGTAAAAAATTATTTTCAATAAGTATAACGTACTGTAATCTATATTGAATAAAACTTATTCTATTCTATTGTATTTTATTCTATTCTATTCAATAAGATAGGCTTAAATGGGGTGTAACCTCGTACGCTGATGACACGTGTCTTTTTCATTATGGTCACTCAATTCAATCTATTGTATCAGAGGCACAAAATTATTTGGATTCACTAAATGAATGGTTACAGAGCAATCTTCTAACGATCAACACAACCAAAACTAGCTATATGATTTTCGCAGCTAAAACACAAAGATTGGTGATTGTAGTCCTTTGATGATTGACGGCATAAAAATTAATAAGACTGATCAAGAAAAGTATCTAGGTACCCGCACGTTCTAAAAATAAAATCTAAGTTGATATCTCTAATGGGTATGATAAAGGGTATTCTGCTCGCTGTCTTCCAGTTCCTGTAAGGTATACGATTTATAATTCCATTGTGAAACCACAAATCGATTATCTAGTAGAAATATGGGGCAAGGCAGCCAAAACTAATCTAGAATATACTACAAACTGCTCAAAATAAATTATTGAAAGTTTTGTTTTATTTTGATTATCTTATACCGACATAAGCTTTACAAACAAATTAAAGTAATGAACATATCGCAAACATACAAGTACCGAAATTGTATATTAGTACGAATTTTTTTTTAATAAAGATATACACACAAACAAATTTTTCAAAGAGAATAGCACTACACAAAATGAAACTTAGGCGAAGCAACGTTATTGAATTATTAACACCACGAACAAATATCGGTAAAAAATGCATAATGTATATAGGTTCACAAATATATAACAAATTACCTAAAAATATTAGAGACTCAAAATCAATGCACACATTTAAAAGCCTACTTAAGTATCATCTGTCGAAAGAGTTAAGTTAAGGAAGCAAAGACGAGACGTGAAGATCTAAATAAATAAATAAATAAATAAATACTCTCATATCTAGTTATTGTAGCATAAATAAATACATATCTAGATTAATTCCATCTTACACACTAAAACTGCCAACTATTTAAGTTATAGCCATAATTTTACAACCAAATGTTGATCACGAATTGTGCAGATTAAGCTTTTAATATGTAATGGCACAAGCCAGAATAGTAAAAAAAAATGGTGGGGGGGGGGGTGCTACTAACTCAAAAACTTTTGACGGCTCCGTGGCGCAGTAGCTTAGCAATCAGTTGTTGCGCTGGGGGCCGCGGGTTTGAATCCTGCACGGAACAAGTATTTGTATGGCCTACAAATAATTGTTCCGGGTCTGGATGTTTGTCCTTGTGCAGTTTATGTTTGTAAACTGCCTCCACGACACAGGAGAAAATCCTAGTGTGGGGGTAACGTTTTTATGTTAAAACTAAAAAAAAAGAGAACTCCATCCTGTTTAACCATCCTGGCTTTAGATAGTAACTTATTAGCCCAGAAGTAAAGCTTATTCTGTATAATATGAAGTCATAGCAACTAGCTTGCTAACTTACAAGCACGAGTTGCTATCCGTGCATTAAGTATCAAAATCGTGTTCAAAATATTATTTAAACGATAAAACTGGAGCAGCAATCATCTGGCGGTTAAATTTACGTGAAATTCCCCTAGCCTCCCTAATCGTTAGAGAAAACATAATTTTGCATATTAAAAATACATAAAGGTGTTACTAAATTTTAAAAGTTGATTGACTTCACATCACTAAAAAAATGGGCGGAGCTTACAGCGTCCGCCATTTATTGTCCTAATTTGACACGATTTTTTTGTAGGCTTGCCATCTCCTCTATTTTCTATGCTCAAAGGTATAACCAATAAAACATATAGACGCTCTGGGCAGCTTCTCTATTTTCTATGCTCAAAGGTTGTAATATAGGTGTTGCCCGGCACCATAGATAAATAAATACGGCACGGTATGGTGCGGTGAGTGACATGAGCTACCAAAGCAACGCTGAAGCTAAACTGTAATGATCAAACAGTTTTGTAATAACTTTAGAAAATTACTGTAGTACTGTTAGATGCTAAGTATGATATTATGATGAGTGCCTTCGTTTATTATTTCTTAGCGTTGTTGTTCTATAGGGCTACAAATTGTAAAGCTGGTAAGATGAACATCATAATACCGTATTTCTAATTTGAAATTTAAGTATTCGTTGAATTGTTCATTGCACTTTAATTTTCAGATTCTGCAAGATATTACTACGATTATGAATGCAATGAGCCTCTTCTGGCTAACGCAAGACTAAGTGCTACTTCTAGTTTAAGGGAAAGAGGACCTGAGAATGCAAAATTATATGGTAAGCTTCGTTGTGGTAATTGTACGTTAAAAGTTATTTATGTATTTAATGTAATAGTACTTATTTTAAAATAGTGCTTTTGTAGGTTTGTCTTTACACATTTTAAGCAATAGCTTGTGCAAGTAGTAATGAGATTTCATTCAATAATTATTTTTAGAATATATGAATAGTAAAAATTCTAATTATTTGCATTCAAACCAAGCAGAGTTAGTAGTTATTGATTTATCATGATGCTGAATTTCTTGTAACTAAACAAGTTCTTACATATTAATCTGAATTGAATATTGCATTGATTATAAAGTTGTATGTACAGGAGAGTATTGGTTATACAGTTATTTTTCAGAGTTACCAAATTTTATATTTAAGTTCTAATATATAAATAATGATATACCATTGTTGCATTTATTGAAAATATGAGTAAATAAGGCTTCTTCTTTTATTTGAAATTATCCCAAATGGAATGTGATTTATGGGCAATAACATTTTTGCCTACCGCTCAACCCTTACGAATGTGTGTGAGCGCAGTAAAATCAATTAAAACAATGCATTACCATGCATTTTGAATTTAAAAGATAAAAAGACCAGAATGTTTGAGATTTTTTAAATTAATTTTTCTTCACCATTTGCCTATGTTACTTATTCTGAACCTTCTCTGTAAATTCGGCCAGTTATTGCAAAAAAGTATCAAAAGATAACCCTGTATATGCATTGAATTAAGCTTCACATTAAGCTTTTCTATGAAATAAATCAAAGACTAACATTTTAGAGATTCATTTTAGAAAATGTTTGGATTACAAAATTAAAACATTTTCATTTCTAAATTAAACTGTATTTGTAGGACAGTTTAACATATAAAATATGCGGTATGACTTTCCATTGACTCCCGTCGATTTGGGGGTTGATACATATTTTTACAGAAAAGTTACACTTTTATAAGCACACACACAAAGTTAAAACATGCGGAAGCGCGTAATTTTTGAGAAAAAAGTTATTGAAAATCAATTTTCTTGCATTGTTTATGTCTAATCCTACAATAAAACTGACGCCATTTTTTATTGTTATTGTCAGTAGGGATGTCAATTCTTTCCGAAAAAGATTTAAATAGATTCGAATTGTAAGCTGATGTATCAATTCCCAAAAAATTGATTTCTAAAATATCTATATTTTTTACATGTTTGCATTTATAATGTAAATATAAATCCATTTTATGAGAAAAAAATCCCCTTCATCATGAAATATAGGGGGACTGATTCAGAAGGATTTCTGTATCTATTTTGAGACTGCTACATCTCCGGCGCTGCGGGAAGAGCAGCCTCTACGCCTTAGCGTAACAAATCGTAGGCATCCCTCGAGCAGGCGGAGGCTGCTCCCCCTACGCGCCTCCGGCTCTTTAAAACCACTCTAGGGGTAGGACAGACTCGTACCAGGTGGAGTCGGGGTCAATCAATTCGGTTCTTTGACATAAGTTGAACCTAACCTATTTTATTTGTTATCTGCCCTAATTGGTACTGTTAAAATAAAACAAATTTCAATAAGAGATCATTTATTATGGTACCTTTCTTGTTTTTCATAAAATGGAATTATATTTACATTATAAATGCATAGATAAAAAATATAGATATTTTAGAAATCGATTTTTTGTGAATCGATACATCAGCTTACGATTTGAATCGATTTAATAATCGACCTTTTTCTGAAAGAATAAACATCCCTTCTGACGACAGTGACATTACAAAATGGCGTCAGTTTTATCGTAGGATTAGACATAAACAATGCAAGAATAATTGATTTTCAATAACTTTTTTCTCAAAAATTACGCATTTCCACATGTTGTAACTTTGTGTGTGTGCTTACAATAGTGTAACTTTTCTGTAAAAATATGTATCAACCCCGAACTCGACGGGAGTCAATGGAAAGCTAAGACAAATATGCTTTTAATCTACCCTTTAAGCATGCCTGTGTTTTTGTGTGATTTTTTATAAATAATTATACATGTTTGCTAAACATAAGTAGTAACAAATAAAATACAAAAATTAAAGCAAAATAAAGACTCTCAAAGAGGATTCCTTCATCTGCAGGTCCATATATGCAATAAAGGTATCTATAATTGGACCACTTCCATATTATTGTGGATACAAAGCAGCCAATTAAACTTCAAGTCAAATTTTGCAATTAACACAGAAAACATGAATATCAGATGGGCATTTAATGTAAGTGCTTGGAAGCCTACTGAACAAGAAATATTAGTTGCATCCAGTTATATACAGCCCGAGGAGAAGCAAAGGATATCAAAGTTCATTTTCCAAGATGATGCAAAGTCTTCACTTGTTGGACGGCTATTGATGAGAAAGTTTGTTCATATCACAACTTCTATTCCTTATGTAAAAATCAGATTGGGTAGGGATAGTCATGGTAAACCATATTTGCTTGGTGCTGAAGAGTTGCCTGTAAATTTCAATATTTCTCATCAAGGTGATTATGCTGTATTAGCTGGTAACATTAAGAAGAATATTGGTATTGATGTAATGAAGATAGAACCACCAGTCAATAAAAATATTCCAGACTTTTTTCGCATTATGAAAAGACAGTTTTCTCAACATGAATGGTCTACAATACTCAGTTTTCCAACTGATTTGCAACAAATTGCTTGTTTTTATCGTATGTGGTGCCTTAAAGAGAGCTATGTGAAAAATATTGGCTTGGGAATAACTGTTCCTCTTGATTCTATTAGTTTTTCGGTAAAAACACCTCTAAAGATTGGTGCTATAGTAACAGATACAAAATTATATGAAAAAAATGTTCTAAAACAGGATTGGGTTTTTGAAGAAACTTTGCTAGATGCCAAACATGCAGTGGCAGTTTCCTTACAAGTTGACAAGTATGCAGAGTACAGTCCTGTGCCTTATACTTTTTTAACATTTCAAGATTTAGTCAATGAAGCAGAGAAGTTGTGTGAGGGTGATTCCTTATTTACTCAGGAATTTCTGGTGAAAAAACAAAAAGAATTTAAAATTACAGATTACTGATTAAAATACACTTGGAGAATTGTAAAAGTTGAATAACACTACTTTGTTTTGTTTGTTTTAAAGTTTTTTTTTGGTGTATTAAATGGTTATGAGGGCCTTTCTGATTCTTTTGTTTTTTTAGGTAGCATTTGTTTTTTTTTCTTAAAACAACATAGGCATGCTTAAAATTTTTGTATTTTTGTTCAATATATGAGAAATTGTCAATATTGTTTTTTATTTTAAGTACTTCAAAGTATCAAAAGATAAGTCAGTATATGAAATATTGTTTCACATGACAAGGTCTGAATGCGTGGACAGCTTCCGAAAATGATTTCGACCAGCAACTCATCATTGACTTAGGGGTTGTAAAGAATATTACGAGAATAGCAACACAGGGTCGTGCACATTCACAAGAGTTTGTCCAGGAGTACCATATAAGCTATGGCTCCAATGGACTTGATTATGCACGGTATAAGGCTGCTGGAGGCGAGGTTAAGGTAAATCGCCCACAGAACAACTAAAGGACATGGTTTCTAACAAAAATAACATTAAATGAAACAGTAAATTTTTAGTAGATTAGCACTGACACCAGATTTTTTGGTTTGCATGGAGTGGTATTTTGCTTTAGTAGTTACATATATATTTGGGTTTGGTTGTGGTCTTATATTTAGTAATATGTTAATAAAATCATTAAAGTATAACAAAAAGATAACACATTTTAAGTTAACCATTTAGAATTTTATATCAATGCTGCTAATCTAACATTAATTATATTTTCTAATACTTTGCAGTATGTATATATGTTTTATGATTTGTATTATGATATTTAAAAATTAATACAAAAAAAGTTTCATGTCATAATTTTTTCCACAAATCTTCATTGAGAATTTTTCACACAGTTCACTATTTTCCATAGTTGGCAATGTGATTCCTTTGTTGGAAAAAAAATTGCCACACTTATCTTCAGTAACAATGCTTGGAGTATAGTACTTAACTAACCTTAGTATTAAAATGGTGAAGGCTCGGCAGCATGGACGGCGAAGGAAAGCTCTTACTATCAGCACCTAACAATTAACCTGCTAGCGCGCAAAGAGTTGCGTAGTATCGCCACGAGAGGGCGGTATGCTACCGACGAGTATGTGTCAGAATACATGCTCCAATATTCTGATGATGGGGAAAGTTGGAGGACAATATCCTCCTCAGACGGTTACACCCAGGTAAATAAATTTTTGCCAATTGTTTTGATTACATTATTGTTATTGCTGCACATTAAAGTGTGTTTCTGTTTTGGTTCGAAGGACCAAATTGTTAAAGCTTCAATGTAGTAATGAAAAAAAAAAACATTTCGCATGAGAGATGGTAAGAAACTGTATAATGTCTTTACACTCAGGTATCGTAACTTACAGTTATAGCCTATAAAATGTCTACTGGTGAACATAGGTCTTCTTTGCCCCAAGAAACAGACGCGACGATAGTAGAGTTTACATCCTAAGGGAAAAACAGCACTAATACGCAACAGTGTCCGCTGTATGGGGCCGGCTGTTTACAACAAATTACCTAAGTGTTGGTGGGATCTCAACACATTATTTAAGACAAGGCTACGAAACTTTTTAGCGGACAAGGTGTACTATAATATTAATGAATTTTGAATGGACAAAATGTTGTGTTAAAATTTGTATATTTGTCACATGAATATTTATTTATAAATTGTATTATTATTAATGTAATTAATTTGACGATGGCTTATAATAATTAATCCGATTGACTAGACTTACATATAATTTGAAGACTTTTTTATTTTTATTAATTAAATGTTACCTATATTGTGTTGTGAATGACATATCTACGTAAATTGATAAAAAATATATATTTTTGCATGCCTTCTGGTAAAATATGGTGGAATCTATATTATATACTTGTCACCACAGTCTGTATCACCCATATTTGCAAAATAATGAAATTCATTCATTAATTCTCCATAGATTAGCTTATAAGGGAGATAATGATTTTATATTTACGCGAATACTACACATTGAATGAAACTATTTTTACGGATTTTATCGCGTTTAATTATTCTTATTTTTAATTCCCGAGGTTTCGGGTGCTTTAGTTTTATTATAAGGTAGATATTTGCCTTAGTTGTCAAGTTTGGCAGGCGGGTTACCAATCGCAGTTTTTTATTTTTTAGTTGTAATTAGGAAGATGTTGCTGTTCAGCCTGGTTTCCCTCTGTCGCTACTTACGACATGCACGGAATGAAATGGGGTAGTAGATATTTTTAAATCGTCACTATACGATTAAGACCCGGTATAGGAAGAAATGTCAGGAAGAATTTGTGGCCTCTGTCGCAGATTGTGTACTAAGTAACCATCTCCTTTATGTAGGTTGGAAAATATACAGACACAGACGACGCCGTACTAAATACCTAGCGTGACGATCATAGATAATTCAGACTAATAGGCGATAGGATGATCTTACAGGGATTTGAAAATATGGTGTAAATGTTATTAATCTAGCAGTAGAAATGATCTCATCTATAATAGATTTAGTGGGATGAACATCATAGACCCGTTTCGCAAGCCATCTCGATGCGCCTGCGAACGATACCTTACCTGCTGCTAACAATCGTTTTAGGATTCATTATATCTTTTAAAATAATAACATCTTTTTCGGATCGAACTTTTGTACCGGTTTGGATTATGGCTTTTTCGCCACCTGGCAAGCCAACTCAAATACATATTTGATTGATTGGGCCAGGCTCGTGTCGGCCAGTTTACGTTTAAGCGCGTATTTTGCGTTTGGGCAGGAATTAAATATTATTCGAGCCACCCGAGCTCTTCGAGGAATCTAAGTAATTCTTTACATTAACAATAATCTCGAGGTGTGACCTCGGTGGTCCGAGGTATTTACAATTATGATATATTAGGTCCTTGTATATGAAATTGGAGTTTTGTACGGAAGGAATATAAAGTTATTTTTTTTTTGTAAAATATATTTAATTAATCAAAGTATGCACCGTTGTTATCTATGCACTTTTGCCATCTCATAGGTAGTTCATTGATCCCTTTACTAAAAAAAAAAAACCATGGGGGCGAGAATCATTAACTCCTTGAAGGCGGTTTGGACTGCCGCATCGGAATTGAAGTTTTTTCCTTGTAAGAAGTTGTTGCAAGGCTGTTGGAGCAAGGTCCGGGGAGTACGGTGGATGTCGCAGACATTCCAATTGTAGCTCATCTAACTTAGTGGTTGTTTGTTGTGCAGTGTGTGGTCTTGCGTTGTCGTGAAGCAGCAGTGACCTAGAGCGATTGACCAATCTCGGTTGTTTAGCAGCTAGTTCTTCCTTCATGGTTTGCAGTTGCTGACAATAGATATCTGCCGTAATCGTTTGACCAGATTTTAGAAAGCTGTAGTGTACGACACCGGCGCTAGTCCACCAAACACTCATAAGTAACTTTTTCTGAGTCAATTTTCGTTTAGGGCAGGATTTGACTGGGTCTCCAGGGTTCAGCCATTGCGACGAGCCCTTCCGATTATCGTACAGTATGCACTTTTCATCACAAGTAATGATTCGATTTAAAATCCCGTCAGTATTGTGTCGGTTCAGCAAAGTAACACATCAGTCAACGCGTGTTCGCAAGTTCGATTCACTCAATTCATGAGGTACCCATCGTTCAAGTTTTTTTACTTTCCCGATTTGCTTCAAGTGGATTAATACAGTTTTATCACTTACCACGAAGCCTGCAGCTATCTCTGAAGTGCTTTGTGATGGATCCGCTTTCACAATAGCATTTAATTCTTCATTTTCCACTTTGGTCTCCGGCCGTCCACAGGGTTGGTTCTGAAGGTCGAAATTTCCAGAACTAAAACGTTGAAACCAAAAACGTACCGTGCTTTCTTTTGCGACACCAGCGCCGTACACATCATTAATCCTTCGAGCTGTTTCTGCAGCACTGGTGTCACGGTAGAACTCGTACTTGTAAATATATCGATATTTCATGTTTTCCATTGTGCTGTAATAAGCGACGCCAAAGAAAAAATAATGGGGAAAAACAAATGAATGACTGTTTTCAAAACTCAAATGTACCAGCTAAATGAATTTATAAATTTGAATTTGGAATTCTTTAACCAAAGAGGAGATATTTCAGATCAATGTGGTCTGTACGACAAAACGCTAATCTCATATATAAAGACCTAATATGTATATTAGAACAACGAGGCAATGCCCGAGGTATGCCCCGTGCAAGTTCTGCAGAGAGCTGTCCGTAACACCTAAAGCAAAGAGAAACCTGTTAAATAAACCGTGTCTTGTTATGACACTGGTGACCAGTAAATTTTATTTTTATTTAATGATCGCGCAATTGTAGTACATGACTACGCGCATTAGAACAACCCGAGTTCGGAATTGTTAATTGCAATTTTAATTTCCAAGTTAGCATGTGCTCAAGCATTTGTGTGATAACTTTATTATTATATTCTTTTTAACATGCGGAATAACCACTCACGGATACTTCCATGTTGCGTCTGGAACCTGGCTGAAACTCCACAGTTTTCCTGTCTTCGTCCTTTGTCGAGGCTACATGAATTCATTGCGCACTACCGTGGTGCCTACGGCGGTAGCTCGGGTGGCTCGGTAGAAAGTGGAGATGAAATTCTCCACTCCTTCACGTCTTCCTTATATGATGACAGATCACGCTCGTGTCCACCAAATAGGCCTCAATTATGAGATACTCGTATTGGGTCTCCCTGATTGGGATTGAGATCACATAAATAATTCAAAGTACCTTGTGCACAGAACTCTTCAGAGATGCTGTCAAAGTAAAATACAAAATCAAAATACTTAAGCTCTTATAAACATAAAATTTGCACCGGTACTCAAAAAAGCAAGACCTCAAAGAAAAATCGGCAGAGTATCTTGCTAATTATAGTGTTTTATTTTTAAGGCAAGGGTGAATAGACTTTTGTTTAGCTAATTACGTTTTACTATCTTCGGCTGCCATATATAAAATCCTAGTCAAGATAATAACGTTAGTTGGATAAAATATGCAGTAACAATTTTCTATAGATATTGTATTCACCGACGGTAACCACAAAGGAATGATGTGATTGATTGTTACAAACTAAGCAAATAAAACAATTTAAACAATACTTTGCGGTCTACAGATGTTCGAAGGCAACCAAGATGGTAATACGGTGAAAAAGAACGAGTTTGAAGTGCCTATTATAGCCCAGTACATAAGGATAAACCCCATGCGATGGCGTGACAAGATATCGATGCGTGTGGAGCTCTATGGTTGCGACTATGGTGAGTTATTATTTTCTGTATATTTTTTTTTACTTCATTCAAATAAATCAATTTCTGAAGTAAGATGCAAATAATGTTTTGGATAATTTTGAAGATATTTTTTATCATAGAATATCACAAATAATCAAATCATTGTATTATATAATTTTTTATAGCTTGTAGATAGGAAATTTTGTGTTGCTGAGTCCTTATTTTACTTTTAAAGTTAAGCAATTCTGCCTTGAAAGATTTTTAAGAAGTTGCTAATCTCATCTGGGAATTAAATCAAGCAAACTGGAAATAAACAGCATGTACTTTATGATATCAATTCAGAGAGAGGGGACGGAATTACCTTCCAAGTAACATAGTATCTTGAATAAAAGGAACCCTTATACAATTTAACAATTAAATAAAAAAAACGAACATGTAACTGAGATTAAAATTCAATATCAATTAAAGATGTTATTAGATTTTTGGCAATGTATCTACAATATTTTGGATTAATTTATATTTGACAAATCAATACAAGATCAATGTTATTGTATGCAATTTCTCAGTTTTGATTAATTCACTGCCTGTAGATTGGTTTTAATTCAGTAATTTTCAGGGTTGGCTGATTTAAATCAGACTGATTTAAATCATGATTTAAATCACGATTTAAATCGCCTGATTTTGATTAAAAAAATCATTGATTTAAATCAACATGTATAAATTAATGTAATAGGCAGAAAATTAAATAAAACTGGCTTAAAATAAGGTAAAATCTTTTGTTGTTTTATGTTATTCTTATTGTTCTACTACAATAGTCTCATAAACTTTGGAAAATCAACAAAGACGTAGCGATGAGATCTGTCAATTTTAAAATCAATTTTTTATTTTTTAGAAATTCACTCTTAATATGTATATGAACTGTAATTAATACAGTATGTATTAATTATTTTACTCTTAATCAGTCTCATACATATCTATACAAATAAATAAAATTGAAGTGTCTGTTTGTAATGTCAAAATTACGGCTTTTTACTAAATGCATATGAAAGTATATACGATACGTATAACAAAAATATATTTTTAAAATTTTTGTCTGTCTGTCTGTTTGTTCCGGCTAATCTTTGAAACGGCTGGACCGATTTTGACGGGACTTTCACTGGCAGATAGCTGATGTCATAAGGAGTAACCTAGGCTACTTTAATTTTAGAAAAAGAATTAGGGTTCCGTGCAAAAAAACTAAAACCCCAAATAACACGCAGGCGAAGTCGCGAGGAACAGCTAGTGTATTCATAAACTTTTAATCCTACTATGTTAAAAAGTGTTACCAACTCGTGTATTTCCAAATATACAAAAAAAAATCAAAAAATTCAAAAAAAATCAAAAAAATCATGATTTTTTTTAAAAAATCAGCATGATTTGATTAAAATTAAAAAAATCATGATTTTTTCCATCCCTGGTAATTTTTAACTCTTTCTTACTATCATACTGTCATTCTTCTTTAATAAATATTCTACGTATCTGACAATAGAACTGGAGATGGATAGATAGATGGAATAGGACATAATGCTTTGGGAATATTTTGTGATCTTTCTAAGGCTTACAACTGTGTTCACCATGAGATATTTATTAGTTAGGTACATAACTTGGTCTCAAACACTTAGCGCTAAAACTTACTACATCATATTTATATAATAGAACATAAACAGTTGTTATTAATGGGAGTACTTCTTCCGCGTCGGTTGCATGTGATTAACACCCATAAGGATGTTCCTCAGGGCTCAGTTCTTGGCCCTTCCTGTTCTTTTTACGTCCTGTTTTATTTAAAGTATTGATGTACATTCTGTTAATATTAGTTCTGTGAACAAGCACTAGCTAGTTATACCAGTTGGCCTTCTTTTTTCAGTTCCTTTATAGAGCAATGTATAAACTTTAACAACAAAGTCCCACAAACAATTTAATCAGATTTGATAATGGATGTTGGTAAATATTATTTAATATCAACGTACATAAACTATTTATTTATTGTTAACCCAGTTGCCGACACGCTATACTTCAACGGTTCGTCATTAGTCAAAATGGATCTTCTCCGCGATCCGATTTCGGCGTCCCGTGAGACGATACGTTTCCGCTTCAAGACCAGCGCGGCGTCTGGAGCGTTGCTGTACTCACGCGGCACGCAGGGCGATTACGTGGCCTTGCAGCTGCGAGACAATCGGCTTGTGTACAACGTAGACTTGGGTGAGTTGTGGTACATTCCTCTTCCCCTTCAGGATGTCCGTTACATTATCCCTTCCTAAAGTAAGAAAAGTAAAGTGACAGCTTTATATTCAGCCGATTTATATCCATCAAAGTTGGATTTACCTAGTCGGACAATTCGCCCTAGATAAACATATTCGTCAACAACTTCGAGCATAGCGTTCCCAACAACTGCCTTTATTAATTAGTTGTTTTTATTTACCTATTGTAAATTTGTATATATTTAATAATTCTTCGTTTTCATTTATCAGGTTCAGGCACGGCAACCTCTATGTCTGTTGGTAGTTTGCTAGACGACAACATTTGGCACGACGTGGTCATATCGCGCCATCGCAGGGACATGATCTTCTCCGTGGACCGCGTCGTGGTGACTGGCAGGATCAAAGGGGAATTCTCTAGGCTCAATCTGAATAGAGCTGTAAGTTTACATTTACATTTTAATGTGTTTTAAAATTTATTTAATACCAGTGACCAGTGACCCGCCCCAGCTACGTTTGGAAAGGATCTACTTACTTAGTTTTTTTTTTAATTTATATGTATAGATATACTCTCATAGTAATGTCAATTGCTACGTTATCAATACGTTACTAAAACAGCACTTAAAATTAAATAAAATTAAATTAAAACCCTACAGAAGAGAGGTCACTGATAAAAGACGCAAAGATATAGTAATTTAAACTAACATCAAAATAAGGTTGTCATTCATGCATAGATTTTTACATTCCTTGGCCCTTTTCTGTGTAATGAAGTAAATGTCATCATCATTATCATTAGAGACCTTCACAAGTGCACTGCTGGACAAATGCCTCCCCCGAGGAATGCCACAAAGCTCAGTCCTGAGCCACCTGCATCCATCGACTTCCTGCATCTCTTACCAGGTCGTCACTCCATTTAGTGAGGGGCATGAATCATTCAGTACCATGACAAATGCCAGATTGTAAAAATGTAATTTGAACATGGTTAAAAAAAATTATCATACGA
This sequence comes from Parnassius mnemosyne, assembly GCA_963668995.1. Classification (NCBI taxonomy): domain Eukaryota; kingdom Metazoa; phylum Arthropoda; class Insecta; order Lepidoptera; family Papilionidae; genus Parnassius; species Parnassius mnemosyne. Next base: position 8,565,343 of record CAVLGL010000104.1, on the reverse strand, counting down.
TGATTCGAAAAAGTTACTGATTGTTTAAAGTTGATTTATGACAATATATTTTACCTAAATTAACCCTAATTAATTAGTTGGTATGTTATACATTTTATATAAGAAACAGAAAATATTTGTTAGTGTATATATTTAACATATACACCTGAAATACAGTTTTATCCTAGTTCAGGTACCTGTTATTCTAGACTATTTTAGATAAGGCATTGTTTTTAATTGTACAGTTTATCGAAGTAAAAATTAAATTAATTTAAATGAAATTTAATATGATCAAAATCATTTCATCTGTTATATTTTCCTAATATCTGTTATTGGGTATGAAACAGTTATTGTTTCTATCTCAATGCTCAATTACAACAACAGTTTTCTTTTGTTCTTCAAGCTGTACATCGGTGGCGTTCCAAACTTCCAAGAGGGCCTAGTTGTGAACCAGAACTTTACCGGCTGCATCGAAAATCTGTATCTGAATGCGACCAATGTCATCCAGGACCTAAAGCAGGGTTATGAGTCTGGAGAGTCATTTAAGTTCCAGAAGGTCAAAACTCTCTATGCTTGTCCAGTAAGTACTGATAGTAATAAACTACCAAGGTTTTAATAACATTTAATGTACTATCAGGTCTGTCAGATGTTGTTTTATCCTTACCGGTTGCTGGTGCAATTAGTTTCAAAATGAATTCACTCAGGACTTTTTACAGTGTTAATATACAATTTATTACTAACTCGACCACAACACCACCTATTGGGTAAAAATTTTGTGATTTACTTTTTTACCATTAAACCGATATCATTTTGGTCTAGAAAAATAGAATTTGTTACTAACATGACAATAGCGGCACCTATCGGACCTTAGCACATACATATGAACCTTTGTCTTGACAAAGCAAGACCTTCAAGAAAAGAGCTTACTCCTTTTTTAAAGGTCGGCAACGCACTTGTAACTCCCTTGGTGTTGCAGTTGTTCATGGGCGGCGGTAGTCACTTATCATCAGGTGAGCCGTCTCCTATAAAAAAAGCAAAAAAATTCTGTGATAGTTCAATTCACGAAGACGAGCGGACTTTACTTGTGGTTAAACGTGTGCATGCACATTGCCACAGTGTGCGTGTCTGACGAAGCGATCAGTTGCGAACATGCTGTCGCTAATCATACCCACTTTTGGTCTCACGCACACTTTGACACGTATACAGACGTGTACGTGTTTACCACAACTAAACTCGCTTGACTTCGTGAGTTGCAAGCACTAGAATAAGACTTCAATCGGTTCGGACAATTCAATTCGGACATAATCTCTCGACCAACATTACCGTTACAACCTATGAAAAGTCCATTTCTGAACATATGTCTCACTCAAGGATTGCCTCAGGGTGAACATTTCCCAAAGTCGCCACGCTTGGCATGCGGTTTGGCAACACCAGTATTATTTTTATTTTGTAGTTGTTATTAGGAAGAATGCTGTCTATCTACAGGTTTGTTTTCCGCTGTTACCTCTTACAAACACCCACAGGATGATATGAGGTAGTGTGTATATTCTTACACTGCCACTACACGGTGACAACATAACGCAACAATATTATAAAGAATATATTAAATTGCTATTACTCTTGGGTTAGAATCCAGAGTTTGTATGTAATATATATGTCGGTTTGTTCCGTGCAGGAGCCAGCAGTGGTGCCAATTACGTTTCTAAAAGCGGGCTCGTACGCGAAGCTGCGGGGCTATTCTGGAGGCAATACACTCAACGTCTCCTTAGAGTTCCGTACATACGAGAATCATGCCATGCTTATATACCACAAGTTTAAGTCCGAGGGATATGTCAAGGTAAGGAACTCATATTGTAACTTTGCTTATGTCTTATATCATTTAAAGAATTCAAATTCTCAGTAGCAATCTAGAGTCAGGAAGATAGTGGCGTTTCGGCTTCGTGTCTCGTAAAGCAAGTAAAATCGTCGGCCTGTTTTACACAGGGTCAGTAACAGCCGCCAGTACTGATGCCGAGGACTGACTCGCACTGTTTAAATGCAGTCAGTATTAGTGGTAACTTCTTGAGGGTGTACGCACGTTATTGAAGTCAGTGGGCAGAATGAATTCACTGAAATGGCAGAATTTATAATAATTGAAATATTTATTGAGAAAGTGTTCCTACCTGCTATTGAAAGAGTTGACGGAAATGTTAGAAGAAGAGATATTTAAAAATAAACTGTGTAAGAAAATGGATGGACGACAGGAAAGATGTTGTTACGCTAAGACAGTACGATTTACCATCTAGGGCTGCATCACCACTTACCACCAGGTGGGATTGTGGTCAAGCCATGAAGCAAATACAAAGAGGAGACGTTGTAATTAAATTTCACTATGTAACAACGCGTGACAATTTGCGGAGTGAGGGGATGCAAAGCCCCGCCCACTACACTATCTACATCTACCGATAAATAGTAAAACTACTCGAATCTTTCCATATCGATGTTGCAATGTAGCTTAGCTACCTTGACGGTAGATGGCGGCATGTCTACAAAATGTTATGAACTTTAAAAATAACACTTTGGCGATTAAAATTTCTTTATGTCTGAATGCAAAGAAATTTCAGCACCTTCGTATGATTATTTTATCATTACTGAGCTCTACGTACCTTTATATTTTTAGTTCACAGGATACAAAGTGTCGCCATCTAGTGTGGAATATATTTAATTATATTTGAAAGCCGACGCAAAGAGATTTTTCTAGAACTATTTTAATAAATCAGGTGTAAAATTAGTTACAAATGAAATGTGATGCCATCCATAGCATCGGAGTGTCTATCTCATGAAGCAAATACATTCAGATTTACATGAGATACAGAAATTTTAATCGCCAAAATAATATTTCCATAGTTTTCATAATAATCTTGGGAACATGCCGCCATCTATCGTCAAGTAAACCTCATAAAAATAACAAAAAGACAGGGCCGCAATTAGAATTCAATTATTTTACCCAGTAACCCAACATTCAATATTAAAATGAAGGAAATTGTACTTGGCTGATTTTTACGAAATGTTAAGTTATATTTAAGTGACATTCTATATGCAGAGAATCACTTAAATACAATTTAAATATGTTTATCATTTCGTGAAAGTCAACCAAGAAATATTTATTTTATCCATAAAATAAAGTCTCTTTGAAACTAAATATTATATGTTCAATATTAAGTAGGATATTTAATTTGGAACTAAATATCCTACTTATCTCACTAATATTACAAAGGCGAAATTTTGTGTGCTCTTTCTGTCTCCTTGAGCTTATTCCACACTAAGTATGTGTAATTTTTTCACGCAGAAACGGCTGGATTATTATTTATGTGTGGGTTATACTACTTAATATCTCTGAGGGAGAACAAATAATAGACAAATTATTATAATTAATATAATTTTATTTACAAATCAATTAAAATATAAATATTTTATTCCAAATTAGGCATCCAAATGCACTTATTCGGTAGTGGAATTTTAAAAGACTGTAGTTCGTCTTGAGATTGCTTAACAAGTCTTGAATATCGCTGAGAATGTATTTTTAAGACACATCTTGAGGATAAATTAGGGATTTCAGACTTGTTTCTTCACTGCTGGATGTATGAGGAAGCTAAAGTTCACTCAGCGAGCTATGGAGAGGGCTATGTTGGAGTTTCTCTGCATGATAGGCCAATCTAAGAACATTAAATTGTATTTAAGGGATTCTTTGCATATAGAATGGCACTTAAATATAACTTAAACATTTCGTAAAAATCAGCCTAAGTACAATTTCCTGCATTTAATATTAAAAGTTGGATTACTGGGAAAAATAATTGAATTCTAATTAGGGCCCTGTCTTTTTGTCATTTTTATGAGGTTTACTTGACGAGAATATGGCCTGTTCTCAAAATGATTATAAACTATAAAAATGATATTTTGCGATTAAAATTTCTTTATGTCAGAATGCAAAACAAATTTCAGCACCTTCGTATGATTATTTTACCAATACTGAGCTCTACCTTTACATTTTTAGTTCACATGACACAAAGTGTCGCCATCTAGTGTCGAATATATTTGATTATATTTGAAAGCCGATGCAAAGAGATTTTTCTAGAACTATTTTAATAAATTAGGTGTAAAAATATATACAAATGAAATGTGATGTCATCCATAACATCATAGCGTCTATCTGAGTAGTTTTTACACAATAAAACACAACACTTCATCCTTTTCTTCTTAATACTATGAAAATACACCGATTTGCGATTTTTTCAACACATAAGCGCACAGGACGAATGCTGACAGTATACTAACTAAAGCCACGCCCACTATGATGACGTCAGGACCTACTTAGAATCACAGTGCACAGTTGCTTATGCCGTCTCCCCTTTGTATTAGCTTCATGGGTCAAGCACTGACTTATAATAAGCAAAAAAAAAAGAAACTGGAGATTCTGCTTTATTGCAGACGTGACGTCACCCTATAATGCAGCGCCAGTGACTAATCAAGTACTGATCGTTTAGACAAGGTCAATACCGCTGGCGCGGGTGGCGGGGGGAATGGACTGACTTCAAAATATTCAAGCAGGAATATTGAATTCAGCACTGGCGCGGCAGCGCTGTACCACAGTATAAATATGAACAGTATGGAAACTAAGCCTAGTTGAGGACATAATTACCTACGCTCCATTGAAGCAATAGGGTTGCAACTTTTAATGTTTTAGATATTGCTTTTTTATATGTTTGTTCTGTAGTGATCAATCAATCGAATTTAAATAACTAGTTTACAAATACAATTTAAATCAGGGATGGAAAAAATCATGATTTTTTTAATTTTAATCAAATCATGCTGATTTTTTTTAAAAAATCATGATTTTTTTGATTTTTTTTGAATTTTTTGATTTTTTTGTATATTTGGAAATACACGAGTTGGTAACACTTTTTAACATAGTAGGATTAAAAGTTTATGAATACACTAGCTGTTCCTCGCGACTTCGCCTGCGTGTATTATTTGGGGTTTTAGTTTTTTTGCACGGAACCCTAATCCTTTTTCTAAAATAAAAGGAGCCTAGGTTACTCCTTCCGACATCAGCTATCTGCCAATGAAAGTCCCGTCAAAATTGGTCCAGCCGTTTCAAAGATTAGCCGGAACAAACAGACAGACAGACAGACAAAAATTTAAAAAAATGTATTTTTGTTATACCTACGTATCGTATATACTTTCATATGCATTTAGTAAAATGCCGTAATTTTGACATTACAAATAGACACTTCAATTTTATTTATTTGTATAGATATGTATGAAACTGATTAAAAGTAAAATAATACATACTGTATTAATTACAGTTCATATACATATTAAGAGTGAATTTCTAAAAAATAAAAATTTGATTTTAAAACTGACAGATCTCATCGCTACGTCTTTGTTGATTTTCCAAAGTTTATGAGACTATTGTCGTAGAATAATAAGAATAACATAAAACAATAAAAGATTTTACCTTATTTTAAGCCAGTTTTATTTCATTTTCTGCCTATTAAATTAATTTATACATGTTGATTTAAATCAATGATTTTTTTAATCAAAATCAGGCGATTTAAATCGTGATTTAAATCATGATTTAAATCAGTCTGATTTAAATCAGCCAACCCTGATTTAAATAGGTAATCTCATGGCGTCGGGTAATCTCAGCAAAAACGATAGTTCAAACACGGAAAACAATTTAATATTAACACACAACAACTTGTAGAACTATAGATCTTTAACTTTGTCTTTATGGCGTAACCTTTTACAAGTTTCGGCGAGAGCGTACGCGAGTCGCGGTTGGAAGAAAACGTACCTTTATTTTTTATTATTACAAATTATTTACAGAAAAATATTTTCGTCTGCTACGACAAGTTCGAAATTCTTTATTATTAAATTTAATTGTGTAAAAAATTATCATTCTAATGAACAGGTTTTTTTTAATAAACCGTTGAGAAACAAGGACAGGGTACTATGAAACCGATTTTGTTTATTTTTTGTAAATTAGATCAGCTACTTTGCAGTTTATGTGGTTTTTTTAAAGCAACAACGAAAAATCGGTTTCAACACCCTCAAAAACCATGAAAATGACACCCATGACGAAAAAATTAATACCTATTGCAGCCGTCATCTTGGATTTACATTTCAACAGCACTATCGGCTTCCACATACTCAAAAACTATGAAAATGACACCCATGACGAAAAAATTGATATCTATTGCAGCCGCGATCTTGAATTTACATTTCCACAGCACTATCGGCTTCAACACCCTCGAAAACCATGAAAATGACATCCATGTTTTTATTAGTGATCGATGCACCCATGAGGAAAAAATTGATACCTATTGCAGCCGCCATCTTGGATTTATATTTCGACGGCACTATCGGCTTCAACACCCTCGAAAACCATGAAAATGACACCCATGTTTTTTATTAGTGATCGATGCACCCATGACGAAAATTGATACTTATTGCAGCCGACATGTTGGATTTACATTTTGCCAGCACTCAACTTTAACGGGGCTTCAACACCCTCGAAAATCATGAAAATGGCACCCATGACGAAAAAAATGATACCTATTGCAGCCGCCATCTTGGATTTACATTTCGACAGCACTATCGGCTTCATCACCCTCGAAACCCATGAAAATGGCACCCATGACGAAAAATATGATACCTATGGCAGCCGCCATCTTGCATTTACATTTCGACAGCACTATCGGCTTCATCACCCTCGAAACCCATGAAAATGGCACCCATGACGAAAAAAATGATACCTATTGCAGCATGGACAAGTTGTGCTTGACGTATGTGTGAGGTGTGTGTATAGCGCGTGTGATGCGCAGGTGTACCTGGAGGAGGGGCGGGTGCGCGTGGACCTGTACGCGGGTGGGGGGCGGGGGGCGGCTGGACAAGTTATGCTTGACGTATGTGTGAGGCGTGTGTATAGCGCGTGTGATGCGCAGGTGTACCTGGAGGAGGGGCGGGTGCGCGTGGACCTGTACGCGGGTGGGGGACGGGGGGCGGCTGGACAAGTTGTGCTTGACGTATGTGTGAGGTGTGTGTATAGCGCGTGTGATGCGCAGGTGTACCTGGAGGAGGGGCGGGTGCGCGTGGACCTGTACGCGGGTGGGGGGCGGGGGGCGGCTGGACAAGTTGTGCTTGACGTATGTGTGAGGCGTGTGTATAGCGCGTGTGATGCGCAGGTGTACCTGGAGGAGGGGCGGGTGCGCGTGGACCTGTACGCGGGTGGGGGACGGGGGGCGGCTGGACAAGTTGTGCTTGACGTATGTGTGAGGTGTGTGTATAGCGCGTGTGATGCGCAGGTGTACCTGGAGGAGGGGCGGGTGCGCGTGGACCTGTACGCGGGTGGGGGGCGGGGGGCGGCTGGACAAGTTGTGCTTGACGTATGTGTGAGGTGTGTGTATAGCGCGTGTGATGCGCAGGTGTACCTGGAGGAGGGGCGGGTGCGCGTGGACCTGTACGCGGGTGGGGGGCGGGGGGCGGCTGGACAAGTTGTGCTTGACGTATGTGTGAGGCGTGTGTATAGCGCGTGTGATGCGCAGGTGTACCTGGAGGAGGGGCGGGTGCGCGTGGACCTGTACGCGGGTGGGGGACGGGGGGCGGCTGGACAAGTTGTGCTTGACGTATGTGTGAGGTGTGTGTATAGCGCGTGTGATGCGCAGGTGTACCTGGAGGAGGGGCGGGTGCGCGTGGACCTGTACGCGGGTGGGGGGCGGGGGGCGGCTGGACAAGTTGTGCTTGACGTATGTGTGAGGTGTGTGTATAGCGCGTGTGATGCGCAGGTGTACCTGGAGGAGGGGCGGGTGCGCGTGGACCTGTACGCGGGTGGGGGACGGGGGGCGGCTGGACAAGTTGTGCTTGACGTATGTGTGAGGTGTGTGTATAGCGCGTGTGATGCGCAGGTGTACCTGGAGGAGGGGTGGGTGCGCGTGGACCTGTACGCGGGTGGGGGGCGGGGGGCGGCTGGACAAGTTGTGCTTGACGTATGTGTGAGGTGTGTGTATAGCGCGTGTGATGCGCAGGTGTACCTGGAGGAGGGGCGGGTGCGCGTGGACCTGTACGCGGGTGGGGGGCGGGGGGCGGCTGGACAAGTTGTGCTTGACGTATGTGTGAGGTGTGTGTATAGCGCGTGTGATGCGCAGGTGTACCTGGAGGAGGGCCGGGTGCGCGTGGACCTGTACGCGGGTGGGGGGCGGGGGGCGGCTGGACAAGTTGTGCTTGACGTATGTGTGAGGTGTGTGTATAGCGCGTGTGATGCGCAGGTGTACCTGGAGGAGGGGCGGGTGCGCGTGGACCTGTACGCGGGTGGGGGGCGGGGGGCGGCTGGACAAGTTGTGCTTGACGTATGTGTGAGGTGTGTGTATAGCGCGTGTGATGCGCAGGTGTACCTGGAGGGGGGGCGGGTGCGCGTGGACCTGTACGCGGGTGGGGGGCGGGGGGCGGCTGGACAAGTTGTGCTTGACGTATGTGTGAGGCGTGTGTATAGCGCGTGTGATGCGCAGGTGTACCTGGAGGAGGGGCGGGTGCGCGTGGACCTGTACGCGGGTGGGGGGCGGGGGGCGGCTGGACAAGTTGTGCTTGACGTATGTGTGAGGCGTGTGTATAGCGCGTGTGATGCGCAGGTGTACCTGGAGGAGGGGCGGGTGCGCGTGGACCTGTACGCGGGTGGGGGGCGGGGGGCGGCTGGACAAGTTGTGCTTGACGTATGTGTGAGGCGTGTGTATAGCGCGTGTGATGCGCAGGTGTACCTGGAGGAGGAGCGGGTGCGCGTTGACCTGTACGCGGGTGGGGGGCGGGGGGCGGCTGGACAAGTTGTGCTTGACGTATGTGTGAGGCGTGTGTATAGCGCGTGTGATGCGCAGGTGTACCTGGAGGAGGGGCGGGTGCGCGTGGACCTGTACGCGGGTGGGGGGCGGGGGGCGGCTGGACAAGTTGTGCTTGACGTATGTGTGAGGCGTGTGTATAGCGCGTGTGATGCGCAGGTGTACCTGGAGGAGGGGCGGGTGCGCGTGGACCTGTACGCGGGTGGGGGGCGGGGGGCGGCTGGACAAGTTGTGCTTGACGTATGTGTGAGGCGTGTGTATAGCGCGTGTGATGCGCAGGTGTACCTGGAGGAGGGGCGGGTGCGCGTGGACCTGTACGCGGGTGGGGGGCGGGGGGCGGCTGGACAAGTTGTGCTTGACGTATGTGTGAGGCGTGTGTATAGCGCGTGTGATGCGCAGGTGTACCTGGAGGAGGGGCGGGTGCGCGTGGACCTGTACGCGGGTGGGGGGCGGGGGGCGGCTGGACAAGTTGTGCTTGACGTATGTGTGAGGCGTGTGTATAGCGCGTGTGATGCGCAGGTGTACCTGGAGGAGGGGCGGGTGCGCGTGGACCTGTACGCGGGTGGGGGGCGGGGGGCGGCTGGACAAGTTGTGCTTGACGTATGTGTGAGGCGTGTGTATAGCGCGTGTGATGCGCAGGTGTACCTGGAGGAGGGGCGGGTGCGCGTGGACCTGTACGCGGGTGGGGGGCGGGGGGCGGCTGGACAAGTTGTGCTTGACGTATGTGTGAGGCGTGTGTATAGCGCGTGTGATGCGCAGGTGTACCTGGAGGAGGGGCGGGTGCGCGTGGACCTGTACGCGGGTGGGGGGCGGGGGGCGGCTGGACAAGTTGTGCTTGACGTATGTGTGAGGTGTGTGTATAGCGCGTGTGATGCGCAGGTGTACCTGGAGGAGGGGTGGGTGCGCGTGGACCTGTACGCGGGTGGGGGGCGGGGGGCGGCTGGACAAGTTGTGCTTGACGTATGTGTGAGGCGTGTGTATAGCGCGTGTGATGCGCAGGTGTACCTGGAGGAGGGGCGGGTGCGCGTGGACCTGTACGCGGGTGGGGGGCGGGGGGCGGCTGGACAAGTTGTGCTTGACGTATGTGTGAGGCGTGTGTATAGCGCGTGTGATGCGCAGGTGTACCTGGAGGAGGGGCGGGTGCGCGTGGACCTGTACGCGGGTGGGGGGCGGGGGGCGGCTGGACAAGTTGTGCTTGACGTATGTGTGAGGCGTGTGTATAGCGCGTGTGATGCGCAGGTGTACCTGGAGGAGGGGCGGGTGCGCGTGGACCTGTACGCGGGTGGGGGGCGGGGGGCGGCTGGACAAGTTGTGCTTGACGTATGTGTGAGGCGTGTGTATAGCGCGTGTGATGCGCAGGTGTACCTGGAGGAGGGGCGGGTGCGCGTGGACCTGTACGCGGGTGGGGGGCGGGGGGCGGCTGGACAAGTTGTGCTTGACGTATGTGTGAGGCGTGTGTATAGCGCGTGTGATGCGCAGGTGTACCTGGAGGAGGGGCGGGTGCGCGTGGACCTGTACGCGGGTGGGGGGCGGGGGGCGGCTGGACAAGTTGTGCTTGACGTATGTGTGAGGCGTGTGTATAGCGCGTGTGATGCGCAGGTGTACCTGGAGGAGGGGCGGGTGCGCGTGGACCTGTACGCGGGTGGGGGGCGGGGGGCGGCTGGACAAGTTGTGCTTGACGTATGTGTGAGGCGTGTGTATAGCGCGTGTGATGCGCAGGTGTACCTGGAGGAGGGGCGGGTGCGCGTGGACCTGTACGCGGGTGGGGGGCGTGGGGCGGCTGGACAAGTTGTGCTTGACGTATGTGTGAGGCGTGTGTATAGCGCGTGTTCTGCGCAGGTGTACCTGGAGGAGGGGCGGGTGCGCGTGGACCTGTACGCGGGTGGGGGGCGGGGGGCGGCTGGACAAGTTGTGCTTGACGTATGTGTGAGGCGTGTGTATAGCGCGTGTTCTGCGCAGGTGTACCTGGAGGAGGGGCGGGTGCGCGTGGACCTGTACGCGGGTGGGGGGCGGGGGGCGGCTGGACAAGTTGTGCTTGACGTATGTGTGAGGCGTGTGTATAGCGCGTGTGATGCGCAGGTGTACCTGGAGGAGGGGCGGGTGCGCGTGGACCTGTACGCGGGTGGGGGGCGGGGGGCGGCTGGACAAGTTGTGCTTGACGTATGTGTGAGGCGTGTGTATAGCGCGTGTGATGCGCAGGTGTACCTGGAGGAGGGGCGGGTGCGCGTGGACCTGTACGCGGGTGGGGGGCGGGGGGCGGCTGGACAAGTTGTGCTTGACGTATGTGTGAGGCGTGTGTATAGCGCGTGTGATGCGCAGGTGTACCTGGAGGAGGGGCGGGTGCGCGTGGACCTGTACGCGGGTGGGGGGCGGGGGGCGGCTGGACAAGTTGTGCTTGACGTATGTGTGAGGCGTGTGTATAGCGCGTGTGATGCGCAGGTGTACCTGGAGGAGGGGCGGGTGCGCGTGGACCTGTACGCGGGCGCGGGCGGCGGCGAGGGCGCGGGTCGCGTGAGGCTGGACAACTTCCCGCGGCGCCACAACGACGGCCGCTGGCACACGCTCATGCTCACGCTGCGGCGCGACCAGCTCGTGCTGGCCCTCGACGCTACGCCCGTGCGCACGCTCAAGCGCCTCGACTTCATCACCGGACCCTACTACTATATTGCAGGTACACCACTGCTTTACATAAAGTAATATCAGCTATACGGATTCTTCAGTAATTATACTTTTTACACTTATGTATAGTTTAATACGTGGTAGAGCCATGCTGCAGCTATATTACTGGTAATAGTTGTAGCACGAATGGGTCGGCTCGACCGGAGAAAAACCATACTCTCACAGAATACCAACGTAAAACAGCAGCTTAATGCTGCTGTGTTTCGTATGATAAGTGTAGAAAACCAGAGACCATTTTTACTAGAAACGAGGCTTTCCATCTTGGTCCTTAAAGGTGACAGTGCATCTGCGTTTTGATTCGTAATCGAGGATAGATGTGGATGTCTATGGGCCACAGCGAACACTTACCATCAGGTGGACTGTGTTATCGCTTGTTACCCTTATCCTGTAAAAAATATAGTTTATATTTAATTATTTTCCCGGCTGGGTTTCATGCTGGTTCTTCCCAGGACGGAGGGTTTTTTTTCGAACCAGTGGTAAAGTAACAAATTACTTTCAATAAGAATTACACGTGTGATCTATTATATTGAATAAGAAATTATTTTATTCTATTCAATTCTATTACAAAACTACATTTCAAAGAAGTTGTAGTTAACGGCGATACTAGTATAAACTACGTATAAACAGCCATCAACATCTTACATCCTGAGTTGTACATAAATAATTTTAGCGACCTGTCATTTCATGTTTTTATACTCCATACATACAAACATCCATACAAATAGTGAATGAAGTCGCGGTGTATGAACGTGATTGATGATGTGAGGATATTATGAAAACAACTTCAATATATATTATTAAAAATAACTCAAAAACTATTGGTCAGACCTTGATCAAATTTATATGGGACCACATGAGAAACACCAGCTTTCAAATAAAAAAAAGAATCATCGAAATCGGTTCACGTAGAACAAAGTTATGAGGTATCACAAAAAAAATATTGAGTATCTCCTTTTTGAAGTCGGTAGAAAACAAAAATAATACAATTTCGCTATACAATTACAATATTATTTTGTATTATTATATTATTATTATTATTGTAGAATACAAAACAAGATTAAGATAAATATTGCAGTACTAATAAATAGAAATAAACCACAACTCGCAAATTTATACAGAGACACAATAATCTTCTACGATCTGACGGCCGTTTATACCTTGTGGCAACATTGTGACGCATAACGCGCCGCTAGTCTGTGGCATAAAAAAAGAGGGTAGAAGCCTTACATCTTTTTGTATTATCGTGATGTCAGTATTTCTACAAAAAAAAAAAAACTTAAATTGTACCACTATGCCGTGTACCGTGTACAATCCCAGAGTCTTTTGCCGTGTCTTCAAAAAGCTGCGGTTGGCAACCCTTCTGCCAAGCATGGTAACTGAAAGAGTTTTGGCGGGAAATTGACCGGCGGCGGTTTGCTGCTCCTGTATTATTGTTTAAATAATGATTTGAAGTGGACTTTGATATGTAAGTGTTGCGATTTTGTGTATTAAGTGTCTACGCATGTGAACTATTAGTGGAAACAGTGAAACAAGTGCTCTGATGGTGATGGATTCTCAAGATAAGCTGTTTGTTTGCATAGGCACCTTTAGATACCATCGCCAACTGTCAGCTGTCTGCTGGATCAAGTTGCCGCCAAAATCTCCCAAGAACTGCACAATGTGACGCATCAACATATTGTGAAGCAGTATACTATGAAGGAGTGGGGAAATTACAATAAACCGAATAAAAATACTTAAGACTTGGCCTAAAGTTCTAGATACCAGGCCATAAACTCCAAAAAAAAATGGTAACTGAAATAATGCCTATCCATGGAACAAGTCTATGCTCAGCAGCGAACTTTTGTAGGCTATAACAAAAAAACAAATTGCATATCATCGGGTGGACCGTAAATTCGGTTTGCACTTCGGTTTTACTCATATAATAAAAATATAGAGATAGGTAACTAAAAATAATAAAAAAAATATTTCAAACAATTTTTTTTATCCATACATTATAAAGGGCTGTGATGTTGAAGCCTAATTTGCTACCTTAAACCATTAGCTAATTTACATTCCGTTACATAAATCACATTCGTTATCAGCAAAATTTTTAGTTGTGTTTATTAAATTATATTTAAATAACCCTACAAATAACAAGGGCTGAAAACTAGTTGACAAAAATGATTGCGTCTAGAAACAACTTATATATAAAATGAGCTTAATTATTTTTCTATGATTTTTCGAATAAAAATGTATTTTAATTAAAACCACAGAATAAAACATACATTATTGGGAATATCAAATGACTTTAATCATTTTACACTATTCTATTGTGTTGCCATTTACTATATTCATACTATTTTCGAACACTTTGTAAGACTACCTACCAACACAAACACAAAATATTTTTTATAGGAAGTTATCATTAGTAGTAACTATACTATCGACTTACTACTCTTTTATCTACTAAAATAAAAGTGATATGATTGAAAATAAGTCTCTTACAAAGAATTTCTTGCAATAATACATTATCTCAATTTTAACAGTGGTAGAGCCACGCGGCAGCTTTTGCTGTCGCACGGATGGGTTGGCTCGAACCGGGGTGGTACCACGACCTCACAGAATACCAGCGTGAAGTAGAGGTTTACCTCTGCGTTTCGCTCGGTGAGTGCAGGTGGCAGGAAGCCCTTTTTACTGGAAATGAGGCATTTCATCTTAGTCCTCACGGGTGGCAACGCATCTGCATTTTGATTCGCAAACGAGGATAGATGTAGATGTCTATGGGCCGCAGCAACCACTTATCATCAGGTGGACTGTGTGCTCGTTTATCACCCTTATCCTATTAAAAAAAATCTCAATCATAGTACTATGGAACAATTCCATTAATGTTATGGCAACACTCGCTAAACAAAATGTCACTGTATGGCACAAAGGGCCAGAAGCCATGCCAGAAATAAATACATTTATAGTATGCAAATATTTATTAATAGAGATAAAAATAATCTAAAAATGTAGGTACATGGTGAGAATGTATTAAGCTAATATCAAACAACCACAAGATGCACGACTTTTTCTAAGTGACATAACCTAAAAACATTCAAATCTAAATATATTTTTCTGATGCCTTCGCAGGACAAAATTTGACAAAGTTACTCAGGGACTGAAGCTTAACATTTTAAGATATTTTTGATATATAGACGCTATTATTTCTTCTCAACTAATTTTATGTAGTAGTAGGTTCTTATAGATTCTCAAATATTTTGTTACTTCAGGAGGAAAGTCCCCTCCCCGTGGATTCATCGGCTGCATGCGGAAGATCGCAGTGGACGGCAACTACAGACAGCCCACCGACTGGACTCAGGAGGAGTACTGCTGCCCGAATGAAGTGGTCTTTGATGCTTGTCAAATGATTGACAGGTATTTATTACATCAATATAATTGCAGTGACACCTAAAGGTGGGGTCCCACGGCCTGCCAGGCGACAGGCCGCGCCAGGCGTTGCCCCGCCTGAATGGGCCTGTCGCGGCCCGAACTGAGCATTCCCACGGCGTGTGCCGGCCTGGTGCGGCCTGTCGACTGACATTCCAACATGTTAAGTGATACGGAGCGCATGGCTGCGTGTGCAGCTGCTGTGGTTTTATTCAGTGATGAACGTTTGATAAATCAAGCAAAAAGAAAGCAGAAGAAACGACGCTGGTGGGTGTCGTTATTCAACAAAAGCCGTTCTTGTTTTTATGTTGAGGCGACGAACTATTATACATACAAAGCGCTGGTTTATTTTCATAAAGAGTTAATAACTCGAATATGAGCTCGTTCGTCCACTCCATGATGAGCGTGTGGGCGCAGGCGCCACCGCAATTGAAATGAACGATTGCAACCGTCGCAGACGCGCCCGACAGGCCGCGACAGGCGCACCTTTCTACTTACCGACTGCCGACGGACCGGACGGGCGACAACAGGCCACCGCAGGCCTCAGCGGATGCGATGCTTCCCACGGCCTGTTGCTCTGGCCTGGCGCGGTCTCACCTGTGACAAAGCAGGCCGTGGGACCCTAGCTTTATGAGCGAAACGCAGTAACCCTAAATTAATTGTTTCCGTTTTAGTAGCAAATGGCAAATGCTTTACCGAAATACTGTATTAAACTAAAAGGTGGATAAATTTTTTCAGATATTATATGTTTTTATGTTTGTGTCTGTTCGGATATCTGTTCACATATTCGTATATTAAGTGTTCTTCTTAAGCTCAAATACTCTACTAATTAAATTTTGAATCCCACATGTGCATTAAGGAATTACATAATTTTTTTTGTATTAAAATTGAGATCTGTGTCAATAAATATACCGCAAAATAATAATCTTATCCAAAAACACTGCTCATAAATGTTATAATAATGTGATAAGATTCTAATAGCCAAATACTCAAACGATACTCAATTTTAAGATGTCGTTAAGTCTCATGGTGTCACAGTCACTTTGAAGTGACACTTCAACGATTATTATTTTGCAGTATATTTTTTTGAAACAGATCTCAATTTTAAGATAAAAAATTATGTAATTTTTTAATGCACATTGAATACAAAATTTAATTTTTGACTTTCCATTTTGTGTTGTATAATAATTCGATTGAAATAATCTCTCAATGAACTAAGGTATATCACTCCTCAAATTATTCGAAACGGACGGATTGGTCTACAATGAAAAAAACATGCGTGAGTGTCGTGGAACACTCGGGAGGAACGAAGTTCCTTTCGTTGTATATTATTGATAAACGTATTATATTATTGATTAACAAATACAGATAAATGAATTCCTAGCGTCGTTTAAACTAAAACAATATTTCTTTCATGGCAAGGTAAGAAAAAGTGCGAGGGAGATGGATATTATTCCATCTCGCTTCCTTATAGCCGCCAAGGCCGTCTACACTACGTCAGAAGGGGCTGTGACGGAAAAATCTTACACTTTTTGTCGCTTTGCCCCCATCCTCCAAATCCGTAGCGTCCGATAAAGAACTTCGTTCCAAAACAGGTGCCGTGGTTCGCTACGCCAAATGCCAAGTGCACTCCTTTTTTGTCACATCCTGCAACATTTAATTATTGTAGTTGTTATGAATTGAGAGAATTTAATAGTGAAGCTTGTGGCCTACGGTCCTGGACTGTAAAGGGATTCTGGTTGAGAGAAGAGGCGTTCGTTGAATAAATTGCACGCCTACCTTGTTACCACTTCGTAGGTCTTCTACGCTCTGGAGACAGGTTTCGTAAAGGTGCAGACGAGCTAACGCTCTTTCTTTATTTTACGAACACGATACTTCACTAATTTCATTATATTAGGTGTTTCTTTACCTACGAAATTACTGTTTTTTATGAAACAAGTTAACGCATTTTTTTATATTTTTTATTTGCACCCAACGCAGTGACAGTTTATTGATGCCTTTCTTGAATAAATCAGCTAGAGGGGAGGCAACAAATTCTTCTAAGGTATTTTGTACTGCCTCTAGGGAATTGAATTTTTTGGAACGACGGTACTCATATTCAATAATTACTCGAATTTTAACGCATCCATGATGAAAAAGATTCAAATGCGGTGAAAACATAACGCTAATCAATAAATAAATGACTAATTAAAAAAAAAAAAGAATTCCATGTTTTTAAAATAAACTTAATTTGAAATTAGAATTCTTAGCCAAACAAAAATTATTTTGATTTGAAATGGTCAGTACTGCAGAACGACAATTTCATAGGTTATAGTTAAGACCTATTATAAAAAACAAAACTTAAAATAACAAGAAATGGTGTGGTATAATAGTTTTAAAATTTTTAATATATTAAAACGTAAATGCACAGCTCCCTTACCCGGTTTCAATACGTATTTGGCAAAAATGTTTGATAGTAATAAAGTAGTGTTATTTCAGATGCAACCCGAACCCGTGCGAGCACGGCGGCACGTGCACGCAGACGGCGGACGAGTTCACGTGCAACTGCCAGGGCACAGGCTACGCCGGCGCCGTCTGCCACACCTGTAAGTGCTCTCTGCCACTACTGCCTCCACTGCTACACCATAACCTACCACTCGCACTCAATGCTTACAGAGTCTATTCAAATACTACTACACCACAAGTCCTGGACTTGTTATCCAAGAAAACGGACAGGACGCCGTTTTAATTTTTAACGTTTGGTGTTATAGCGGCAACCGAAATACACATTCTGTGAAAATTTCAGCTGTCTACGTATTACGGATCATGAGATACAGCCCGCTGACAGACAGACGAACGGACAGCGGAGGCTTAGAATAAGGTTTCGTTGGTTACCCTTTGGGTGCGGAACCCTAAAAAGCATATCCGATTAATGAAAAGTTCTAGTCGTGGTTGACAATCGTTTTTGCGTTGAATCACATAAATTGGTTTCGGCCGTGTTATATTCTCGCACTGCATTCAAAAGTTGATCACAATAGATGTCGATCTAGCAAAGGCAGGGAGGTAGATTCAAAGGTGCAAGATATAAAGGTGCAGTTGCAATTATAAAAAATAACGTAACAAAAATACCGGAGGTGTTATCCGAACCAGTGATAAATAAAAAAAAATGACTCAATAAATACTATGTAATAATCTATATTGAATAAAAATTATTCTATTCTATTGATGGATGTACGAGCAAGTACATGGTATTTCTATAGTTTAGGAAATATGCTGATATTGCCCCTGCGCGCGCGACACGTTCAGTGCAATTACATTCATAAATATTTATATATATTACATTTTATTCATAAGTATTGTTAGTGCAATAAACGCTCTACGGAATCAGACACAGTTTTAATTACCACATCCCGTAAAGTGGATACAACCTACATCGACATCCTACACATCAATATTATTATTATATGTAGAGGGTGACAATCCACAACTCTCTCCCACCCCCACCCCCCCCATACAATGCATTTGATCCCTGTGTTTCTAAAGATCTGCATGT
This sequence comes from Parnassius mnemosyne, assembly GCA_963668995.1. Classification (NCBI taxonomy): domain Eukaryota; kingdom Metazoa; phylum Arthropoda; class Insecta; order Lepidoptera; family Papilionidae; genus Parnassius; species Parnassius mnemosyne. The sequence goes on along the minus strand of CAVLGL010000104.1, from coordinate 8,546,878 downwards.
GCTAGTGTATTGCTTGCAAGTTGATAATTGTGAAAGGAAAATCACAGTTGTTTGAGAATGCTAATGAATCTAAGTTGTACTAGGTTTACAGCACAGATGCTAGTGCTGATCTTTAAATGCCGGGCTTACCTTGTTTGGTAGAAATGGAGCATATAAAGTCCAAGTTTAGGGAGTGAAACGAACGTTACCTGGTGTTAAGTGGTTGCTGCAGCCAAGTCTAAATAAAGGGGCTTCTACTGTTCGTACGGCGCCACGATATCGTATAGATCTCGGTGAGATACGCCGAAAAGTGAGAATAAAATTTTTCGATATCTCGTTTAGTTTCCGAGATACTGATTCTCAGAAATCGAATACTAAAACCGAATGAGCACGCCCAGACTCCACGTAGTCTTGTCTGCTCTATCCCTAGAGTGTTTTTGTAAAGCCGTACGCGGAGGGAGGCATGCCCCGCATTTAGTTAACAGAGAGCTGTAAGCATTTTTTTTTAAATTGACTTCGATTTTGATGAGTAAGGCCGTAAGTTTGTTTGTTTTTAATTAGGGCATGCAAAAGTTTTAATACTATATCACAATTAGACTAAGTTTTGCAATACGATAAAATAAAATATAATCAAAATAAAATATAATTCGTGGTGTATGATTGTATTGTTCTGTGGGCAGCGATCCACCCGCTATCGTGCCAGGCGTACAAGAACGCGCAGGCCGTGTCGCGCTCCGCCGACGTGATGCTCGACGTGGACGGCTCGGGCCCGCTGCCCGCCTTCCCCGCCACCTGCCGCTTCTACTGTGAGTACACGCACACGTGCACACGTACACACGCACACACGTACACACGCACACACGTACACACACGTAATAGAAGATTACGACCTCGAGTTATCGAGATTCCACTGTAATTGAAGTAATCCCCACAGCTGACGGGCGCGTGCTGACCGCCATCCACCACTCGGCGACGGAGAGCTCGCAGGTGGACGGCTACCAGGAGCCGGGCAGCTTCCGCCAGGACATCAGCTACGACGCGTCGCGCGCGCAGATCGAGGCGCTGCTCAACCGCTCGCACTCCTGCAGCCAGCGCCTCGAGTACATGTGCCGCCACTCGCGATTGCTTAATTCTCCAAGTGAGTTACGCACTTATAGTTAAGAATCCCAGGAAATTAAAATTTATACAAATAATTGATTTTTACATGTTATATATTGATAATAATTGGCAGACCCATGCCGCAGCTGTAGAATGGTTGCAGCATGAATGGGTCGGTTCAACCGGAGTAGGACCACGCTCTCACAGAATACCAGCGTGAAATAGCAAAATAAATAATGCTGCTGTGTTTTGCATGGTGGATGAGTGTAGATTTTAAAGAAGCAATCCATTTCAGTCCTCAGAAGGGCTAGAGCATGGGCAGGAGACAATTTTATCCACGGAAAAGGTGAAAATGTATCGCTTAGTTTTATCCATCCTTCAAGCATGGGTATACCGGTGGATATAATATCCACAGTAGATAAAATGGAAGATAGACATATGCCCATACTCAAATGCTACTCAATTTTAAGATGCCATTAAATCTCATGCTGTCGCTATCACTTTAATTCAAAGTGACTGTGACACCACGAGACTTAATGACATCTTAAAACTGAATAGCGTTTGAGTATTTGGTCATTAGACTTAGATATTTTTTATGATTATAAATTTAAACTGACGTCCAATGAACTAGGATAAAATTGTCCCTTTCAAATGTCAAAAAGTATAACTTTTTATCTTTCATTTGGCTCCATGCTACATGCTATATGCTCCGTCGTCAAATTTGGCGGGAAATCTCTCGAAGCTTTTCGTTGTAACATGTCCCAGACATACTCAGTAGGATTTAAGTCGGGCGACTGTGCAGGCTAATCCAAAACTTGAATATCGTGGTCATATGTCACGTGGTGAGAGTAACAAAGAGATGGTCCCCAATCCCCGGCGGCCTTATTCCTGGCTACGGTGGCGACCATGGTAACGGCGGGGCAGGGGGTGCTGAGAATCCTCCGGTGGAGATTCGGTTGCCACCTAAGACGACTCGACCTGGCAACATACAACGCACACACCCTGAGGACTGAAAAGAATATCGTGGAGCTGGAAGAAGAGATAGACAAGTTACGCTGGCAAATTATAGGATTATCCGAGGTCCGAAGAGAGGGGGAGGACAAGGTAATCCTTGAATCCGGCAACTTGCTCTATCACCGGGAGGGCGACCATCTGTCCCAAGGTGGTGTCGGATTTATACTCAGAATCACCAAACGGTATTCGCTGAAGGTCATACAGGTTTACGCACCAACCTCGGCACATCCCGATGAGGAGGTGGAGGAAATGTATGAGGATATCTGTAAAGCCATACATTCCTCCAAAACCCACTATACGGTGTTAATTTAATATATATATATATAAATTAAATATATATTAAATTAACACCGACACCGATACCGACCGATATAAATTCAATGCAAAACTAGGCACAAGAGAGAAAGGTGAGCTGAAAGTAAGGAAATTTGGAATAGGGCAACAGAACTCAAGAGGCCAGCAGCTGGCCGACTTCATGGGGAAAGAGGGACTCTATGATGAACTCTTTCTTCCAGAAGCGGCCCCACAGGAAGTGGACCTGGTCGAGTCCCGACGGTTCGACAAAAAATGAAGTTGACTTCATTATGACGACCAGACGACAACTATTCAGTGAAGTCTTCGTGATCGCGAGGGTGAAAACTGGTAGCGATCACCGAATGGTTAGAGGCACACTGAACCTAAACGTTAAATTGGAGAGGTCTCGTCTAATGAAGTAAACGCTCCGTCTCCCTCGTGTTCTGTTCCAAAGTCCCGAAAGATTTCAACGTGAGTTACAATACCATTTTCAGTGCCTAGAAGACTGCAATAAAGAGAACGATATGAATGACAAGCTCGTGGAAGCTGTCCATGCGGTCGGAGCTAAGTTCTGCAAGACCCGCCGCAGAAGAACACAAAAACTCTTCGATCACACTCTTAATCTCATGGCTGTTAGACGGGAGATGAAGCTACAGTCTTCAACAGATTTGACAGCATATAGGCAACTGAATAGACAGATCTCCAAAAGCATGCGGCGGGACTTACGCAACTTCAATACAGCTTATATTGAAGAAGCGATCGAGCGGAACTAAGGCTCCAAAGTCTTTGTCAGAGATCTGTCTGCCAGAACAAAGCTGAAGACCGAGTGTGGCAGCATCGTTTCCGGGACGCTGTATGGGCAGCTGTACACGTCATCGTTGGAGTCACACACAAGTGTGAGTAACGATCCAAGAGCGAGTCTTATCCGACACTATTCTGAAGACATCCCGGACGTCAGTCTGAGCGAGATTAGAATGGCTCTCCAGCACCTTAAAAACGGCAGGGCCCCAGGTGAGGATGGAATTACAGCAAGGAGCTTTGAAATCGGGTGGAAAACCGTTACTTGAAGTCCTTCAGAATCTCTTTAATTTCGTCCTCCATGGGGGCACTACTCCGGAGGCGTGGAGCAGAAGTGCGGTGGTCTTATTCTTCAAGAAAGGCGACAACGCTCTCTTGAAGAACTACAGACCAATTTCCCTTCTGAGCCGCGTCTACATGCTGTTGATGCAAGAGTCATTACGAATCGTCTCGCACGCAGACTTGACGACTTTCAGCCTCCCGAACAAGCCGGTTTCCGAAAAGGCTTTACGAGGGGCACACTGAAATGATTGGGAATAGAATATTTCGGACTGAGTTACAATAAAACCTTTTTTAGAATTTGAATATTGGCCTCTTAGAATCTTAATGTCATTCAAACAATTAAAAAAAGTGTTTAAAAACAAAAACTATGTTGGTTTAAAGTTGACACGTCGTTAACAGAAATGGAACTTACGCGTGAACATTTCCGTGCCATAATTTATCACAATTTTCGTCGCGGCTTATCTCAAGATAAATGTCTCAGCAAACTTATTTCGATTTATGATGTTGAAGCACCGAGTCAAACGACAATATACCGCTGGTATGCCGAGTTCCGACGCGGTCGTGCGTCGCACAGCACTGTTTCTTCTTCAGGTCGACCAAGACCAGTGGTCACGCCTGAAAACATCGCAGCTGTGCGAACTATTATATTAGATGACCGTCATGTGACATAAGAACAGATTCGGGCTGTTATCAGTATCTGAATGACTGCAATTCAGTCGATATTACATAATGAGCTGTGTGTAAGAAAGCTAGTTTCCCGCTGGGTTCCCCACAATTTGCCGAAGAACATAAGGCGGCTCGTGTAGATTGGTGCCGGAATACTCTGCAACGCTTCAACGGAGGGAAGTCAAATACCGTTTATAATATTGTCTCAAGTGACGAATCATGGATTTTTTCATACGAACCTGAAAGAAAACATCAGTCGGCTGTTTGGATCTTCGAAGACGAGGTCAGACCAACGAAAGTGGTTCGCTCCCGCAGCGTGTCAAAGAAAATGGTCGCTATTTTTGTCTCGAAAAAGGAGCATGTAACTACAATTCCTTTACAGGAACGCAGAACGGTTACCGCAGAGTGGTATATCACGGTTTGTTTGCCAGAAATGATAGCCGAACTCCGAAAAAATAACCCGAAACGTCGCATCATCTTACATCACGATAATGCGAGCTCCCATACGGCTCGGAAGATAAATGATTTTTTGAAGCAGGAAAACGTTGAGCTGATGAGCCATCCTCCGTAGAGTCCTGACTTGAGCCCAAACGATTTCTTTACATTCCCTAGAATGAAAGATTTATTACGCGGTCAACGGCTTGAAGGCCCAGAAGCAGCTGTGGAAGCGTACAAATCAGCCATTTTGTCAACATCAACTTCAGACTGGAATAACTGTTTTAATGATTGGTTTGCACCAAAGGAAAAGTGCATTAAGTTGAACGGAGAATACTTCGATAAACAATAAAATACTATTTAGCTATACCGTGCATGTGGTTTTTCTTATTCCAGATAATTTCAGTGTGCCCCTCGTAGTACCATGGACCACATACACATTACACACCCTTCAGCAAATTGTACAGAAGACAGAACAGTATAATCTGCCACTTTGCCTTGCATATGTGTACTATGAGAAAGCCTTTGATTCCGTCGAAATGGGGGCGGTGCTGCAGTCCCTTCAGCGGTGCCAAGTTGACTGTCGGTATATCGAAGTGCTGAACTGTTTGTACAGTAGGGCTATGATTGCTATCCGAGTACAGAATCAGAGTACGAAACCTATCCAACTGCAGAGATGTATAAGACAGGGTGACGTTATATCCCCGAAATTCTTCACCGCTGCATTGGAAGACGTTTTCAAGCTACTGGACTGGAAAGGATGCTGTATTAACATCAATGGCGAGTACATCACTCACCTTCGATTTCCCGACGATATAGTCCTTATGGTAGAATCTCTGGAGGACATAAGCGCTATGCTCAATGATCTCAATAGTGTCTCGAAACGGATAGGTCTTAAGATGAACATGGACAAAACAAAAATCATGTTTAACGTCCATGTCACACCTATGCCGGTAGTTGTTGGGAGCACTAAGCTCGAAGTTGTTGACAAGTATGTTTACCTGGGACAAATAGTCCGACTAGGTCCAACTTCGACCGAGAGGTCAATCGACGGATTCAACTCGGCTGGGCAGCGTTCTGGAAACTACGACTCATCTTCTCGTTAGACATACCTCAAAACCTGTAAACGAATTTGTACAACCAGTGCGTGTTGCTAGTGATGACTTACGGATCTGAGACGTGGTCCTTCACTGCTGGCCGTATGAGGAAGCTCAAGGTCGCTCAGCGAGCTATGGAGAGGACTATGCTCGGGGTTTCTCATAAACTTAGAAATGAGGATATCCGCAGTAGAACCAGAGTAACCGACATAGCCCAACGGATTAGTAAGTTGAAGTGGGCCAGCCATATAGCGAAGAACCGATAACCGATGAGGAAGAAAGGTTCTCGAGTGGCAGCCTCGTACCGGTAGGCGAAGTGTAGGGCGACCCCCCACTAGATGGAGTGACGACCTGGTAAGCCATCAGGAAGTCGATGGATGCAGGTGGCTCAGGACTGTGCTTTGTGGCATTCCTTGGGGGAGGCCTATGTTCAGCAGTGGACTTATGAAGGGCTGTAATGATGTCACGTGGTATCATATCGATACAGCCTTAACATGTTTTAACCCCCGACGAAAACAGAGGGTTGATATGTTTGTAATGTGTATTCTGTGTGTCTGTCTGTGGCATTTATTTATTTATTTTTTATTGCATTCCTTAATCTAAAAGAATACAAAGGGCGGACTTAATGCCTTGAGGCATTCTCTACCAGTCAACCCATGGAGTGGTGAGAATTTGAAGTAGGTGTAGCAAAAACAAAATAGAAATGATAATTAATTACGTTATATATAAATTTTACTAATATATACAATAAATAAACTATAAATATATCACCTATTTATACATGTATACAAATATATACGTACATACATAAGCATACATATATTCATATCAACATACATATACAAAAAGTACATATAAATTATTATAAATATATACGTCTAAAAATATAAATGACATGGATGATTCATGTAAGAAGCTTTGTCTTTAATAGATGATTACGCACCAACTTTTTAAAAGCAAACTTATTGGGAGCTTTTCTGATGTCATCAGGCAAGGAGTTCCAAAGGCGTGTAGCCTGAACTTTAAATGAGTTACCATAGAACTCGGTGAAGTGAACTGGAATACATATTTTGTTGTTAGAAGAAGAACGTAGAACCCTTCATGAGATGAGGAGAGATAGTGAAATTTACTCTTAAGATAAGAATGCGAAAATGGGTCATTTAATATGGAAAAAAACACAAGTAATATTCTGGAAATACGCCTCTGCCGGATTGTAAGCCAATTAAGCTTAGATGTGTATTGCGAAATATGGTCATACTTACGAAGCCCGAAAATAAATTTTATATAGTTATTGAGATGGCGTTCCAGCCCGTTCAGAAGATCCTGGGACAGATCCGGGTAAACACACATCTGCATAATCAATTATGGGTAATATGAGCGATTGGACAAGCGTAATCTTAGACTTTGTGGGGAGAAAATGTTTTAAACGATACAGAGAACGTAACGTCGCAGTGACTTTACGACTGACTTCAGTAACCTGAGTTCTCCAATTCAGCGTGCTGTCAATGTGTAGGCCAAGATTTTTTTCAGACTTACTGAACGGTATTGTAATCCCATTGTAATACATAGGGGGTGTGTCTGCAAGATTAATCTTGGCTAGCATCCTTGAGCTACCCACCAGTATAGCTTGGCATTTCGAAGGATTGACCAACACTCCATAACGAGTAGACCAATCCTTGATAGCTGATAAGTTGTTATTTAATTTTATGGATATCCCCTATTTCGGCTTGCACGTATAGCTGAAGGTCATCTACATACAGATGGTACGAGCAATCGAAGATGGAGGTAATAAAGTTTATGAAAATAGAAAAAAATATAGGAGAAAGAATACCGCCTTGCGGCACACCAGCTTCCACATCAGCCCAAGCTGAAGTTATTTGCCCCACACTGACTGCTGTCGACCGCGAAGATAAGATGCAAACCATTCCAATGCTGTAGGGCCAAAATTCAGATGAGACAGTATGGAAACAAGGATTTCATGATCAACTGTGTTGAAAGCATTTGAGAAATCAACTAGTACCAGTACTGTTACTTTTTTTCTTCCATACCTTTTCTAATATTGTCTGTGACGTTAATTAAAGCAATACTGGTACTATGACCAGGGCGAAACCCAGACTGCTATATACTCAGTAGGTTATGTTTCGAAATAAATGTAGAAATTTGCTTGCAAACACATGGTTCTAAAATTTTGGAAAGAAAGGGTAGAATAGGGTGAAAATAATTGGGAAGAATGGGAGAAGGAACTTTTGGAAAGTGATTTATAAAAGCTCTTTTCCAAAGATTAGGATGGGTACTGACCTGAATTAAGGGAAAAATTTATAAAATGGGAAATTGCCGGAAGAAAGTGCTCTATTATAAATACTACCATTTGTCTACTCATCTCATCATAACCACCGCCTTGGACTGCATTGCTAAATTAGACTTTTTGAAATCATCCTGAGAAAAAGAAGAGAAATTAGTTATATTAGGAATTTGCACAGAAGCAATGGAAGCCACAGTTTGAGAGCGAATTGTAGGGTCCATTGCTGTTACAGAAGCGAAATGTTGGTTGATTTCATCAAGTGATAGAGAAGGACCACAATCCAATGTAGCTGGCCTGCAAAGACCACAAGATCTAAGAAATTTCCACACCTCGGCGGGAGAAGAGTTGTTAGTACAATTATTGAAATATCGACGTTTAGCTGCCCGTACCATTTGATTGCACCTATTCCTGGCTGCTTTAAAAGATAACAAATTTTCTTCATTACATCATAACTTCTAAACGGATGAACCGATTTTAATTAAGTTTTATTTGTTTGATAGTTACGTTAAACGAAAGTGTTTTTAGCTATGTTTCAAGAAACTGTTCAGTCGTTTGAAGATCAGCAGCTCTTTGTTTCGGGGGTTTTGAACTTTTCAAATTTTAGTTATTTAAATTGGTGTTTTTGATTTATCGAATAAGGGTCACAAACGAGCACACAGTCCACAGTAAGTGGATGCTATGCCCCAAGATATTCTCAATTAAGAATCAAGATGCAGATACGCTGTCATCCCTGAAGACTAAGATGGAATGTCTCATTCCCAGTAAAAAAGGTGTCCGGTTCTCTGCACTCACCATTCGAAACACAGGAGCATTAAGCTGTTATTTTACGTTTGTATTCTGTTAGATTGTGGTCTTTCCCCGGTCGAGCCTACTCATTTGTGCAACATTAAAATATAGCTGTAGCATTGCTCTACTACGTTGAGCTCGTGGCTTTACCACGTATAAAATATAATTTAAAATATAATGAGTTTGTCGTTCCGCAGGCGACGAGGCGTCATTTCAGCCGTTCGCGTGGTGGGTGTCACGCACGGGGCAGCGAATGGACTACTGGGCGGGCGCCACGCCGGGTAGCCGCATGTGCGAGTGCGGCGTGCTGGGCTCCTGCCTCGACCCCACCAAGTGGTGCAACTGCGACGCCGAGCACAGCCCGCTGCGCCCCGACGGTAAGTACTGCTGCGGCACTGCTGCACTGCTGCATGTGCCAGTGCGGCGTGCTGGGCTCCTGCCTCGACCCCACCAAGTGGTGCAACTGCGACGCCGAGCACAGCCCGCTGCGCCCCGACGGTAAGTACTGCTGCGGCACTGCTGCACTGCTGCATGTGCCAGTGCGGCGTGCTGGGCTCCTGCCTCGACCCCACCAAGTGGTGCAACTGCGACGCCGAGCACAGCCCGCTGCGCCCCGACGGTAAGTACTGCTGCGGCACTGCTGCACTGCTGCATGTGCCAGTGCGGCGTGCTGGGCTCCTGCCTCGACCCCACCAAGTGGTGCAACTGCGACGCCGAGCACAGCCCGCTGCGCCCCGACGGTAAGTACTGCTGCGGCACTGCTGCACTGCTGCATGTGCCAGTGCGGCGTGCTGGGCTCCTGCCTCGACCCCACCAAGTGGTGCAACTGCGACGCCGAGCACAGCCCGCTGCGCCCCGACGGTAAGTACTGCTGCGGCACTGCTGCACTGCTGCATGTGCCAGTGCGGCGTGCTGGGCTCCTGCCTCGACCCCACCAAGTGGTGCAACTGCGACGCCGAGCACAGCCCGCTGCGCCCCGACGGTAAGTACTGCTGCGGCACTGCTGCACTGCTGCATGTGCCAGTGCGGCGTGCTGGGCTCCTGCCTCGACCCCACCAAGTGGTGCAACTGCGACGCCGAGCACAGCCCGCTGCGCCCCGACGGTAAGTACTGCTGCGGCACTGCTGCACTGCTGCATGTGCCAGTGCGGCGTGCTGGGCTCCTGCCTCGACCCCACCAAGTGGTGCAACTGCGACGCCGAGCACAGCCCGCTGCGCCCCGACGGTAAGTACTGCTGCGGCACTGCTGCACTGCTGCATGTGCCAGTGCGGCGTGCTGGGCTCCTGCCTCGACCCCACCAAGTGGTGCAACTGCGACGCCGAGCACAGCCCGCTGCGCCCCGACGGTAAGTACTGCTGCGGCACTGCTGCACTGCTGCATGTGCCAGTGCGGCGTGCTGGGCTCCTGCCTCGACCCCACCAAGTGGTGCAACTGCGACGCCGAGCACAGCCCGCTGCGCCCCGACGGTAAGTACTGCTGCGGCACTGCTGCACTGCTGCATGTGCCAGTGCGGCGTGCTGGGCTCCTGCCTCGACCCCACCAAGTGGTGCAACTGCGACGCCGAGCACAGCCCGCTGCGCCCCGACGGTAAGTACTGCTGCGGCACTGCTGCACTGCTGCATGTGCCGGTGCGGCGTGCTGGGCTCCTGCCTCGACCCCACCAAGTGGTGCAACTGCGACGCCGAGCACAGCCCGCTGCGCCCCGACGGTAAGTACTGCTGCGGCACTGCTGCACTGCTGCATGTGCCAGTGCGGCGTGCTGGGCTCCTGCCTCGACCCCACCAAGTGGTGCAACTGCGACGCCGAGCACAGCCCGCTGCGCCCCGACGGTAAGTACTGCTGCGGCACTGCTGCACTGCTGCATGTGCCAGTGCGGCGTGCTGGGCTCCTGCCTCGACCCCACCAAGTGGTGCAACTGCGACGCCGAGCACAGCCCGCTGCGCCCCGACGGTAAGTACTGCTGCGGCACTGCTGCACTGCTGCATGTGCCAGTGCGGCGTGCTGGGCTCCTGCCTCGACCCCACCAAGTGGTGCAACTGCGACGCCGAGCACAGCCCGCTGCGCCCCGACGGTAAGTACTGCTGCGGCACTGCTGCACTGCTGCATCTGCCAGTGCGGCGTGCTGGGCTCCTGCCTCGACCCCACCAAGTGGTGCAACTGCGACGCCGAGCACAGCCCGCTGCGCCCCGACGGTAAGTACTGCTGCGGCACTGCTGCACTGCTGCATGTGCCAGTGCGGCGTGCTGGGCTCCTGCCTCGACCCCACCAAGTGGTGCAACTGCGACGCCGAGCACAGCCCGCTGCGCCCCGACGGTAAGTACTGCTGCGGCACTGCTGCACTGCTGCATGTGCCAGTGCGGCGTGCTGGGCTCCTGCCTCGACCCCACCAAGTGGTGCAACTGCGACGCCGAGCACAGCCCGCTGCGCCCCGACGGTAAGTACTGCTGCGGCACTGCTGCACTGCTGCATGTGCCAGTGCGGCGTGCTGGGCTCCTGCCTCGACCCCACCAAGTGGTGCAACTGCGACGCCGAGCACAGCCCGCTGCGCCCCGACGGTAAGTACTGCTGCGGCACTGCTGCAATGCTGCATGTGCCAGTGCGGCGTGCTGGGCTCCTGCCTCGACCCCACCAAGTGGTGCAACTGCGACGCCGAGCACAGCCCGCTGCGCCCCGACGGTAAGTGCTGCTGCGGCACTGCTGCACTGCTGCATGTGCCAGTGCGGCGTGCTGGGCTCCTGCCTCGACCCCACCAAGTGGTGCAACTGCGACGCCGAGCACAGCCCGCTGCGCCCTGACGGTAAGTATTGCTGTTGCACTGCTGCACTGCTGCACTAAGCATAATTATCCGTCGATCGATATTTTCCGTCAAAAAACGGTTAGATACTCGTCACTGAAAGTCTTCTAAATTAAATTGCGATGTAAAAAGGCTGATATTTTGCAATTCTTAACGTGCTTTAATGAATTCAAATGAGAATTTAAAGAACAATGGCAGACTTTCATACATAAAATTAGTTGAGAAGGAATGGTAACGTCTATATATCAAAAATATCTTAAAATGTTAAGCGTCAGTCCCTTAATAACTCTGTCAAAGAATTTTGTCCTGAGAAGGCGTCAAAAAAGATATTTAGATTTTAACCGTTTTAGGTTATGTCTTATGTCACTTGGAAAAAGTCATGCATCCTGTGGTTGTTTGATGTTAGCTTAATACATTCTCAACATAATGTACCTACCTACATAATTGACAGTTTTTAGATTATTGTATCTCTATTGTATATTTGCATACCATAAATTTATATTTCTGGCATGGCTCCAGGGCCTTTGTGTCATACAGTGACATTCTCAGAAGGGCTAGAACCAAGAGCCGTAAAGCCAGTAAAAAAACCCAGTGATATTTTGTTTTAGCTAGTGTTGCCATAACTTAATGCCATAATTAAATGGAATTGTTACATAGTACTATGATTGATATAATGTATTATTGAAGGAAGTTCTTTGTAAGAGACTTATTTTCAACCATATCACTTTTATTTTTATTATTACTGATAGTATAGTTTTTACTAATAATAACTTAATATAAAAATATTTTGTATTTGTGTGTTGTGTTGGTAGTCTTACAAAGTGTATACGAAAATAGTATGAATATAGTAAATGGCTACACTTGAATAGAGTAAAAAAGTCATTTGATGTTTCTAAAAATATTTGTTTTTTTTTTCTGTGGGGTTAATTAAAATACATTTTTATTTGAAAAATCATAGAAAAATAATAAAACGCATTTTATATATAACTTATTTCTAGACGCAATAATTTTTGTCAACTTTTTTTCTGCTATTGTTCTTTGAATATTTGTTTTTTTTTTACGAAAGTCGCATCGTGCATATTACAACGCGACTTGTTCATTTTTTCTTTTTTTTATTCTTAATAATTCATGATCATTTACTTCCGATATGGAGCATATTGACATAGGTTTTCCATTATTTGTGTATAATACTTTAGTATGCAGAGTGATCTGGTTTCGAGAGGATCCAAAGGCTGCTTGTATATCTTCTGCATGTTTGTATACGAAGTTTTCTGAAAAATCGCATGCTATCGCAACTTCGTCCTCCTCAAGGTTCTCTATGCACTTCCGATATTGTTGGTATTGATGTTTTATATTATAAAATTGTTTCTTGAATCTTTCTAATTCTTCAGAGAAATTTGCGATTAGCATGCAAACAGTGCCGTCAAACACTTCTTTATTATATATTTTTGTTGTTTTTGTTTCTGTTTTATTTTTATACTGTTTTTGGTAAGTATTACATATTATTTTCCATTTTAGCCATTAAACTGGAGTGTCTTTATTAATGTTTATATTCATATCCAATTTCTTATCTTTACAAGCATTACACTTAGAGTACCTACATTCGTAACACTCGGTACATGTTATTTCAGCTAATTAATCTATACTTAATATAATAAAGCGGAAGAGCTTTTTGTTTGTTTAAACGCGCTAATCTCTGGAATTACCTGTCCGGTTTGAAAAATTCTTTTTGTATATTATAGCCAGATTCATGTGGTATAGTATAGGCTATCTAGAATTAAGCTATGTCACTCAGCTAGCCTTAAATATGGATATTTGTTAAGCAAGTCAGAAGAAAAAGCACTCCCGAAATGATTTATCCGCGTACGCTGGTGTTATCGTTAGGGATATGTAAATACAATGTTCTAGAAAAATATAGACCTTTACTCCGTCTAAAAAAAGTCCGCGGTACCATATGTCTATTTCTTATACATAAGCCATAATTTGGTATTTTGTGAGCAAAAAATTTTGAAAATTTAAAAGTGATTTATGAGCGTTATTATTAGGCATGGCCTATTTATCCTTACGAACGAAAGTTACTTCATCATCAAGACAATTTTATGAAGATAAACTTTGTCCTTTATACCATGTCATTTGAACGCATAGTTTAAGAGATAATGTAAAATTAAAATAATTCAATACTTGGCTGGGCGCACGAACGACGCTTAAACCCTAGCCGTTATAGAATGCTTGAACTAGGTCATGTCGCGCACCTCGGACACGTGATGACGCGGGTGAAACCGCGGGGCACAGCTAGTCATTTATATCGATGGTTTTTAGCACGCCAAGTTTTTTAAGTTTAAAGGCTTTCAATGCAAATTTGCTATGTCTAGTGCAAGCCCACGTATTTCTATTATTGATCCTTGGAGTCATTACAAAGAACGGCTTGTAGCGAACAAAAGTCACATATGATGCTTTGCCTCTATATCAGTACGATATTTTGCGTGGGGTTTCACATGGTGTCAAGAAAATACCTTTTTGAACTTTTTTTCTTGGTTTTGCATTCCCGCTTACCTGCAGTCACTCTACTAACATCATCTATTAAGAAAAACTCGTGTATTTCCCTGCTATATTTACTTGATAATCTTTTTTTGTTCACTTTTCTGACTCTGCCCTTTAGTCCAAGACTAAGGGATAACTGGGTTTTTAATTAGTACATAAACAAAATTGTATTCTAAATTAAATTACCTTTCATTTCATATATAATTCCTACATAATTATCAAAAAGTATCATTAATTTTATAAAAAGTTTTTGACAGAACTTATGACTTGATTAAGTATTAATAAAATGTAATGTAGGAATTTCTTCAATACTAAAACTCCGGTCAATGCGAAAACAAGGCGCCTGATCAGTTAATTTACTCACCTACCTAGCAATGCTTATCACTACTACACCAGTGTATACATTACTTGAGACTATACAATTTCGTAACGATACATCAGTCTGTTCAACATATGAGGCATTAGTATATTAAAAAAATACTTACCAATAAGAAAAGTCAACTGCTACTAAATTGTTAGAATATTATTTTTGCACAACGTATAAGCTTCGAGTCTTGTTTTCTTTTAAATTCAATATGGCAGCTACAGCTAAAAATTGACCAATCAGAAATGCCCGAGTGTTACCAATGTATTAAAATCAGAATGCGTTCAGAAATTGAATGCAAGGTCGGGCAATGAGAGATAATAATTTTCTGCTCACCAAATGTCGCTAGTTGACACTGTTTTTTAATAAAGGTTTATCAGTTTCTAGAATATTATATTAATACACAAAACAATGCGTCAGTGGTTTGCTCTTTCATTTTTTGCATATTTTCTCATTTTTTTTAAGAATTGGTTTGGGTTATTTATTTTTAATGTTATTAATATAATATATAGCTGATAGTACAAAAAGAAACAATAACTTTTACATTTTCCGAACAAATTAACTTCCCCGCTATAAAATCTGTTAAATATTATACCTCACTATCTAGTGGCGCCGCCGTGGTGGCAGAAAAAGTCATTAGTGTTACTAAGCTTGTATAACGAAATTGTAAAAAAGTCGTGACATGCTATTATTGGAATTTCTTGTTTTTGTTTTATTAGTAAGTTTAAAAAATTTATGATTATACCGAATAGATTAGAATTTACTATAAAAGATGAATGTTAATGTAAAAACTAAAAGTAAAAGAACTTTATGTGGTGAGGCGGGAATTTTGTGGGGAATAGGTTAGGTTAAAAGGCAAAGTGTAAGAAAAAAATGCTAATAAATAATTAGGACGAATTAAAACATTCTAATATCGTTTTGATAATGAATGAAGTGCTAAGCTATTTTTATTGATAAGAAAAAATGGAAGACCACTACCTACACATTTTTAAATAATGTTTAAATGTTAGTGACGTACTTTATTTCGAACATGTACCATTATTTTGAAAAATACTATGCAAAAAGAGTGTACCTATCTCCACATAATGCCTATTATGCCTATTATATATTGGTCGTTATATTTACACGTATACTTTATTTCCAGAGTTCCAAGTTGACGGCGGAGACATCACCGATAAGGAATACCTGCCAGTGAAGCAACTCAGGTTCGGCGACACCGGTAGCCATCTTGACGAGAAGGAGGGCCGGTACACTCTCGGACCGCTGCTGTGTGAAGGAGATGGTGATTTATTTCTTATATTGCTTACGTGGTCTCATCTGTTTTATTAAGTGGTATGGCTCCTTAGGCTAATTTGAGAAATTAAATTAAATAACTACTAGTTATTTAGTTCTTAGGGCTTAAGGAAAAGCAAGGGTGATCTTGACAAGCGTGAACTGAGACATTTCAATACTCAGGTTAACATGTGTGAGTGCATATTTTGCTTGTAAACAAAAACTAAATATTATATAGGAGTAACTTGAGCCCCTTGATGAATCATCGTAAATTTTTAACATTATCAATAGCCTCGCGGAGCATATTTGAATGTTAACAAATTTAACTGTATCCTTCTTTGCTTGAAGTTGATATTTTTTTATAGACTAATGGTGACAAAAGAGCACTCCGTCCACTCGATATTCGATTAAGAACCAAAATGCAGAATGCATTGTCTTCTCTGAAAACTAAGATGGAATGCTTCCTTTTAAGTACAAAGAACATCCGCATCTCTATATTCTTCTATTCGTATTCTGTGAGAGCGTGGTCCATTCCCGTCCGAGCCAAGCCATTCGTGTTACAACAATAATATAGTTGTAGCATGGCTCTCTCACATTCAATAGGGTAGAATGCAAGCTTGTTTATATAAACTTATAGTTTTAGTTGCTTACATTATATTAATGCAACTCGCTTCGATTAAGGCAATTATTTATTGTTAATTAACAGACTTGTTCAGCAACGCGGTGACATTCCGTATTTCGGACTCCGTTATAAACCTCCCAGCATTTGACTTGGGACACAGCGGCGACATCTACTTCGAATTCAAGACTACTCGAGAGAATGCTGTGTTACTGCATGCTAAGGTAAGATCACTTTGATTTTTGAGAGATTCATTGAGCGGGTTAAATTGTAGATTAGGTTAAAATTATCAAAAATTAAAAAAAAACTTCACGGTCACTTGTTATAAAAATAATAATAATTTGTGAGTGAGTTGATGTCATGGTACACTTATTGTGTATGCTTGACACAGTATTTTTTATTATTTTGAGATGTTAATCAAGATGTTGCTGCGTATCATTTGTTTTTTAGTTTCGCTTTCTCGTCTTTTACGATGCACACGGAACGCCATAGGGTAGTGGATATTTATACACTGCCACTAATAGTCAGTCTATCAGTCAATATTTTATCTAAAAATGCGCTCATATTGAATGTTATGAATGAATTATTCCAATGGCTATGACCAGTAGCGAATGATTTTTCTGTTTTTGTGATGTTTCAGGGTCCGCAGGACTACATCAAGTTGTCGATCATCGGTGGCGATCAGATACAGTTCCAGTTCCAGGTGGGCGACACGCCGCTTGGCGTCTCCGTGGAGACCAGCAGCCGCCTCGCCGACGACAACTGGCACTCCGTCTCCATCGAGCGGAACAGGTCTCAAGCACACGCACGCACGCTCTCACACACACACACACACACACACACACACACACACACACACACACACACACACACACATACACACACACGCGCACACGCACACACACGCGCACACGCACACACACACATACACACACATACAATAACGCAAAATTTGATATTAAAATACTATGCGATAAGACAAAGTGTCTTCGGCTAACTCTTCTTACTGAGTGTGTATGTTCAAGTGAGCACTTGCACAAAGCGCTATCGGACTGATGAAAAACTTGACGCGTCATTGATTGACAGCAATCGAATCATGATGAGGATTAATGATTTTGATATCTTGCTGGCCGATGGCATAATCTCTGTATAAAAGTAACTATTAATTCACTGCAGTACACATGCAATTGAATGATAATGTTAATATGGACATGCCCTGGGATTCCCAAGAATATTTTTCTGAATGTCGATGTATTAAATAAAGTTAAACTATTTAAAATATAATGAGTATGCACGACGACATATCAGACTACTCTATTCCAGTATAAGCTGTTCCCGCGTGGTGCTGTTTGCCATATTATTGGTCAATAGTCGGGATCTTATTATAATGGTAATGGGTAGCTAGATATGTCATCGTGCGTACTCAGCACAATTTTTTATTATAATAATTTGTGAAATATGAAGATGATTAAATAATAAAGATAAAGATAAGATACATGTATTCCAGATTTGGAGTAAAATAATCGTAAAGTCGGCCCCGCAATTTTGCGCCGCCTGCGTAATTTAAGCCTACTTCTTGATTTTATTATAAAAACTTGTCTACGGTGAACCAGCTTTTATTTTACACAGATGAAGAGTTAAATTTATAATAAAATAAATAATATAGAATCTGGAACAAGCCATAAACATTTCTTATATTAGATTATATTTAATGGATAAAGTGAAACGTAGTCCTCCTAACCTAACTCGCGATGAGCTACAATAGTGCAAAGCAAAGAGATTACGTTAGTGACCAATACAATATGTGCTTAAACCTAAATCCCAAAATATTCTTGAATAAAAAAAAAGGTTTAGTAAAATAAATAATATATTTTGGGGATTTTGAATGCCTATCCATGTTAAGATAACGGTCTCTAAATCCCGGGAACAGCACTACCTATGCCGATCACTATTTATTAGGTACTGGGTCTTCTTTTATTCCTGGATATCCGTTAGGGGTAGATACCATGTTCTAACCTATTTCTTCCTCCAAATGGCAATGCTTGCATTGCTGTGTTTTGGTCTGAAGCTTATACAAAGCCAGTATAATAACATATGGCAGTGAGGCATTCCGTCTTAGTCCTCAGATACTTTTTTGTCGAAAGATGGTTACAGGTGTTCATGGATTGTTAGCTCCTCACCACCATATACAATATTGTGCTGCATGTGTATTTGCGAACACAGTCGTAATTGCTCGTTGTAATTTGCACGCTTTTGTTGTACCGCTGAATAAGATTGGAAGAAGACTAAGGTGTATTACATATTATATCGGTGTGACATGCACGGGGATGATCGTGAAACCTGCTACCCGGTGTTTGGTAGCCATTGCGATGTTAAACTCCTTTGGTCAACAAGGGTTTAATGAAAGAGGAGATTTACAGCACTTAGGTGCCATCTGAAATGGGGTATTCCCCTGTCGGTGGGAATTAAAAATAAGTTAAAATTAAATATGATAAAATCCGTAAAACTTGTTTATTTCAATGTACCGCGTAAAGTGTCCGCGTAAATATGGGAAATCATTAATATTCATATTTCTAATGAGCCTATGTGTATTGGTACTGGTATGCGTTATTGTGAGTACGTGGGTGTGTGCGCAGGAAGGAGGCACGCGTGGTGGTGGACGGCGCGCTGAAGAACGAGATCCGCACGGCGGCCGAGCCGGTGCGCGCGCTGCAGCTGACCACGGCGCTGGCGCTGGGCGCCGCGCTCGACCGCGCCGACGGCTTCGTGGGCTGCGTGCGCGCGCTGCTGCTCAACGGACGCCCGGTGGATCTGCGCGCGTACGTCCGCCGAGGTACAGTACACAGTGCTGAGCAGAACGAGATCCGCACGGCGGCCGAGCCGGTGCGCGCGCTGCAGCTGACCACGGCGCTGGCGCTGGGCGCCGCGCTCGACCGCGCCGACGGCTTCGTGGGCTGCGTGCGCGCGCTGCTGCTCAACGGACGCCCGGTGGATCTGCGCGCGTACGTCCGCCGAGGTACAGTACACAGTGCTGAGCAGAACGAGATCCGCACGGCGGCCGAGCCGGTGCGCGCGCTGCAGCTGACCACGGCGCTGGCGCTGGGCGCCGCGCTCGACCGCGCCGACGGCTTCGTGGGCTGCGTGCGCGCGCTGCTGCTCAACGGACGCCCGGTGGATCTGCGCGCGTACGTCCGCCGAGGTACAGTACACAGTGCTGAGCAGAACGAGATCCGCACGGCGGCCGAGCCGGTGCGCGCGCTGCAGCTGACCACGGCGCTGGCGCTGGGCGCCGCGCTCGACCGCGCCGACGGCTTCGTGGGCTGCGTGCGCGCGCTGCTGCTCAACGGACGCCCGGTGGATCTGCGCGCGTACGTCCGCCGAGGTACAGTACACAGTGCTGAGCAGAACGAGATCCGCACGGCGGCCGAGCCGGTGCGCGCGCTGCAGCTGACCACGGCGCTGGCGCTGGGCGCCGCGCTCGACCGCGCCGACGGCTTCGTGGGCTGCGTGCGCGCGCTGCTGCTCAACGGACGCCCGGTGGATCTGCGCGCGTACGTCCGCCGAGGTACAGTACACAGTGCTGAGCAGAACGAGATCCGCACGGCGGCCGAGCCGGTGCGCGCTGCAGCTCAACGGATCCCGGTGGATCTGTCGGTGATCCGCATGGTGGATCGCCCGCCGAGGTGCACAGCGCTCCCACCGCAGATATCGGCCTTTTGACCAACATACTAATTCTTTAATTGTATGGTTGCTGTGGATAGCGGGGTTTAAGGCAACATAGTACATTTTATTGTATTGTCGCCATGGATACCGAGATTAAAATAAAGTGAAAATTAAAAGTAATATTTTTTCCTATATATTAACTTTTAATTTATTGTTGTCTTGGATATCTGGGTTTTAGCCAGTACACAAATTATAAATTGATTGTTATTCCCAGAGCCTTTCTATTTATTACTAAATACGACCCTGTTCGGATCGTATTTAATAACGTGGTAATAAAATGGTCTAAATTTCTATCACATTTTTTAAATCAAAATGTATTTGCAAATAAGCATTGAATGAAATGTTTGTATTTGGGCATATGTGCAGGCTTGTACGGGGTGTCGGAGGGGTGCAGCGGGCGCTGTGCGTCGTCGCCGTGCCTCAACAACGGCACGTGCCTTGAGCGCTACGACGGCTACTCCTGCGACTGCCGCTGGACTGCATTCAAAGGGCCCATCTGTGCAGACGGTCAGTACACACTCCTGATGCCATTTTACATGCATTACTTTTTCATTCATTCATTCTTTTTAAAAACGTTACCTCCACACTAGGATTTTCTCCTGTATCGTAGAGGCAGTTTACATACATAAATTTCACAAGGATAAACATCCGGACCCAAAACAATTATTTGTAAGTCATACAAATTCTTGTTCTGTCTGAAATTCAAACTGGGGGCCCTTAACGCTGCAACTCATTGCTAAGTTACTGCACCACGGAGTCGTAAAACTTGCACATGGACGACAGTTATTTGTAGGCTATATCAACACATGATGTGACAGAATTTGAGAATATGAGAGAGTAATTTGTTAATAGATTGATTTTCAACT
Source organism: Parnassius mnemosyne (assembly GCA_963668995.1). Lineage (NCBI taxonomy): Eukaryota > Metazoa > Arthropoda > Insecta > Lepidoptera > Papilionidae > Parnassius > Parnassius mnemosyne. The sequence goes on along the minus strand of CAVLGL010000104.1, from coordinate 8,525,948 downwards.
TTAAGTTTTTTTATTGCTTTAAAAAAATTAAAGGCGCAGTCATATAATTTTTTAGCAACACTTATTCCTATACCATTTTAATAATAATTTATTTAGCTTATAGCATATTTTGGAAAACCTATTAATTTTTTATGTAATACTCATCAGAAATCGGTGTCAACTTGCGCCCCAACTCGATAGTGAAGTACGACTTCCTGGGATCATGGCGCTCCACCATTAACGAGAAGATTCGCGTGGGCTTTACCACAACCAATCCTAAGGGTTTCCTGCTCGGATTCTTTTCTAACATTACCGGAGAGTACCTCACGCTTATGGTGTCTAATTCAGGTGAGCTTAATTCGTATAATATGATAGTGATGTTAAATAAATCACAATAATAAACCGTTTTGAATTTATTATTATATTATACTAGTGTAAAATAGCATTAGTTACAGTTTCATATGGTAAGTGACGGCAACCGGAAACCATTATTAGTACTACCGGGGCATTTCATTTAAGCCCTAATGTAGTTGTGTACGGGTATAGTAATCACTTACCATCCGGTGGACTGTGTGCTTTATTGACTAACTCACTTAAACAAGTAGTAAAATTAAAAAAAAATGTACAACCGACTTCAATGTAAATAAAATGAGAACATCATCAATGTAGTTGAAGTCATTTAAATACGCATTATTAAGTAAAACTCTACAACTACTGGTCAGATCTTGATCAAATTTAAATGGGACCACATCATGACAAGCACCAAATTTCAAATAAAAAAAACTTAAATACGGTTTACCTAGAAAAAAGTTCTGAGGAATCACATAAAAATACAGTCGTGAAAACCTCCTCCTTTTTTGAAGTCGGTTGATAAAAAAATATTATAAAAAGGTCGTAAGTGACGCCGAAGTTTGGTACACCATCTTGTCATAAAGTTCGACATAAGATCTCATGTTCTCTGATAGATTTTTATATAAAGATCTTCTTTGTACTTTTTTTAGGGTTCCGTACCTCAAAAGGGAAAAACGAAACCCTTATAGGATCACTTTGTTGTCCGTCTGTCTGTCTGTCAAGACCCTTTTTCTCAGGAACGCGTGGAGGTATCAAGCTGAAATTCATATCAAATACTCAAGTCTACTGTCGCTTGGAGCTGTGAAAATATTAAATTTCTAAGCCAAGGAAATCAAAAGATACAGCCGTTTATGCCGCAAATTTTCGACATTCGCAAGGGAATCAAAACCTACAGGTTACTTCCCGTGAACTTAGAATTTTATTGGTACGAAGCAACGTATTATAGCACAGATAAAAGAAAAATTGCGTAAATCATAAATTTTAGTTACATCATATAACAAAAATATTTTTAATAATTATTTTAAATTTTAATTTTTTTTAATATTATAGGTATATAACGTACGGATTTGTTCCGAACCTTAGGTGCGCGAGTTCGACTCGCACTTGGCCGGTTTTTTTATTTAGAATAAGGGAGAGAAACGAGCTCACAGTTTACCTGACAGTAAGTGGATGCTGTGGCTATATACATCTCTATAATTAATATTTATTCTCAATTAAGAATCAAGATGCAGATGCGTTGTTACCCCTGAGGACTAAGATGGAATGCCTTGTTTCCAGTGAAAAGGGTCTACTGTTGTCTACATTTACCATACGAGACACAACAGTGTTAAGCTGCTATTTAATTAGAACATAATTACAGTTGTGGTGTTGTATTGGCGGCAGGTCACCTGCGTGTTATATTCGACTTCGGCTTCGAGCGGCAGGAGATCATCTTCCAGGGCAAGCACTTCGGTTTGGGCCAGTACCACGACGTGCGGCTCTCGCGCAAGGACAGCGGTGCCACCATGGTGTTGCAGGTCAGTTGCTAGTACTGTTTTATAAGTAGAGTTTAAAATGCGTTTTTTGTTCTGGACCACTTTAAGTACAAGGTTTTTCTTGCCGAATAGTGTATTAGAATTAGGGATGTATCCGATACCGATATATCTGTGTTATCGTCGGTTTCCCGATAAATCGGAATCAACGCTATTATTACTTTGTCGATACATTGAAACTTATGAATTTCGCGTTATAAATAATCCACCATGTAAATGTGTCATTCCCGCGTCTAGGCCAGAATTATTCTTACGCTGTCGTCGGTTGCGTACGTCAGCGAGAAATAAAATACCATAGTGCTATATCGAGCTCTATACGGTACAGTTGTATGTTAAATGGATTTCGGAAAGGATATCGGTAAGTAAAATACAATGTTATATAATACATACAATATTAATAATCATAATGTTAATAATTATTATTATTAACATTTTTTTTATTATCGTGCTCGTTATTGTAAACCGGCAATAAAGCTTTTAAAACTTGTACCCAGTATTTTGATTTCGCATTACGATGTTTGTACAAATGATTAGATAAATAACACATTCTGTATCGATATTGATTGCAATGGAATTCATTATAACTGTAGGTGCACGCGTGGCTCGTCAGTAAGAGAGTGGGGGCTCGCACTAGCGCACTAGCGCACTAGCGCACTAGCGCACTAGCGCACTAGCGCACTAGCGCACTAGCGCACTAGCGCACTAGCGCACTAGCGCACTAGCGCACTAGCGCACTAGCGCACTAGCGCACTAGCGCACTAGCGCACTAGCGCACTAGCGCACTAGCGCACTAGCGCACTAGCGCACTAGCGCACTAGCGCACTAGCGCACTAGCGCACTAGCGCACTAGCGCACTAGCGCACTAGCGCACTAGCGCACTAGCGCACTAGCGCACTAGCGCACTAGCGCACTAGCGCACTAGCGCACTAGCGCACTAGCGCACTAGCGCACGCGGCTCCGCGATCCCGCCGCTGCCGTCAGCCGCGCAGCGCGGGCCGTACACAACACAATGTACATTAGTACCTACGCGACCAACGTCGCCGTACGACCAATTCAACCCTAACGTCGTTCATATAAGCGTGCTACAATTTATTTAAGCTCGGGTAATCGCAGCGTTTTATAATTTCATTCCGCTAGTTCATTGTTTCTTTCTATATATATATTGTAGCCACATATTAATTGAAGAAATGCCGTGCTCAATATAATAGCTTTGTAATCACAAGCAAAAACTAATTCATAATTATGTTAACTTCGAAACAAAAAAGTTCTTTTTAAATACTATAATTATTTTTATTTAATAAATAATTTTCGCATGCCAGATGTGGTAAACATGTAGACTATGTACAATAGGCAACTATGTGTCACATCTCACAACTATATTAAAAAAATAAATAAATTATTAATTCCTAATCTGAATGACATTTTGTTTACTAACAATTTTCAAAATTTCGTTATATGGTTCACATTCTAAATAAATATTATACAAGAAACGCCATCTGTTTCTAATCTAATCCCATTAATTTACAACTTTTGAAGCCTTCACTGTCCACATCGTTTATATCATATATGATCAACAACCGGCCCACTGTAAGATATGATATGATCCGGCCCCGCGAGACATTTTGAAAAAACCCAATTAAAAAATATTACATTAGGTACTTATACTCACGAGAATGACAGTGAGACGACAAACATCAAATCCGTTGATGTTTGCCGCCTCACATTTTGATAATCGCCGCCACTCTACTTGCTCGATCAAATTCTTTGAGGTTTGCCGCCTCACGAGCGACACATCATAAGATTTATTGCTTCTCAATTATTCTAAACAGATTATTCCTTTATTTTTGCCTATATAAGCGGATAGATGGCCCGAACGTTAGTTCAGTTCTATTTGAGCTACCAAGGTTATCAAACTTGGATAAACGATATCCTAGCGAACTGCTCAAGCCGTCAACTTGCTTTGTGACTATTAAATTTATTAAACGAAAAATAAACAAAAATGATGTCTAGTGGAAAGAAACGAAAAGTAGATACAGAAGGTCGCCAGTTTCAAGAAAAATGGAGTGAAGAATTCTTTTTATCTTGCACAATGATAAGCCTATTTGTTTTCTGTATAATGAATCCATTTCAGTAATGAAAGAATTTAATATAAAGAGGCATTACTCAACTAAGCATGCTACGCTGCACTCACTGACAGGACAATTGAGAACAGAAAAAATCCAGAAGCTTACCGCAAATTTGGAAAAACAGCAACAAATGTTTCATAAACAAAGAACACAACTTGATAATGTTGTAAAAGCTAGTTTTATACTTAGTTCAAAATTGGCAAAGGCATTAAAGCCATTTGCCGAAGGAGAATTTATCAAGAAGTGTATGTTAGGAGTTTGCGGTATTTTGTGTCCTGAAAAGAAAAATGAATTTGAAAAAATTTGTTTGTCAAGACGAACTGTTGTTCGACGTATAGAAATGATGGCTAATGATATAAAAACAACATTGACTGACCGTATGGCTGGTTTCGAATCATTTTCCATAGCATTAGACGAGAGCACCGATTTGTCTGACACAGCTCAACTGGCTATATTTATTCGAGGTGTTGATAAGGAGTTCACTGTTACTGAGGAATTGCTTGCTTTACAGCCGCTAAAAGGAACCACTACAGGAGAGGATATTTTTATTGAAGTTCAAAAGGTATTTACAAGCTTTTGGCTGGCCATGGTCAAAATTAATTGGAGCATGCACTGATGGTGCACCTTCTATGGTCGGCTTACGTAAAGGTTTCATCGGAATTTTGAATGAAAAAGCAACAGAATTAAATGTACAAAAAGATGATTTGATAGTCCTTCATTGCATTAATCCATAATCCAGAACTAAGTCCATTCGACTCCAGAATGTTATGAATGTGGTAGTAAAAACCATCAACTTTATTCCATCCCAAGGGCTTAACCATCGTCAGTTCAAGGCGTTTTTGGATGAAATATCAGCTGAATGTAACGACGTAACATATTATTGTGAAGTCAGATGGCTGAGCAAAAGAAAAATGTTGAAACGGTTTTACGAGCTTAGAAATGAGATAGCAGACTTTATGAAAATAAAAGATAAACCACTATCTGAATTAAGTGACCCAAAATGGATATGTGACTTGGCATTTCTGTTCGATCTTACAGTCTATTTGAATGATTTAAATTTGAAACTTCAAAAACGAGGACAGTAAATGATTTGTACAGCTATTTCAAAGCGTTTCAGATCAAACTACGCTTGTGGGAGTCACAGATGCTGTCTGGTAACAGTTACCATTTCAACACGCTCTCTGCGTATGAAAATATTGCTTATGCTCAATATGCTGAAGAACTCAAGTTACTGTCGGAACAATTTTCGAACAGATTTAGCGACTTCAAAAACATGGAAGACTGTTTCATTTTATTTGCTACTCCTACAAAATATAATGTACAAATGCTCCAATACACTTACAAATAGAGTTGATCGAGATTCAAGAAAACTCACTCCAAAAACAAAATCCAAATTCGAAGAGATTTCTACAAAAAATACCTAGAAGAAGACAATTTTCCGCAGCTTAGAAAATTCGCAAGAAGATTGATTTGTGCGTTTGGCAGTACTTATAAATGCGAACAGTTCTTTTCATTGGTGAAAGTTAATAAATCAACACATCGTACAAGACTGACTGACGATAATTTGGGAAATTCTTAACGTCTTTGTATCAGTGGAATTAATCCAAATATCGATGTATTAGTTTCCCAAATTCAACTCAAGTGTCTCATTGATTTCGGTGTATTTAACTTTCGTAGTTTGTAACAATTGCAAATTTAACGATTTAATTATAATGTACCATTTTATTAAATTTAATTTTTTTATTTAATTAATTGTACTATAATAACATTGTCGTATTATTTCATGTCTAATATCTATCGCAAAAAATATTATCCCTACTTTAAATTGCACTAAGTACTTTTAAACCCGGCCCGCGAACGTATTTGCACGCTAAAGTGTGGCCCTCAACATGTCAAAGGTTGCCCATACCTGGTTTATGTCGTTCATACTTTTCTCTTGTCTCATAGGAAATTAGTCAAATTAGCCATCTGTTGTCACATTATAGATGACACATTACACTGTACAGGTAAGGATTATAATGCTCGAATGTGCAAACACAGTTCACTCTCTAATCCCTCACTCTCATACTCCGATGGGATGGCAAGCCGACACGAGCGGAGAGAGATCAGGCGCAGGACCAACGGCTTTACGTGCTTTCCGAGGCACGGGGGTGAGACACCGCCAACTTTCTGACACACTGCTACTGAACTTTTTTATTTGTAAAACACAGAAAAGCCCAATAAATGATTTTCATCCAACCCGACATTCGAACCCGTACCTCATGATCAGCAGTCGTGTTTACTAACGAGGCAGTCAACTGTCACACTTTTTTTTTGTAAATATCGGTATCGTATCGGCAGAAGTGCGTATCGATGCAACCCCCCTAATTTGAACATTCTTGGAAAACACTAATGACAATTTTAGTAAAGATTCTGTTCCAACCCGGTGTCAGGTGGACAACTACGAAACGCAAGAGTACAAGTTCAACATCAAGGAATCCGCGGACGCGCAGTTCAACAACATCCAGTACATGTACATCGGACGCAACGAGTCCATGAACGAGGGCTTCGTGGGCTGCGTCAGCCGCGTGGAGTTCGACGATATCTACCCGCTCAAGTTGCTCTTTCAGCAGGACCCGCCGCCCAATGTTCGAAGCCTCGGTAAGTATTTTTTTTCTGCTGGATAAGGGTGACAAGTGAGCACAAAGTCCACCTGATGGTAAGTGGACGCTGTGGCTCATAATCTACATCAATCCCCCAATTAGGAATCAAAATGCAGTTATGTCGTCACCCATGAGGACTAAGATAAAATGCCTCGTATCCAATAAAATGGGTCTCCAGTTCTTTACGAAACACAGCATTATATTACGCTGCTTTATTTATAGGATAAGGGTGACTAATGAGCTCACAGTCTACCTGATGATGAGTACATGCTGTGGTCCATAAACATCTACGTCTATCATCAATTCAGAATTTTAACTACAGTCCTTACCATACAAAAATTGAGCTGATATTCTAACGCTGGTATTCTGAGCGAGCATAGTCCTACCCCGGTCGAGCCGAGCCATTCCATAATAGAGTTGCAGCTCTACCACGTGAAATGCCACATCATGTACTTTAAAGGATACATTTTTATGAAGTGTCTGCGTATAGATGTTTTATCTTACAAATATTTTACTCTGATGTTTAGGAAAGGACACTTGTTACCGCCATATCAGATTAATTCTCAAATTGAGATATTCTCGCATATTTGATGTCAATCATATTGACATTAGATGTCTTCTAAGCCCTTCATTCCATTCATTCGTTTCGCAATCGGCCCAGTTTCCATTCCAACTCGCCTGCACGTGGCAGTGTCAAACTGTATCCAGCTCGCTTATAGCAACGTATCGCTTATCTGTTTAAATTATCATAAACTTAAAATCACGGTCATGAACTGTGTTAATTTTGTATAACAACTCTGAGTGCATCGCTGGAATCACACCGAAAATACAAGATTCATTATGGGACATTGTCAGATAGGTGTGTGCTCCAGTTGCCATATGTCGGTTGCCAAATTCAAGATTAAATCTAATCTAATTTCGCTGATACAGTCCATTATAAATAATAACATTCGCCGCACCAACATTAATTGTTTAAATAAAACTAGTTTTATCGGATTTTCAGTAAATTTTTCAGTTAATAAAACTGGTTTGAACCGAGTGTATAGTGTATCTGGAGGTAGCTGTGGTTAACTAGGACATTGGGGCATCGAACACATCAGTTCCCCCCGTGACCATGGGTGCTGTAAAGTATAACGCCTTCGGGAATATAAATAAATTAAAATACGCGGTAAAATGAATTAAAATTAAGTTACACTTAAATGTGTAGTGTTCGCGTAAACATAAGAAATGTAATTTTATATTCAGCAGTAGGCGTACGTTTTTTTTTTTACTGTCGTTTGTCATCTGTCTTCAAACTCCAATCTTAAATTTGTGACTTAAAGAACAATGGCAGACTTTCATACATAAAATTAGTTGAGAAGGAATGGTAGCGTCTATATATCAAAAAAAAAAACTTAAAATGTTAGGCGTCGGTCCTTGAATAACTTTGTCAAAGAATTTCGTCCTGAGAAGTCGTCAAAAAAAAGATATTTAGATTTGAACCTTTTTAGGTTATGTCTTATGTCGATTGGAAAAATTCATGCGTCCTGTGGTTGTTTGACGTTAGATTAACACATTCTCAACATAATGTACCTACCTACATAATTGAGATTGTTTAGATTATTGTATCTCTATTGTATATTTGCATACTATAAATGTATATTTGTGGCATGGCTCCAGGGCCTTTGTGTCATACACAGACATTCTCAGAAGGGCTAGAACCCAGAGCCGTAAAGCCAGTTAATAAAAAGAACAGTGACATTATTTTTTGGAGATTATGGTCTGGTATCTAGACCTTCAGGCCAAGTCTTGAGTATTTTTATTCGGTTTATTATAATTTCCCCACTGTATTTTTGATGAATTTATATAGAGGCACGTAATAGGATCTATTTTTTAACATATCCCTCAGGCAGCGGGAGGGATCTTGCACTGTCACTTGATTTTGCACTATGTCACTAATTTCACTGACAAGAATCAATCTGTCAAATGAAAAGCACTCACATGTAAATATGAAATGTTCGATATCACCAACAGAATTATTGCAGAAGGTGCAGTAGCTGCTACAGTGACATTTTGTTTTAGCTAGTGTTGCTATAACATTAAATGGAATTGTTACATAGTATTATGAATGAGATAATGTATTATTGTAGGAAGTTCTTCTTAACCACTTAACCATCCACCCTCCGCGAGTGATTCTCGTCTGACCTGTCCGCGCATTAAATTTCACTACTTTTTTACGACTGCGCGAGAATGTCTTAACAAAAACGATTACTACTGAAAAATTACTATAGGTACATTCAAATAAAAAATATTCTCAAAAGAGTCTAAGAATCCAAAATGTAATGTTGTTAAAAGAAAATTAGTCAAATTAAAAATAAAGGCTGAAAATAAAGCTTAAATATGGGAATATCAAACGAAAACGTATTTATTTTTTATTTCGAGTTTCACAAGAAAAGTATAATACTCACTGGAGACAATTATTTTTATTTATTTTATTTATTTATTTATTTATTTCTGAAACTTACAACTATCATTACAGGATTACCTAATGCGATAGTGTAGCTGGCTAACTAATTTGTCTTCATGCTTTAATTTTTGTAACAAATTACAAGCAATGCTATCTTTGTGAATTCACTCAGAGTACAACAGAATAGGTCCGTCTCACTAGCTATTAAGTTGAGCGTATGGAGTGCGCGCGTCAGAGGCGCCTTACTCAGAAGGTTGGTTCGAGCGCGCGGCTCCACCAACAGTCGCGGCTGCCGTCGGCGCCACACATACCTCTCAGGAACATATAGGTTTAATTGCCCTAACATTTCAGCGTTATGCAATTTTCCTCTGAGTACTTTAAAAATATACGAGGTGAGCGCAAGTTCCCTTCTAACTCTTAGTTCATTATATCCTACCATACCTAAGATAAACAAAGTTGGATACATTAGAGGATAAAATGGGTATACACCATAATAACGCATATATAAATATCTAATAAATTTATTCTGTACTCGCTCTAGCATGAGACTATACTTAGTTTCATGCGGAGCCCAGACGACTGCATTACATTCAAGTTGACTCCGTACCAATGTATTATACAAGGCGACTATCGCTCTTATGTTTGTGAATCCTCGGACCGTACGAAGCATAAATCCTAGATTTCTATAAGCCTTTTTACAGATGTTTATGATATGATCATGAAAAGTAAGCCCTGTATTAAAAGTTACTCCTAAATCTTTAACTTCTCTGACCCTTGTCATCGGCAGCCCGTCAATGTGATATTTATTTAAAATAGGAGTGTGCGCACGAGAAAAACTAATTAACACACACTTAGAGCTGTTAAATTGCAAAAGATTTTCTTTGCTCCAATTTACAACCCTGTCTATGTCTCTTTGTAGAATAGCACAGTCGTGCCCATTTTTTACCGCAAGAGACAATTTAAGGTCGTCAGCAAACAATAAACACCTAGCGTCTTTCACCACTTCTGGTAGGTCGTTTATCATCATCAAGAACTCTAAAGGGCCAAGGTTACTGCCCTGACTTACCCCAGACCATGTGAAATATGGCTCTGACTGATGTCCCTCATATTCCACATATTGCTGTCTATCGGACATGTAACTTGCAAAAAAATGCAGTAAATGTGGGGTAAAACCAAAAATTTTGTATTATAATATATGATATTCCCTTTAAAATGATACCAATATCAATACTATTTTATATACTCAATATATATAATGTTTATCCGATATAAATTTGAATAAATAAGTAAATAAAAATAAGTCTTAATAATTTATAGATATATCTCAACAGATATTTCGTTTATAAATTGCTATCAACGTGTTAATAGTGAATCATTATTTTATATTTAGCATTCATTTAACACACAAAACTGATTAGAATACATTTTAAACAACATATAATCAATAAACGATGATCGCGTATAGTGATTAAAATTTCGAGCTAAATTTATTATATGTAAACGTTTTGGAATTGTCGTAATGATACATATTTACTAAAGAAAATATCTTCACAATTATTTTGATCTAGAATAACATTAGAAATAACGTATAAAAACAGGAAAGTTATCACATTTTTGATCGAATTACTCACACTAATATTCCACAAATAAAAATGGCGAAATTTAATTTTAACTTCTTTTTTCTAAATATTTTGTTACTTATTATACAGATAAAATTCACTATCACAGATGACAAATTTCATATAGCACCATGTGTAATTTTTACTGTATTAATAACAGCTATCTTTTGCGCTGTATACGTTTAAATCGAAAGATGTCGTTTGGTGACTATAACCACCATGGACAGGTGTCGCAATATATTGTTTTTGGGGACTGTAGTCACCGTGGACGGTAGAGTAGTTAAGAGACTTATTTTCAACCATATCACTTTTATTTTTATTATTACTGATAGTATAGTTATTACTAATAATAACTTCCTATAAAAATATTCTGTTTGTGAGTTGTGTTGGTATGTAGTCTTACAAAGTATATACGAAAATAGTATGAATATAGTAAATGGCAACACTTGAATAGTGTAAAAAGATTAGTCATTTGATATACCCTAAAATATATGTTTTTTACTGTGGCTTTAATTAAAATATATTTTTATTTGAAAAATCATAGAAAAATATTTAAACTCATTTTAGATGTAAGTTATTTCTAGACGCAATCATTTTTGTCAACTATTTTTCTGCCATTGTTCTTTGAGTGAAGACCATTTTGGTGCATATAAAGTTATTTTTCAAATATTTTTGTTAAGATGAATAGTATTTTTTTTCTGTCTTACCTGATTTATTTATTATAATGTATGTGTCAAATAAAGTTTTTCGTTTGTTTGTTTGTTTGTAAATGCGTTGTGTTGTGAGACGGTGTGTTGTGGGTGTGTGCAGGTGGCATCCTGCAGGAGGACTTCTGCGGCGTGGAGCCGGTGACGCACCCGCCCGAGCCGGTGGAGACGCGGCCGCCGCCGCCCGTCGACCCCAGCGCCCTGGACGTGCACCGCGCCGACGAGGCCATCCTCGCCAGTGAGTTCTGCTGCACGCCTGCACACCTGCACACCTGCACACTTGCTAGTCTACACCCTCACACCTGCACACCTGCTCATCTACACCCTCACACTTGCACACCTGCTAGTCTACACCCTCACACCTGCACACCTGCACACCTGCTCATCTACACCCTCACACCTGCACACCTGCACATCTGCTCATCTACACCCTCACACTTGCACACCTGCGCGCCCGCACACTCGCACACACTCACACCCACACACCCCCATACCTACGCTCTCATACATACATCCCCTAACACCTTCGCTATCACAACTGGTCACTCATCGCCAAACCAGCTCATCCTCACCTGCACCGCCTTACACCCACACTCGCGCACCTATAAACCCGCATATCCACATACTTGCACACCCTTACACCCTCACATCACACCCGCATAACCTCGCCACTGCATACCTTCACAATCGCACACCTACACACACACATCCTTATACCTACACACCCTCACACCTACGCATCCGTATATACATATACCTACATACCCTTACACCGTCACAAACGCACACCGTCATAACCGCACATCTGCACACCTACACACCCTCATACCTGAGCAACCGCATATTTATATACCTGAACACCCTTACACCTACACACACGCATATCCTCGGAACCGCACATCTGCAAACGTATCTGCACAGACTCTCATTCGTACATCCTCTCACCTAAGCCTTGTACACGTTTTTTTTTTCATAGAATAAGTGTGACAAACGAACACAGCCCACCTGATGATAAGTGGTTGCTGTGGCTCATAGACATTAAATCTATCTTCGTTTGCGAATAAAAATGCAGATGCGTTGTCAGCCATGAGGATTGAGGACTAAGATAGAATGCCTCTTTTCCAGTAAAAAGTACACTCACCATGCGAAACACAGCAACATTAAACTGCTATTTTACGCTGGTATTCTGTAAGAGCGTGGTCCTTCCCCGGTCGAGCCGACCCATTCGTGCCACAACTATACTATCAATATAGCTGCAGCATGGCTCTACCACGTATAAAACATACCTGTACACACACCCGTATATCCTCATACCGCACACCCTCATACCGCACACCCTCATACCGTACACCCTCATACCACATACCTTCATACCGCATACCCCCATACCGCACACTCATACCGCAACTATCATACAGCACACTCTCATACCGCATACCCGCACACCCTAATACTGCACACCCCCTTATACCGCACACCCTCAAATCGCACACCCTCATCATACCCGCACACCCTCATACCGCACATTTCATACCGTACACCCTCAAACCGCACACCCTCATACCACATACCCTCATATCGCAAACCCTCATACTCGCACACCCTCATACTGCACATCCTCATACCGCACGCCCTAATACTGTACACCCTCATACCACATTCCTTCATACCGCATACCCTCATACCGCACACTCATACCGCAACTATCATACAGCACACTCTCATACCGCATACCCGCACACCCTAATACTGCACACCCCCTTATACCGCACACCCTCAAATCGCACACCCTCATCATACCCGCACACCCTCATACCGCACATTTCATACCGTACACCCTCAAACCGCACACCCTCATACCACATACCCTCATATCGCAAACCCTCATACTCGCACACCCTCATACCGCACATCCTCATACCGCACGCCCTAATACCGTACACCCTCATACCACATACCTTCATACCGCATACCCTCATACCGCACACTCATACCGCAACTATCATACAGCACACTCTCATACCGCATCCAGCACACCCTAATACTGCACACCCCCTTATACCGCACACCCTCAAATCGCACACCCTCATACCACATACCCTCATATCGCAAACCCTCATACTCGCACACCCTCATACCGCACATCCTCATACCGCACGCCATAATACCGTACACCCTCATACCACATATCTTCATACTGCATACGATCATACCGCACACTCATACCGCAGTTCTCATACCGCACACCCTCATACCGCATACCCTCAAACCCGCACTCCCTCATACTGCACACCCTCATACCGCACACCCTCAAATCGCACACCCTCATACCGCATACCCTCATATCGCACACTTCATACCCGCACACCCTCATACCGCACTCCCTCATACCCCGCACGCCCTCGTACCGTACACCCTCATACCACGTACCTTCATACCGCACACTCATACCGCAACTCATACCGCATACCCTCATAACCGCACACCCTCACACTGCACACCCTCATACCGCACACCCTCAAATCGCACACCCTCATCATAATCGCACACCCTCATACCGCACACCCTCAACCGCACATTTCATACCGTACACCCTCAAACCGCACACCTTCATACCGCATTCCCTCATATCTCACACCCTCATACCCGCACAGCCTCACCCTGCACACCCCCATACCGCATACCTTCATACCGCATACCCTCATACCGCACTCCCTCATACCGCACACCCTCATACCCACACACCCTCATACCCGCACACCCTCATACCCGCACACCCTCATACCCGCACACCCTCATACCCGCACACCCTCATAGCCGCACACCCTCATATCCGCACACCCCGCACACCCGTACCCCAATCACTCACAAACATCGGCACATTTTTCCATATGTACATAAAAGTGTTATTAATTATCGTTCATCCGCATTCTTATTGTAGTCTCGATAAGAGAGAAACTTTAGCTATTGTAAAGTAAAGTAAAGTCAATATTTTACCGTAGAATAAACAGTCCAATATTACTATTAATTTAATATATAGTAAACATCTACATGTTCACCCTTACATTGTACACTCACACCAACACTTGTTTATCCTTAGATGCTCACATACATAGCCTCACACCCGCACACCCACACCCATACACCCTCACACTCTCACACCCTCACGCTCACACTCGCACGCCCTGATACCGCACATCACTATTATTGTCTTTAGCTCGAGTCAATTGCAGAGTAACCTACACCTTGTCTTTAAACACCGGGCTTATTCTCCGGCCAAATGAAAAACAACCCAGTTAAAAATCCTAGGCAGGAAATTGCATGTACCATGTGTAACCATTTCAAATGTATTTGCAGCGGTGCTGGCGTTCATCTTCCTACTGCTGATCGTGGTGGCCATAGTGCTGGTGCGTGCGATCTCACGTCACAAGGGAGAATATCTCACTCAGGTACTTGAGTACTATATCTATACAAATAAATAAAATTCAAGTGTCTGTTTGTAATGTCAAAATAACAGCTTTTTACTTAATTTATATGAAAGTACATACGGTACTTATAACAAAAACACAATTTTTAAAATTTTTGTCTGCCTTTCTGTCTGTCTGTTTGTTCCGGCTAAACTCCGAAACAGCTGAACCGATTTTGATGGGACTTTCACTGGCAGATAGCTGATATTATAAGGAGTAACTTAGGCTACTTTTATTTTAGAAAAAGAGTTAGGGTTCCGCGCAAAAAAAAATTGTATTGAAATCCCATGAAATCCAATTATAATAAATTACACGCGGGCGAAGTCGCGATGAACAGCTAGTATCTTATATACTTATGTGCTGAATGTAATATTTTCTACGTTATTAATATAAACCCGGTTCTCATGGCTCACTTTACGGAACAACATTGATTGCTGCAACTTATAGAACATCAATTTTACAAAAAAAAAAAACTTAACAAAATATTAAGAAAATGGCCACCGACTCGGCATAATGCTATAGTAACTTATTTTATATTTTGTATATTAGATATCTGTGTTTTATATATTAAAGTGCAGGTTGAAAGTGAAATACAGCTTGCTTAATATACAAACATAGAAATTTTATGAATTACGATTGAATTTAGATAATGGCTTCTATTAATAAGGACTATTCGAACTTGTCGATAGTCTGCCGGTGGATTGCCAACCCGCCTGCCAAGCGTGACGATTAAGGCTTCTTTCTTACAATAGCGGAGTCCCACGTCCAGCCGTAGACTTTACTGAAATAATAATACAGCTCTGGATTGAAAGGTGCAATATAGACGTGAAAGTATCGTTGTAAAGCCACGCTGAAGCTATAGTATGGCTCGACCATGCTCTCGCAGAGTGTCAACTCAAAATAATAAAAATCTGCGGTTGCCAACCCGCCTGCCAAGCGTGGTAACTATGGCAAAATACCCTTTATGACACAATCTATGAGAGTAGCCTATGTTCAACTGTGGACTATTATTATTGGATGGATGGATGGAAATAAATAAAAAGAAAAAAGATTAAATAAATAAATAAAAACCCAATCAGATGAAAGTAATAGATTTTAGTTTATAGAAATAATACGTAATTAAAATCCCCTACTCAGAATGTGTCGCCTCTATAATGACTTATTGATTAATAATGTTAAAAATATAGACATATTTAATAACAAAATAAATAATTTCACAAAATACGTTTTAGATATACTTCGTAAATAAGGCATACAATGCTTACGATTTAAATGATAATGTAAGTGTGCCAGGGAAGGACAAAAAGTTAGCGAAATTAAACCTTCGAAAAAAAAAAATGTTTTGTCAACGCCTTCAAAATAGGCAGAAATTGCCAACTTTACTTCTTCATCAGTAAATTTATTTTCCTGATGCTTTTTTTTATTTGGGGAAAAAAATAATCCGTAGGGTCCTAATCTAGACTTATATGGAGGGTGTTTCAAAGTTTCGAAGCCGCACTTGTGTAAGGAAACTATCGCAACATGACTTGTGAACGGAGGTGCGTTGTCGTGCAAAAGGAGCACATCTCGAAACCTTTTTCTCTTCTTTTTTCTTTAATCGCATCTTTTAATTTTTCTAGTGTTGTAGCGTAATACTGTCCCGTGATATTGACACCTTTATCCTTTAATCGATTAATTAAATCCCCTTTGAATTCCAAAAAAAAACTGAAGCCATAGTCTTTTCAGCTGATTGTGACATCTTGAACTTCTTAGGCGGTACTGCGCTTTAGTCCACTGCTTGGACTCCTGCTTTTTTTATAGAAGAGGGGGCAAACGAGCATGCGGCTCACCTGATGGTAAGTGACTACCGCCGCCCATGAACAACCGCAACACTAGGAGAATTGCAGATACGTTGCCGGCCTTTTAGAAAGGTGTAAGCTCTTTTCTTGAAGGTTCTTAAGTCATATCGGTCCGGAAAAATCGCTGGTGGTAATCGATCCCACAAGGAAATTGTGCGAGGGAGAAAACTTCTTCTAAATCGCACAGTGCTGGACCGTCATTCATCCAGATGGTATGGATGGCATCGCCAGTTTTGTCGCTATGTGCGATGGTGAAATTGAGCGGCTGGAATTAGTCCGAACAATTCCTCAGAGCACTCCCCGTGATAGATGCGATAAAATACGCAAAGAGATGCAACATCTCTACGCAGTGCCAGTGTATCGAGCCGATCAGAAAGAACTCGGTCGTCGACGATTCGAACCGCTCTGAGCTGGATGCGGTCAAGTGGAAGGAGCTGGCACTGGAGTGCCCCGGCCCAGAGATGAGATCAGTATTCCATGTGAGGCCGAACTTGCGCTTTGTAAAGTTGCAAGCGATGTGCTGGCATGAAATACTGTCTCGCTCTGCTGAGCACGCCAAGCTTTTTAGAGGCCAATTTGGCCTTACACTATTCGATATGTCGACGCCGAGGATTCCAATGCTAGCTGAGGCAGCAAGGGGAGTGCCTTGAAACTGAGGAGATACGACAAAAGGGGTTCTTTTAGCGATAAACGAGCAAACTTGTGTCTTCTGGGGATTGAACTGGACTAGATTTAGTCGTCCCCAATCCGAGACTTTATTCAGCAAAGACTCGACTTCAGACACAAGTTTGTCCAGGTACTCGGCGACGTTTTCCCGAGAAATATTGGCACGGCCGGTATATAAGGCATTACCAGTGCTGTCGTCTGCATAGCAATGAATTTTACCAGTTTGCAACATATCATTGATATTTGCAGGAGAAACAGTGTTGGTGACAGCACGCAGCCTTGTGGAACACCAGCGTTAATAGGCTTGAAATCAGAGCATGCACCGTCTACTACGAGCTTGATGCTCCGATCAGCAAGGAAACTGGTGATCCATTTGCACAATTTCTCGGGAAGCCCATAGGAAGGAAGCTTCGAAAGAAGCGCTTTGTGCCAGACCTGATCGAAGGCCTTCGCTATGTCCAAACTAACGGCCAATGCCTCCCCCTTGGACTCTACTGCCTCCGCCCATCTATGAGTCAGATAGACCGGAAGACCAGCTGATCGACCCCGACGAAAACCGTACTGGCGGTCACTAATCAGCTGGTGATCCTCAATGTACCTCGTGAGCTGGCAGTTAGTTTATAGTGGATTACAATATTTTAGTTTGAGTTGAGTTACACTCAGGTTCACAGCGATAAACCCAAGTTTCATCCCCGGTCACAATTCGGTTCATAACTTCGTCCCTGTTCTCAATACCGAGTTCAAAAACTCGCGCGAATACTCGATCCGCTGGAGTTTTTGAAGTGGTGTGAGCATTCTTGGTACTCATCTTGTACTGACCTTAGACATTCCAAGATGGTCATGTAGAATGTTTAAAACGGTCTTAGATATAACGATTAGTCATTTCTGCGATCTGTTTTTTCTTCAGATGAGCATCTTCAAGAACAAGTTTTTTAACACTTTCGACAATGTCTGAGGAAGTTGCCTCAATCGGTCGGTCTGAGCGTTGATCGTTTTTAATTGAGTTTATGCCGTTCTTGAAAAGGCTATGCCTCTTATAAATTATCGTTTTATCAAGGCAAGAGAATTCGTAAGTAGACGGCATCTCTTCCATAATTATATGTATTGTTTTTTGTTAAGTTAAGGAATTTAATCACGATATGAAATTTTTTTTCCATAATTAGTGTTCACTTCCCGATTGACTTGTTAATCCTGTGATATCTCGAAGGTTAATGAACCGATCTGGCTGAAACTTAGTATTTGTTGTTGTATTTAGTTACCAAGTAGTGACAGTTAAAAAATCCTCCTCTCCCTACCGTTCCATTTTGCGAACTTTTGACCCGCCCTCGTACAATGTTTTTGTAGAGATTTAGTTTTCTTAAAATTTTCACATTTTTCGCTATACGTATATGTTATAAGTATTTTATTGTAAACTCGTTACTGTTACCTAATATCATGTTGTGCATTCATTATATTGTTCATGTTTTGATGTTATTCTGTTTTGTATACTTAAATAAATAAATAAAAATAATTAATAATATCCGATTCGAAGGGCTACTAAAATGTTGACTATTTACTCATGATGTAATGAGTATAATAATGAGAAATAGTTTGCTGTTATTTTATCATACTTTATATATTTAATTTAAGATATACAGATAGACATTATGTTTTAATACTACATTAGGAATAATGTATTTAAGAGCCGTGTAGTGGCGGTCAAGAATATTCACTATCCCATATCTTCCCGTGGGTGTCGTAAAAGGCGACAAAGGGAAACAGGCAGGAGATGGGCAGCAGCATCTTCCTGATAGTAGCCGAAATTACAATAAAAAAACTGCGGTTCCCAACCCGCTCGCCAAGCGTGGCAACTATGGCAAATGGGGGGTATTTGAAGAGAGTAAAAAAGAGACGGCTCCCAGTCCCCGGCTGCCCCGCTATTCCTTGCTACGGTGGCGACCATGGTAACGGCGGGGCAGGGGGTGCTAAGAATCTCCGGTGGACGTTCGGTTGCCACCTTAGACGACTCGACCTGGCAACGTACAACGCACGCACCCTGAGGACTGACGAGAAAATCGTGGAGCTGGAAGAAGAGATACACAAATTACGCTGGCATATTATAGGCTTATCCGAAGTCCGAAGAGAGGGGGAGGACACAGGAGGGCGACCATCTGTCCCAAGGAGGTGTCGGATTTATCGTCCACAAGTCTCTCGTTAACAACGTTGTAAATATCGAGAGTGTGTCGACGAGGGTTGCGTACCTTATACTCAGAATCACCAAACTATTCGCTGAAGGTCATACAGGTTGTTGAAGCGCCTGTCAAATTATATTAGCAGTTCTCATGCCAATATTAGTCCGTAAGCTGTGTAGGTATGTTTAAAAAAATGTTGTACCTGTCGTCGTTGTAAAATTTAGAGATCAAGTAAAGGTCGATTGAGCAAATTACTGCATTTTACTATTAAAAAGAGATCAAATTCCTATTCATGGTCCTAAATCGAAGCCGGATTTGAAAAAACGTAATTGGACAAGATATTATTTAGTGGAATACGCTTGGGAAGTCTTAAATATTCGTTGTGGAAATACCACCGAGGGAGTGAAGATATTTAACCAAGAAATCTGGAGTCTTAGCCCCTTAGATATTGGACTATTATTTAATTTATTTAACCCAGCACTCATTATCAGGTAGTATTTTGTGTAAATCGACTGCTAATTTATCAGGTTAGTACCAAATTACCTATAAAATAATTACGTATAACTTAAAGTATTTAATCGGCTAAAATTCATTTAATATTGTTTTATATAGTTTCTAATAACCGTCAAATCATGATTAAATCAAATTATAAAGCTTAGTTAAATTATATTGACGATATTATAATTTTTTTTTTCTCTTTATTGGTTTAAACTGTTTTTTTTAAAAAATAAGTCAAGAGAGTGTATAATTGGAGAAATTGCATAATATTATTTATTGCATACTGAGGCATACCTGTGAAGCTGTTTGATGGTCTGAATTGTATTTGTTACCCTTAATTGTTGTTAATTATAAAGTTAAATATCAAGGTAGTACATGTACCAATTTGTTTAATTATTTAAGAGTTTGAAAAATAAGTAAGGGAATTAGTTTTCATTTCTTTACAACTGTAAGCAAAATTGTATAAAACTACTTATGAATTATATTTTATAAAATATAAACTTCTTGTTTGTATAAATTTCAGGCATTTGCACTAGTCTCCCAATACCAGCCAGCATGCCAGAAGATAAGGAGCAAATTAGGAAACGAGCTAGTTACAAGGGACAAATAACAGCTTTTTCAAATTATTTAAATTCACTGAAGGTATCTTCATTGGCTGCTACTGAGGTAAATGAGTTGCAATTACGTATTAGTAGGATTGAGTCAATGTATGAACGATATGATGAGGTACAATTATCCATCGAGTGTAATACTGATAATATAGACGCCCAGATATCAGAACGAACTGATTTTGAATCCCTGTATTTTAAATCGCTTTCTCTTGCAAAAAGGATCTTAGCAGATTGCATTAAGTCAGATGACGTAAGCAGTGACGGTGGCTCTCATTCTGGCAATCATAAATTTGTTAAACTGCCCACTATTCAACTACCTAAATTTAATGGTTCTTATGATAATTGGTTAGAGTTTCATGACACGTTCATGAGCCTCATACATTCAAATGACGAGATAGATGACATAAATAAGTTTCACTATCTGAGAGCGTCGTTGGAAGGGCCCGCTGCTGTGGTAATACAGTCAATCGAATTCTCGGCAGCTAATTACACCGTCGCATGGACTATATTATGTGATAGATATGATAATAAAAGACTACTAATTCAAAATCACGTGACAGCCTTATTTAATATAGCACCAATTAATAAAGAATTGTCTGTCAACTTAAAACGTCTTATTGACCAAATAAATAAAAATTTACGTGCACTAGAATCTCTCGGTGAGCCAACTAAACAATGGGACACACTTCTCATTCATATTATTACTCAAAAATTAGATGCTAAGACATATCGTGAATGGGAAGAGTCTAAAGGTCGTTTGGAGAAAGATACACCTATTACGTTCGATATATTTTTGATGTTTTTAAAAAATCGAGCCGATTTAATCGAAACACTAGAAATGTCTAATTCTGGTGCTACTAACCGTTTAAATTCTTCTATAAAATATGCTCCAAAAGTTAAGGC
The DNA here is from genome assembly GCA_963668995.1 of Parnassius mnemosyne. Lineage (NCBI taxonomy): Eukaryota > Metazoa > Arthropoda > Insecta > Lepidoptera > Papilionidae > Parnassius > Parnassius mnemosyne. Next base: position 8,504,392 of record CAVLGL010000104.1, on the reverse strand, counting down.
AATGGTTTCAGTGCGGGATACCGGTAATAAAAACGGTTCGGCCTTTTCCGCCAAACTGTGTCCTAAATGTAAGGGTGACCATAAGTTAAGCAGTTGTCCTCAGTTTCTTGGATTAAGTAACGATGTGCGTCTACAGTTACTGCCAGAGTATAAAGTATGTTTCAATTGTCTTAATTCAGGACATTATGCAAATCACTGCAAAAAGCCAGGATGCAAAATATGCCACCGAAAGCATAACACTCTCGTGCACGTCGCAGATTACCAGTCAAAACCAATTACAGATATTAATACATCTAACACGAGTAGTGGTAATAATAAGCCCGTTATGCAAGGTCATTTCGAACAAACAAACAGTTCGACAGGCTCACAGTTGTCATCCAATTCTAACGCACATCTGTCATTATCCGCAAAGGTAGGCACTGCATCGTGTAGTGAACAAGGCGACGTATTGTTATCGACGGCATTAATTAAAGTTATAGGTAAGAATGGTTGTCCATATATTGCTCGTGCTATTCTTGATAGTGGCAGTAACGCTTGTTTAATAACTGAAGAGTTATATCAAAGGCTAGGTTTGCCCGCTCAAAATGTAAATCAGTCGGTAGTCGGTATTAATAATGCTTCGGCACACATCAAGAAGATTTGTAAGGTATCGATAAAATCATTGAATGATAACTTCTCTAATAATCTTCATTGTTTTGTCCTACCATCAATAACCCAAAATGTACCTACTAGATATGTTAATTTGTCAAACTTAAAAATTCCATCTAATATTTCTCTGGCAGATCCTAATTTTCACTCACCTGCTCCCGTTGACATGCTTATAAGTGCTGATGTCTTTTGGGACTTAATAGGAACGCAGAGATTAAAATTAGGGGACGGTCAGCCGATTCTTTGTGAAACTAGCTTAGGATGGTTAGTATCAGGTCCGATAGATTATAGATATGTAAAGAAAGGGGTTAACTTTATTAAATGTAATTTTACAAGAATATTTCAAGATGAGGCTAGTAAAGATTTAGATGAAGATATACAAAAACAATTAGTACGCTTCTGGCACCTCGAAGAGGTAAGCCCTGCGTCTCTTTATTCAAACGAAGAAAAATTATGCGAAGAACACTTTTTAAAAAACACCACGCGACTGGCAAATGGTCGATTTTGCGTGAGGATACCCTTAAAACATAATCCTGACGTATTAGGTGATTCTTGGCCACGAGCTAAAAAGTGTTTACTATCGCTAGAGCGCAGGTTAGCAGGTCAATCTCAGGTCTATGAAATGTATAAAGAATTTATGTCAGAGTATGAAAGTCTGGGTCATATGGAGAAATGTGAGAATGATAATTTACCACGTAAGATGCATTTTATACCACATCACGGTGTGCTTCGGGAAAGTAGTACTACTACTAAATTAAGAGTCGTTTTCAATGCTAGCAGTCCGACTTCTTCGGGTGTTTCCTTGAATAATATACAGATGGTAGGTCCCGTGGTACAGGACGACCTTTTGTCCATTCTTTTACGCTTTCGGCTACACAAATACGTTCTCACAGCTGATGTTGAGAAAATGTACCGGCAAATAGTCATTCATCCCGATGACCGCTATTTGCAACAAATTGTCTGGCGTGATAACCCTTCAGAACAGCTTCAAGCTTATCGACTTAACACCGTGACTTACGGCACCTCTAGTGCTCCCTTTTTGGCAACTAGGTGCCTCCAACAATTAGGCTTAGAGTGTACCGATGACAAGGTTGCTCAAGTGATCATTCACGATTTTTACGTTGATGACTTGCTAACGGGAGGGGATGATATTAACGAGGTTACAGATTTGCGCCGTAAAGTGACTTCCACACTTGCATCAGCTCATATGGTTTTGCGAAAGTGGAAGTCGAATGAATCTCAACTGGTTAGTGAAAATGATATTTCTCCGCTTGATTTGAATATTGGTGGCTTTGAACCGACTAAAACTTTAGGCCTTGGTTGGCAATCACATACCGACCAACTTTGTTTCCCTATAGGAGGGCTATTCTCAGGTAGAACAAAGCGTGATATGTTATCTGTGATTTCTCAGATTTTTGATCCACTAGGACTTCTATCTCCCTGTGTAATTAAGATGAAAATGCTTCTTCAACAGTTGTGGCTGCTCAAGCTGTCATGGGATGAGCAGTTGACGCCAGAAATCAGCAAGATGTGGGCTGAGATAATAGTCGATTTACCTAAATTAAATACTCTACGTATTCCACGTCGTGTTATTTGTGACTCGCCTAGTTTGTTTGAATTTCATATTTTCTCGGACGCTTCTGAGCGAGCATATGGCGCCTGTTTATATGTGCGTAGTGTTAATGATCAGGGTGAGGTTTTAATTCAATTATTGATGGCGAAAAGTCGTGTCGCGCCGCTTAAACCTATAACAATCTCAAGACTGGAACTTTGTGGTGCACTTGTTGGAGCTCGCCTTTACCAAAAGGTTGTAGCATCGCTGAGACAACAGGCTAAGCGCACTTTCTTTTGGACAGATTCGTCCATCGTGTTAGGATGGTTAAAGGTGTTACCTAGCAAGCTACAACCCTTTGTCAGAAATAGGGTTGCTGAAATATTAGAGAAGACTGGAAATTGCGAGTGGAGGCATGTCCCAACAGAGTGTAATCCGGCCGATCATATTTCTCGCGGTGTGAGTTGTAAGGATATTTCATCCATGAGTAAGTGGTGGTCAGGACCTGAATTTTTAAAGAAAGAGGTCTCTCACTGGCCTGCAAATTTCTTAAGTATTAATCACGAGTTGCCTGAGATTAAATTGTCAAATGTTATCCTCCACGGAATACTTCATTCTAGCAACAATGAAGATTTAGGTGGGAATAAATTAATTGAATTTAAACGCTTTTCTAAATATACTAGATTAAATCGGACCGTTGCTTATGTGCTGCGTTTTATTAATAATTGTAGAAAGCAATCCGTTCACGGTCCTCTAAGCAATCAAGAGTTGCAAACCGCACTCAATGTTATTATAAGAATATCCCAGAGTGAATCATTTGAGGAATACACCATGTTAATTAAAAATAAAAGTTTACCCACTAAAAGTCCGTTGCATAAATTTAATGTATTTCTCGATGATAATAAAATAATGCGTGTTGGAGGGCGTCTTGAAAATTCCGATTACTGTTATGAGAAAAAACATCCCATACTTATACAGTCCACTCATTATTTTACCAAATTGCTCTTCAATTATGAGCACATAAGGTTAATGCACGCGGGACCACAGCTAATGTTGGCCACTATAAGAGAGATGTACTGGCCGATTAGAGGTCGTAATTTGGCCAGATCTTGTTATCGACAATGTGTAAGATGTAATAGAATGAAAGGAAAAACCATCTCTCCAATAATGGGCAACCTACCACACCAACGCATCCTTTCTGGTTTTCCATTTCAAAATATTGGACTAGACTATGCGGGACCAATTCAATCTGTTTCTCGCCATGGCCGTGGTTGTAAAATTGTAAAGGTGTATATAGCTATTTTTATTTGCTTCGCGACTAAGTCAATTCATCTTGAATTAGTGGGTGATTTAACTAGCAATACCTTCATATTAGCTTTGCGCAGATTTATGTCTAGAAGAGGGAAACCTCTTAATATTTATTCGGATAATGGTACCTCCTTTGTAGGCGCATACAATGACATTTCAAAATTTATTAGGACGTATTGTAATTCTTTATCTGAGGTAATGGCAAATGAAGGAATTAATTTCCATTTCATACCGCCTTATTCTCCCCATTTTGCTGGGCTTGCGGAGGCTGGTGTCAAATGCATTAAATATCATTTAGTTAGAGTGCTGGGCAATTGTAATGTGACTTACGAGGAACTAAATACCACATTAATACAAATTGAGGCTATACTTAACTCCAGACCACTCACACCTTTGTCAACGAATCCTGAAGACTTGCTACCACTAACGCCCGGTCATTTTTTGATTGGACGCCCCTTGACTTCCTTGCCGACACCAGACTATAAAGATCATTCCGTAAGCTCTTTAACCCGATTTCTACGAATAGAACAATTACGTCAACATTTTTGGGCTAGATGGAGCAAGGAATATATATCAGAGCTTCAACTGCGGATGAAATGGCGTTCCTGTAAAGGCTCTTTGAAGTTAAATTCACTGGTACTCCTAAAAGAGGAGAATTCACCGCCATTAAAGTGGAAGATGGGTCGCATCGTCGCAGTCCATCCAGGCTCGGACGGCGTATCAAGGGTGGCGGATATCAAAACATCGACCGGTATAGTTCGCCGATCATTTAGCAAAATTTGTCCGCTTCCTGAACCTGAAGAATCTGGTTGAAAGGTAGACTTTCAACACCGGGGGGCATGTTGAAGCGCCTGTCAAATTATATTAGCAGTTCTCATGCCAATATTAGTCCGTAAGCTGTGTAGGTATGTTTAAAAAAATGTTGTACCTGTCGTCGTTGTAAAATTTAGAGATCAAGTAAAGGTCGATTGAGCAAATTACTGCATTTTACTATTAAAAAGAGATCAAATTCCTATTCACAGGTTTACGCACCAACCTCGGCACACCCCGATGAAGGATGTGGAGGAAACGTATGAGGATATCTCTAGAGCCATGCATTCCTGCAAAACCCAATATACGGTGTTAATGGGAGACTTCAATGCAAAACTAGGCACAAGAGAGAACGGTGAACTGAAAGTAGGCAAATTTGGAATAGGGCAACGGAACCCAAGGGGCCAGCGGCTGGCCGACGTCATGGAGAAAGAGGGACTCTTTATGATGAACTCTTTCTTCCAGAAGCGGTCCCACAGGAAGTGGACCTGGTCGAGCCCCGACGGTTCGATAAAAAATGAGATTGACTTTATTATGACGACCAGACGACAACTGTTCAGTGATGTCTCCGTGATCGCGAGGGTGAAAACCGGTAGCGATCACCGAATGGTTAGAGGCACACTGAACCTAAACTTTGGAGAGGTCTCGTCTAATGAAGTCAACGCTCCGTCCCCCTCGTGCTCTGTTCCGAAGTCCTGAAACGTTTCAGCTCGAGTTACAAAACCGTTTTCAGTGCCTAGAAAACTGCAATGAAGTGGACGATAAGAATGACAAGCTCGTGGAAACTGTCCATGCGGTCGGAGCTAAGTTCTGCAAGACTTGCCGCAGAAGAACACAAAAACTCTCCGATCACACTCTTAATCTCATGACTGTTAGACGGGAGATGAAGCTACATTCTTCAACAGATTTGACAGCATACAGGCAACTGAACAGACAGATCTCCAAATGCATGCGGCGGGACTTACGCAACTTCAAGAAAGCTCGTAATGAAGAAGCGATCGAGCGAAACCAAGGCTCCAAAGTCTTTGCCAGAGATCTGTCTGCCAGAAAGAGCCAACTGTCAAGGCTGAAGACCGAGTGTGGCAGCATCGTTTTCGGGGCACCTGAGATTTTGAGTGAGATGGAGAGGTTCTATGGGCAGCTGTACACGTCATCGTTGGAGCCACACGCGAGTGTGAGTAACGATCCAAGAGCGAGTCTTATCCGACACTATTCCGAAGATATCCCGGACGTCAGTCTGAGCGAGATTAGAATGGTTCTCCAGCACCTTAAAAACGGCAAGGCCCCAGGCGAGGATGGAATTACAGCGGAGCTTCTGAAAGCGGGTGGAAGACCGGTACCTGAAGTCCTTTAGAAGCTCTTTAATTCCGTCCTCCATGGTGGCATTACACCGGAGGCATGGAGCAGAAGTGCGGTGGTCTTGTTCTTCAAGAAAGGCGACAACGCTCTCTTGAAGAACTACAGACCGATTTCCCTTCTGAGCCGCGTCTACGTGCTGTTTTCGAGAGTCATTACGAATCGTCTCGCGCGCAGTCTTGACGACTTCCAGCCTCCCGAACAAGCCGGTTTCCGAAAGAGCTTTAGCACCATAGATCACATACATACCCTTCGGCAAATTGTACAGAAGTCCGAGGAGTACAATTTGCCACTATGTCTGGCGTATGTGGACTATGAGAAAGCCTTTGATTCCGTCGAAATTTGGGCGGTGCTGCAGTCCCTTTAGTGATGCCAAGTTGACTGTCAGTATATCGAAGTGTTGAAGTGCTTGTACAGTAGAGCTACAATGGCTATCCGAGTACAGAACCAGAGTACGAAATCTATCCAATTGCAGAGAGGTGTAAGACAGGGTGACGTTATATCCCCGAAACTCTTCACCGCTGCATTGGAAGACGTTTTCAAGCTTCTGGACTGGAAAGGATATGGTATTAACATCAATGGAGAGTACATCACTCACCTTCGATTTGCCGACGATATAGTCTTTGTGGCAGAATAGCTGGAGGATCTAAGCATCATGCTCAATGACGTCAATAGTGTCTCCCAACGGATAGGTCTTAAGATGAACATGGACAAAACAAAGATCATGTTCAATGGCCATGTCACACCTATGCTGGTAGTTGTTGGGAGCACTAAGCTCGAAGTTGTTGACGAGTATGTTTACTTGGGACAAATAGTCCGACTAGGTAAGTCCAACTTCGACCGAGAGGTCAATCGATGAATTCAATTTGGCTGGGCAGCGTTCGGGAAACTACGATACATCTTCTCGTCGGACATTTCTCAAAACCTTAAAACGAAATTATACAACCAGTGCGTGTTGCCAGTGATGACTTACGGATGTGAGACGTGGTCCTTCACTGCTGGTCGTATGAGGAAGCTTAAGGTCGCTCAACGAGCTATAGAGAAGGCTATGGTCGGAGTTTCACTGCGTGATAAACTCAGAAATGAGGATATCCGCAGTACAACCAGAGTGACCGACATAGCCCAACGGATTAGTAAGCTGATGTGGCAGTGGGCCGGCCATATAGTTCGAAGAACCGACAACCGATGGGGAAGAAAGGTTCTAGAGTGGCAGCCTCGTACCGGTAGGTGTAGTGTAGAGCGACCTCCCACGAGATTGAGTGACGACTTGGTAAGACATGCAGGAAGTCGATGGATGCAGGTGGCTCAGGACCGTGCTTTGTGGCATTCCTTGGGGGAGGCCTATGTTCAGCAGTGGACTTATGAAAGGCTGTAATGATGATGATTGAGTTGATTAGAGAATGGTGTAGATTTACATTTGGATCCGGTAGGTGGCGTTGTTGTCTAGATTCCGAAATCAACCGTGCGAAGCCGGAGCGGATCGTTGATATAACATGTTATGTAAAGTAAGGTGTTGTGGTCGCGCAGGAGGAGCGCGGCGCGGACGGCGCGGCGGACCCGGACTCGGCGGCGCTGGCCGCGGCCACGGGCGCGCGCGTCACCAAGCGCCGCGAGTTCTTCATCTAGCGACAGCGCACGCAGCGCCGCCCCGCACCCGCCCCGCGCCGCCGCCACGGGCGCGCGCGTCACCAAGCGCCGCGAGTTCTTCATCTAGCGACAGCGCACGCAGCGCCGCCCCGCACCCGCCCCGCGCCGCCGCCACGGGCGCGCGCGTCACCAAGCGCCGCGAGTTCTTCATCTAGCGACAGCGCACGCAGCGCCGCCCCGCACCCGCCCCGCGCCGCCGCCACGGGCGCGCGCGTCACCAAGCGCCGCGAGTTCTTCATCTAGCGACAGCGCACGCAGCGCCGCCCCGCACCCGCCCCGCGCCGCCGCCACGGGCGCGCGCGTCACCAAGCGCCGCGAGTTCTTCATCTAGCGACAGCGCACGCAGCGCCGCCCCGCACCCGCCCCGCGCCGCCGCCACGGGCGCGCGCGTCACCAAGCGCCGCGAGTTCTTCATCTAGCGACAGCGCACGCAGCGCCGCCCCGCACCCGCCCCGCGCCGCCGCCACGGGCGCGCGCGTCACCAAGCGCCGCGAGTTCTTCATCTAGCGACAGCGCACGCAGCGCCGCCCCGCACCCGCCCCGCGCCGCCGCCACGGGCGCGCGCGTCACCAAGCGCCGCGAGTTCTTCATCTAGCGACAGCGCACGCAGCGCCGCCCCGCACCCGCCCCGCGCCGCCGCCACGGGCGCGCGCGTCACCAAGCGCCGCGAGTTCTTCATCTAGCGACAGCGCACGCAGCGCCGCCCCGCACCCGCCCCGCGCCGCCGCCACGGGCGCGCGCGTCACCAAGCGCCGCGAGTTCTTCATCTAGCGACAGCGCACGCAGCGCCGCCCCGCACCCGCCCCGCGCCGCCGCCACGGGCGCGCGCGTCACCAAGCGCCGCGAGTTCTTCATCTAGCGACAGCGCACGCAGCGCCGCCCCGCACCCGCCCCGCGCCGCCGCCACGGGCGCGCGCGTCACCAAGCGCCGCGAGTTCTTCATCTAGCGACAGCGCACGCAGCGCCGCCCCGCACCCGCCCCGCGCCGCCGCCACGGGCGCGCGCGTCACCAAGCGCCGCGAGTTCTTCATCTAGCGACAGCGCACGCAGCGCCGCCCCGCACCCGCCCCGCGCCGCCGCCACGGGCGCGCGCGTCACCAAGCGCCGCGAGTTCTTCATCTAGCGACAGCGCACGCAGCGCCGCCCCGCACCCGCCCCGCGCCGCCGCCACGGGCGCGCGCGTCACCAAGCGCCGCGAGTTCTTCATCTAGCGACAGCGCACGCAGCGCCGCCCCGCACCCGCCCCGCGCCGCCGCCACGGGCGCGCGCGTCACCAAGCGCCGCGAGTTCTTCATCTAGCGACAGCGCACGCAGCGCCGCCCCGCACCCGCCCCGCGCCGCCGCCACGGGCGCGCGCGTCACCAAGCGCCGCGAGTTCTTCATCTAGCGACAGCGCACGCAGCGCCGCCCCGCACCCGCCCCGCGCCGCCGCCACGGGCGCGCGCGTCACCAAGCGCCGCGAGTTCTTCATCTAGCGACAGCGCACGCAGCGCCGCCCCGCACCCGCCCCGCGCCGCCGCCACGGGCGCGCGCGTCACCAAGCGCCGCGAGTTCTTCATCTAGCGACAGCGCACGCAGCGCCGCCCCGCACCCGCCCCGCGCCGCCGCCACGGGCGCGCGCGTCACCAAGCGCCGCGAGTTCTTCATCTAGCGACAGCGCACGCAGCGCCGCCCCGCACCCGCCCCGCGCCGCCGCCACGGGCGCGCGCGTCACCAAGCGCCGCGAGTTCTTCATCTAGCGACAGCGCACGCAGCGCCGCCCCGCACCCGCCCCGCGCCGCCGCCACGGGCGCGCGCGTCACCAAGCGCCGCGAGTTCTTCATCTAGCGACAGCGCACGCAGCGCCGCCCCGCACCCGCCCCGCACCACTCGCGCCCACCGCGTCGTCACACCGCTGTGTACCTCACCTCTACTGGGCTACCACTTGACCCCTCCATCTTGAACTCTTCCACAGCCCCACATTCCGCCACATCTGTATTCGAACGAACATTTATAATTTCTTTTTGTTTAAATGTGTGTAAACTCATGAGTATAAGCTGCTATTTTATTTAATCAATCGCCACAGATAACGAGTCGACGTAAAGTAATACCGCACTTCAGTAATAATTACAGTTTACACATAAAAAGCGGGAAGTCTTATATAAATTACCTTATTGTTTTAACAATAAAGTAATTTAACTGTTAAACTATCTTACAATTAACATTAGCTTTAAAAGGAAATCTCAACATAAGCTAATTCCTGTTTTTCGTAATGTACCAAATTAAAATAAGAAGGAATTTTCATTCTATTAGGTACACACAAAAATAACAAGTGACAAACAGATTCCATTCGTTACAAAATTACTACTCCTTATCATTCTAATTTTTTTAAATTCCCATGTGACTTATCATCACATGAACAACACTATTATTATAGTTTTTTTACACATTTTCATGATAAAAACAAAAAATTAAATTGAACCTTTTTTAGTTGTTGCCATATTAAATTATTTATTATAAAATATTTTTTAAATCAGTCCTTTTTTTCGGATACTATTGATTTAAAGAGCTTTTAAATAAATCGTATTGTCTTGGCAATATGTGGCTCCAATATCAACCACAGTGGCTTAATCATCACACTGTTTAAATATTGCTGCGAAATATGGCTGTTAAATATTGACAAAGCAATATATGTAAAACAATGTGCTCCATATTTTCTATTATTTTAATATAAAACATAAATGAAATGTTTTGCACGCGTGTCAAATAGTTTGTCACATTCCAAATAAATTAAAACGACAATTTTACAGTTCCCATTATTTTTTATTACAAATAAACACCAATTTGATATGTCATTTTTATTTTCTAAGACAATAAATGATGTTAGTTGTCCACCAACATGACAATCGTAAACACAAAAATTTTGAAGAATCTCTTAGTTTTCTTAAGATCTTGAAACAATTTAACAAAATATTTATCGTGCTTACAATTGCTAAGTTTTAATAAAAAAATACAACATATACATTTTTTTAATATAAAATCCAATGACAAAATATATTGTGTTTTTAGGTTATAATTAATTTTAGAACGTTTGTACATTAGCGTATATATTTTGCTATTTTATTTATAGATGTACTAAATGCTAATCTTACGATTGATTATAGACATTTTAAAGTAGGTCATGAAAGTAACCGGTCTTTCGTATACTCAGTCATACATGATTTACATATTAAATAAACACATTTATCGATATATGAATAAAAACACCAATCAATGTCTATTACTTTATTGCTTTAAAAATGTAAAAAGCACAAATTCTTTACTAAAATAAGAAACAACAGTAATGTTACATTTTATATTTATTTTATCCCGATTTTTTTTTTGTATATGAAACTTTGACCAATAAAGAAAGAAAGTCGGAGTGCTACCTACGCAAAGTACTTGAAGCAAAAACCACGTCCAAAGTTTTGCTAAATTTAATGTACGAACGCAACGCACGCAATAACGTACACATATGCATCAAAAATTAATTGCAACCAATAACATAGTTTAGGTGCATATGTGTACTCCCAGCAGTGTACTTTTACGGGTTGTACATGGTTACGGCATTCTGGCATTCTTTGATGGTCTGATATATGAAATAAAAATATGTACGTATATTTGAGTTACTATAAAAAAAAAATTGTAACAAATTGTACAAACTGGTTTGTTTTGTACGAATGTACAAAAATCTTTTTCTTTAACTATTTAGTGATATGAAATAATATATGGAAACATAAAAATTGTCATACAAGTATAAGTAGTATAAACAAATAAATAATGAAATATCCTTGTAATTTTGAAGGCATTTTCTATTGTGATGAAAAATGAAGAATATTTGTTTTGCTATAACATTTTTGAGGAGTTATAACAGTTGCTATGTTGTATATTTTATCAGCTTCCTTTCTAGAAGATGTCTAGGATTTTTATAATGGATTTTTGTTTAAAGTTAAGTAATCTTAAAAAAAATCATAATGTTGCCATCAGTTTGTCAGATACCACTTTCAACGTTTTCTACTATCAAAGAGAATATTAAACGCATTAAGTATGCCTTAATTTGCAAGTTGACGATTATATATATATATATATATATATATATATATATATATATATATATATATATATATATATATATATATTTCGTATCATCCCCCACTTAACTAATATTTTGTTTTAATCTAAAAGAAATCTGGTCTTGATCCGTATTGATCCTTGTCGAGCATTCCTCACCGGTGACTAAAAACCTAGTGATTAAGTTCTAGTTTATATTTTTATAAAACGATCGAATCTCCGCACATATGTATTTTATATTTTATTAAGTATGTAGTTTATAGGTGAACCATAATATATAACGTGTGCTTTTTATGTTTTCCGTCCAAACATTTCTTTTGTTATTTAAGCGTGTGATTGTTTTCTTTTAAGTACATTATTTTTCCGTGTAACTTTTAGATGTATTTAATTTTGAAATAAATTCAAATCAATTCGTAAGTTTCATTGTCTTTTTTTTATTTGGTTTCTTTATTCATGGTATGTAGGAAAATGTAAAATAGAGAGTAGTGTAGTTGTTGAGAATGAACTTCATATTATATTAGTTTACTTGAAGACGATACGGAGCGACATAGATTGGATGAAACTTGTCACCGTATGAGACATTATCTATACTAATATAATAAAGCGGAAGAGTTTTTTTGTTTGTTTAAACGCGCTAATCTCTGGAACTACCAGTCCGATTTGAAAGATTATTTTTGTATATTATAGCCAGATTCATGTGGAATAGTATAGGCTATCTAGCATTAAGCTATATTACTCAGCTAGCCTTAAATATGGATATTTGTTAAGCAAGTCAGAAGAAAAAGCACTCCCGAAATGATATATCTGCGTCCGCTGGTGTTATCGTTAGGGATACGTAAATACAATGTTCTAGAAACATATAGACCTATACTCCGTCTAAAAAAAAGTCCGCGATACCATATGTCTATTTCTTATACATAAGCCATAATTTGGTATTTTGTGACAAAAAATATTGAAAATTTTAAAGTGATTTATGAGCCTTATTATTAGGCATGGCCTATTTATCCTTACGAACGAAAGTTACTTCATCATCAAGACAATTTTATGAAGATAAACTTTGTTCTTTATATCATGTTATTTGGACGCATAGTTTAAGAGATAATGTAAAATTAAAATAATTCAATACTTGGCTGGGCGCACGAACGACGCTTAAACCCTAGCCGTTATAGAATGCTTGAACTAGGTCATCTCGCGTACCTCGGACACGTGAAGACGCGGGTGAAACCGCGGGGCACAGCTAGTGTTATATATACTTAGTTAACTATTAGTTTCATATATACTTTATATATGAAACTATAATGCTACTTAAGTGTAGCCAGTGGCGGATTATCCTTAAGGCAAACTAGGCACGTGCCTAGGGGCGCAAGGTTACAAAATGGCGCGCACGGAAATTTTTAAGTGGAGAAAATGTATGATACATTAAATGATATGATAAATTAAAAATTATATTTGATATAAAGACTTATAGCTTCCTACATCGCCCTCACTTAGTCATCACATTTTTCATCCATACCCACTTGTAAAGGGTACATGTGTCCTAATTATTTTGCAACCAGACTATATTATAAATAATGATATATGTAATAAATTTATATGCAAAATAAGTAGTAATAAGTTATCGCGCGAGCGCTCAAGAAATTTAATCCGCCTCTGAGTGTAGCAATATATAACAAACATAAGAAAAAGTTATTTAGTAAATTACAAATTTAAAAATGGCAAAGCTTACAAATACTATTTTTTTTTTTATAAAAGTGACCGTGACAAACGAACTTAGAGTTTACTCGATGGCAAGTAGCTGCTGCAGTGCATGGACACCTGCAGCCATCAAACAAAGAAAGTGCATTATCGTCGCTGAGTACTAAGAAGCAATGCCTCACATTTGTTACGTTTTGTTTGGTCGCAAGATAATGACGTTTTGACGAATTTTCGTGCTCTAACTGCCTGGCACGTTCAGAAGTTACAGTAGAGTTTTTATTTTAATACACGAATAAATTTTTTAAAACAGAAAATGTTGTTTTGTTAATTTAACACCACCTATATATAATGGGAGGTTTTTTTTTTATAGGATAAGGTGACAAACGAGCACACAGTCCACCTGATGGTAAGTGGCTACTATGACCCATAGACATCTACATCTATCCTCAATAAAGACTCAAGATGCAGATGCGTTGTCACCCGTGAGGACTAAGATGGAATGCCTTTTTGCCAGTAAAAAGGGTCTACGGTTCTCTACACTCACCATACGAAACCCAGCAGCGTTACGCTGGTATTCTGTGAGAGCGTGGTTCTTCCCCGGTCGAGCCGACCCATTCGTGCTACAACTATACTACTAATATAGCTGCAGCATGGCTCTACCACGTAAGAATGTATTGCGTACAACGCTGTACTTTATCTCTAAATAATAAAACACACCCGTTTGAGTAAACATGGTTTTCCTTTCTGTGCACTTGCAATGATTTTCGGCCGCAGACTGCCGTGATATTAACATTTTTATTTAATCGCATTGGTTATGATATGAACTAAAAATAGGTTATTTTATGCCACTTTTAGGGGTGGAATTATTTCTCCATTTTTATTTGGAACCACTCCTGAAGTATAACCTATTTAATAAAAGAAGAATCTTCAAAATCGGGTCTCAATTGACGAAGATATCGCGTAATGCATTCAAATTGTGTACCTCCCCATTTTTTGAAGGCGGCTTAAGTGTATTCACCTGCCTAGCGTGGCGATTGCTGCAAATCTTCTATGAACTGAATGAAGAATAGCTTTAAAAAAATTGTTCACTAACTCATTTATTTCTATGATTCAGTGTTTGTGACAGAAAAAATAAAAATTAGTATTATGTTCAAATGTCGCACTGAGGAATTTGCTGAGAGACTTCTATACAAGTGGAAGAAATGAGTACACAGTTCAAGTTAAGTGGATGCTGTGGCACATTGACACCTACATTATCATCATCGTCATCATCACAGCCCTTTATAAGTTCACTGCTGAACGCATAGGTCTCCTCAAAGGCATGTAACAAACCACGGTTTTAAGCCAGTTGCCATTGACTTCCTGCATAAGGTAGTGACTACATCTCGCGGGGGCTGTTCTACAATTCCCTTACTGGTACGACGCTGCCACTCGACTACTTTCCGTATCACTGAAGAACCTCAGCACTAAACTTTCACCGTTGTACATATTCCAGTCTAGTCTTCTAATATGTACAATATTAGAAGCCTATTGTGCCATCAGCCATGTGTAAAAATAATTATCTTTTTTATGCTTTTTTCACTTGTTTAGACCTAATTAAGTTTAGTTGACATCAAACATCAGTTACAAACGGAAGGATATTGTTTTTAGTGGGTAACTACGTGTTTTCTTTGAAATTGAGAGTAAGTGACTTTTTTATGCAGAGATTACAAACATTTTGTACTATTTTTTGTTATATAAAAAATCATTTATATAAGTAGGTACTGCTAAATCACCCTGGAAAGCCTTGGTTTTTATTAAATTAAATTTTCACCTAATAATAATATTTGTAAATATCAAACAAACAAGAACCTTAATTTGGAAAAAAAATAAGGTTTATGATTCATTAATATTTACAAATGTTAAATATTATTTAATGTTATACAAATGTAAAAGTAAAGTTGATTTGAAAACGTCTAATTAGTAAGAATAGCAAAGCAAGTGTTTTCAAAAGGAAACAAACGCCGGCGCTATACGGCGGCGGATTGACAAAAGACTATTTATTAGCGACCTTTTTTTTTATGCATGAACGGTTTCAAACTGTTTCAAGCAAAAATAAACCATATACTATATCACAAGTGCACATGGTACTTCGTAGGTCTATTCGGCCATATGATAGTAATAAGACGGCAGTTCAACCATTTTAAGCAAAATTAAACAATAAGACAAACGCATTGTTTTTTTTTTAACAGGAGACTTGTTTTCCAGAAATTTATTTGCAACTTGAGTTTGTGAGCGATCGCAGAGTGCTATTATTTGTTACTTATTAGACTATTTTTCCGCAACATGATTGAAAACCCACAAAGTAAAAAGAATACCATGTAAAAGTGAAAAAGGTTGTCAACCCCTAAAAATTTCAAATTTTCAAAATATCCAGAAACGAAGCCTCAGGCATGAACTACTTGCAAAATAATGAATATTTTGTTCTGGATAAATTTTCTAAAAACGCAATTTGAGCGAGTTATAACGATTTTTAAAAAGACACGACTCGTGTGTCATAAGCCACACAAAAGCAATCGATGGCACGCCAGGCGTGCCATCCGCACTGAACCGGTTAAAGTTAACATGGACCAGGGTCAAGTATACCATCCGTGTCACACCTACGCCGGTAGTTGGTGTTCGTAGTGCTCTACGCTCGACGTTGCTGACGAGTATGTTTACCTATGATTATTGTCTGACTAGGTTAATCCAAATTCGACCGAGAGGTCAATAGACGCATCCAAATTGGCTGGGCATCATTCGAAAGATCATGAAACATATTCTAGTCAAGTATGCTTCAAAACTTGAAAACAAGCACGTACCACCTGTGCGTGTTGCCAGCGATGATGTATAGATTTGAAACGTGGTTCCTTACAGCTGGCCCTATAAGGAAGTTTCAGATCGCCCAGCGAGCTATAGAGAGGGCTATTCTCGGAGTTTCCCTGCGTAATAAATGAATGAGGATATCCACAGTAGAACCAGAATAACAGATATTCTTTACATGGGGAAATTGCGCAAAGACGGGTTATGTCGCGAACTTGCACCGAAAAGCCCCATGGTGTTCCAGCTTCGTCGCATATTGGTCGGGCCACGGGAACCAAATTGATCGGTCGAGCCAAATTGATCTGAACTGAACAGCACGAACGCTTCAGCCAAATTAATATAAAACCATAATAGGGTGCAACGCGGTTCGTGGCTCATGGGCGAAAGAAACTGAAAACTCGTATCGTGCTTTCTTTACTTTGTTGAAGCGGTATATACGTTGTAGAGCCATGCTGCAGCTATATTAGTAGTATAGTTGTAGCACGAATGGGTCGGCTCGATCGGGGAAGGACCACTCTCTCACAGAATACCAGCGTAAAATAGCATCTTAACACTGCTGTGTTTCCTATGGTGAGTGTAGAGAACCGGAGACCCTTTTTACTGGAAAAGAGGCATTCCATCTTAGTCCTCATGGGTGACAATGCATTTGCATTTTGATTCTTTGTTGAAGATAGATATCTACATCTACATATATCTATGGGTCACAGTAACCACTTACCATCAGGTGGACTGTGTGTTCGTTTGTCACCCTATCCTATAAAAAAAAAAAATTGGGAAGACGCTGAATTGGATATTTACGATTACAATTTTACATTATACTCTTTTAAAACTTCAGATTCAGTTCAAAGAATTGTTACTAAATAAAAAATAAAAATAAATAAAATTGAAGTGTCTGTTTGTAATGTCAAAATTACAGTTTTTTTACTAAATGCATATGAAAGTAAATACGATACCTATAACTAAAATACAATTTTTAAAATTTTTGTCTGTCTGTCTGTTTGTTCCGGGTAATCTCCGAAACGGCTGGACCGATTTTGACGGGACTTTCACTTGCAAATAGCTGATTTCATAAGGAGTAACTTAGGCTACTTTTATTTTGGAAAAAGAATCAGGGTTCCGCGCAGAAACATAAAAACCCTAACACGCGAACGAAGTCGCGGGGAACAGCTTGTAATTAATAAAAAGAAAGAAAAAAATAACTGGACAGTGTTGTCATCTTGTAACTTGTATTTTGACGATTTTAAGAGACACAGGTTCACAGATTACGAAGAGTGTTCAGAGGAATTTTTCGGAATAATTCCAGCCGCCAAATTCCATCAACGCACATCGCGACTAATTTCCGATACCATTCACACGAGTTTTCTTCCCCGCACGACTTCTTTATTGATTCGTACTACCGGAGATTTTCCGGACAGATAGGACTTAGGGACCTTCAAGAAGTGAGCTTACTGCTTATTAATTTTTAAACGACTGGCAACGCACCTGCAATTCCTATGGTGTTGCAGTTGTTCTTGAATGACGGTCGACACTTTCCATCAGGTGAGCCGCATGCTTGTTTGGGGATAAACTGCTATAAAAAAAGAATAGAAAAAAGACTGAGAACAATAGGCGTAAAAAGTATACATGCTACGAATTTTATCTTTAGAGCCATTAAGCTGATCGTTTCAGGGCTAAACGATACATGATCGACCTAAATCACCTGCTCCAGTGACCCAGTAAACCACTCTAGAAGCGAACGACGGTAAAAGGTGGTAAGTGGGCGCGCGTGCTCGATGGTATATCGGAGTTTCAGGTCAAACGACTACTTAGCGCTATTCGATACACGTAGTGACGAGCAGCTGTAGCTTATCGACATCTTATAGCTGAATATCGACATACTTAAGGTTTAAGTCCATACGAAGGCTACAAATAATTGTTCCGAGACTCGATGTTTGTACTTGTACAATTTATAAATCTAAAATACTTCTACGATACAGGGGAAAATCTTAGTGCGGTTAATTTCTTTATACTGTATGTTTTTTTTATATGTGTTACCTCATAACTTTTTTCTGGGTGAACCGATTTAGATGATTCTTTTTTTTATTTCAAAGCTGGTGCTTCTCATGTGGTCTCATATAAATTTGATCAAGGTTTGACCAATAGTTTTTGAGTTATTCTTAATAATTTATATTGAAGTCGGTTGTGCAACATTTTAAATTTTAAATTATTTTATAAAAATATTAAGTGTTTAGATTTTCTAATTATAACAAAATTTACACTGTAATTACAATTTACATTTAATATAAATAAACAATTCTATATAAGTTGAACAGACTCGTTTCGTACGCGAATCGAACCATTGGATCGCTACCAGCGGTTTGCAGCGCAGCAATACCTAGCAATAGAATATTTTGCCACTGCGCTACCGAGTCGTCAAAGGCACTAAAAAGTTTTTAAAATTTATTCTAAGCTACAACTACTACTACTATACTCCACCTTCTACTTGACTGCTATTCCACCCGATGGTCGATTGTAAAGTAGTTAAGTATAGTTACAGACTTATTAGATTCAGAGCCGAGGTAGCAAAGAGGCTAATCGCTTAGTGAGAATTTTGACAGTATGCATCCTACTCAAGCTCGATTCCGCCGGACCATAACAAACTTAATAATTGCAATTTTAAGTCCTGATTTATTACTTCATCGATCTTAGAAATTAAAAACAAAAAAAAACATTTCGATGACATATGAACTCCGCCAACAATCCGAACGAACGAAAAATGTGAACATCGGACTGCGACGATCTGATATAGTTAGCCTTCTGATAAATTGATGTTTAATGTGACTTTTACAGTTACAGATTTATTAAGACCTAAAATTATACACTTATTTTACTATTAAATATCGATGTGATGCATGGTCGTCACTATTCAGTCAAGTTAACACGTGAAAGAGTCCATATGCAGGCAGTCAGCGTTTTGCAAACGGGTTAAGTGCGAGGCAGGTGCTTAGCGCCCTCGACAAGCCAAACGATTGAATGCGCCTCTCATAACAGCTTTATTAAGTGTTGCTCTAAGAAAATAAAAGGAAATATCTATTTCAATCAAAAATCTAGGTATTTTATATTGGTAAGTTTGTTGGCGAATAGATACTGCAGTCCACGGACACTTGCAACGAACCTCAAGCAAAGAAGGCTACAGTTGTGTTCACTTCTGAGGACTTACAGACCTGAACACAGCAGTGAACGGACTGCTGCTGCAGCTGGCGGCAGGAATAGATAAAAAGGTGGTACCCAACCAGACGGAGTGAAGGAGTCCTTCGAAAAAGTAATAATTTATTTCAGGAAGTCGTGGTAGCTCAGCTGGATTATGCGTCTTTTTTATAGCATAGGGTGACAAACGAGCACACAGTCCACCTGATGGTAAGTGGTTGCTGTGACCCATAGACATCAACATCTATCCTCAATAAAGACTCAAAATGCAGACGCGTTGTCACCCGTGAGGACTAAGATGGAATGCCTCTTTTCCAGTAAAAAAGGTCTCCGGTTCTCTACACTCACCATACGAAACACACCAGCGTTAAGCTGCTATTTTACGCTGGTATTCTGTAAGAGCGTGATCCTTCCCCGGTCTATACTACTAATATAGCGGCAGCATGGCTCTACCACGTAATAAATGATCTGTCTGATTTTAAATGCATAGTACGCGAGCATACTGGGTTCGATTACCAAAACCAACGTAAATATTAATAAGGGTAATATTTCAAATACAAACTATTGTCAGATACGTACTATATCGTCTTTGTCTACCTGCATTTTCTGTTATACTTATATGATTAGGTCTGACTTGGCTAGGCCTGCTGTTATAATTCTCATCTGTAAAGTACAGGGATCATTATCATTATCATCATTACAGCTCTTCACAAGTCCACTGCCGAACATGGACTTTTTTCAGGGAATGCCACAAAGCACTATCCTGTGCCATTTGTATTTTTTTTTATAGTATAAGGGTGACAAACGAGCACACAGTCCAGCTGATGGTAAGAGGTTGCTGCGGCCCATAGACATCTACATCTAACTTGGATTAAGAATCAAAATGCAGATGCGTTGTCACCCGTGAGGACTAAGATGAAATGCCTCGTTTCCAGTAAAAAGGGTCTCCGGTTCTCTACACTCACCATACGAAACACAGCAGTGTTATGCTGCTATTTTACGCTGGTATTCTGTGAGAGCGTGTTCCTTCCCCGGTCGAGCCGACCCATTCGCGCTACAACTATACTACTAATATAGCTGCAGTATGGCTCTACCACGTATAAAATATTATATTGTATCCATCGACCTCTTGCATGTCTCAAAAGGTCGTTACTGCATGTAGTAAGGAATGCGCTACACTTTGCTTACCGGTACTTAAGAATCTTTCTTCCCCATCGTTGGTTGGTTAGAGAGTCATCAACGTTGAAATTCTACGTAACAAAGGCTACTGGTGGTAGTAGAAATAGAAAAGTGGTACCCCACACTCCTTTCTTTTGCTACCGACAAATAGCTTGCATTGCTGTGTTACAATCTAAACCATAAAATAGCCAGTATAATTACGAGCTTACCTCCATCTTAGTCCTCAGAGATTTGTTTGAAGTTGACTCCATGTAGTCCATGGATACCTGAAATGAACTGCATTTGAATAACGCGACATCTATCATAAATTATTAAACCATCAATTAAGGTATTGCAACAATCCCGATTTTCATGCACGTTCCTGTGATTTATTACCTAATAACTGAGGTTAACGATAAAATTACAAGGTGTGTAATAATACAAGAATCAACGTGTCTCGTCTGTAATCATAGGTACACGGCGAGTAATTCGGGGCGACAACAAGCTCGCCCGCGCGGTAATTATCAGCCTGTACCGTTATTACAGTTTGAGGGTAGATCATTAACTCTCTTTTGAAAGTATAGACCGCCCTCAGTTCTCCCTTGATTTATAAATCAAGTATATAAATATAATACTATGTAAATCACAATTACCTGAATAAAAATAATTTCTACAACATTATGGGTTTTAATGATTTCTTATATTTACGCAAACACTACACATTGAATAAAACTACTTTTACGGATCCTATCGCGTTTTTATTTTTATTAAATTCCTGACGTTTCGGGTACTTTACAGCTTTTGAAACGTCGGGAATTTAATAAAAATAAGTTAATTAAACGCGATAGAATCCGTAAAAGTAGTTTCATTCAATTATGGATCTTATTAATAATAAGTCGTGATGTACAAAAAGCAAAAACAAACACTTTAGCTTGCTATGTAATCATATTATATCAAAACAAGGTGTTCTTTGTAAAATCTTTTTCATACGGTGCTTTATGCAAATAAATATCTTATTATTTGGGGTATTCATATAGTTTTCTCATCTGGCTGGGCTGTATAAATATATAAATAAAAATGATAAATATGCTAGAAAATGATAAAAATATCAATAAAATGAAATAAATACATAAATAAAGAAAGACGCAACCAGATGAAAGCTCTCGGCAGGGGAGACCAAACGACCAAGTGTTAGGGGGAAAGGGAAAGAATCCGGCGGACGATGCAGGTGGTAACGAGGAACACCACCTTCTGCATTTGATCCCGTAGCGGTCCGTCACAGAGTCCCAGTCGCCTCAGATGACGTGAGAGGCTGACTGGGGTTAGTTCATTCGCAGAAATGGCCACAGGAATAATTTCGATCGGCAGACCACTCTACATGTCGGTCACCTCATGAGCCAGGTCCTGATATTTTGTCTGATTATCTGTTTCGGCTTTCATGAGGTTATCGTCATAGGGAATGGTAATGTCGACCAAGAATATCGTTGACTGAGCCCGGTCCACCAGCACAATATCTGGCTTATTCGCAAGAATAGTCCTGTCTGTGATATTGACCCGCGGTCCCAGTAGAGGCTGGCGCAGTCATTTTCGGGAAGTACTTTACTTATAATAAGGCAGTTTCCGATCTACGAGACCGTATTTCGAAGCGAGCTCCTAATATAGAATCCTGGCTACTAGGTTGTGTCTATATAAATACTCGGAGTTAGAAAGCACCGAACAACCGGAGATGACATGCTTAAGTGACTCACCGAGATGGCGACTATTGTTATTATTATCATTATTTAATAGTCACGAATACCTATTTTACCTATTTTCAAAAGATTAACAAAATCAAGAATTCGAGCTTCAAATGTCCTGCTTCGCGGCCCGTGACATTAAACATGGCTTCCGACGTTCGCTGTCGCTTAATTACCAACTTCGCAATCCGCTTTGTATTGAAGCGCCCAAATTAGTTGAAAATTAAAATATGGCGTCGTTCGGCTGCACCTGTCCGTTCTCTGAGCCGCTTGAGCCGATTATCGTCACTGGCGGTGTTACAAGTTTGACGGGCTTGTCGAGGGCTCACAATTTTGTTATTATTATTACATTATCACATATATATTGTCACAAAACTATAATATTATAAATATAAATACAATCTATATAAATAATATTATTATTTCGGCTATTATCCACCGCGGCGAGGAATCCTAAACCATCGGTGAAATTAGGCATCCAAAGATAGGAACCTTCTCACTATTCGAGCCGTATTTAATAAGGCCGATTTTTGAATTAATCCCTTCAGCCATTTGCCCAAACCCAACTTGGATAGATAGTCGTCCATAGTTTTACCAATAAGCCCATTGACTGAAACAACTATTGGTACAATAATAGTAGAATCAACGTCCCACATAGCGACAATCTCATGAGCCAAGTCGATATATTTTATCTTTTTATCATTCTCTGCTTTCACGAGATTCTCGTCATGAGGAACACTGATATCCACTATTATTGCCTTGCGTGCAGTTCGGTCTATCACCACAATGTCAGGTTTATTTGCCACTATAAACCTGTCTGTGATAATTGACCGATCCCAGTACAGCGTGACACTTCTATTTTCAAGGACTGGTTTTGGTTCATACTTATAATATGGAACGTCCTGTTGAGTAAAACCAAATTTAATCGCAAGCTGCTGGTGTATTATTCTAGCTACTTGGTTATGTCTGTGCAAATACTCGCCATTTGATAGTTGTGAACAACCGGAAATAACATGTCTGAGGGACTCTCCAGGGTGGTGACATGCGCGACATACGTCAACTGTGCCATCCCTCAAAATGTACTTCCGGTAGTTATTATTATTATTATTATTATTCATAAAGCAATGTAATAATTATTTTAAACATAATATTACGATTATTGAAAATGTAATTACATTTTAAATCGTAAAAACTTTCAGTTTTGTGACATGAGGTACAGCGTGTACGTGTTTATGTAGGTGGTATGACTTTTTCTGTTCTGGGTAGGTGTTTTGTGTTCCGGCCTGTCGCCATGTGGAATTCCATCTTAATCCTAAAACGCATCTGTAACCTTTTATATTTGAAATTATCTGTAGAGTAGTCACTTACTATCTCAGGTGGAGTGTAAGTTCGTTCGTAAGTAATAAACACTTGCAAAAACTGCAGTAGCTGAGAGGGAAGAGGATTTTACGACATGAAGTGTAAACCGTGCCATAATATATTTTTGTGTTGTGTGCGTGTTTGTGAGAATTAAACGAGTAAACAAGATATGTTGTCCCTTCGCACAAGATATGTAATGTATAAATACACATATCTTGTTTATCACGTATCTACTGGCACTTTTCTTCCTCCCACGACTACTTTGTAGAATCGTTTACAACCGGCGATTTTTCCGGGTTGATAAGACTTAGGAACCATCAAGAAACGAACTTACTCCTTTTTAAAAGGCCGGCAACGCACCTGCAATTCACCTGGTGTTGCAATTGTTCGTGGGTGGCAGTCGACACTTACCATCAGCCTGTGTGTGTGATGTGAAAATAAACACAGCTTGTTTATTTCCACAATTAGCATGTTCATATAATGCTGTTATTAAGTATTATCTTAAAAACATTATCATAGTGAAATTTATTAAAAAAAAATAACAATATTATGTGTGAACAATCTGTTATACATTTGTATAATACGATACAAAAGCAGACACACATACAGATACGAATAGTACGATACAAATCCATTCGTTATATAACCTTAACATAGGTGCAGCATGACTGACATCAAGTCGGAGTTTTTTTATAGGATTAGGGTGTCAAGCGAGCACACAGATCACCTGATGGTAAGTGATTGATGTGGCCCATAGAAATCTACATCCTCGTTTGTAAATCTATATGCAGATGCGTTGTCACCCGTGAGGACTAGGATGGAATGCTTCTTTTCTAGTAAAAAGGGTCTCTGGTTCTCTACACTCACCATACGAAACACAGCAGCATTAAGCTGCTATTTTACGGTGGTATTCTGTGAGAGCGTGGTTCTTCCCCGGTCCAAGTTTTGTTGTGGTGACAGTAAATACATGCATTTGTACTGTTAAAGCTAAGTAAAACACATTTTATGTTTTGTATGCCTATTTTTGGCTTTTCGTGCTACTATACGTGGTAGAGCCATGCTGCAGCTATATTAGTAATATAGTTGTAGCACGAATGGGTCGGCTCGATCGGGGAAGGACCACGCTCTCACAGAATACATGCGTAAAATAGCAGCTTAACGCTGTTGTGTTTCTTATGGTGAGTGTAGAGAACCGGAGACCCTTTTTACTGGACAAGAGGCATTCCATCTTAGTCCTCACGGGTGACAACGCATCTGCATTTTGAGTCTTTATTGAGGATAGATGTAGATGTCTATGGGTCACAGTAACCACTTAGGATTAGGTGGACTGTGTGCTTGTTTGTCACCCGATTCTATATAAAAAAATAGTACTACGCTGTAAATTCTCTAACGATATTTATATAGAACCTAAGTTTGTTAACGTATTAAAGTGGCTAAAGCCATTGCAAATACGGTTGCTACACGGCTATATAATCGGAGGAACGTAAGTTTGCACTGCCATTATGGTATATAGATATAATATGTAGGGGTACTAGGGCCTGGAATTCAGGTAGTTATAATCTTGATTTTTCGAAAAAGTTCGTTTTTTAGCCGGCATCCCGGCAATAAAACTCAGTAGATTGTAATTATGCTCTATTTCCTTATTATAATTTAAAATTAAATTTTTTTACAACCGACTTCTAACGAACTGACGAAAACTATTGGTCAGACCTTGATCAAATTTATATGGGACCACGTGTGAAGCACCAGCTTTCAAATAAAAAAAGAATAAAAAGTTATGAGGTAACACACATAAAAAAACATACAGTCGAATTGAATACCGGCTTCTTTTTGAAGTTTGTAGAAAAATACATTTATTTAAATTTATATTTTCGACTACTAGCATTAATCCCAGTTTTCAAAAAGTTTCTTTCTCCAGAAATTTATTTTCTAAAATCATTCACATGTAATGTGTTTTTGTTTTCAAGTTTTGAGGTATATCTGACGAGAAGATGTGTCGTAATCTCCGGAACGCCCAGAAAAATCGAATCCGTCGATACAGACCTCTTAAATATTCAGCAGTGCACTTGTGAAGGTCTCTAATGATGATGGTGTTGAATGTGTTTTAGTCACTGACCTCTATTATAGTTTGAGTCGCAGTCACTTGCTCGCACGACGCACGCGATCGATTAGACCTTTATGTATAACTAATGAAATCCGGCCTGTATTGAAATCCAGGCGACGTTTAGTCTTGGCTTTTAAAATCAAGTTAAGATCGAATTTATCCGGTCATGTGGCAACACTAGGTATACAATAAAACCTCAATTTGTTTTTACAAATAATTCTTTCAACAGAGTTTCAAAAATAAATGGTTATAAATAACACAGGATTCAAGATGTAAAAATAGAGTAACTATACACGTCTCACAGTTGCACACATCTCAATTCGTTTCTGAGGTGGTTATTATAGCAGTTATTCTATTTTTATTTGTAGTGCATGATCACAGACTTTATATCATCATCATCATCATCATCATTACAGCCCTTCACAAGTCCACTGCTAAACATACGCCTCTCCCAAGGAATGCCACAAAGCACGGTCCTGAGCCCCCTGCATCCATCTACTTCCTGCATATCTTACTTCATATTATGTCCTCGAAATTATTTTATTTCTTAGACATGCGGGTTTTCTTACGAAGTTGATGAGACCTGAATGTCTGAGGTATCACATTTTGTGAGGAAAAAATTGTCCTATAAGTCTATTAGAGATGGGGGAAATCCAGTGCCCAGTGCTGGGACGTCTATAGTTGTCAAGGATGAGTAAAAAGTTGCCATGTTTTATATCTCTGAATTGCAAAATGTGTGTAATCGAATTACTAAATTCAACAAATTATGAAAACTGTCACAAATTAAAACAAATATTAGAAATACTGATTGGAAATTGCTCGAGACGTGAAAACATGGTCCCGTAACTTCGCTGTGGGGTTGTTTGGGTTGTCGATGGCAGAAGGTGGAATACCTAGCGTTAAGACGGTGCGCGCTTGCCGCGGCACGAACCACTACGGTACACGGAACGTAGGCTAGTGATGTAGTAGATGTTATCGATATTTCACAAATTTATGTCTCCAACTTTTTAATTAGCATATCCTCAACTTGCGGTTGGTACTGTCAGTACTATTCAATACTGGAATCACTACTGAAAAAAAATATTGGGACCATAATCGATAAAAATATTTAGGTGTCATTTTGTAAAGGCGTTATATAGAAGAATACTTTAGTAAGCATACTTTTTTATGGAATAAGGATGACCCGAGCACAAAGTCCATCTGATGGTAAGTGGATGCTGTGTCTCATATACATTTATCTTCGAGTAAGAATCAAGATGCCTCGTTTCTAGTAAAAAGGGTCCTTGGTTCTCAATACTTACCATACGAAAGAGAGCAGCGTTAAGCTGATATTTTACGCTGGTATTCTGCGCGAGTGTGGTCCTTTCCTGGTCGAGCCAACCCATTCGTGCTACAACCATAATATAGCTGCAGCGTGGCTCTACCACCTAAAACCTTATTTTTTCTTCTTAAACCTTTTCTAAGTGCTAAGCTAGGCTTAGTGTTTTCCAAAAATGTATGTATGTATATATGTAAGTATAATACTTTATTGTACACCACATATTTATAAAAAATAGATTATTGACATACGTACAAAATGTGTACCCACTATTTAGTTACATATATATATTTTTTACAAGAATACTATCAGTGCTTTTAACACTACTAACCTTGTGTTAGTACTCAACAGTTCAATCAGTCCGAATGACGGATTAAACATTTGAGTACACTTAATACCGCATTAATGATTTTATATATTTACGTAAGTTATTCATGCGATTTCGAATTCATATCAAACTAACGTCCGTATTTTGTTTATGTCGTGTTCATTTTAAAAATTAATCACTTAAACAGTTAAGATAAATACATCTATTTATAAAAACAATAAGAAATGTTAATTTTAAAAAAATTACTTATTTTAAGTCATAACTAACTTTTACGATATTCTTATTTTGGGACATATATCGATACCAATAAAGCTCATCCCATCGTCTGACACCTTAGAGAATATATTACTCCGTGCCACCGAATCTAATCACGATCTGACGGATTAATATCTGGCGCTATCTGCCGTGTATACCGGCCTAAACCCAACGGCCATTTTGCACTCCATTACATTAGCAATCTGTATTTCATATGCCTTTATTTCGTCCATATAAAGTATAAAATTGAGTAATCGGGTTACTTCAATAAATTTGCAGTTGAAAATATTGGGCGGGCTTATAACCGAGGGCAATTCGGAAGATTTATTATAATACCTGAGCGTTGTTTAAATTGTTGTTTAATGTCGAAGTTGTACGATTAGGCGGGTTTAATGATGAAGTGATCGATGAATGAGGGTTCGTTACGAAATTGCTTTACGTCTTAACATCTAATTGATTTTGTAAGAGCGATCGATTGTTTTTAGCGCTGTGTTTAATTTTTAAACTGTGTGATAATATCAGATGTTCAAGTGTTAACGGACGGACGCAAATTAGAAGAGATTATTGTTAAGTATTGTTGCGCGCCACTATTAATGTCTTTTACATGGCAACACTAGTTACACTAGCGCCCTCTAGTGTCGAGTAGCAGAACTAGGAGAGTCGAGATCCTTCCAGAAATTTCGGGACCGATATGTACTCGAACATTCTAGATGTCGCTACAGTAGAAGGTTCTGGAAACTATCTGAGGCCCTATATAAGGCCGGTATAGACCACGACCGGGGCAGTATTGAATTGGCGATACAAGAGAATACTTCGAAGCGAAACAACTGCGAACTTAAGTGATCAGTAGAATTATTGTGTTTTATTATTAGTGTGTTTTAAGTTGTAATTACTATCCGTAATTAAAGTGTCAAATTTGGTAATTCAATCGGCAGTTTTTAATTGTCTCGAACCTCAAGCTCGTAACAGTATTATTTGAGTAACCAAGCGAGTTTAAATTTACTATAAAAAAGCTTCATTCTTTTCATTCCTTTTTTTTAAAAAACGTTACTTCCACTCTGAGATTTTTTCCTATATCGTGGGGCCAGTTTACATACATAAATTTCTTTTACTTTTAAGCCACACAAATACTTGTTCCGAGCGGGATTCAAACCCGCGACCCTTAGCGCTGCGACTCATTGCTAAGCCACGGAGCCACGAAGCCATCATGATGGAGGCTATGGGGAAGGCCTATGTTCAGCAGTGGACTTTTGTAAACTGTAATGGAATTATAATTATTGTGGCTTAGTACAAGCTATGTACTATAGACCTTTCTGATCTATTTAGTGCTTAGTGGCCGAGTTAATCTTAACGTAGATAGATAGTATTAACGCGTTTCCGGTAAGAAAACTTCAGCTTATTTAGAATATCTTTTTCTCTTTAAAACTACGTTAGAATCAGTTTTTTCACGTCCGTCAAAACAGGAAGACGCCTAAAGCTTTTCCGGCCGATAACAACATCCGGCGCGAAGTTTCGACCAAGTTTCGCGAAACTTTCGCCAAGTTTTGAGCGGAGCAGGTGCTCGTTTCGGATAAAAATTTTCACCTTTTGTTGTCTGTCGCGATATCTTTTTATGGGGATAAGTTCGGAGACAGTTACAGCTTTAGAAATGTATTATATTTGAGGAAAATTTAATCTGGAATTAAGTTATCTTCATGAACCTTTTTTTAGGAAATAATTAATAAACGTAATCCCACGTAATAGCCTTTCCTAGACATTTATGAAGAAAATAATATTATAAGAATTATGTAATAATCAATATTGAATAAAAGTTATTCTATTCTATTCTAAAATAATAAATATTTTCTACTTTACATATTTCTGTACTGTAATTTTTTTTAATTGGGTTAATTTTTGTCATTTAATCGTTTGGTTTTTCTACATTTGCAATTTAAAATTAACTAATAATGAGGAAAATACTTTTCCCGCATATCCATAATATTTAATTCTATACACACTTTCTTTGCGTTCCTCTAAATTTGTTCATGAGTATAACCTACGTATGTTACGTATGTATGTTAGTACCTATGTATGTTACGATGAAACTTCTAAAAACCTTTTTCCCTCTATGCCTTATACTCATGTTGTCAGACATATGCCATGAAGTTTATTATGCCCCGCGGCGTGCACCTACGACACTTGAAAAATGGCTGGCACGTCACTTCGCGCGGGAAACTGCCTCGACGCGATAAAACTTTTAAAGTAATTCTCAATTTTTTGTGAAGTGAGATATTTCTCAAGCTTTAATTGAATCAGGTGTTGCTTTTAAATGGACTTCGTATACAATAGTGAAGTTTTTTTTAAATTTTGAAACGTGAGCGTATTATTTCACATGGTGGTAATTATAATTGGATCTATCCCCGATTGAGAGTTATAATGCAAGTATGTTGTCAGTCATGAGGATCAAGGAGGACTAATAAGGAATGCCTTGTTACCAGTAAAAAAAATTTGTTACTTACACATACAAAACACAGAGCATTATGGTTTAGGGGATATACGTTATTACGTATATTTAAACGCGGTAAAGCCATGCTGCAGCTTTATTATGGTTGTAGCATGAATGGGTTGTATCGACCCGGACAAAAGCACGCTCTCAGCATACCAACATACATTAGCAGCTTAATGCTGCTGTGTTTCGTATGGTGAGTGTAGATTACCGGAGACCCATTTAACTGGAAACGAAACATTCCATCGTAGTCCTCAGAAGTGACAGCGCGTTTTGATTAACAGAGGATAGATGTAGATGCATATGGACCACAGCCGTGAGAGCGTGGTTCTTCTCGGTCAAGCCAACGCATTCGTGCTGTAGCTGATAATGCTGCAGCGAGGCTCAACTGCTTGGCTGTAAATAAATTGCATATTAAAACTTATTCATAGATTTTTGTTTATTTTCTCGTTAAATTTATACTTAGAGTGTATACTTAGCTCTGAGGGTTATACACAGAGCTTCAAAAACCTAATTAGCTAGGCAGATAAAATTTACCGTGGAAATTGGTGTAAATATTCTATCGGGCTATCGAAATAAATACTTAAATTCAGAAGAAGGTTTAGTTCATACACTGCTCTTTCCATATGCATCTTTGTCTTGTTTTTAAAACTTTGTAATTCAAACTATTTTTTTTTTCACTAATTACATAATTATATCTAAAAATAACTTAAGAAAATTGATTCGAATAATGAATACTTACCCAACGCCTTGTTTCTTAGAATTTCGCGATTCTATTTACACCTCAAGCACCACGCGGACCTGTCACCTTCACGACTTTCTCACTACCAAATTATTTTTGCTGCGGCATTAAGAAATGTACAATATACAATTAGAGTGATTTTTGTTTGACTAGTATGCAATGGTAATTTTGTGAGTGTAATTTAATTTTAGGTTCCTCAGAAAATGCTGGTGACATTTGGTAATTGCTAAAATGCGGGGACAACTGAAGTGAACTTACCTGTTTAATGAAAATATGCCGAAAAAAAAAAATTAAAGAAGGATTGTCACATTAGTATAAATGAATTTCTTTATATAATGATATAAACAAAATTGAAGTTCCTACTGTCTGTAATATCAAAATAGATGATTTTAATGCGTGTGTGAGTGAGTGAGTTATTTGCTGTTGATGACATGAATAACCATTTGTAAAAAGTTGTCTGTCTCTCAGTCTATCTGTCTGTCTCTTTGATGATTATCCATACAAATAAA
This sequence comes from Parnassius mnemosyne, assembly GCA_963668995.1. Lineage (NCBI taxonomy): Eukaryota > Metazoa > Arthropoda > Insecta > Lepidoptera > Papilionidae > Parnassius > Parnassius mnemosyne. Next base: position 8,473,266 of record CAVLGL010000104.1, on the reverse strand, counting down.
TAAAATTGAAGTGTCTGTTTGTAATGTCAAAATTACATCTTTTTACTAGTTGCATATCAAAGTATATATGGTACTTATAACAAAACACAATTTTTAAAATTTTGGTCTGTCTGTCTGTTTGCTCTGGCTAATCTCCGAAACGGCTGGACCGATTTTGACGGGACTTTCACTGGTAGGTAGCTAATTTCATAAGGAGTAACTTAGGCTACTTTTATTTTAGAAAAAGAATTAGGGTTCCGCGCAAAAACTTAAAAACCCTAACACGCGAGCGAAGTCGCGGGGAACAGCTAGTCTTAAAAATAAATAATGCCGCATTAAGAGATCCGACCTAGGCGGGTCGATAGTTAATATAATAAACCGCTAACATTTATTTACATAACAAAATAATATACACTATTTATTGTTAACATAAGAAAAATAAACTGAGTAGTGTCGGTGTAAGAATTTCCACTACCACCGTGGATGTCGTAAGAGACGACAGAGGGAAACTGAAACAGGAGGTGGGCAGCAGCATCTTCCTGATAACAACTGAAAATAATAAATAGCCACTACTGTGAGTGTAGAGAACCGGAGACCCTTTTTACTGGAAACTAGGTATTCCATCTCAGTCCACTGGGGTGACAATGCATTTTGATTCTTAATTGTGGATAAATGTATCAGCATCCATTTACCATCAGGTGGATTGTGTGCTCGTTTTTACCGTTATACTATAAATAAGAACCGCTAAGGCGTAAACGAGATAGTTAGACCGTCTTCTGTCGGAAGCTAAGAGATCTGACCAATTTCTCATTTTCCTATGGCATCATCGTGTCGAATTGCGGTGTTGGGTTCTGTTAGGTTACGTAATTACCGAAGCAAGTGGTACCAGTGTTTGACACGAGTCCATCGTCAAGAGAACAAGCGTTGTAATTAATGACTCTTGCGGCGACACCGGCGGGTATGGGCGAGGTGGAGCGGGGAAAACACTTTTAAAAATTTTCTCACCCGCAAGTTATTAATAGGTTTCTACGCAGACGGGATAGTGATGCGAAGTGAAGACTGTAGGGAGATATCGACAAATAAATTTGATTTATAATCTTTTTGTACGTAGGTTGCATAACTTAATTTCTCCCTCTCTCTTCCACCTTTGGACAACCAGACGCTCGGTCAGTCTCCAACCTTTCGTTGTCGACTTACCACGCATTCGAGTCAAACGGTTTGCTTCATAATTTGTTATGCGTACAGCAAACGATTACAGTGTATATGTTTTTGTTAAGTCAGTGCACTTTACCATCTTCAGCTGTTTCACCACTTACGATCAGGTAGGATAGTAGTAAAGCACTGTCTTAGAATAGTAAAAAAAATATCGTTGCGATTGTTATGTTGATGGCAGAGAGAATAATGTGCCAGAATTATGAAAACAGAATATGTTTGGACAATGAAGACAACTCACTCGTCGGATAGCCGCCACTTTAGATCGAAAAGGGGAGATTTTTGTGTGGTAAAGTATTCCAGGGAGCAGCCAGCGCTTAGTGTAGTTCTTGGAGCTTGTTCTATATATGCAAGGTCGATAAATTACATAGCGTCTCTTTGGATTCGATTGTTTTTCGGTCATATGTTGCGCGATAAAAGCGCACCAATATTGCAATTGAGTCTTTAGTAACATTTATAACCCACTCTTGGACATAAATCTTTTTAAGAACGCATACATACGGGTAGATTAACCCCACCTATTGTAACGGACAGGCGGTTTGTAGATTAGGGCAAATCTGAAAACGCAAGCGTCAAATTATATCGTCGTAGTTTTTTTTTTTTTTTATAGGATAAGGGTGACAAACGAGCACACAGTCCACCTGATGGTAAGTGGTTGCTGTGGCCCATAGACAACTACACCTATCAAATACACGTAGTTTTTTTAGTTATGGAATACTTACTTATCTTCACGCACAATCCCTGACGGGGTAGCCAGAGAGAACAGATCGCCAAGTGTCATGATCCTTACATACCTCTTTCGCTTCTTTCAGATTCATTATCTTCTTCATACATGCACGTCTAGGTATCCGAGTACTCTTGACCCTCCCCTCTTCGAGCAATTTGCTCACATGGTCTTCGAAAGTTAGTCTCGGTCTACCTCGACACCTTTTAGTTATGGAATGATAAAAAAAAATACTGTTTCTGTTATAAGAATGTAGTTGCAGTTCCTTAAATATAATAAGAAAAAACACTAAGTGAAAAACTGAGTCTGTTGCTTTTCTTTCAATCTTTTTCTGCTTGTATTATTGATTTTTCGTTTTATACTGATAGCTAAAATTACGAAATAAAATTCTATTTACATAATCAAAAATATTAATATACATACAGTGGAATCCGTTTATAATGACATCGAAGTGAAATAACAAACACGTCATACTAAGCGGACGCCATAAAAAGCATTTTGTAGAAAATAAACAATCTCCTATTTTTTGTTAGTATTTATTTATTTTAATAAGTATAGAGAAACAAAATAGAGATAAATAAAAATAAAAATTGTACGTAATAAATACAAATGTAATGTATATTTTCATTCCCGATCCCTCGAAGCCTCGAAGCTATTTTTCCAAAACTACTAACGTTATCCAAGCTTTACGTTTGCTTGAATTATCGACAGGTAATAATTTAACACTACTAAACATCTTGGTTTTTGTGACTTTCCGATAAAGAACAATTTCTATTTCTACCATATGTCATACCTTAAACACTAGGAACAAACATACGCTTGTAGTGCCAGTTACTAGACTCCACAGAATTAGTAATTCATTTATGGGGCAACGTATACGCTTTTACAACAAAATCCCAGAACATGTTCAAAGTTTGTCAATAAACAAGTTTAAAAGTTTTTATTAAAGAAAAACTGTACAAAAAGGGTTATTATAATATCAAGGAATACATGAATGAAAATAACCCCTGGGAATAAGGTGATCGGCACCATGGTGGTACTATGAAAATTCATGTAAAATTGTATAAACAAAATTATTGTTAAGTGAAATTATGTTTAAAAAAGGTCCTGCTGGGTTTCTTGCTGGTTCTTCCCAGGACAGAGGTATTTTCCGAACTAGTGGTAAATAAAAAATGACTTTCGATAAGTATTATGTAATAGTCAATATTAAATAAAAATCATTCAATATTGACTATTATTATATTGACTATTAGTGATTGAAAGAAAATCGCAATCATTAATTAATTTTTCTAATATTTGTGAAGTTATCGAAGTACCGTATTCAGCCATGTCTGTCCTCTGTCACCCACGAGGCGCACGTGGCGTGCGTGACAGAGACTCACACCGCCGAATCGACAACGTTGACGACGCGATGAGATGAACAGATTAACATCGGCAGCAGTGTGCGGTGTTCTGTGTGACCACAAAGTGACTGAGTAGCGACACGTGCGAGCGACGGATGCGTATAATTTTTAAAAAAACCGGAGAAATTATTGCACCCCGGGAGGTCCGAAGATTAACTGTTATTACCGGAGTCACCTGGGCAATCCGGGAGGGTTGGGAACCCTAGGTATCACAGGCCTCTCCCGAACCGGATACAATTTATTAAAAATGGGTCACAATAAGCGACATGTCGCTATAAGCGCAGTCATTATATTCGATTTTGTTATAAAGAATTTTATATGAAAACCAAACTTCGCTGTGTAATTACTTCATAATAAGCGGTTGGCCAATATAGGCGGAGTCATAATAAACGGATTCTACTGTAATTGTAAAATATAAAATTATAATTTCAACCAGAAATTCATTATAATAATCACATAAAATAAAAATACAATCAATATAAATAGTGGGTATGTTCAAAATTGTTAGTCTCAACAAACTTCGATAACGGTTGTAAGTACACAGCCCTACATCAGTAACACCTTGCAACGATGTAAATATTAAGAAAGAGAAGAGATTTTTTAAAGTCAGAGGCGAGGGGTGAGTTAGTGACGCCACATTAATCCCTCTTGTCGATTACTTGCGCCTCTCGACTGAGCTCTTGTGAAAACTTACCTGAGTCTTGGAAGTAACGATGACAGACAGGCGGCTGTCTGACGGACTTTAAATGGTCGAAGTTTTAGTAAAATATGTTTTGAATTTTCATTTAGTAAGAAAATTGTGGAATTCACAGTTTGAAAGTGAGCACTTCATTCATTCATTGTTCATTGATTTTTTAATAGCCGGTGATGCATTGAGGAACAAGTACATATTATAATTTGACAGCGTCTGCTCTCTTTATTCTGTGGCCCGTCTTTTCATCCGAACACAATGTTTTTTTTTATATTTAAATAAAATTGTTATTAAATTTATTTTCATATTTATTTAAATTTTAGATGTATTTAGATATTAAGCTTGCCCAGTGTAATCGTAACATCAATAAAAATATATTTGCATTTATTAATAGTATCACTGAAAACAAAAGCTACGGAAACAATAAGTACTTACATACTTACTTTTATGTTTTCACAAGACTCTCACTAGGGCAAGCTTTTGCCTTGCAAGCAAAAAGAAAAACGCATCTGTGGCCTTCTTTGTTTGAAGTTGGCTGTAAATGTCCATGGCCTGCAGTTGCCACTAACTTCAGCTAGACTGTGAGTTCGTTTGTAACGAGCTTTTAATAATAAATACAATATCAACGCGGTTATAAATTAATGCAACAGAGTTATAGTTTGAAATCACTAATGATATTTTGTTGACAGTAGATAGAAGCTTATTTCTACCCGATTGCCCCAGAAGGAAGGTATATGTATGTATGTACGTACATATGTACGTTTGTATGTATGTATGTCTATTTATTTGGCACGCTAAACGACTTGAGGGATTTTAAAATATAAGATGTTGTTACATTCGTCTTAATTGTACGAGTGACACAGACTATATAATATTTATTTTATATCAATGTATTTTAATTGTATTTCAATGTATTTTAATGACATATTATTATTTTTATTATCAATTAATCAACGTTTTTCAATGATATGGATCTTATGTTATCTGAAATAAATTAATTTGAATTTGAATAATATCTAAAAATACAAAAGAGAAGGAAAGTTTTTTTTTAGTGAACTTTTTAACGAACTCGGAGTTTTCTAATTACTGTTTTAACAATTTGGCTTGTAATAAAAAAAACCTTTGGTATTATTTTACAAACAATTAATTTATTTTTAATTCATTAAAATTAGAAAATCAATTTCGCCTTAAAAATCTCTAAAATCCAAGACATCGACCACTTACTATAAATTTCTTTGTGTCTCCTGCAACGAATTAAAACAAAAGCACGCCCGAAGGAGTAAGAGCCCGGCCAAATAATAAATATCCCAGTTAAAACGGTCGACAAATCAACATGGCGTCGGCGGTGCGTTTTCAATTTGTATCGTCTCACGGTAAGTGCAGGCCGCGCTTACGTTCCTGTGTCACCGAAGTTATGTGCAACGATCACTACGAAAAGATATTTTGGATATGGCAAGTGGAGTTTTTATGGGCCGGCCATATAGCTCGAACAATCAACAAGAGGAATAAAGGTTCTCGAGTGGCAGCCTCGTACTGGTAGACGAAGTGTAGGGCGGTCCCCGCTAGTGTGACGAACTGGTAAGTCGATGGATGCATGTGGCTCAGGATCGTGCTTTGTAGTATTCCTTGGGGGAGGCCTATGTTCCATAGTGCACTTGTGAAAGGCAGTAATGATGATGATGATGATGAAGTGGAGTTCAAGTACTCCCAAATAAATTTAGGAGTATTTTTCATTAACTTCTTTTATTTATTTTTTAACGTGTTTTTTATTTGAACTTGGTAGAGTCATGCTGTAGCTATGTTATGGTTGTAGCACAAATGGGTCGGCTCGACCGGGGAAGAACCACGCTCTTACAGAATGCTGACACACAGCAGCTAAATGCTGCTGTGTTTCGTATGGTGAGTGTAGAGAATCGGAGACCCTTTTTACTGGAAACGAGGCATTCCATTGTAGTCTTCAGGGGAGGCAATGCATCTGCATTTTGATTAATCGAAGATAGATATAGATGTGTACGGGTCACAGCATCCATTTACTATCGGGTGGACTATGTGCTCGTTTGTCAAACTTATTCTATAAAAAAATTACGTTTGCCAAATGTCAACATGTTTTATAATCTACTATCGTTTCAAAACGAGGTTTTTCAGTCCGGAGAAGAAATGGCGAAGGAAACTCTGCAGGAATCATCTTTTTTATAAGCCTATAGTAATATGATATTCTAAATCCAATTTGAAAAGGAAGAGACCCATACGTGATCCAAGCATGTTCTACAATAAAATTATACAACAAAACAATAAAAAATATGTATGACTATGGGCCTGTGATCACTGACAACTTATCTACATTTTGATTGTATGTAGATGCCACCGGCATCCTGATACCTGTAAGTAAATGCTGTAGTCCATTTTCCGTTCCAGCCTATAGAAGTCCACTGCTGAACATCCTAACCTATATTTTGCCTAATTGGGGGCATTTTACCATAGTTGTCATGCTTTGCAGGCGGGTTGGCAACCGCAGTTTTTACTATTTTGAGATGTTAGAAAAATGTTGCGGCCCATCTCCTGGTTAGTTTCCTTCTGTTGCCGCTTACGCTAAACGCGGTGACCCATAGAAACCTACATTTATCTTAGATTAAGAATCAAAATTGCAAAAATGCCAATCCGCTTGCCAAGCGTGGCAACTATGGCAAAATCCTCCCATGAGACAAACTATGAATGAGCCTTATGTTCAGCAGTGGACTTTTATAGGCTGTAATTAATGGATGGAAGAATCAAAATAGAGATATGTTGTCCCCCCTAAGGAACGATGTGGAATGCCTTAGTTACCAGTAAAAAGGGTCTCCGGTTCTCGTCTCACACCATGCGTAACACAGCAGTAATAAGTTGTTATTTCATTTTTGTACTTAGTCGAGCTAAAAGTTTTGATTAAAGTGAGATTTAGCGTAAAGTGTTTATATACGTTTAAATAAAACTAGTTTTACGGATTTTATCGCATATATTAACTTATTTTTTATTTTACTAGCTGGTCAGACAGACGTTGTTCTGCCCTTTTCGACGACCCTTCATATAAAAAATCCTTAAATTCGTAATGAAAAAGATATTGAGTGTCACTTATCAGGATAAAAACTATTCTATCTCTCAAGTTGGACCAAACTGCACACAGTGTACAAATTTCATTGAAATCAGTTCAGTAGTTTAGGAGTTCATCGCGGACAAACAATGTGACACGTAATTTTTATATATAAAGATTTATCACGTATATTAACTTATTTTAATTTTACACATAGCTGGTGTGAAGAATCGACGCTCCGGGAAGTCTGCAGTTTGTGAACACGACGTACAGGATCGCCCCCGTCACTACATTAGATTTGATAGACCACAAATCCTCGCTAAAGAACACCGATTCCTTCCAAGGATAATTCGCGAGGCTATTGAAATAAAAAAAAAACATTCTAATTTCAATAGAGAAGATGGCTGGGTGCTACCATCTGCTTGGGATCCTATAATTAATAAAGTACCCAATCCCAACCTAAGCATACAACTGCAAGACTTCAAGATATTGTAAGTTCATACTGCGTAGATCGGAACAAAAATTAATAATTTTTATCTGGAGGTATCTGTGGTTAACTATGACATTGTGACTTCAAACACCTCAATCCTCCCCGTGACCATGGGTGCTGTAAAGTACTCGAAACGTAGGGAATATAAAATAAGTTAATATACTCGATGAAATCTGTAAAACTAGTTTTATTTAAATGTGTAGTGTTCGCGTAAATATAAGAAATCATTATGTTTATACACGTTCTATTGCTTGGTGCAGATCTGTTCTCATTTCTGATTCTTTCTCATTGTTGGCGGAGCTCCGTGTCATTGAAATATTTTCATTCCTAAAACATCGGGATTTTCTCAAGGAGTTTTCCTTCACCACCGAACAAACAGCAGCGCTTAAAATTGCAATTAACAATTTAATTGGACCAAACCCGGGTTGCTCGCGTACTGTGAAATTTACTTCCAGCGCTTAGCCCCCGAGTTACCACAGCTCTAACTGTGTGTGTAGTTTATGTTTATTTGCCACATCCAAGCTCAATGTAGACTCTATGTGAAGTGCTTCTGCCTTGACTACATGCATTAATGATAATTTATGTACTTGCATCGTCCCACTCTCTTCCAAGAATTCCTTGCGACAGATTAGAAATTAGGAGCACTAGACATTGCGACAAAAACTAGCAAATGTTGTTATATTAAATTGTATGTAGTGTACAGAATTAATTTACTCAGCTAAGAACTTAGTACGGCGGTTTATAAAGAGATAAGTTATTTCACTAGATGTTCATTGAGTGTGAGCAAGATCGAGTTTAATTTCAAATCGAGTTCCATCCTCACTGGCATTTTATCACGTGCTCGGCGGTGAAGGAAAACATCATGGTAATTATTTATTTTATTTACGCGAATACTACCGAGTGAAACGATTTTAGAGATTTCATTGCGTTCGATTTTAACATAATTCTTGACGTTTCAGGGTGGGTGCTGTAAAGTGTCCGAAAGGATAGGTATTAAAAAGTTAAAATTAAACGCAATGAAATCCGTAATATTGGTTTTATTCAACACGTCACGATGGTGGAGAAATTAAAAACAAAAAAAGGCAACATGACAGAGAAATAAAAATAATATTTCTAAGCGACGTGAAATTCTCCATTGTGAATTGGGGCAGCGCAGCGTACTCTTCTTTGCTTTAAAACCCTCTAAAAATTATTGGAAATCTGTGCCTAGCAGTAAGACTTATGTACGCTGTTAATTTACTTTTTTTTTAAGTTACCCGTGTCTTGACGGCGTAAGAAGCTCCTTCATTCCTTCTAGTCGGTGTTTTAAAGATCACGAAAGAACAAAGTGTACTCTCTATCACTTCACTCTAATAGTTTGATTCGACGGAAATTCGATACAACCGGAGAGAGAGAGAGAGCAGGCAGAACTCATGCAGTATACCTATAGCGGCAGGTGGAACTTCCTGTCTCAACACCCAATAAAAGATTTCGGACCAATAGACCAACGATGCAGTCATATATCGCATATGAATCATTTGAAATTAAAATTTTTGTACAGCCGACTTTAATATAAGTTATTAAGAATAACTCAATAACTATTGGTCTGACCTTGATCAAATTGACCATGTGGGACCAAACGAGAAGTATCAGCTTACAAATAAAAAAGAATCATCGAAATCGGTTCAACCAGTAAAAAGTTATGAGGTAACACATATAAAAAAATATACAGTCGAATTGAGTACCGTCTCCTCTTTGGAAGTCGGCAGAAAATGTAAAATACTATATAATAATAGCAGCAACAAGAGTGTAAGGTTCTACACTTCTTCTGGGTGAGGTCCATGTCAACTGTTATGAGTTATTAGAGAAGAAGAACCTAATTTCGATAATTTAAAAGGTTAAATTATAAATACTCATATATGAAGAGATTCCGAATTCAGAGACACCGAACATTCTGGAATAATTTATCACTCTTATTCCTGATACAAAAATGAAAGGACTGCAATGATTTGTAATTTTTTCTTATTTTTTATCTTTTAGGTTTCAATGTAATAGTTGTCTTCTAGTTAACTAAGTCCCATAGTTGTGCATATGATCTCAAAAGATCTGGGACATTTGAAGATTGTTACGTTTTTAATTGTTTAAAATAAAAAGTCGACCGTGTAGTTGCTAGTTGCGGTGTTGAGTCCACTACCCCTAATTATCTCGTTGGTTTTGTAACAAGCTGTAACAAGCAATAACAGTAAGAAAATAAAAAAATACCTGCCAGGCGTAGCCATATTATTATTATTATTTAAGATATAGCCCTTAGCAGTGAACTATTTAGATTTTCTTTTTATTTTTCTTTTATTTAAAAAAAATTACCACCACACTAGGATTTTCTCCTGTATCGTGGAGGCAGTTTACAAACATATATTGCACGAGGACAAACATCCAGACCCGGAACAGTTATTTGTAGGCCATACAAATACTTGTTCCGTGCGGGATTGGAACCCGCGGCCCCCAGTGCAACAACTCATTGCTATGCCACTGTGCCACGGAGCCGACGACTAGTATAGTCATAGCAGCAATCACAATAGATCTCACTGGTCGCAGTCTTGTTAGACCATAGCTGCTCGCACAAATAAAAAATAAATAAAAAAGGCAATCTATGGGGAGGCCTATTTTCAGTAGTGGACTTTTGATACGCTGTAACGGCAACGGTAACAGTAACGGTAGCGGTAACGGTAACGGTAAAGGTATATTAAAGGTCACATTGTGGGCGTCTAGTGATTTTATATGACACTCTTCTATTTTTTTTAAAGGGTAGTGTGACAAAAGAGCACACAGTCCACCAGATGGTAAGTGGTTGCTGTGGCCCATAGACATCTACATATATCCTCGTTTGCCAATCAAAATGCAGATGCGTTGTCACCCGTGAGGACTAAGATGGAATGCCTTTTTTCCAGTAAAAAAGGTCTCCATTTTTCTACACTCACCATACGAAACACAGCAGTGTTAAGCTGCGTTTTTTACGCTGTAATTCTGTGAGAGCGTGATCCTTCCCCGGTCGAGCCGACCCATTCGTGCTACAACTATACTACTAATATAGCTACAGCATGGCTCTACCATGTATATATATATATTTAAATTATCCTCATCTAATTTTGTGTATTGTAGCTGATGATCATGTTTCCTTATCAAGTTACCATATATATTTCAATACAATTTATAATCAATGAAGTTTATAACATTCTGTTTGCTAGCAAACAAATAATGCTATATTGTGTTTCCTGGCGTGCATAAAAACTGCTTAAATCCATTTCGTTAAAAGCGCGCCCCTTTATCCGGCCGTCAATAACTTAATAACACAGTATAAAGGTGAATGGGAGTTTGATAATGTCGTAAAGGATCGGCAGCCATCTTGAGATCGCGTAAACCTCCCGGGGCTGCTCAAATAATCCGGACAATAAAGAAAAATTCCAACCCCCCTTTATGAAGAGGTAAGTCCTCGACAAATTGTCCGCAGAATGCTATGGAGTCTATCTCAATTTTTTATTTTTTGACCTAATATTAAAAAAATATTTTTAGATATATATTGAAACAACATTTACAAAATAAAATATATATGATTCATTTCAAATACTTTATCAAGTCATTTAAGTTTAATGCAAATAAACAATCCTTAACATGCTTCGTCAGAAGAGTAATCAGTTGTGCTTCAGTAAATTATAATTATTACACGTATTCATCGTAAGGATATTTGAAATATTGGTAATTATAATAAAGAAATGATTTTCACTGTCGGCAATTAAGAATGTCCTTTATCCTATCTTGTTCCGTGCGTGACGTAAAAGGCGACAGAGGAAAAGATAACAGGGGATGTGCAGCAGTAGCTTCTTAATAACTAATTTTAAAAAAAACTGCGTTTGCCAACAGATTACCAAACGTGGCATCTATGGCAAGTTAGCTTCTTATTTGGTAATCTATGAGAAAGGCCTGTGTTCATCAGTGAATTTTTGATAGGCTGTAACGGAATTAAAAATATATACAACGAAGGTGTCTCCACCGCCGTCGCATTCCGTTGAGGAGTGGCGTCGCGTAACGGGCGAGCGCTGCAGGTAAGAGACGCTGTAAGTGGATTGCTTTTCTGCTCAACATGCAAATATTTTGTGCAAACGTCCCGCGCCGCAGCTTATTGCCTGTGCTGATGTTCCTGATTTGCTGCTTCAGCGTTTATCATATCTTCCTGTTGTGTTATGCATGAACTTGCTTTGGATTGGAAATTTTACTTTACGCAGATCACAACATTGCACTAAATATTTTGGATTCAATGGAATTTTGTTAGGTTATGTATTTTGTCAGCATTTTTTTTTTATTATTATAATTATTGTTATTCTAACATCTCTACGGACTGAGTCTGAATAAAAATATTATTATTATTATGGGGTGTCTATAAAGTTTTCTCATCTGGTTGGGCAATATAAATAAAATAAATACATAAAAAATACATAAATATATAAAAACCCAACCAGATGGAAGCCCTCGACAGAGGAGACCAGACGGCCGAGGGTTAGGGTGAAAGGGAAAGAAACCGGCGGACGATGCGGGCGGCATCGAGGAGCACCGCCTTCTGCATTTGAGCTTGGAGCGTTCCGTCACGGAGTCCCAGTCGCCTCAGATGACCCGAGAGGCTGACTGGAATTAACCCATTCGCAGAGACGACGACAGGTATAACTTCGGCCGGCAATCCACCCCACATGTCGGTCACCTCGTGAGCCAGGTCCAGATATTTAGTCAACTTATCTGTTTCGGCTTTCACGAGGTTCTCGTCATAAGGAATGGTAATGTCGACCAAAAATATCCTTGACTGTGCCCGTCCCATCAGCACAATATCAGTCTTATTCGCACGAATAGTCCTGTCTGTGATGATGACCCGATCCCAGTAGAGCCCGGCGCGGTCATTTTCGAGCACGGCTTCCGGCAAGTACTTATAATACGGCAGTTTCCGATCTACGAGACCGTATTTCAGAGCAAGTCCCTGGTGTAGAATCCTGGCTACTAAGTTGTGCCTGTGCAAATACTCAGAGTTAGAAAGCGCCGAACAACCGGAGATGACATGCCTAAGTGACTCACTGGGATGGCGACAAGCTCAACAGACGTCAACGGTGCCATCCTTTAGGATGTATCTCCGATAATTGTTGGTCTTAATAACCTGATCCTGTATCGCACAGACAAAACCCTCGGTTTCCCCAAAGAGGTCACCGAAACGTAGCCAGTGGAGGGAGGCGACTGTGTTTACGAAAGGCATGTAGAGCCTTGTAGAACCTCCCATGGAGCTCCTTTTCCTTCCATACGGTCTCCCGGTCGGAAATGCTCTGTACTCCGGGTCTTGCCATTGCTCGTTGGCTAAGGATAGAGGGGTAAGTCCTTTATCACAAGAAATAACTTCCCTATAGTATGGATCATCCGCTCTCGTCAGTAAGTAATTACGGAGGCTGCACACTTCGCGATTATGCATGGTAAGCGCGCTTAAAAAGCCGCGCCCACCATGCTTCCGCGGCAAGTACAGCCTCATTACTGACGATCTCGGATGATGCATCCTGTGGGACGTCATTATAGTGCGGACTTTTATGTGCAGAGCGTTCAGTTCGGTCTGAGTTCACCTGAGCATGCCAAAGGTATACATGAGAACAGGCATGATCCAACCGCTATATGCGTGCGTCTTATTCACACCGGACAAAAGGCTGTTAAGCACTTTGGTCAAGCGTGCATAAAACACATCGCAAACTGACTGTTTCATACCCGCCTCATCTACACCGATGTTCTGTGACATACCCAGGTATCGGTATGTTTCAGCCTCGGAAAGGGTCCTTATGTTGATGGGCATAGATAAGCCTATGCCCTCAGAGTTAGCAACCCTTCCCCTTTTAACATGGAGGACCGCACACTCATCCGTCCCCAGCTCCATTCTAATAGAATTGCTAAAATCACAAGTGATGTTTAGCAATTCCATAAGATGAGAGCGACTGGAGGCGAATAACTTGAGATAATCAATATAGAAAAGGTGGGTCACTTTTGTACCTCCTTTCCGAAGCTGAAATCCCCTCCCGGAGCCCTCCAGTAAGGTACTGAGAGGGTTCAGAGAGAGGCAGAACCAGATTGGACTCAAACAATTGCCCTGGAAGATACCCCTTCTTATCCTTATGTGGTTCTCCGCAGCCGTCATCCGCTCGCCTAGATGACAAAGGATCGTACTCCATTGCCCCATACACTGCCCGAGGAAGTCTCGAACTGTACAATTGACCTTATACAGCTCGAGGACCCTCTTTAGCCATGTATGAGACACCGAGTCGAATGCCTTTTTATAGTCTATCCAGGCGGCGGAGAGATTCCGACGGTTGCGTTTAACCACCTTGTCAATGACCGCGTCAATGAGGAGTGGTTCCTTGGTTCCACCACCACCGCCCCGACATCCATTTTGAGCGCGCGACATCACCTGATTTGAGTTCAGGTGACGAGTGATTCTCGCGCTCAAAATGGATGTTAGTGTCTTGTATATGGTACATAGACACGTTATGGGGCGGTAATTGCTCGGGTCTGTGGAATCTCGGTCTTTAGGAACCAAATGAGTGATCCCAGTAGTGAAGAGGCTCGGGAGCGACTTTTGATCGAGAGCCTCTTGAAACTGTCGGGCGAGTACAGCGTGACACACCACGAACCCCTTCAGCCAGTAGTGATGCAGCCCGTCGAGCCCCGGACTTTTCCAGTTCGGGACCCTACGGACCGCCTCAGCTACGTCATCCGGCGTTATGATGACGGGGTCCATGGGCGTAACATTCGTACACTGACTCGCCACAACTTCCGTCCAAGGGCCCTCGCTGTGGTTTACGGGCTCTTACCACAGGCCGCGCCAGAATGCGATAGTGTCGGCCTGATTCGGTGCTGGGCCCGTTCCACGTACCGTTGATCGCTCCAATGATTCATAGAGCCTCTTCTAATCACTCTGGAAGAGACGATTTTGGTTGAACCGTGTCGACCACTCGGTATATCGCTGAATCCGCTTCCCCCAAGCAGCGATTTTCTGCTTCAGGTCGTCTATGCGCTTCGTCAGTTTTTGCGTTATATCCGGCTGGGACAAACGCCATCCTGACGGTGCGCACAATTCTCTTCCTATTATTGCCCGACCTAAAGCTTATCAGCCTGCCGATGAGGGCCCTTGCCTTTGCGATACGGTCCTCAATCCTTCTTCTCCAGGCTGGGATGGCGCTACTTTGTCTCGTAGCGAGTCCAGCCGTGGGAAGTTTGGCGCCAATAATACGGCAACTTCCAGTGCGGCGCCAAAAAGAATTGAGTCCGTCTCGCAAAGGTCCCGGGTGGCTTCCAAATAGGTCACCAGCATTGGGTTGAGAGCCTTCGCGACAGCCCGATTCCGCTTGCTTAGGGGTATACGGGGAAGTCACGGTCGATTCTCGAGAGGCGTACTGCGCGTTTCCCTAATCGCCTCTTCCAATATGCTCCTCATTTGCTCTTGTTCCTGGGCGACTATTCCATCATCACCTGAGTCAACCACAAGGAGATCTACGGCGGCATCTACATGTACGGGTAGCTCTGCAACTCGTAGAGACGCATCTCCTGTCGTAGTATTGTCATTCGACAAAGGAATAGCCTCACGTCGTAGCCGTTCGAGTTCGGCGTCATCAAATATTTTTGTATCATGATGTACCGAACTCGGTCTGCCAGGTTTTGCTCGGTAACGGTAATAGACGGCTCCAGCTCAGCAAATAGTCGATGCATCCTAGCCCGATACGCAAAACCTCCAATTTCTCCCCCTTTCGCCCCAAAATACGCCCGCAATGCATTTCTGTTCATTTGTATTGACCAACGCATGCGGCGTACTACATCAGTGGCGGGTGCTGATTGCTGGGCCCGCGAAGATCCTGCAAACACCAAGCCAGCTGGTGGGGATGATGGATGCGTGGGGCTGATGGGTGGTCGTGCAGCACCTCGCGCTCGGCTGGCGGTTCGCATGCTGTCGCGTCCAGCGCCAGATCCAGACGCGCCCTGGCGACCTCCAGGCAGCGGCCTTTTGCGCGTATTCCTTCTTTCCATCATCCATGTTGTGGGTGTCAGTTAACGGGAGATGCCTAGACCCGGCACCGTTTCATGGTGAGGCCATGTGCACAAGCGGGCGTTTGCACCTTCAATTTTGCCGAGGCACGGCGCTAACACCTCTTGGCAAGGTGCTGACTGACTGCGCTGACGTAGTAGTTTTGTCACATAGCCGTTACGTCAGCGGGCGATGGGGTCGTCACTTCCCTACGCCTTATTATTATTATTATTATAATAAGCACGTTCATAACTTATTTATTGCAAAATTTGATAATGTGCACTGATGGTCTAAAAATACCTACTAACCTATATCATCCCGTGGGTGTCTTAAGAGGCGTCAAAAAGAAACAAACAAGGCGATGGGCAACAGGGTCTTCCAGATTACAGTTTAATAAAGTTGCGTAGTAAACTAATTTCCCTCTTGTGAGGCAATCTATGGAGGTGGCATCTGTTGAATATAAAAGATAGAAACAATCACAATAAGCACATTTGGAAGGGAGATGGAACCAGGAAATGACAGCATTATCGTTTTGGTAACAGTTGAATAAAATAAAACTGCGGTTGTCAACCCTCTTGCCATGCGTGGCAACTATGGCAAATGTTTCTTCTATGAGACAATCTTAGGCTGAATTGGTAAATTCGATTAAACTGTGGTAAACCATTATTAATAGAGTACCCACTAGTCGAAGTAAAGAGCTGGTAAGATATGCGGGAAGTCGATGGAAGCACTTGACTCAGGACTTGAAGAGTCTGTAATGATAGCTCTAATCGGACAATGATAATAACATAATTACATGGGCTATAATTAATAAAATAAGTATAATAAAGATTACATGAAATAATTTTAAGTGTCGGTTTTATTAAAAAAAAAACCAAATGAGCGATTTTAAAGATTTTACAATTTTATTTTACAATTAAGCATCGGATGAAATTTGTTTGGAGGCGATATAACTACATCTTAGCCGAGTAAGAAAGAAGTTCAGAATCGTACGAAGGTTCGCTTATGCGATACAAATTGTTAATCATGCCAACCACTTCCTCGGCGGTGAAGGAAAAGAATGAAAATGTTTACGATTCTGCAAATATTTCCTCATGTAAGTCCGTAAACACGCCCGTTGTAAAGCAGTGGAACATAGATATATGTCACTTTAACTTTCTATACAAATAGGATAAGAGATTGAGATGAACACCGGTCTCGTAAAATATGGACCACTGTCGTCCCTTTCATCATAAAGTGTAGCTATATAAAAAAAAAGAGTTAAAATCTACTAATAATAATAAAAATACTTAAATTTACATACATACTGTCTACATCAGTTGTTTATGGGCGGGTGTCGACACTTACTATCAGGTGAGCCGTATACTCGTTTGCCCCCTCTTCTATAAAAGAAAAAAAAAACAGAATTGTAACAGATGAGATAAGTATTGTTTTATAATGGGTAACTTTAGTGCATCATGTTTATATGTATTATATTATTACTACTGAGTATCATATTGAATAGGTAAGTATTACATTATGTATATATTATAATTAATGCTCTATAAAGTATTATTTTAGTCATTGGGTTTCGTCAGCTTATACTTTAAACTTGTAGCTTAAAACCCATTGGTTCACGCTCACCTGATCTAATGTATCGCCCAACTATCTTAAAACTGAACTCCACACAATGGGGCTTAAAAGCATTTGAGTATAATGAGATTAGTTAAAGCCCATCGTCTGGCCAAGCTTCATCTATAGTGCTTGGCCCAAGTCATACACTTATAAAGGAATATATGCTTAAAAATAATTATTTCTGCCGCGAAGTGTGTTTCAATATTTTAACGATATATGCTTAAGTTATTCAGGCAGAGTAAAAATTAAAAATGTTAAATCTATTACATTACTGCCATATTTACTTGCTGAAAAGGCTTTTACTACTGAAAGCAATTTGTAAACATAAAATTTAATTAATAGAATCAGGCGTTACTTTGCGGAAATTCATTATATTAAATTTGAATATTCTTTTACTTTGAATATATCCGCTCAATAAAATGAAAGGATGTGTCTTACCTAGTTTGAAGAGCCTCCAACCCTCCCTCGATTGCGTACACTATCCCCGTCACTACTAATCCCAGTACCACTACTCCCACCACTACTACACTAGGAAAAACATACCACCGATGATACTACGACATGTACGTGTTTCGTCTCTACACGAGGCATCCTAGTAGACTATGCGGTGGCTGACCGCTAAGTGGTCAACCTATATTGTGTTTAATCCCTGTGTCTATTTACAATGGATCCGGTCCTTCATTTGATCCAATTCGACAAGAGCTATGAGTGCTTCGTTTAAAGTATTGTTTCATACCTGATATCTTCTATGGTCGAAATTGCTTAGTAAAATAATTCTATTTTAGGTAATAAGAGCGTTGTTTTGGAATCTCTTAAGTCCTTCATTTGCGGCGGAACATTAAGGTGTATGCACACGGACGTGGATAAGGTGTGATTAACCACGAGGTAGCGAAGAGGCCGCTTTATTAGCGTCTTTACTTACAACTGATCTGAGTTGAAGGCACAGGCGCTTATCCAATGTGTTCGACACAGTTCAACTTTGATGAAATAAAGTGATTTAATATTTAGAGAAGCATGTTTTTTTGTGTATAAAATATAGATCAAGTATATTGCATGCTATATAATACATTTCGAATATATTACAATCGTTTTCTGGGGTTGTAACTTGTAATATATACTATTACTTCGCTTACGCGGCTCCCAGATGTGGAGGATCATATACCTTCCCCGTTGGACCTTCTGCTGACCTCTCATTCGGACGGATATCAGGTCTCCGTCAATACCCCTCTCGGCTCTTCAGACCATTGTCTGAGCCGGAGTACGGTGCGACTCACGCTCCCATCGCAGTTGCGATCTGCAACTTGCCGCCGTGTTTGACACTATAGGTCGGCCGATTGGGACTGGAAACTGACGACAGATTTCTTTCCGAGATGTTGCATCTCTTTGCGTATTTTATCGCATCTACCACGGAGACTGCTCTCGGGAATTGTTCGGACTAATTCCAGCCGCTCAATTTCAATATCGCACATCGCGATAAAATTCGCGGTACCACTCATATCATCTGGATCATTGGCGATCCACCACTGTGCGATTTAGAAGAAGTTTTCTTCCTCGCACAACTTCCTTGTGGAATTGATTACCACCAGAGATTTTTCCGGATCGAAACGACTTAGGTACCTTCAAGAAAAGAGCGTACTCCTTTTTTAAAGGCCGGCAACGCATTTGCAATTCCCCTGGTGTTGCAGTTGTTCATGCCGCATTCGAGCCGCATGCTCGTTTGCCCCCTCTCCTATAAAAAACCTTCAAATTAATAATACTATATTACTTTAATTTTCATAAACGGGACAAATAAAATATGACTGAAAAACGACAAAGACCGAAAGAATTTTTTGTTGAATATGATTGAAAAACGAGCACACAGACCACTTGATGGTAAGTGGATGATGTGGCCCATAGACATCTACATCTACGCTCGATTAAGAATTAAAATCCAGATGCGTTGTTACCCCTGAGTGGCTCTTCATGTATAAAGAATGTTTAAAATTTTTCGGACATACTTTAACAAAGTAAGATTTTTTATCTTAATACTGTAAAACTTAATTTTTCGTTACTTTGTCACATTCGCGCTATAAAAAAGTAAGTATATTGGTAACGTATAATTATAAAATTTGGAATATATTTTGAATATTGTTTTGTCGTTTCGACGACATTGGACAACCACTAAGCGGTTGAGAGATAGCACGGCAGCAAAGTTAAGATGCCATTAAGGCGGCTCGGACAATTAAATCTGACAACAATTGAAGGAAAGGCGCATAGTGTTGTGGTTAAGTTTGTTACCTGTAATACCACAGACTTAAACATTGACGACTTCTCTTAACTTAAAGAAATTTAAGGAAAAAAGTAATATTTTGGAAAGGCTGCTAAACGGACCTTTGAATTCTCTCTGTAATTTTTTTTAAAAATAACTAATGAAGGTAGGGTCAATTTTTAAAACATAAATTTAATAAAATAAGTAGTATAACGGAAGGGTCATAACGTGATATGTTTATTATGCAAGTATATATTGTACATGACATTTTATTCGCATTATTACATTTTAAAATCGCTACGTCAAAATTTAAAAATAATATTTTCTTTTAATCTGTGTGAATTAAAGGAATACTCGAAATGCCCTTTCTCAAGCTGCTTCCATGCTTGCTATTGTTGTTGTGGAAAAAGGGGATATTCCGTGCTGTACCGTCCGATCTTTTTGTTCTGGGATATTGAAAGAAATGAGGTGTTTACTTCTGAAAATTTTTCAATATCTTTATTAAGCTTTTAAATTCTATTATGAATTTGCCACTTTTAGTAAGTTATACAATCTCATAACTAAGACTGCATTCCTTTTTAATTCAAATTAAATTTCTATTACTCAAAGCGACAGTAGCTATGGAAGGGTGCAACCCGCGAACTCAAAAGGTCGTGGGGTCGAATCCGCCATTCGACTACTGTCGTGAACCAATCCCATCGCAAGCATTTTAAGCTTACCAAGAGTGGTTAAAGGAAATATTAGTAATGTTAATTGCATTACTAGTAATTTTTAAATTCTAATATAATGTTATCTATACTAATACAAATAAATAAAATTGAAGTGTCTATTTGTAATGTCAAAATAACAGCCTTATTATATTACTAAATGCATATGAAAGTATAGGCGTTATTTGTAACAAAAACACAATTTTAAAAAAAATTGTCTGTCTGTCCGTTTGTTCCGGATAATCTTCGAAATGGCTGGACCGGTTTTTGGCGGGACTTTCACTGGCAGATAGCTGATGTTA
This sequence comes from Parnassius mnemosyne, assembly GCA_963668995.1. NCBI lineage: Eukaryota > Metazoa > Arthropoda > Insecta > Lepidoptera > Papilionidae > Parnassius > Parnassius mnemosyne. Next base: position 8,452,761 of record CAVLGL010000104.1, on the reverse strand, counting down.
TAGGGAGTAACTTAGGCTACTTTTATTTTAAAATTAAGGTTCCGCACAGTAAAAAATTAAAAGACATGAAATTAATCGTAATAAATCACACGCGGCAAAGTCGCGGGAAACAGCTACTAATGTAATATTATTTAATATATTACAAATATAAATAAGATTTTTCAACTTCACGAAACTATGACGTCATCAACTGGTATTTTTTACAGTTTTATAAAAAAGGTTAGTTTTGAAAGGTGATTGGTTGCTATTTTTTTGTTTTAAAACTGAATTCATAAACAAACCTACAGTCCACCTGGTAAGTGGCTACTGCAACCTATCGACATCTGCAACCAAGTTCAAACAAAGAACGCTATACAGATGCGTTGTCATCTCTGAGGAATAAGACGGAACGCCTCACAGGTTACAATTATACTGGCTTTTTATAACCTACAGACTGGAACATAGCAGTGAACGCGCTACTACTTGGTAGTAGAAATAGGTAAGACAAACGGACTAGCAGACAAAAAGGACTTCTATCATCTAGTAAAAATATCTTTAATATCTACCACTATATTATACCAACTTCGATTAGAGACAACAGTGAATTTCGTTAAATGAATTCTGAGTTTATTATGTATTTTTTATAATGGCAGCTCCGTGGCGTAGTGGCTTAGCAATGAGTCATAACGCTAAGGGCTGCGGGTTCGAATCCTTCACGGAATAAGTATTTGTAGTAAAGCTTTAAAAAAGTTACTTCGCAAACATCCGCTCTATAAAATAAAATGATGTGTTTTAACTATGATGAAGAGCACCTCCCGCCCTCCTCAATTGTGATTGTGCGGAAATCCATTATATTATAATGGATTTCCCCAAAGTAACACCTGATTCTATTAAGTATTTGTATGGCCCACAAAACACAAAAAAAATTATTTTAAAAGAGAAAATAAAAGAAAAAAACTTTATATGAATTAATTTTAAATGTAATTTCTTTCATATAACTGGAACACCTTAGCTTAGTGTTATTTTAACCTTTGGTCTCATTAACAGTTGCTTTTCTGAACCTGCGGCCCTCAGAGCCGCAACTCATTGCTAAAGTCACTGCGCAATAGAGGCAAAAATGTTAATATTTATTAACACCCCAGAGAACTAAGATCACATAAAGAATGAATATGGAATGCCTCTTTACCAATTAAAAAGGTTCTAGGTTTATACTGCTATTTAAAAATTAAATCTTTTTATATACTAATCCATAATATTTTAATAATAAAAATAAAGTTTTAATAAGAATTCACGCGCTATACTTTTTTATTTTCGTACAGCACTGTACCTGACATTTACTACCTCGCGTGTGGATTGTTGCCAAAATAAATATTTCTATACGCATGGAATGTTTCTTGAAGTTTTTATTGTATGTTAAATATGCCTTTTCGGGAAAATTGTAACTTTAACGTTTTCCCTGAGAAAATGTTAAGTAAAAATTTTATACTTTGTAAGGTACAGTCGAAAAAGGAGATTTGTGTTAGGTACTAATGCCCAAATATGCAAACGCTGTTCAATTTAAAGATACCGCTAAGTCTCGTACTGTCTCTATCACTTTAAATCAAAGTGACTGTGACACCACGAGACTTAACGACATCTTAAAATTGAGTGGCGTGTGAGTATTTGGCTATTAATAACATTTTTTTACGTGGTAGAGCCACGCTGCACCTATACTATGGTACAATATATGTTGAGTCGACACATTTATGTACTATATTATGGTACATGAATGGGTCGACTCGACCGGTGTAGGACCACGCTCTTATAGTATATTAGCGTAAAATAGTAGCTTAATCCTGCAGTGTTTCCTAAGTGAGTGTAGAGAACTGGAGACCTTTTTTACTGGAAACGAGGCATTTCACCTTAGACCTCAGGGGTGACAACGCATTTAAATTTTGATTCTTAAATGAGGATAGATGTAAATGTTTATAGGTCACGGAATCCACTTATCATCAGGTGGTTCGTGTGCTTGTTTGTCACCCTTAATCTATATAAAAAAAACGTGTGTGTGTGTACTTATATACGCACGTAGGAAGTTAAAGTTGTAGTTAAATATCTTAATAATCAGTTCTCACGAAAACTTGAGAGACAGTTACCAAACAGTTACCAGTTACCAGTTACTGACATCTCAAAGCGAAAACTTCAATGTGGTGTCACAGTCACTTTGATTTAAAGTGATAGAGACAGTACTAGACTTAACGGCATCTTTAAATTGAGCGGCGTTTGCATATTTGGGCATTAGTAACATCTTTTGTTACGTGGTAGAGCCACGCTGCACCTATACTATGGTACAATATATTATGTATGTCGATTCGATCCATTCATGTACTATACTATGGTACTTACGGGGGTACTTATGGACTTGACCGGGGTAGGACCACGCTCTCATAGAATATCTTTTTTTTTTGAGATGTCAGTGTGCGCGCGCATCGTAACAACTTCATGGTGTCGTTTTTAGCTGTCGGTGTGCACGCGCTTCGTAAAAATTCACTCTCATAATTTTTCCCAAACGCCCCAAAAGAAGTATAACTTCAATAATAGCTTCTCTGAGTAAAGAAAGTTTTTGTTTAGCACAATGGTGATCATAGAAAAATTTAATTTTATAACATTTTTTGTACTCCGGTTTTTTATAAAATGGCAACATTAAAATTTAATTTTACTTCCTCCTTATAAGTGAGCTTGACGAATGAGTGTGCATTGTGTGCCTGGTAATTTTGTCTATTAATACACGTATTAATTTAATTTTGCTTCCATTATTTATACATATATCATTATCGCTACATATAGATATAAAAAAAACCTAACAAATCTGACAATAAATCTAAGTTATTAACCAAATAGCATACCCACTAGAATTAAGATAACCGTGTAATAATGTAAAGAATAAATTGCTTCTTATTAATCACTACATTTTGCAGATGGGCTATTGTTTAAGGAATTTCGTATGATATCTTCGCAGATTAAGAACCGATTCTTATTAATTAGGTTATACTTTAAGGGTGGTCCCATATAAATTTGAAGAAAAAATTCCACCCCTAATGATAGCAAATAAATAAGTTATTTTTTAGCAATTTGAAGTCAGTTTTCACTTTTTGTTAAAAGTTATAATTATTATTAAGTGCGAATTATAGAATGGTTTTATGTGCCTGTTTATAGATAGAGTTGAATTTGAGAATTCATATATTCAGCATTGGACTTGTGAACGGCTGTAATAATAATTAGTGATTACACTAGATGGCGCTATTTATAGCTTGGCTATAAGATTTTTCTGGACTTTCCTATCGTCGTATAACAACCGCGGGAGGAAATGAAGTGATGGATTCTCGTATGCCGACATAAACACACGTTTAAACTAAATTCAAATAAGCACCAGCGCCCGTTCTTGGCGTAATTCCAAAGTGTTATTTACAACATTTTTATACAACAGCATTTTATACCTGCTATATTTCGCCACAGTGTAGGCAATCCTTATTGCATATGTATGATAACTGTTTTATGAGATAAGTAATTACTAGAAATGTTTACAGTGTAATGGCCGTGTAAGAATATTCACTAATCTGTGGGTGTCGTAAGAGGCGACAGAGGGAAACAAATCAAGAGACGGGCAGCATCGAGTTCCTTATAATAACTTAAAAAAACTGCTGTTGCCAACCCGCTTGCCAAGCGTGGCAAATATGGCAAATAAACCCCTATGAGGCAATTTGTAGGAGAGGCCTGTACACAGCTGTGGACTTTAATAGGCTGTAATGGAAATGGTGACGGTAATTACTAGAAAGACTGCTTTTTAAAAAGTTTTTTTTAAAACTTTTTAAAGGAATCAGATTTTAATTCCAGGTGGATTTAGCAATATACCCGTAGTAATATATTTCGCCTACTTCTGTATCAGATAATTACAATATGTAATTTAAACGTCAACACAGTACATTTTAATCGATCACTCGTTAATAGTTTATATAACGACCAGAGCTGATTTTCAACAGCTTTAGGCGCCATTTGCATTTTCTCTTTTTTACTTTTTTATTCTCTTTGGCGTAAGAAGTTACTGAATTCGGCGCAATGTGATATTAAAAAAAAATTAATGTCACAATAATACACAGTATTGTGGAGGCAGTTTATATATTATATAAATTGAATAAGGATCCACTCAGAGATGTTAGGCCATACAAAAGGCTTGTTCAGTACAGGATTGCAACCCGTGACCCTTAGCGCCACAATTCAATACTAAGCCACTGTGCCACGGAACCGTACTACAAATTTACTGCTTTTATTTAATTTAATAAATGTGATCAAGTTGTATTAGTTTGATTAATACTGAAAATTCGTTGTTGCTTGCAAGTCGTTTCTAGTGTATTTTGATAGTGCTTTCTGTTCGGGTGTTATGAATATCTTTATATATAAAAATTACGTGTCACGTTGTTTGTCCGCGATGAATTCCTAAACTACTGAACTGATTCCAATGAAATTTTGCACACTGTGTGCAGTTTGGTCCAACTTGAGAGATAGGATAGTTTTTATCCTGATAAGTGACACTCAATATTATTTTATTAGGAATTTAAGGATTTTTTATATGAAGGGTCGTCGAAAAAGACAGAACAACATCTGCCAGGTCAGCTAGTATATATATATATATATATATAAATCGTTCGGATAAATATTTTTTTTAACTTTTTCCAAAATAATACGCAAATTATATAGTCAGTATAATCATTTACTAAAAAAATTTATTTTATTTTACAAATCTAAAATTACTTTGCAATACATAGTGTTCATTCCTAATCGCACTCCAATAAATTTTTCTCCGAATTGATTTTTTTCAAAACTACTGTTTAATTACTGAAGACTAAATTTGATCTAATTTTGGCAGCTATATAGAATAGTGTAGCTTTCTTTCAGTAAAAAAATTTAAATATAGGATGAGTAGCTCTCCCATAAAAAACTTCCATACAAACAACTTAATCTCTTTATAATACAGTATAGATAGTGCTGATTTCGGCCGCGCGTTCGAATCTCGCACGGAACAAGAATTTGTACAGCTTATAAATAATTGTGATAGGCCTGGATGTTTGCCCTTGTGCAATTTATGCATGTAAACTGTCGCCACGTTACAAGAGAAAATCATGAGGTATCGTTTCTTTAACTAAACATACAATGAAAAAAAAAAAGAAAAAAAAGTAAAATTATATAAAAGTAAAGAAAGATGTAGATATCGTTTATGTAGATAAGTTGTAAAAGAGGTCAAGTAAATGCAAAATCTATTAGACAGCATCGAAGGAAACTACCCCTCTCATTCACCATGATCTAATTCTATCAATTTTACGATATCGGGTCTCTACAAATATATATGCTCAGAACAAAATGTTAGACGGCAATGTGCTGGGCATAATACATTATATATACATACATGTTATATACATAAACTCTCACACCTGTCACTCACAGGGATAAGCAGAGACTACGGACTTCCATTTGACACGATCACGAACTCTATCGCTTCTTTCATATCCATGTATCTGCGCCTGCTTGTCAGTTAAGTTCACTTAACTTGGCCCATTTTCAATATATCAAAAATTTGGCCGATAAGCTTCCATATAGGGCATCTCTTGCTAATGCTATCAGACACTTTTAGTGTATGTATTTAGAAAATTTGTGTCTTGTACAAAATTACACTAATAATGGGCTTAATAGGAATTTTTAAGCTAATAATAGGGGAAGCGGGTAGGGTAATTAGAAACACCAGCAAAAAGTCTAGAATTTTCTCATGTCATTATTATACTCGTAAGGGGTAGAGCCATGCTGCAGCTATATTACTGGTATAGTTGTAGCACGAATGGGTCGGCTAGACCGGTGAGGGACCACGCTCTCACAGAATACCAGCGTAAAATGGAAGCTTGACACTTGTATTTCGTATGGTGAGTGTAGAGAACCGGAGACCCATTTTACTGGAAAAGAGGCATCCCATCTTAGTCCTTACGGGTGACGATGCATCTGCATTTTGATACTTTATTGAGGATAAATGTAGATGTCTATGGGTCACAGTAACCACTTACCATCAGGTGGACTGTGTGCTCGTTTGTCACCCTATCCTATAAAAAAACATGATGCAGCTATGTTTTGGTTGTATCACGTATGGGTCGGCTCGACTGGTAAAGGACCATGGTCTCACAGAATACTAGCGTAAAATAGCAGCTTAACGCTGCAGTGTTTCGTATGGTGAGTGTAGATTTAGATTCTTAATTGAGGATAGATGATGTCTATGGGCCACAACAACCACTTTCCATTAGGTGGACTGTGTGCTTGTTTGTAAACCTTATCCTATAAAAAAACGCTCTCACAGAATATGTAAATTAATTATACCTGATGATGATGACGATATTATTACAGCACTGTGGATGTCTATGAAGATGTGTTCATTTACCATGAGGTGGACAGTGTGCTCGTTTGTCTTTCTTACTTCTTAAAATATGATTAATTTACTAAGGCGTGTTGTAACGACTGATCTCAAGACAAAGCGTATCAACCAAAAATTTTTTTTATACGGAAGGAAACTTTGTAAAAAAATATCAAAATATTTATCATTACGGAACAATGTCTAAGAACATAATTACACTCCACGTGTCTTATAAAACCGCCCTGTGCAAGCTCTACACGGTAATGGCACTCCATCGGAGCCCCGAGACGCGAAACCGGAAGCTTCCGCCATTTCCGCCTTCCACCTGTCGCCTTTCCGACTTCCGTTTCGATGCTTGACCGTGCTGCCCGCCATTTTCTTTAACTGTGGTTTTATTTGTTCTAAGAGAAAATGAACGCTTTGTTAAATTAAAAGTAAACTCATTTTGGTTCCTAATGAATTTTTTGTTTCTTTTTATTAAATGAAATCTAAACTATTGCTTCAAACATGTATAGTAAGTTTGAGTAAGAATAATCATTAACTTATATTATCCCGTGGGTGTCGTAAGAGGCGATAGAGGGAAACAAATCAGAAGATGGACAGCAGTGGCTTCCTAACAACAACTAGAAAATAAGTAACAGTGAAAGCGATAACAGTGGTAAAGTTAAAAATTTTGTACAACCAACTTCAATATAAATAAAATGAGAACACCATCAATGTAGTGGAAGTCAATGAAATACGTATTATTAAGGATAACTCAAACTATTGGTCAGATCTTGATCAAAATTTATATGGAACTACATCAGAAGCACTATTTATAAAATAAAAAAAGAATCATCAAAATCGGTTTACCTAGAAAAAAGTTCTGAGTTAACACACATAAAAAACAGTTGAATTGAAAACTTCCTCCTTTTTTTGAAGTCGGTTGAAAAAACAATCACTGCCAGGCATCGCATCTATGGCAAATGAACCCATTCTGATGCAATCTTTGGAGAGGCTTATGGTCTTTGATAGGCTGTTATAATATATATAATATAATATGAATATTGTAGATAGTAGAAATCCACTGTAGCTTTAAATTTAGTCCTCAGGGGGTGACGAAACATCTACATTTTGATTCTTAATCGAGAATCTAATTAGATATAGTTATCTACACACTGAAGTATGCATTGCATGCTCCTTTGTAACCCTAACTATATCTATATATGTATGTATATAAAAATCAATTGCAGTGCGTTAGTCTCGCAAAAACTCGAAAATAGCTCAAACGACTTTGGTAAAATTTTATATGTGTATTTGAGTAGATCTCTGGATAGTTTTGATTCGCAATTGGACCCGGTAGGTGGCGCCCGTGCAAAGCCGGGGCAGATCGTTTGAACCTGCAACACTATAAAGATATAATAGTAAAATAATACTTAATACAAAGTAAAAAAATGGTTTTATATTAAAAAAAAAAAACTAATGAATAATACAACTAGAGAAAGTAGAAAATATAATTTATCTGTTTCTCGCAATTTGCAACAAAAGCTATGTTTTTTTTTCGCGAGGTGAACCGAAGGTGAGCGTCGACCCGCCCTGCCATTATCTATTTTAGGGCGCTTGGTACAGGTTTTGGATATGGCATTACAAGATGTTTCTTTTTTAATTATCAATATATGTCTGAGGTGATAGAAATTAATATTTTTATTGATTTTCATAAAACTGATGTGCTAAACGAGCTTCTAGTTCACCTGATGATAAACAGTTGCTGCAGTCCATTGACACCTGCACCCATCTACAAATAAAGAAGCCTACAGGTGTTTAAGATGGCATAGCCAACAGCCAGTGAAGGACCACGTCTCAGATTTTCAAGTCATCACTGGTAGCACGCACTGGTTTTACAATCTAGTTTTCAGGTTTTGAGGTATGCTCACCACACTCGACCTGGAGAGCTTTAGTGAGGGTAGATTTCATTCCTCCTGTTATAATGCGAAGGCATTTTACTTGAATTTGATCCAAAGTATTAAGCACACTCTTATTGCATGGTTCCCACAAAAAGGAAGCTTAGTCAAAATGGCTTCTTATCAAAGCATTATATAAAAGCTTTTGGGAGTAAGGATGAGAGCCCCACCAAGCTCCTGATATAGCGCGGATGACGTTAGGATTTTTTTTCGCATTTTGAAGCTATGTAGGATATGTGGGGAATTCCAGACAATTTGCTATCTAGCATAACACCGAGGAATTTCACATGGCTCACATTGGGAATGAATGAGTCTCCAATAGAGATTGACACTTCTGGGATGAGTCTTCGCCTCGAAAATACCACAATTTTACTTTTTGGGGGGGAGATGGATAAATTATGTTCCGTGAGCCATTCTTGGAGGTAATATACCGCACGAGATAATCGAGAAGAGGCGTCAGGTAAATAATGGTCAGTAACAAAAAGAGCCAAATCGTCAGCATATTGGAGTATGTTGGACAGACAGTTTATGGATCTATCTAGATCGCGGGTATATAGGTTATACAGAAGGGGACTTAGAACAGAGCCTTGTGGAAGACCTTTCCAGATGTATCTCTCTGGCATGAAATTACCCTCTACGCGCACTAGAACACGTCTTCCTGAACAAAGGTTTGACACAAAGTTCGTTATCCTCACAGGGATGCTCAGCTGATGCATCTTATGCCTGAGCAGCGGAAGTATAATATTATCATAAGCTGCGCAAACATCTAAGTAGACACCTACAAGGAAGTTGTTTTGGGAAAATGCAAGTCTGACAGTGGAAATCCAAAGGCTGAGGCTGTCAAAGGTACTCAAACCCTTTCTAAAACCAAACTGGCTTTTAGGCAAGATGCCTCTATTTTCTAGTAACCACTCTAGGCGGTTTTTGACGAGGTGCTCCATTATCTTTGATAGAGTGGATGAAATGGCTATTGGACGATAACTAGTGGCTGTAGAAGGGTCTTTTCCAGTTTTAAGGATAGGAATTATGATATGGGTTTTCCAGTCATCAGGAACTGCTCCTGTTGAATATATACAGTTGATTATGTCTAGGAAATATTTTTTGGATGTGGGGCCCACGTGAGTTAAAAGAGAGTATGGTATCCCATCGATACCTGGAGAGGAGTCCTTCAGATGGTTCAACACCAGCTGAAGCTCTGTGAGGGAGAAGGTATCATTCATAGATTCATAAGAAAGATGGGAAGGTGGGGGAGGTTACTGGGAATATCTCCTCTAAGAAAGGGACCCATGGAGGAGACAAGCTGCTACAGAAGTTGTCTATCCAAAGTGAGGGGTCAGGATTATTTATTTGGCTATCATTGAGAGAATCACGAAATCGCTTTATGTTTTTCTAAACAAAGGAGGCTGGAGAGCGAGGTGACAGACTCTCACAGAATAAAAGCCATGCTTTTTTCTTCTTCTCCGAAAATGTTTTTTTGGCTTGAGCAGTTACTTTTTTATAATACGAGTATATAAAGTTTTCCAGGGACATATTTGCAGAGTACTGTTGTTCAGCATCTTTGCGTTTTTTTAACAATAGAAGAGCACTCTGCGTCCCACCAAGGAGGTGAGGAAATTTCGTTAATGATTTTATCATTAAAGATGTCTATTAAAAGATAGGAAAAAGAATCATTTTTATGAGAACCCCACTGTACATTGTGACTATTGAAGTCCCCAATTACAATAAAAGGAGGAGATATGCTAGATAGGATTAAGTTAAGCTCTGGGATACAGGCAGGAGTAGGATTGGAAATATATATTGACACAATTGTGATGTCCATTACTTTTACAGCTGTTGCATTAATATTCTCTTGCAGAGGTGGAAGGGGAATTGAGCAAGAGGTAAGATTTCTATTTAGAAGAATCCTAGTGCCGCCGTAGCCATCGCTGCGGTCGTCACGGATGCACGAAAAACCAGGGATTCTGAATCTGAAACCAGGTCTTAGCCAGGTTTCCGCAATAGCAATGACTGAAGGCTTATGAGTATTTATCAAATTAGCTAGTTCAGATTTTTTGTTCTTGATGCTCCGACAGTTCCACTGGAGAATGTGGAGGCGATTAAATTTTATAAATTTTTTGGAAGAGCATGTCAAGTTTATTTCTCACGTTAAACGGTAGGTGTATGTCGTCAAATTTGCCAATTATATCAAAGATGGAGGACACAAGGTTTTCCAGGAGATTATCATTAGGGGATAAATTAGCTTGAAGAGCATGACCATTTGGAATGGAAGAGGTAGGGGTTCTTACAATATTGTTGTGTGCTACCTTAGCATAATCTACAGAATTTGGAACAGGTCTAGTTGGGTTAATTCTGTAAACAGTCTTTCTATAAATTCCGTTTGCCTAAATTAAATTAAGATTAAATAATTAGTTTATATGTAAACATGTGTTTAAAAGTGGCAATAAAATGATATTTATTTATTTATTTATTTATAAGATTGAGAAGCATGAGGAGCAGGGTGAATTGATAACTGTTGTGATAAAGTGGGTGGGCAAGGAATCCCTAAAGATGCAGCTACATCAGCGTAAGGTCTTCTAACTACAGGGAATCGAGCAGATGCCTCTAAATATGAAATATTTTCTTGGGACATGACCAGTTTAATGCCTTTTTGTCTTGTATGTTCAGGGCAACTTTTATCAGTTGCCAAGTGATTAGCAGAGCAGAACAGGCATGTTGGGATATCTGTAATACAATTATCTCCAGTGTGCTCTTTGGAGCATTTGAAACTGCGTGGCTTTGATCTGCACTGAGCCTTTACATGTCACATAAAATGTCACATAAAGTTATTGGCATCTGTAGCAGTTTTAAAAGCTATTGAGACCCTGTTACGACCTAAATTTGCTATGCTATGTTTTTCAATATTGGAAACCTTGTTTTGGGATAGGATATGGCCGAACTTGACAGGTCAGATTGTGTAACCACATGAAGGATCAGGTTCTATACGCTTAAGGTGAATTGTAAAAGGCCCTTTATCACTATCTGTGTATTTTTTCTTTTCTAGAAAATCAGGGTGGGTGGGTCATATCTATGTTTTGATATATGACGCTGAAGGCATGTCATCATGACCAACTTTTTTTTTATGAATGCTTGATGTTATATCCGTACATTTTCGTTTAGAAGGACCGAAACCAGATGGATTGTCTTAATCCGGTGATTCCGAATCCACCCCGTCGACGTCCATTGTGTTAGTTAAGAATACATAAATTGATTAACTATCGCTACTTATCAACAAATACGTAATGAACAACACAACACAAATTTATATAATAACAAACACAGAAGACGGCAAAGATATTAACGAAGCTCAACACAAAAATATATCCGAAAATCGCTGAAACACGTGTGACTACCAATCTCCTTTTTTCAAAAGCCTTTACGAGCTTGGAGATGAGCAGCAGCGTTTTCTTAATAAAAACTTAAAAATAAAAAAAAATGCTTGGAAGTAATAGAATGTACCTATATTAAGCAGTTTTGGGTATTATTGCCGGAACGATTATTGTTTTCATTTAGAATAGAATACACAAGAACAAAATAATATTTTATCTTTACATTCTGTACAAATGTGTCTATTCTGTGAAGTGTCTGTTTATAATGTCAAAATAACATCTTTTTCTTTTTGCTAAACGCTTATGGAAGTATATAGAGTAGATATTTGTATAAACTTGATAAAAATTTTTTTTGTCTGTTTATCTATCGGTCTGTGTGTCTGTCTGTTTGTTTGTTTCGGCTAATCTCTGAAATGGCTTGATCGATTCTGACGGAACTTTCACTAGCAGATAGCTGATGTTATAAGGAGTATCTTAAGCTACTTTTATTTTAGAAAAACAATTAGGGTTCCACGCAAGAACCTCAAAACCCATGAAAAAATCCAGCCGTAATAAACTCCACGTGGACAAAGTCGTGGTAACAGCTAGTTCAACATATATTACTTTTCCACTGGTTTGGAAAAAGTCTTCTGTCCTGGGAAGAACCAGCAAGAAACCCAGCAAGACTGTTTTTTAAAGTAAATTTTATAATAAGATAGGTTGTACTAACTATTTACATTTTGTGCTCTTATTTTCTATGGTATATTTAATAGAATAAGAATATATAAAGACTTTTAAGTGCCATATCAAATTGTCTTCGATGCTCTCCGTTGTTGTAATCTATAAGACAAGGGCGAGGCCGGACGCATCGTCGTCTGAATGACTCAGGTAGTCTAGATTAAGCGTCTAGACGCTGCGTGTCGCATACTTATTTATTGCCCTTGCGTACGAATGTACACGTGTCTCCAATTTAGATAGAGGGAGTTTTTTTTACTGTAGTTTAAAAGAGGCAATTTATTTACGAGTTTCTGTTTAGCTTCAGACTTCAATAAAATTGTTTTATTTCGTTATTTTAGTGACAAATTAGCATCATCTATATAAATGTATATTATGTTTGTAGCACAAATGAGTCGGTTCGACCGTGGAAAGACAACGATTTCGCAAAACACCAGCGTAAAATGGCAGCTTAATGTTGCTGTGTTTCGTACCGTGAGTGTACAGATCCGGTGACCTTTTTTACTGGAAATGAGGTATACTATCTTAGTCCTTAAACTTAAGGCTGTATGCTCGTGTGTCATCCTTCCTCTATAAAAAAAATAGGTAATTTCAGTTGCAATGTTATAGTTAGATGACGAGTATTTATTGTGCTTGGATTCGAACACTACTCACTAGATTAATTGTAGAACCGTTGCTCAGATATGCGATCGTCAAATTTCTTGCAGCATGACTACGTGAGAATTTTTCCAACCCTCACTTAAAACTTTTAAATAAAAGGGACGCGGAAAGTTTCCTTTTACAGATTTTTCGCAAGTCTTAAACGAATGGATCGTAATTAATTTTTCAAACTCCCCCGTCGAAAAACAGCTTGGATAATTTCGGTCTAAACAAATTTATTTATAAGTTTTCGTTTTATTTAAAACATAAAATGATATTCCATGAATGAATGAAGAACGATTGACGAAAAAGGTGTATAAGGCGAGTGTGAATGAAAGTGTTGGAAGGGGTAGACCTAGGCGGACTTTTCTAGACAAAATCAGGGACGTCTTGAAAAATGGCCAGGTCAAGAGTACCCTAAACCGTAGAACACGTATGAAGGGAATAATGAAAGTGGACGAAGCGAAACCAAGGATGTAAGGATCGTAGCAAATGGAAAGAAGTGGTCTCTGCCTACCCCTACGGGAAAGAGTATGTATGTATAAAATGATAAAAAACAATTATACTAGATACAATTATAGATAACTACCGTGTAATAGTGGTGTCAGAATATCCACTATTCCATATCATCCCGTGGGTGCGGAAAGAGGCGACAGAGGGAATGAGATCAGGAGATGACCAGCAGCTTCTTCCTAATAACGACTAAAAATAAAAACTGTGGTTGCAAATCCTCTAACCAAGCGTGGCAATTATGGCAAATATTCCCCCTATGAAGCAATTAATGGAGAGACCTATGTTCAGACTTTAATAGGCTGTAACGGTAACGATAAAATTATTATTGTTGGGAACAATTTTTCTCGGTATAAAATAATGGATTTAAGAATATTTATTTATTACATAATTTTATCTACAATATTAAAAACTACGATAATAAAAAAGAAAAACTAAAACTAGAAACTTAATTATCATATAGTCCTACTCCCCGCGGTATCGTGCCAAGAACGCTGGCTGCGTTTCCCCGCTGAATGGCTATACTTAGCCTTTGAGCGAGGAAAGAACCAGCCCTCTTATCACCAGCAGCAACGACCAGCCGCGGATGGAGTTCCTTTAGGAACCTCACCGCACGTGGACCCCACGGACCGATAGTCTCTACAGCAAATGGCACAAATATGTAGTCATCTCTCAGAGACTCATATTTGCGCCACTTACTCAGTTCAGCTGCCTCTGATGCCGCCCCGGCTTTAAACGAGGTACCCCTGAGATGAGAGGCCGCCAGAGTGTCTACGCAAGTAGCATCCCACACTAGGGCTTTACCTCTCTCCCAAGGGACCAATGTCATACCGTCGGGTCTCCTGCCATCGTCTCTAAATATTCCACAAGGCTCTAAAACCAAGGGAACATTTATAGAGGCAAGAGCCCTTCGGATGACATCGTTCAAAGAACTGTGTCGTGAAAACCTATCAGCGCTTTTCTTACATGAAAGTCCGTGGAGCCCAAACTTGTCGACGCTGTTACCACAGGGGCATTGATGGGGTTGACAAATCGCTGCTCCTAGTCGGATTCCTACGGCAATACGCAAGCTTTCCCTATCAAGTAATGTGCCGAGATTACTTGATGGTAAAGCGTGTAACCAGTAACTAGATTCCTTAGTCGAAACAGCTAGAAGGCGTGCCTTATCTTGGTCACTATGGAAATTATGAAACAAATCCTTCTGCACGCCCTGTACCAACGGAATATCCCACTGTTTTTGTTGGTTAACTTCCAGTGGAATATTTTCACCAGGACAGAGCGTTTGCCATGTCTGCCCTGCCTCCGTTGCAAAGCATAGGTCTACTTTATTATTTAAAATTATGTTACATAAGTCACTGACACTATGCACGGAAGCAAGGAAAGCAGGCAATGCAACGCTAGAAAGATTTCTCACACCAATGCCACCAAATTTTATAGGTAAAGTAGCTTGAGTCCAGGCTGTTGTATTTAAAGTTAAATTTAGAATTTTTTCTATAGCAATTTTAAGATTATTATCAATATCTTGTAAAATATCCGAACATTTCCAGACTGGACTCGAGCGGAGTAAGTATGTAAATCTAGGTACAAGAAGACAATATTTTAAAATAGTAAGAGCTATGTGGGGGTTTAATTTATACAATTTATCAACGTGGTTTAAAAACTGATCAAATTTTGTTTTTAAAACAGGTTTAATACTATCGAAAAACAACGGGGCACCTAGCAGGTAAAGTGATTCCTATTGACAGTTTCCGTATTGACAGTTTTTATTCCTGGACAAATATGATTAAAATTTTGAATTAAAGTGTCTCTATGAGAAGTAGATAAATTATTGGAAAAAAAATATTTCACATTTATTGCTATTTGGTTCAAGGCCAATATTTTTAAAATTTCGAAAAATATGAGTAAGATCGCTGAGGACGTCATCTGCTCTACCTCCCAGTGTACCGTCGTCTAGGTACCAGACATTCAGCTTGGATTTCAAATTTGAAATAATGGGTTGAATTCCCAAACTGAAAAGTGCTGGACCCAGAGGGTCACCCTGCTGAACACCAACAGCAGAATCGATAACATGGTTTTCGTAAAACAAGTTAGTATTTTGACTATAACATTGCCAAACGTAATGATAAATTTCGGGGGTATTGTTAGCCACTTCTTTCAGCAAGGTTACCCTATCGATAGAGTTAAAAGCATTCCTTAGGTCAACCTTCACAAGAACATCTGCATCAGAGTTTGTTAAAAATGTACGCACTGAATGTACCGCCGCCTCACAGCCACCTCTAGTGCCAAAGCCTAGTTGAGTAGGCTGAAATTTGGTCTTAAGGTTAGAGATTATGTACCTGCAAGCTAATTTTGAAGTTAAGTGTCGAAATGTGGAACCAACGGCAATAGGACGGATACCGTTATCCTTTTTTTTGAAGGCACATAATCTTGCCCCATATAAGAATGGAATGAAATTTGGATTAACATTACCAGAAAGCATAAAGTTACATAATTTTGTAATGTCTTTAAGAAGTACTCCGCCGGCGTCACCGGCAGAAGCGCTTACAAGATCTTTAAGATGTTGAGGCGTAATTCCGTCAATGCCGCCAGCAGAGCCATTCGAAAATGACATAATTGCTTCTAAAGTGTCTTTTTCCGAAATTTGTAAAGGTTGCATAGATGTCTTGGGGGGCAGCGGTAAACCCTGAGACGGTTTGACCGAAGGATGCTTTTGACGAAGGCTTTCAAGAGTTTCGACATTACGAGCAGCCAGGATGTCGTCTGAGAATAAAATACGGGATGCATTTTTTAAGTCGCCATCCATTACTTTCGACTCAACTACTTTTTTTAAATCAAATTTAGGACGTGGTCGAGATAAATGAGTATTGAGTATTATATATTATTTATTACATTTTTAATGCATTTTCTTAGAAAAAAGGATACAAAAAAATTATATAGCGGCAAGGTCGCCGTGTAGCGGCGGCGTAAGGTAATCCACTATCCCTTAACATCCTGTGGATGTCACTAGAGATTGAAACAGGGGATTGGTAGAATGTTCAAAAATGAAAACTACGGTTGCCAACCCGTACGCCCAACGAGGCATTCTATGTGGGTGACTTCAGCAGATATTCAGCAATAGACTTAGAGAGGCAATAATGGTAGCGTTTAGTAGGGAAGGGTCATCCTAAAACTTTAGTAACAGCCATGCTGTTGTCTCAGGTAGCTTGGGAACGCACGGACTCATAATGAAGAGATAGTGGCATAAGAAGGAGCTGTGATTAGATTCTCTTTTGTGTAATAATGTCTAACGGTAGTTCCATGGGAATTAGAAGAAGAGGTAATTAAAAAGAGGTTTTATAGTCGGTTTTGTTTTGTCACCTTTAAAATAAAGTCGGACATACGCAGTCCCAAGTCCAATTCCATGATACTTTAAAGGGTTTTTTCCTCTTTTAAGGGGAAATAATACTCCCAGACATCATTGTTAAAACAGTAGAATTGGAGTTTTGAAATTCAAAATGTTAGTATGTTGGAATTTTGACTTTTAAAATGTCAGACCCATTATAAAACTCCCAAATGGGAAGTCAACAAGTGAATTATGTTTATTTAAAAACGCATGAACTCAACGAACCTTATTATGCACGGATCGAAATCCAATTAACTTCAGCACGGAAATATTATGACAATGAGCTAATTAGTTTTTTTTAAATACGTCATTTTATAGTGTTCTGATTAGCCTGATCAAAAATAATAACAGTGAGAAATAATCTTTGCTTATTGTGTGTCAATAAAGAACCTCTTAGGAATTTTTGGTGTGTTTTTTTATTGAATGAAATATTTTTTCTATAGAATAGGGGTAACAAACCAAATCCACGTGATGGTAAGTGGATACTGTAGCCGATAGACGTATATCGCCTCCGTATACGATATATCGTCTAAGAATAAAAATGCAGAATGTGTTGAGGGCCTAACAGCTAAGATGTCATGCCTCATCTCCAGTAAAAAGGGAGTAATTAGAGAAAGGAATCTTGTATACAGCAGAGGGTGGATGCTTGGCTCTGAACCGAGTTTTGTGGTCAACTTCTTGTCGACTATTCTGTATGGGCAGGTGCACGCTATAAAAATACGATTTAGAATTTTATGCGACACTCTGAACCCCTTATGAACATCTTAAAGCCGTGGTGTGAATTCGATTCTAAATCTGTGTATTCAATTGTTTTCAAACAAATTTGTTTTGTTATCTACCAAGATTATAGTACTTTTGCAATGCGCACTAAAACATTTCTACGATAATTTTATGAGTGCCGGGTCGCGCCGCGCACACTGAGATTGAATTATTTATCGTGCAGGTAGTTTGGCCGGCCGCCAGTAGATAGCGCGCAAGATATTTAAACTTCGTATTTTAGCCTGTCATAAATTTAAAAACATAATTCCGGCGAAAAAGCGCACATTCCGCCTGCTTTAATGGCGAATGGGGTTGTTTCGATTTAAATGTAGTTTTCGCCTAGCGAGTCTAATATTTTACGTTATTTCTTGTGTTGAATGTTGTTATGATTTTTTAATTTGATTTAAACATAACAGCATATTGTAATTTTTTTTATAGAAAATTAGTGACAAGCGTGCACACAGTCTACCTGATGGTAATGGATGCTGTGGCCCACAGACATCTAAATCTATCCTCGATTAAGAATCAAAATACAGATGTGTTCGTTGTTAGATTTATTGTGATTAAGGGTGAAATTTAGAAAAGTTATTGTTGATAGCGTCTCGATGTGTTTGTTTAAATAATAACATCAAAAAAGCATATTTTTTGTTAAATTTTTAAAATCAAAATACTTATTTATTTTTATAGTTTTACATGTCAAAAGTTGCTAACAATCAGATATCCTATAGTGATGGCAGCAGCGCAGGAAATTTTCGTCAGTATGTTACTGTTGAAGCAATACAAAGTTGTTTATCGCGCGTTCAGTACCTGAGTGTAACTGTTAAGCGGTGCCGGCCCATTACCTCGCGCGCGCTAGGTTATTTTATGCGGGATGGTGTTATGCATCTTGTAATCGATTTTATATATTTATAAATAAATGCAATTTATTAATCAATATATAAAATTGGACGTGGAAGCGTTTCGAACTCCCTACACTATTTAATTTTATTTTTTACTTTTACTCAACCAGCCAATACCATTACGCGATGAAAATTTGGACATTTAATTCCAAATGGGAAGTTTTTAAAATCAATAATTTGCTTGAATTTTGGAAATATATATGCTGTTGATAATTAATAGAATCAGGCTTTAACTTGCGGAAATCCATCATATTAAAGTTGGTAAAAATTACTGGTGACGGGGATAGTGCACGCAATTGAGGGTCTCGGGAGGTGCAAACTAGGTAAGACAGATCAAAATGATATGTCTTATCTTTTATCGAGCGGATGTACGCGAGGTAATGTTTACAATCTTGAATATATGCTGTTGATTTTGTCTATATATATATATAGAAATAAAATTGTTATCTGTCTCAGGCTAATGTTTGGAACGTCTGAATCGATTGAATGAAACTCTCAGAAATGAACAGACAGTGGGCAATGCTAGGAGTGATGTAGGCAATATTTTATCCGATAATCTTGGAGTTTTGTTTGAGAAATCGAAAGACTGGTAAAATAAATGGTCCTTGTTCAATATAAATAACATCACAATAATAGATTCTATCCAGGCGAAACTGGGGTGGATCACAAGTAAATAAATAGATTAACATCATAATCATTATTTCATCTTCACAAGCTCACTGAAGAACAAAGGCGCATCGAGGAACGCCACAAATCACGATGCTAAGCCAAATATATCCAATATCCATCGACTTTCTACTATTAACGGGTCGTCATTTTATCTTATGAAAGCCACCATAAACTTGTTGTCATATCAGTCCTTCGTTCTTGAAGCTATATAATCAGTCCGTTGTAAAGATAGGTAATATATCTTTTAAATGTTAAAATAAACAGATAAAAATTATCTTTATTTTATTATTTAATATAAATATTTATTTAATATATTTATATTAAAAAAATAAAATTAAATAAAATGAATAAAATTATCATATACCAGTCCATTCAAAACAACCCACGATCGATTTCTTACATTACCGATTTATATAAATTAGCCGTATTTATGCCATCTAGCGTTTTATTTACGTATCTTGAGAGTCAATCAATTTTCGTTCGATAAAAAGACTTTACCTATAGAATAGAGTAGATGGCGGTTTACAAAGCAATTTTATTCGAAAGATAATATTCTTTAAAAACATCAATAATGTATTCTTATGATGTATTACATTAAAATTTAGGCTTTACATGTTTAGAAATAAGGATTCTAACAATTATTTGCTTTAAAATTAAACTTATATCTAATATTGCACATGTGGTCGAAAATAATCATATTAAATAAATCATTTGCCGTTAAATTTTTTGAAGTTATTTTTATTAAACCGTACGAAATGATATTTTTAACTCATAGATGTAACGCTATTGGCTGAAATATTGGTTGGTATTAATTTAAATGAAGCGCGTCAGTTTAATATTATTTTGTTTAGTTTACATTTCCATCAAAATATTACAAGTGATTTATACGTATAAAGTAAACATATAAAAAGTTGGAAAAATAAATACTAGGGAAGTTAATTAAGAGCTAGTGAAATTGGTTTTTTTATTATTTAGTGTAGTGTAATCATAGATTTAGTATATGTATATATATATATATATATATATATATATATATATATATATATATATATATATATATATATATATATATATCTATGAGTGTAAAATAAGATTTTAGTTAGAGTTTTTATTTCACCTTTTATTAGGCCGAGACGTAACACATAGTTGTGGGATCATTTTGAAAAATGTGTCAGAGGCGATATAAATATAATAACGACAACAGGATTTGGGTGACTATGGGCTGCAGTATCCACTCATCATCAGGTAGACTGTCTGTTCCTTTGTCTATTACTTTTATAAAAAAAAGTAGGCCTGCCACAATTATTATTACTCGCAGATAGCATTAAAATTCCAGTGAAAAGCAATGTCGTGGCAAAGACTGATTTATGCTAAAATAATAATAAAAAAAACTAAATAAATAATTGACAAATTTGCATTTATCACTGGGTAGGTTTTGCATGAACCTATCTGACTCTGACAACAAGTCTACGAGGGCCAATAAAGACACGGGAGGGCGCGTTAAGCCAGTCATCTTGTTTTTGTAAACAGCCCCTACATGAGGGCTGCGTAGCACTACGCTACGAAGCTACGACGTAGCGGCCGACCTCAAGTTGACCGACTTAAATTAGACTTAGTTCGTTAACAACAGAGGATTTGTTGTTGAAATTTTCAATATTATATAGTTTGCTGTTTAAAACTAAAAAAATCTTTTAATTAATAAATAATGGAACGAGTGATAAGTTCTTCTCCAATCTCTGGAAGGGGTAGAATAATTTGTAAAAGACAAGAAAATTAATATAAAATTTTTCCACAGATTCTTTTGTTATAAAAAATACCTACTATTTGAAAACATTAACAAATGATTGGCTCAGAAGAAAACATTGTGAGGAAATGTACATATCTAGAAAACAAAATAGTTTAAGGGATGTGAAGTCCACCAACATGCACGAGGATAACGCGAAAAATGCTTCATAACAATGTTACTGATAGGAGACTTGTGCCCAGCGGTGGTATGTATTTACACTGTAACTTTTACACTAACTTTATGTTATATGAAACATTTAAACTATAGTAAATGTGTATGAGTAATAAATAATGTTATATATTCGCCTCATAGCTAGGCACAGGCTTCCTCTCATTTCTGAAAGGGTTTTAGGGTTAGGAAAAGAGCGCCACGCTGCTTTATTGCGTATTGGTGGACTTCACATCATGTCTTCGAAATATTTTATACTACCAAGTTATAAGATAAAGCACACATACACGCGCACACACACACACACACACACACACACACACTCACACACACACACACACACACACACACACACACACACAAGAGCACGCGCACACCCACGCACACACGCACATACACACACACACACACACACACACACACACACTTACGCACGCAAGGACGCACGGACACACACACACACACACTCTCTCTCTCACACACACCCAAATGAGCGCGCACACACACGCACGCACGCACGCAAGCACGCACACATGCACGCACTTACGTACGCACACACGCACGCACGCACTCACGCACGCACGCGCACATGAACGCACGCTCACGCACACGCACACATAGCAAGTAAAGTAAATATTATTATTATTGTAAGTACTCTGCCATCACTTACGGTTTTGTTAATAAAATCTCGAAAGTATGTATACAACCTTCGATGTAGACGCTTATTAGTGCAAAGGTGGTAAGGAAGTTTTTTAAAGAAACATTAAAGGCTATGAGGAGCATATTTTTAATTTTTGTAGTAAGAAAACTGTAACTTTAAAAATGTCTCGCATTGCTTAATTCTTAATTTTCGCTGGACAAACAAAGCGTGTGGATACTAAATCTCTAATATCACCTGAGGGAGGGCGGCGCGACAAATAATTTTATCCCGACGTTTTTGTTTGTCCCTTGTTGTAAATATGTTCTAACCTTTAGCGCACAGCAAAATTACTTATTCGTATACAGATGAAGTTAATGAACTAATTTTATTAGGAGGAAATCGGTTTTTTTGTGTGTGAGTTTCTTTTATAGGATAGGGTGACAAACAAGCACATAGTCCACCTGATGGTAAGTAGTTGCTGTGGCCCATAGACATCTACATTTATCCTCGTTTGCGAATCAAAATGCTGATGCGTTGTCACCCGTGAGGACTAAGATGGAATGTCTTTTTTCCAGTAAAAAGGGTCTCCGGTTCTCTACACTCACCATACGAAACACAGCAGTGTTAAGCTGCTATTTTACGCTGGTATTCTGTGAGAGCGTGGTGCTTCCCCGGTCGAGCCGACCCATTCGTGCTACAACTATATTACTAATATAGCTGCAGCATGGCTCTACCACGTATAATTTTACATCTGGTGTAAACAGTATTCCATCATCTTTTGGAAGCCATAAAATTAGTGCAGCATTGCTCATAGTCGCCCCTTATGACACCGGATAGACAAATTGAGATGATAGATAGATTATGCCTCCACATTTTTTAAACCAATCAGGCTTGCAGTTTTAAAAACGGCTGCGTTTTTGAAAACAAGGGACAGAACGCTGCCAAATTGGATACGGCTATAGATCATTAGCTCACCGTGCCCATGGCTTACTTCGAAAATTGGAATATTAAGTTTCATGACTTATTTTAAATAAAGCTTTTATCATTTATTTTCTAAGAAATAACTAGCTAATAGTTATAAACTTCTAGCTAATAACAATTCATCAGGCGTGAGCGATCGCAATAAAAGGAACAAAGTGGAAGTGGTGAGCTATCAAAAGGTGGCGTAGATTGGAAAAGTTAGGAAGAACGAAGGGTTGCAGGATCCGTTCGGAGGTGAACGTATAATTAAGTGAAAAAGTTTTGATAGGTTGCTAGAGGTGGGTCTTTAAACGTTGCTCTTACTGAAAATAACTTACTATTTTTTTTTGTGTAATTATTATATAACAATAGTAATGCGAACTGATTATTACACGGTTGATTTCTGGATCTTGATCTTGTGTCGTTGTTGACAACAACGTCACCTATCAGGTCCAATAGTGAGTTCTCTAATCAATTTAATCACACACAATTTTCATCAAAATTGGTCCAGCCGTTTAGGAGGAGCTTAGTCACATACACAAGGGTAGAAGAATTATATAATATGCTAGCTGACCATGCAGACGTTGTTCTGCCTTGAGATGACCCTTTCTCCAATAAAATAAATCCTTAAATTCCTGATAAAATATGTCAAGTGTCACTTATCGAGATAAAAACTATCCTATCTCTCAAGTTGGACCAAACTGCACACAGTGTGCAAAATTTCATTGAAATCAGTTTATTAGTTTAGTTCATCGCGGACAAACAAGTGACACTTAATTTTTATATATAAAGATAATATACATCTATTATACATATAAACTTTAACATTAAATTATGCTGTCTACTCGTGTAAATTGTATTAAAAACAATTGCGTAGTTTAAAAGATCTAAGCGTACAGACGGCGGGAAGCGACTTTGTTTTATACTATGTAGAGATAGGTTATAAGTAATTCTTAATGTAAATCATTTTTTACTTTTACCACTGTTTCATGAACAAAAATTGTGCGTGTAATTTTTGTGTGGAGTGAAACTTCTTTACGACATATCATTCTTCTTCTATTTTATATAAAATAACATAAGAAGGTTAAATAATAGTATACTCATGCAGCTCCGGCGGTAAAACGTTATAAGGAAACGTGACGTTTTTTGATTTTAAATACCGTATAATAAATAAATTTCTCCACTTCGTCAAAAAACTTCTATCCTGGGAGGAACCAGCAAGAAACCTCAAGGTTTTTTTTAACATCTTTAATGGATTTCCGCGAAGTAACGCTTGATTCTATTAAATATCAATTACATTTACATTGTCTATTAATTCTTATCTTACGGAATAATCTATTTTATGCATAGCATAATTTACAAGTTACGGCCATCAGGGGACAGTAAAGCGGAGAGCTCACTGCCAGCTTTATTTTTCCCCGTTAATTATTTCCAGTTAACAAGGTGTTGTCTCTGCGCTTATTTATTGCTCTGTGAGCGGTGAGTATTGTTTTAAGACTGTTTTACAGTAAATGCGATATGATATGAAATGCTAGAAAAAGGTTTGTAAGACAAGGATGAAAACTAATTTTACGAATATAATCGTATTTAATTTTAACTTTTGTTTTAAATGTTTCAATAACAATGTCCTCCAGACCGAATTTCGCTCACGGCGGGCAGTCTGAACGTAGACTAGATATTTGCGCAGGACAGGACTATAGTGCCCGAATGTATATGCAAGTACAGGTGTATTCTCATAATACGATGGGACGGTAACGACACTAACGACGGGACAGAGAGACCAGGCACAGGATCAATGGCTTTATGTGCTTTCCGAGGCACGGGGGTGAAACACCGCCAACTTCCTGACTTCGGGCTGTCACTGAGAATTTATTTGCAGAAAAAAAAAACAAAAACTGATTTTGGCCCGAACCGGGATTCAAATCCGGGATCTCATGCTCAGCAATCGCGACTACGATACTAGACTAACGAAGCACCGTATTGAGGAGTTCAATATACTGAACGTGCTGACAGATCGTCGTGTATGATATCATCCCATCCCGTGGATGTGATAATTTTTTGTAATTTATTTATTTATTTAATCTTTCATGCACAAAGTTGTACATATGGCGGACTTAATACCATAGGGCATTCTCTCCCAGTCAACCATTATACTAAACAGAGATATACAAACAAGAGGCGGTGCAGCAGTAATCAAAATAGAATGCGCTAAAAAAATATTGTATATACATATATACATATAATTATACATATACACACATACATAGACATATATACTTAAATACACACAATATATACATATATAAATACATACATACACATATACATGCATACACTGCATATATACACAATACATATAAATATTATTTATGTCAGAACAAATGTGAAATATGCATAGTATGTGTATGAAAATAACACCTGTGTTAGTTCAAACTTGCAACAATTTTTTCACATGCTTACGGACTTGATTTTTGAAAACAAACTTGTTGGAAGCTTTTTTAATGTCAAGAGATGTCGTTCCAGAGTCTGATGGCCGTGAGGGCGAAAGATTGAGATAAATAACCAGTACGGTGTAAAGGAGTGAGCAACTTTAGATTAGCCGAAGAACGGAGAGAACGATTATGAGAATCTCCCAGGAATTGAAATTTGGATTTCAGATACTCGGGAGCACATGGATCGTTCAGAATTGTGAAAAGGGTGCAGAGTATTCTGACATATATGCGCAGACGGATAGGCAGCCAGTTTAGCTGAGCACAAAAAGAAGATGGTCGTATTTACGGATACCATAAATGTATCTGATACAGTTGTTAAGTAGACGATCCAATGTATTAAGATGATGTTGAGACAGGTCTGAGCAACACACATCGACATAATCAATAATCGGTAGGATAAGTGACTGGACAAGTTAAATCTTAGTATTGTTGGGAAGAAAATTTTTTAATCGATATAAAGATCGCAAAGTTCCAGTAGTTTTGCGACTCACCTCCTGAATATGTTTGTTCCATGTTAAGCAACCATCAACGTACAGACCAAGGTTCTTTACATGGGGAGAGAAATGGTATGATATTATTTTTAAACATAATTGATGGTAGGGTGGGAAAATCTAGTTTCGATTATAATCATGGGCTACCTAAGATTATTGTTTGGCACTTAGATGGGTTTACGTTTATGCCATAATGATGATGATCCAACCTTCTAAATATCAACTAATAAGCTGTTAATAGAGTAGGTATACAAAGATACTAAAAGTTGTCATGAGCATCCACAATTTATTGTTCAATAATTTATATCGTGTAAAAAATAAATAGGTTAGGATTTGTATCCAGTAAGCCGTGTAGTGGCGGTGTTAGAATATCCACTACCCCATATCGTCTCGTGGGTGTCGTAAGAGGCGACAGAGGGAAACTGAAACAGGAGATGGGCAGCAGCATCTTCCTGATAACAAATCAAAGTAATAAAGAAAACTGTGGTTGCTAACCCGCTTGCCAAGCGTAGCAACTATGGCAAAGTCGCCTCAATAAGGCAATCGAAGGGGGTAGCCCATGTCTAGCAGTGGACTTTAATAGTAATGGTAATGGTTGTATCTAATAAGTAGAATTATTATCCAGTAAAAGTTGTAGCATAGTTACGTCCCACTTCCTCTTTTGTCTGTGGGGATTTTTAGGACAAGAAAATCACCACCACGCTGCAATTCTAAATATTTAATTACTTATTTTGCAGACATACAGGTGAGGAATCACGATGTTTTCCTTCACCGCTCACCAGTGTTGAGCACTTAAAAGTGCAATTATTTTTGTAAACTTACTTCAAATGCTGTTGTTACTTCAAAAGAAAGAAGCTAACCCATAAGAACAAGATAGTAATAGATTTTATATTAAAGCATGCACTGGAATGTATACTTTAATGAACCTTTGAGAGTGGGGCTTGTTAGTTATTGTGCCTCAGGAAAGAATTAACTGCTGTATTTTGACACTTATTACATACGTTGCAGTGGCATTTTTCATTTAGGTGTGTAAGCTTTTCAAAAGAAGCTGTGTTTTATATTATGCTGTATGTAGCGTTTTAAAGCGCTTCATGGTGTCAGGTATTTTTCTAATATTTTTTAGGGTTCCGTACCACAAAAGGAAAAAACGGAACCCTTATAGGATCACTTTGTTGTCCGTCTGTCTGTCTGTCTGTCTGTCAAGACCCTTTTTCTCAGGAACGCGTGGAGGTATCAAGCTGAAATTCATAAAATAATACTCAAGTTCCTTGGAGCTGTGAAAAAATCAAACTTCTAAGCCAACTCAATCAAAAGATACAGCCGTTTGTGCCGCAAATTTTCTTTTTGCGGCATCTTTTTTTTATAGTACAGATAAAGGAACAATTGCGAAAAGCAAAAATTTTTAGTTATATCATATAATAATTTTTTTTTAATAATTTTAAACTTATATACCTACGGATTTGTTCGGGACCCTCGGTGCGCGAGTCCGACTCGCACTTGGCCGGTTTTTTATTTTATTAATGATACGACGCAGAATACACACAGGCGCACAGCTTCACGTACAATTCTAGACACAGGGTTGCATTCCCGGCTGCTTCTAAGAATTTCTCCACAGAAAAATCATTACTTATCTCTATATTATATAAAAATCAATTGCTCCGTTAGTCTCGCTAAAACTCTAAAACAGCTCGACCGATTTTGGTGAAACTTTTTGTGCTTGTTTGAATGGGTCTCTGGATGGTTTGGACTTCCAGTTAGAGCCGGTAGGTGGCACTGTTGTAGAGATCTAGTAATCATCCGTGCGAAGTCGGGCCGGATCGCTAGTATACTCGTATTATGAATATGCTAAAAATATACTAGGTATGACTTCGATGATATTCTCCTTAATTATAACGACCATGGGAGGAGGATCCTTATTTATTTCATAAAACACCTTCTCCTCATATAACATATTATAATGCCACAAGTGCGTGCAAACACACTTCCATTCGTTCCATTCAATTTAATTGTGAAAGTGGAGATGTCTACCACTTAAAGTTGTACAACTCTGTGTTTGTGGCCATGCCTTATAAAACAATACCAAAGAAGTCCTAAAATGATGAAGCACTTTAAATTGGGGCGAGACTGATGAATCATCGGCTTCAGATAAAGGGGCCTGAAGCCAAAGATTCATTTCCCTTTCCTAGCTTGGGGACAAGCAGACCGACTCACTGAATGGTAAACATAATTCGAGGAGATACTCACTAGTATCCAGGGTACTCGTAAAAGAATCCACTAGCAAATATCATCCCGTAGGTGTAATAAGAGGTGACAAAGAGGAAGTGAAACATAATGGGCAACAGCAACTACCTAATGACAACTCAAAAATAATCATGGACTGCGTCTGACAACTCGCCTACCTAACATAGCAACTATGAAATAATATATAGTGGGATATTTTCCATAGTAAGATAATCTATGGAGAAGGCCTATATGCAGCAGTACTTTTAATAATAACCCCTGGGAATGAGGTGGTCGCTTCCAAGCTGTTTCTAAAATAAATTTTATAAATAGTTTCTAATCATTTATTATGTAAAACTTATTTAAAAACAATGTTCCTCTGGGCTTCTTGCTGGTTCTTCCCAGGACAGAGGATTTTATTCGAACCAGTGGTAAAGTAAATAATGACTTTCAATAAGAATTACTTGTAATCCATATTGAATAAAATATTATTCTATTCTATTCTAATATGGTATAATAAACGAATTAATAAATGATGAACCAGGGTGAATTAATTGCATTATTTATCAACTCTTTCTCGGGCCGATCAAGGGAAACGTAAAATAAAGGATTATTGATCAAGCATGACAGCCTATACATTTAAAATTACTTAGTTAATTTCTAAGTTTTAAGTTATTAACTTTCAAACGTCGTAGAGCCATGCTGCAGCTATATTTATTGTATAGTTGTAGCACGAACTATGCTCTCACAGAATATCAGCGTAAAATAGCAGCTTAATGCTGATGTGTTTCGTATGGTGAGTGTGTAGAGCCTGATACCTTTTTTACTGGAAAAGAGGCATTCCATCTTAGTCCTCAGGCTGACAACGCATCTGAATTTTGATTCGCAAAGGATAGATGTAGATGTCTATAGGCTGCAACAACCACTTACCATCCGGTGGACTGTGTGCTCGCTTGTCCACCTTATCCTATAAAAAAAGTAACAATTCGTAATCAAAACAAAGTCCCACGGTTCGTTTACTTAAAATGTTAAAATTAAGTTACATTCTTTATGTTAAGCACAAACCTACGGTTCCTGCTTTTACTTTTTTTATATAGAATACATGAGCACACAGTCCCCCTGATTGATGATATCTATCCTCGATTAAAAATAAAAAATCAGATACTTTGTGACCCCTGAGAACTAAGATGGAATACCTCCGGTTCTCTATACTCACCATACGAAACACAACATTGAGCTGCTATTTTAGCTGATATTTTGTGATCAACTTATATGGTATATTATCTATGGCTTGGGGCTTCCCCGGTCGGGCCCACCCTACCACGTTTCTTCGCGATGTTTTCTTGCACCTATTCCAATTAACAATTTCACTGGTGTTAGTGGGGATTGTTATTGGTTTACTCATATAATATAAAATGTTATTGCCAGCGCTTTTCGCATTTTTAGTTTTTTATTTTTCGTGAATTGCTATTTTATGATTTAATATAAGGGTGCATCGAAGAGGTATAAGGCCTTTTTAAGTGTACTATACGAAAGTCCTCTAATAAATCCATCTTGTCCTGCCTCCCCACCTGTCCCCTCCCCAATAAACACGCCGTAAGCGGCTCTAAGTCACAAATGATCGAGGGTCGCCGCCGACATCGCGACTCGTAAAACTTATGAATTTATGAGAAAAAAACACGTCGGGCCATTGTCTGCGAGCAAGTGATGCGAGAAGTTGCCGTAGATTGGTCGCTTTTTATATAATATCGGTGTGCGTTATGGGAACTTGTTTGAATTTATGTGTTTTTTTGGAAAACATACCGGTGACATACATTTTCACGATAGGTTCGCCGGCAGATTATTAAAATAGACTGTACTCGGCTTGTGCTGCAATGTCTTTTTAGGACAGAGGTATTTTCCGAACCAGTTGTAAATTAAATATAGGAGTGACTTTCAATAAGTATTATTTATAAATATTAGGTTATAACAGAATAGAATAGAATAGAATAGAATAGAATAGAATGATTTTTATTCAATATGGATTATTACATAATACTTATTGAAAGTCATTATTTTATTTACCACTGGTTCGGAAAATACCTCTGTCCTGGGAAGAACCAGCAAGAAACCCAGCGGGACTTTTTTTTTAAACATAATTTCACTTAACAATAATTTTGTTTATACAATTTTAAATGAATTTTCATAGAACCAGCATGGTGGCGATCACCTTATTCCCAGGGGTTATTTTCATTCATGTATTCCTTGATATTATAATAACCCTTTTTGTACAGTTTTTCTTTAATAAAACTTTTAAACTTGTTTATTGACAAACTTTGAACATGTTCTGGGATTCTGTTGTAAAAGCGTATACATTGCCCCATAAATGAATTACTAATTCTGTGGAGTCTTGTAAGTGGCATTACAAGCTTATGTTTGTTCCTAGTGTTTAAGGTATGAACATCCTTATTCTTATTAAAGCTATTTATGTTTTTATGTACATACATTACATTTTCATAAATATATTGCGATGCCAAAGTTAATATGTTTATTTCTTTAAATTTTTCTCTAAGGGACTCTTTACAATTTAGATTATAAATCGCCCGTACGGCTCTCTTTTGCAAAATAAATATAACTTCAATATCAGTCGCATTAACCTCTATGGAATAAAATGTTTTTGTTTCTGGTTCAACCGCTCACCAAAATTTCATTGGAATCGGATGAATAGAATAGGAACGCATTGTGTGTCACAGAGTAATACTTTTATTATAATGTAGAATAACAAAGTTTAGATTACCATATCTAGGCCGGGGTTATGATAATTATAATTAACAATATTAGATATTTTTATTGTTGGTACTATAATAGCGTACAGCGCAACAGCACATAAATAAGAAAATCAAACAAACTTGAGTTTCCATCCTTGAGATTCATGAATCTCGATGGTTGGCGGTCCACATCCGTGTAACAAACCTGACAACATTTTCTGCTACGCACGACCACAGTATGGAGTTTACTGTCGCGGTTTTGGGACTTTCACGATAAGAGCCCACTCCTTTCTGCAACATGTAGTTGCTACAATTCTAACGCCTCATCACTTACAGTAAAATATTATAACGATATTTTATTCAATTCTAAACGGCCAGTAACACACCTGAAATTCCTCAGGTGTTGCAGTTGTTCATGGGCGACGGTGATCACTTACCATTAGTTTAGCCGTATTCTTGTTTGCCTTCTTTTCCATAAAAATAAATATTAATTTATTTGTTAGATAACTTCGTGGACGGGCACAATACAACTTACCAAAGTTTTGTCGTAATCAGATAAATGGAGTAGGAATGTATAGAAAAAGACCAAAAAATATTATCATTTGTGTTAAAGTTGCTATGTGGTAGCACCACGCTCGCGCTATATTATAGTTAAAGCACGAATAGGGCGGTCCGACCGGGGAAGGACCACGCTTTGGGAAACCCAGTATGGTGAATGTTGAGAACCGGAGACCCTTTTTACTTGAATTTAAGCATTCCATCTTAGTCCTCAGGGGTGACAATGCATATGCATTTTGATTTTTGATCGATAATAGATTTAGATGTCTATGAGTCACATCTTCCACTTACGACCAGGTCGACTGTGCGATCGATCCACTTACCATCAGGTCGACTGTGCGATCGTATGTCACTTTTGTTCTATAAGAAAAATAACTAGCTATCTGTCTACTTACTCAAGTATTTTCTGACTAAGAAGTTACTAGGCTACCTAGTTTATGGATACCTGCAACCAACTTACGCGTATACTGATTCCTATGCAAAAAAACATAGCGAAATTGCTCTACCACCTAGCATTTGATACCGAAATAACACATACTCATAATTATATGCTGTATAGATCAAAATGTAGATGCATTGTCACCCCAAGGACTAGGAATGCCCCGCATCCAGAAAAAGTGTCTCCGATTCTCTACACCCACCATACGAAACATAGCAGCATTCAGCTGCTGTTTTAGACTGGTATTTTGTGAGACCCTTTCCCGGTTGAGTCGACTCATTCGTGCTATGACCATAATATAGCTGCAACATGGCTCTACCACGTAAAATGCTGCGTAAAACATACTGTTCTAAACTGCGTCTCCCTCTAACGCGGTTAGCCGAGATAGTTTTTTGTCAGGCCTTGTGTGAAGTTTGTAAATCCAATAAACGACACCTGCTCACAAGGGTGAAACAAAAACTGTCTTGACGTTGTATCGGTGAAAGTTAGTCGACTAATGTAAGCACAAAGTAATATCATAGGGGAAAAACCTTTATAGAATTTCTGTTTGGAGAATTATGAAATACCTGCGTGAGATGCGTCTCAAAATATTCTATTATTAATTTTAATGTCATAGGTGTTGTACAGTAACAAAGTTGCTAATCACGAGGTCTCGGGTTCGAACCTCGAGTAGGCTCTTTTCTTGTAGGTCACTAAGTCGTATCAGTTCGGAATAATTTAAAATTGAAAATTTTGTACAACCGACTTAAATATAAATTATTAAAAATAACTCAAAATATTGGTCAGACCTTGAACTAGTTTATATGGGACTACAAGAGAAGCACCAGCTTTCAAATAAAAAAGAACCATCGAAATCGGTTCACCCAGAAAAAAGTTATGAGGTAACACACATAAAAAAACATACAGTCGAATAGAGTACCGTCTCCTTTTTGAAGTTGATAGAAAATTGCTGGTGGTATTCGATTCCACAAGGAAGTTGTGCGAGGAACAAGACTTTTTCTAAATCGCACAGTAGTGGACCGCCAATCATCCAGATGGTACGGATGGTATCTTAAGTTCTGTCGTGATGTGCGATGGTGAAATTGAGTGGTTGAAATTAGTCCGAACTATTCCTCTAAACACTCCCCGTGGTAAATACGATAGAATATGCAATGAGATGCAACATCTTTTCGCAGCTTCAGTGAGTCAAGCCGACCAGAAAGATCTCAGTCGCCGACGATTCAAACCACTCTGCGCTTAATGCGATCAAATGGAAGGAGCTGGCACTGGGGAGCCCCGGGTCAGAGATGGGAACAGTATTCCGTGTGGAGTCGAACTTACGCCTTGTAAACTTGCAGGCGGTGTGCCGGCATGAAATACTGACCCGCTCTGCTGAGCATGCCAAGCTTTTTAGAGGCCAATTAGGCCACCTCTTTCAAGTGATCACGAAACTGCACGTCAATCGTTATGTCGATGCCGAGGATTCCAATACTGCCTGAGATAACAAGTGGAGTGCTTTTAAACTGACGAGATACGACAAAGGGGTTCTTTTTAGCGGTAAACGCGATCCGAGACTTTGTTCAACTATTTCAGACTTCAGTCCTTGGGCTGCAGTAGCCACTTACCATCATCACCATCACTTGAATTTTAAATAAGTGCTTGTTCCAAGATTTCATGTTGGCTTAGAAAATTTACTTAGTTATATAGTATATCTCAGTGCCGGTACATTATGTGCTTATATTATAGTAACGAGCCGTCACGGCGTAGAAGATCAAAGGGCTCTTTGACGCTCCGTTCGTGACTGCTATAAAGAGAACACTGGCGCGATCTTTTGAGGTTCCGCACGACTAAGGGGTGTTTCACGTAACGATGCGTGTTGTTCTCTTCCTTCGTTATCAAACTAATGTATGTATCTTTCTTCGTGATTTGTCTGATTAAATACAACATTTAACCGATTCAAACCGTTCGTACAATTACGGCGTATACATTTTACTGTATTAATTTATTTTATTTTAATTTTATATAGTATTTATCATCGATTTCGATGACGGCGACCCTAGAAATTAGGATATTTTCCTTAAGGTGACACTAGTCGACATTATTTCCATAGAAATTTCGGAGGGGTTTTACTCCGCTGTTTGACAGTGTACATCCAAAATTAAACATGATATCGTTTTGTCTCATTATTAAATTTGTCTGTACGGAAACAGAATAGTAAAATAAAATGTTATTAAAAAGTTACGAGCTACCAAAGATTCGTTTTTATTGCCAATTTTAACACAACTTTGGGCGTAAATTAGTAATAAAAGAAGTGTAAAATTTCCAAAACAAAGTCGGTACCGACACAGGTAAATTATCGAAGAACTCAATAAATTTTATTTCTAATTGATTATTGCAGTGGTTTTTTCATAAAACCCCTTCTTCCAAAGGCCTTTTCGTATTTTTTACGCGCGCATGTTACTATGAATTATCGTGCATCTCACTGAATAATGTCTCCCCCGGTGCGGTGCGGGAGGACGATGCTTACACACACATGCACAGGCGGTGACGCGCGCTTATAAGTATTCGAGTTTTATTCGAAACGAAAAGTTTTGCTATTTTGTAATTTGGACGCCAAAGACAAAAGACGGCATGGAAATTGATATAATTGAAAGAGATGATGCGTTTTGGACGACAGACAATATTTTAAAATTTTCGTCTGTAATATAATATAATTATAAAAGTAAAAAAAGTAAAGTTTATATTCGATTACTATATAAAATTGCAACAATTTCATTGGTGCCGACGGGGATCGAACCCGGGTTGCTCGCGTAATGTGATACTTACAGCGGGCGCTAACCATCTGAGCTACCACGGCTCTCAATGCAAGTGTTATAAATAAATAAAGAATTACAAAACAGTTTAATTATTTATTAGACGACTTTTGCGGCGGATAAACAAAGTATATTATGTGGGATTTTCATAGGTACCTACTGTTATTACCTAGATACCTACAATCAACAATACAACAAAATGTCACAAAACCTCGCCGCGTCGTGGCCACAAAATTGTAAACTTTAGGTAGGTACGTCGGTACTAAGAAAACAATCTTGATGGGTCACTTGTCTTGATAAAAACCTGTGTTTACGTTTAGTGATATTGAGTATATATAAAAAAATAAGAAGCCAGGTAAGTAAGTATTTTTGAAAACAATTTATAGGTAGGCAGACCAATTACGATTATTATCTAAATATTATAAATGCGAAAGTTTGGATATTTGGATGGACGGATGAATGGATGTATGTTACTCAATCACGCCAGAACGGCTGAAGGGATCTGGATGATATTTTGCTCAGAGATAGGCTATAGTCCGGAATTTTTTTTTTTCAAATAAACGTTACCCCGCACTAGGGTTTTCTCCTGTATCGTGGAGGCAGTTTACAAACATCCAGTCCCGGAACAATTATTTGTAGACCATACAAATACTTGTTCGATTGATTCGAACCCGCGGCTCCCAGTACAACAATTCATTGCTAAGCCACTGCGCCACGGAGCTGCCAAATATCATATATGATACCGTTTATTCAGGTATTTCGTTGCCGTGGGATAATTATCGAGTTACACACGTTCGAAGCCGAACTCTTGAGTGATTGCTGCATGACCACTCGGGGAAAACTAAACATAATAAAATAAGCAATCTATATTAGGTATATAGAGCCACAGACGTATACCTAATAATTTCGTGGATTCACCCGCGTCATCACGTGTCCGAGATGCGTGGCATGACATGACACCTAGTTCAAGCATTTTATAATTGCAATCAAATATTTTATTTGATTGTAATGTATGGAAAAATTGTCATGATTAATGGAGTACTTTTATTTTATCTGTCGGCATATTATGCGCGGTTTTTTCCAGTTTTAAAGAAAAACGTACACGATTCATGAAAAGTGTGTAGGCAAGAAATGATTCTTGATAAATTTGCTATCAACCTCTTATACTTATTAATTAATTAAATTTAAACTTTCAAAATACCATAGCAACGTGAAATGAAAGAGTTCAGAAATAAAGATGTAACTAATCATTGCTACGCTCACCCGGGAGATAGATAAAAGTACTCAATTAATTTTGAATTTATTTTAGCTACTAGCTGTACCCCGCGACTTCGTCCGCGTTTAGTTTAGGGCGTTAATATTGTTGCAAAGACACCTAATAATTTTTCTAAAATTTAAGCAGGCTAAGTTACTTCTTATAACATGAGCTATCTACTAGTGAAAGTCCCGCCCAAGTCGGTCCAGCCGTTTTGGAAATTAACCGCAACAAACAGACTGACAGACATACAAAAATGTTAAAAATTGTGTTAATGTTATAAGTACCGTATACAGTTTCATACGCAATTAGTAAAAAGCTGTTATTTTGACATTATAACAGACACTTCAATTTTATTTATTTGTGTATATATATAGATAACGATTGAACTAACGGCTAACCTAACCTCGCTCATAGAAGCTTTCAATACTGGCTTCTCAGTTCGCACCGGGCTAGAGGTTATGCGTTGTTTGCGCGTCAAGCCAAGTAGGTATTGAATTATTTTAATTTTACATTATCTCTTAAACTATGTACTATATAAACATGGTATAAAGAACGAAGTTTATCTTCATAAAATTGTCTTGATAATGAAGTAACTTTGGTTCGTAAGGTAAATAATTAAATTTTCATTTTTTTTTGTCACAAAATGCCTAATTGTGGCTTATATATAAGAAATAGACATATGGTATCGCGGACTTTTTTTAGACGGAGTAAAGATCTATATTTTTCTAGAACATTGTATTTACGTATCCCGAACCATAACAGCGCTTTTTCTTCTGACTTCCTTAACAAATATAGGCTAGCTGAGATATATAGCCTAATGCTGTATAGCCTATACTATTCAACATGATAAGCTATAATATCCAAAAAAAGATTTTTCAAATCGGACTGGTAGTTCCAGAGATTAGCACGTCAAACAAAAACCCTCTTCTGCTTTATTATATTAGTATAGATGTTGCATCGTGTTCGTGTAACTTCGTTTTTATTCTAACGGTTCGGAACACCGTACGAACAAGACATGCGTGAATACTAGTGTCGATATGCTCATCACTGATACTATCTCTGTCGGGCACGATGCCAGGTGAGACAGCGTGCTTTTTGGCCGCGCCCACCAGCGAGTTCGAGCCCGCGACTTGTGCCACCTTAATGAGCCTTGATATAGACCAAATGTGGTCTTAAAAGCTCTTTGACATGCTTGGCAGTAGATTTTAATTTTAAACAGACTTCAAAAAAAAAGAGGAGATTCCAAATACGACTTTTTTATGTGTTAATTGATAGAATCAGGCGTTACTTTGCGGAAATCCATTATAATGGGGTTGTTATAAACTAATTTGCTTAATTCCGCGTAAAGAAAGAAAATGATGTGTCCTGCCCAGTTTTAAGGGGACCTCCCACCCTCCCTCAATCGCGCGCACTAAGTGAGCGGCGAGCCGAAACTACTGCTATTTATACTACTTGTTGACGCAACCGCGATCCAATTACGTAGCGAGCGATTACGTCATGCGGTCAATCACTACCTGACGTACGCCGATATTTGCTGTGAAATTAACAACAAACTACTGCGAAACGTCCGCCTACCTTACAACCACGTACCAAACGCTGACCACCGCACCGTGAGGGTGACAAACGACCATGTTGCGAGGCTATATGTCATCAACGAGCAGGCTTAAACATGTTTAAGAGAGGCGAGTTGGAAACATTTGTTTGTTCATTCAGCAGTGCAACATTACTGTTATTATTTTTTAATATCTCTAACTGTTCCAGCACATTCAGACGCAGCCCTTTATTACAAGGATGTAAGACTTTAAAGGAGTGGTCATTGGATAGGCTGTGTTCAGTGTCTAAGAGATGTTTAGCAAAATGTGATTTATCGGGGTTACAATTCCTGTACGCGGCTAAATGCTCTTTACAACGTGTTTCGAAGTTACGACCAGTCTGACCCACGTAAACGGCTTGGCATTCGTCACAAACAAGTTTATAAACACCAGACTTTAGACAAATATCTAACTTATCTTTATAATTACAGATATTCCTAAGTGAATTGTTTGTTTTGAATGCCACGTAAACGCCACTCTGTCGAAGAGTATTAGCTATTTTTTCAGAAATAGAACCTAAGTAGGTCAAACTGCCAACATTTCGATGATCACTTTGAGGTTTAACTGCGTACGACAAGTTTTTGTTTCTTTTTTATTACATTGTCAATGATATTCTTTGAATAACCGTTAGAGACCGCAATTTGATAAATCACATTAAGCTTCTTTAAATAATTTTCTTTACTTAACGATACAGTAAACAAACGATTAATATAACAATAAAAAGCGGCTAATTTATGTTGCCACGGATGAGATGATGACGCAGGAATGACCGTGTCGGTATGAGTTGGCTTTCGATAAATTTGAAATTCATGTAACGACTCTTGCCTTGTTATTGTTAAGTTGAGGAAATTAAGGACACAATCTTGTTCCAATTCAAGCTTAAATTTAATTTTGTCGTGGATTTTATTAATTTTATTAAGGAAAACATCCAGTTGCCTCTTTGTGCCAGTCCAGCAAATAATTATGTCGTCTACATATCGATAATAGTACAAAATATTTTGATTGACAACTATGTGTTGTTTTTCAAAGTTTTTGAGTTATCCTTAATAATGCGTATTTAATTGGCTTCGACTACATTGATGATGTTCTCATTTTATTTATATTGAAGTCGGTTATACAAAAATTTTAATTTTACCACTTGCGATCGGTTTAAAGCGTGTAGTAGCGTTGTAGGAATATCCAGTGCCCACATCATCTCATGGGTCTCGTAAGAGGCAACTGAGGGAATAACAAGGGAGGGATAACAACTCTTTGTTACGTGGTAGGGCCATGCTGCAGCTATATTAATAGTATAGATGTAGCACGAATGGGTCGGCTCGACCGGGGAAGGACCATGCTCTCACAGAATACCAGCGTAAAATAGCAGCTTAATGCTGCTGTGTTTCGTGTGGTGAGTGTAGAGAACCAGAGATCCTTTTTACTGGAAACGAGGCATTCTATCTTACTCCTCACGGGTGACAACGAATCTGCATTTTGATTCGTAATCGAGGATAGATGTAGACGTCTATAGGCCACAGCGGCTACTTACCATCAGGTGGAGTGTGTGCTCATTTGTCATTCTAATTCTACACAAAAAAAAACTCAAAATTATTAAAAATTTTGGTTGCCAACCCACCTACTAAGAGTGGCAACGCGGCGGCAAAATTGTGTACTTTTATAATGGATTTGAAGTGTAGTCTGTTGATAAGCTTGTGGTTATTTTCATCCATTCATTCATTAAGCCTATCAAAAGTCCACTGTTGAACATAAGTGTGACTCTTTGATTACCTGAAAAAAATATTTGCGATAGTGATCACGCTTGGCAGTGTTTGTTTGGAGTTTTTATTAGGAAAATCCTGCCGCCTACTTCCTGATTGCAAAATGGAACGCGGACTTGGTGTATTTGATGAAAAAAAAATCAAATACACCAATATTGTATTTTTTTTTTCATAACACAATTTACGAATTCTTTACATTCCATGTCGTTGAATATAAAATAATAGAATCGTGCGTGAAGACGATTGAAGGTCAAGAGACTGCGGTTGCGTCCGGTCGTTAGTGTTGTTCTCATATTTAATCGATAAACACTGTTTTTTAAAAACACTTTCAAATAAATATATCGATAATAAAAGTTGGCCGTGTCTCGTTAGAGACAACAGAGGGAATTGCAACAGTAGATGAGCAGCAACATCTTCCAACAACAACTCAAGATAATAAAAACTGCGGTGCAACCCGCCTGCCAAACGTGGCAACTATGGCAAATATTCATTCATTATTGGAGTTTTGATAGGCTGTAAGGATGATGATAACAATTTTTTTTTACAGTATAAGGGAGACAAACGAGCACACACTCCAACTGATAGTAAATGTGGTTACGGAGGCCCATAGATATCTACATCTATCCTCCATTAAGAATTAAAATGCAGATGCGTTGTTACTCGAGAGGACTAAGATGGAATGTCTCGTTTTCAGTAAAAAGGGTCTCCGGTTCTCTACAATCACCATACGAAACACAGCAACGTTGAGCTGCTATTTTACGTTGGTATTCTGTGAGAGCACGTTCTTTCCTCGGTCTAGCCGATCTATTCGTGCTACAACTATACTACTAATATAGCTGTATCATGGCTCTACCATAAAATGATGATGATAATGGGTTTGTCTGCGACTACTACGTTTGTGTGTTTAGTAACAAAATAAGTTTGTATATTAAGTAAGCTGTATTTCATTTTCAATTTCTCAGTATATGTCTATTATTTATTTTTTTAACTGTAAAACTTCATAAAGTCTTCTGCGAATATGTGTTTGAAATTGACTTGACAGTATGAATACAAGCAATGAAACAATTTTTGTAATTTATGTATTTGTGCACATATTATTATATAAAAATTTTAGCATTCTACACTCCCTCTCCGTGCGCGCAATATTCTCAAATATATGCTAAAAAGGGTTCAAAGTTTTCTCTTTATAAATTAGTATATAGATTTGTAAAAAAAGCAATTATTAAAAAATAATGAAATATCGGTTTTCCCATCACTATGAAAAAATACTGCGTCAAAGTTCAGTCGGTCATAGTGTGGCAAAATATTATTATAATTTAATTGCGTTAAAATGATTTTAGCATAAACTTTATTTTATAAGCCATAAAAAATTGTGGTTATTATTATGTTTTTTATTCCCCTGTTGGTAGGCCTTATCAAGGAACGCTATCGATAAATTAAATGTTTCCTCAAATGTTTGTTGTTTGAAAACACCTACCTATGACACTTATGCCAAAATATTCAAACGAAAAAATTTTAAGATGTAAGTCGTGTACTGTTTTTATCAATTCAAGTAAAAGTGAATGTGACTTTCCGAGACTTACGGCATCTTAAAATTGAGTAGCGTTTGAATATAATATTTGGCCATTAGTTCGGCATTTTTGTTGCCGATAAACAAAAGCTTGCATAACACCAACTTTTGTTGATCTTCAGTACCTCATTCGTTACTTAGTAGGATACAAGCCTTGTGCAGGTGAGAAAATAATTGGATAACAATAAATTTCGTAACGTAGTTTGAAAGAATAATATTGAAAAAAAAAAATTTGGTAGAGTCAGCCTTTTGTTATTTTTTAATAAAATTAATAGTGACAAACTAGCACACATGCAATGGTAAATGGGTGCTGTGACTCACAAACATCTACGAGTACATTTTTCATAGATTAGGAATCAAATACGGAAATCAAAATGCAGATGCGTTATAACATCTGAAGACTAAGATGAAATGTCTCATTGCCAGTAAAAGGATCTCCAGTTCTTGTCACTCTCCATAATATGACACACAGCAGCTGATATTTTACGCTGCTATTCTGTGCGAGCGTAGTCCTTCCCCGGTCGAGCCGACTCATTCGTGCTGCAGCTATAATAGGGCTGCAGCATGGCTTTATGAGGTAAAAAATTACCGGAGTTCCTTTTTACTGAAAACGAGGCATTGCACCTTAGTCCTTAGGGATGACAACGCATTTGCATTTTGATACGTAATCGAGGATAGATGTTGATGCCTATAGTCCACAGCATTCACTTACAATCAAGTGGACTGTGTGCTCGTTTGTCACCCTTATGCTATACAAATACTTTATCAACTGTAACATTCAATCATCAACAATTACTCTAAGCTTAAAATGTCTGTGTAGGAGTGGTTCATGACAGCTGTGGAATGGCGTATAATTTTTTTTTTGATGTCTGTTAGAATAAGATGTCTATGAATAGAATAGAATGGAATAGAATATTTTTTTCAATATAGATTATAAGAAAACTTCGTGAAAGTCATTTAAACTATACCAGTGGTTAGGAAAAAAAACCTTGTTCTGGGAAGAACCAGCAAGAAACCCAGCGAGACTTCTATTTTAAATATTAATTTACTATAACATGATATTACATTAAAGGTTTTATATTAGGTTAGGGTTATGTTTTATAAAATAAGGGTCAGAAATGAGCACAACACAGTGAACAATGAATGAACAATGAACACAGTCACAGTGGCCCATAGACATCTACATTTAGAGTGGGTTTGTGTAATCCTCCAACGATGCATATCACACAATTGCAATCGAACTTCACACATACAACGTCAGTTAGTTTGATTATTAATTGTGTTTAATGCATCGTTCTTTGTATTACATTTGTATTATGACTTGCAGATATTTAGAGTTAAGAAAATGTAAAATAAATTGCCAAATAATTTTTTTCTTTATTTTTTTAAATGCTACATTGCTAAGCGACTACGCCACTGAGCCGTTAATCAGCCTTTGAGTGGTATTCGAATAAAAAAATATCAATCAACCTTATCCATCTTCCTTCTTAATTATAATAAATAACCTGTATTCATAAGGTTACTTATTTTAATCATTGCCACTTAAACTACACTTATTAACATAATATAATTTGTAACTTACAAGGTTAATTAATAGTCAATTCACTAAATAGGTCTCCAAAGCGTGTGTTGCCAGCGATGATATCAGATGTATTTAATGATTATTGTTGTAGTGGACGTGGCCGTAAACGATCATTTGCGTATGTAACTGACCTTACCCTCGATAAGGGCTAGCATGTGTTCGCACTTTATATGATGACGTAGTATTTTATTACACCCATTTTAGGTGCTTCTAAGAAAAGATGTTAAAACATTAATTAGCCAAGATCCGGTAATAAAATCAAATGTGTCTTACCTAGTTTGAAGGGCACCTCCCGCCCTCCCTCAATTGCGTGCACTATCACCGTCACCACTAATCGATATACGCGAGTTATCCTCAGGTGGAGTAGACTCTGAGGTGGCTGATCCTAAGACTTAGTTATTCTAAGAAGGATTTTTAAGGATTTAAATAAGATTTTACACCTGTTCATTAACGAACCTTTATGTTGTATTTAATAAAATTTGTGTTACAAATAATAATTAAGCCATGTAGTGACGGTGTAAGAATATCCACTACACCATATCATCCCGTGGGCGTCGTAAGAGACAATGGAGGGAAACTGAAAAAGGAGATGGGCAGCGGCGTCTTCCTAATAAAAACTCAAAATTACAACAAAAAAACTGCGGTTGCAACTATGCCAAAATCCCCCCCTATGAGACAATCTGTGGGGAGGCCTTTTTCTTTCCCTGTCCCATGACTCATATATGAACATTTCTATTGTTTAACTATTGTGTCTATTTCGCGAACTGGGAACC
This sequence comes from Parnassius mnemosyne, assembly GCA_963668995.1. NCBI lineage: Eukaryota > Metazoa > Arthropoda > Insecta > Lepidoptera > Papilionidae > Parnassius > Parnassius mnemosyne. Next base: position 8,409,653 of record CAVLGL010000104.1, on the reverse strand, counting down.
TGTTAATCAGTGGAATTTCAAAGGCAAGGACACCTAACTAGCTAAACGTGGAAAGTAAAACATTATCTTAAGACAAATTTTATCCAAGAGACATTTACGAGAAACTAATTACATAGTTCAAGGGCTAAGCGCTTGCTGTAGTAATGTTAGGTGTTATCGCTGTCGTCCGTGTATGTTATTATAACAGAAATTACAGGAACATAGACACCATAATCAAAGAAGAATAAGATTTCAATGATTATTACTCAACCCATAATGAAGCAATTAGCTTTCCATCAATTTTGATTTCGCAACCAAATTTGCACTCACAAATTTGCACTCTGCGTGGGTATAAAATTAAGTTCATATTTGTGTGATTTGCAACAACTTGTTTACATTGTAGCGTCTTGTTTGATCAGGAGTTATTTGGAAACGTATTACAAATGTAATAATGCAATCTTCCGCATGTTCGGGCCATTCTTATGACTGCGGCGTGACTTTACGGTCAGGGTAGTTATTGATCTACGTCTATTGTTTCGTGGGTTATATAACTAAGAATATCGTGTTGTGATAATCGTTTGGTATGACAGTCCATTTGTTAAAGTTACATAAAAATAAATAAAATATTTGTTAATAAAAGTACTTGAAAACAACTTTTTACTTACCACTCACCACTGGAAGAATCAGCAAAGCAAAGCGGAACATATAGGTATTGTAGCAAAAACTTCCGCTGGGGTTTCTTCCAACTGCCTTTCAATTTAAATAAAGACACGTTAGCAAAATAAGGGTGACAAAAGAGAACACAGTCCACCTGATGGTAAGTGGATGTTGACTTATTTCTGCCGCCAAATAGCAGTTCTTTTTTTACTTATTATAAGCCAGTGCTTGACCACAATCCCACCTGGTGGTAAGTGGTGATGCAGGCCTAGATGGTAAATCGCACTGTCTTAGCGTAACAAAAGCCTATTCACTTTTGCCTTGAGACGCACAGATTGTATTCGGGCGGAAAGATAGACGCCGGCAAATTATTACACTCCTTTGCTGTACGCATTACAAAAGACGAAGCAAGCCATTTGGTTTTAATGCGTGGAATATCGACAAGAAAGGGGTGAAGACCCGCCGACCGCCTGGTTGTCCGATGGTGGAAAAGAGAGGGCGGAATTAAAGCGTGTAATTCCTGCTTGCATTGCCTGTCTGAAAACTATAGAGAGTTAAAATAAGTGAAGGCTGTGAGGCATTTATCTTAGTCCTTAGAGGTGACAGTGCATGTAGCCATCTTCGTTTGAAGTTGGTTGCAGATGTCCGTGGGCTGTAGCCAGTTACCATCAGGTGAGCTGAAAATTGAAGTGTCACTCCATTTTTAGTTCGCACTTTATTGCTTTGAATTTATCACATCATGAGGATAGAACTTGCAGATAATGAAGTCAGTGCAATGATTTTTTTTGTCTTTAAAAATAGAAAAAAAAAATTAAATTCGAAAAATACTCCGAAGTGAATGGCTATGTAATGGCAAAGTGACCTTGAGTTTGTACTTGACCTTTTAATACCAAAGGGCCTTTTAAATGCAATTATATAGGTACCCTAATACGACACTGCCGTCACTACACGTTGTGTGGTCTATCACGTCATTTTCGCATAGGTGACGTATGAAGCAACGACTAGAGGAAAGACCTCCATTCAAAGAACAAGAAAGGCATATATCTTTTCAAACGGCCTGTAATGAGTGCTTAAGGGGGGAAAATATTTTATGTTAATTATGACGCATGTTTTTAAAAATGTCTTTAAAATAAAATAAAAAGTTATACGTGGTAGAGCCACGCTGCAGCTATATTAAAGTTGTAGCACGAATGGGTCGGCTCGATCGGGAAAGGACCATGCTCTCACTGAATACCAACGTTAAATAGCAGCTTAATGCTACTGTGTTTCGTGAGTGTAGATAAGTGGAGACTCCTTTTACTGAAAACGAGGCAGTCCATCTTAGTCCTCTAGCTTAACAACACATCTGCATTATTATTTTTAATCGAGGATGGAATTAGATACCTATGGGCAACAACATCCACTTACCATCAGGTGGACTGTGTGCTCTATTGTCACCCTTATTTTTTTAAGATGCAATTTTAAATGCTAACGTGTCTTTACTTAAATAGAAAGACAATTATTTGGAAGAAAATCCAGCGGAACATTTTATTACAATACCTATATGTTCCGCTTTTCTTTGCTGTTCTTTCAGTGATGAGTAGTAAGTAAAAAGTTGTTTTCAAGTACTTTTATTAACAAATATTTTATGTATTTTTATGTAACTTTAACAAATCTGTCATATCGAACGATTATCACATTACGATATTCTTGGTTATATAACCCACGTAACAATAGACGTAGATCAATAACTACCCTGACCGCAGTCACGCCGTAGCCATAAGAATGACCCGAACATGCGGAAGATTGCGTGGGTGTTGTAAGAGGCAACAAAGGAAAATAAGACAGGAGGTGGCCAGCAGACGATGACAATTCAAAAACAATAAAACTGCAGTTACCAATCCGCATGCGGAGCGTGGAAACTTTGTCAAAATTCCCCTACAACTCAATGCAATGTAAGTAAAAGCGCTTGACGTGAATTTTACATTACGCCAGGAACCAGGGTTTGATTCCCACTGGAACTAGGAGAATTATGAATTTAAATTTTTAAAATATTTTGAGAATAAGTGTAATCCACGAACACGCACTGAGTAGCGCAGATATAAACTGTACGTGGTTGAGGCATGATGCAGCTATATTAGTAGTATAGTTGTAGCACGAATGGGCTCGACCGGGGAAGGACCACGCTCTCATAGAATACCAGCTTAAAATAGCAGCCTAACATTGCTGTGTTTCGTATGGTGAGTGTAGAGAACCGGAGACCCTTTTTACTGGAAAAGAGGCATTGCATCTTAGCCCTCACGGGTGACAACGCATCTGCATTTTGATTCGCAAACGAGGATAGATGTACATGTATATGGGTTACAGCAACCACTTACCATCAGTTTGACTGCGTGCTCGTTTGTCACCCTATCCCATGAAAAAAAAAACTTATACTCATTTCATTCACATATTTTGTTATCTCGTGCCGTGCAGTCAACGAGAATGGACACAGTGGAAATAGTATCACGCGGCCGATAAATGTTATTCATCGAATACTTGCATCGCGTAATACAAGTTATAGTTTTTTTTAAAGAAATTGTCTTAATTAAGAATCACGCGGACGCGACATTTGTGTGTGTCAAGGTAAACGAGCTGACAAGACAAGTTTGGCGGGATCACCGGTGGCATTTGTTGCATCTTTTGTATTTTGATAGTTTGATAAATCTCATAGATTGCTGAGTCCTCACAATGACGATCTCGTTCCTCATTCACAGGGAACTCGTTGTAAGCTTTTTATAGCAGCGAGCGAGCAAGCGAGCACACAGTCCACCTGATGGTAATTGGGTGCTGTAGCCCATAGAAATCTACATCTATCCTCGATTGAGAATCAAAATGTAGATGCGCAGTCACTCCTGAGAACTAAGATTTCCATCTTAGTTCTCAGGAGTGAGTCAGGCATTCCTGCCTCGTAGCTAGTAAAAAGGGTCTTCGGTTCTCTTCACCCACCGTACAAAACACGGCACCATTGAGCTGCTATGTTGCGCTGATATTTTGTAAGAGTGTGGTCTTTCCCCGCTCGAGTCGTGCCATTCACAATACACAATATATTGGAGCCCATTTATGCTACAACCATAATGAAGCAACAGCATGGATCTATCACGTGAAAAATTTGCCTTAGATGCCACGCTTGGGAAGTAGTGGCGAACTTTAGCGACAGTTTCTTAATTATTGCGAGGATACATAACTTATCAGTCTTTATCATGCTAGGTTAAGTTAAAATATAATTGTAGCCTAGCTTTCCATAACAGGCTATAAATGTATTGAACATAGGTCACTCCCATAGATTGCCTAATAGTGAAAATTTTGACTTAGTTACCACTCTTGACAGGTGGTATGGCAACCGTAGTTTTTTTTATTCAGCTGTTCTTAGGAAGATGCTGTCTCCAGTTTCAAATTCCCTATATCGTCTGTTTCGACACATACGGATAAATATGGGGCAGTACATATCCTTACACCTGTACTACATGATTACATATCGTTTACATCGGATGTAAAATATCCAGACCGATGCGGCAGTATATTGTACACTTTATACATTTTCGAAACCCTAATTTATCCTTACATACTGATTTTTTTATAGGATAGGGTGACAAACAAGCACACAGTCCACCTGATGGTAAGTGGTTGCTGTGGCCCATAGACATCTACATCAACGAGTATCCTCGTTTGCGAATCAAAATGCAGATACGTTGTCACCCGTGAGGAATAAGATGGAATGCCTCTTTTCCAGTAAAAAGGGTCTCCGGTTCTCTACACTCACCATACGAAACACAGCAGCGTTAAGCTGCTATTTTACGCTGGTTTTCTGTGAGAGCGTGGTCCTTCCCCGGTCGAGCTGACCCATTCGTGCTACAACTATACTACTAATATAGCTGCAGTATGGCTCTACCACGTATATATTCATATCAGGAAATTCAGCTAATAATACGTTGTAACCACCAAACTGATGATATGAGGATCTATGTAGTGGAGGTGCGGTGTAAGAATATCCGCTACCCCATATCGTGTCGGTGTCGTAAGAGGCGACAGAGGGAAAGAAATCAGGAGATGGGCAGCAGCATCTTCCTAATAACGACTTAAATAAAAAACTGCATTTGGCAACCCGCTTGCCAAGCTTGGCAACTATGGCAAATATCCTGCTTAGAGGCAATCTAGGAGGATAGGCCTATGTTCTGCAGTAGACTTTAATGGGCTGTAACGGTAACCAGGACAAACGTATGGTATCTGCGCTTTATCCGTCGGTGAGTACAGTTAAATCTTCTAAAAAATATCTATATCAAGAAATAAATTCTAGACGCTGCTAAAGATTATACATATTTAATCTTTAACACATTTTATTACACAAAGTAGTTTGAGTAATAACATGTGTTGCGAAAACTCATCTGAGTCACTTAACCGAAGCTTATTTTGTGTGGGTATTTTAATGTACATAATCAAATAAGTCAAGGCGGTAATTAAGCTATATTTATTTATAAGATATTTGAAGTTCTTCGTACGATTAGGACGTCCTTGTTGTATCTAAGCTATTTTAAACACAGGTCAATGCTAAAAATGGATAGGCCAAAGCATTCTTGTAAGTATTACATTTGTTAAGAAGAAAGATGACCGTAACTGTGACATACCGTAATTCCTGGTACATTCTGATGTCGTAACTATAGTTGCTGCACAGATGGGTGGTTTCTACCGGGGAATGTCCACCTTCTAATAGAGTTCTGACTTAAAATAGCAGCATAGCGCTGCTGTTTTTTGTAAGATGAGTAATAAGAATCTGACACTGACTACTGACAGCGAGGCATTCGATTTTATTTCTCGGGTGTGACAACACATTTACATTTTGATAATAAATCGTGAATTGATGTAGGCGTGTATGGAAAATTGGACCTATAATTAGGTGGACTTTGTGATCGGTTCTTAGAATAAACATGCTTACTTTAAGTTTGTTATATTTTTCTTCTATAAAAATCTACTTTCTTACATTAGAGGCAGATGGGAGAAGATATCTTTAAAACATAAGTCATTTTATGGTAAATAACCTGAATGTAGACTCATCGTTGTAATAGTGTTTTGTCTATTCAATAGATATTACATATTCAAAGTCATCTTAATTCGTAACGCGTTTTATAATTTTTCAATGGGAGCATAAGTTATAAAATTAAAAACATTTCTTAATCAGGTATTATTCGCGACTGTATTAGTCGGTTTTAGTTCATTATACCATTAAGAACGAAGTGTGATGTTCGAATACTAACGTAAATTGTCACCTGTGCAGCGTATGTCAGTATCGGGAGTGTCTGCGATCGCTGGGTCTAGAGATAGCGGGTATAGATTACTGCACAACCAAATCCGATAAACCTATCACACTTTTACACAACCCTTGGCTTTACATGGGGTTCGAAAGTACAACGTCATAGAAGCTAATTATTTGAACGCAAGGTCAAGAGATCAAAGTCAAAGTCAAAACAGTTTTATTCAATTGATCTTTATAAAATACCATTTTAAAAGAGCACATGTTCTATGATATTGGGGGTCTCTCAAATTCTCTCAAATTTTCATAGATGGTGTATCCCAACCTTTTCTTTTATAGGATAAGGGTGACAAACGAGCACACAGTGCACCTGATGGTAAGTGGTTGCTGCGGCCCATAGACATCTACGTCTATCCTCTATTACAAATCAAAATGTAGATGCGTTGTCACCCGTGATGATGGAATGCCTCAAAGTACACATTTTGCACAAAGATAGGCCCTGATCATCAGGCGAGCCCTAAGCTTGCGCTAAAGATTACGGTGTTTCTACTAGTGGTTTGTCGTTCTTTAACCGGGCAAGAGGACCAGTTATTTTTTACAGTGAGTGTAAGCTAAGTGCCAAATTTCATACAATGTTGGCAAGCTTTAAGTCTGGTTTGTCGGCTCGCAAAACCACGGTGTTGCAATGATCCACCAACGACCTTAACGTATAAGCCACCAAGACCGTAGTGAAGATAAAGAATCACAGAATACCTGTTTGAATGTTTCGCATGGTGAGTGTAGAGAACCGGAGACCCTTTTTACTGGAAACGAGGCGTTCCATCGTAGTCCTCAGGGGTGACAACGCGTCTGCATTTTAATTCTTAATCGAAGATAAATGTAGATTTTTATGGGCAATAGCATCCACTTACCATCAGGTGAACTGTGTGCTCGTTTGTCGCTCCAATCTATAAAAAAAGCTCAGCCGTCGATGAGTGCCTCGTCAAATGAGTTTTAATATACCTGGTAACTCACCTAGTAGTAAGTGGATGCTGTGGCCTAAATATTCCCTCACCAATATTCGATTAAGAATCAAAATACAGATGCGTTAAACCCCAAAGAACTTAAATGGAATGTTATGTTACAAGAAATATAGCAACGTTTCGGTGGTATTTCACGACCAATTCGTGCTGCAGGTACAGTTTTTCCATTAGCACATAACTGAGAAATTTATTGCAACTTATCTTCTCAAGTAATTCCTTGATTAACTATTGACCTTTCGTAACAATCAAATTATCTTAGAAGGTATCATTCCACTTCATATGGTATACACTAATTTATACTATCATATCTAATGGTATAATATCTCCATAATTTTAGCATACAATAGGACACATCCTAATTCGGTTTAGACAAGTCAATATTTATCGAAAGATTAGACGTATATGAGACACAACGCTGCGGGGATTTTGCGACACTTGGCCTGATGAAATAAACGTGACATTTGTGATGCGCAAGTCAAGATCAAATGTCGGGCTTTCACGTGGTGAGTTATGTGGGAGGTTGGCTCGAGAACGGTGTACGAACGAGCAGACGGTGTTGTGTGTTTTCTAGACTGGTGACGAAAGGTCAGGTCGTGTAGTATTTAGGTTATGCTATAAACGTGGGTGATCGATGGGCATAGTTTTTACATACATGTGTTAGTAAAGGCATCACTTAACATTTTTGTAGAGTAGGATCTTCGTTGTTGAATTTTCTAACCAATTTTAATAAGAGAAGCTTTAAAGAGAAGCAAATAACGTTTATGTCAAAATAGGTACACGTGTATGTGTGTGTAATTCGGTCTGTCTTCATAATTATGTTCTCATTAGGCGATTAATAGTGAATTCAATTAAAAATGGAACGGAATAAATTCAATAGGTAATAATTTAATTAAAAAAATAAACTTGCACTATATATTACGATTTATATTTAATTCTTTCCAGCCTGTAAATGTAAACTGCATAAGAAGGGGGTATATCCTTATAAGTATGTTTGACATTTAGTGGCTATTATAATAAATTGACATATTTTTCGCTATTTTGATATAATTTGAACGTGTCATATTTTTTTCCTGAACTTAATTTGAATAAACCTTGGCATCTCATCTCATCATAATCAATAAATAAAATCGCGGAAGTGTTATTAAATATATTTATTTATTGTCGTGTAGTCTTCATCATTATACATCAGCTGTAAAAGATTATATTAACTTTTATAATGGTATATCATTCTAATCAGATGAGCGTATTTCAAAGCAAATATTTCCTTAGTTGTTTTAAAATTAAATTCTTGTAAGTACGATGTACTTCGTAGCCTTTTATGGAATTGGGTAATAATTTTCAAGTTATAAGATCTCATTGTTTTAAAAAATAATTTTCAATTGCTATTAATACTCCGATCGTAAACCAGCGAAATATGCAAACAATAAAGAAAACTAAAATTAATTTATCTGAATTGATATTACCGTGACCTCCCCCATAGATTAACTACTATTTGCCACAGTTGCTACGCTTGGAAGGCGGGTGACGACCGAAGGTTTTTTTAATAGAAAAATGGTGACAAACGAGTACAAAATGCAGATGCGTTGTCACCTCTGCGGACTAAGATGGAGTGCCCCGTTTCCAGTAAAAAGGGTCTCCAGTTCTCTACACTCACCATACGAAACACAGTACCATTGTTATGCTATTTCACGCTGGTATTCTGTGAGAGGGAGGTCTTACCCCGGTAGATCCGACCCATTCGTGCTACAACCATAATGTAGCTTTACTACGTATAAGCATACTCATGTGGCTCTATCACGTATAAGTTAGTATAAGTTGTTATTAAGAAGACGCTGCTGCCCATTTCCTGACCTGTTCCCTCTGTCGCCCATTACGACACCCACGGCACGATATGGGAAAGTGGTTATTCTTACACGTTCTTACACGGTTAAGTTTCTTAACCGCATAGTAATAATTGCAGTTTCTCTTAGGTCACACAAATATTTCGAGAGGTCAAGCATTTCGACAGATGCTTAGGTGGTGTTACTTAGTATTTTTATTATATGACTTTCTTGTTCAATAAACTAGCGATTTGCTTGTATTTCTGTTTCTCAATCCGCCTGTATAATGACGACACTGTGTGACATATGTGTGGAGATTTTGCAAAGGAATTGTGTAGAGGTTTGAAGGTTATAGAGAGTGAAGGCGTTATAGCGCTTGTAGTTTTATCGAAACCTAATATTCAGAAGAGATAGTAAAATGAGGAGGAAAAGTGATTTGGATTTGTCGATTGATCTTTCGGCCAAAGTTGGGGCGACCTATTTAATAATTGCTTGACGCTTGTAGGCAAGATGATGTTGTGACCAGGAAAAGGAATGCTTTAATAGTTTGGTCATGGACTTTCTATATAATGAATGGATGAGGAAAGAGTGACAAGTAAATTTATGTCGCAGAAGTGAATGGCAGAGTTGGCACACGGACGGAAGTTTATCGACCAAACTGGCGAAAATCAATGCTTGACGAGCATATACATGCTCGTCAAGCGTAGTTATATGGATGTAAAGGAGGCGAGAGAGGTGTTTTAAGATCGTGCCAAATGGAAGTCCATAGTCTCTAAGGTGTGTCTAATGAGGTGATCGCTACCAAGCTATTTCTAATTTGTTTTGTATTTCTAATTGTGTAACATACATGATTGTAAGGTATTTTTATTTTAAAAACAAAGTCCCGCTGGGTTTCTCGCTAGTTCTTCCAAGGACAGAGGGTTTTTTCCGAACCAGTGGTAAATTAAACAAAATTATTTATAATTTATATTGAATTAAAAAGTTTCTGTGTCTGCCTATTCCTCTAGGTTACAGGCGTGAGTGTTTATGTTAATAATTGCATAACATGGAAGTGACCTAATTAACTTAATATGAAATAAGTTAATTAATATTAACTTAATTCTGTCTAATGTTTATATAGTTACAATCACATAGCACGTAATTATAACTATATAAACATTAAATAGAACAAACACACACATGCACCTTTTCAGGGATAGTAAGTCGTTTTCTTCTATTAAAAGTCCCGCTGGGTTTCTTATTTATTTATTTATTCTTTATTGCACCAAATATTTGAACAAAATGCGAGCTTAATGCAATATGGCATTCTCTACCAGCTAACATTGGGTAGAACAGAGAGTGAGTGTGGGCAGTTAACTTGTTACGATGAAATTCAATTCAAATATATACATGCAAAACATACATAAAATATACACATATAAATAAAATATATATAATTGATAGACATATATAAATAAATATACGTATTATACATATATATCTCCATAAGTGTATATATAAATAACTATAAACATATAAAGTAATTAGACTCAACTTTATATATAATATAGGCTACGGATATGCTCGTATAATTTTTCTTTTAAAAACATTTTTGGCAGGTCAACAGGTAATTTATTCCAGAGGGAGATGGAAGTAACTGTGAAGGAATTTGACAGAAACTCAGAATGGTGGAGAAGAGTAGACAGGAATAAACTGTGTGAAGAACGGAGATTGAGAGAATGACTGTCACTATGGAATTGAAATCTTTCTTTTAGATAAAGGGGTGAGGAAGAACCTTTAAGAACTGAAAACAAAGTGGACAAGATTCAGAAATCTCTGCGCTGGCGTATAGTCAACCACTTTAACTGAGAGCGAAATTGAAACGTGATCATATTTGCGCAGGCCAAAGATGAATCGGATACAGTTGTTAAGTAATTTGTCCAACCTGTTTAGCAGCTCCTGACAAATATTAGTTAGACAAACATAGGCAAAGTCAAATAATGGAAGAATTAGAGATTGGATGAGAAGACGTTTAGTCGAAGGGGGCAGAAAGAATTTAAGGCGATAGATATATTTTCTTCCTGGTTCTTACCAGGACAGAGGTTTTTTCCGAACCAGTGGTAAAATAAAAAAAAATGAATTTCAATCAGAATTTGAATTACATGTGATCAATATTAAATAAAAATGATTCTATTCTATTTTATGTATTCCTTAACGGTATAATAAGATTTATTAAGAAGTAGTTCTTAGTTAGTCCTGAGTAAACATATCCTCTAGCTGGGGCTAATATGGCCGGGGTAACTCAGCAACGCGGGGTACGCGAGCAAACCGGGTTCGCTGCCTGCCGACACCAATGAAATGAAATAGTTTAAGTGCCGATATACTAAGCGTTCGGTGGTAAAGGAAAACATCTTGAGGTAACCTGAATGTCTGAGAAATTAAAAAATATTTCAGAGAAGTGTGAAGTGCGCCACCTTTGCATTGGGGCAGTGCAATGTTCAGAGTGCTTGTTCTAAAACCTTCTCAAAAATTAGATTAGGTCTGTACCCAGAAGTGTGACGTGATAGAACCACGTTGCAGGGGTGCATAGAGTATGGAAAAACAAGACATCGCAAGTCATTTAGGTTTTGGATGGATACTTAACCAACTTCCTTTATAATTTTTTAGTTATTTAACAATTATGGGAACCTTATTGTTAAGTTTGTTTGTATTGTTGTTCTTGTGGTTGTTTGCGTTGACACCCGTGAGGACTAAGATAGAATACCTCGTTAGCAGTTTGTAGTTCGAACCGGATACACATGTCTCCGGTTCTCTACATTCACCATACGAAACACAGCAGCGTTATGGTTTAAGAGCAAGTTTTAATCTCGCCACAGAACTAAAAGTTAGTTGGACAATTTTGTTGCAGAGGACGAGAATTGGGTCTTCTACAATAACATTATACCCAAAAGACACTGAGTGGATAAAAGCAAAACCACAAACCAACCCAGAAATCAAATCATACTTAAGAAAACGCTATGCTAACGTATTTGATGCGAAAGGAGTAATCATATTTAAAATATTGCCTAGTTATTAATATATTTTCTTGCCTATTTAATTAAAAATATTTAAAAAAAGTTTCCACAAGATAATCACGTTTATTACCTATGTAACAATGAGAACACGTGTGTGAAAAATCTACAAAACTACAATTAACAAATTATTAAAGCTTAACCTCAGCCAACAAAGAAAGAAATACGGAGCGCTGCATACACGATGCAAAAACCATGCTCATCTTATTGTAAAACCCCCATACTCACGTACAAATTTGTATCTAAAATTATAGTTTTAGGTGCATACGTGTGCGTCTAGCAGTGAATTTTAACTGGCTGATAAAAAAAGAAAAAGATGTGTGCTTGAGTGCGTGTGAAGATGAGCATAGTTTTGACATTTGACTTGAAATGTAAGCAGCGCTCCCTCCATTTTTTTTGGGCTGAGAACATAACTGGAATATAATATTATTAAGGTGGAATTGTGGTCAAGCACTGGCTTATAATAAGCAAAAAAGAATGACGATTCACTGGATCTCGTGCCGAGAGATTATATCGTTATTATTCACTACGGAAATTCTAGTTCTGAATATAGTTAATTTTACAATAAAATGCGAAGGATATTTCTTTAAAACGCCTTGTAAAATTATATTACGAAATACTATGAATGAATAAATGAATGAATATACTTTATTGTATACCATAAACAAATATACATATTACATAATAAAATACAGTAATATAATATAATAAAATGTACATTTTGGCGGCCTTGCATAGCGATCTCTTCCAGGTAACCAAAGGTGTAAAGGAATCAAACAATGAATACTAGGTAAGTGTCGTAATATAAATATACAAAATATAATATCAATACATGCGATATACAGACAATAAATGCAATAAAATAACACATGAATAACAAATACATGAAATGATATAAATTACTAAAACATAATAAAAGATAAAGTGAAGCATATAATGTATACATATGCATACATACATATAAATATATAAACACACTTATATATCTACCCAAAACACATAAATAAATTACAAAATTCCTCAAACCATAATATAAAGCTGATAAATACAATAAATACATAATCACACAATCTATCCTAACGGTGTCCGAACGATTGAGACAAGTAATGACTCTTTAAGTAATCGCCTAGACATTACTATAGATTGTGCTTCACGCAAATATACAAATGTGCAAAGGTAGGGCATTCCTGTAGACTGGACAGTAAAAGATTTATTAAAAATGATGTTTTGTGAGTTGGTACCCTTAAAATGAATTTTCTAGAAGAGCGTAGAGGTTCCCCCGGAAGTCTCAGAAAATTAAACTTCTCCTTTAGATAGGGAGGAGCAAAAGGATGAAATAATACACAGTACAGAATAGAAAGAATATGCATGTTCCGGCGAAGTCAGATAGGTAACCACTTGAGACGTGAGGTAAATTGGGAAATATGGTCAAATTTGCGCAATCCAAATATGAAACGAATACTAGTATTTTTCAAATAGTATTTATCAACCTTCCCGACTCCTCTAGGCCTGGAAAGTACTTGTAACCAATTGGATCGCCTAGGATTTTATTTCCCTATATAAAAGGTGTAAATTAAAACATAATATTTGAATGCCAGACTTGCAAAAGCATGTTATGTTTCATTTAAAATTTTTATTGATTTGGAATGTATCGTTATAACCGCCGTAAAACCTCAGAGTGATGATTTTTTTAAAATATAACTTTGCAAATTTGAAAATTTTAGCTTTGCATCTAACGCGTTTAAAGTGATGTTGAGTGTAATATTGTACAAAGGCTGCAAAGTCGCATTGACATTGCTTCTTAATTTGAATTAAAAAAGTAATTTTTATTTTTTAATTCGCCATGATAACGCATTAGCTCATTATATTTAAAGTGTAATGTAAACAATAATGAGGGTTTCCCCATTATGAGTATGGCCGTTGCAAATTTTGAAGACATTTTTATTTACTTTTTATTTGACAGCCGCAAAATGGCCTTGACCGAAATTGCTCATTGAGCATCAAGCAGGTTGGACTTGGTTTGACTTTCACTTATGTGGACCCGTACAATTTACTCTTGCATATTTTGTGTTCTATGATTTTCTATTAAGGCGGAGTAGCATCACCTGTTACATATGAAACTATAGAAGGCGTCACACTGAATCCTGTTCCGTAGCCAGGGTGTTTGCATATAGACTTGGTAAAAATAAAATATTTTATTTAACATTTAACATGATGACCCGTGACGCAGTAGCTTAGTATTGAGTAGTGGCGCTGAAGGACGCTGGTTTGAACCCCTCACGGCACAAGTATCATGAAAAAAATACTTGTGTGGGGGTAATGTTTAAAAAAAAGTATTATTATTGATATATGTCTATTTTAAATATGTAAGAAATACTAGCTATCATCCATTACAGCCTATAAAAGTCCACTGCTAAACATAGGCCTCCCTCATACAATAGAATAGAATAGATTAATTTTTATTCAATATAGATCACATGTTACACATGATAGATTGCGAAATACCAGCTATACTAACAAGAAATTAATTAAAATATGCTCGATAATAAATAAGCAAATCTGTTGTAAGATTAAGAAAAACCAATTGAATATCATAGACACAGATCTACATAAAATTCAGACATGGTGACTACATTGACGTCAAAAGTAGAGGGAAAGAGATGCTATCGACAATGTCAGCTCAGAATTTTCAAAATTCTATTGCATCGAAAAACTAAGATATGTACAATAAGAACGTTATAAAAGAAACGGGCTAGGCTGTCGTATGATTCTAATTTTGTCTGTCCAGTCCATCTAGGTACCCTGTAACCACCCTCATACCTATTTCTGTCATCAAACTGCAGTACTTATACTGCTGTTTTCCGGTATGAAGGGTATAGACAGTAAGACTACAGGCTGTGAGGTATTCCATCCTAGTCCTCAGATGTGACAACGCATCTGTAGCGTTTGTTCGAAGTTGATTGCAGGTGTTCATGAGCTGCAATAGCCACTTACCTTTTCTTTTGTCACTTGCAAAAACTACAGTAGCCATTGCTATTGATACCAATTTGCAGCGACCGGTGAACCGAACCCAGGACCGCTGCGTTACCTATAACGGTTACTATAACGGTTCCCACGACCGGTACATAGTAATGTATCGCGAGGAGATTCCGGTTAATGGGGTATGCCCCGAGGCCCCAGACCTGCTGTGTGCTTAATAGCATACACGTAAAGGACAATGTAGCCATTGCTGGGAGGGTTATAGACCAAGTGTCGGTCGCGTTGCCTCAATGCATGTTGGGAAGAATGTACATGTCTTCAAAATATTTCTTGAAGTGAAAACATCTTTAGCCGCGTTGTGCGAATTTTGGTAGGGAAAACCTTAGAGGTTTGCGTCACTGATGACCTTGACATGCAACACTAGCATGTCTAATAATGTCCTCCAGACCGAATTTCGTTCACGGCGGCCAATCCCAATGGAGACTAGCCATCGGCGCAAGACAGGATTATAGTGTCCAAGTGTATGCCCAAGCACAGGTGCACTCTCTATTCCCTCACTCTCATAGTCCGATGGGACGGTAAACCGACACGACCGGAGAGAGATCATGCGCAGGACCAATGGCTTTACGTGCTTTCCGAGGCACGGGGGTGAGACACCGCCAACTTCCTGACTTCGAGCAGCTACTGAGAATTTCTTGATGGAAAATCTCAATAACTGATTTTTTTGACCCGACCCGGGATTCGAACCCGGGACCTCATGATCAGCAGTCGCACTGCTACAACCACTAGACCAACGAGGCAGTCAACTACCAACGAGCATGTCTACTACGTCACTAGTCTGGCATGGCTTGTGTCAGAGTAGCGACGCGTAGCATAGCGGCTTGTGTACATGCATATACGCATATATCATTGAGTTTTCACTTTTGTCAGCAGTCATAAGACTGCCTTTGTTTTTTTTCATAGTAAATCAGCACTTAGGATTGCAATTGATAATTTAATTGGTGCTGACGGGGAATTAACACGGGTGCTTGCGTTTATGGTTTATAGAATTTAACTTATTGTTTAAATTTTCCATCTTTTTGACGCTATGTTATTGTATAGGATAACAACATCTACATACAAAATGGAGTCATTTTGTCATTGGATCAAGGAACCCTGCTCGACTCTACGTGCTTCAACATCATGACGTAATTTGCATCACTCGCTTTTTATTGCGGTTCTTGAGGAATGCTGTTTCATCGTTTACGAGGGATAAGTTGCGCTTATAAGGACAAGTAAATATTTATATTAGTTGTAGTGCGCAGGATAACCCGCATAATTTTTTTAATTCAATGAGTGATAGCGCTGAAGCTGATAAATTATTTAATAAAATTATTATATTAAAACATTAAAACAAACTTTGGCGACAGAGTTTCTTAATTGTTATGAGGATACAGAACTTGTATGTTTTTTTCATACTAGGTTAAGTTAAAAGCTAATTGTTGCCTGGCTTTATCGCAAACTTTCTAAAAATTTGTAAACCTTTCTAAACTCTACCATTTCATTTTCTAATCTACATGTAAAAACTTACGAGTAGTAATGAATAATGTTTACAACAAATTATAAAAATAATTAAAAATTATTCCAGGATTGGTCGCACTGGATTCAAAAGTAGACCGCCAATCCAGTTACTGGACTGGAATGCTCACAAGATTCAGTGCATTCCAGTGCCGGTTTACATTTTTCCAGTAAGAAATCCAGCGCTGGATTCAATCGCTGGACTGGAATAGTGTAAACCGGGCATTAAAATGAAGCGTCATTTAAAATAATATTTCTTTCACGGCAAGATAAGAAAAAGTGTGAGGGAGATGGATATTATTGCATCTTGCCCGCACTTTAAAAAGGGGGTCGTGAAAAATCTTACACCTTTTCTCGTCTAGCCCCTATCCGTCAAATTCATACTGTGCGATAAGGAATTTGTTTCAAAAAATGAGTGGCGGTGTAATTACGAGTCGATAGAGGGAAACTGAAACTGGTAACAACACAAAATTATAAAAAAGAATTGCGGTTAACAACTATGGCAAATCCCCTCCATCAAGCAATCTGTTGAGGAAGCCTACGTTCAGCAGTGGACTTTTATAGGTGATAATAGATGGAAATGGAAATAAATTTATTTGTTACTTGGGCAAGTATAAGATATTCAACTCTCAGAGGCAGTAATCTTTTCTGTTTTATGACCAGATCTAATCTAGCTACAGGATTTCTTGGCTATGAGAGTGAGGTAGAAAGTGTACCTGTGCTTGCTCATACACTTGGGCACTGTAATTCTATCCTGCACAGATGGCTAGTTTCCGTTGAGCCTGGCCGCCGTGACCAAAATTCGGACTGATTATTATTATTACTCTTTATCAAACGTCCACAGTTGAACAAAGGCCATTAATTGCCTCATAGCAACTTTGATTGCCAGGCTTGGCACTTGTAGTTACAATGCTTGGCTGGCGGAGTGGTATCCCCAGTATTTTCTGGCGACTACCAAAAGACTGTACTCAATTCGACTGTATTTTTTTTTGTTTTTTTTTTTTAATGTGTGTTACCCATAACTTTTTACTGGGTGAACCGATTTCGATTATTCTTTTTTATATGAAAGCTGATACTTCTCGTGTGGTCCTTTTGTTTAATTTATATAATTTATATAAAAATTAATTTGATCAAGGTCAGACCAATAGTTTTTGAGTTATTCTTAATAACATATATTGAAGTCGGCTGTACATAATTTTTAAATTTAATTTTTTTTTTATAGAATTAAGGTGACAAAAAGCACGCAGTCCATCTGATGATAAGTGGTTGCTGTGGCCCATAGACATCTACATCTATCTTAGTTTGCGAATCAAAATGCAGATGCGTTGTCCCCCGTGAGGACTAAGATGGAATGCCTCTTTGCCAGTAAAAAGGGTCTCCGGTTCTCTACACTCACCATACGAAACACAGCAGTGTTAAGCTGCTATTTTACGCTGGTATTCTGTGAGAGCTTGGTGCTTCCCCGGTCGAGCCGACCCATTCGTGCTACAACTATACTACTAATATAGCTGCAGCATGGCTCTACCATGTAAAAAAAGTATATTATTTAGTTGTTATTAGGAAGATGCTCCTGTTTCAGATTCCCTCTGATACCGATTACGACTACCCACGAGATGATTTTGGGACAGTGGGTTCCATCACACCGCCACTGGATACTGGATAGCAATTAATTTTTAAGTAATATAGAGATGTAACTGACGTGAAACACCAACGTTCTGAGTCTGCAGTTTGTGATCTATCCTAGATGACCGCTACCATTACATCAGATTTGATAGACCTCGCGAAAACACATCAGTTTCCTACCAAGGACGATACGTGAGACTACTGAAATTTAAAAACATTCTAATTTCTATACAGAAGCAGTCTGGGTACTACTACCTGCTTGGGATCCTGTAATTAATAAAATTAAAACTAAACCCAAGCATACAACTGCAAGACTTCAAGAAATAGTAAGTTCATTCTGCGTAGACCGGACCAAAAGTAATAATTAAAAAGCTGAAGCTACTCCGGGTTAACTTTGACATCGGGACGTCCATCACCTCAGTCCATGTTTTTTTTATATATAGGATAAGTGTGACAAACGAGCACACAGTACACAGTCCACCTGATCGTAAGTGGTTGCTGCGGCCCATAGACATCTACATCTATCCTCTACAACGCATCTACAAAATGTAGATGCGTTGTCACCCGTGAGGACTAAGATGGAGTGCCTCATTTCCAGTAAAAAGCGCCTCCGGCCACCTGCACTCACCAAGCGAAACGCAGAGGTAAACCTCTACTTCACGCTGGTTTTCTGTGAGGTCGTGGTACCACCCCGGTTCGAGCCAGCCCATCCGTGCGACGAAGATCATCAATGTAGTTGAAGTCAGTTAAATTCGAATTATTAAGGATAACTTAAAAACTATTGCTCAAATTTTAATCAAATTTAAATGGAACACGAAAAGCACCAGCTTTCAAATAAAAAAAAGAATCATCAAAATCGGTTGACCTAGAAAAAAGTTCTGAAGTAACACACATAAAAAAACAATCGAATTGAGAACGTTCTTCTTTTTTGAAGTCGGTTAAACGAAGTATGTTTCATATTTCGTTCATTTTACAGGGATTTATTTGTGTTGTGCAAAAATTAATCGTTTAAAAGTTTTGAGAATCATTGAGAAATCAATCCGTTTTGAATAGCCGTTCTAATCAAATTAATACCCAAACCGTTTGAATGACTATAATAATATCGATATTACACACGATCTCGTTGTTAAACACGATCTGGTTTGATATTTAAGCTGCGCTCCTTCCTTATTATTAACCGAGTGCAAAAAAACTAAAATATTCGATGCGTATATTTTTTTACGTATCCGTTATCCATCCATTACAGATATGTATAAAACTCCACTGCTAAACATAGGCCCACCTCCAGGATTCCCTCCTGAAGGAATTTTGCCATAGTTGTCACGCTTGGCAAGCGGGTTGGCAATCGCAGTTCCTTATTTTTAGTCGTTACTAGGAAGACACAGCAGCCGATCTCCTGATTTGTTTCCTTCTGTCGCCTCTTACGACACCCACGGGATGATATGGGGTAGTGGATATTCTTACACTGCCTACACGGTGATAATAAAATTTACTCCTTCCTTATTATTAACCGAGTTCAAAGAAACCAGACGGTTCTATATTCGACGAGTATGATTTTTACGTATGTTCATCTATTTATCGGAAATGGTTAAACCGATTAAAATGTTTCTCTTTTTTCTTAAATAGGTTATAGAATAGGGGATAATATTTAATTTTGAAGTCGGTTTGTACTTTTAATTAATCGATTCAATTATTTAGAAGTTATTTTTTTTCGATTTTAAAAAAGAAAGAGGTTCCCAAATTAAACTACGTTTATTTTTAAATAAAGGATCACATTTTTCATTTTTAAAAAAATTTTACTTTTTTACGTGCCAAGCCAAGTGACAGGATCCGTACGCGTACGGGAGGTCGCCCGATACTGGCCGGCGCTAATGTAAACAATTATATCTTTTTAATTTTATATGCCAGCTATTTAAATAACTAATACGTATCGAATCATTATGAATTAGGCTATTTAGTGATCAGTGCAATTCTATTTTTATAGCTATAATAAATTTTTTTTCTAAATTGTTTGCCGGTTATATCTTATGTAGAATTGTTATTACAGATATATTATATTACTTATATTTATGTATTTTACTGTTTTATCTTTTTAAATTTTTAATGTGCACTATTTGTCTTTACGTACTCGTATTTTAAGTTTTTGTCCATCCAAAGGTTGACTGGAAGAGATCGCTTGGAGCGATAAGTTCGCTCATTGTATAACTGATTGAAGACGCTTTTTTCTTTTTTTTTTTGTATAGTTTTTATAGTGTTCAATAGAGTTATATTATTGTTATTATAAAAATAAATTTTTGAGATATCAAGGGAGACCTGTCCTTTTATAATGTGGTACGGGTAATTTTACTTTTAATTTTAAGTTTATAAACAATATAATACAAACACACACTCTCTCTCTCTCACACACACACACACACACACACATACACACACATATATGTATATATATACACACATATATATATATATATATATATATAAATGCACACATATACATATTATAAATATATACACAAATATGAAAAATTTATATTATAAGAAAATATATAAGATACATAAAAATACATAATAAACTGATTAAACTAAAACAGAGATAACTACTATAATGATGACTGAGTTATGAAGCAATTTTAGGAAATGAGCCCTAAGTCCTGTTCAGGTTAAGCCGACCCATTCGTGCTATAAGCATAATTTAGCTGCAGCAAGGTTCTACCACGTATAAATTATATGTTAGGGTTTAAAGGTACCCCATAAAAATCGATTCCATTTATATAATAAATATATCGGCAATTTTTTGTAGACACCATATACGGTTTGAAAGGCCACGTGAAACATTTAGAGGCTTTAAACGAATTATAAAGCAATAAATTAATTCGAAGAGCTCAAGCTTTGTTGCATAAGTCGTGAAGGCTAAACGACTCGAGAGGTCGACATATGGTAACGAGCAGCACTAGGCTTGGGACCTGGTGTTGCGTACTATGGCACAGGGGTCTAAACCGGTCGACTTTAATAGGAGGCGAACATTGTAATTATATAAATATTGAGACACGTTTTATGATATATCGCGAAGTCTAGACAGAATTTCATAGTTTCACAAATATTAGGTTTATTTAGAAAGCTTAGTATATTGCAAATTTGTCTGAGGTGCTTTGAAGGAGGGGTTATGATTTATAATTATAAATTGTTAAGTTTTCTTTACAGAATAAGGGTGATAAACGAGCACACAGTCCACTTAATAGTAAGTCAATGCTGTGACCTATAGACATCTACATCTATCCCCGATTAATAACAAAATGCAGATGCGTTGTCACCCCTGAGGATTAAGGCGGAATGCCTCGTTTTCAGTAAAACCCTTTTGTTTCTACAGGCACCATACGAAACCCAGTAGCATTTTACGTGGTAGAGCCATGCTGCAGTTATATTAATAGTATAGCTGTAGCACGATTGATTCGGCTCGACCGGGGAAGAACCACGCTCTCACAGAATACCAGCGTAAAATAGCAGCTTAATGCTGCTGTGTTTCGTATGGTGAGTGTAGAGAACCGGAGACCCATTTTACTGGAAAAGAGGCATTGTATCTTAGTCCTCAAGGCTGACAACGCATCTGTATTTTAATTCACAAACGAGGATAGATGCAGATGTCTATGGGCCACAGCAACCACTTACCATCAGGTGGACTGTGTGCTCGTTTGTCACCCTAATTCTATATAAAAAAAGCATTAAGCTGCTATTTACATTGTTTTCTTTGAGAGCGTGGTCTTATCCCATTCGCGCCGACCTATTGGAGCTACAACTATAATATAGAGGCTGTATCCTTGCTTTACCACCTGCAGTTACGTGATTCTTTCATTTATATTATTTACAATACAATTACCAAATCTTAAACAGCACGGGCATGGTAACATAAGAACGTTAAAACTACAATGACAATAAAAAAAGTCAGTAGTGAATTTTTTTCTTGAAATTAATATCATTCTACTCATTCATTTCTTCATTAATTAGAGCCTATACAAAGTCCACTGCTGAACACAGTTCTCCCCATAGACTGCTTTACAGGAGGATATATACTATCACTTACTATGCCCCGCAGTTTTACCCGAATATATCACGAGTTTGAACCGCGCGACATGACATGATCCCCCCCTCCCTCTTCCGCGCCCAAGAAACTGTCCCAAAGCGCGGTTTTGTTCAGTTTTAAAGAAAATCGTACATGATACATGAAAAGTGTATATGTGAATCTGCCACGAAATATGAACCTTTTTATTATTTAAATAAATAGTTTAAATATAAAAAAGGTTCATATATTGGGGAGTGACGCTTACCCAAGAGAGGAAGGGAGAGTGTATAAAATTTAACTTAACTCAAAAACGTACAGATGTCGATAGATAAAAGTAATCCATTAAGTTTTCCAATTTTTTAGCTAAAATGAATGAACTAACCTCGCTTATAGAAGCGTTCACTGCTGGTTTCTCTTGGTTCTCATCGAGCGCCTAGGGTTTATGCGACGTTAACGCACCGAGCCGAGTGTTGAATTATATTAATCTTTCATTATCTGTTAAATTATGCGTCAGCAAAGTTTATCAACGTAAATTCTCTTGATGATGAATTAACTTTCGTTCGTAAGTATTTATAAGCCGTGCCTAATAATACGGATCATAAAGCACTTTTTAATTTTCAATAATTTTTTGTCACAAATTACCTTTTTGTGGCTTGTGTATAAGAAAAAGACATATTATGGTAATGCGGACTTCTTTTTAGATTGAGTAAAGATCTATATTTTTGTAGAACATTGTATTTACGTATCATAAGCCAATATTACGCCAGCGCACGCGGATAAATAATTTTGGGAGTGCTTTTTCTTCTGACTTGGTTAACAAAAATCTACTGAACCTAGCATATACTACTCCTCATGAATTTGATTTTTAAAAAATTACAAAAATGATAGTTCCAGAGATTAGTGTGTTTATAAACAAAAAAGAAAACAACCTCCTCTGCTTTATTATATTAGTATAGATTATACTCACGTGTATATTGCAAACGCATTGATCCTTTTATGCTTCTTTCCATCACCGATTTTAGTATGTTGTTGACATATACTATATAAGGTGGGAAAGAAAAGATCTAGAGAAGCCTCTTACTTACTGGTAAGCGCAGTGCAGAACGGCTAAATGGGGTGACGAC
Organism: Parnassius mnemosyne; assembly: GCA_963668995.1. NCBI lineage: Eukaryota > Metazoa > Arthropoda > Insecta > Lepidoptera > Papilionidae > Parnassius > Parnassius mnemosyne. The sequence continues at coordinate 8,386,519 of CAVLGL010000104.1, read as the reverse complement.
CCGATAAGACGTGCAAGAAATCAATGGATGAAGCTGGCTCTGGACCGTGTGTTGTGGTGTTCCTTGGCGAATGCGTCTGTTCAACAGCGGGCTTATGAAGGGCTTTAATGATGATGACGATGGAGGCACAAGGCACAGATTTTTTGTCGTTTAATAATGGCGTAAGATAATAAATCCACTACTCCATAGTGACCCGTGAGTTTCGTAAGAGGTGACAGAAGAAAACTGAAACAGAAAATGGGTATTCCTGATAACAAATCAAAACATTTAAAACTGCCGTTGCCAAACCCGTTCCAAGCGTAGCAACTATACCAAATGTCAGTAGGGGATACCTACGTGTTCAGCAGTGGTCTATTGATAAGCTGAAATGCATAAATATAAATATATAAAAATTCACGCCTGTCACCCAGAAGGTAAGCTGAGACTTCGAACTTACTTTTGGCACGATTCTGACACACCACTCCCGCCTCCATCATATATATATATATATATATATATATATTTATATATATATATATATATAAAACTTTGTTTTTAGAGGATAAGGGTGACAAACCGGCACTCAGTCCACCTGACGGTAAGTGGTTGCTGCGGCCCATCGACATCTACATCTATCGTCTATTACAAATTAAAATGCAGATGCGTTTTCAGCCGTGAGGACTAAGATGGAATGCCTCTTTTCTAGTAAAATGGGTCTCCGGTTCTCTACACTCACCATACGAAACATAGCAGCGTTAAGCTGCTATTTTACGCTGGTATTCTGTGAGAGCGTGGTCCTTCTCCGGTTGAGCCGACCCATTCGTGCTAAAACTATACTACAGCAATACAATATAGCTGCAGCAAGTCTCTACCATGTATAAAACTATGCAGATGTTCATCGGTTAAGGTTATTCTTAATTTGGCTCGTCTTCAATATATCGTCAATAAATTTAACTTGGACAATAATGATCATGATTATTATATCTTTTTAATAGCTTAACAGTTTTTTGTTATAGTTGCCACTTCCAGTGGACGTAATTTGGTGTTGCATTGTCTTTAGTCGTCAACGCGTGGCAATTGGTGACGATTAAGGCGTGTCCTTTCTACTATAGGAGAGGGGAGGGACCACGCTCTCACAGAATACCAGGCTAAAATAGCAGCTTAATGTTGCTGTGTTTCGTATGGTGAGTGTAGAGAACCGTATACCCTTTTAACTGAGTACGAGACATTCTATTTTAGTCCTCAAGGGTTACAACACATCTGCATATTGATTCTTAATGGAGGATAAATATTATCACCACTTACCATCATTGGACTTGGTGGACTGTGTGCTCGTTTGTCATCCTTATTCTATAAAAAGTATTACAATACAAGAAAGATAATATTTAAGTATAAGTTAGTCCATTTATTCGCTGCAATATTAAGCGTAAGTACCTACTAAGATTTTCCAAACCTTTTCTTTCTTCTTAAGAATGACTAAATGGTGATAAAGCTAATTATTGCTGCAGATGTGAGAGTCAGAATCGGTATAGTATGCCTTAGACGAAATTTCGTCGACCAAACTGGTAATATATATTGAAGATTATTGAGTACTTGGTACTCAACCCTTAACCGACAATTGTGTATGCATACATAATATTATGGATATTATGAATGTGAAAGAAGTGAGAAAATTGTGTCGCGATCGTACCAAATGGAAGTCCATAGTGGCTGCCTAACACTCTGAGTAACATGCATGAGTCATAAAGTCAACTATGTATGTATGTATGTGTGTATATATGTAAGTATGTTATGTATGTATGTATTTCTTTTTTCCTTCTCGGTCAGATAATCGTCGTAGTCAGCGATGATATTATACAACATACAAAAATAATATGCTACCGAATTGGGAACCAACTCCTTTTTTGAAGTCGGCTAAAAATTATAATCGTTACAAACATATATACAAATGCACGGATTTTTATATGAATCAAATATGACACGGCCCATAAATTAGGAATTTATGTATGAAGTGTTAATCAATTCACTGGTATTGAACTTGTTTGGAAATCTTCTAAAATAGTGTTTAATAAAGATGATATTAATTTATTGTTGCTAATCTGTATCGATATGTCACGCAAACAAAAATAAATTGAAACGCTAAGAAATAAGGACGAATATGAAATGTAGATTTGATGCATTCAATGATTTGTATGTTTGGGTGGGGCGATTTTACGATTTTATATTAAATTTATTAATAAAAATGCCATTTTTTTTAAAAAAGGGAGTGTTCTATTTAGCCATACGGTGAAGATAATTCATTATGTCCCGTCGATGTAGTAAGAGGCAACTTAATACGAATAAGGAAACAGTGTGAATTGTCCATCTGATTTTAAATGAATACTGCGGCCTATATATCTCTATATATAAAAATTACGTGTCACATTGTTTGTCCACCATTTACACCTAAATTACTGAACTGATTTCAATGAAGTTTTGCACACTGTGTGCAGTTTGATCCAACTTGAGAGATAGGATAATTTTTATCCCGATAAGTGACCCACAATATTTTTTATTACGATTTAAGGATTTAATAGGACAAAGGGTAGTTGGAGGGGGCAGAACAAAGTCTGCCTGGCCAGCTAGTATATATATATATATATTACATATTGTTCCTGAGGGACCAGTAAAATGGTTTCAACGGAGGTTAGACATCTACACTCTATTGCGTGACTCTTATAGTACTATGGGATGGCAATTCGACACCGGAGAGATAAGGCGCTAGATCAACGGTTTTACGTGCTTTTGAGGCATGGGTGAAAAACCGGCAACTGAGCTACTTCGGGCTGCTATTGAGCATTTTATCCCAACCCGGGATTGAGGCTGCATGATCAGCAGTCGTGCCTAACGGCTACTAAATCAACGATCGATCTGTAGTATTCATATATATAGCTGCAACGTGGCTCTATCATATAACACACAGAAAATATATGAATACATGAATCCTTTTTACGTGATAGAGAGATAAAAAGTAAAAGTAACTACTTTGATAAAATTGAAACTGCTTCTGCTAGGAGTAGAAGATGACAGTGGACGAATGGCGGATTCCTTTAGTATTGTCGCTTTTACAGATACGTTTATCATGTATCGTCATTAAAATCTAAATTATTAAGGAATGTTAATATATGTTAAAACATGATAATTAACTAGAAGGAGTGACGATTACTTACCAGAGTGCAGGAAGTCGTTGGTTATAGGTGACTCGAGGCCGTGGTTAGTGGAAATCTTTGGAAGGAGATCTATGTTCTATTGCTACTGTTCTTTTTTACCTTTGATCTATTGTTTTCATATGACTATATTTCTAGTCACTTTCTTTTCCATTCCTACATAATTTTATCAGTTTTTAATTAGAATATTTACTTTTAATTCGACAATTCACCGAAACTCTCACATCGAAAGCAAAAGACAAACACACAGAAGTACACAAACAGTAATAAGGTATCTTACAACACTAAACTACAATGACACTTAAATTACAAATAATATCAGATCATATACAATCTTTATGTATTACACCAAACATATAATATTAATATGTAATCAAGAAACAATAAGTCGAATTTATAAGCTTTATCTTTTTAAGTCGACTAAAATTCATTTTTTTTATAGGATAAGGGTGTCACCCATATCCTATAAAAAAAACCGCCCAACGAGCACACAGTCCACATGATAAATAAAATGGCTGCTATGGTTCATAGACATCTACATCTATCTTCGATTACGAATCAAAATGCAGATGCGTTGTCACCCGTGAGAACTAAGATGGAATGCCCCATTTCCAGTTAAAAGGGTCCCGGGTTCTCTACACTCACCATACGAAACACAGCAGCGTTAAGCTGCTATTTTGCGCTGGTATACTGTGAGAGCGTGGTCCTTCCCCGGTCGAGCCGACCCATTCATGCTACAACTATACCAGAAATATAGCTGCAGCATGGCTCTACCACGTATAAAAGGTCAGTTAAGTGAACAACATGGAAAACATCAAATCAACCCCTGAGATAACACGCGCTTAATAGTTTTATCTGTAAGTTTAATCAATTGTTATTCTCCAAACCTATGCGCTATGTCATTAAAAGTTTTATTTTTCCTTATTTAAAATGTTATACCAATAAAATTTCATATTCGTGATATAAATAAATTAAAGCACAAAATTAAATACATGAATTTCAAAAATTCAGATTAAAATTTTTTTTGCTAATTATTTATTATTAAATTGACATTATTTACCGTTAAATTGAAAATAGCTCACATTCACATGTCCAACTAATAAAATATTTATAATAATTAAAGTAAATATTTATTTTTTCTATCTTATTAAATATTTGATTTCAAACAACTAACAAGTGTTTAATCATCGAAGTAGATTGACGTGGTAAAGAATTATTTCCTTATGTCATGTCATTTTTTCACGGATCTCAGATCTTGTCTAAATATGGGAAATGTAATGCGTTCAAATTGGACAACGTATCGTAAGAATTAACGTTGAATTCATATGAAAATATATAGAGACGTTCCTCCTTTTTTGAAGAATTCCATTTTTGTCAACTACGCTTCACAAGAAAAATGTTGAATATCATGACAGAAAATCAAATAGATAATGAAAATCATTGATGACCCTCTATCGATTTTAAAATATGTAACCGGACATGTCACAAGGAACCTTTGCGAGTTCGAGCCAGTGCATACGGTGGCCGAAGATACTTCTAGGTTCAAATGTCACAGTTCGTCCTCGCCTTACATCGTGTCCCCGAGTGATATAAATACGGTCCGCTACTACGGCAGAGTATCAGTCGCTCGATTGCCTTCCTTCGCAAACAACCAAAAATTCCTCAACTCATCAAAATGAAACTGGTACGTTTTTGTGATTTGCATTAGTGAATTATGTTTTTTCGGTGTATACCTCGACTCATTGCGTGGATTACACTGTTTAAGAAGTACAAACAGCTAAATGTGGATTTATTTGTGATCTCATTATTTCTTAATAGAAATATTTAAGCTCGGATTATAATTTTGGTTGAATCTTATTAATAATGTTGCTTTTTTGTTTTATAATTATTTTATTACTGTTTTTCTCCGCAGTTCATTGTAGCCGCTCTCTTCGTCGCCGCCGCCCTCGCCGCCCCGGCTAACCCTGACGCTGATGCTCAGATCCTCCGTTATGACAATGACAACATCGGTGTTGGCCCCTTCGGCTATGCGTGAGTTTATTACTGATCCAACTAACACTACTTTACACAATATAACGTGTTTCAACTTAATAAATTTAACAGTAAACGGATATCCGATATATTCTGATTAGCCGAACACTTATAATTATGTTTTCCATTATAGATTCGAAACCTCCAACGGGATCTCCCAATCTGAGCAAGGAGACCTGAAGAACGTCGGCACTGATGACGAAGGCATTGAGGTCCGCGGACAGTACTCTTACGTTGGTGACGACGGCGTCACCTACACTGTCACTTACATCGCCAACGAGAAAGGATTCCAGCCTGAAGGCGCCCACATAGCCAAAGCCCAATAAATCGACATAATTTAACGCGTTATCTAGTCCAAAAATACTCAAATTTCCAAACCCTCACCCATCCCTTTGTTAGAGAAATCGTCTTAGCGATTCTGTGATATCCCTAATGAATATTGTTAATAAACATTGTGTTTTAGTAATTTAACCTTCGTATTTTATTTATCTCCATAAAGTTTATAACATAGATTTACAAACACATAGGCCAATAATATACTGCAAGAAACCTTTAGTAGCGGAATTTCCTTAAGCTTAGTGAATGCTGTTTTTTAAATTAAGTCACAAAGCTTTGAAATAATTGAAACGATGCCGTGCCATTTTAGTCAAAGTTTCACTGTAAACAAGTTAAGATGATGTTTTTGATGCGTCGATTAACAAATAAATGTTTATGGCAGAATAATATCTTGCATAAACAGGTCGATTTCGACAGCAATTTGTAAGATGATCAGAATATAAATAATTCTGAGCATCGAAATTCTAATGAGTATCTTTATCCAATCAGTCAGAGTTGAATGCTAACCGGTGCAAAAGGCCATACGAATATAATAATTCAAAAACTCATTAGCCTCCAAATTTGGTTACCCGTCACCAGCTTTCAATGATCATCTAATTATAATCTCAAAGTGATCATCCTTGGAATCTTAAATCTTCTCATTCACCTTCATTCTTTCGGATTAAAAATGTGTTCTATTGCATCATAAATAGCTTCATCGATACAAAAGAAACATTTAGTATCCACAACGTGTCAATAGTGACATTAATATTAAATTTTGTCTGCATTGGTAAAAAAAAATTAGGATTAATATTATTTCCTTAATTTTATTATAAACTGTAATGTGAAATAATGTTTTGATAGTCTAAAAAAACATGTAACGTACTCTTTGATATGAATATTTCTCTTATTCGAAGAGGTCCATAACAAATAAATTAAAATATTGAATTTGAAAAATCAACCTCTAAAAACAATTCACTAGTTTCATTAGAGACCTCAATGTCAACCTGAGATTGTTAAGTAATAATATTCATTTATCTCTACTGTTTTAAAAACAAAGATATTATTTCGAATAGTCTATAATATTTTAGATGTTGTAAAGGATATCCAAACAGATGGATAGCAACTTTTGGCGAAAGCCTTTAATTAGAACTATAAAAATTATGGACATAAAATTTATTAAAATGGTTGGAAAATAATATAATTTCGATGTTGTACTATTTGTGTGTTTCGATGTTGTACTAGTTTTGGTTTATAATTTCATTAATATGGATTCCTCGAACGAATTACACGTATACATTTATCTTCGTCACATCACGTTACCGAGTTGTGTCGTGTCTTGTTTTTCTAATGGCCTATTTTTTAAAAACAATGATACAAATATTTAAATTGTTAGTGATTTCCTTTAACACAAAAATACGTTTCTAGTATGTAAACCGACTGAGCCATGGTAACTTAGACTCAGCGTTTGTCGTAAATTTCAAAGTACGTGAGCGACCTGGATTAGATCTCCATCGGCACCAATGTAAACGATAATTGCTTTTAAATGCTGATTTACCATGTGTTGAGCGGTGAAGGAAGACATTGTAAGGAAACCTTTATTTTTGTGGAACAAAATATTTCTATAAAATATTGACGGCTCCATGGCGCATTGGATTAGCAGAAGCTGAGTGCCACGAGTTCCAATCCCGCACGGAATAAGTATTTGCAAGGCCTACAAATAATTATTCAAATATCAAGATATAATAATTGAACAACTAAAATTTAATTATTTATGAATTAAAAAACATTACAAATATATATGTTGAGGACGTGTAAAGTCCGTAAATATGAACTGAAGTAGCGCGGCGGACTGGCGGACTAGTCTTTAGCTCTATTCGAAATAGAAGATTTTAGGGACTTCCATAAAACTTTAAACTCGATGGAATGATAATATTATATTTTTTTTGACAAAACTGTATTAAAATATTAAGTAAGTAGGCACGCTGCTGATAGAGTCTGACGTTCCTTTTATGATTTTTTCTTTTATTATGTATTTTCAACCGACTTCAAAAGGGAGGAGGTTTACAATTCGTCGGAATCCTTATTTTTTTAATGTATGTATGTTCACCGAATACTCGAAGATGCCTCAACCGATTTGGAAAATTCAGTTTCAAAGGGTATACATCCACGGTGGTCATATTTAAATTTTATCGAAATCAGTCGAGTAGTTTAAAAAAAATTTACAGTAAATTATATTTATATTAAAATCGGTTGTACAAAACTTTTAATTTTGAAAAACTTTTAAAACACTTGTTTTAGCTTGCAGTTTCATCTCGGTCAGTATGTATGCTTACAGCAAACTACGTAAGCAGTAGGAACTTCAAAAATAATTTAAAATTAAAAAAAAATTACAAGCGACTTTAATATAAATTATTAAAATTAACTCAAATACGATTGGTCAGACCTTGATCAAATTAATATGGGAGCACATGTGAAGCACCAGGTTTCAAATAAAAAAAGAATCATCGAAATCTAAAAATAACTAATGAAAGTGAAGAAAGATTCTTGTTTGGCATTCCAGGTTTTCGTTTAGAAGGCAAGAACGTATCTGAAAGCATCTTTGTTTTGAGTTTGTTGCAGGATGTGTTTGGACTGTAAGCGCTATAAAGTAAACAGTTAATGTCATTCTTATATTATCTTGTACTATATTATGGTTGTAGCAAGAATAGGTCGGCCCGACTGGGGTAGCACCACGCTCTCATAGAATACCAACTGAACACAAAGTTTAATACTGCTGTATTTTGTAAGGTGAGTGTAAGGAACCGCAGAACTTTTTTACTGGAAACAAGGCATTCCTTCTTAATCCTAATGTGTGACAACGCGTCTGTAGTTTGATTGTAATGTGAGAGTAAATGTAGATATTTATGGGCCACAGCATGCACTTATACTAAAAAAATAAACAAATATTAAACATACAATATTATGTAAGGTCTAGTTTTTAACAAGTTGAAACGGTCTTCTATGCTAATTTTGTTCCCTCTGACCTATAAAACAGTTATTATTGCCGTTAGAATATGATACCAGTTTTAGTTTAACTCTTTTTATGGTATTAACATTTTTAGCGGCCTTCGCAATTATTAAACAGATTAAATTAATTAATTGGAGCAGTATAATTTATTAAAACGATCCAAATTTTGATACGTCAATTAATAAATTTATATTAATTAATAAAATTATATTCAACCGTGTAGTAACGGTGTTTTTTTATAGGTAAAAAAAAACTATAGTATAGGGGCGACAAACGAGCACACTTGATGGTAAGTGGTTGCTGTGGCCCATACACATCTACATCTGTCCTCGATTACGACTCAAAATGCAGATGCGTTGTCACCCATGAGGACTAAGATGGAATGCCTCCAGTAAAAAGCGTCTCCGGTTCTCTACACTCACCATACGAAACACAGTATTCTCTGACAGCGTGCTCTTTCCCCAGTCGAGCCGATCCATCCGTGCTACAACTATACTACTAATATAGCTGCAGTATGGCTCTACCACGCAACAATGTGTAAGAATATCCGCTAACCCAAATCACCCCGTGTTTGTCGTAAGAGAAGACAGAGGGAAACTAGGAGAAGAGTAGCAGCGTTCCTAATAACAACTAAGAAATAAAAAACTGCGGTTTATTAAAATCCACTTGCCAAGCATGGCCGTAATAGCTATGAGGACTAATAATTTTCCGCTCACCAGATGTCGCTAGTTGATACTGAGGTAAAGTTTTTTGTTACACAAATGTCATTTAATTGAGAAGTTGTTATTTAATAAAAGTTTATCAGTTTCTAGAGTATTATATTAATACACAAAACAATGCCTCAGTGGTTTACTCTTTAATTTTTATCACATTTTTAACTTTAAAAATTTTTCAACTTTTATGAATACTTAGCTGCGTTTGATTTATTTATTTTTTATCTTATTAATAGAAAATATAGCTAATAGTGCAGAAAGAAACAATAACCTTTACATTTTACAAATAAATTAACTTCCCCGCTATGAAATCTGTCAAATATTTATACCTCACTTTTAAGTGGCGCCACCCTGGTGGCAGAAAAAGTCGTGGATGCCCTTGTCATTGTCATTGTCCCCAATATCCCCACTATCAGGCAATCTATGGAGGAGTTTTATATTTAGAAGCGGAATCTTGATACGTTGTAATGGTCTAGTATTCGGTAATGCGTACAGGAAAGCAGTCGATTGTTTATCTTCAAAGCAAATGTGAATGATCTTTTCTCAGGCTAAGACACTGCGGTTCACCACCTAAATCTGCATCGTTACTAACCACCTTTTTATAGGATAGGGTGACAAGCCAGCACACAGTCCACCTGATGGTAAGTGGTTGCTGTGACCCATAGACATCTACATCTATCTTTAATAAAGAATCAAAATGCAGATGCGTCGTCACCCGTGAAGACTAAGATGGAATAAATGCCACTTTTCCAGTAAAAAAGGTCTCCGGTTCTCTACACTCACCATACGAAACACAGCTGTGTTAAGCTGGTATTTTACGCTGGTATTATGTGAGAGCGTGGTTCTTGCCCGGTCGAGCCGACCCATTCGTGCTACAACTATACTACCAATATAGCTGCAGCATGGCTCTACCACATATAAAATCTGGTGGGATTGTATTCAAACACTACCTTAAAAAAGTATTAAAACCAAATTTTAATAGAAAGTAAAATTCTGGATTGGTTGCTAAGACCTAGTGTAATGAAAGCCCAGACTCAGAATGTGAATTTATATTAGGTACTAGCGATTCGCCCCGGCTTCACACGAGCGATTTCTGTTTCTCGACAATAGCGCCACCTACCGGCTCAAATTGCGAATATAAACCCCATGCAGAGACCCAATCAAACACACAAAAATTTCATCAAAATCGGTAGAACCGGAAATAAAGCGAGACTAACGGCCACCAATCGATTTTTATTTATAGAGATTATTTGTAGTTCATTGAAGTCAATTTTTAGTTTTATAAAAAGTAAATTTTTTGGATGGACTAAAGAATATAACAATTTTAAATGTGGTCTAAATAGTTACATTCAAAACTTTATACTTAACCTATTTTGCTTTCCTAAGGTGGAGTTTTTTTTTTTCAAATTATGTGAATGTTTATCTAAAAACCCCAATCTAAAGTATAAACTATTTAATAACGAAATAATCAACAAAATTGCTAGAGATATTCGCGTAACATACATTGTAAACCTTCTTTTTTATAGTCGACTAAAAATGAAAAAAAATATATATAAATATATGCCAATCAAATTTAATATATTAACCATTTACCTGCTCCATGAATAATATATTTGAACGTTTCGTTTGTTTAACTATTAAGTTTGTTTCGCGGACTGGTAAACTGTTAAATAACGTTTTTGTACAAGTGGGAAAATTAAAAATTTTGTACAACCAACTTCAATATTAATAAAATGAGAACATCATCAATGTAGTAGAAGTCAATTAAATACGCGTTGTTAAGGATTACTCAAAAACTGCTGGTCGTAACTTGATCAAATTTATATGGGACCACATGAGAAGCACCAGTCTTCAAATAAATAAAGAATATTCAAAATTGGTTCAGCAAGAAAAAAGTTCTGGTGACACAAAATAAATACATTCGAATTGAGTATCTCCTCCTTTTTTGAATTCGGCTAAAATTTACATGGTTCATTAGTTCACTAATAGTCAATATTGCAAGCCTTCATTAAAAACGCAATCAATAGGCATTTGTTTCTAAAGAATATACGCAATAGCGCAAATAGAAGCGAGTATACGAATATAATAGTGATTATACAATGCACGTCATCCGTCATTCGTTGAATTGAGAGAGATTTCGTCTGCAGATCGATATTTAGCATTTCACAAAACTGACCCGCTGGCCTTCACCTTGTTGTGTAATGATGTGACTACATTCTTTGGGTGTGTTTTAGGCTGAAACAGACGTAGCGTTTAAGCGCTGCGTGTGAATGTGTAGGTACCCCAAATATAGTCTTCTTCTTTATCAGTACGTGAAAGTCCACTGCTGGAGATAGATCTCTCCCGTTAAGGCCGACCTCTTTGTCTCTGTCTCTGTAGAAGAGTATTAGCTATTTTTTTCAGATATAGAGTCTAAGTAGGTCAAACTGCTCCCATAACGACGTACACTTTGAGGTTGAAAGGTTGAACCGCGTACAGAAAATTGCGAACGATATGCTTTTTTTCTTTTTAATTAAACTGTTAATGAGATTTTCATCACGCTTGGCAGACAGATTGACAATCACAGTATCAGACGTCTCGCATCTTTGACGCTGTTGCCTGTTGCCAGACTGCGCCTATTTTAAGTCGTAGGGACGTAAACGAGATGATTATACCGTTATCTACTTAAGGAATGAAATGCGGTGTTGGCTATTTGTTTGAACGTTACTTATATTTCAAAGTTTTCGTTTTATTTTTCATATATATGCAACATAATACGTAGATTAGATTTTTTGTGTGTCCTTTGTGTAGCTTTTGATCAGCATAGTAGGAACGTGGCCTTTGAGCTGCCTAGTATGTACGCAGCCTTAATTCTAAGGTTGTGTACAACGGTATACTTAGGTATCCTGACATGAGCTTCGCGGTGTTGTCGGCATCACCTTTTATCGCTTAGCTCAAAATTCAAATTTAAAACTAAATAAATTATTTCTCAATACAATTTCACAATTAAGTATGCATTATGCAAAATAAATATGAATAATGATGACATAAATGCCGTATGGTGGCAGCGTAATATCTATCACCTTTTGCATTTTGTGGGTTTTTATAGACAACTATGGAAAATGCCGACTATGGAAATAATAGTTCTCATAGTTTCGGTGTAACTAAACATGAAATACTTAGATCGGTGACGGGACACAACGTCGAAGGTGCGAGCATCAGCGAGAATTGATGCGCGTGTTGATGAAAATGAAAAAGAACATCAAATAACAACACAAAAAGCATGCATAAACTAATCTCTCGCATTTGAAATCGATTCAGAAATAAAATGTACATGTGTTGTTACTAATGATTATTAAGATAAAATGTTTCGTTACACGTAAAAGGGTTTCCGATTTTTTACACTAACCATACAAAACACAGCAGGATTAAACTGCTATTTCACGCTCGTATTCTGTGAAGGCATGGTCTTTTCCCGCTCGAGCCGACCCACTCGTATTGCAACTACTTATATACCTTAGCCTTTATGTTTGTATCAGAGCGAGTTTTAATTTAAAAAGCGTCAATTTTGAAAGTGGCTATGTCTTCCTTGGGTCAGTCTTTAAAGCAAAGCGATAGCCTCCCAACATCCCTTTTTGCATACGTCACTGCACCTAGCCGTGGTAGCTCGAGGGCTAAGAGGTCGCTGTAAATTTCACAGTACGCGAGCAACCCGGGTTAGATTCCTGCCGGTACCAATAAAGTTGTTAATTGCAATTTTTAGTTCTGGCCGCGCGGCGAACATTTCTTTTCTTAAGGCAGAACGCTCTCAGAAATGAAACGAGACCTGTGCTCAGCAGTGGGACGTATATAGGAGTATATAGGCTGTAACTGTAACTTTAAATTTAACTGTACCTACCTATAATAACACGTCGTGGTAATCTGGAGGGTTACATCCTGAACACATGTGTTGGCTAGGGCATATCCTGCAACCAGAATACCACGTTAAAATATATATGTATGTGTATAATATATAAAAATATTATTAAAATTGCACGGTAAAATGTGTAAAAATATTAAATTATATACATAACATTATAACAAAAAAGAAAATAAAGCGATGACCCTTTATGACTTCGACATTTTTATGGCGGTGTAATTTTAGAGAAAATAATAAAATATTAAAAACATGAATTTATAATTTTTGACCATAACTTTCGTTTATAACAATAAAATTAAACAATTAATAAAAAGCAAAATTCCCCTTCAATGGGCTAAAATAATAAAATAATCTCTCATTAAAGCCTATTATAAGCGCTGCAGCTGTATTATGTTTATCGGGGGAGGACCACGCTCTCACAAAGTACCTGCGTAGTCTCACAAAGTAGCAGCCTAATACTATGTACTATGTCGTAGTGTAGAGAACAGGAAAGCCTTATTACTGAAAATGAGGCATTCTATCGTAATCCTCAAGGGTGACAGAGCATCTGCATTTTCATTTTAAATTGAAGGTAGATGTAGATTTCTATGGGCCACAGCATCCACTTACCATCAGATGGACTGTGTGCTCATTTGTCACTCATATACTAAAAATGCTTAGACAAAGAGTATATAAGAACTTTGAAGTCTACTTTTACTTTTTATTAAAAGTTTTATTTATATATATATATATATATTACTAAATAGTAAAAGCCTTTAATTGGTCTAAATAGTCACATTAAAAACTTGATCCACCTTTTCCACCTTTTGATAATAGACCTTTTTCCAAATATATTGGACCTTGATATATAACCTAATTAATAAAAAATAGAGTCATTAAAATCGGTTCAATATTGACGAATATTTCACGTAACGCATAATATATTCCAATTGAAAACCTCATCTATAACCAAATTTCTAGTCATGTGGTCGTCAAAAATGTTTCCATACAACTAACATGAGATGAAAGCCAATTGTAAGAAACATGGGCGTCTGTTACATAACAGGGACCCACTTTAAAGTATTATGAGGCGTTGTAAAACGTGAAACGAAGTGGTTGCTCGATAAACAAGCAGAAGGAGGATCTACATATTGATTATGTTAATGCTGTATTGAGAAAATTTCACTTCAGTTAGCCAATAGATTGGGTTTAGGGCTGTGATTTGGCTTGACATTATCGAGTTGAATTCAACATACTTCTTGGGTAATACGTTGTTAGTCGTCTTTGATGCCTTTGGTGTTATAATCCGATAAAACTGTAAAAATGTAACATAATTGTATTTTGGGGTAAATACCGCTTAATAAAGCTACAAAATTGTAAAATTAACACTCCTCATTATTTACAAATATAGTGTACACAGTAAGTATTATTTAATAAAACTACAATATTGTAAAAGTAAAACCAAAAAATATTCATACAGTAAATACTATTTAATAAAACTATAAAATTGTAAAAGTAAAACTGGGGTCGATTGAGGCGATATAACTACCTAGTTTGAAAAGCACCTCCCAATACTACTACACTAGGTATACACCACCGTAAGGTGCTCTTTAACAAGGTAAGTTCTCCGCAAAGTAGCGACCAGGACCCTATCTGATTGTATACCTCTACGTTTTTTTTTATAGGAGAGGAGGCAAACGAGCATGCGGCTCACCTGATGGTAAGTGACTACCGCCGCCCATGAACAACCGCAACACCAGGGGAATTGCAGATGCGTTGCCGGCCTTTTAAAAAGGAGAAGGCGCTTTTATTGAAGGTCCCTAAGTCGTATCGGTCCGGAAAAATCGCTGGTGGTAAACTATTCCACAAGGAAGTCGTGCGAGGAAGAAAACATCTTCTAAATCGCACAGTGGTGGACCGCCAATCATCCAGATGGTGTGGATGGTATCGGGAGTTCTGCCGCGATGTGCGTTCGTGAAATTTAGAGGCTGGGATTAATCCGAACAATTCCTCAGAGCACTCCCCGTGGTAAATGCGAAAGAAAATGCAAAGAGATGCAACATCTCTTCGCAGCGCCAATGAGTCGAGCCGATTGGAAAGGGCTCGGTCGTCGACGATTCGAGCCGCTCTGCGCTGGATGCGGTCAAGTGGAAGGAGCTGGCACTGGGGAGCCCCAGCCCAGAGATGGGAACAGTATTCCATGTGAGGCCGAACCTGCGCCTTGTAAAGTTGCAGGCGTTGAGCCGGCATGAAATACTGTCCCGCTCTGCTGAGCACGCCAAGCTTTCTAGAGGCCAATTTGGCCTTCTCTTCCAAGTAACCACGAAACTGCACGTCACTCGATATATCGACGCCGAGGATTCCGATACTGGCTGAGGCAACAAGGGGAGTACCTTGAAACTGAGGAGATACGACAAAGGGGTTCTTTTTAGCGGTAAACGCGCAAACTTGTGTCTTCTGAGGATTAAACTGGACTAGATTTAGTCGCCCCCAATCCGAGACTTAGTCCAGCAAAGACTCGACTTCAGACACAAGTTTGTTCTGGTACTCGGTGACGTTTTACGTTTACCTTTATAGCCTGTTAAAAGTCCACTACTAAATATTAGCCATGATTGCCACGCTTGGCAAGCAGGTTGGCAACCGCAGTTTTTTATTTTTAGTCGTTATTAGGAAGACGCTGATACCTATTTCCTGCTTTGTTTCCCTCCATCGCTTGTTACGACACCCACGGGATGACATATGGGGTAGTGGTTATTCTTACACCGCAACTAAACGGTAATTAAATTTAAAAATAATCTCATTAAATAATAAGTTACAATTTACAATCTGTTATAATGATTTATGATTTTTTTTATGTAGCAACATATATTTTTTTAGTAATGATTTAAAAATTACATTATATTTAATAATTTATGATTTAAAATAATATTTACAAATATAGTGTACACAGTAAATATTATTTAATAAAACTACAATATTGTAAAAGTAAAACTACTAAATATTCATACAGTAAATACTATTTAATAACACTACAAAATTGTAAAAGTAAAACTGCTAAATATTCGTACAGTAAATACAAGTTAATAAAACTATAAAATTGTAAAAGTAAAACTGCTATATATTCGTAAAACTTCTTAATATTTGTACAGCAAATACTGTTTAATAAAACTACAAAATTGTAAAAGTAATACAGCTCAATATTTATAAGTTATAACGTTAATATTGTAAAAAAAAACGAATGTCGTTTTGGTTGACAATTTTATTTTACAAATATGTCACGGTAAGTTTTTAATTATAGTTAATTGGCAATTTTTACAAGTCAAAATTGTATTACAATTCTATCATATTTATAAACTTGTCACTACAATGCTGTTATATGTGTAATATTTATTACACTCTGATACAATTAAGCTATATTTCTGTTATATTGTAAATGTTTCATCACGAAAAGTTTGTAATTATTAAATCTTTATTAAAAAATATATGTTGCTACATAAAAAAATCATAAATCATAATTACAGATTGTAATTTGTAACTTAGTATATAATGAGATTATTTTTAAATTTAATTACCACGTAGTTGCGCTGTAAGAACAACCGCTACCCCATATGTCATCCCGTGGGTGTCGTAACAAGCGATAGAAGGAAACAACGCAGGAAATGGGTAGCAGCATCTTCCTAATAACGACTAATAATAAAAAACTGCGATTGCCAACCTGCTTGCCAAGCGTGGCAATTATGGCAAATATTTAGCAGTGAAATTTTAACAGGCTATGAAGGTAAACGTAAAGGTATACAATCAGATAGGGTCCTGAACCGCTACTTTGCGGAGAACTTACCTTGTTCAAAGAACACCTTACGGTGGTGTATACCTAGTGTAGTACTCGTAGTGTTGGGAGGTGCTTTTCAAACTAGGTAGTTATATCGCCTCAATTCACCCCTGGCTTAATATTTAAAAGAGCCATATCAGCATTTTTATAACATGTCAAGTTAGGTTTCTGAGTAAGATACAAACAGTTCCAAATCGGGTGGCGGGCGATATAATAATTGTTGAGACTTAATTAACTTACATAAACTTGACTCATTCTGTAGCTAATCAGCTTCGAAAGAATATTAAATCATTTAATATTTTAAATTGTGCTTTTAAAACCAATGATGTATCTGTGGCGCAGTGGCTTAGCAATGAGTTGCAGCGCTAAGGCCCGCGGGTTCGAATCCCGTACGGAACGAGCATTTGTAGGGTATACAAATAATTGATCCTGGTCTGGTTGTTTGTCGTTCTGAAATTTATGTATGTTAATTGCCCCCACGATACAGGAGAAAATCCTAGTGTGGAAGTAACGTTTTTTTATAGAAAAAAGACAAATATAGCAATTTAAGCAGGTAAAATACATCAATTCTTATCTAATTTAGACTTTCATGGATTTTTCATGTAAAATTAGTTTCTGGCAGATTACATAACTAAATGTGGATTTTTAAGACCTTTTATGTAGTAGGGCTGTGGTGAGGTTCCCCTCTGTACAGACTCTGTACGTATGAAAACTTTTACACAACACATTACACGCACATACACTACACACATATTACACATACACTACACATTCACTACATGCACACACACACTACACATACTATTTTACTTTCTCTAACAAGCGGTTCTTGCTTCAGCAAATTTTATGATATGGAAGTGAGGCTTAATTCTTATAGGGGCGCATTATGCGTTCGATAGAAGAAGTCTATCATGGTATATGTACTTGTAAGACCGTGTTTATGAATAAAACCTTTTTATTTTTATTTTTTTTATATTCTATTTTTCACGCAAGTCTCAGCCTATTAATATTAACATCTTTAAGCCGATGGTGAAATCATTAACACGTTATCTGTCAATAGAAAATCACTATTGCAATCTTTGCCAAGCATTTCGTGAATAATTAATTATTAACGAAATGCTTGGCAAAGATTTTACTTTTTTTTAACTGAATTTTGACGATAGCAGAAAGAGAAACCGAATCAAACTTTTTTTATTCAATATACTAATTACAAATAACACTTATTGAAAGACCCATTTTGTTTAAATTGTCATTGGTAAAAATAAACTATGTCCTGGGAAAAACCAGCTGGAAACCCAGAGAGATTTTTTTCGAAAAATACAATTAATAACACAAACCTAATTAGAAATAGCTTGGTAGCGATCACCTCATTCCCAAAGGTTATCACTATTCATAAATTACTTAATATAATAAACCTTTTTTTACAAACTTTGTGTAATTTTGGCAGTGGCCTATGTTCAGCAGTGGACAATACATTAACAACTTTATTAGCAAAATAAAAGGTACACATAATGATTATTTTATTTACGCAAATACTACAAATGAAATGAACTTAATTTTACGAAATTAATCGCGTTTAATTTTAACTTTACAATTCCCGGCGTGTCGGGTGCTTTGCAGCATCTATTGTAGGGGGGAGGGGAATTGAGGTGTTTGACGTTCCGATGTCATAGTTAGCCCAGCTACGTTCAGTTTTTGAATATTAATTTTTGGTTCGATCTACGCAGAGCTAGCTAACAGTATCTTGAAGTATTGCAGTGGTATGCTTAGGTTTGGATTTAATTTTATTAATTATAGGATTCCAAGCAGATGGCTGTACCCATCCATCTTCTCTATTGAAGTTAGGATGTTTCTTAATTTCAATAGACTTGCTAATCATTCTTAGTAGGAATCGGTTTCATTTTGCGAGAATTTGTGGTCTATCCAATCGGATAAAGTGGCGGGGACGATCTTGAACATGTTAACAGACTGCAGTCTTCTCGGAGCTTCAGTGCTTCACGTCAGCTATATTTTATTTTACGCGGGTTTTTATAGATCTCTTCGTTTATCTTATGAAGAAGAGATTACATTCAAAATCAAGCTTGTACATTCCTGCATCATGTAGAGGGATATTACACTTAAGTTACCAAACTGACCACACACACACACACCACACCACACTGACCACAGCTTATATGGACACACAAGCGTTCTTAAATTTTTAGCGGGAATCCTTATACAGGTTGTAAATGAAATCGTTGGCATCCTTTTAAAGTAAGTTATATATATATATATATACTAATGATAAAAATTACATTGCGACTATTAGAACGTAAATCTAAAGCTTTAATATTGTAAGTAAATAAAAGTTTAAAAAATATGTAAGTCAAATGATATATTGCAAATCAACACAAAAAATAAATGATAAAAATAAATCAGAAAGATGCTTCTGACTATATAGTATATATATAATATAGTTCCTCTCTAACTACATTTATGAAATTTTAACTTTAATTGAAGTAGTATTAATGGTACTTCTAAATTGAAATCAACGCGAGTGAAGCGCGTGGGTAAAAAGCTAGTTACCAATAAATTGTGAACTCTGAAAATGTAGCGAACGTAGTTTTGTCGGTCAAGGACAATGGTCAGGGCAAAGGCAATTTCAAAGTCGCATGTATTCGGAACAAATTAAATAGAGAGTGCCTAGGAGATTCATCAGAGATCTCACCGTATTGTTACCGTAATTATATTTTTTTATGCGTCATTATTACTTTAATTTACTTCTAAATAATATTTTCTAAGTTCAAAAGATGCCAATGACTTCAAACTCAACCTGTATATCCTGAAAGTAAATTTTACTTTATCTGGTTTACTATTATATAAAAGGTAAAATTTTGATTGAGACTCGAAATCTAATCTCTGGGTTCATAAGAGTACGTTGACCAACGAGCCAGTTGACTGTATCACGTACAGTACATATTATGGTTGTGATCAAGCAAACTGCGGCCCGGTTACAAATGATGCAACATTTGGCATTTGAATTGTAAAATCAAACAAATATGCCTTCAAAATTTATTCAATTTGTCTTCGGTTTTTCAAATAGCGTTTACTGTAGTCTCAATAACTAATATTTATAAATAAACAATACGTCTAAGTAATGTTGAGATGTTTTCGAATATTTGTCTTTCGAACATTGATCCTAGTGACTAAATTAAAAAAGGCTAGTATTCATTGATAGAAAGTAATTTCGTACATGCATATATATACTAGCTGGTCAGGCAGACGTTTTTCTGCCCTTTTCGACGACCCTTCATACAAAATATCTTTAAATTCGTAATAAAAAATATTGAGCGTCACTTATCAGGATAAAAATTATCCTATCTCTCAATTTTTATATAACAAAAAGTGTCATATCTAAAGATATATTATATATATGGTGAGTGTAGAGAACCGGATCCGCTTTTTACTGGAAACGAAGCATTCCATCTTAGTCCTCACACCTGTGACAACGCATCTGCATTTAGAATCTTAACTTAGGATAAATGTCGATGTATATGGGTTACAGCATCCACTTACCATCAGGTGGAATTTGTGCTCATTCAACTATTCAAACAATTCAACTATTCTATTCATACAACTATTTTGATCTTTTTGTATTTAACCTTAAGAATAATTTTTTTTCTGATAACATATAGGTATATAAAATTATAATATTACAGATACATAATTTCTTAAATCTTCAGAATTTATTACCTACTCTGCTACCTTCTTCGTTTTTATTATCTCTCCTTCATTTTCATCAGGCTGGTTACAAACTAACCCGTTATGATTTGGAAGCACTAACTAAACCGTTACAACATATAATATGTATAACGGTTATAGGTATTAAGGTTGTACTATATACATTATATCTTTATAATGCATAATTCTTCAGAACGTGTGTTTGTTCGATGACCGATGACTTCTGCTTGAATTTTACAATTACTCACACTTACACACACACATATATATACGAGTATATAATACAAGCTAAAGGTTAAAATAGTAAAAAAAAAAAACCTGTTTCTAAACAGATTGTCTTGCGTAAATAACGGTCTAAAACTATCTAAAACAGCATTCATCATTACAGAAGAATAATAAGAATACGTGATTTTGCAATGCCGTGAAATTTAATGAATTACTACCAAGCAGAGTCAGTGCAATATGTAGTACACAAAGTCTGCCATGTTTCGATCAGTCGGTTCGCCCAGCCGGTTTGGGACCAGCTCAATAATTTATTCTAACGATCTCGTCTTCTCGTTAATATCAATATGGAAAGTGAATGCCAAGGTCGGCTGCATTGTCGTAGATTACATCGCCTACAAGATTTTATTACATAATTACGGTCTTTCTGCTATTTATTACTAACTTCTAAATAGACTGTATATAATATGAACTAACTAGAACTACTAGTTGGTTCATATGTACGGTCCAAAGTTAGATTATATATATGAAAAAATAATGTTTATAACAAATTTATTAATGGACCTAAGAGCATGAAATGTATTTATAAATCATCAATAATATTTAAATTATACTCGTATTAATGAAATGATTAAAGCAGTAATTTAAAAACCAGACTGCGTAAAAAGTGGAGCGGGACATGGATGGAAAGTACTTAAGTTTTTCCACCTTGCTACCGTCCAAAAGTTTGGTAGCAGCCAGGTAAAATCAAATAAAAGGCAACAAAGCCTTCAATTTTATTTATTATTGATTTTAAATTAAGAATTAAACAAAAACAAATTAAAACAAAGTAAGAATTTAACATGCAATATGAAAATTAATTTAAATTTTAGCGTAATAGAAATGTACAAACTTTTCTTTTGTTGAATAAAACTATTTTTTTTACGGATTTTATTAATTTCTTTTATTATCTTCTCGCATATTTTAGGCCTTCTATTAATTAATTTCTTAAAATAATATTTATCTAACTTGTTTAATTCGCTCGCCAATAGTTTCCAAAAAGTTTTGAACATGTTGGAGATGATTTTTCACTCTTTTTCGAGTTAAACCCAAACAACTTCAATGGTGAAAAGTCAGGTGATTGAGATTACCTTTGTATGATTTTGAAAATCTTGTTTTTTTCTTGTTTAAAAAGTTCTGATACAGTTTTGACGAATGCTTAGGATCATTATCCTGTTGAAAAGTGAACCCAGGACCAATGAGATTCAGTCCACTGGGAATGGCCGAATCTTTAAGAATTTTTAGATAGCTTTCTTTGTTTAGTTTTCCAGTTATCCTCACAAGATTTCCGATTTCACTGTTGCCAAAACACCCCCAAACTATGACATTACCACCGACATGTTTAATAGTGGGTACTGTACATGCTTTTGAAGCCCTCTCTTCTTTTCACCGGCGTACAAACACACGTCTATTAGACCCAAAAACTGAAACTTTGATTCGTCCGACCAAAGGACATTTTCGCATTGATCTACTGTCTAGTTTTTATGCGCCCTTGCTAGTTTTCTTATGTTCAATTGTTAGCATTGGTTTTTTATCAGCAACACAATCAACACATCCTCTTAGTACTTAGTACGTCTTAGTAGTTAGTAGGTTCCGTTTAGAGAGAACTCTGATGAAGTTATCCTCTTGATTTGTTGTGGATTTGGGCCTACCAAATCTTTTTATATCTTCATCATTCCCAGTTTCTTCTTTTCTAGCAAGCGTGTAGTGGACACCTTTACAAAAAATTCTGTCTTTCTACGATTTGACCTTCACTGTATCCTTCCTCACGTAAAGTACAAATAGCGCATCAAGTGTGCTTTGCTTGGATTTTGCCATTTTCCGAAGAAAAAGTACGGTCAAATCAGTAGTAAAAATCTTTCGCATACAGATATAATGTTAATATCACAACCTGCGCGACAAGCTCTTCTCACTACAACCGCGCTTGAGCGACTTCGTTTAACTACAACTATAGTGGGTCCAAAAAAAAGTAATAACAATAACAACATAAACATACAAAACATAACATAAAAAAAGTTATAACTAGCAAAAATGTTCAATAAAACCACATCATTGCATAAAAGAAAGCACCCGCAAGCAATTTTTAAATTGCTTGCGGGGCAGCAATTTCTTAAAACTTGACAAATGTGGTAGTGGTATAAAAATGCTTTAGTTTTTGTGTAAACAATAATTCTAAAAGATCGTAAAACTTAATTTTATAACTATTACCGCATATTGACGGCGATGTTTTGTTTTGTATTAAAACAGATGTACTTCCACACTTTTGGAGGGTAGTATACATACTTACATACGTACGTACATACATGCATACGTACATACATACATACATATTTTTGTAATATTCATTCACGATATCTTTTAGCAATACTCTGTGAAATTTGAGATTTTCTATTTTGTTTAAGCAGTGATTGAATTTGAATAAGTACTTGTTCTCAAAAAAAAAAAACATCAGTAAAGTGTATCTCAAAAGCCCCGGCAACTTCTTGATCAGATTGAGTCAAATTTAATTATTTAATTTTGATGGGTGCAGTTTTAATTTTGCTATTTAAATATAAAACATACATAGCCGTAGAGTACACTTTTAAGTAGGTATTTTAGATTTTTTTACTTGTTTTCAAAATATAACACTATGATTATATGATCATTCATCACAAATCTCATAGAACCTTCGCCTATTTTTATAAATTCTGTCACCCATTTATTAAATTATTTGCGACTGTTTAAGGGGAAAGTTTTAGAAGTAAATATGCTATCAAATACACATCTTACAATTTTAAATAATGCAACGTACAAATAATCAGCAGTATTTTTACATGAACGTGATGGAAGTCTTTTTCTACTTCTAAGCCTCTCCAAGCGATGTTCATTTATTGGCACAAGCACAACTCTTTCATTTTTCTGTTCTTTATGTATATATGTAAGGAAATGAAACTGTCAACAGTGGTCCGAACTGAAATTTCGAATGGTTAATTTATGCAAGGGCTTAGCATCTGTAAAATGTTATCTATACAAATCACACTAGGCCTAGCAATACGTGTTGGTTTAAAAAATAAATTAACAAGATTGTAATGATTACAACAATGAGCTAAATTTAATACTAATGGAAGAAATTTTTAGGATACTGATATTATTAAAGTCTTGGCATATTACAACAGACTTGTTATGTTTACTAATTGTGAGCAAAACTTCGTCAAAAATCCTTTTGAAATAGTCAATCATTTAACAATGTGATTTCTAGCTCGACACACAGTTTGTTCAATAGAGAGGCTCACAATATTAAATGAATGAAACTAATTTTTACGGATTTTATCACTCACAATATCTTTACGTCATTTATATTATAATGTTTTATCTGCTAATATTAAGGAGTCACCACGTATACTTTTTTTCTATTGAAGGAACTCGCGTAGACGTAGTAGAGTGCGACGTATGCCGCAGAGTATTATAGCTGCAACATTTGCGCTGTTCAGTTCAGTTCATCATTGGCTCGACTGAGGAAAGACCACGCTCGCATAGAACATCGAAGCGAGTGACGAAAGCCGGAGATCAGATTTTTACTAGTAAGAAGGTATTTAGGGGTAACAACGCATCTGCATTTTGATTCTTTATCGAGAAAAAATGTAGATGTGTATGTGTTACATCATTAACTTAAATCATATGATTGTCACTCTTACCTCTATATAAAAAATTAGAAGATAGTTGATGACACGGAGCAAAAACTGAGCAAATAAACCCACATTTGATTATTTTTAAAAGGAAGAAAACATCGACTGAAAAGAAATAAAAAAGTTCCCATGATATAGGTTTTGCCAACATACATACAAATATATGCAAACTAGACCTAAGACGTATATAAATGTGTGAAATGAATATTCTAATCAGTCTCTGGCAAATCATCCTCACGCAATATAGATCCAACACCGAACATCCTTCGCAAAAATGAAATCCGTAAGTAATCTAATGAATTATTTAATAGAAAATTTTATTGTATATCAAAATTTAATTAACTGTTTTAAGCAATTCGCTAAAAATCGTGAGTGTTTCGCTTTAGAAAAGGTATTTTAAATTATGAAAATATACACTAGTTAAAAACTGAAAAAACTAGTCATGTTCGTTTAAGTAATAATAAAAAAAATATCTAAAAATTCGTATTATATTATAGGAAATTCCGTATTATGATCTTAACAGTATAATTTATTTTTATTTTAGTAGGATATTTCCCGTGATGTTAAGTCATCTGCTAATTCATAAGCATCTGCAACCAACTATCATATAAGCAAAGAAGGCCACAGTTGCGTTGTCATCGTTACAACGAAGATGCATTATCTCACGACCTGTAATATTGCTTCTGTAATCTTTCAGGCTGGAACCCAACCGTGACAGTACTGGTTGGTGATAGAAATAATATTTTAAACAGTTCTATTTAGTGTTACAGTGCAATATAAGTAGTAGTTACAGTGCAATTGCAATGCATTCACATTTTTTTGGAAATTCTTAAATATCTACGTGTAAAAACAAGTTCCACTGATGAATATTTAGAGGCTTTAACCGGTTTTGTCGTGATAGAATTAGATGTAGAATATGTAAGTTAACACGGTCAAAGTGGCTACATCTGAATCCATCAATAATCATTTCGGATTTAAAATTGATTTTTAAATGCGAATTACGGCTAAAGTAAGATATTTGGAAGGATTTAAATTTTGTTTGAATTCGAAATGATTTTAATCGACGAAAAAGAAGGGGGTTCTTAATTCGAATATTTTATACTTTTTATTTCCGGCTTGAGCGATATTCCTTTCTTTATCAAGAGAGTATATTACACCTAGCTGGCTCGTCAGACGTTATTCTGCCCTTACTGGTTGGTTGCACGATGAGTTTCATTTTCACACACACACACTTTTCTATAGATTTATTATACGTACGCCTAAATCTTCTGTAGGACTAAAATAACCATCAGCAACCATAATGACAATAAACTTAAGAAAAAAGGAAAAACATAATCCCTTTTTTTGCTTCTCCAAATGGCCCAACGGATTAGTAAGCTGAAGTGTCAGTGGGCCGGACATATAGCTCGAAGAACCGATAACCGATGGGGAAGAAAGGTTCTCGAGTGGCGGCCTCGTACCGGTAGGCAAAGTGTAGGGTGACCCCTCACTAGATGGAGTGACGACCTGGTAAGACATGCAGGAAGTCGATGGATGCAGATGGCTCAGGACCGTGCTTTGTGGCATTCCTTGGGGGAGGCCTATGTTCAGCAGTGGACTTGTGAAGGGTTGTAGTGATGATGTAATGATGAAGTGGATAAAATAGCCTATATGTTACACACGGTTATTTACTGCCTACGTTACTAAATTTCACGGAAATTCGTTTTATAATTTGTGCGTGAATCGTGAACACATAATTTTTCTACAGATTTATTATATGTGTAGATAAATAAATATCATTTTTTGCCACATTCCAAAAACATATTTACATATAAAATAAGTACATAATCTTAATTAAATTAAGGAAATCGGAGCAATCCTTGTATATTATAATAAAAATAATTTAGAACCACACAAAATAAATATTTCGAGTACACGTAAAGTCTGTCAACAGGGGAAAGGCGGCAGATAATTCCCTGATGTGTAACACTCTCAAAAATGATACTAGACCTGTGTCCAGCTGTAGTACGCTTATAGACTGATATTTTACTTATTTATTTAAACATTTTTTATGGAATAAGAATGACAAACGAGCACACAGTCCACCGGATAGTAAGTGAATACTGTGGCTCCTAGACATCTACAATCTACATTTATCCTTGAGAACCAAAATGCAGACGCGTAGTCACTCATGAGGTAGTCCTCAAATGACTAAGATGGAATGCCTCGTTTCCAGTAAAAAAAATTTCCGGTTCTTTACACTCACCATACAAAACACAGCAGCATTAGTTGTTATTTCACGTTGGTATTCTGTGAGCGCGTGGTCCTACCTTGGTCGAGCCGACCCATTCGTTGTCAAATCGTGCCTCAACTAATATAGCTGCAGTGTGTCTCTACCGCGTATAATTCATATTTGAAAAATTAAAAGAATAATCTTTACGTTTCAGCTCATTGTTTTTGCCTTGTTCGTTGCCGCGGCGGTCGCCGTCCCCATCGACTCTAGGGACGCCACCGTCATCACCAACGAACTCAACAACATCGGTGTTGGAGACTACTTTTACAAGTAATTTTTTACAATTGAGATTACTTTTTTATAGCATTAGGGTGACAAGCACATACTCCAACTGATGGCAAGTGGATGCTGTGGCCTATAAACATTTATATCTATCCTCGAATAAAAATCAAAATGCAAATGGAAAAAAGATGGAATGATAATGCATCAGCATTTTTCATTCTTTATCGAGGAAGGATGCGTATGTCTATGTGGAATCTAAAAAAAAAACCAAATATATTTATATTTTTAGATACGAGACCAGCGACGGTAAGACTGCTTCTGAAGAAGGTCACCTAAAGAATGCTGGCACTGAAGACGAAGTCCTTGAAGTTCGTGGCCAGTACTCTTACCCAGGTAATGATGGAGTCGTTTACACCATCACGTACGTCGCTAACGAGGACGGATACAAGGCTGAGGGTGCTCACATCCCCAGATCATAAGACAAGAATTATTAACTAGTCAAAATAAACGATCAAAATATTAGTGGTATTTACTGTTGACTGATTTTCCTTTGTTGTGATATTACGTAGGGATTTATAATAAATGTTATAGACTGCAACCTATTTTTTATTTATACATCTTTATATATAAAAATTACGTGTCACGTTGTTTGTCCGCGATGAACTCCTAAACTACTGAACTGATTTCAATAAAATTTTGCACACTAGCTGCAGTTTCGTCCAACTTGAAAGATAGGATAGTTTTTATCCCAATAAGTTACCTCACAAATACAGTCCCGCTAGGTTTCTTGCTGGTTCTTCCCAGGACAGAGGTTTTTTTCGAACCAGTGGTAAAGTGAAAAATGACTTTCAATAAGAATTACACATGTGATATATATTGAATAAAAAATTATTCTATTCTATTCATCAATATATTTTTATTGCTAATTTAAGGATTTTTTAATAGAACAAGGGGTCGTTGGTATAGGCAGAACATCGTGTATCTGGCCACCTAGTTAGCTTAAAAAATATTCAAATATAACACTAGTATACTACGCTCGAAAGTTGTTGACGAGTATGTTTACAACGTCATAATCTATTAAAAGTCCTGTACTGAACATAGGCCTTCTTCATGAGCCTAATAACGGGATATTTGTCGTAGTTGCCACGCATACAAGGCGGGTTGGCAACCGTAGTTTTTATGTTGTAGTTGTTATTAGAATAGCTCTGCTGTCCATCCCCTGGTTTGTTTACCTCTGCCGTCTCTAATGACATACATAGGACGATATGGGGTAGTAGATTTACTGGAAATGAGGCATCAATCTTAGTCCTCAGGGGTGGTAACGCATCTTCAATTTGATTCTTAATTGAGGATAAATGTAGGTGTCTATGTGCCACAACATCCACTTACAATCACGTGGACTATGTGCTCATTTGTCACACTTATGCTATAAAAAAATACACAACACAATTACACGGGTAAGTATGTTTACCTAGGATAAACTGTCGAAGTTCCGACAGGTCAATAGACAAATCCAAAGTGGCTTGGCAGCGAGAGATCGCGACACATCTTCTCGTACGTATTCCTCAAAACTTGAAAACAAAATTGTGCAACCATTGCGTATTTTCATTGATGACATTGTGACGGTGCATTATTATTAATAATAAATTATAATTAACTTCTGTATAAAGTCGTCTGAAAATATCATTGATGTAATATTTTATGTAATAAACATAATCGCTATAACCTGGAATAAGTTTTGGAAACACAAACAGGTACTGAAAGCAGTTCCACAGCTAAATTTAAAAAAAAAAGTCATGAATTGCTGCATACTTCCCTGTCTCACATATGGCTGCCAAACATGGATCTTCAATGATGGAGAAGGCTTTTACTCAAAGAGAGGTCCTTAATTGAAATATATACTTTTTATTTTCTAAGCGTACATATAACTGTTGTTTTTGTAATTATTTTCTATTAAGGAATAAAGCGGCTTTATTATAAAAATGAATCGCTGAATGTGTTGCTAAGCGTAAATCTCGAGAGCAGCTGAACCGATTTCGCTAATTCTTTTTTTATAATATTCCTTGAAGTACGAAAATGGTTCTTACGGAGAGAAAAATTTAAAAAATTGCCTGAAAAAGTCTAAAAACAACACTTTTCCATATTTTAGCAGTGGTAGAGCCACGCGGCAGCTTTTGCTGTCGCACGGATGGGCCGGCTCGAACCGGGGTGGTACCACGACCTCACAGAAAACCAGCGTGAAGTAGAGGTTTACCTCTGCGTTTCGCTTGGTGAGTGCAGGTGGCCGGAGGCCCTCTTTACTGTAAATGAGGCATTCCATCTTAGTCCTCACGGGTGACAACGCATCTACATATTGATTTGTAATAGAGGATAGATGTAGATGTCTATGGGCCACAGCAACCACTTACCATCAGGTGGACTGTGTGCTCGTTTGTCACCCTTATCCTATAAAAAAAAAAATCCCATACAAAAGATTCCTAATAATACTTAAAAGTCAATTTGAACTTCAATACCATACCATAAAGTTTAAGTGTTAGTGGAGGGGTCCGGGAAGGCAAAAAAATTGAGTGACGTTAGTATCGTATAAATATTATGTCGTATCGTATCGTATAAATATTTATCAATATTTATACGATGGAAACTTAATTTAGAATAAGTAAAAATAAAATGAAACATAAAAAGCAGGTATCGTAATAAGAAATAAGAAATTGTAATATTCATCGTGATTTTTTAGTGACTATTAAAAGAATTTTTATTTTTACTATTAAAAGTGTTTTATAATTTTTATTTTTTGACATAATGTAATTGTTGACTTCTCAACTTTATTTTTTATTTTTTTATCTTATAAGCTGACCCGGTGTCCCGAATAGCAGAATAAGTATAAAAAAAATAAAAAATAAAAAAATCGACTCTTAGGCGGTACGAAGTTCGGCGGGTCGGCTAGTTATTAATAAGCTTAAAGTTAAAATATATTCATTTCAAACATTAAGTATTATAGTTAAGTAAAGATTTAATATTGTCCCTAAAAATTCATTAAATTTACAAAAACAGCTAATAATGTTCAAAAGATATGAAATAATTAAAAAAAACATGTTGCTTATGTTACAATTATAAAAAAAATTTATAGGATAGGGTGACAAGCGAGCGGACAGTCCACCTGATGGTAATTGGTTGCTGTGGCCCATAGATATCTACATTTATCCTCGTTTGCGAATCAAAATGCAGATGCGTTGTCACCCGTTAGGCTAAGATGGAATGCCTCTTTTCCAATAAAAAGATTCTCCGATTCTCTACACTCACCATACGAAATACAGCAGCATTAAGCTGCTATTTTACGCTTGTATTTTATGAGAGCGTAGTCCTTCCCCGGATGAGCCGACCCATTCGTGCTACAACTATACTACTAATATAGCTGCAGCATGGCTCTACCACGTATAAATTATAAAGATAAAATTCAGGTAATGTCAAATATATACATGTGTGCGCGGTATACATACCTTCGCCGGTCGCACGTGACACTGTAAACTTTCATTTATAATATAATTGAATCCATAAATAATAATGATTTGGGCGTAGTTAATAATTCTATTCTATTACTTGGCAATTTCAATATGAGTTCTATCACTTGGACAATGTAACCTGACAATAATCTGTAAGCATCTCCAAGCAACCATAATAATTGCCTTTTTAAAAGTAGCCTAACAGATTCCTTTCCTTTGCACGATCTCAAACAATTCAACGGCATCAAAAATAAAAGAGTAAAAGTTTTAGATTTGGTCTTATCCAACGTATTTCTTAATGTTACTGAAAGTCAATTTCCACTATGCAAAGTAGATAATTTGCACCCATCATTAGACATTACTTTAAAAAATAGCTCTACGGATATATTTCCTATAATTAAGGCTTTTTAGGCGTTTACACAATTATAATAAAGGTGAATACGGTTCCATTATAGCATATCGTAATGATATTGATTGGCTCCCAACTCTAGACTCATTAAATAATATAAATTAAATGGTATCTAGGTTTTATGAAATGAGTTGTGTGCGTGTGTGTGTGTGTGTGTGTGTGTATATAACATGGCAGTAGAATTCGTCTCCATTTCATATAAATCAATAAAATCATATCCTACTTGGTCTACGCCTGCCCTAATTAAGCTTATTAAATGTAAAAATAAATTACATAAGAAAATTAAATTATATAAAAAAATTGCGACGTAAAGATATGTCTCTAAATAATCAACAGGCAAACACTAGGCAAGGAATATGTGATTTGTTTACTAGTCACTTTTCATCGGTATTTAATAAAAACTATGCTATAAATCATTCTTCTCTACCATCAGTTTCTAAATCCAAATATTATTTAGACAAGATTTACTTTTACAAGGGAGAAGTTGAGAAAATACTAAGGTGCAGGCCCAGACAATGTTGTTCTACACTTATATATACATATACACACACACACACATATATATATTTATATATATATAATGTTAGGTTAATAGTTCAACAGTTAGGTGATATGATATCGTAAATCAAAACACAACTGAGTTTCTCTGTAATAAAAGATTTATGTTAGTTAACATGTTTGTTTAGTACTAATTACAAAGTATAATATTCTATTTATTATAAACCTTACCGGTAATAAAAGAAACGACATTTAATGTTATTAATTACAATATCAATTCCTAACGTCAATAGTTTTCATAATGGAATTCATTCGACCACAGACTAACTAAAAAAAGGCTGACTATATTCGCTGGCGCTAGCAGCGCGGCCTTTATTTGAACTAAAGAAAATATATTTTCTTTACATCACCCCCCCTGGGAAAGATAACACATACAAAATATTACGAAAGTTTATCATTAAATATAACCTATTGTGACTTTTCAACACTTCTTAGTCATCTTCGTCAAGCATCGGAGCTGGAACCAATTTTGAGATATGGAAAAAGTTAGACTCTGCTTTTTTATTTCCAGAGTTGATCCTGTAAATCGTGTTAGACAATTTTTCCATTATTCTGTATGGTCCGATTCTTAGTTCATCAAGCTTTTTCCTATTTAGCATGTTGCCATTTTCCACAAAAACCATATCACCCACTTTGAAGTCGAAGTGTATACGATTTTTATCATAAAGTGTCTTGTTGTAATTGTGTGATTGAAGTGTATTTTGTAGAGCTTTTTTCCTGTCTTGAATCCAATTGGTCTCTGTCTTCTTTGGTTTTAGCTCATTAGGCAAAATCGTAACATCGGTGCCATTTAATAGATACGTGGGAGCATATCTAGTGACAGTATGCTCCGTTTCATTATATTTTTTTACACAATTTTGTGCTATGGTCGTCCATGCTACTTTAGTATCATTTTCGTTAATCTTGCATCTAATTTTGTTAACCAATGTTTGATTTAGTCTCTCATTTAAACCATTCGAAAAGGGTGAATTCACTGCAGTAAAAATTAGTTGAATATGTTGGTCTTCTAAAAATTTTTTAAATTCCTTTGAATTAATACCTGGATATTGATCAGAGAGAATCATGCCAATATTGTCAGATTCTGCGGTGTTCTTCACTAGTTTAATAAAATCATTTGCATTTTGAGTTTTTGATGTCAAAATAAATGCATACCTCGTGAAATGATCTAATAGTAGGTGCAAGTACTTTTTTGTGGACCTGGAACCCCCAAAACCTCCAATCGTATCAATAGAACATATCTCAAAGGGTTTCGTAGCCGGGCCCAAATGAGACATCATTCCATATTTGTTTTGTCCCCTTGATTTGTTTTTTATACATACCGTACAATCTTTACAGGCTTTTTTTATGTTCTTTGTTAAGTTTTCAGCTGTATACAGTGAACTTATTGTTTTTTGCATTTGATTTATTCCTATGTGACCTAGGTCCATATGTATTCTTTTAATGAATTCCCTGCTAAATTTTTCCGAGAGAATTATTTTATCTTTTTTCTTAACTTTTTTATAATAAATATTGTGATCTGATTTTAGCTTTTCTTTCCTGGACTGTATATATTTATTTATTTCTTGATCTTCTAAAATATCTTTTAGTTTTATTAAATTTACCACTTTTAATTGTTCCTCCAGATTTTCAGTGTGATCTAAGACTGGGTTCCTGCTCAGGCAATCAGCTTCCAAGTTGTATCTTCCTGGGGAATATTTTATTTCAAAATCATATTGTGATAGGTAGTATGTTAAATCTCCTAGTTCTTCATCAGTTCTTGATTTTATGTTCATATTCTCCAACGGTTTGTGATCTGAGAAAACAGTGAATTTCCTACCTATCAACAGATGTTGCCAATACTTTACACATTCTTTTATTGCTAGGCATTCCAGATATATAGCCTTCTTCCTTTTTTGTACTTCATTCAATTTTTTTGAGAAGTATGCTACTGGTTTTTCTTCCTTATTTTCTTGCAGCTGTTTTAGGACGGCCCCCACTCCTAGTATACTAGCATCTGTGTATATGTGTATAGGCAATTTTGGATCATAAATCGTTAATATCGGTTGAGAACATAATATTTGTTTCATTTCATCAAATGATTCTTGACATGCTTTGGTCCAATTAAAGGCTTGTCCTTTTCTCAAAAGGTTATGCAGTGGATCCAATTTTATTGCTATTTTTGGTACATATTTATGATAAAAATTTATCTTTCCTAAGAATTGTCTCACATTTTTTTGTGTTTTTGGTGTTGGAAAATTCTTAATTGATATCAAGTTGTCTTTCAGAGGTCTAACTGAATTATTTTGTATTATGTGACCCAGATATTTTACTGAGTAAGCTGCAAACGTGCATTTGGAGAATTTAAGTCTAAATCCTTCACTTTTAATTGCTTCGAACAGCTTTGTTAGATGCTTGACGTGATCAGAGAAAGATTTGGAGAATATTAAAATGTCATCTATGTAAGTTATTGTGAACTCTGCAAGTTTGTGTTTTCTTATTATGTTACACATTATTCTCTGAAATATTGCTGGCGAAGTTTTTAGGCCAAATGGTAAACACGTCCACTGGAAGTGACCTTCTTGTGTCACAAACGCAGTTTTGTGTCTATCCGTAATACGTAGAGGTATTGACCAAAACGCTGAGTTTATGTCCAGTGTGGAGAAATATTTGCAATCTCTTGTTTTTATCATTAGGTCCTCAATAAGAGGAAACGGTTGTGATTGCGGCACAACAATTTTATTTAGGTCTCGAAAATCTATACACAATCTTGATCTTGTGTTTTCCTCTTTTTTGTAAGCTAATGTTACTGGTGCCGCAAATGGACTATATGATTCTTCGATCAAATTTCTCTTTAATAATTGTGCAATTTGTTGTTCGATTTCTTTTTTATCTTCGATTGTGCAACGATATGGTCTTTTACTGCAATATTTTTCTACTAATAAATCAATGTGTGCTTCATAATCCTTTACTGTGCCAATGTCATATTTATCTTTTGCAAAAACAGATTTATTCTTTGTTATTAAATCATCAATTATTGCCTGTTTGTCAATGTCTAAATGGTTTATCCAAATAATGAAATTTTCTTTATTGAAGTATTCGTTAAAGTTAATAAGGTTTTTTTTGTCATTTTGAGAATTTTCAAATTTTATTTCCTTTCGAATTATTTCATTTTCTGACCCTTTATTTTTCATTTCTTTAGAAATATTGTCAATCTCTAACCTTTTTGTTATTGTTTCCTTAGAAACGTTGTTTGTCTCTGAATTTTTAATAATTTTTTTTTGTATTGGAACTTTTTGACTGATTTCTAAGTTTTCATTTTGAATTAAATAGAATTTTTTAATACAGTCTAGCCCAATCAAAAAATCATGATCAAAATTTTCTTGATCTATTACAAAGACATCCATTTTTCTTTCTACATTAAAAATATTTACGTCAAGTGTTATTATACCACTTGCCTTTTTAACGCCATTAATTGTTTTTAAATTAGTATTGTTGGAATAACCTAATGTTTTATGTTTAAATTTCAGTAATCTTGAATTTATCAAGGACACGTTTGAGCCTGAATCATAGATTCCAAATACTTCAAGGTTTTTATTCAATACTAACCTTACTTTAATTAATGGCGGCACTATTAGTTTTTTGGTTCTTCACACTGCAGTTCACATTCCAATTCTGAATTATTAATAATTTTGATTTGTTTCTTTTCATTTTCTTTATTGTCTTTTGTTTTAAACCAGCAAGAATCTTCTGAGTGATAGCGTACTCCTTTCTTTAGCTTCTCGCAAATGCTACATTTTTGCATCTTTTCTTTCGATGGTTTAGTATCATCTTTCTTTTTCATAAACTTTTTCTTGATGGCCAAATGTTCTAATTTACCAACTTCATTGAATAAGTTTTTTGTTTCTAATATTTCTTCTTTGTTGATCTTATCTGTTATAAAGTCTGGCAATCCAGCAGCGATTAGATCAATCAAGGTCCCTTGATCAATTGTCTTTCTTACTTCAAGTAAAAGTTTTTCCTTTTTAATGGAATATTCCAATAAAGATCCTGATTGATATTTGAAAGCTAAGGCATATTTACTACTAGTCCAACCCTTATTTGCATAGGTTTCTACAAAGTTTGATTTCCATTTCGACCATTCCGATTGCAAACTTAGCTTAATCATCATGGAAGTATACCAATCAGTGCATGATTTTTCTAGAAATAATCTGAGGATTTCAATTTTCTCTTCATCTTGTACTATATCAAATCTTGTACATTCCTTTTCGAAAACTTCCATCCACTGACATGCACTAACATTCTTGCCATCAAATTTATCTAGTACAAATCTGTCTGCTAATTTTTTTACGCTTTGTTTTTCCTTTCTTTGTTGACTTTCAACTAATTTTTCCAAAATTTTCACCATGTGATCTTCGGAATTGTTTTTGTTCATAGTAGCCAATTGTTCTTCAGTAACTTCCTCTAGGTATTGGTCCTCAAATATCATGTTTTCATCTTCATCAAAGTATGTTTTTTGCATATCTGGTGTTAGTTTTATCCAAACACTTCTAGTTTGATGTCTTTTCTTTATTGTATTTCGCACTATATTGTAAGCCTTAGAGGCGTAAACATATTTGTGAAGTGACGCTGCTTCATACTCCTCAGGGATCAGGAAAACTTTATCATTTTGTGTAATGATTGAGGTTATGGCGATATAGGTTGTTTTTCCATCTTTTGTAGCTTTTGATCTGAATACGAATTTTAGTTTCTCCATTTTCTTGATAATTACAAGAAATGTCGTTTTATAATGATATTTGTTCAACAGTTAGGTGATATGATATCGTAAATCAAAACACAACTGAGTTTCTCTGTAATAAAAGATTTATGTTAGTTAACATGTTTGTTTAGTACTAATTACAAAGTATAATATTCTATTTATTATAAACCTTACCTGTAATAAAAGAAACGACATTTAATGTTATTAATTACAATATCAATTCCTAACGTCAATAGTTTTCATAATGGAATTCATTCGACCACAGACTAACTAAAAAAAGGCTGACTATATTCGCTGGCGCTAGCAGCGCGGCCTTTATTTGAACTAAAGAAAATATATTTTCTTTACATATATATATATATATATATATATATATATATATATATATATATATATATATATATATAAAGTGTAGCACTGCAATAACTACTCCGTTGATTATTATAAGTGTAAAGAACCGCTAAAGAAGTATAACATCCTACGTGCGTACATAAGTACACACACTCGTTTTTTTTTTTTTCAAAGTAAACTATGCTATAAGAAAGGTTGTACTAATTACAATATTTATTTTAGAAACAGCTTCGAAGCGGCCACCTCATTCTTATGGGTTATTATATTATCAAGCATAAACATGCTTAATAATAACAATGAATACTCATTCATATGTAATAACCCTTTTTAAACAGTTTTTGTTTATTAAAATATTTAGTCTTGGTAACACAGAGGCCTTGCATATTTTATAGAACTTTGTGGTAATGCGTATACATTGCACCATGAATTAATTACTGACTCTGTAGGCGCGAAAAACTAGTACCACTAGCTTGTGTTTGTTCCTGGCGTGTGCTTCTTTACTACGCGCTTAGTGTTGTAAGAAAATATCTTGAGAAAACTTTTGCGACAGAGAAATAAAAGATTCCAAGGATATGTTGCAAAGAATGTTAGCAAGCACTGGTGCAGCGCTGTGGATCAACTATTCCTGAACCCTCTCATAAATGAGAAGAGGCCTGTACGCGTAAGCTTCCCAGTACGCTAGCAACCCGGATTCGATCACCGCCGGCACCAATGAAATTGTTAATTGCAATTTTAAGTGCTGATTTACCACGTGCTCGGCGGTGAAGGAAAACATCGTGAGAAAACCTACATGTCTGAGAAATAAGAAAAAAATTCAAAGACGTGAAGTTCGCCAACACGCATTGGGGCAGCGCGGCGGACATTTCCTTGCCCTAAAACCCTCTGTGAGGGTTTAAATGAGACGAGGCCTGTGCCCAGCAGTGGGACGTAAATAGGCTGCAACTTTACTTTACTTTACTTTTACCGTGACAGAAATTCAGTCTGGAGGATATTATTATGCATATAAATTAAATTACTGTCTGTAATATTGAAGTTTTTTTTTTAATTTAAGAGTATATTTTTATTATATACAATATTAAAAACTATAATAATAATAAAAAAAAAATGAAACTAGAAACTTAAATTATCATATAATCCTACTCCCCGCGGTATCGTGCCAAGAACGCTGGCTGCGTTTCCCCGCTGAATGGCTATACTTAGCCTTTGAGCGAGAAAAGATCCAGCCTCTTATAACCAGCAGCAACAACCAGTCGCGGATGGAGTTCCTTTAGGAACTTTACCGCACGTGGACCCCACGGACCGATAGTCTCTACAGCAAATGGCATAAATATGTAGTCATCTCTCAGAGACTCATATTTGCGCCACTTACTCAGTTCAGCTGCCTCTGATGCCGCATGCCTGAGATGAGAGGCCGCCAGAGTGACTACGCATATTAAAGTAACTACGGGCTAATCTTCAAAATGTCTGAACCGATTGTAATGAAACTTGACGAACAGGTAGGAACCAATACCAGGAGTGATATAGGTCCTAGGCTAATTATTTATTCCAAAAGGGATCTACCCTTGATACAAATGGAAATGTAGACGCGTTGTCACACCTGAGGACTAAGATGGAATGCCTCGTTTCTAATAAAAAGGGCATAAAGCTGCTATTTCATGCTGGTATTCTGTGTGAGTGTAATAGAATAGCCAACCCATTCGCGCTACAACCATAATATAGCTGCAACGTGGCTCTACCACGCAAAGAACGGTCTAGAAACTGCTCGCTTCAAATCAAAATATTTTAAGGAACTCTTTTAGTGTGTAAGTAAGTTTATCAGGATTGAAAAATCGACACTAAATTAAATATTACCATTATATAATTTTTTAATTAGTCAGGTTAC
The DNA here is from genome assembly GCA_963668995.1 of Parnassius mnemosyne. Lineage (NCBI taxonomy): Eukaryota > Metazoa > Arthropoda > Insecta > Lepidoptera > Papilionidae > Parnassius > Parnassius mnemosyne. The sequence continues at coordinate 8,347,984 of CAVLGL010000104.1, read as the reverse complement.
AATTTATTTAATGGATTACTTTGATGTGACGATTGCAAAATCAGCCATCAATCAAATTATACCACACCCTCATTTCCCTTACCCTTTTCTTCCTAGGAATCTAAGTTAATATCGCTTATATACCATTTGCCCATAATTTCATCAAGCAATATGGACCTAATACGTGTTGCGACTGCCTCGTTGTTCTAGTGTCCCGGGTTCGATTCCCGGGTCAGGCCAAAATCAGTTATTGGGTTTTTCTGTGAAGAAATTCTCAGTAGCAGCCAGGAGTCATGAATTCGGTGGTGTTTCAGCTCCGTGCCTCAGAAAAGCCGTTGGTAATGCGCCTGATCTCTCTCCGGTCGTGTCGAGTTACCGTCCCATCGGTCTACGAAAGTGAGGGATAGAGATTGAACCTGTGCTGGCGCATACACATGGCCAGTATAATCCTGTCCTGCCCAGATCGCTAGTCTCCGTAAAGACTGGCGGCCGTGGTCGAAATTCAGTCTGGAGGACATTATTATTATAACGTGTTGCCAAACCGCCTGCCAAGCATGGCAACTATAGTAAACAATATGTCCTTTATGATGTGTATATAGGTTGAGATGGTAAAGCTAACGGTACAATATATACAGCACCAGCTAATAAAGTCATGTTAAAACTCTTTCAAATTAAGTGACCTTGATATTGCCGGATTATCTACTGTGGTGAATGGAATCTAGCGCTATTTTCACAATAAAATACGTGTACTGATAAGTGATGGAAGGATAAATAAGATTTATTGTTGTGAATAAGCGTGACAAACGAGCACACAGCCCACCTGTTGGGAAGTGGATGCTGTGGCAAATAGACATATTAGCCTCGTTTCCAGTAAAAAGGGTCTCCGGTTCTCTACACTCACCACCATACGAAACACAGCAGCAATAAATTGATATTTTACGCTGGTATTCTGTGAGAGACCTGACCTATTCGTGCTACAACTATAATATAGCTGTAGCGTGACTCTAGCGACTATAAAATGTATGGTTAAAAAACTATATAAAATTAAAAAGTAAAGTTACAGTTTTATACATCCCACTCTCTCATTTTTGAGAGGGTTAAATAAAGTATAACGGCCAAAAGGATGAATAAAGTTCAAGCACTGCTGCCTATACTAACATTCAAATATATGCAAACGAGGCTGACGTGCGGGTATATAAATGTGCAGAATTCGTATTCCAATCACAGTCTTTGGCAAATCATCCTCTCGTAATACAAATCCAACATCAATCTTATCAAAATGAAATCCGTAAGTGTATTTTATTGATATACGAGTTTGTACTAATCGAGTTGTAAACTATTTTAATGCTTTCACTGTTCGGTTTTCACATACAATAGTAAGACAATAGCAGTGACCTATATGTAGTACACGGGACAGCGAAAGGCTTAGATGAAAGGTTGTTCAAAATTTAAGAAAATGTCGAGGAACAGAAACTAATTGCTGCTTATACTTAATTGTATATATTTGCAATAAATGCAATTTTTTAAAGATATATATATATATATATATATATATATATATATATATATATATATATATATATATATATATATATAATACTTTAAAATTAATAACAGCTTATGTTAGTAACAGCCTATATATATATATATATATATATATATATATATATATATATATATATATATAGGCTGTTACTAACATAAGCTGTTATTAATTATTAATTTTGGTTATGTTTTTAAACAAGTGTCCTAGTAGGCTAGTGCACAATTTTTATTCTTCCTATTTTCTTAAATATTACTGCAGTTTAATATGTAATTTTATTTATACAGTATTTAGAAAAGCTAATGGCTTTAGCTTTTTAATAAGCATTTCATAAAACAGTTGCACTAGATAGTTTCAAGTAGTGTTGTAAGTGAAATTTTGTAATTTCTTTAGACAATAAATTTCTTTAAACCCAATATTGTTAAGTCCTAATTTAATATTGTACTATTTCAGTCGTAATGAATAAGGTGTACAATATACAATCATACAAACAAGTAAATATAAGTAAGCGTGATACAACTTCACATGTGAACAATGTAGAACGATAAAATTAAATGATTTTTTTTTGCACTAGGTCATCATTTTTGCCTTGTTCGTTGCCGCGGCTGTCGCCGTCCCCATCGACTCTAGGGACGCCACCATCGTCAGAAGCAACCTCGACAACATCGGTGTTGGAGACTACTCCTATGGGTAAATATTTAATCATATCTTTTAAACAGCAGGTTATGGCCTTACTAATGTGGGCTAGTAATCTTCCGCTCACCAGATGTCGCTAGTTGACACTGAGGTAAAGTTTTTTATTACTCAATGTCATTTGATTGAGAAGTTAATTTTAAATAAATGTTTATCAATTTCTAGATCATTATATTAATACACAAACAATGCCGTTTGCTCTTTAATTTTTTGCACATTTTTAACTCCCTTTTTAATTTTTCTACTTTTATGAGTATCTGTGATTTGGTTTGTTTATTTTTAATCCAATTAATAATATAAAATATAATAATATACGGGAAGAAACATTAACCTTTACATTAACCTATACATTTTTCAAATAAATTAACTTCCCCGATATGAAATCTGTCAATTATTACACCTCATTATAAAGTGGCGCCGCCCTGGTGGCAGAAAAACTCGTGGATGCCCTTATTATTCTCATAGCATCTGCCACCGTGGTGTCAATATTTTATAAGGTCATTTACAAAATCAGGGGTATGCAAGAGGACCAGTCACAATATGAATTTACGTAAAAATAAATGGTAAAAATAATCCTACTTTAGGAACTAAAGCTCAAACAGCGCGAGTGAAAAGGTGCGCAATCTATAACGTTCATAGCGACGCGACGGTGTCATCAAATTTACAAAACTTTGTCGTATTATTTTATTTTATTTTTAGATCTGGTTGAACACCGTTTGATAACGATCCGCCGCAATAATGATGCGAAATTTTGACCGTTACCGTTACCATTACAGCCCATTAAAAGTCCACTACTGAACATAGATTGCCTAATGGGAGGGTAGACACGCCCCCCTAGCGTGGCCAGTTGGCAAAAGGAAATTTTTGAAATTGTTTTTTTTTATTAGGGAGACACTACTGGTCATCGCCGGTCAGACTGTTTAGGGGTAGGGGGGGGAGAGATGCCCTACACTTCGCCTGCCGGTACGAGGCTGCCACTCGAGAACCTTTCTTCTCCGCCGGTTGTCGGTTCTTCGAGCTATGTGACCGGCCTGTTGCCACAGCTTACCAAACATGCCATGGTTATCATCATTGTTAAGTCTATAATGCAGAGAAACTCCGAGCATAGCACTCTTTATAGCTCTCTGAGCAACCTTGAGCTTCCTCATACGGCCAGCAGTAAAGAAACATGTCTCAGATCCATAGGTCATCACTGGCAACACGCACTGGTTGTACAATCTTGTTTTGAGGTTTTGAGGTGTGCCTCACGAGAAGAAGTGTCGTGATCTCCCGAACGTTGCCCAGGCCAGTTGAATCTGTCGATTCATTTACATTATGAGAAAATCAATTACTTGATATTGAAAATGTGAGGCTGATATTGAAAAGCAGAAGCAAATTGTTTTTGATAAAGTCTAAAAATAAAGTTTTTCTAACAAATTTAACTCGTAGAACTATAGTCTAGCAATTTCTTGCTAAGTATAAACTACATGCATATAAATACTACGACTACTAATTTATAAACAAAATTTCTTTTATAGATACGAAACTAGCGATGGCAAGGTAGCTTCAGCAGAAGGTCACTTAAAGAGCAATGGCCCTGAGAATCAGTTTTTTGAAGTCCGTGGCTCTTACTCTTACCCAGCACCTGACGGAGTCGTTTACACCGTCACCTACGTCGCCGATGAGAATGGATTCCGGGCCGACGGTGCCCACATCCCCAGATCATAAGAATACAATAATTATCTAGTCTGATTTGAAAATAAAATGATAGCTGTATTTACTGTTGACTGATTTTTCCTGTGTTGTGGTATTTTGTAGAGATTTTAAATAAATTTTACTGGTTGTATAATTTTCTTTTACTTTTATTAAGTTAAGACTAAGAATTTCATAAATTTGTTTAAGTTTTTCACTCAATGGGAATATTGGTAGTTTAAAGGAAATAATCTATACGAACATTTCTGGGCTGAACTGGGTTGGTTAAAAAGGTGCCCACTTTGACAAGTGAATCAGCTATCGCGGTGCCAGTCGCATTTTATTTGTGTTGGAGTTGTTGATGCACCACAATGGTGAATTGGTGTCATACAACAACCAAAGCGTAAAGCACGCTATGAAGTTTCCGGACAATTTTGAAATATAAACACAAGTTCTGCATTTATACATGGAGTTATTACTTATCCGGACAGAACATCTTGATCGGTGAATGATATTACCTTCCATCAGCGATTAAACTGACAAAAATTCACTCAATCATCCTATTTTGATTTGGCAAAGGAGACTGATACGCTTTCATACATTCTTGGGCCCAGATTGTAAATAGATGAAAGTGATATCAATTAATAGGTTATATATTATCAAAACATCACTGAAAATTCGGCGGCCTTTGGCAATCGGAGAGCAAAGTTATAAGAGATTTAGTAAAAGTGAATTTATGCGACAAGTTGGCAACAACCTAAACTAAACAGCTGATTTAGAAGTGTGATTGCTATTTTGTTTTATTATAAAGTTGTTTACTATATTAATTGTAGTATTTATTGTATTGTATTGGGAGGGAGGATAATAGGAAACTTACAAATAGATTGAAAGATAGGGAAGGTTAGGTGATATTTAAAAAAGCACTTTTTTAATTTATTTTTATTCCTCTTCAATTATAATTAGAATATCATCTAAGAATTGTGCAGGTGGTACTATATTATCTTGGTACCTAGTCCAACTAAGGTACCATATTATAGACATAATATGTGCGCAGCAACCTACAGTTCGTCTGCCTACAATGCACTTACAATAATGTTGAAGTATTGCTTCCCTACCTCTTCGAGAGCTGTAGACTAAAATGTAAACAAAATAAGTTTTTCGGCTTATATGTGTGGACTGAATGCGTCCTCTTAATAGCCATGAAAAATTAGAAGTCGACAACTCTCGAAGTAGGCTGCTGCTGACCTCCCTGCACACTTCAATTATAAATCCATCATTACCTCTTACATGCTCACCATAGTAGGACCGTGCCTGCTTTATTTGATATGTCCCTAATTAGATTAGAATTAATTCACTATCGGTAAGCTGGGGAAAATCATTTAAATTATCATTCTGTACAGTAATTGTTTCAAAATTAGACCTACGTCTATTATAGTTGTTTCTTACAATAAATTCTGCTAATTAATTTTGTATATTCATATTCATATTTATTTGTTCTATTATATCCCCAGCATCTACTCGATCAACTAGAGGAGGATGAAAAGTGTTTAAAAGAGCAGCAGCCACCTCAAAATCTCTCATGAAACTTTTACTTGCTACATTAAAATAGTTTTGCCGTAGTAAATTAAAATCTCTTTTGAATAGACCATTAACAACCTCCACCACCCAACGGCAAATGGTGACTGCTCTCGATTTATTTGCTTCAATAGTAGAAAGCTGTGTTTCACCCTCCTCTAATGAAGCAGGCACATATTTAAAAAAAAAAAAAACATTACCCCCACACTAGGACTTTCGCCCGTGTCGTGGAGGCAGTTTAGAAACATAAATTGCACAAGGACAAACATCCAGACCCGGAACAATTATTTGTAGGCCATACAAATACTTGTTCCGTGCGGGATTCGAACCCGCGGCCACCAGCGCAACAACTGATTGCTAAGCCGTAAGACATAAGTCCTATATCCACATCGATGCAGAATGGATAATGAATCACGAAAGCCCCTATCCAGTATAAAAGCATCACCTTGAAGGAAGTATTCCCGTAATGGTCTATCATTTGAAAATTCTTTATTCATAATTTCAGCATCAGAAGTGGTAGCTGGATTGGGACCCAGAACATCAATTATGTAGCCATCAGTACATACCATTAAAAACGGTTTTACAAGGTTGTCATCTTTGTGCATACTGTATGTTCTTTTTGGTATAAGTAATTTTAGCTTTTTTCAATGTAACAATAAGTTCCATCAAATATTACAATGGGCCTATCAACTCCCTCAAACTTACCAAACAATCTATTTGGTATTGCAAGATTACTTTGCACTATTTGTTGCCTATTTAAATGATTTAATCCTAAGTGTCTTGGCACAAAATATTCAGCGAGAAGTTCCCTCACTTGGTGCAACCACTTCTCAAGGGTTCGCCTAGAAACTTTCAATAAAGTTGATAACCTCTCATCAGAATCCCCAGACCTAAGCTATATTAAGTATGCTGCTAAAGCTAGATATGCTAGTAGTATTTCCAATAACTGAGGTACTTCAGTAAACATTTGATGGAACTGTGCTTTATTTAACCCAATCCATGCATGAATAACATGATCTTCCATATAATCTATACTCTCAAAATGAAGCAAACCTATCTCAACAACTTCTTTTAAGGACATCATGTCCTGTATATGTTTAGCAGTAAAAGTCTGTACACAATTAGTTCTCAAACTGTCTAGAAAATCCCAAGCTTCAATGACTAAATGTCGATCACACAGACGATTATTTTCAGGTATATAATATTTATATTGACTGAGCAACATTTTTCTCGTAGAAAGTGGAACTCTGTACCTCTCTTATTTCTGGCATCCTTCCATAAAGCACCTTCTTTCCATTTCGATAGCTCTCATATAATCCGGTAACACAATGGTAGGTTCGGGTTGGTTATTTCCAACTTCTTCATTTGAAGGTTCAGTAGGAAGATCTTGTGCCTGTGGCTGTACATCTTCATGGGAACTTCCTTGGAAAGAAGTTGATGGGCCTGACACCATATGGATAGCAGCTCTGTCTGCAGCCACCCAACAATTGTGGCATATGTGACTTTCTTCTTCTACCTGCAACAAACATACATAATCCTATAAGTATTTAAAAACTTATTTGGGTTGCTGTAAAAGTAGTTATAAATAACATGTAAACTGATTCAACTTGCAGTTCGAGGCATAATCCACTCTTGTATAACATTACAAATTCTCAATTGAGATCGTGATGCAAGAGAACTACCACAGCGGAGACAAACATTATGGTGGCCAAGTTGTCGTGGTTCATCAACAGATTGTTGTTGAGCCAAATCCCAGCAAGCTTGGCAAACATGGTCACTGCTGTTTACCTGAAATATGAGAAAAGTTTTTAATGTCAATCCATACTTAATTATTAATATTATAAATGTGAAAGTGTGTTTGTTTGTTTGTCCTTCTTTCACGTCGCAACGGAGCGTCGGCATGGCATGATTTTTTGTATGGGGATAGTTCGGTGGCTGTAGAGTGACATAGGTTACTTTTTTCCGCGGAAAAACATCTCATTCCCTTGGGAAAATAGAATATGTTGCAAAAGTTTGTCCTTCTTTCACGTCGCAACAGAGCGTCGGCATGGCATGAATTTTGGTATGGGGATAGTTCGGTGGCTGTAGAGTGACATAGGCTACCTTTGTCTGCGGAAAAACATCTCATTCCCATGGGAAAATCGAATATGTTGCAAAATTAAATTCAGCTAGGTGGCGCCACCGTGATTCTACAAGACGGACGACGGTACGATGGACGAACACAGAAGGTCAAAGTATCTAGATTGTTATGTCTTTTTACCAAAATTAAGATAAAAAATGTATGGATCTGTATTTTTCCACGCAGGACCGGGAAGAGAGCGATAAAAAACATAAAATTCACCAGCTGATTTTCTTCAAACGTTTTGATGCATTGTAATTCACAGAATAGGCGATAACCTCGCAGAGGATATTAAGTAATCCGTTGATGCTCTGCCTACTCCGCAAGGGTTACAGGCGTGATGATAAGTATGGATCAGAAATACTATCATCACCTGTCACGCTTTCACCCTTAACTATTACTTAACTGTGGTAGAAACAGTTCTTAGTAAGCCTTATTAATAAGCCTTAGTAATATTTATTGAACGGAAATTAATACAGTTCTTATATGTGGTTATGAATGAATCGGTATTACAATAAGAAAAATTGTGCAAAATTATAAGAAAAATATTTTTTGAGAGTTCTTATTAACTAACGTATACATAGTTTAAATTTATTCCGCTAGATGTCGTTACTAGGTTTTTAAAACGCGGTAACAAAATGTTTCCTCACATGTACTTAACTCCCGCCGTTGAGTCGCGCGTCAACTTATAGTGCATACGGTACCTATACGCTTAAATTGTTTTTATTTCGTAGCTTATTTGACTACCTGCTTTCGATTTCGGTTGTTTGTTATTTGCTTTGTGATTTGGTTAAGGTTGAATGGATTTATATTGGCTTTCATTTTCGGATTTGTGTATTTTCTTGGAACGGTTTTGTTGATTTGGTTGGTATTCCTTTCCTTTATACATATTTAGACTCTGGCTTTGATTTTGGATTTTATTTATTTAGAATCGTGAATTGGTTTTCGTTGTTTTAGGTTTTTTAACATATTTCAAAGGAAAATTAATAGTATAGATAGTGTATACGGTACCTATACACTTACTTCTTTTTTCGTTGGTTATATTTATATTGACTACTGCTTTAGATTTCGGTTTTCTGCGATTTATTTTGTGATTTGGTTTAAGTTGATTCGATTTTTTTTGGCTATCGTTTTCGGATTCGTATTGTGTCCTGAATTGGTTTTGTTGTTTTGATTTAAAAAAATATTTAATAGATATTTTGGATTTGCTTTTTAAAAAAATATTTAAAAGTTATTCCTTTTAGGTATTTTAACGTTTTTTTATAAATAGGTTTTTTGTTACTTCATAATGGCTCGCAAACGTAAGTCCGGCCTTTCAAGAGTATCTTCTCAAACACAAGCGAAAAGGTTAGCTCGATCGCTAGAATCTTTAGAAGATGCTGAACTGAGAAGGCAAGAACAAGCAGAGCGTCAGGCTGCTTTTAGAGCATGTGAGACACCTTTTCAACGTCAGCAAAGGTGTCTTGAACAGACACAGCGTCAGGCTGCTTTAAGAGCTTCCGGAACACCTTCTCAAAATCAGGAAAGGCGTATTGAACCAGCAGAGCGTCAAGCTACTTTAAGAGCTTCTGAAACACCTTTTCAAAGTCAGCGAAGGCGTCTTGAACAGGCAGAGCGTCAAGCTACTTTAAGAGCTACTGAAACACCTGCTCAAAGTCAGCAAAGGCGTCTTGAACAGGCAGAGCGTCAAGCTACTTTAAGAGCTACTGAAACACCTGATCAAAATCAGCAAAGGCGTCTTGAACAGGCAGAGCGTCAATCTAGTTTAAGAGCTACTGAAACACTTGCTCAAAGTCAGCAAAGGCTATTCGAACAAGCGGAACGTCAGGCCGCATTAAGAGCCGCGGAAACACCTGATGAAACTCAACACAGTCTCATTGAGCAAGCTGAACGTCAATCTACTATAAGGGCATCTGAAACACCAGAACAGACACAGGCGCGAAGAGATGCAAATGCACAGCTCCAAGCTGAACGTCGACAAAATTTTTAAAGAAACAATTGGTCGGTTTTTAATGACGCAGCATTCAATTATGACCCGTTGATTGATTATAAAAATCACAGATTAGTTGTTATCGGACTGATGGACAATGCGTGTCGATTTTGCAGCGCTTTAAAATGGAAAGATGAGACCGCAGGCATGTGCTGTTCCAATGGCAAAGTGTCTCTTCCGTTACTTGGGGAACCAGAAGAACCTTTGAAAACTATCTTTTATATGATGCTAATGAGTCACGGCGCTTTTTAAACAGGATCCGGAAATATAACTCATGCTTTCAAATGACGTCCTTCCAAGTTAGACCGGGAAATAATAATGCCGGGATTTTCGCCTACATTTACAGTGTAAGGGCAAATTTATCATAGAATAGGTTCACTTTTTCCAGCTGAAAACGAACAGCATAAATTTTTACAAGTATATTTTATGGGTGACGAAGAAATTGAGGTAGACCGTCGCTGCCAATTTATCCTGGGAGTTGAGAGAGACACAGTATTCAAAATTCAAAGATTCTTGCATGAACGTAACATTTTAGTCAAAACATTTAAAACTGCTTTAGAAAACCTACCTGAAGAGGATTCTAAAGTCGTCATTCACGCAGATCGGACCCGTTGAGGAGAGCATGAAAGGCGCTACAATGCACCTTTGATAAACGAAATAGCAGCCGTAATTAGCGGTGATCAATTTTCTTCATGAGACATTGTCTTGCGAGCACGTGATGATACGTTGCAACGGGTAGCCGATAAACACAAGTTTTATGACGCTCTGCAATACCCATTGATTTATTGCAAAGGACAAGAGGATTATCATTTTCTAATTCCACTTATTAACCCGGTCACAAAGGAGCCTACTCCGAACAAAAAAGTATCATGTATGAATTTTTATGCGTATCATATGATGTTGCGAGAAAATGATTTTAAACTCTTAGCCCGGTGTAGACAATTATTTCATCAATGTTTGGTAGACATGTATGTGAAGGTAGAAAGTGAACGTCTCCGTTATATATCTTTAAATTAAAAAAAGCTGCGCGTTGACAATTATATACATTTACAAGATGCAGTTTCTAGCTACGCCAATGTAAACCCCAGAGATTTAGCTAAAATGGTGATTCTGCCCTCATCATTCGTTAACAGTCCCCGCTACCTACATGAGTACACACAAGACGCATTCGCCTATATACGAACTTACGGAAGACCTGATCTTTTTGTTACTTTTACTTGCAATCCCACATGGAAAGAAATAACCAAGGAGCTAATGCCGGGCCAAAAAAGTACTGACAGACACGATTTAGTTGCTAGAGTATTTAGATTAAAAGTACAAAAATTAATGTATGCAATTAACAAAGGGAAAATTTTCGGAGAGGTGCAGTGCTTCATGTATTCAATTGAATGGCAAAAAAGATGATTACCGCATGCCCACATTCTAATATGGCTTAAAGAGAAGTTGCGGCCCAGCCAAATAGACGACATAATAAGCGCCGAGATTCCGGATCCTGAGCAAGATAAAGAATTGTATGATACCATCGTCCGAAATATGATTCACGGTTCATGTGGAGCACTAAATTCAATATCGCCATGTATGAAAGAAGGAAAATGTACAAAGAAATTCCCTGAACAGCTATTAAAAGAAACAGTGCACAATGACAATGGCTAATAATACAGACGCAGAGCTTCCGAAGATGGTGGCAGGAAAGTTACAATCAAATTTCGTTCTGGAGCGTTTGAAACCTTAGATAACAGCTGGATTGTCCCGTATTCGCCCATTCTATGTAAAATGTTTAATGCCCACATTAATGTAGAAGCATGCAGCTCTGTCCGAGCAATCAAGTATATCTGTAAGTACATAAATAAAGGAAGCGACCAAGCAATATTTAATCTCAGGAGTGAAGGTGAGGCAAATCCCGTTAATGAAGTACAGACTTTTCAAGCAGGGCGTTATGTCAGCAGTAACGAGGCAGCGTGGCGTCTCCTTGGCTTCCCTTTACACGAAAGGCACTCAACAGTTACTCACCTTGCTGTGCACTTAGAAAATGGAGAGCGTGTATATTTCACCGAAAGAAATTTCCAAGAAAGAATTGCATCACCGCCAAAAACTACACTAACAGCCTTCTTTTAACTTTGTCAAACCGACCCCTTTGCAAAAACGTTGTTATATTCTGAAGTCCCCCGCTATTATACTTGAAACACATCTAGGAAGGAGTGGAAACGCCGTATTCAAGGCGCGCCTGTTGCAAATTGGCCCGGTGTAAAGTCATCAGATGCCCTTGGTAGTGTGTATGCCGTCCATGTTACTAATTTTGAATGTTTCTGTTTACGATTGCTGCTGCACCATGTTCGGGGTCCTACAGGATATAAAGACCTTAAAACTGTCAACGGTCAGGAATGCGCAACTTATAGAGAAGCATGTGAAGCTTTGCATCTTTTAGAAATCGATAATTTAATAAATGGGATGAAACCATGGAGGAAGCTGTGCAGTGCCAGTCACCAGCCAAGGTATCTTCCGCCGCAGACACACGCGAACATGACATACAATGAACACATTTATAATGAAGCACTTGGAAAAATTGAAGATAAAGTAATGGCAATGGTAGGCAAAAAATTAAGCGACTTTGGAATGATAAGCTCTCAGCGAACAACCGAAAATGAACTAAGTGATGAAATTATACGTGAAACAAACTACGATATACCAGCTTTGCAGCAGCAAGTAGCCGAATTTGTACCCCTCTTGCTTCCCGAACAAAAACAAAACGAGTTTTTGACAAAGTATTAGGACAAATTGAATCTGGAAATGGTGCACTTTTCTTTTTAGATGACCCTGGAGGAACTGGGAAGACATTTTTGTTAAATTTATTATTAGCGCAAGTACGGAACGATAAAAACATTGCTGTGGCCGTAGCTTCCTCTGGTATAGCCGCCACGCTGCTAAGCGGGGGCCGCACTGCACATTCTGTTTTAAAATTCCCTCTAAATCTAGCCCAGGAAGAATCGCCGATCTGCAAATTTAGCAAAAATAGTGCACGAGGTATAATGCTACGAAAATGCATACTTTTAGTGTGGGACGAAAGTACAATGTCGCATAAAGAAGCTGTAGAAGCACTAAATCGAACGCTCCAGGATTTGCACAGCAATACCGATGTAATGGGAGGAATGGTGGTTTTACTGGCTGGTGACTTTCGCCAAACTTTACCTGTCATTCAAAAGGGCACACCTGCAGATGAAATTAAAGCATGCCTCAAGTCGTCTATTTTATGGAACAAGGTGACAAAATTCAGTTTAACAACGAATATGAGAGTGCATTTGTATAATGATATGAATGCTGGAAACTATGCTGACACACTATTAAAAATTGGCGATGGGCGGTTGGAAACGGATGCTGAGGGCTGCGTTAAATTGACGAGAGATTTTTGTAATTTAGTACAGAGTCATTCCGAATTAATTGCGTGCGTTTATTCAGATTTAACGAACAACATGCATGAGGACAAATGGTTATGTGAAAGGCGATTCTTGCACCAAAAAATGAGAGCGTTAACAAAATAAATTCAGATATATTAAGCGAAGTAGCAGGAGAAATAACAGAGTATTTGTCAGTAGACACAGTTATGGACACAGAACAGAGCACTACATATCCCGTAGAGTTTCTAAATTCTCTAGAGTTGTCAGGTGTGCCCTCACATAAGCTTCAATTAAAATTAGGCATCCCAGTCATGCTAATGCGAAATTTAGATGCTCCTCGGTTATGTAACGGGACAAGGCTGCGTGTGACACATCTTGGACGGAACATAATCGGTGCTACAATTTTGACAGGCGTAGGAAAAGGTGAAAATGTAATTATACCACGGATCCCTATAATTCCCACAGATCTTCCTTTTCAATTCAAAAGGTTGCAGTTCCCTATTACGCTCAGTTTTGCAATGACAATTAATAAAGCGCAAGGGCAAACGTTACAGGTAGCGGGGGTCAACTTAGAAAAACCGTGCTTCTCTCATGGTCAGCTGTATGTAGCATGTTCGCGTGTGTCAAATGCCCAGAATCTCCACATTCTTTCCCCGAATCGAAAAACCTGTAACATTGTGTACAGTAGCGTCTTAAAATAGTGTTCAGTTAGTTTTTTTTCCAAAATTCCCACAATCAATTAATCAGAATTCCCACAGATCTTCCCTTTCAATTTAAAATTTCCAATTTAGCTCAGTTTCTTTTCAATTCCAAATGCTGCACCTCTGACGGACCTATTAAGCTCAGTTTCCTTTCAACTCAAAAGGCTGCATCTCTGACGGATCTTTAATTTGGCTCAGTTTCCTTTCTATTCAGAAAACTGCATCTCTGACGAATCAATTTAGCTTAGTTTCTTTTCAAAAGTCTCCATCCCTGACGGATAGTTATGCTCAGTTTCCTTTAATTAAAAAAATATCCCATTTCCATTTGGAATAAACAGGCTATTTTCATGCTTTCCTATACGCTGCGTTTCAAAACATTTAAATAGGCTGACGAATCAATTTTGCTCAGTTTCCTTTTAATGGCTGCATCTCTGACAAATCTATAAAACTCAATTAAAAAAGCAATGGATAGCTCATTTCCCAGTGACCATGCGGGTGAAGCCGCGGGTGACAGCTAGTAAATCATAATTACTGTAGAATATACCGTCAGTTTAGTTTTTTAGTTAAACGTAAACAATCTTCATGTGCCTTTTATATGTTTAAGTACCTATACTTTACTTGTAAGTATAATGCAGGGCTACACTAAAGTTTAGCGCTATTAATTATTAAAGAGTTTCGCGCTATTAATTATAACGCAGAACCTAAACTACTGTAGCTACAAGCATGATTTTTTTAATAGGTTTCTTTTATAACGAAGCCTAAGAAAGGATAATCGGAAATTATACCTCTCAAAACTGTTATTTAGTATCCAATAACGCGTTATCTACATTACTCGTTAGTGTAGCCCCTGCATAACGGTTATGGAAAACATAGGAAGAAATCCGTAGGTCAGCGCAGAAGAAGCTGGGTAGCTAAGAAATAAAAGGTGAATAGGTTCTTAGTTTACTTACAGGATGTTGAGCACGCCGTTGGCGAATCACTGCCAATGTCGTTTCATTATCTAAGGATCGTCGACGAAGTGTATTACAGCGACTAGTTGCTATGCCACAATTCACACGGCGATCCTTTATGTAAATATCCAATCGATAAAGTCCAGGCCGTAAAATCCACAATAACGAGCCAAAGTCAAAAGGGTAAACGAGATTATTGGTGTCCGGTATGATAGCAAAGGTCATACAAGTTAAGTAAGATCAGAAGTCCGTAGAAAGAAAGCAGTGGTCAAGGAATATAAATCAATAAAACAACGGGAAACACAGAAACACTCAAAACGCACACGTACTGAACGATACGAGACGAGTGATCATAGATTGAGTCAGGCTGGTGCAACTTCCATAGTAAAAATTATATGTACTACAGGGGTCAAATTTAAATGACGATTATCTCTTCTTTCTGCTTTTCGTAATATGTCTATTAACGACCTTGTCAAATCAAATAGGTTCAAATGTCAAACCAAACAATTATGTTTGTATATATTTTATTTATTAAGATTGCTTTTAATTTTGCTATAAGAACCGTTGTTAATTTACAAAATTGTTAAGAAATTAAATATTCATTATAAAACTTTCCAATTAAATGGTGCAAGAAGCGGAAAAAATGATAACAAGAAAAGGATATTTTTAGCAATATTACCCTTAGATGATGAAAGGTATGTGGTGATTTCAACTTTAATAGCAATATGATATTTAAGGCGAGTACATTTTTGGACTAGTCATCTACGTAGGACAGGTTTTTATAGTGTACGATTGTGTGCACAAATACAAATACACTATTTCCTAAATCTGATAGTTCGATGGTATGGCAATCCGAAACGAACTTAGAAACTACACAGTCAATTGTGACTGCTAACATTCTATTTGATCAATAAAAATGTGATTTTATTTATATTATTTTTTCAGATGCAAGCAATGGGTGAAATAGCTGGCACATGCACCAATTGAAAAGATTCACATGTTAAAACATATTTGTACAAACATTGTATTTAAACCTTAATTTAAACTTCCAAAATTATGTGTATGTTAATTAGGTTTCATTTACATGTAGCAAAAGATAATATCCCTCTAAAGTCACATTTTGGTAAGAATTCGATTATATAAATAAACTCGAAAGTTGTTTGTAATTACCTGATTATAAATAATTTTTTTATAGATTCATCTAGCATCTTAGCTATAATGAGCACTAATTTTGAAAGCGACAGTTAGTAAACGATGTCTGCGAATAGTATGTACATAGGTACCTCTGTGAAGAAGCATAGCGATTTGTACATAGTATTTGTTACACATAAAAGCAATTTAATCCAATCAGTGTTAAAAACCCAATATTTTTACCCTTTAAAAAAACTAACGTTGAAAACAAGCATCCAGACGCAGCATAGCAACACTTGCTCTCAGTGCGGGAACGAACCCTCAGTCCTGCAATGCTGCAGCCAAACGCTTAGCCACTGCGCTACGGAGTCGTCATTTTTTAAAATTAATTACTAGTATAATAACTTATTAATAACTTAATTAATTACTAGTATAATAGTGCGTTTTTTATTTTATACTAGCTGTTCCCCGCGACTTCGTTCGCGTGTTAGGGTTTTTATGTTTTTGCGCGGAACCCTAATTCTTGTTCTAAAATAAGAGTAGCCTAAGTTACTCCTTATGAAATCAGCTATCTGCCAGTGAAAGTCCCGTCAAAATCGGTCCAGCCATTTCGGAGATTACCCGGAACAAACAGACAGACAGACAGACAGACAGACAAAAATTTTAAAAATTGTATTTTAGTTATAGGTACCGTATTTACTTTCATGTGCATTTAGTAAAAAACTGTAATTTTGACATTACAAACAGACACTTCAATTTTATTTATTTGTATAGATTTTCTTTATACATATTTTTGTACCTAATTGTAGAGATATAATTACAAATTGCTGTATGTAAAATACATTGATTTCTCATCCCCATCGGATTTTTACTCAAACCCCACGTTAAAAAATTTATTTCTCAGAAATAATTCAGTATAGAGATCTTTTATTATGTAAAAATATCGATAAACAATATATCGATAAAGGTTATATCGATAAAATTATTCGAGGATAGACATTTACAGCACTATTGTAATTCGTCAATGTCGTCGGCACTGTATGTCAAAACTAAATGTCATATCTTGTTGTTGGTAGAGTAGCTTGGCGTACTTTCATCGTAGATAGAGGATGTCTATGACTTTCATGCATTTACTTTTACTATGGAAGTCCCGCCTCTTAAACGTAGTGATTATATTCTCTTTGGATTGAGTCAGACAGGAGCTGTCACTGTCAGCACAGATTAAAAATACAGTTGACAAACACGAGTAAGAAATCGCACTATTAACGAGAATCAATTTTAAGATTTATTTTTATTGTGTTGATATTTTATTTTTTAAACTGTTGACACTATGTTAATTGTAATTTATATTATTACTTTGATTGAATCAATAATTTACTGTAAGTTGTTTTTATGTTTAATTGTTAAAACTCATTCACATTAATCGATTAAAGTAATTGATTTCTTACTTTGTTCGTGACATAAACTTATTTTTAAGATTTCTCGTCTTCCAGATTGTTAATTGGGCTAATTTTATTATATTTTGAAATAGAAAAATATAACGCTTTTTTTAAAACATATTTCAACTTATTACAATTGGGCCCAGAAATCCCCGTCTCCTTTTGAGATGGATATTAGGCCTTTGTAAGAATCAACCAGATTACATTTTAATCTCGTAGTTGACTATTATCTATCGTCCGTTAAGTGGGCAATTTTTGTATAGGTATGTAATTGGTTTCTAGAAACGGCTCTAACCATTTCGATATTGTGTGTACAAAATGTATTGACACAGTGACCTTCTTCTTCTTCTTCTTCTTCTTTTCCCTGGCTATTGTCCCAATTTAATTGGGGTCAGCCCTCCTAGTAATCTTGCGCCACATCGTGCGATTGTGGGTAGTCGTTTCTGGCATGTTAGTAGATTTCAGGTCGTTTTTTATTGTTTGCAGCCAGGTTATTGGTGGTCGTCCACGGCCTTTCTTCCCCTCTTCTATGTTCATAACTTTTTTAGTAACATGGCTATCAATCTCGTCTCATCACGTGTCCGTACCAACGCATACGGTTTTCTCTAAGCTTCTCGTGCACCATAGCAACCTTGAAACTACCACGGATATAACAGTTTCTTATTCTATCCATTTTAGAAACTCCTCCTGACCAACGTAACATTTACATTTCAGTGACGTGAAGTTTTTGTTCGTCCGTCTTTCACAGTGACCCTGACAAAATTATTTTTCCCAACATCAAGAAAAGCTAGGGCGCCCAGGTACCATTATACATTGGTTGAAGTGGGACGAGATTTCATTAATTCAGAGTAAGCAATTTTTTAATTTCATTCTTGCAATTTGTTGTCAAACTTAACATTATATACATTGTGTTTAAATAATAAAGCTTCAACAACAAGCTTTAATAGGAGATGTAAAGTTAAAGACACCTAAAAATTACATAACAACTCAAAGACTCTGCTGTCAAAGATAAGACAAAACCATTCAGGTGACCTTCACAGCGAAATCTTATCCCGTAACAATACATTATTTTTGCACAATTCCATTATTTCCTAAGAAGCTATAAATCTTAAACGTCACAAAGCAAAAACGAATGTGTCTAATTCATTTATTAATTTTACAATATGATTTTTTCAATTTAAATTTTTGTCTAGAATTATGCCTAAAAAATTGGTTGAATTTACTGGTTAAAATTCAAGTCATGATTTGATTTGGTTCAATTTCGTTCATGATATTATTTTTATTATTATTGCTATAGGTATCCTTCATCATCATCATCATCATCATCATTACAGCCCTTCACAAGTCCACTACTGAACATAGGCCTACCCCAAGGAACGCCACAAAACACGGTCCTGAGCATCCCGCATCCATCGACTTCCTGCATGTCTTACCAGGTCGTCACTCCATCTTGTGGGGTGACGCTTTACACTTCGTCCGCCGGTATGAGGCCGCCACTCGAGAACCTTTTTTCCCCATCGGTTGTCGGTTCTTTGAGCTATATAGCCGGTCCATTGCCACTTTTGCTTACTAATCCGTTGGGCTATTTCGGTCACTCTGGTTCTACTACGGATATCCTCATTTCTAAGTTTATCACGCAGAGAAACTCCGAGCATAGCCCTCTCCATAGCTCGCTGAGTGACCTTGAGCTTCCTAATCCGGCCAGCAGTGAAGGACCACGTTCTCGACAGTTTTAGGTATACTTACATGGTGTAAATTTAATTATTTTAGTTTTATGAACTTTTATTTTTTAACTTTTTTAAACTGTTCTGTGGCTAATGATTGCATTTAATTTTTATTTTAACTTTCTATATTTAGCTTTGTATCATCAGCGAATAATTTGCACTCTTAATCAATTGCCTTTGGTAAGTTGTTTATGTAAAGCAAGAAGAGTAACGGAGCAAGAACCGATGCTTGTAGTGTACCGCAATTATTATTTATTAGCGAAGAATTTAAAGTAATTTTCGTGTTGTTAATTCTTTTATCGATTTTCGTACGTTGTTTGCAATTTGATAAATAGCTCTTTATCCAGTCTGGTGCTTTCCATTTCACATCGTATTTTTCGAGCTTTTTGAGTAAAAATTTGTGGCATTCATGGAGAAATGCTTTGCTCATGTCTAAAAATATAGATAATAAATAGAAGAAATATAGATAACTTTGATGTGACGATTGCAAAATCAGCCATCAATCAAATTATACCACACCCTCATTTCCCTTACCCTTTTCTTCCTAGGACTCTAAGTTAATATCACTTAAACACCCTTTTCCCATATTTTCATCAATCAATATGCACATTATACGTGTTGCGACTGCCTCGTTGTTCTTGTGACCCGGGTTCGATTCCCGGTTCGGGCCAAAATCAGTTATTAGGTTTTTCTGTGAAGAAATTCTCAGTAGCAGCCAGCAGTCATGAATTCGGTGGTGTTTCAGCTCCGTGCCATAGAAAGCACCAAAAGCCGTTGGTAATGCGCCTGATCTCTCTCCGGTCGTGTCGAGTTACCGTCCCATCGGACTATGAAAGTGAGGGACAGAGAGTGAATCTGTGCTTCCGCATACACATGGCCACTATAATCCTGTCTTGCGCAGATCGCTAGTCTCCGTAGAGACTGGCGGCCGTGGTCGAAATTCAGTCTTGAGGACATTATAACTATTATTACGTGTTGCCAAGCCGCCGGAACTGCTTGAACCGCCTGCCAAACATAGCAACTATAGCAAACAAAATGTCCTTTATGATGATATATATGTTGATAGGTTGAAATGGTAAAGGTAACGGTATAATATATACAGAACAAGCTAATACAATCATGTAAACCCCTTCAAATGAAGTGACCTTGATATTGCCAGATTATCTACGCTAGTAAATGGAATCTAGCGCTATTTTCACAATAAAATACGTGTACTGATAAGTGTTGGAAGGATAAATAAGATTTATTGTTGTAAATAAGCGTGACAAACGTGCACACAGCCCACCTGTTGATAAGTGGATGCTGTGGCAAATGTACATAATTATATTAGCCTCGTTTCCAGTAAAAAGGGTCTCCGGTTCTCTACACTCACCACCATACGCAACACAACAGAATTAAATTGATATTTTCAAAAATAAAAAAATAAAAAAATCTTTATTTTCAGACCAGTAATACTTAAAAACCAGTAATAATTAAATATATTATTGGAACACTCCTTTTAAGTTAGGAAACTTGTGTTAGGAGGCTCCGCTCTTCCCGTCCTTCATTTATATAAATTAGTGTTTAGAACTTGGGTAACACATTGATTTTTAACTTATGTTGAAACTTATATAGTATTTTTACAATAAAATATCCGTATGTGTTAGTTGTGTGATTGTGTAGTGTATGTGTATGTGGTGTGTGCATGTTGAGGTATGGTATATTTAATAAATTATTAATTATGTGTAACAAGTTAAGTATTTTTTTCTAATAGTGTTTCGGTAATATTTTACGCTGGTATTCTGTGAGAGACCCAACCTATTCGTGCTACAACTATAATATAGCTGTAGCGTGACTCTACAAAGTATAAAATTTAAGGTTAAAATACTATATAAAATTAAAAAGTAAAGTTACAGTTTTATACATCCCACTCTCTCATTTTTGAGAGGGTTAAATAAAGTATAACGGCCAAAAGGATGAATAAAGTTTAAGCACTGCTGCCTATACTAACATTCAAATATATGCAAACGAGGCTGACGTGCGGGTATATAAATGTGCAGAATTCGTATTCCAATCACAGTCTCTCGCAAATCATCCTCTCGTAATACAAATCCAACATCAATCTCATCAAAATGAAATCCGTAAGTGTATTTTATTGATATACGAGTTTGTACTAATCGAGTTGTAAACTATTTTAATGCTTCCACTGTCCGGTTTTCACACAAAACAGTAAGACAATAGCAATGACCTATATGTAGTGCATGGGGCAGCGAAAGGGTTAAATGAATGGTTGTTCAAAATTTAAGGAATATTCGAGGAAAAGCAACTAATTGCTGCGTATACTTAGTTGTATATACTTTTTTTTTTATAGGAGAGGGGGCAAACGAGCATGCGGCTCACCAGATGGTAAGTGACTACCGCCACCTATGAACAACTGCAACACCAGTGGAACCAGAGGAATTGCAGATGCGTTGCCGGTCTTTTAAAAAGGAGTAGGCTCTTTTCTTGAAGGTCCCTAATTCGTATCGGTCCGGAAAAATCGCTGATGGTAATCGATTCCACAAGGAAATCGTACGAGGGAGAAAACATCTTCTAAATCGCACAGTGGTGGACCGCCATTCGTCCAGATGATATGGATGATATCGGGAGTTCGTGAAATTTGGCGGCTGGGATTAATCCGAACAATTCCTCAGAGCACTCCCCGTGGTAAATGTGAAGGAAA
Organism: Parnassius mnemosyne; assembly: GCA_963668995.1. Taxonomy (NCBI): domain Eukaryota; kingdom Metazoa; phylum Arthropoda; class Insecta; order Lepidoptera; family Papilionidae; genus Parnassius; species Parnassius mnemosyne. Next base: position 8,326,376 of record CAVLGL010000104.1, on the reverse strand, counting down.
ATGCAAAGAGATGCAACATCTTTTCGCAGTGCCAATGAATCGAGCCGACCGGAAAGGACTCGGTCGTCGACGATTCGAGCCGCTCTGCGCTGGATGCGGTCAAGTGGAAAGAGCTGGAACTGGGGAGCCCCTGCCCAGAGATGGGAACAGTATTCCATGTGAGGCCGAACCTGCGCCTTGTAAAGTTGTAGGCGGTGTGCCGGCATGAATTACTGTCCCGCTCTGCAGAGCACTTCAAGCTTTTTAGAGGCCAATTTGGCCTTCTCTTCCAAGTGACCACGAAATTGCACGTAACTCGATATGTCGACTCCGAGGATACCGATACTGGCAGAGGCAAGAAGGGGAGTGCCTTGAAATTGAGGAGATACGACAAAAGGGTTCTTTTTAGCGGTAAACGCGCAAACTTGTGTCTTCTGAGGATTAAACTGGACTAGATATAGTCGCCCCCAATCCGAGACTTTGTTCAGCAAAGACTCGACTTCAGACACAAGTTTGTTCCGGTACTTGGCGACGTTTTCCCGAGAAATATTGGCACGGCCGGTGCTGTCATCCGCATAGCAATGAATGTTACTAGTTAGCAACATATCCTTGATATGCAGAAGAAACAGCGTTGGTGATAGCACACAGCCTTCTTGAACACCAGCGTTAATAGGCTTGTATTCGGAGAATGCACCGTCTTGTAGACGGTGCATTCGACCTTGATGCTCCGATTTGCAAGGAAGCTGGTGATCCAATTGCACAATTTCTCGGGAAGCCCATAGGAAGGGAGCTTCGAAAGAAGCGCTTTGTGTCAAACCCGATCGAAGGCCATAACAATGTCCAAACTAACGGCCAACGCCTCCCCCTTGGACTCTACTGGCTCCGCCCATCTATGAGTCAGGTAGACAAGAAGATCATCAGCTGATCGACCCCGACGAAAACCGTATTAGCGGTCACTAATCAGCTGGTGATCCTCAAGGTACCGCATGAGCTGGCAGTTAATAATGGATTCCATTATTTTGGAGAACCAGGAGGTGATGGCGATAGGCCTGTAGTTGGACGGGTCTGAGCGGTCGTCTTTTTTAGGGAACGGGTGGACAAAAGCTGTCTTCCACGATTTCGGGACTACGCCTAGGGAGTAGGAGTACCGGAAAAGACGCGTTAGGACCGGTGCCAACTCCGGAGCACACGTCCTCAGCATAATTGGGGGGATTCCGTCAGGCCCACTCGACTTCTGGATGTCTAGGGAGAGGAGTGCTTTGCGAACCGAGCGCTGTGAGAACCGCACATCCGGCATGGAGCACTCACACCGCGGGATGGTCGGCGGTGTTTTCCCCCCGTCATCAAGAGTCGAGTTGGACGCAAAAAGGGAGCCTAAAAGATCGGCTTTGTCTTTTGCGGCTTGAGCCAGTGAGTCTTCCTCCCTGTGTAGAGATGGTAGTGATGGCTTACAGAAATTTCCTTGGACAGCCTTGGCGAGAGACCAGAATGCACGGGTTCCCGAAGGAAGGCGAACTAGTTTCTCGCCAATTCTGCCTATGTGCTCTTACTTTGCCTTGGCAATAACTCTTTTGAAGGACCTGGAGGCGAAGTTATACTTCTTTTAAGTATGCTGGTGTTTACATCCCGAGTCGCCGAAGCCGCAGCCCAGGCTTGATGACACTCCTGCTTACTGCGTAATGCAGTCTTACAGGAGCGACCAAACTAAGGCTGAGATCTGCCTCCGATAGGTACCACAGATGATGGAATAGATAGTTCCATTCCCTGTAGCACATCATTGACAGAGTCAGCAAAAGCGCTGGGATCATCCGGCGAGAATCAAACCCCATGAGTAGGATGCAAAGAAAAACCACATTCCATCCCAATCCGCCGACCTGTAATGCCAAACACGGCGGCAACCTGCAGAAAGCAACCGCGAAGGGAGCCTGAGTGGCACCACACTCCGGATCAGACAATGGTCCGAAGAGCCGAGAGGGGCATCGACGGAGACGTGATATCCGTCCGGTTGAGAGGTCGGCAGAAGGTCCAACAGGGAAGGTGTATGATCCTCCACATCTGGAATCCGCGTAGGCGAAGTAACCAGTAGTGTCAGACTATATGCCAAGTCAAAGTCATAAACAGATCTCCCCGCATGATCGGTTAAACGTGAACCGAGCCATTCGGCGTGATGGGCGTTAAAATCGCCAAGGATCACGATCTCTGCAAATGGGACCTGTTGCATCAAGGACTCTGTAGCCATTTGGACGTGGTCGATGAGTCGGTCTGTTTCGGCATTACCGCTATGGGACATATAGAGGCACCCGCAGACGCGCGGATGATGGTCGCTGTCTACGCGTAGACAAAGGATGGACAGGTCCGAACCTTCAAGACTGCCGAGGCGTCCAGAACAGATGTCCTCTCTGACATATACTCGGGCTGGAGTTTGCGTATATGTCAGAGAGGACATCTGTTCTGGACGCCTCGGCACACGGATAGCGTGGCAGGGGTCGCCTTGGTATTGTTGCTCAGTTTGCCCCGAGCAGTTATGTTTTTGAGTGGAATTTTGCGGATTGGAACAACATGGTCGTGGATGCTCAGCGAGGGATTCTCCAGGGTTGCTGGTACCTTCTTGGGGTAGTCTTTGGTGCAATTCCGCTACCATGTTGATGGGGGGGGGGGGAATTGGATCTTCAGCTTCTTGCACTCAACGTAACGCGGAAGCAGAGCTTCACGCCGGTATTCTGTGAGGTCGTGGTACAACCCCGGCTCGAGCAGCAAAAATAGCCGCGTGGCGTTAACCACCGTTAAAAGTGCAATAAATACAATTTTTTAAGTATAATATTTATAGCCTGTGACTAACATAAGCTGTTATTAATTATTAATTTTGGTTTTGTTTTTAAACAAGTGTCCTAGTAGGCTAGTGCACAATTTTTATTCTTCCGTTTATATAATACGTAATTTTAATTAAAAAAAGCATGTAATACAGTATTTAGAAAAGCTAATAGCTTAAATAATAATTCAAGATTTGTTTAGATTTTTTAATAAACATTTCATAAAATTGTTGTAATAGATAGTTTTAAGTAGTGTTATAAGTGAAATTTTGTAATTTTTTTGCACAATAAATTTCTTTAAACCTAATATTGTTAAGTCCTAATTAAATATTTTACTTTTTGAGTCGTGACGAATAAGGTGTGCAATATACAATCATACAAACAAGTTAAAATAAGTAATCGTGATACAACTTCAAATGTGAACAATGCAGAACGTTAAAATTAAATGATATTTATTTTTTGCACCAGGTCATAATTTTTGCCTTGTTCGTTGCCGCGGCTGTCGCCGTCCCCATCGACTCTAGGGACGCCACCGTTGTCAGAAACGACCTCGACAACATCGGTGTTGGAGACTACTCCTACAGGTAAATATTTAATTATATCTTTTAAACAGCAGGTTATGGCCTTAATAATGTGGGCTAGTAATCTTCCGCTCACCAGATGTCGCTAGTTGACACTGAGGTAAAGTTTTTTGTTACTCATTGTCATTTAATTGTGAAGTTAGTTTTAAATAAAAGTCTATCAGTTTCTTGCTCTTTTGCTCTTTAATTTTTTTGCACATTTTTAACTCTACTTTTATGAATATCTGTGGTTTGGTTTGGTTATTTTTAATCCAATTAATAATATAAAATATAATAATATACACAAAGAAACATTAACCTTTACATTTTTCGAACAAATTATTTTCCCCGATATGAAATCTGTCAATTATTACACCTCATTATTTAGTGGCACCACCCTTGTGGCAGAAAAATTTCGTGGATGCTCTTCTACGAGTAGTTCTGATAGCATCAGTCACCGTGGTGGCAATATTTTTAAGGTCATTTACAAAATCACACAATGAATTTACGTAAATATATTTGGTAAAAATTATCCTATTTTAAGAACTAAAGCTCATACAGTGTGAGTGAAAAGATGCGCAATGTATAATCTTCATTGCGACGGTGTCATCAAATTTACTGAACTTTGTCGTATATAGGTAATTACTTTTTTTTAGATCTGGTTGAAGACCGTTTGATAACGATCTGTCGCAATTATGATGCGTTACGTTTGACCGTTACCGTTACCATTACAGTCCATTAAAAGTCCACTACTGAACATAGATTGCCTCATAGGAGGGATATTTGCCACGGCAGTCACGCCCGCCTAGCGTGGCGGTTTGGCAAAAAGAAATTTTTGAAATTGTTTTCTTATAAGGGAGACACTACTGGTCATTCCTGTTTAGTTTCCCTGTGTCACCTATTACGACACCCACGGGACGATATGGGTTAGTAGATATTCTTACACCACCATTACACGGTAGGTAGTTTGACACGACTGATCTTATTACTATAATTAGTAAGGTCGTCTGAATACTAATGAGAACAATACGACTGTTATTTTATAATGATCTCACCCACCTGCTTTCAATAAATGGCCAAGCTCCTGCCTGATTGAAATTTCTTCTAGGTTGGTAATACCTGCTCAATTTCTGTCGCCAAGCACTTGGTTTTACTGATTTTTTAAGCTTAATTTTTTGATACAGTAATACTTAGAAAATCAATTCATTGTCATAATTATTACAGCTCTTCACAAGTCCACTGCTTCCCCCAAGGAATTCAACAAAGCACGGTCCTGAGCCACCTGCATGCATTGACTTCATGGATGTCTTACCAGGTTGTCACTTCGCCTGCCGATACGAGGCTGCCACTCGAGAAACTATCTTCTCCGTTAGTTGCTGGTTCTTCGAGCTATATGGCCGGCCCATTACACAGCTTACAAAACATTAGGCTATGGCGGTTGTCGCAGTTATCATCATTGTTAAGTCTGTCACGCAGAGAAACCCCGAGCATAGCCCTCTCCATAGCTCGCTGAGCAACCTTGAGCTTCCTCATACGGCCAGTAGTGAAGGAACATGTCTCAGATCCATAGATCATCACTGGCAACACGCACTGGTTGTACAATCTTGTTTTGAGGTTTTGAGGTGTGCCTCACGAGAAGATGTGTCGTGATCTCCCGAACGTTGCCCAGGCCAGTCGAAACTGTCGATCCATTTACATTATGAGAAAATCAATTATCATAATGTAAATGGATATACGGTGAGGCTTATATTGAAAAGCAGAGGCAAATTGATTTTGATTAAGTCTAAAAATAAGGTATTACTAACAAATTTAACTTGTAGAACTATATTCTAGAAATTTCTTGTTAAGTACAAACTACGAGTACGTGCATATAAATACTACGACTACTAATGTATAAACAAAATTTCTTTTATAGATACGAAACCAGCGATGGCAAGGTAGCTTCAGCAGAAGGTCACTTAAAGAGCATTGGCCCTGAAGATCAGATTCTTGAAGTCCGTGGCTCTTACTCTTACCCAGGAACTGACGGAGTCGTTTACACCGTCACCTACGTCGCCGATGAGAATGGATTCCGGGCCGACGGTGCCCACATCCCCAGATCATAAGAATACAATAATTATCTAGTCTGATTTAAAAATAAAATGATAGCTGTATTTACTGTTGACTGATTTTTCCTGTGTTGTGGTATTTTGTAGAGATTTAAAATAAATTTTACTGGTTGTATAATTTTCTTTTACTTTTATTAAGTTACTATTAAGAATTTCATAAATTTCTTTAAGTTTTTCACTCCATGGGAATATTGGTAGTTTAAAGGAAATAATCTATACGAACATTGCTGGGCTGAACTGGGTTGGATAAAAAGGTGCCCACTTTGACAAGCGAATCAGCTGTCGCGGTGCCAGTCGCTTTTAATTTGTGGTGGAGTTGTTTATGCACCACAATGGTGTAGGTACAACAACCTAAGCGTAAATCATGCTATGAAGTTTCCGTACAATTTTTAAATATAAACACAAGTTTTGCATTTCTACATGGAGTTATTACTTATCTGGACAGAACATCTTGATTGGTGAATGATGTTACCTTCCATCAGCGATCAAACTGACTAAAATTTACTCAATAATCCTATTTTGATTTGGCTAAGTTTGAGATGAATATTGAGCCTTTGTAAGAATCAACCAGATTACATTTTAATCTCGTAGTTAACTATTATCTAACGTCCGTAAAGTGGGCAATTCCTGTATAGGTATGTAATTAGTTTCCAGAAACGACTCTAACGATTTCGATATTGTGTGTAAGTACAAAATGTATTGATACATTGACCCTGACAATTTTATTTTTTCCAACATCAAGAAAAGCTAGCAAAAACAAATGTGTCTAATTTATTTATTCATTTTACAATATGAACTTTCCAGTTTAAATTTTTGTATAGAGTTATGCCTAAAAATTGGTTGAATTTACTGGTTGAATTTCAAATCATGATTTGATTTGGTTGAATTTCGTTTATAATTTTACTTCTATCATTATTGCTATAGGTATAATTACATGGTTTATATTTAATTATTTTAGTTTTATGAACATTTATTTTTAAAAGTTTAGTTTCTATCCAATTTATTGCATTTTTAAACTGTTCTGTGGCTAATGATTGCATTTCGTTGTTATTTTAACATTTTATAATTAGCGTTATATCATCAGCGAATAATTTGCACTCCTGATCAATTGCTTTTGGTAGGTCTTTTATGTAAAGCAAGAAGAGTAATGGAGCAAGAATCGAAGCTTGTGGTGTACCGCAATTATTATTTAACGGATGGGGGCCAGGCGGGAAAAAGTGTAAGGTTTTTCCGTCACGACCTCTTCTGATGTGGTGTAGACGCTCTCTGCGGCTGTAAGGTAGCGAGATGAAATAATATCCATCTCCACTTTTTCTTATCTTGCCATGAAAGAAATATTATTTTATTTTAAATGACGCTTATTTTAATAGATTAATTTTAGTAATTCATTTATTTGTATTTGTTAATCAATAATATAATACGATTATCAATAATAATATACTACGAAAGGAACTTCGTCCCAACCGAGTGTTCCACGACACTCACGCATGGTTTTTTTTTACCAAAGTAAACGCGCTAGTGTTATAGTGTTGTAGAGCTGTTTTGCGTGCGTGCGTGCGTGCGTGCGTGCGTGCGAGCGTGCGTCCGTGCGTGCGTGAGAGCGTGCGTGCGAGCGTGCGTGCTTGCGTGCGTGCGTGCTTGCGTGCGTGCGTGCGTGCGTGCGTGAGTGTGTGCGTGCGTGCGTCGTGCGTGCGTGAGTATAGCCTTCTCAAAAACTTTTGAAAGTATCGGAACAAGCGTTGTTGGTCTGTAGTTACCCATGTAAGTACGATCACCTTTTCTATATAACAGTGTTACAATGGATATTTTAAGCGTTCCAGCAAAACACCTTGCTCAAATGATATATTTGCAAGTGTAAGAAGGGGAGCAGCTATGTAGGGAGCGATTATTTTTATTGTTATTTGTATTCAACTCGTCACATACAGTGGAGTTTGTATTTTTAAAGGATTTAATCTTGCTCATAATATCACTTTGACATTTTTGCGGGCGTGCGATCGTGCGTGAGTGCGTGAGCGCGCGCGCGCGTGTGTGTATGTGTGTGTGTGTGTGTGTGTGTGTGTGTGTGTGTGTGTGTGTGTGTGTGTGTGTGTGTGTGTGTGCGTGTGTGTGTGTGTGTGTGTGTGTGTGTAAACCTCTCATAACCTTTAAACGGATTTACCGATTTGAACGAACCAAAAGCGTTTCACCAAATTTAGATTTTCAATACTCTTTCAACTGATTTGGACCGGTAGATTTCGAGTTTTTTTTTTATAATACATTTTATTATTGTTCTTAAAATACCTCGTCGATTGCCACCAATTACATCTGAATCAGTTAATCCGTTCGTAAAGTTATCATTGTCAAAAAAAATTCAAAGAAGTGTTTTTCTTTAATAACTTTGAAATTAGTGTTCGGATCGTTTTTGTTGATCGTTTGGTTCGTAAAATTATTTGTCGAGGAGGTTGGAAGTTCCAGGGATGGCCTGCAGGGTCAACAGATTTATACTTCTATTATAGGGTAATATTATAAGATCATGGAATATTTCGAATGATTTATTGAGATCGACTAGCTGATGACATGACATGCCTGAATGACAAGCTTAATATAGACTGTTAGAATTTATAAAGATTTTCTTTGCCATAGTCACGCCGTATTTAAAATAAGTTTCTAATGATTTTCCACTTTTTTTAAATGTGAATTATTAATGTTTGTGCCGTATCGTAATTCTACAGTCCTAAATTATGATTATGTACATGAGTAATTAAGTTATAATTAATTAATATAGAATTTAGTTCTCTAGTATTATTTAATTAGCGGTAGTTATTTTTAATAATTTATGTTGTAGTCGGTTGTACAAAATGTTTAATTTTTAATTATTATTTTATGTAATACTGTATAACAAAATCTAATTTGATAATTACAGACAATAATAAGATTGTAGTCTAAAAGATCTATCCCACAAAATTCAAAATAGTGAGTGCAAGCTAACTCCTTAGTAATGGATTTTGTGGTCCAATTTAGATGGTTTTTTAGGAGTCCACCACCTCTTTGATGTTCTCTGGAAAATTACGAAACTAAATTAGTTAATTAAGTAATTAAAGTAACTAAAAAGTATTGCAAACTTTTTAGATTAGGTACTTTCAGTTCCTCGTTTTATGAACATTTCACTTAAGCAGATCACGTCTACTTCACCTATGCGAGTACCTAGTTCAAATATTGTTAACCCAACTAAAACAGGTATTAAGCAGCAGCATCTTCTTGATAACAACTCAAAATTATAAAATCTGCGGTTAAATGGGTTGTTATAAATTAATTTGCTTAATTCCGCGTAAAGAAAGAAAATAATGTGTCCTGCCCAGTTTTTAAGGGGACCTCCCACCCTCCCTCAATCGCGCGCACTATACCCGTCGCCGTGAATCCCAGCACTACCACATGCCCGCCGTTAAGTGGCCAGCCTCCGCAGAGCCTACTTCATCTGAGGATGCCTTGTGTAGAGGCGACACACGTGTCATATTTTTCGAGAGTGGTGTGTCGTGCCTAGTGTGGTAGTGCTGGGATTCACGGCGACGGTTATAGTGCGTGCGATTGAGGGAGGGTGGGAGGTCCCCTTAAAACTGGGCAGGACACATCATTTTCTTTCTTTACGCGGAATTAAGCAAATTAATTTATAACAACCCCATTAACCGCAGATTTTATAACTTTGAGTTGTTATTAAGAATATGCTGCTGCCCATTTCCTGTTTTAGTAGCAATCTTATAAAATAATACAATGTTTTAGTTCTGTGAGACAGAGAGAAATTTATTCCAGAACATAATTGTCATATAATCTTACAATAGTTCTTAATAACACAATAGATGGCATTACTGGTATTTTGATATAATACTAACACACCCACTTATCAAAACAACATAGATGCCCACAATATTTTACCCCATCTAAATTAAACAGAATAATTATATTGCTTTTACATCCTGTATTCCTAATAACTGCAAAAAATAATAATGCTTGGTATTACCCAAACCTTTACTTATACATCATTTTTTTTCTTTACGCGGAATTAAGCAAATTAGTTTATAAAAACCCCATTATAATGGATTTCCGGAAAGTAACGCCTGATTCTATGAATTAAATCTGCGGTTGTCAACCTGACTGCCAAGCGTTGGAACTATGGCAAAATTCCCCCTATAAGGCAATCTATGGGGAAGGCCTCTGTTCGGTAATGGAGTTTTGTAGTTTGTAATAGAATAATGGACATTTTATTCTAAGAATAAATTTTATTATTTGCTATTAAGGGCCATGGTAGCTAAACACTCGCTGTAAATATCACGGCACGCGTGCAACCTGGGATCGATCATCGGCGGCACCAATGAAATTGTTAATTGCAATTTTAGGTGCTGATTTACCACGTGCTCGGCGGTGAAGGAAAACATCGTGAGATAAATTAAAATTTTTTTTGAAGACATGCGAAGTTCGCCTACACTCATTGGGGCAACACGGCGGACATTTCCTTGCTCTCTAACCCTCTCAGAAATGAGAACAAACCTGTTCCCAATCGTTGGAGGTATTTAGGCTGTACCTTTAATAAAATTTATCAGAAAATTGAAAAATTGACCACCAATAAAATAGTTCCATAGTATAATTTTTTTACTCAGTCAGGTTATAATTTATTTAATGGATAATGATCAGACGATTGCACAATCATCCATTAATCAAATCTTACCACACTCTCATTTTCCTTATCCTGTTCTTTCTAGAAGTCTAAGTTGATATCACTCAAACACCCTTTTCCATTTTTCTGCCGACTTCCAAAGAGGAGACGGTACTCAATAATGTATGTTTTTTATGTGTGTTACCTCATAACTTTTTACTGGGTGAACCGATTTCGATGATTATTCTTTTATATGAAAGCTGATACTTCTTGTGTGGTCCCATATGAATTTGATCAAGGTAAGACCAATAGTTTTTGAGTTATTCTTAATAACTTATATTGAAGTCGGCTGTACAAAATTTTTAATTTTAAATTATTCATCAAGCAATATGTACTTAATACGTATTGCGACCGCCTCATTGGTCTAGTATCCCGGCTTCGATGCCCGGGTCGGGCTATAATCAGTTCTTGGGGTTTTCTGTCAAGAAATACTCAATAGCAGCGAGTCAGAAAATCGGCGGTGTTTCAACCCCTTGCCTCGGAAAGCACGTAAAGCCGTTGTTACCTGCTACTGATCTCTCTCCGGTAGTGTCGAATTACCGTCCCATCGGACTATGAGAGTTAAGGAATAGAGAATACTGTATTTAAAAAAACTAATATTGCCAAATCGCGTACAAAGTATGGCAGCTATACAAATATGTTCCTCATGAGGCCATCTATGTTCAACAGCGGCCTTGGAAAGGATGTTACAGTAAAGGTAACGGTAACGGTATTATATATACATAGCAAGCTAATAAAAGAATGTTGTAAACGTTTCAAATGACTTGACCTTGAAATTGCCGGATTAGGTGCGTCAGTACATGGAATCGAGCGATATTAGCCCAATAAAATACGAGTACTGATAAATATTTTGAAGGATTGATAAATTTTATTATTTGGTGTTAAAATACTATAATACGTCCCATTTCTCTGCACACGTCTCCTCTTTATTAATATAAAAGAGTATGTATATTAAAGAACTACAGCTTTTTATTCGCCCCTTAGATGGGCAAACGAGGTGTATCTCTTTGATGATAATTTAATTAATTAGGGTGAAAATATTACATAAAATAAAAAGTGGAGTTACAACCTTTTATAGGGCCTATTTCTGGGCACACGCCTCCTTATTGATAAGAATATAATTACTACTAATTTATAATTACTTAAAATCCCCTATCTATAAAGTATCCAATGCTGTCCGTTAGTCTCGCTAAAACTTGAAAACGGCTCAAAAGATTTTGATGACTTTATTGTGTGCGTTTGCGTACATCTCTGGATGGTTTAGATTTACAATTATACCTAGTAGGTGGTGCTGTTGTCGATATCCAGAAATAACCTGTGCGAAGCCGAGGTGAATCGCTAGTATTATATAAAATTAAAAATAAAGTTACTGCTTTTACACATCCCACTCTCTCATATTTGAGAGGGTTAAATAAAGTATAACGGCCAAAAGGATGAATAAAGTTCAATCACTGCTGCCTATACTAACATTCAAATATATGCAAACGAGGCTGACGTGCGGGTATATAAATGTGCAGAATTCGTATTCCAATCACAGTCTCTCGCAAATCATCCTCTCGTAATACAAATCCAACATCAATCTCATCAAAATGAAATCCGTAAGTATATTTCATTGATATATGAGTTTGTAACTAATCGAGTTGTAAATTATTTTAAATGAAAGGGAAATGTGTACAAAAAGTCGAGGAACAGAAACAAATTGTTGGAGAAGTTGATATACAATTATTATTATAAATTGAGGTCATTTATATACTTACAATAAGTATTATAAAATGTTAGGCATACCATACAGGCTGTTAACTACATAACTGTTATTAATGACGATCTGACGTTTTGCCGTCTCAAAAAAACTAACTTGGGTTTTGTTATTTATTTTAAAAAAGTGCTCCAGTACGCAGTTCTTATTCTTTATTTTTTCTTAAATATTACAGCAACTGTATTAGGTTATTTTTAATTTAAATAACGCATGTAAAACTATGTTTACAAAAGCTAATAGCTTTAATAATAGTTCAAGATTTATGAGCTTTTTAAAAAACACAATAGTTGTACTAGTTTTATAAGTAAAAATTTTGTAATTTCAGATTTAGACAATAAATATTTTTTAAACCTAATATTGTTAAGCCCTAATTTAATATTGTACTTTTTCAGTCATTACGAATAAGGTGTACAATATACAATCATACAAACAAGTTAAAATAAGTAATCGTGATACAACTTCAAATGTGAACAATGCAGAACGTTAAAATTAAATGATATGTTTTTTTGCTCCAGGTCATCATTTTTGCCTTGTTCGTTGCCGCGGCTGTCGCCGTCCCCATCGACTCTAGGGACGCCACCGTCGTCAGAAACGACCTCGACAACATCGGTGTTGGAGACTACTCCTACAGGTAAATATTTAATTATATCTTTTAAACAGCAGGTTATGGCCTGAGTAATTGTTGTGATAGCGTTTATCACAGGGATGTCAACTTTTTATAAGGTCATTTACTATTACTATTTAAAATCAAGGATATGCAAGCGGACCAAATACAAAATAAACTTACGTAAAAAGAAATTATAAAAAATATCTTATATTTAGGAATGAAAGTAATATAGCGTGAGGGAAAAGGGGTACAAAGTAAAACACGCATAGCAGCCGATTCATGAAATTTACTGAACTTTGTCGTAATATTTTTTTTAATCGGGCTGCGGCCGTTTGATAATGATCTGCGAGCCGTATGTTTGATTATTATCGTTACCGTTAGACCATGTCAAAAGTCCACTGCTGAATATATGCCTCCCCCATAGATTGCCTCATAGGTGGGATATTTATAGTCACGCTAGGCAGGCGGGTTGGAAACAACAAATTTTTTGATCTTTTTAAAATTCTTACTAAGAAGGTGCTGCTGGTCATGGTCTGGTTTGTTTTCTTCTGTCGCCTCTTACGATACCCAAGGGATGTCATGTGGTAGTGGATGTACTTAGACCGCCATCTCACCCATCTGCTTTCAATAATGATTGAGCTCCTGTCTACTTGGGATTTCTTCTAGGTTGGTAATAGCTGCTCAATTTTTGCCGTCAAGCACTGGGATTTACTGATCTTTTACGTTTCATTCTTTCGTACAGTCATATAATTTATTGGGTGAGGCTAATATTGAAAAGCAGAAGCAAATTGGTCTTGATAAAGTAAAAAATAAGGTTTTCCTAACCAATTTAACTTGTACAACTATAGTTTAGCAATTTCTTGCTAAGCACAAACTGTATCGAGAGTCGTGGTATCTCAGAGGCTTAGTGTTAGTTGTAAACTTCTCAGTAGGAGAACGATCCGGGATCGATCTCCGCCGGCACCATTAAAATTGTTAACTGCAATTTTAAGTGCTGATTTATCACGTGAAAACATCTTGTGAAACCTGCGTGTTTGGGTATTAATAAAAAAAAAATAAAAATATTTCGAAGACATGAGTCTTGCCCTAAAATCATCTCAGAAATGAGTGGAGGCCTGAGCACAGCTGTGGTACGTGTATATGCTGTAACTTTACTTTATTTTACAAACTATAAACTATATCAACACTATGATTACTAATGTATAAACAAAATTTCTTTTATAGATATGAAACCAGCGATGGTAAGGTAGCTTCAGCAGAAGGTCACTTAAAGAGCATTGGCCCTGAAGATCAGATTCTTGAAGTCCGTGGCTCTTACTCTTACCCAGGACCTGACGGAGTCGTTTACACCGTCACCTACGTCGCCGATGAGAATGGATTCCGGGCCGACGGTGCCCACATCCCCAGATCATAAGAATAGAATAATTATCTAGTCTGATTTGAAAATAAAATGATAGCTGTATTTACTGTTGACTGATTATCCTGTTTTGTAGTATTTTGTAGAGATTTTAAATAAATTTTAATGGTTGTATAATTTTCTTTTACTTTATTTACTTACGATTAAGAATTTGTTTAAGTTTTTCCCTCAAGGGGAATATTGGTAGTTTAAAGCAAATAATTTATACGAACATTGCTGGGCTGAACTGGGTTGGATAAAAAGGTGCCCATTACGACAAGCGAATCAGCCATCGCAGTACCAGTAGCATTTTATTTGTGGTGGAGATGTTGATGCACCATAATGGTGCATAGGTGTCATAGAAAAACCTAAGCCTAATTCACTCTAATTACGCAATTTTGTAATATAAACACAAGTTATGTACTTCTCCATGGAGTGTTTACATATCAGGACAGAACATCTTGATCGGTGAATGATGTTGCCTTTCCATCAGCGATCAAACTGACAAAATGCACTCATTGTTTATTTTATTTGTATTATGCTTATTTTGAGATGGATATTGCACCATTTGTTAGAATCAATCAGATTGCATTTTAATCTCATAGTTGGCTGTTTACTATCATCCTATACTTTAAGTCAGCAATTTTGGTATATGTTTGTAATTGATTTCTAGAAACGGCTCTAAAGATTTCGATGTAATTGTAAAAAAATTACTCTCCAAATTCTTCTAGATATTTGTCATCCGTGACAAGATTATTTTTTCAAACATCAAGAAAAGCTAGGGCGCCCAGGGACTAGTATTATTAATAGGTTGAAGTGGAACGAGATTTCTTTAATTCAGGGAAAATAAGTTTTTTATGTTCATTCCTACAGTTTGTTGTAAAACTAAATATTTTATACAGCGTGTTTAAATAAGAAAGCTCCTACGACAAGCTTTAGTAGAAGTTTGAAGGTTAAAGAGAACTAAAAATACATTAAAACACAAAGACTCTATTGTCAAAGATAAGACAAAACCATTCAGGTGACTTTCACAGCGAAATCTTATCCCGTAACAATCCATTAGCGTGGTTCTATTGAGGCAAGTAGACGTGCTATCAGCGGTTACCTCCGTCGCGCACTCACCTAGATCAAAGTTAATCAAAGGAGAAGTCACAAAGGACCGAAAAAAGGAGTTTCATTGTGGTAAATAGTCTGTACTTTTGTCCGGCTTGACTGTTGCTCTACTAAAAGAACACAGTAATTGAATAATTTTTGAGTAGTATTTTAGCTTCTTTATTTTTTTTTTTAATTTGAACATAGTTAATAATAATAAACGAGAATATGAAATTAATTTTGTAATTTATTATGCATAATAATTAAAATAATAAGCGGAACTACTTGAAATAAATTAGAAATGGGTCATAAGTGGCAAATAAAACGTTTAACATTTACGTAATATTTCAAAATTTAAAAAGATAATTCTACAAAAGATCGAATAGAGTAAGGCAAAATGAACTTTTAATAAAAAGTAAAATTTGACTTTAAAAAATTAAAAATAATAAAATAACTTCATATTATTAAATGGTGCAAAAACAACGTAGTCTATATCGCAGCCAACTAGCTTAATTAGCCGTTCAATTAACAGCCTAGCCTTTTTACGTAGGACTAGCGGCCTGAATAATATTTAGCCCATGCGTTTCAGCCGATGCATCGAATACAACATTTCATGCCTAATTATGCACATACATAAATTTTCACGCCTGTCACCCAGAGGGGTAGGCAGGGACTACGGACTTCCATTTGGCAAGATCATGACACACATCTGTCACCTCCTCCACTATGTGCTATATTATATAAATATACGTGGCTTTACGTCGGCCTAAGGGCCTCCCCAGCCGCACCATAAACTACAGTTTAACAGTGGTAGAGCCACGCGGCAGCTTTTGCTGTCGCACGGATGGGCCGGCTCGAACCGGGGTAGTACCACGACCTCATAGAAAACCAGCGTGAAGTAGAGGTTTACCTCTGTGTTTCGCTTGGTGAGTGCAGGTGGCCGGAGGCCCTTTTTACTGGAAATGAGGCATTCCATCTTAGTCCTCACGGGTGACAACGCATCTACATTTTGATTTGTAACAGAGGATAGATGTAGATGTCTATGGGCCGCAGCAACCACTTACCATCAGGTGGACTGTGTGCTCGTTTGTCTTCCTTATCCTATAAAAAAAAAACAGTCGCTGATATTACATCATGATAGATGCAATGTTGTATAAATGACGTTTTTAAGCTGTATGACGCATCGGCTGAATATCATTCAGACGGCTAGTTGAACGGGTTCGCTTAGTAAAAAGGCCAAACTGTTAATGAAACGGCTAATTTAGCTTGTCGGCTGCGACATAATATATAAGAATTGAAGCTCCAACTTTAGAATGTGAAGTTATATTATATTATATTTCTTTGAAGTCGACTTTTAAAATTTATTAATAGTATATTTTTGAGTATTTTAAGTAGACTAAGGTATATCACAATCTCAATGTCGCTTAAATAGTTACAATAAGAACTTCATTCTCTATTTTCTCACGCTTAGAGGTGCAAATTTGTCTCTAAAACTATTTGGGACTAACCTCCTGTTGACGAAGATATTTCGTACAAAAACACACAGTGTATCATCAAATTTACTTAAACTGGTCATAATTAAGTTTTAAATCTGGCTGCGGCCCGTTTGATAATGATGATGCCGTATGTTTGACTGTTGTCGTTACCGTAACATCCTTTTAAAGCCCACGGCTGAATATAGTTGCCATAGTTGCCACGCTTGGTGGGCGGGTTGGATTTGTTTTCCTCTGTCGCCTCTTATGATACTCACAGAACGATATGGGTTACTGAATATTCTTAACCGCCACTACACGAAAATATAATTGAAATAAAATTCACTTTCATATTTCAAAGTCGGCTAAAGGATAGAAATTTAAAAAAAAATGTAAATGGAGCATCTTTCCGCTCCGTCCGCGCGTGATAAACACGTACCTAGTAGAGAGTGAGATTACATCAGACTTCAAAGGGGCTTTGATGCTGTATGCTGAGGTGTTACTGCACTTTTATTACTGACGTGTATTTGTAAGTCTCGTTATAGTGGGAGATTGGATGGAGAAATTAGTCGTGATTAACATTTGTTTCAAAATTCTTTTGTTTTATTTTTCTCTATGTTAGTAGAACATTACACGTTTAGAGTGTGTTTTTCTTTATAAATGCTTTCAAAGATAACATAACATTATTAATGAGTTTGTTGTTTCTATTTAATTAACAGGCTTTTATTAGTATCTAGCTATGTATCTCCAACTTGTAGACGGCCGATTGACTTGAAAATTTGCACTGTATCTTGGACCGATGACGATACAATAATTTTATAACTATATTACAGTATACTGATCAGGATCACCAGCATAAAACAAAATAATTATTAGGATTATCACTTGTTTAAATTTTTATAAACTGTTATATTATTGTTTGTATAATGATTTGAAGTGTTTTTGATATATAAAAGTGATGCCACTTTGTTTATTAAATATCTGGGCATGTGAATTGTTCGTGGAAATGACAAAATAAGTGCTCCCATGTTGAAATAAACCTTAATAATTTGATGTACTGTCGTTATCAACTGTCCGCTGGGTATAGCTATCGTCAAAATCTCCCAACAACTTCACAATGTGACGCATCAGCATATTGTGAAGAAGTTTTTTAAACAAAATATTATGATGGGTTATTTCTTATTACTTGTGACTGATTAAAATATCATCGTACGAGTCCATGACCGAAGAAGATAAACATTTTTACACGCGGTAGAGCCATGCTGCAGTTATATTATAGCAGTAGCACGAATGCGTCGGCTCGACCGGGGAAGGACCAGGCTCTCACAAAATAGTAAAATAGCAGTTTAATGCTGTTGTGTTTCGTATTGTGAGTGTACATAACCTGAGACCATTTTTAGTGGAAACGATGCATTCCATCTCAGTCTTCAGGGGCGACGCATCTGAATTTTGATTCTTTATCGATGATTGATGTATTTAGATGTCTATGGACCATAGCATCTATTTGCATATCAGGTGGACCCTTATTCTATAAAAAAAGCTCTAACGAGTGACCAGAACGAAGACTTTTTACTTAAAATTCAATGAAAACGCAGCTGAATTTTGATTCCTAATTGAGGATAGAATGTATAATCCGAACGCAGAGGTTTTACCGATGATAATGCATCCCACTTCCGCCTAACACGCCCCCAGCTTATCTGCTGAGTACTCCTGAGTGCTCCAAATAAAACTGGTCTTCCCCTCACTGCGGCCAAGAAATCTTTAGCCGTCAGAACGCCTGATCAGTCTTGTGAGTTGCCTGGTAGTGAGAAAACCCCATCACTTAAACCCTAGCATCTTGTCTCTTTCCGTCTGTTATCTTAAGTCTCATGGTGCAGATATCACGCACTTATATAATTTATTAATATATATTTATATGTAGGGCTAGAGCATTAGAGACTCCTAGGGACTGCCAGGTATAGAGAACTTAGTTTGGGTCTGTACGGTCTAATAGTCGTGGAATTCTATTGAAACTGGGTTAATATCTACTGTTGTGATATTATAAAGAGGTAAAGTTTTTAAGTTTGTGAATTTGTTTGTAGGAAGTAATCTTTGGGACTACTGAACCGATTTTAAAAATTCTTTCACCAGTAGAAAGCTACATTATTCCTGAGTGACATAGGCTATATTTGATTGTAATTAATAATATTTTTAATGTGAAATAACAATTTTTGTCAATCGATTCTGAAAATAAATCCTAAACACTCAGTACTAAGAACCCAACAATATAATTTCAATACAAGTTAAATTGTTTGACGCTCAGTAAAGTGGGCATAGGTCAGCTAGTATTTAAATAAAAAGCTACCTGACTGTACATAGTGCGAAGGTGGCGTAAGAAGACAAAGAGAAATGAAACAAAAAGCGAACTTAGCGAAATACCAATAAGTAAACGCTTTAACAAAAGTTGTTACTGGATGGGTAAAACAATATTCAATAAAATACCACACATTTAAAGATCTTCCTATTCAACAAACAAAACAACATAACATTTAAAAAATTTATACCAGTGGCTTCTTGAAAATACATTTTACTCGGTAAATGAGTTTAAATTACTGATGACAACTTTTATAGGACTATAGCTCATAATTGACATTTTAGTATTAACTGACAAGGTATTTAATATTGTTTATCTTAATTTTGTTTATTTGTTTTTTTTTGTTATTACACTTTTGGCGTCTTTATATTATTGGATGAATTGTTTGTTGTTGCTAATTTAATGATTGATAATATTGATTGATTTTTATATGATAATTTTGTAAAAATAAAATTTCCAAGAATAAAGAAATTTGCATATCTACATTAGCGATTAAGTATGTAATACATAGAATTTAATAGTATATTGAGATAGATACATACTAAAAAGCAAATAAATAAATGAATAAATAAACAAAAGATAGGCGGCAACACGTTCCTGAACAAATCAGAATAACAAAAAGCTGCAATTGCTAAACCCACTGCCAAGCGAGGAAATTACGGAAAATATTCCATGTTCATGGGCCACAGCATCCACTTACCATCAGATGGACTGTGTACTCGATTATCACCCTAATTCTATAAAAAATCGATGAATTGTTCTAATCATCCATAACAGATGAAACAGTACTATTAACAGTTTCTTTTCTTAAAACACTTTCAAGTGATTTATCGGTTTAAGTACTATAAGGAAAAAAAGGTGGATAACAGGAAGGGTGTTGGTTTAAAAAACACGAGATACGTGTTTCCGACGCCCCGCGACGCCATCTGCTGGTGATAGTGCGCGTTAATATTACAGGTGCGCATGATCTATCGCCGGAACGTGTGCGCGATACTCCAAGTTTTAAAAATGAGCGGAAGCCAATTTCTGTCAAGTGATATAATGATATTTTTTTAAAAGATTTTGTACATCGCGAATTTCATTGTAGTGATACTCGTAAAAAGTTGTTCAGGAATTCGGAGTATGTAATTCCACGTTTTAGCGACCGAAAAACAAATTTCAGCAATTAAGCAGTGCAAGATGCATTTGTTGTACTACTTAGTACAAGCCTTTAGGGATGACACCGCACGAGCGCCTTATTTATTTTGATCTAGCTGCATGTGCATGTAAAAAAACATCTTCCTAATAACAACTAAAGATAAGAAAACTGTAGTAACTTAAGGGGAACCCCTTAAGAGAAAATCTATTCCGGAGACTTGTTAGGCGGTTGTGTTGTCAAAAAATGCACGGTTTCTGTTTTTGTGTGATGTGGGTTAAGTAAGAATCCTGCACCAATGACGTTGTATAAATATTGAATTTATATGAAAGTTAATTACAGATCATAACTAAGTAGTCAGCACGGTTGTTTTATAATACCAAGTGAAACCACAAGGCTTTGTGAAAAAATTGTAGAAGATGTAAAACCAAATCGAATATGTGTACAATTCGAACGAGCTTCACTCGGCGGTTGAAAAAAAAATTGTGCGTGTCAGCTCCTTGGAGCTGACATATGTGTGACTGGCGTTTATTCCTGAAAAACAATTGTCTTAAATTATAAACAGTAGGCAAAGGAATTAAATTAAGCTATATATTTATTTATATTGATTTGATAAAATATATTACATGAAATATATGACCTATTATATTATTCATTTCGCGCTATGAGATGCACGAGTATGTTGCGCAGTGGAAAACCGTAGCGGCTTCACTTTTTGTTAACGCTTGAGTTTACTACCCATCTATTTTTGAAATTCTTAAGGAACAAACTCCACAAATACAGTTTTTTTTTAAGAAACCAATTGCAAGCAACATATTACATTATAAACCTATAGGAATGCTCGCTTAAATATTGACATTTTTGGAATTTATTTTTTAATAGTACTATAGTACTTATATATACATAATGGAAAACGACAACAGTCCCATTGGTTACTAAAGTATATTCTATGAAGTATTTAAAAAAGGAAAGTTAAAAATTTGGAGCTTATCAGCATAAGGAACCTAAGAGACCATTATTATCAAATCTACACATATAAAAAAAATGAAGTCCGTCTGAAATATTGAAATAACTGGCTTCTCTTATGCTTAAGCTTTTTTATAACGTGGTAGAGCCATGCTGCAGCTATATTGGTAGTATAGCTGTAGCACGAATGGGTCGGCTCGACCGGGGAAGGACCACGCTCTCACAGAATACCAGCGTAATATAGCAGCATAACGATGCTGTGTTTCGTATGGTGAGTGTAGAGAACCGGAGACCCATTTTACTGGAAAAGAGGCATTCCATCTTAGACCTCATGGGTGACGACGCATCTGCATTTTGATTCTTTAAGGATAAATGTAGATGTATATAGGTGACAGCAACCACTTACCATCAGGTGGACTGTGTGCTCGTATGTCACCCTATCCTATAAAAGGAGTTGTTATTTGCATGCTGTTAAGACATAAATAATATTTAAAAAAATTGTCTGTCTGTCTATCTGTATGTCTGCCTGTCTGATTAATCTTTGGAATGGCTGAACCGATTGTGATGAATTTTTATGAACATATAGAGTGCAAAGCCAGAAGTTATCTAAACTATATTTTATTAGATTTTGTTAAAAAAATGAAAAAAAAAATAGTTCATTGATTATCTTAAATCTAAATAACGCCACATTAATCGATCCTATCCAGGCGAAGCCGGGGCAAACTACTAGCATGTAAGTTTGTCACCATTCACCTTATAACCTTCCTTGCCCTCTACGCTTATGCTTTGGACCATACGACACGCGAAGTCGACGTGTAGGAAAGAATAACCGAATTATTTGTCGAAACAACTTGTCGAAAACGACGTGCTGTTATATTACACGCGTGCGAGCCCATGGTGATTTATGCTTTTCAATAACTTCATTTGAGAAGAATCACCTTTGTTAAGCATTTTTCATAAAAGTGAACAATTTTATAGACAAAGTACAATAGAACCTTGGTTGTTTGGAGTTAAACGCTCGCAGTAAAGTTCCCAGTATGCAAACAAACTGGGTCCGATCTGGCACTACTGAATTTATAATTGCACTTTTAAGTGTTGATGAAGTGCACGTGATATACGTGTTTGGCGGTGAGTAAACATCCCGAGGAAATAAGCACGTCTAAGGAATAAAACATTTCGAAGACATTTGAATTTTCCAACACCTTAACAGTGCTGACTCATCACCGCGTAACCCTCTCAGAAATGAGAAAAGGCCTGCATCCAGCTGTGAGATGTATGAAGGTTGTAACTTACTAAAGTACCGTTACCATGGATATTTTGACACCGCTACTACACGGTAAGTACAGTTACTAAAGTACAGTTGTATGCTGTTAAGTTAGGTTGTAGTGTAAAACGTCTATTAATCCATTATAACCAATAAAAGTCCACTGTTGACATAGATCGCCTCATAGGTGGTATTTTTATTATTTTAAGTTGTTATCAGAAATATCACTTACTTACTTAATCATACGAGGTAGAGCCATGCTGCAGCTATATTAGTAGTATAGTTGTAGCACGAATGGGACGGCTCGACCCGGGAAGGACTACTCTGTCACAGAATACCAGCGTAACATGGCAGCTTGACACTGTTGTGTTTCGTATGGTGAGTGTAGAGAACCGGAGACCTATTTTGCTGGAAAAGGGGCCTTCCATCCGAGTCCTTACGGGTGACGACGCATCTGCATTTTGATTCTTTATTGAGGGTAAAGACTGTGTACTCGTTTATTAGGTGATAGGACTCCTTTTCTGTCTAGCAGTCCATTAGGGTGGTATCTTCTTATATATTTCTACTGTCAAATAGCAAAGCTTTTTTTTAGTATAAGGGGGACAAACGAGCACACAGTTCAGCTGATGGTAAGTGGTTGCCGTGGTCCATAGACATCTACATCTATCTTCAATTATGAAAAAATTATGAATCGTATGCAGATGCGTTGTTATCCGTGAGGACTAAGATGGAATGTCTCGTTTCCAGTAAAAAGGGTCTCTGGTTCTCTACACTCACCATACGAAACACAGCAGCGTTAAGCTGGTATTTTACGCTGGTATTCTGTGAGAGCGTGGCCGTTCCCGGTCGAGCCGACCCATTCGTGCTACAACTATACTATTAATATATAGCATGGCTCTACCACATATAAAAACTTGCACTGTTGTGTTCCGATCAGAAGGGTATTGACAGATATTTTCTTCCTCGCACAACGTCTTTGTGAAATTGACTACCACCAGCGAATTTTCCGGACCGATACGACTTAGGTTTCAACTATTGAAATTTCAACAAAAAAAATTCATAATTTCAACGAGGTGACAGCGCATCTTTGTTAAAGGGACACCTTTAACGAACTACACGGGTTATAGTAGAAACTTACACAACACACTTAAGAAAACACTTAATTCTATAAAAATATGAAATTATCATTTTATTTACCAATCCACAGAAACTTGAATAAAGAGAAGCGACAAAAATTGAGAGCATCAACACGTTGATTGCTTTCTAATTTGGCCGTTAAAAAACATCCCGAACACCTCTCGGAGTTTTTTTGCACGTTATCTAATGCTCTTTACGACACTTAGGCAACTTTTTGCATTGGAATGGAGAAAAGTTTCAATTTTCCTGTCATTAAAGACCTCTTAACGTAGGCTGGTGTGAGGCGAGGTAAGAGGTGGGAGCGAGATGGAAAAACTATCAAAAATACGTTTCATTTGCTCGAGGGGTGAGACTAGAACGTCAAATATTTTTCCGAAAAGTAAAGCAGTGTATATAAAAACTGAAATTTCTTGGAGATTCTTCGCACTTTTTATAGTGAGAAATTTCTAAACGTGGTAAAGCCATGCTGCAGCTGTATTAGTAGTATAGTTGTGGCACGAATGGGTCGGCTCGACCGTAGAAGGAGCACGCTCTCACAGAATACCAACATAAAATAGCAGCTCAATACTGCTGTGTTTTGTGTGGTGAGTGTAGAGAACCGGAGACCCTTTTTACTGGAAAAGAGGCATTCCATTTTTGTCTTCACGGATGACAATGCATCTGCATTTTGATTCTTTGTTGAGGATAGATGTAGATGTCTATAGATCACAGCAGCCACTTACCATCAGATGGACTGTGTGCTCGTTTGTTACCTTATCCTTTAAAAATACTTAGAATAGAGTATTTTTATTTAATATAGATTACAAGTAATTATTATTCTTATTGAAAGTAATTTTTTACTTTTACCACTTTTTTGAGAGCCGTGGTAGTTCGGATGGTTAGCACTTGCTGTTAATTTCACGGTACGCAAGCAACCCGGGCTCTACCCTACTGGCACCAATGAAATTGTTAATTGCAATTTTAAGTGCTAATTTACCACGTGCTCAGATTTGAAGAAAATTGCGTGTCTGAATGTGCCTGCATGTCTGAGAAATAAATTTAATTATTTTTCAGACATGCAGGTTATGTCTGAGAAATAAGAATATTTCTAAGACATGTGAAGTTCGCCAACACGCATTGAGGCAGTTCGGCAGACATTTCCTTGCCCTAAAAAAACGAAAGGAGGCCTGTGCCCAACAGTGGGATGTATATAGGCTGTAACTTTAACGAATTGTTTACGTTTTACTTATTTCGATCCCCAACGACGAAACTAAAATTGTTTATTGCAATTTCAATTATTGATTTACCACGTGTTCGGCGGTGAAGGAAAACGTCGTGAGTTTTGCATGTCTGAGAGATAAAAAATATTTTCAGAACGTGTTCTGTTAGGGTCTTTAGGGACTTTAATTAGATACTGTGATTTGGTTACAAAGAAATGTATTCTCTTTTTTTCAAGAAGTTTATATACATAAATTGACCATGAACAAACATCCAGACCCGAAAAAATTACTTGTGGGCCATACAAATACTTGTTTCGTGCGGAAAATAAAACCGTGGTCCTCAGCACTGCACCACGGAGCCGTCTCTGGTATTTACATAATTATAATATAGCCTATCATCGCCACTATCGCAGTTGCATTAGTTCCCCAACATGAATTGTACAACTAGCCAAACTCTTCCCTGCTTCAATATACTATGGAATAAGAGACGGTATGTATCCTGCAGTATAGTGCAGTATCAGCCGCAGAGGCGACGCAAAAGTATTCAGTACCCCATATCGACCTATTGGTGTTGTAAGAAGCGGCAAAGGGAAATGAAACGCGTGATAGGCAGCAGCACCTTCCTGATAACATTTAAACAATTAGGCTGGCTGTAATTAATGAAAAATGTGTCCTGGTGTGGGATGTATACATGCTGTTACTTTTTACTGATAAACACAAAATAACAATTAAAAATTGTATACACAAGGAGAAAAGTTAAAAATTAAAAAACTGACAGCATTCCTGCCAAGCATGGCACATATAGTAAATATCCCCTATGAGGCAATCTTTTGGGAGGCCTATATTCAGCTGTAGACTTTAGGATGGAGTGGGATGTATACATGCTGTTATTTTTTACTGATAAACACATAAAAACAATTAAAAATTGTATATACGAGGAGAAAAGATAAAAATTAAAAAACTGCCAGCATGCCTGCCAAGCATGGCACATATGGGTAAATATGAGGCAATCTGTTGGGAGGTCTACGTTCAGCTATAGACTTTAGGCTGGCTGTAATGAATGAAAAATATGTCCTGGAGTGGGATGTATACATGTTGTTACTTTTTACTGATAAACATTTTATAACAATAATTAAAAGTTGCATATACAAAGAGCAAAGTTAAAAATTTGATATTAAAAAATTCTGGGTTTTAAAAGGATTGTGTGAATAAATCCTACTTAATATTATAAATGTGAAAGTTTGTGAGGATGTATGGATGTTTGTTAATCTTTCACGCAAAAACTACTGAATGGATTTTAATGAAACTTTACAATAATATAGCTTATACATCAGAATAACACAAGGTTATAAGTCATAAAAGTATTGTGTAAATTGGCCAAAATATAACAATAAATGTTATGTAAGTCTGAAAAAATCTGTCATCTGCCAATTATTTTGGCGTGAACACGCATCACGCAAAAACCCGTGAACCGATTTGGATAGGACTTTCACTGGCCGATAGCTGATGTTAGGAGCAACTAAGGTTACTTTTATTTTAGGGTTCCACGCAAAAAAAAACCCGGTCGAGCCGACCCATTCGTTCTACAACTATACTACTAATATAGCTGCAGCATGGCTCTACCACATATAAAACTAGTTTTAAATTAACGATTAAACTATAGTAGGGAGTAAAGTTCATTTTAAAAGAAAAATAGTACACAATTTATCAAATATTTGAAAAACCTATAATCTTCTCTTCATATAAAAGTAAATTAGGAAACAATAAAAAAAAGAACCGAATCACCTGATGGAGCAAATTGAAAAAGAAAATTTTATTCTTACCTTTTCAGCGAATAAACGAAAAAATAGAGAGAGAGGACCCTTTTATTATACCTCTATTAGGATAGGAATGAGCATCGAATTGGCTAATAACCGTTCTATCAGGTGAAAGGAATTCACTTTCATTGGCTTCCTTTCGACACTAGTGATGTTTATGCACATTACTAATAGGTACCGATAAAATTATGTTTTGGTACGATAGCATATTCTACTCGTATATGCATTATTGGTAAAAAACAGTATCGCAGCCAGAATTGTGGTCACAGTGTCTATTCATTTTGCAACGGGTTCAAGATTTGAATCCTTGAAAACAAAAGTTGACTTGCAAAAATCACAAAGTGACGAATGGTGGGTCTTATCAGTCTAAAAAAGTCTTTGAATGGTAAAATAATTACCGACTTAACAAATATCTACTTGTGATATAATTTGTCGCTGTTTTTCTTTTTGTAAAATTGTGTAATTTTTTTTAATAAATAATTTAGTTGTCATCTCTGAGGACTAAATTGGAGTGTCTAATACTTACATATGACCGGCAATACAATCAGAGGCAGAAACAGGTTGTTTTTCTTTGATACTAAAACTTTATAAAAATTTGCTGCACAAACAGCAAGTAATATCAAAGATGTGACATCACAAATGAACATACGGCGTGTTTTTTGAAGACAAAAACTTATTGAGAATCGTTGTGATTTAATACTCAATGAAATAAAAAAGCGAAACTAAAAAGAGACAAATACATACATCTACAGAATAGGCCTATGAGAGAATGAGATAGAATCTATTTTCTTCTATACTAATATAATAAAGCGGAAGAGGTTTTTGGTTTGTTTAAACACGCTAATCTCTGGAACTAAGGGCCCAATTTGATAAATTATTTTTGTATATAGCCAGATTCACGAGGCTGCACCTCTCTTCTTCTTGGTCGTCTTTTTCAGGACTGAAGGTCGTGTCCGTAGTTTAGTGCCTTCGTAGCGCTGTTCACTATAGCCTATTCTATGCGGTTTTTGGCTTTTCGCATTGCGGTCGTAAGTGGAAGACTAGTAAGTAGTTTGACCTGGACCGACCAGCGGCTAGATGATCGGCTGCGTGGTTTTTTGCCCCCTACCTTACCTACGACTATAAGCCTATCCAAGTTATAAGGCGGGCGTCGGGCAATGTGACTAAAAGTCTAGTAAAAAAGTCTGGTGATCCATAGTAGAGAGTCTGGTGTCAACACGAAGCTGCCCCAGGATTGACACCTCTCATCCAGCCTTAAATATTGATTTTTATTAAGCAAGTCGGAAGAAAAAGCGCTCTTGAACTGGTTTAACCGCATGCGCTGGCGTAATGGTTAATGATACGTAAATACTATGTTCAACAAAAATATAAAACTTTCCTTCATCTATAAGAAAATATGCAATACTATAGGCATATTTCTTATACATAAGGCACAATAAGGTATTTTGTGACCAAAAATATTGAAAATAAAAAAGTGATTTATGAGCTTTATTATTCGGCATGGCATATTAATCCGTACGAACGAAAGTTACTTCCTCCTTAAGACAATTTTATGAAGATAAACTTTGCTCTTTTTAGCATGTTATTTATTTATTTATAGTCTAGAAGAAAATGAAAAATTAAAATAATTCAACACTGAGCTCGGCGTGCGAGCGACGCCTAGCCACTCGATGAGAACCGAGAGAAACCAGAAGTAAACGCTTCTATAAGCGAGTACCGCGGGGAGCAGATAGTTCAGTATAAAGTGTTTTCTATTATTTTGGTCTCCTCTGTGCATGTATGTATGTGTATGTATAAATAAAATTAATTATATGGAATAAAACTACCATATCCAAACTATTCTTAACAATCCACGATTTCATATTTTACCGCTTTATATTAAACTAGCTGTGCCCCGCGGTTTCACCCGCGTTATTACGTGTCGGAGGTGCGCGACATGACCTAGTTCAAGCATTTTATAATTGCAATTAAATATTTTATTTGATAGCAAAGGATGGAAAAATCGGCATAATTAATGGAGTACTTTTATCTGTCGGCATATTATGTATGAATGTATGATGTAGAGCGAAGTTAAGTTTTATCCACTTTTCCTCCCCCTCCCGTTTGAGCAGTTCTCGCAGTTCTCACCGGGCGGCTAGGGTTTGTGTCGTTCGCGTGCCCAGCCAAGTATTGAATTATTTTAATTTTACATTATCTCTTAAACTATGCGTCCAAATAACATGGTATAAAGAACAAAGTTTATCTTCATAAAATTGTCTTGATGATGAAGTAACTTTCGTTCGTAAAGATAAATAGGCCATGGATAATAATAACGCTCATAAATCACTTTTAAATTTTCAATATTTTTTGTCACAAAATACCTAATTATGGCTTATGTATAAGAAATAGACATATGGTATCGCGGACTTTTTTTTTAGATGGAGTAAAGATCTATATTTTTTTAGAACATTGTATTTACGTATCCCTAACGATAACACTAGCGTACGCGGATAAATTATTTCAGGAGTGCTTTTTCTTCTGACTTGCTCAACAAATATCCATATTTAAGGCTAGCTGAGTGATATAGCTTAATGCTAGATAGCCTATACTATTCCACATAAATTTGGCTATAATATACAAAAAGAATTTTTCAAATTGGACTGGTAGTTCGAGAGATTAGCGCGTTTAAACAAACAAAAAAACAAAAAATCTCTTCCGCTTTATTATATTATAAATATTATAGTGATTAGTCATGTCGAGGCCATCTTGTGTCTATTTTACGGACCACGTTGAGAGTCAATCAATTAAACACCTATAGAATGAAGTAAACGTCGCTATTATAAAGCAATTTTATTCGAACGAAAATATGTTTTTATTTATTACGCTAAAATTTAGGCTATAGATGTCTACTAACATTTATTTAATTTTTTTTTAATTAAACTTTTATGTTATATTTTATATATTTTTATACTTGTGGTTGAAAATTATCAAATTAAATAAATCATTTGCTGTGAAATGTATTTTGATCTATTTTTTATTTCATTTGAAGGTATCACTTCCGGCGCGCGTGAATGCATGATTTTTTTTAAGAGACTATGTTGACAAATGAACACAGTCTATCTGATGGAAGTGGATGCTGTGGCCCATGTACATGTATAACTATCCTCGATTAGAGATTAAACTGCAGATGCGTTGTCACCCCTGAGGACTAGAATGGAATGCCTCGTTTCCAGTAAAAAAAAAAACCCGGTTCTCTACACTCACCATACGAAATACAGCAGCAATATGTTGTTATTTTACGCTGGTACTCTGTGAGAGGATGGTCCTTTCCCGATCAAGCCGACCCATTCGTCGTGCAACCATGATATAGCTTCATGGCATGGCTCTACTACGTTACGTCGTAGTGTATTAATTGTTTCCGTTCAGGAAACTTCGACCTCAATAATGAGTCCCGTAGATGGCGGGAGACTAAAGTCGAAAGCTATAATGAAACGAATTAGTCACAAAATATATCAATGATTCTAATAACATTTGTGTCAAATCAGCGTAAAAATAAAAAAAAGTTTAAGCTGTAACTTGTCATTTGTGATTTAAGTAGTGATTACTAAACACACCGGTTCCTAGAAGTGATTTGTGTATAATTATCGAAAATTCCTTTACAGTATATATTCATATTGTGTTTGAGGCATGGTTTAGCTACCTATAAATTTTAACCAAATAGAAATTGGATCAAAAGAGACTGAATGAAACTAGTTGTTAAGGATTTTATCGCGTTCTATTAATGAAACTAGTTGTTACAGATTTTATCGCGTATTATTATTGAAACTAATAGTTACGGATTTTGTCGCGTTTTATTAATGAAACTAGTAATTACGGATTTTATCGCGTTTTATTAATGAAACTATTTGTTACAAATTTTATCGCGTTTATTAATGAAATTGGTTTTACGGATTTTATCGCGTATATTATAATTAGAAATCATTAGCGAAAGCTGTATGCTACTGTATGGTGCGATCATGTCGGTATTATTCGTCATAGTTTCTTGGGATCTTGCACAACAATAACTGTGAGTAATGATGATGATGACGAGGAAACTTGTGTTTTAGGTAAGTTCCTAATATTACAGATTTCGTCACATAATATAATTTTTTGGAACGATGTTCCTTATCGCACTGTACGAATTTGGCGGATGGGAGCTAGGCGAGAAAAAGTGTAAGATTTTTCCGTCACGACCCCTGCGTGCGAGCGAGATGGAATAATATCCATCTTCTCGCACTTTTTATTATCTTGCCATGAAAGAAATATTATTTTAAATGACGCTTCATTTTAATAGATGCTAATAATTAATTTATTTGTATTTTTTATCAATAATAATATACTACGAAAGGAACTCCGTTCTAACCAAGTGTTTCACGACACTCACACATGTTTTTTTATTTAGATAATATAGTATTATAGCTGAACTACTTTGTATTCTGTATATATTGACAAAAAATAAGCATACATAATCAATAAATTATTTACTGGTACCGGACCGTTTTAGTACGGTAAAGCGAATTTACACACTGGTTCGTCACATCCCTTTTCTTATCGTTCCGTAACAAAACTTTGTCCACCTTAATAGCAGTGTTAGTGTTGAAGCAATACTTCCCGGCAGTGTGTCGCGTTATCACACCAACTGGGATGAGCCTACGTTGCTATCAATTTGTATTCTTTTACAATCTATTGTTTAGCAATTAGATATATTTGTATAATTTAATATCTTTAATGACTTCAAAAAGGAGACGGTACTGAATTCGATTGTATGTTGTTTTTTAATGTGTGTTAGTTACCTCATAACGTTTTACTGGGTGAATCGACTTCGGTGATTCTTTTTTTATTTGAAAGCTGGTGATTCACATGTGGTCTCATATAACTTTGATTAAGGTCTGACCAATAGTTTTTTAGTTATTCTTAATAATTTATATTGATGTCAGTTGTACAAATTTTAATTTTGTGGGGAGGTATTGTCTTAATCACCATGCTTGCCAGACGGATTGACGATCGCAGATTCAGGCATCTGTCACCTTTGACGCTGCTCCCAGTTTACAGTTTGAATATTTTATGCCTAGTGTAAACACGTGGTAAAGCCATACTGTACCTGTATAATGGTTGTAGGACCAATGGTTAGGCTAGCCTGGGGAAGGACCACGCTCTCACAGAATACCAGCGTCAAATAGCAGCTCAATGCTGCTGTGTTTCTTAGGTGAGTGTAGAGAACGGAGACTACTTCTTAATAGAAACGAGGTATTCCATATAAGTCCTCAGGGGTGACAATGCATCTGCATTTTGATTCTTAATCGAGGATAAAAGTCTATGGGCCACAGCATCCACTTACCATCAGGTGGACTGTGTGCTCGTTTGTCATCCTTATTCTATTAAAGAAATTGATATACCCTCATCTTTAGGATGCCATGCTATTTTTATTGCATATTCCATGATCTCTTCTTACGATACTCACAGGACGAAATAGCCTGATAGATTGTATAAAGTCACCACATTTTCATATACCAAAGAATTCCATTCATATATACGTCACTATAAATAATTATTATAAGTTTTATTGTAGTATATCACGACGTAGCAGTTAGTAGACGTAATTTGTATCAACATTATTAACCATTATAAACAAATAGAACGGTCTAAATTTTGCCTTGCAATTTTATTTAAAATTGAATGATATTATATTCTGTAGAAGAGTGACACTTATTTGGAACATTTTCGGACAAGTGTGGTATGTTTGTTTACAGTATTAGTCCATTAATAGTCCAATACCATGGTAATCTTTAGATTTACCTTCTCTCAGTTAAGCTAGGTAGGTGTAATATCGATCACAGTTTGACATATTTCGTACTATTGCCTTATTAAAAAAAGGTCTTATAGGAAGTAGACTTCAAAATTTACTTCTGGTTCCTATTGACAGTTAGTTTTCTTAAAAAAAAAATTCCTCCTGTTTGGTCCAGATATATAGGGCGTGGTATTATCAAGATTCTGGCATCTAGTGATGCGCAAAACTATTTCTTTAAAGTTTCCTCTGTTGAATATGTCGGCAGAATTCAACTAAATTAACCTTACCATAAAATCATCATCATCATCATCATCATTACAGCCTTTCATAAGTCCACTGCTGAACATAGGCCTCCCCCAAGGAATGCCACAAAGCACGGTCCTGAGACACTTGCATCCATCGACTTCCTGCATGTCTTACCAGGTCGTCACTCCATCTCGTGGGGGGTCGCCTAACACTTCGCCTACCGATACGAGGCTGCCACTCAAGAACCTTTCTTCCCCATCGGTTGTCGGTTCTTCGAGCTATATGGCCGGCCCACTGCCACTTCAGCTTACTAATCCGTTGGGCTATGTCAGTTACTCTGGTTCTACTGCGGATATACACATTTCTAAGTTTATCACGCAGAGAAACCCCGAGCATAGCCCTCTCCATAGCTCGCTGAACGAACTTGAGCTTCCTCATACGGCCAGCAGTGAAGGACCACGTCTCAGTTCCGTATGTCATCACTGGCAACACGCACTGGTTATACAATTTCGTTTTAAGGTTTTGAGGAATGTCTGACGAGAAGATCTGTCGTAGTTTCCCGAACGCTGCCCAGCCGAGTTGAATCCGTCGATTGACCTCTCGGTCGAAGTTGGACTTACCTAGTCGGACTATTTGTCCTAGGTAAACATACTCGTCAACAACTTCGAGCTTAGTGCTCCCAACAACTACCGGCTTAGGTGTGACATGGACATTAAGCATGATCTTTGTTTTGTCCATGTTCATCCTAAGACCTATTCGTTGGGAGACACTATTGAGGTCATTGAGCATGGTGCTTAGGTCCTCCAGCGATTCTGCCATAAAGACTATATCGTCGGCAAATCAAAGGTGAGTGATGTACTCGCCATTGATGTTAATACTGTATCCTTTTCAGTCCAGAAGCTTGAAAACGTCTTCCAATGCAGCGGTGAAGAGTTTCGGGGGGTATAAGACATAACCCTGTCTTACACCTCTCTGCAATTACATAGGTTTCGTACTCTGGTTCTGTACTCGGATAGCCATCGTAGCTCTACTGTACAAACACTTCAGCACTTCGATATACCGACAGTCAACTTGGCACCGCTGAAGGGACTGCAGCACCGCCCAAATTTCGACGGAATCAATGGCTTTCTCATATTCCACATACGCCAGACATAGTGGCAAATTGTACTCTTCGGACTTCTGTACAACTTTCCGAAGGGTATGTATGTGGTCTATGGTGCTAAAGCCCTTTAGGAAACCGGCTTGTTGACAATTCGTAATGACTCTCGAAATCAGCACGTAGACGCGGCTCAGAAGGGAAATCGGTCTGTAGTTCTTCAAGAGGGCGTTGTCACCTTTCTTGAAGAACAAGACCACCGCACTTCTGCTCTACGCCTCCGGTGTAATGCCACCATGGAGGACGAAATCAAAGAGCTTCTGAAGGACTTCAAGTACCGGTCTTCCACCCGCTTTCAGGAGCTTCGCTGTAATTCCATCCTCGCCTGGGGCCTTGCCGTTTTTAAGGTGCTGGAGAGCCATTCTAATCTCGCTGAGACTGACGTCCGGGATATCTTCAGAATAGTGTCGGATAAGACTCGCTCTTGGATCGTTACTCACACTCGCGTGTGGCTCCAACGATGACGTGTAGAGCTGCCCATAGAACCTTTCAATCTCACTCAAAATCTCAGGTGCCCCGGAAACGATGCTGCCACACTTGGTCTTCAGCTTTGACAGTTGGCTCTTTCTGGCAGACAGATCTATGGCAAAGGCTTTGAAGCCTTGGTTTCGCTCGATCGCTTCTTCATTATAAGCTATATTGAAGTTGCGTAAGAACCGCCGCATGCATTTGGAAATCTGTCTGTTCAGTTGGCTGTATGCTGTCAAATCTGTTGAAGAATGTAGCTACATCTCCCGTCTAACAGCCATGAGATTGAGAGTGTGATCGGAGAGTTTTTGTGTTCTTCTGCGGCGGGTCTTGCAGAATTTAGCTCTGACCGCATGGACTATTTCTAAGAGCTTGTAATTCATATCGTCCACTTCATTGCAGTCTTCTAGGCACTGAAAACGGTATTGTAACTCGAGCTGAAAGGTTTCGTATAGAGCACGAGGGGGACGGAGCGTTGACTTCATTAGACGAAACCTCTTCAACTTAACGTTTAGGTTCAGTGTGCCTCTAACCATTCGGTGATCGCTACCAGTTTTCACCCTCGCGATCACGGAGACATCACTGAACAGTTGTCGTTTGGTCGTCATAATGAAGTCAATCTCATTTTTTGTAGAACCGTCGGGGCTCGACCAGGTCAACTTCCTGTGGGGCCGCTTCTGGAAGAAAGAGTTCATCATAAAGAGTCCCTTTTTCTCCATGAAGTCGGCCAGCTGCTGACCCCTTGGGTTCCGTTGCCCTATTCCAAATTTCCCTACTTTCAGCTCACCGTTCTCTTTTGTGCCTAGTTTTGCATTGAAGTCTCCCATTAACACCGTATATTGGGTTTTGGAGGAATGCATGGCTCTAGAGATATCCTCATACATTTCCTCCACCTCCTCATCGGGGTGTGCCTAGGTTGGTGCGTAAACCTGTATGACCTTCAGCGAATACCGTTTGGTGATTCTGAGTATTAGGTACGCAACCCTCGTCGATACACTCTCAATCTTTACAACGTTGTTAACGAGAGACTTGTGGACGATAAATCCGACACCTCCTTGGGACAGATGGTCGCCCTCCCGGTGATAGAGCAAGTTGCCGGATTCGAGGATTACCGTCGTCTCCCTCTCTCTTCGGACTTCAGATAATCCTATAATATGCCAGCGTAACTTGTCTATCTCTTCTTCCAGCTCTACGATCTTCTCGTCAGTCCTTAGGGAGCGTGCGTTTTATGTTGCCAGTTCGAGTCATCTTAGGTGGCAACCGAACCTCCACCGGAGATTCTTAGCAGCCTCTGCCCCGCCGTTACCATGGTCACCACCGTAGTCAGGAATATCGGGGCCGCCGGGGACTGTGAGCCGTGTCTTTGATGCTCTAATCATTGGGGGGTATTTGCCATAGTTTCCTCGCTTGGCGAGCGGGTTGGCAACTGCAGTTTTTTTTATTGTACTTTTGCTGTTATCAGGAAGATGCTGCTGCCCATCTCCTGCCTGTTTCCCTTTGTCGCCTTTTACGACACCCACGGGAAGATATGGGGTAGTGGATATTCTTAACCGCCACTACACGGCACCATAAAATAGCAACTGAGAATGGTTGTTCTTACGCAGCTATCACATGGTTTACTGATGTTAAATTTTAATTAAAATGTAATAATTTTAACCATTCTCTGACCCGTGACCCACATATGGTTCATTACTATTGTCTTACTATTGTGTCTGCAAATCGAACTGTAAAAGTGTTAAAATGTTCTTCAAAATAAAAAATCGCACTTAACTACTCGACTTTTAAAATAAATTTTATGACAACCTGTATTATTTTAATAATGCATGACGAATTTGTAAAGTAAAATAAAATGGTAAACTAAAGTAAGTATTATATTCTTATAAGAATTGATCACTGCATTTATAACATAGTAATTCAATACAACTAGTGTAAAGATATTAAACTCTTTTGTGATTTTAAAAATAAAGTTCAATAGTTGAATTTTTCTGCGGCGGAGTTTCCAACAGAGTGCACCGGACGATCGTCTGAGGCAAGTTAATTTTCTGAATACCTGCCTACAATAGGAGCGAGTTCAAGGAGAGAATATCGCATTTTTCCACACCAACAATAGCCTTTATGTGGGTAGTCGGTAACGAGGTATTTGTGATATTTCTTGAGTTTAAACAGGTGGAAAGAAAGCTAGAGCGGTTTTATATTAAGGAATTTTAGGTATATCATTTAAGTTATTTAGACATAAAACTTCAATCATCATCATCATTATCATCATTACAGCCCTTCACAAGTCCACTGCTGAACATAGGCCTCCCCCAAAGAATGCCACAAAGCACGGTCCTGAGCCACCTGCATCCATCGACTTCCTGCATGTCTTACCAGGTCGTCACTCCATCTCGTAGGGGGACGCCCTATACTTCGCCTACCGGTACGAGGCTGCCACTCGAGAACCTTTCTTCCCCATCTGTTGTTGGTTCTTCGAGCTATATGGCCGGCCCACTGCCACTTCAGCTTACTAATCCGTTGGGCTATGTCGGTTACTCTGGTTCTACTGCGGATATCCTCATTCCTAAGTTTATCATGCAGAGAAACTCCGAGCATAGCCCTCTCCATAGCTCGCTGAGTGACCTTGAGCTTCCTCATACGGCCAGCAGTGAAGGACCACGTCTCAGTTCCGTAAGTCATCATTGGCAACACGCACTAGTTGTACAATTTCGTTTTAAGGTTTTGAGGTATGTCTGACGAGAAGATGTGTCGTAGCTTCCCGAACGCTGCCCAGCCGAGTTGAATCCATCGATTGACCTCTCGGTCGAAGTTGGACTTACCTAGTTGGACTATTTGTCCCAGGTAAACATACTCGTCAACAACTTCGAGCTTAGTGCTCCCAACAACTACCGGCATAGGAGTGACATGGACATTAAACAAGATCTTTGTTTTGTCCATGTTCATCTTAAAACCTATCCGTTGGGAAACACTATTGAGGTCATTGAGCATAGTGCTTAGGTCCTCCAGCGATTCTGTCATAAGGACTATATCGTCGGCAAATCGAAGGTGAGTGATGTACTCGCCATTGATGTTTATACCATATCCTTTCCAGTCCAGAAGCTTGAAAAAGTCTTTAATGCAGCGGTGAAGAGTTTCGGGGATATGACGTCACCCTGTCTTACACCTCTCTGCAATTGGATAGGTTTCGTACTCTGGTTCTGTACTCGGATAGCCATCGTAGCCCTACTGTACAAGCACTTCAACACTTCGATATACCGACAGTCAACTTGGCACCGCTGAAGGGACTGCAGCACCGCCCAAATTTCGACAGAATCAAAGGCTTTCTCATAGTCCACATACGTCAGACATAGTGGCAAATTGTACTCTTCGGACTTTTGTACAATTTGCCGAAGGGTATGTATGTGGTCTATGGTGCTAAAGCCCTTTCGGAAGCCGGCTTGTTCGGGAGGCTGGAAGTCGTCAAGTCTGCGCGCGAGACGATTCGTAATGACTCTCGAAAATAGCACGTAGACGCGGCTCAGAAGGGAAATCGGTCTGTAGTTCTTCAAGAGGGCGTTGTCACCTTTCTTGAAGAACAAGACCACCGCACTTCTGCTCCACGCCTCCGGTGTAATGCCACCATGGAGGATGGAATTAAAGAGCCTCTGAAGGACTTCCAGTACCGGTCTTCCACCCGCTTTCAGAAGCTCCGCTGTAATTCCATCCTCGCCTGGGGCCTTACCGTTTTTAAGGTGCTGGAGAGCCATTCTAATCTCGCTCAGACTGACGTCCGGGATTTCTTCGGAATAGTGTCAGATGAGACTCGCTCTTGGATCGTTACTCACACTTGCGTGTGGCTCCAACGATGACGTGTACAGCTGCCCATAGAACCTCTCAATCTCACTCAAAATCTCAGGTGTCCCGGAAACGATGCTGCCACATTCTGTCTTCAGCTTTGACAGTTGGCTCTTTCTGGCAGACAGATCTCTGGCAAAGACTTTGGAGCCTTGGTTCCGCTCGATCGCTTCTTCAATACGAGCTGTATTGAAGTTGCGTAAGTCCCGTCGCATGCATTTAGAGATCTGTCTGTTCAGATGCCTGTATGCTGTCAAGTCTGTTGAAGAATATAGCTTCATCTCCCGTCTAACAGCCATGAGATTAAGAGTGTGATCGGAGAGTTTTTGTGTTCTTCTGCGGCGGGTCTTGCAGAACTTGGCTCCGACCGCATGGACAGTTTCCACGAGCTTGTCATTCATATCGTCTACTTCATTGCAGTCTTCTAGGCACTGAAAACGGTTTTGTAACTCGAGCTGAAAAGTTTCGGGACTTTGGAACAGAGCACAATAAAACTTCAATAATGACGTCAATATATTAGGTATTTTAATGGTTCAAAATATGATATATATGTGTATATATGTCTACCTGAAAACTATCCAATTTAAAAACAAACCATTATTTGCTTTTATTAAGTTAAAAGTAAATAAAATAACTGTTGCAGCCTATTAAATATCCAAAGCTGACCATAGACCTCTCCCACATTCCTCATTGGGTATATTTGCCACAGTTGCCATAGTTGCAGTTGTTTTAGTTGTTATTAGGAAGATGCTGCTGCCCGTCTCCTGGTTAATTTCCTCCTGTCGTCTCTTACGACATCCACTGGATAATATGGCTTAGTGTATTCTCTGACGTCGCTTCTACAAGGCAAAAAGTAAATAAACGTCGTTGAAAATAGCAGGACAATTTCTCTTTAGAATGGAACGTGTGGAACTCCTACACGCGTCACACCTGCAGCGCCGATGATTTGCATACAAATTCGACTGTTACACGCTTGTTCGCGTACTGTGGCTTAGCGCCGATTTGTGTGGATTTTCTGTTTTGTGCACAATATTGACGACTTCGTGTGTTTCTATTAATACATTAAATATGTCAATGGTATAAACTGGTACCGTCTTGTTATTAAACGTGGTTTATTATTAGCATTGGGGTTAAAATATGGTTTTAAGGATAGTCTTTCTAACGTATATTACCACGGAATTTCTTTCGTGAAATAGATTCAAGTTTAAACCTCATTTTTGTATTAAAAGAGCTGTAAACACTAACATATTTCACGCATTTAATGTAAATAAAAATTTCAATGAAACTGTTCAGACGACATTTGATCTCGTGATATTTCTAAGTGTACACAAAAGATTCCAAAAAAAATCACATACTGAAGTCGGGGCTACAATTAATCTTTTACTTTATTAAAAGCTTCGATTTCTACCTTTGAGTCCATCTTGTTAGATACTACTCTCTTGCCTAGTTCATAAATGTATAGCACTGCCATGTTCCATCTAAAATGTAAAGAGCTAGACTAATTAGAGGCTGTGAGGATTCTATTTAAAATAATTATATATTTATCCGAATACTAACAAATGGAATAAAACCTAATTTTATGGATTTTATCGCGTTTATTTTTAACATTGGTAATAAAAGAAGTTTCGGGCACTTTTCAACACACATCCTAATTTCAAAAGAGAGGATGGCTGGGTGATGGACCTCTGCTTAGGATGTCATAATTATTAAATTGAAATCCAAAACCAAACATACTACTGTAAGGCTTTAAAATACTGCAAGCTAGGTCTGCGTAAATCGAACCAAAAAGTAATAATTAAAAGTTAAAGGTATACTTCGTTAACTATGACATCAGAACGTCAAACACTTTAGTCTCCCCGATAACTATGTGCACTGTGAAGTACCTGAAACGTCGGGAATTAATAAAGTTAAAATTAAACGTGATAAAATCCGTATTGCATGCCGTAAGCGCCTAAGCGCGTCGGTATGTTCTACTAGGGCCTAAAAATAATTTGTTTTATTATATTCAGTTGTAACACAGTAGCAACCTTCTTTGTTTGAAGACGCTTATTGGTGTCTGTGGGCTATAGTAGATACTTATCATCAGGTAAACTGTAAGTTACGAGTAGTTTTTCACTTCAATCTGATAAAAAAAAATTATCAAATGTGAGTTGTGGGGTTGCAAGTGTAGAAATTAAAAGCCCGTTGGTAGTTATGTTGGTTTATTGCGTACTTTCAATTACATACTTAATCATTACGTAGTCAACCCTACTCGAGGACTTGAATGGCTAGCGTTCTCCAATGCCTCCCTAAATGAGACTAGGAAGGATTGCATGGCTATCACTTCCGAGGTCTCCCTGCACTCGCTCCCGAAGACTGCGTGGCTAGCGAATAGGAGGAGCCTATGAATCAGAGCAGACTGCGGGGCTATCGTACTCTGACTCGTCTAGTGATCGAATGCACGTTGGTCCACAGAACACTAATACCCTTAGGCGGGTCGCCCTCGACGCTGCTTTTATAAGCAGCGGTTTATATCCGCGCGGGTGCAGCACGGTGATGTTCGTAAGTTTAGAAGTTGTGGGTGCATCATCGGTATTTTTTTTGCACTGTTACAGGTTGATTTTTTTTAAGATTCAAATTTATAAAATACTAGCGATCTGCCCGTGATTTCTAGATCTCTATAAAAGCGCCACCTACCTGGTCCAATATAGAATTTAAACCTTCCAGGAGATCCAAGCCCAAACTCATACGCACACAAAAAATTTCATCAGAATCTTTCAAGCCGTTTTCGAGTTTTGCGAGACTAACGGACAGCAATTGATTTTGAAATAATAGAGAGATATAGACACGAAAAGCACGAAATAACACCATTTGCAGTTAACAGCAGACACCCATCAAGTATTAGAGGTCGTAACCAAACAATGAGCGGCTCCGAATAGCCGCACTAAAACTGCGCGCCAATAAAGCCGGATATAGATCACCGCGGCGCGGGACACGGTCAGGTGAGTGATTCACTGCACAAAATGACCGCTTGAAATACGGTAATGGGTGGAGGCAACACGGCTGCTGTCGCGTTTCAACTGTTCACACTGATGATACTGCACCTCGCTGTGTTGTGAATGGAATAAGTTTGATATTGCATTTATCGCACATATTTGTTTAAAATATAATCTATGATAATAAAAAAAATGTGTGTAGTTCACATGCGGTAGAAGTGAAAGCTTTAAATGAAAGGATTACAAATAGATTAAAATATTTCACGGCAAATTATTTATTTAATATCATAATTTCCAACCAAGTGTCTGAATTCTATATGTTCCTTTACCATACATATTATTAATTCGCTGTCCACAAATTTAAGAGCAATTGCTGAACCATCGCCGGTTGTTTAAGTTTACAGGTGGAATAGTAGTCAAGCACTGTATTAGAATAGTGAACAGTAGCATATTATGCTGAGTTGCGTTCGATTGGTGACGACATACGTCTATATAAAGTTTTAAATAAGATAAGAGCTTCTAATGCATATACTGTCATTAAACATAAACGGAATTTCTGTCTTTCTTGCTTCCTTTATAAAAATAAACGAATTTGAACCCTATGTATGTGGCTAATGCAGTCCAAAATCAGCAATGAACGCACTACTGCTAGGCGACAGAAATAGGTAAAAAGAAATTGTCATTTTACGCCGGTATTGTGATATAGCGTGATCTAGGCCTATACCTATTAAAAGCACAGCCTATTAAAAGTCCACTGCTGAATATAGGCCTCATACATTGTGTTCAACAGGGCGATATTTGCCATAGTTGCCACGCTTGGTAGACAGATTGGCAGCCGCAGTTTACAGTGTAAAGGCGGTGTAAGAATATCCTCTACCACATATCATCCCGTCGGTGTCGTAAGAGGCGACAGAGGAAACATACACGGGCAGCAGCGTCGTCCTCATATAAAAAAAAATTAAAAACTGCGGTGCTGTAGTCGAGTCCATGAATTTGTGCTAGTCTTAATATAGCTACAGTATGACTTTACCACGTTAAAGTTATTTAATATAGTATAATAAATAAATAATAATTAGGAAATAATATTTTATTCACTCCTTTAAATGAGTTTGTGTATGTATTATGTTTGCACGCAGCGAGGCCTCTGGGAGCTAGTAAATTGTACCAACTGATGTTACACCGGAGACTGATGCACTGACAGCGACTGGTCAGTAACAGTTGAAATGTTAGCATGAACGACATTTTGGCTTTAAAAATGTAACATTACTAAACATTTTTTTAAAGAGACAAGTTAACTAAAGACCACTTTATGGTAAGTAGTTACTGCAGCCAACAGAATAGAATAGAATAATTTTTTATTCAATACATGTGTAATTCTTAATGAAAGTCATTTTTACTTTACCACTCAGTCGAAAAATACCCTCTGCCCTAGGAAGAACTAGCAAGAAACCCCGCGGGACTTTTTTTAAATAAATTTAACAATATAAATAATTAAAACTATTTACAAAATTTATTTTAGAATCTGCTTGGAAGCGTTCACCTTATTCACGGGGGTTATTATCAACCATGTATTCATTTATACTATAATAACCCTTTTTATACAGTTTCAGCTTAACAAAACATTTAAACTTGGTAATAGAGAGAGCCTGTACACCTTGTTGTAATAGCGTATACATTGCCCCAATAATGAATTACTGACTCTGTGGAGTCGATAAACTGGTAACACTAGCTTGTGTTTGTTCCCAGTGTTTACAGAATGTAATTCACTTTTTTTAATAAAACTACCTTTGTAGACCCCTGCAACCAAATTTAAATAAAGAAAGCACTGAGGACTAAGATGAAATGCCTTTCAGCCTTTAATTTTCGTCGGCTCTACTGGCTCTATAAACCCTCAAACCGGGACACATCAGTTGAGAGGAATAGCTAACAGGCTTTGATTATAGGTCAACCATCGTAAGAGAGTTGCTTTTTACTGTAAAGTTAGTCATCATATGTACTGGGCACATTCGCCCAATTTATAAGTAAGCAGAGTGTAGGGCGGCCCACCACTAGATGGTGTAACGACCTGTTATGTGATACAGGAAGTCGATAGATGCAGGGGGCTCAAAACCGTACTTAGTGATATTCCTTGGGGAAGGCTTGTGAAAGGCTTCAATGATGATGATGACGATGAAGCAATATCGGTTCTTTAAGCCAAATGGTTATTTATTCGTTATTGTATAATTTAAAATTCACATGAACAAAAATATACAGGTTACTTGTATGAGAGCGCAACCCTAAAATGAAAAAAGAAATCAACCTATAGGCAACTGCAGCTTGCTGTTAGGTATAGACTTTAATACAAATGAAGAAGCAGTCGAGAATAGTTAGTGTAGATCTTTATCAATTCGCCAAATCTTGAGGGAGCGACGCTAACGTAATTCATTCTTGCAACATCTCGTCGCAGATTAAAAATGGTAATTCAGGAATTATTTGAAGCAATTTATTCAACTACCCCTTGAGATAACGCTACCTTGTAAAGGTACGTTGAAAAATATACAGGTTGAATCAAAACACTAATATAGAAACCAATATTTGTAAGGTTAAACTCTCAAACAAACTTCTGATTAACGATTTTATTAAGGATAAAAAAAATTACACCATTGTTCGACGGCTAGTCTTCTAGGATATGGGACCTAAGTTTGACCTACATACATATATACATTTCATACGATACATACATTTCGAAAATAACACAGTCTCACAAC
The DNA here is from genome assembly GCA_963668995.1 of Parnassius mnemosyne. NCBI lineage: Eukaryota > Metazoa > Arthropoda > Insecta > Lepidoptera > Papilionidae > Parnassius > Parnassius mnemosyne. The sequence continues at coordinate 8,282,809 of CAVLGL010000104.1, read as the reverse complement.
ACAATGCAGTTGAAGTTTTGATAAACTTAAGAATAATGTGTGCGTGAATAATGTAGTTAAAATTGCTATGCTTAAATGTAAAAATAATAGTGGTTACTGCTATGAAGAATAATTATTATTTACGATCAGGATACAAGGAGACAAATCCTTAATGCAATACTTTTATAATCGCTTTTAGGAATACCTAAAAGTGTAAGACAAAAAAAGGAAATTATCATTGTTTATATAATTATTAAAAGTTTTGTGTTTTTATTTATAATTAAATAAAATCACAATCCTTTGATACACACAGTGCAGAGTAGATAATATGCACCGATTTAACTACTCTGCACCGTATGGAAATGATTTTTAAATAATTAATATTGATTTATTTATTTATGACCTCATTGATCTCTTACAAAAATTGCTACTATTTTGATTATCATTCAAACATATATAATACTTATGATTTTTTATATTTACGCGAACACTACACATTTGAATAAAACTAGTTTTTACGGATTTTATCGCGTATATTAACTTATTTTATATTTTCGATGTTTCGAGCACTTTACAACACCCATGGTCACGGGGAGGACTGAGATGTTTGAAGTCCTAATGTCATAGTTAACCACGGATACCTCCAGTTAAAAATTCTTAATTTTTGTTCCGATCTACGCAGTATGAACTTATAGTACCTTGAAGTCTTGCAGTTGTATACTTGGGTTGGGATTTAATTTTATTAATTATAGGATCCCAAGGAAATGATAGCACACAGCCGTCTTCTCTGTTGAAATTAGAATTTTTCTTGATTTCAATAGCCTCGCGAATTATCCTTCGATGAAACGGTGATCCACACTACCATCCTTCACAGTTAGTTACCGTGGGTAAATCTTTGTTTCAGAGAGCACGAGGGGTCTGTGACAGTAAACACCTGGCCGCCGAGCTCCAACACGTCAAGCAAGTATGGCACTACAACAAGCTTCGGGTCCCGCGCCTACGTCACAGTGAACTAGTTAAGCCGGCCACAGTCGAGCGAGTGCCTGCTGTACTGCAGTATGTCAGAGGTGTTACTGACAAGATTGGCTACATCTTGAACCGAGCTTCCATTAAAACATACTTCAAGCCGCCGAAGTAGATTAGTCAGTTTTTACCATCAGTCGAGTGTAATGTCCCTCTGCAAGATGCATGAGTGTACAAGCTTGATTGTGAATGTGGTCTCTCTTATATAGGACAAACTAATAGGTCAATAAAAACCGGCGTTAAAGAACTAAAGAATCGTCGCTCCGGGAAGTCTGCAGTCTGTGAACACGTACAGGATCGCCCCCGTCACTACATTACATTTGATAAACCACAAATCCTCGCTAAAAACACCGATTCCTTCCAAGCATGCTTCGCGAGGCTATTGAAATCAAAAAACATTCTGATTTACATAGAGAAGATGGCTGGATGCTAACATCTGCTTCATCATAGTCATCATTACAGCCCTTCACAAGTCCACTGTTGAACATAGGCCTCCCCCAAGGAATGCTACAAAGCACGGTCCTAAGCCACCTGCATCCATCGACTTCCTGCATGTCTTACCACGTCGTCACTTTATCTGGACGGTGGGCGACGCCCTACACTTCGTCTGCCGGCACAATGCTGTCACTCGAGAACCATTTTTCCCCATCGGATGTCGGTTTTTCGAGCTATAAGGCCGGCCAATTGCCACTTTAGCTTACTAATCCGTTGGGGTATATCGGTTACTCTGGTTCTACTGCGGATATCCGCATTTCTAAGTTTATTACGCAGAAAAACTCCAAGCATAGCCCTCTCCATAGCTCGCTGAGCAACCTTGAGCTACCATAAGGTTGGGATCGAATAATTAATAAAATTAGATCCCAACCTAAGTCTATTGCGTAGATCGGAACAGAAATTAATAATTTAATCTGGAGGTAGCCGTGGCTAACTTAGTTAACTATGACATTGGGACATCAAACACCTCAGTTTTCCCCGTGACCATGGGTGTTATAAAGTTCTCGAAGCGTCGGGAATATAAAATAAGTTAATATACGCGATAAAATCCGTAAAAACTAGTTTTATTTTAATATATAATGCTAAGTATACTCTTGTTTAATGTTCATAGAAAAATATAAAATAATAGCAATAATAATGAATTAACCTTAGCTTATTTACTTTATTAGCTTATATACTAGGAGTTTAATATAATATAATACGTATTTAAATAAGGTTGATAAGACAGGAAAAGTTTTCCCTAGCAAAATGACTGGCCTGAAAACAGACACCTATTTCAGATGGCAAGCAGCAATGCACCTACTGCTGCGTTTGATTTGATATTAGCCTGTGTAGCATTCTTTAGGAGTGACAATGCATTTGCTATTCCGGACAAATGTTTGTCTTTGTTTGAAGTTAGTTCCAAGTGTCCATAGGCTGCAGCAGCTATTTATCAGCAGGTTTTTTTTTCATAGGATAAGGGTGACAAACGAGCACACAGTCCACCTGATGGTAAGTGGTTGCTGCGGCCCATAGACATCTACATCTATCCTCTGTTACAAATCAAAATGTAGATGCGTTGTCACTCGTGAGGACTAAGATGGAATGCCTCATTTCCAGTAAAAAGGGCCTCCGGCCACCTGCACTCACCAAGCGAAACGCAGAGGTAAACCTCTACTTCACGCTGGTTTTCAGTGAGTTTCGAGCCGGCCCATCCGTGCGACAGCAAAAGGTGCCGCGTGGCTCTACCACTGTTAGGTAAAAAGGTTTTAATATGAATGGAAAAAAAAGATAAATGAAACACTCTGTATAATGAGCAGACTTTCAGTAAGATATCTGCATTAATCTGGCGCGGATATCAGAGACTTAATTCATGCTAACTAATGCTGAGTCGATCCATTACGTCCCTGTTGCTAACCCTTTACCTGCAGAAGGAAGTGACAATGTATAACTATACTAAGGGTATATTATAGAGATTTAAGGGGGAGTATTTTTTTAAATTCAAATAACAAAGTCATTGCTGCTGACTCAGGGACGATTCTCTTTTAGAGAATGATTGAGAGCAGGAAAAAGTAAAGTAAATTAGAAGCTTATTTGCATCCCACTGCTGGGCACAGATTTCCTATCATAATTGAGAGGGTTATGAAGCAATTACACCCTCGTATCGGTGATGCTGCATATCACCATCAGTTTCATCCATCTATTACAGCCTATAAAAGTCCACTGCTGAATATAGGCTTTCCGCATAGATTTCCTCTTAGAGGGGATTTTGCCACATTTGCCACGCTTGGCCGGCGAGTTGGCAACCGTGGTTTTTATTATTTTGAGTTGTTATAGGAAAGATGCAGCTGCCCATCACCTGTTTAAATTTCCATCTGTGGCCTCTTACGACACCCACGGGACGATGTTGGGTAGTGGACATTTGTACACTGCCACTACACAATTTAGCGATGAGTTTGTGAACTATGAGTTCTGTAATAGATTTATGGGTTTTCTGCCATTAGATCCATGATAACTCTATGATGAGGCTACTCGCTCAAGGGACATTTTACAGTAAGCAATAAAGTTAAAGATAAAGATGTTTATTTTGTAAAATATGAGTAAAAATATAAAGGTGTTAAAAACATAAAACGAGCTACAAGTTTGCCATTTATGGCGTACAAAAATTAAACTTCATTTACATTTTACATTTTATTAATTATACAAGATAAAAACTAAGCCTACAGACCTAATTCTAGATGTGCAACAATTTCAATGGCATCTCCTAAGATTGAATTAGAGAAATATCACAATTCAATATTTAGCTTAAAAAAATCAATCATTTAAGAAATCAGGCAAGCTGTAATAATATTTGGCTATCAGATATTTTTAAGATGTAGCTTAAAAAGTGTAGTAGGCAAATGTTTGATGGGTTTGGGGATTTTATTATATATTATTGATGCCAGACAGAAAATAATTTTATGCATCAATGCCGTTCTTGATCCAATTGTGCATAACCTGTTTTTATCTCGGCGATTGGGAATTGTAACGTCTGGTAGCTTGTTAAACAATTTAGGGTTACTTTGAACAAAGTTTGCTACTTCATATAGAAATAAGGAAGGCAAGCTTAAAATTTCGTACTCAATAAAATATGGTCTGCAGCTATCAGTAATTTTAAGACCAAACATAGCCCTGATGCACATTTTTTGGGACTTAACAACCGAGCAAACAACCAGGGTTCGATCTCCGCCGGCACCAAAGAAATAGTTATGAGAAAAGCTGTGTGTTTGCGACAGAAGTAGCGTTACCCAGCGGTGGGACATATACAGGCTGTAATTTTATTACACAAAATACATGTTTGCATACTGTGATTAAATTAGGTGTTGGACGCGGATCACAAATTGTGCAAGTATTAGCACACTTATTAATGTTTTCAATTTTTTAAAACCACCAATAACCTCACAGAAAACCAGCGTATAATAGCAGCTTAACGCTGCTGTGTTTCGTATGGTGAGTGTAGAGAACCGGAGACCCTTTTTACTGGCAAAGAGGCATTCCATCTTAGTCCTCACGGGTGCCAACGCATCTGCATCTTGAGTCTTTATTGAGGATAGATGTAGATGTCTATGGGTCACAGTAACCACTTACCATCAGGTGGACTGTGTGCTCGTTTGTCACCCGATGCTATAAAAAAAATAATATAAAACATAAATGGCGTAATATAAGTCAGAAACAAAAAACACGAATAACACTTCCACATAATTTATCAAACGCAAATCCAAACAAAACTCGACAAAATATTTCACGCAAACATCAGGTGCTCGCTAGATATCCCGGACCTTGGGGGATATTTTAATACAGTGCCGTCTCGGACCCTTCGCAATCATTTTATTTTCATACGGTGTCTCAGAGGCCCCGAAGGTCTACCTTCTCTTGATTTGCCATTCAAAGTGCGGGACGTGACGGCGCATCAGGTATTGGGATCAATCCAGCCCGCGTATGTCTAAGGTTAATATAATCCTGTTGACAGATTATGGGATTAGATTTGGTGAATCAATTATTCTCCGCTTTTGAAATATATAAAAGTAAAAAGTGGTTTTTCTTTTAATATAAGATAAAAAATAATTGTCTCGACAATAAGATTTAAAAACAAAGGTATGGTAGCTAAGGAAATTTGCTCTCCTAAAAATTTCATAATTCGTGAGTAAATCGAGTTCGATCATCGACGGCACCATTCAAATTGTATATTGAAACTTAATGTGCTACTCAATAGTGAAGACAGAAGAAGATATTGTGAAGAAACCTGTTTGTGTGTGGAAACATGTCTCGGAAATCAAAAATATTTTGAGGCCATGTGAGGTCTGGTGATTCAAAGCAGAGCTCCGCAGCGGACCTACTCACATCTATCATACTCTGATATGAAATATCTTTTCGACATAATAAAATAAATTTCGTTTGTCAAATGTCTTTTTTATCAGTTATTTTTAAATTAATATTATTGTGGGTGCCGATGGGTCCATCGGTAACTAAAGTATGTTGAATGTATTTATTAATATAAAAGTAAGTATACATAATATCAAATTTAAAACTGTAATATGTAATTTAAATTCATATTAATATTTTCTAGCCACTGGTTTGAAGCTCTGATGAAGTTACAAAGTTCTATCGGGCGCACGCAAATCAAAAATGTTCAAAGTCCATTCAAATCGGGAACACGTACGATAGCATCTTCAAAAGTTCCGTTACGATTTCAATATAGAAAAGGGGAAAGGAGAGAAAAAACTTTATATCAAAGTAGAAAAACTACTGGCATACCTTCGCGGGGCTCAAATCTGGCCGGTGCCGCACGTGACCGGGATCTAAATGTGTACCCTTTAATAAATCGCTCTTTATTTTTATAAAGCACACCTTCTGACGTCCGCCATGTTTATGCGCGCCGTGCGTTCGGAATTTGAGAATGGGATCGAGAAGCTTCATGATATACACAACCTTTTATTGTAATGTTGCGTTTCGGAACTTGGGGTTGAATGTTTTTTGTTGTTCTAATATTTGTAATGGGTTTTCATTTTAGATCTGAAAGTTAAGAATTATAAGTACATGTTGTCCGTTAATTAATGGCTTACCTTAAAATGACTAACAGCAGTACCAATGTAAGTGAAATGATCTTACTCAATTGGTACTGCTATTAGTGACGAATCGTTAGCAATTACTTTATGTGGTAGAGCCTTGCTGCAGCTATGTTATAGTTGTTGTAGCATGATTGGGTCAGCTTGACCAGGAAGGATCACGCGTTCACAGAATACCAGGGTGAAATAACAGCTTAATGCTGCTGTGTTTCGTATGGTGAGTGTAGGGAACCGGAGGTTCTTTTTACTGGAAACGAGGCATTCCATCTCAGTTTTCAGAAGTGAAATCGTTCGAATCGAATTTTGGTACATAATCAAGGATAAATATAGATGTCTATTAACCAGAGCATCCACGGCTAGATGCTATATAGCTATAAAGATGATATAGTCATAAGCTAAATTATGGCACTGTAGGTATTAACCCGAATGTTGACCTTTAGTTGCGTGATTAGTATTTTGTACGCAAACCTTTAACCGTAAGCATATTTTATTGACTGTTCAGATCTATATCGCTCTTAATTATACAAAATATTCACGTATCAGATAGATTTTATTTGAGATTTTAAAATATCTGTTGATGTAATAAATGTTATTAAATATCTGTTTAAATGTAATGGGAATACCATTACAATAACTTTATCTTCATTGAATATTTTAATCTGTGGTCACTCAGTCAATCAGTCAGCTGCGCAGCATTGGAGAGATTACGACACATATTCTCGTTTCTTTAAAACCTTAAAAAACCAACAACAGTTCAACATATGGAATTAAGAGGTGGTACGTTCACTGCTTACCGTATAAGACATCTCAGGAGAGGGGATTGGAGTTTCGTTGCGTAAAAAAATGTTATTATGATAACCGCATTAGAACTAGGGTAAAACAAAATATTATAGTAATGGAAAAACCTTAAATTTTCAATGATAAAATAAACAAATCGAAATCGCAGCAGACTAACATTAAAATTTAATAAGTTTGAAATAATAAAACTAGATTAACAGCGAAACAGTACAGTAATAAAATAAGATTCAAAAACTTGATTTTCTTTAAAACCAATCTCGGTACTGTCGGTCAGGAAAATTCAATACAATAAAGTGCTTATGTTATATGTAGTGCGTGTATCAGCACAACCATAAAACTCGTCTAGACAAGTGATTTACGTTCACCTGAGCGGACCCAGAGCAGTCAAAAATGTCCCTACCTATTTTTTTCCCCGAATGTACACGTACAAAAATACAGTAGATCACGTATTCAGAGTTCTAAACGCATTTATATGCAAAAATATTGGTGGGAATGGTCGAATAATTTAAATGTTGCCACGCTATATATGTTAATTTATTAATTATGTTTTTACATTTAAGGTGGTGCAGAGTTCTAGTTAAGGTACATTACATACAAATTAAAACCGTACTTACCACCTGATGTTAAGCGCAGCCCAGTCATATAGTTAAGAACCTGGTACCAATTTCGACAGATTTTTAAGCAGATAAGTAGTCCCGCTATATTGTAAATAGAAGTTTTTAATATTGGAACGAAGTTCATTATCGGACGGTAAGAATTTGGCTGATGGGGGCTAGGCGAGAAAAAGTGTAAGATTTTTCAGTCACGATCCCTCCAGACGTAGTTTAGACGGCATTGGCGGCTATAAGGCAGCAAGATGGAATAATATCCATATAGCTCGCACTTTTTCTTATCTTGCCATGAAAGACATATTATTTTATTCCAAATGACGCTTCATTTTAATAGACGCTAGTAATTCATTTATTTGTATTTGTTAACGAATTATATAATACGTTTATCAATAATAATATACTACGAAAGGAACTTCTTTCTAACGGAGTGTTCCACGACACTCACGCATGTTTTTTATGGTTTTAAATCTTTTTTTTTAAATTGTGAAGTGGAAAGCCATGCTGCAGATATATTACAGTGTAGCAGGAATGGGTCGGCACAACCGGGTACGGGTGGCCCTTACCCGGTCGAGCCGACACACAAGCTCTCACACGAAGGAGACCATTTTTCGTGAGAACGGGGCATTGCATCTTAGTTGGCAGAGATGACAACGCATCTGCATTTCGATTCTCAATCGAGGACAAAAGTCAGGAAAAAGTCTATGGGCCACAGTATTAATTTACTGTGCTCATGTGTCATCATTAATCTAAATAAAAACATTTATGATCCGTCACTGAAAGACTTTTTCGCTAAGAAGAGAAGGATTGAACTAAAAAAAACTTAAAATTAATAAATAGTTTTTTTTTATAGAGGAGGAAGCAAACGATCATGCTGTCAACCTCATAAAAAGTGATCGCTTATAACTATGAAAAATATTCCTATGCCATATTGGCCTGGAAAAATAATTTTTGTGACACCAGATTCTATGAACTAGTCATGCGAGACTAGAAAACTTGTAAAAATTTTTTTTATACATTATATTTAGTGATTGTGATTGGAGTGACGACCTGGTAAGATTTGCAGGAAGTCGATGGATGCAGGTGGCTCAGGACCGTGCTTTGTGGCATTCTTTGGGGGAGGCCTATGTTCAGCAGTGGACTTGTGAAGGGCTGTAATGATGATGATGATGATATGGTACGTGGTACCCTATTGTAAGTGGTTTTATTAATTAGGTAGTAAAGAGCAGCAGCTTAGTTATATGCTATTCCCTCTTCTCTCGAAGACACACATTAACACACGCATTTGTTAGGTGTTAGGACTCCTTCTCTGGCTAGAAGTTCGTCTAGGTAGGTTGCTGTACCGTAGAACTAACTTTAACTGGGAACGAGGCATTTCCTCTTAGTCCTCAGGGGTGACAATTCATCTGTATTTTAGTTTTTAATCGAGGATAGATGTAGATATCTATGGGCTATAGCATCCACTTACTATCAGATGGACTGTGTGCTCGTTTGTCACTCTTATTCATTAAAAATATTAAGACCTTATTTATTATACACCAAGTGAGAAAATTAATACTTGAATACTTTCATTAATTCATTCGCTTAATATCTCATACGTTAATACACAGAATAATATCAAATGTTTGTCCAAATATCATTTTTATGTCCAGCCTATAACATCATAAACACTTACTTATACTAACAATATTGAGCATCACAAAAATCCATTACCAGCAACATTCCGCCGAGAATGCCGTCAACGTGCATACCTACAGTCAACCGCAGAACATATTAACCTTTATGATCTAATTTGGCAGTCGGCTCGGCTATTTGGCAGACGGTGGTCAGGTACTGGAAGACTTTAAGCGTCCTACAGACGTGTAATATGCAGTGACGAAAAATACAATAAAAATCAACCAAATGAATTTTCCTGCTCCTTTCCAAATTTAAGAGCGTTACAAAAAAAAATTAATCTAATTCCTTCTTTTGAAATCTCAATAAATACTTTAAATTTAAAAATGTTGTACAACCTACTTCAATATAAACTATTAAGAATAACTTAAAAACTATTAATCAGACCTCGATAAAATTTTTATGAGACCACATGAAACACAACAGTTTTAAAATAAAGAAAGAATTATTGAAATCGGTTCACCCAGAAAAAAGTTATGAGGTACCTAACACACATTAAAAAAACATACAGTCGAATTGAGTACCTCCTCCTTTCTGAAGTCAGTAGATAACTGGCTGGCCAGAAAGACGTTGTTCTCTTTTCAGGTAGGTAGCGCGTTGACTTTACTTTGATTGTTTTTTGTAGTATAAGGGTGACAAACGAGCATACAGTTCACATGAAGATAAATGGATACTGTAGTTTATAGACATCTGAATCTACCTTGATTAAAAATCTCTCGTGTTTTTAACAATAGTAATAATAATTTGAAAAGATGACATTTTTATTTACTTCAGTTTCTATTTTTTCTCAATATAGACGTAAAGGCTCCATTACGAAATGTGTAATTTGTCATGGGTATCATTGCACGATGCTTTTCACTTTTGAATATTTAATACTACCTACACATATGATTATAGTATTTTTATAATGTGCGATCAATTTTAAAAGTATTAATTTTGCTTCTATTGACAATATCGTAATGAATATTTGTACACCACACTGTGGTAGAATACACGATACCTAATGTAAATTTTACGAACACCTAACTTACTGTATTCACAAATAAATAAACAAATTTGAATTTGAATCAAAATGCTGATGTGTTGTTACCCCTGAGGGTTAAGATGGAATGCCTCGTTTCCAGTATCTCATTTTCTCTACAGTCATCACGCCAATCACAGCAGCATTAAGCAGCTATTTTACGCTGATATTTTGTGAGTGCGTGGTTCTTCCCCGGTCGAACAGAGCCATTCCTGCTATAAATGTAATATAGCTGCAGCGTGACTCTACCACGTATAATTAGTTATTCACAGGTGGCTGAATCCCAAAATTATAACGAAAATGATAACACACGGCTACACTCTGTCATACGTATGAATCGCCCTTTATGAATGGTTTTTAACAAGTTTCTAACTTGTTAAGTTTATCTTTTAAAGCACTGCCATAAGCTCATGTTAAGGTAAATTTTCGTGCATAGATGTCAGCTATAAAATTTAATATTATAATAAAATAGTACGGTTTACAACATCGCACTTTGAACAGAAGGAATTCATTGCAAACTATTATATTATAATAAAACAACATAATATATGTTAGCATAAAATATACGTATGTGTGTCTCAGATTATGAGAATTAAATTTTTTCTGAAGCAGATTTTTATATTCCTGAATTAGTCAAGTGCAAGTGGTGCCGTGTAGTGGCGATGTAAGAATTTCCACTGTAATTGTATAATTGTGTAATGTGTAATTTATGTCGTAAGAGGCGACAGAGTGAAACAGATCAGGAGATGAGGAGCAGCGTCTTCCTAATAACGACTAAAAATAAACAAAACTTGCCACCCCGCTTGCCAAACGTGGCAACTATGGCAAAAATCCCCCCTACGTGGCAGTCTATGGGGGTAACGGTAAGTGGTGAAACGACGACTGTGACGACTTCCCTTCCCATAATGGTTACATTGTATGACATAAAAATGTCAAACAATGTAACAATTATTTATTTATTTATTTATGCTTTATTTGCACACCAAGAACAAACAGGCGAAGTTAATGCAACAGGGCATTATCTTACAGTCTACCTAATTATCTATGTACATACATAAAATTAAATTGTGTGTCTGTAATATAGAAACAATTGGCTTCTTCTATTCTTACTTCTATTTCTATTAAGCTCAGGAGTCGTCTAAGGTGGCAACCGAACCTCCACCGGAGATTCTTAGCACCCTCTGCCCCGCCGTTACCATGGTCGCCACCGTAGCCAGGAATAGCGGGGCCGCCGGGGACTGGGGGCCGTTTCTTTGTTACTGTCATTCATAGGGGGGTATTTGCCATAGTTGCCACGCTTGGCGAGCGGGTTGGCAACCGCAGTTTTTTTATTGTAATTTGGCTATTATCAGGAAGATGCTGCTGCCCATCTCCTGCCTGTTTCCCTTTGTCGCCTTTTACGACACCCACGGGAGGATATGGGGTAGTGGATATTCTTGACCGCCACTATTCCGACACTATTCCGAAGATATCCCGGACGTCAGTCTGAGCGAGATTAGGATGGCTCTCCAGCACCTTAAAAACGGTAAGGCCCCAGGCGAGGATGGAATTACAGCGGAGCTTCTGAAAGCGGGTGGAAGACCGGTACTTGAAGTCCTTCAGAAGCTCTTTAATTCTGTCCTCCATGGTGGCATTACACCGGAGGCGTGGAGCAGAAGTGCGGTGGTCTTGTTCTTCAAGAAAGGTGACAACGCTCTCTTGAAGAACTACAGACCGATTTCCCTTCTGAGCCGCGTCTACGTGCTGTTTTCGAGAGTCATTACGAATCGTCTCGCGCGCAGACTTGACGACTTCCAGCCTCCCGAACAAGCCGGTTTCCGAAAGGGCTTTAGCACCATAGACCACATACATACCCTTCGGCAAGTTGTACAGAAGTCCGAAGAGTACAATTTGCCACTTTGTCTGGCGTATGTGGACTATGAGAAAGCCTTTGATTCCGTCGAAATTTGGGCGGTGCTGCAGTCCCTTCAGCGGTGCCAAGTTGACTGTCGGTATATCGAAGTGTTGAAGTGCTTGTACAGTAGGGCTACGATGGCTATCCGAGTACAGAACCAGAATACGAAACCTATCCAATTGCAGAGAGGTGTAAGACAGGGTGACGTCATATCCCCGAAACTCTTCACCGCTGCATTGGAAGACGTTTTCAAGCTTCTGGACTGGAAAGGATACGGTATCAACATCAATGGCGAGTACATCACTCACCTTCGATTTGCCGACGATATAGTCCTTATGGCAGAATCGCTGGAGGACCTAAGCACTATGCTCAATGACCTCAATAGTGTTTCCCAACGGATAGGTCTTAAGATGAACATGGACAAAACAAAGATCATGTTTAATGTCCATGTCACACCTATGCCGGTAGTTGTTGGGAGCACTAAGCTCGAAGTTGTTGACGAGTATGTTTACCTGGGACAAATAGTCCGACTAGGTAAGTCCAACTTCGACCGAGAGGTCAATCGACGGATTCAACTCGGCTGGGCAGCGTTCGGGAAGCTACGACACATCTTCTCGTCAGACATACCTCAAAACCTTAAAACGAAATTGTACAACCAGTGCGTGTTGCCAGTGATGACTTACGGAACTGAGACGTGGTCCTTCACTGCTGGCCGTATGAGGAAGCTCAAGGTCGCTCAGCGAGCTATAGAGAGGGCTATGCTCGGAGTTTCTCTGCGTGATAAACTTAGGAATGAGGATATCCGCAGTAGAACCAGAGTGACCGACATAGCCCAACGGATTAGTAAGCTGAAGTGGCAGTGGGCCGGCCATATAGCTCGAAGAACCGACAACCGATGGGGAAGAAAGGTTCTCGAGTGGCAGCCTCGTACCGGTAGGCGAAGTGTAGTGCGTCCCCCCACGAGATGGAGTGACGACCTGGTAAGACATGCAGGAAGTCGATGGATGCAGGTGGCTCAGGACCGTGCTTTGTGGCATTCTTTGGGGGAGGCCTATGTTCAGCAGTGGACTTGTGAAGGGCTGTAATGATGATGATGAAGCTCAGGAGGTTATTTGCGTGCTATTAAGACATAAACAACCATTTTATTAATATTTGTCTGTCTGTCGGTCTGTCCGGGCTAAACTTCGGAATGGCTGAACCGATTGTGATGAAACTTTACGAACAAATAGAAAGCAATGCCACGAGCGATCCAAGCTATATTTTATCTGAAAAACTTGAAGGTAATTTTTTTTTAAGAACAAAACCAAAAAATTATGAAATAAATGTTGTTTAGTCTAAATAACGCCACATTATTACATCATACACAGACGAAGCCAGGGCAGGTCGGTAGTTGTGTAACATTAGAGACCCGCCTTGGCTTCGTCGCTGTATCGCTAGTATTATAAGAAACAAAATATCTCAAAAAGCATAAGTGTTTAGACATGTCTTAGATATAAGAAGTCAATCTACACTGAAGCAGATATTTTTCCATAAAAACCTGTAGTAGTCGCCAGTGGTAAGACGAAATCTGTTACGTATTCCCTTGTAAGTCAAGCAATGTAATACTTATTATTATTCATTGAATAAAACCACTAAAATCATAAAATGTTTGCACCGCTACACACCACGCCCCGCTGAATGATCTCCACTCACGCCTTATGCTAACAATCTGCCATATTTATATTTAATATATATATTCTGTACGTGCGTTTGTCACTGAACTCCTCCTAAACGGCTGGATCCAATTTAAAGAATTTTTTGTGTTTGATTTGGATGGCTTAGATTCGCGAATGTACACGGTAGCTGGTGCTGTTGTCAAGAAACCGAAATCAGCCGTGTGAAGTCGGAGCGGAACGCTAGCATTTTTTTTTAATATTAAAGTTTTAAAAGATTAGAAACACACGCTTTTATTATATAATTTGTCAGGCAATTTAATCAGGCAATTTTAACCATAATACAAATTAAATGAGGTTAGTGTAGGATTTTTTTGAACAAGTACCTAACAATGAATGAAACTAATCTTTACGGATTTTATCGCGTTTAATTTAACTTTTTAATTCCCGACGTTTCGGGTGCTGTACAGCACTGAAATCGTGATAACACTATTGGTCACACTGTGTATAGGAAAAAGACCCATACCAACCGACATTTTAAAGGTGAATCGCACCATCATCCATCACAGCTAGCTACCGTGGGAAAATATTTGTTTCAGAGAGCACGAGGGGTCTGTGACAGAAAACACCTGACCGCCGAGCTCCAACACGTCAAGCAAGTATTGCAAAACAACAAGCTTCGGGTCCCGCGCCTACGTCACAGTGACCGAGTGAAGCCGGCCACAATCGAGCGTGTGCTGCAGTTAAATTAAACGCGATATAATCCGTAAAGATTAGTTTCATTTAACGTGAAGTCTTCGCATAAATATAAGAAATCATTAAGTAACAATAAGTTAAGGTTTTACTACACAAAAACAAGGACCTTCGGCCAAAGGTTATCGATGGACATCGTCATCATCATTATCATTACAGTATTAATCTACCCTTGAAGTAATCTACAATCACCCACTACTGAGTGTGGGCCTCCATTCGATGAGGGATGAATTAGAGCGTAATCCACCACGCTGCTCTAGTGTGGATTGATGGACCTGTAACATACGAATATTGAAAATTATATTCTATTTATATTTATTTCTCCACCACAAAAGCATATAGATAGGTCTACAAACAAAACTTAAGAAAATATGAAATATTGTAATATTTTTGCGGCGGACTGAAGCCTAAACTAGAGTATCCCTGTTTTTCAGGACTCCAGGTCGCTTGCTCGCAGGCTACTTCTGAGTTTGTCGGAATGTGTGTGTGTGTATGTCTGTGATGACAAGAGGTTTATAAAATTAAGTGAATTTTAATAATGACTATGATGTATAAATAAATAAGATTGGAAAAATAAAAAGGCGAGGCTCGGTAGTTAACTATATAAAATATCGTTTTATTTTTCTAGGAGGCAAACAGACTGGCGTGACATAATATGTACTGTCGACATTTGTAAAATCTTAAACAAATTTCAAATCTCTTAATTATCACTGGCATACATATTTCTGACATTAATGTGGCGATGAAGGTAACAATACACCTTTTTTATAGGATAATGGTGACAAACGAACACACAGTCTACCTGATGGTGAATGGTTGCTGCTGTCCATATACTTTTACATCTACCCTCGTTTAGAATCAAAATGCAGATGCGTTTTCAGCCGTGAGGACTAAGATGGAATGTCTCTTTTCCAGTAAAAAGGGTCTCCGGTTCTCTACACTCACCATACGAAACACAGCAGCGTTAAGCTGCTATTTTACACTGGTATTCTGTGAGATTCTCTACACTCACCATACGAAACACAACAGCGTTAAGCTGCTATTTTACACTGGTATTCTGTGAGAGCGTGGTCCTTCCTCAGTCGAGCCGAACCATTCGTGCTACAACTATACCATTAATATAGCTGCAGCATGGCTCTTCCACGTAACAACCTGTCGTCTTATTACAATTTAGTTTATAATTAGTTTTAGGTTTAAAGTAAGGAACGTAAGGGTAATGTGGTGACCTTAAGTTTTACCGACCTAAAAATCCAAAACTAGGAGGAGGACTGAGACAAAAATACAAAGTCATATACTATAACTAACATATTAAGAAAAAAAAAATGTAAAATAAAAAAAAATTGTACCACCGACTTCAATATAAATAAAATAAGAACATAATCAATGTATTCGAAGTCAATTCAAAACGAACTATTAAGGATAACTCAAAAACTACTTATTAGATCTTGATCAAATTTATATGGAACCACATAAGAAGCACTAGCTTTCAAATAAAATAATCATCCAAATAGAATCACCTACAAAAACGTTCTAAGGTAACACACATAAAAAATATAATCGAATTGAGAACCTCCTTTTTTTGAAGTCGATTGAAAATAGCAAACAAGTTTTGGCAATAATTAGGAACACTTAGAAAAATAAACTTAAATAAATTAAAACGATGTGCTAGTCGGACTCGCTCATGAAGGGTTCCGTACGATCGTAATACACGCTTCTAGTAGGAAAGCCCCTTTTAATTTTTAATTTATATTGTTCTTATAGCGGCAACAAAAATACACACTTTGTGAAAATTTCAACTGTCTACTTATTATGGATCATAAGATACAGCCCGCTGACAGACAGACGGACGGACGGACGGACAGCGGAGGCTTAGTAATAGGATCCCGTTGGTTACCCGTTGGGTACGGAATACTAAAAAAGCAGTTAACCATATTTACTGGAATGTCGACTATCTAAATGGCGTCGATAAGCCCGTTTCAAATTTTTAATATTTTATTGACTGATGAAGAGTATCACAGAGCCATCTATGCAAACAAGGCTGTAGTTTTTGAGTTATAAGAAAGTGAACATATTGACCGAATGACCATATTACCCTTACGTACGCTAGAGTCTGTTTCAATAAAGAAGTCCCTTGGATTATATGTAAACTAAAGTGTAAAATCGGGTTTGGTATATGAGAGCAGATGTCAAATTTCAGCAAGACTGTGGCGCCGCGACTACAGAAATTCTTTTGTGACAAAGACATCTTAATCTTAAACCCGAGACTATGAAAAGGCAGCTAATGTTTATTAACTTGAACAAAACTATGTTTATCGTAGTTCCAAATAAGACAGAATATACTAGGACAACATAGAACCTGACTAGTCACATTAATATGTACGTCAAACACAATCAAATATACGCCTTCTAACATACAAGAAGCAAATACGAGAGAACGAGCCGCGGGAACAATAACTTACTTTGGCAAAGTTCCGAAAACAGATAGGTGCGTTGCCGTTGAAATGAAAATCTTGGCTCGCAAATACATTTTACAAGAGGCATCTTACAAGATAAAATATTAAACAAATCTTATGTAACAAACTTATTCACTATTTGGGTAGGGTTTTCACGATCGCATTGATGCATAATATGTTGAAGTAAAGCAAAAGGTGTAGCGATTATAAAAAATAATAAATTTACAGTCTAGTCTAAAGTATAACTATAGACGTAAAATTATTATTTGACATAATTAACAGAATCAGGCGTTACTTTGCGGAAATCCATTATATAAAAGCCTTTACAAAAATTTACTTCGCAAATAGCCGCGTTATAAAATAAAATGATGTCTTACCTAGTACGAAGAGCACCTCCCGCTCTCCCTCAATTGCGTGCACTATCCCCGTCACCACTAATTCCAGCACCGCTACTCCCAACACCACTACACTAGGTAAGACACACCACTGACGATAATACGACACGTGTTTCGCCTCTACACGAGGCATCCTCAGGTGATATAGACTCTACGGTGGCTAACCGCTAAGTGAGCGGCGAGCCAAAACATATAGTATAAAAGGCACTTGTTTTGGCTCGCCGCTCACTTAGGTAAGACACATCATTTTATTTTATAACGCGGATATTTGCGAAGTAAATTTTTGTAAAGGTTTTTTTATTATTTGACATTTAAATAAAACTAATTTCACGGATTTTATCACGTATATTAACTTAACCTTCAGATTAAAAATAATTTTTAATCTGGGGGTAGCCGTAATTAACCACGGCTACCTCCAATATCATTATCGGGACGTCATACACCTCAGTCCCCCCCGTGACCATGGGTGCTGTAAAGTACTCGAAACGTCGGGAATATAAAATAAGTTAATATACGTGATAAAATCCGTAAAACTAGTTTTATTTAAATGTGTAGTGTTCGCGAAAATATAATCAATATTTACGCGAATCAATATTATTTGACTATAAAACTATGTCGTCACTAAAATGTTAGGGGTTGAACTGATTTAATCATGAGATCCCTCTGAATCCCGGGTAGCGTAAAAAATAATTTTTCTATCAAGAAATTCTTAGTAGCAAACCGGAGTCAGGAAGTTGGCGGCGTTTCACCCTTGTGCCTCAGAAAACAGGTGTAGCCGTTGGTCTACCGCTTGATCTTTCTTTCTCCGGTCACGTCAGTTCGCCGTCCCATCGGTCCATTAGTGTGAGGGAATAAAAAATGCACCTGTAAACGTGGTTGAACCATGTTACAGCTATTGTAGAACAAATGGGTCGGATTGACTGGGGAAGGACCAAGCTTTCACAGAATAACAGCATAAAATAGCAACTTAATGCTGTTTCATTTCGTATAGTGAGTGTAGGGAACCGAAGATGTATTTTACTGGGAACGATGCATTCCATCTTAGTCCTCAGGGGTGACGATGCATCTGTATTTTCATTCTTAATCGAGAATTAATATAGATCTTAGGGCCACAGTACCCACTAACCATCAGGTGGACTGTGTGTTCGTTAGTCACCCTTCTTTTTTGAAAAAAAAAAGATATTGAAGAGAATAATTTAAAATTAAGATATATAACCGTTGACAAGACACTGCCTATGGTGATCAAATTTACAAAAGCAATAGACCTAAAACGGTGCCATAAACAAAATAAAGGTAAACAAGAAAACTGTTAACGTCTCAACGTAATTTCGGATAGAAAAAACACTGGCTATTACTATTCTTATCTAGGGTAAGTCAATTTTCCCCACTATACCCTCACTGAAAGAATTTCCCTTGATAAACGCAAGGAATTTTGAGCGCTATGCACAAGCAATAAAGTCTAAGCTGTAAGTATACACAGTTTGGTAACGTTTACAATGTCCAACCTGGGTATGTGTAAGAACGTTGACAAGGTGGAGGCTGATCGTATAATCCCCATAAAATAAGGTAGCAAAGAAATTCTGGACACACTGGGAGCATTCTTTGATAGTTTGAGGATTTATTGTGAAATTATCCGTGTTAACTTTTTGGTTATTTGAATACCGCAATTTATTAAAATATTTATCTCTTAGTCATTAAATTACAAAAAATTAACGTAACACCCCGCGTACACTACATTTATGTACGTTTAACAGGTGCCTTACAATGGCAGAATCCCACCTACCTGCAAGTGTGTTCTGGATGCTTTTGGTGGAGGTATGCAGTCGACCTGAGTCGACTGCATACCTCCACCAAAAGCATCATTACTGATAATGAAGCAGACTCTTTACGTATAATGGCATGAAATCCTTCCGTGTTTGCCTCAACAAACATAGTACACTGAACTGAACGCTGAACGCATTATTGCTGCAGCTATATTATGGTTGTCGCACGATTGGGTCGGCTCGAACAGGGAACAGCTACGCTCTCGCAAAATATCAATGTAAAATAGCAGCTTAATGTTGCTGGGTTTCGTATGGTGAGTCTAGAAAACCGAAGACCCTTTTAACTGGAAACGAGGCATTCCATCTTAGTCCTCAGGGAAATACATTAAAAATTTTAAAAGTCACTTAAAATAAATCTCTCAGTGTGTCACCAACCCCCGGTATAATCCGATGTCCGCCGGTATCTGCGCGTTCCGTGCGAGCGAGCGGCTCTTTACGAGCGGCCGCGGTAATGGCCAATAGCACCGACACGTTGAAGCTTCCCGAACGCTGGATCGTTTGCCCATACCTTTACTTCGGGGCTTTTATGAGCGATTAAAGACGACAGCCATGATTTGGTGCAGTCAAGATATCTGAAGAACGGCGCTCTTTTAAACATACCATTCCATTCATCTATAACAACCTATAGAAGTACACCGCTGAACAATAACCTCCCCCATTGATTGCCTTATAGGATTATGCCATAGTTGCCACGCTTGGCAGGCGGTTGGCAACCGCAGTTTTTTTGTTATTTTGAGTTGTTATCCGGAAGATGCTGCTGCCCATCGCCAAATTAAATTTCCCTCTGTCACCTCTTACGATACCCACGGGACGATATGGGATAGTGAATATTCTTACTCTGCCACTGCACGGTACACACCACCACTACGTGGTACTAACTAAACACACAGTTCTTTGTAATATTCTTTTTTAACGTAACGGGGAAACGTTTTTTAAATAAAAATTCTATGTATAAGTTAATGTTTCAAATAAAATATATAGCGTAAAATTATCACCTTGATAATATTAGTTTACTGACCAAAAGTGACATGTAAAAGCGGCAACTGTGCGGCAGGTGCGCAGTGCTCACGCGACATCGACATAGGTAATTATTTACCTACACTTTCCCGTTCATAAGTAATAGGCAAAAATGGACTTTTGCGACTAGAATGTTAATTGGTATATATGTTTTTAGTTATGTATGTTCAAAGAACGTTACATAGGATAAGTCTTTTCATTTAATGTGACAACTTTATCGCCACTCCGTATACATATTCTGTTTTATTGATAGCTCTTATTAAAGATACTGTGTACTGACCCAAGTACGTAGGATAGATTTGTTTTGAAACTTAAATGCCGTCTAATCCTACTCGTTCACCTTAGCGTGGCCACGAAACATGAGGTTATTTTCTTTATAAAACTGAAGTGAAGACAAACGAAATTACAGTCTATCTCATGGTAAGCGTCTACTGCAGTTCTTTGACATCTGCAGTCAATTTCAAACGAGGAAGGCTATAGATGCATTGTGAACTCTGAGGACTAAGATGGAATAGGTTACAACATGTAGGCTCCTTATACTCCTGAGATGGGAATATGGCCGTGCAAATATTGTTATTTGGCAGCAGAAATTGGTTTTAAAAGGTTGGCACCTACTCAAACTGGCTCAAACTCCTACTCTTAAGCAGAAAAGGCGTCACATCACCTAGTTACAATCACTTTTGATCCTGGAGTAAATATAAGAAATCACTTTTAATCAGGTTTTATATTACAAAAAGTAATCATACATATTTTAAAACACAAATTGCAGGTTTTTGGATTTAGCTATCTGCTTATACTCGTAACACTATGTCAAGGTGTCTCCGATAATTTCGCATTAGCAGATTATCCAGTGGATCAGTAAGATGAAAGGCCAATGAGCCGGCCATATGACTTAAAGAACCAACAAACGATTGAGAAGGAAGGTCCTCGAATAGCAGTTTCGGCTAGGCTAGCACGGTTCTGGGCGAAACCCCACTAGATCGAGTGATGACCTGATGAAACACTCAGCCAGTCAATTGATTTTTTTATAGGATAAGTGTAGCAAACGAGCACACAGTCCACCTGATGATAAGTGGTTGCTGTGACCCATAGACATTTACATCTCTCCTCGATTACGAATCAAAATGTAGATGTGTTGTCACCCGTGAGGACTAAGATTGAGTGCCTTGTTTCTAGTGAAAAGGTTCTCCGGTTTTCTACACTCATCCTACGAAACAAAGCAGCGTTAAGCTGCTATTTTACGCTGGTATTCTGTGAGTGTGTAGTCCTTCCCTGGTCGAGCCGACCCATTCGTGCTACAACTATACCAGTAATATAGCTGCAGCATGACTTTATCACGTAAATAAATAATGATGCAGGTGGCTAAGGATCATACTTTGTGGCAATCTATAAGGGGAGGCTTATGTTCAGCAATGGACTTGTGATAGTAATAGTAGTCATCATCATCATCAGTACAGCACGGTCCTCAGCCACCTGCATCCATCGACTTCCTGCATGTTTTACCAGGTCGTTACTAAATTTAGTGGGTGGTCGCCCTACACTTCACTTACCGGTACGAAGCTGTCACTTGAGAACCTTTTTTCCCCATCGGTTTTCGGTTCTTCGAGCTATATGGCCGGCCCATTGCCACTTCAACTAACTAATCCGTTGTGCTATGTCGGTCACTCTATTTCTACTGCGGATATCCTCATTTCTAAGTTTAGTATATTAAGCCCCTAGCATAGCCCTCTCCATAGCTCGCTGAGCGACCTTGACCTTCCTCATACGACCAGCAGTGAAGGACCACGTAGTAGTAGTAGTAGATTATCCATGAAATGTGGCACGTAGTAGCTCATGGCAATACTCAGAAGTTGTCGACGGTAAATTCTACAATTACAAAATAAAAATGACGATGATTTTGAACTTTATTATAAACTTTTTCTACAGATCTGTCTCTCTATACAGGTTTGTCATACTTATTAAAACCTCAACCACAAGTTTAAAAATATTTGGATAGCCCCGAACGCGATAATTACACATTAAATGAAAATCCTTTTGCATTTACTTATCTATCAAAATCTATAAAATTAGGCGCTGTAGACTGATGACTGAATAGTTCGTCTAGTGGTGGTAAATACAACTGCTGATGAGGTACCGGGTCGGACCAAACTCATTATTGGGTTTTTCTGTCATATTCAAATTCTCTGTAACAGCCCGGAGTCGGAAGTTGGCGGTGTTTCACTCACGTGCCTCAAAAGTACGTAAATCCGCCCTGCGCCTGATCTCTCTCCGGTCACCCATCGAACTATGAGAGTGAGGTAGTAGAGAATACACCTGTGCTTGCGTACATTTATTACCTAGATCAAAAGGTTAATTTCTGTTAAGAATTGCCGCCGTGACCGAAATTCGGTCCACATGACAATATCGGACGTTAAATATGATTTGGTAATATAGGCCTCCCCCATAGATTGCTTCATAGTATGGCAAATAAAAACTATGGCAAATATGAGTCAAATATCCCTCATATTTGCCATAAATGCCAAGCTTGGCAGGCAGGTTAGCAAGCGCAATTTTAATTTATTTTATTGTTTAGTTGTTATTAGGAAGACGTTGCTGCCTATCACTTTAATTGGTTCCCTATATCGCCTCTTACGACACCCACGAGGCAATATGGGGCACGCACGGTACCGACTTGGCGGATGGGGGCTAGGCGAAAAAAAGTGTAATAGTTTTCCGTCACGACCTTGGAGGCTATAAGGAAGCGAGATGGAATAATATCCATCTCCCTCGCACTTTTTCTTATCTCGCCATGAAAGAAATATTATTTTAAGCGACGCTAATACATTTATTAATAATAATATACTACGAAAGTAACATCGTTCCAACCGAGTCGTCCATGACACTCACGCATGTTTTTTTTTCTTACACGTCTACTACACCATGACTGATTTGGTTTAGATTTCATTATTTTACATTGTTATCTATTGGGATATAATTTTGTACAGTTTAATGTAACTAATACACCTGCTATATGAAAGTTATTTTAGGAATTAAAAAAAGCAATTTTAGTGGCCACAAACGAGCCATTTGCAACACCATCATCTTAAGAGTATCCCGGCTAAAGGGCCGGGTATCGAGCACAAGATTTGTAGACAGAAGGCATTATGGCGAGCGCCACTGAAGTGAACAATTGATTTGTGGATCTTACCTACTCACTGAACAGTCCTTTCTCTTTCATTGTTTACTATGTTATTATAAATTTTGTAATTGATATTTCTATGGGGTTTCGAGGTAATTAATTGCTACATCACTACAACTTTATTTTATTAATGTATCTGTCTGTAATATTGAAGTAACTGGCTTCTATGAAGCTCAGGGATTGTTTGAATTTTATTAAGGCATAATATTTATTTATTATGGCGGTGTAACAATATTCACAGTAGTGGATCTACTCCGTAATCCCGTGAGTGTCGTAAGAGGTTACAGACAGAAATTAAAATAGAAGATGGGCAGCAGCATCTTTCTAATAACAACTCAAAATAACTATGGCAAATATGGCCAAAGTCTTTCCGATGTGGCAATATATGGGAGAGGCTTATGTTTAGCAGTGGACTTTTTTAGGCTGTGATAGATAAATGACAGACATAAACAACCATTTTTAAATTGCTATGCTAGTAAAAATTTAATGGTTGATAACTAATAAAAGCTAGTTTCTTTGCGGAAATCAATGATATTAAAGTTTGTTGTATGTTAAAAATTAATAAGATAAGATCTGCTAAGTAAAATAAAATGATGTGTCTTACCAAGTTTAAAGAGCATCCCAGCACCAATATTCCTAAAAATAAGTCTAAGAAGTCTTGGCGGTCAGCCACCGCGGAGTCCATTTCGCCAGAGGATGTCTCGTTTATTACATAACTGGCTTCTCTGAAGCTCAGGGGGTTATTTGAATGCTATTAAGACAAATACAACTATATGAATGTAATTACTTTTTGCGGATTTTATCGCGCTCATTAACTTATTAGTAGTCCCAATGTTTCGAGGACTATTTTTGTCTGTCTCCCTGACTGTCTGTCGGGACTAGTTTTCGGAATGGCTGAATCTATCGTGATTAAACCAACAAACAGATAAAGGGCAATGCCAGGAAGATCTAGGCTATATTGTATCGGAACAACTTGAAGAGTTATATTGATATGGTAGCGAAGCGAATAATAGACTTTTTATACAGGCTTATTCTGCAATCACCAGCCAAATTTGCAGAGCAGTTTCAGAAGAAGTAATATAGACAAATAGTGAATAAAAATCAATTAAAAGAAATCGTAAAAATTCTGTCCTTTTCATCTTTTAAATTCAAAATGGGTGGTAATGCGCAACTTTGAACATGTTCTGGGATTTCGTTGTAAAAGCGTATATACATTTATTTCTTTAAATTTTTCTCTGAGGGACTCTTTACAATTTAGATTAGAAATCGCCCGTACGGCTCTCTTCTGCAAAACAAATATAGCTTCAATATCAGTCGCATTACCCCATAGCAAAATTCCATAAGACATTACGTTATGAAAGTATCTAAAATACACTAATCTAGCTGTCTCAACATCTGTGAGACTTCTAATCTTTCTTACAGCATATGCTGCAGAACTAAGTCTGCTTGCTAATTTGGATATATGGGGCCCCATTGAAGTTTCGCGTCAATAGTAATACCGAGAAAAACAGTGGTATCCACAAGACTCAACTCCTCCCCATTTAAGAGCAATGCATTACGTTACTAGTCAAAAGATTGTTGTCAAGTATTTCGTATGGCATGTGATAGGAACCGGGGAACAGTATGTAGATGTGTATGGGCCACAGCATCCGCTTACTATCGGGTAATATTTTTATAAATAAAATTCCGGTATGCGTGTGTTGATTTTGATAAAAATTTTATAGGGTTACCTGGATAGGTCTTGGGTACTTATTGGCTATAGTTGGACATGTTAGCTGGTGCTGTTGTCGAGTTTCAGAAATCCCAATCCCAAGCATATTTGGATCGCCAGTATCTATAAAAAAGTACGTTTAAATTGAACATTTGCTCTTTTTAAGTCGGTAAATATATATTTAAATAACATTTATTAACTTTAAGAGATATAAAGTTAAATTAGAGTAAAAAGTTGTGGACACGATAACTAAGTCTTTAAAAACAACAGGATCCATTGAGCACGTATCGTCGAGCGTCGTTGAAGAAGGCTACGTAATCCGAGAAAAGGCGTGCAGCCAACTGGCAGATAAAGTGTCACCTACGTGTGTGCGAGATCGCGGCTAAACGGGCCACTTATTGTAGGCGCCTGCTGTGAGATACGGCGCGCCGCTGGGGTGCCACGAGATGCGGGCGAACCTTTAATTATTATGATAGTGCCTATGTATTATATAATCTATATCAGAAGAGTTTTGGATTTGTTTAAGTTTTCGTTTTAAAAAATCGCGGTAAATATTTTAATTATTTAATGGTAAATCTACTTGCTGATTTACCACATGCTCGATGTCTACGTCCGCGATGTAGGAGACTCGTACGGATGTGGAGATGATGTAAGGAATAAAATATTTTGACGGCATGTAAAGGTTTTACTTTACTAGTTTACTTTTGGAGGAAAACAATAAATTTTAATGTACCTAAGTATTTCGACTAAATTCGAGTTGTTAATCGAGATTGTCATATTCCTTTTTTTTTCCTTCAAAAGTTTCAAATAATTATCATTATAATATTTTGAATATGGTCCGAAGATATTGTATAAGAGAAAAAAGGCTCCGACATCAGAAGTTATTAGGAAGAAAATATTTTATTTTTTTAGTTCAAATGACGCTTAATTTTAAAGTACAATTTTAACTTTATCATCATCATCATCATTACAGCCTTTCATAAGTCCACTGCTGAACATAGACCTCCCTCAAGGAACGCCACAAAGCACGGTCCCGAGCCACCTGCATCCATTGACTTCCTGCATGTCTTACCAGGTCGTCACTCCATCTAGTGGGGGGGCGCCTGCCGGTACGAGGCTGCCATTCTAGAAAATTTCTTCTCCATCGGTTGTCGGTTCTTCAAGCTATATGGCCGTCTCAGTGCCACATCAGCTTACTGACCATTGGGCTATGGTGGTTGCTCTGGCTCTACTGCGTATATTCTCATTGTTAAGTCCATCACGCTGAGAAACCCAGAGCTTAGCCCTCTTCATAGCTCGCTGAGTGACCATGAGGGTCCTCAGACAGCCAGCAGTGAAGGAACACGTCCCAGGTCCATAAGTCAACAGTGGCAACACGCACTGGTAATACAATCTCGTTTTCAGGTTTTGAGGTATACCTGACGAGGAGATGTGTCGTAATTTTCAGAACCCTGCCCATCCGAGTTGATCCCATCGATTGACCTCTTGGTCGAAGTCGGACTTACCTAGTCGGACCATTTTGTCCCAGGTAAACATACTCGTCAATAACTTCGTGCTTAGTGCTCCCAAACACTACTGTATAACTGGACATTATACACGATCTTTGTTTTGTCCATGTTCATCTTAAGATATCCGTTAGGAGACACTATTGAGGTCATTGAGCATAGTGCTTAGGTCCTTCAGCGATTCTGTAATAAGGACTATATAGTCGGCTAATCGAAGGTGAGTGATATATTCGCCATTTACGTTAATTTTAAACTTCTAAATTAACTCAATTTTTCATCGGCATTTTATACAATTATGTTATGTGTTTAGAACATAGGAATTATCTACTTCAATTCAGTGGTGAAATTTTCTTCCATGTAATATAAAATAGGCAGGGAAAACCATAAAACATATTTTCTACTGAAATTTCTTATTCGCTCGCTAGACGAATTCCGAGCAAAAACAAAGCGGGTGCACACCTATCTAGTGTCGGGAACGGTGCCAAAGTAACCTGCTGAGATATTACTTATTCTGTAAGATATCTTCATGTTGTAGCTCAGTACCAGCGAGTTCGAACGTAAGAACCGTCTGTTTTAGCCGACTCCATAACGGAGATATTTCTCAATACGGCTCTGGTTTCTTTTTGTGCATTGTATACAATATCTTTTCAATTATAAGCCGATGTTAATGATTCTTTTTTTATTATATAAATAACTGGATATATTATGTAATTAATACCGTTATAAACTACTATATGAACTACCGACGGAACACGTTTTTGAAAAGAGCTAGTATTAAAGCTTTATTAATTCTTTATTAATTTAGCTTTATGTGATATTGTGACTATAATAGGTGGAAATAGTTTTTCTACCGACTTCGAAAAGGAGACGGTACTCAATTCCACTGTAAAGTGCAAAGTACCCCACAAATACCCCCACGATCATGTGAGGAAGGTCCCCGATCACGAAGTTCCTCGAGAATTAGATGTCATAGTTGATGAGAGCGGTAGTGGAACCAAATCTGATTAAGAATGGCTTATACTCATACTCGAAACCTTAGACCGCACCTCATGAGTAATGGGTCTGTAAGGAATTGTTGGTGCGATTTCTGTCTGTGTTGGTGCACAGAGCCCCTCATGTGTTTTAGCATGTTTGGCTGCGGATATGTAGGAAATCGTTGGTGCGATTCTGGCATATGTGGCGGCAGATATGTAAAGAATAATTGGTGCGGTTCCGGCTTGTGTTGATGCACAGAGCCCCTCATGTGTTATTGCATATGTGGCGGCGGATATGTGGAGAACCTTTGGTGCGATTCTGGCATAAGTGGCGGCAGATATGTAAAGAATCGTTGGTGCGATTCTGGCCTGTGTTCGTGCACAGATTTCAATGAAAGTTTCATGAGTTGAATATGCATTGCTTATGAATTATGGTGAAGAGTAACAAAATTGTTAGGATTACTGTGTTGTAACTCGTTAATCGTACCTTTCAATAAATCATGTTGTGCAGGATGCACTGTGTACGAAGCCTTAATAACAAGGCATTGTCACTTATGACAGTTGAATATTGAGATTTAGGAGAAATACCATTCGGAATCGACCCTGTTTCTATTGGCCGTGATAGCCAAACTATGATTATTCTCTGAACATATTTTTGTCCACAGGCACTGCAACCAAAAATGGGTCAGTCTACTAGTCAGGGATGGTCGTGTATTGATTTGATGACGCCATAGTTCAACAAGCAGCGCCATATAACAATTAGTTTTGAAACTCATAATATGTACCTACTTATGTCAGGGCGGACGAGCGGACGAATTGGTCACTAAATAGTGTTTGTTACAGAAATGCATAAAGATACACGCCCGAAGACGGTCGTATGTGAGGATGGACGTGTCGGAGCGTCTATAAAATATTACTTGGATCGAGGTGGAAATGAGGGTATATCGAGAAACCCCCACTTAGTTGTGCAGTATAAAGTTCACTGCAGATGCCGTGTGCGAGGAGATTCCGCTTAAGTCATTCAACGAGTGTGGTCATTCTACTAGTGCTAAAATATTGTCGTGGTTCTGTTCGTTGTTGTAATTTCGCAGTGCAGGCAAGGAGGATTGATGTTGCTGAGAGGCTGCCCTCTGTTACATTGAGATAAGTCGTGTTGCTGTTGGTTTACATATTTTGGTGTTATCACGTAATTAAGCACCTCACGTTACACTGGTGTGTGATTGTGGCGGAGATGTGTTACGGTATGGTCGAACCGTAATTTCAATATACTGAATGTATAGTGCGTTACGTTGTCTTATTACCGATAATGATCAATTGCGTAAGCAAGAGAGCAAGTTGAATATCCACTTTTACACTTATTATTTTTAACAATTAGTGCTGTCCTGATGTATTTCTGAGATCAAAATTGCGATCCTCTGTTGTAATTCTCCGACATATATTATTTTATGTAAATAAATGTATAATAAAACAAATTCGCTTCCCGCCCTCTGTACGCTTAGGTCTTTTAAACTACACAACGGATTTTGATGGGATTTCCATCAATACACATGATGGTTAAAGAGAAAAGTTATATATAATAAATAATAATAATAAATCTTTATTTCGGATAACAAATGAGATCCATATCAGATATATTACAAATATCACAATATGTTAATAATAATACAGCTAGGTGGACGGAGGAAGGAAAATGACACGCACGCACCCACCCATGCACGCACGCACGCACGCACGCATTCACACACGCAAACACGCAAGAAAGCACACACACACACACACACACACACACACACACACTGCAGAAGCGGGGCAGCCCCAAAAGAACTCTAAATGCATTGTTATATTGCACCTTTAATGCTTTATACGCCCTTTGTGTGTAGTTGACACAAAGGGAGCACAAATAGAAAAACTTTAAGAGAAGATTTAAGAGAAACATTTTAACGGCACTATTGCATCATGCAAACCTACGGGCCAATATATTACTCCGGGTCGCTAACCTACGCTCCCTCTCCATACATGCATTTTTTTTTAATTTGAGAGGGGGCAAACGAGCATGCGGCTCACCTGATGGTAAGTGACTACCGCCGCCCATGAACAACTGCAACACCAGGGGAATCGCAGATGCGTTGCCGGCCTTTTAAAAAGGAGTAGGCTCTTTTCTTGAAGGTCCCTAAGTCGTATCGGTCCAGAAAACTCGCTGGTGGTAATCGATTCCACAAGGAAGTTGTGCGGGGGAGAAAACTTCTTCTGAATCGCACAGTGGTGGACCGCCAATCATCCAGATGATATGGATGGTATCGCGAGTTTTGTCGTGATTTGCGATGGGGAAACTGAGCGGCTGGAATTAGTCCAAACAATTCCTCAGGTGGTAGATGCGATAAAATACGCAAAGAGATGCAATATCTCTACGCAGTGCCAGTGAGTCAAGCCGATCGGAAGGAACTCGGTCGTCGACGATTCGAATAGCTCTGCGCTGGATGCGGTCAAGTGGAAGGAGCTGGCACTGGGTAGTCCCTGCCCAGAGATGGGAACAGTATTCCATGTGAGGCCGAACCTGCGCCTTGTAAAGTTGCAAGCGGTGTGCCCGCATGAAATCCTGTCCCGCTATGCTGAGCACGCCAAGCTTTTTAGAAGCCAATTTGGCCTTCTTTTCCAAGTGACCACGAAACTGCACGTCACTCGATATGTCGACACCGAGGATACTGATACTGGCTGAGGCAACAAGGGGAAACTGAGGAGATACGACAAAGGGATTTTTTTAGCGGTAAACGCGAAAACTTGTGTCTTCTGGGGATTGAACTGGACTAGATTTAGTCGCCCCCAGTCTGAGACTTTGTTCAACAAAGTCTCGACTTCAGACACAAGTTTGTTCCGGTACTCGGTGACGTTTCCCCGAGAAATATTGGCACGGCCGGTGTATAAAGCATCACCAGTGCTGTCGTCTGCATAGAAATGAATATTACTGGTTTGCAACATATCATTAATATGCAGAAGAAACAGCGTTGGCGATAGCCCGCAGCTTTGTGGAACACCAGCGTTAATTGACTTGTAATCGGAGCATGCACCGTCTACTAAGACTTTGATGCTCCGATCTGCAAGAAAACTGGTGATGCAATTGCACAATTTCTCGGGAAGCCCATAGGAAGGCAGCTTCGAAAGAAGCGCTTTGTGTCAAACCCGATCGAAAGCCTTCGCTATGTCCAAACTAACGGCCAACGCCTCTCCCTTGGACTCCACTGCCTCCGCCCATCTATGAGTCAGGTAGACCAGAAGATCACGAGCTGAGCGACCTCGACGGAAACCGTACTGGCGGTCACTAATCAGCTGGTGATCCTCAAGGTACCGCATGAGCTGGCAGTTAATAATCGTTTCCATTATTTTGGAGAACAAGGAGGCGACAGCGATAGGACTGTAGTTGGACGGATCTGAGCGGTCGCCTTTTTTTGGGATCGGGTGCACCAAGCATATTATATATTATATAATTCTTCTGTCCGTGTGTATGTCACTGAGCTCCTCCTGCACGTCAGGATTAGAGAATCGTCACAATTGGACCCGGTAGGTTTTTTTTATAGAATTAGGGTGACAAACGAGCACACAGTCCACCTGATGGTAAGTGGTTGTCAGCCGTGAGAACTAAGATAGAATGCCTCTTTTCTAGTAAAAAGGGTATCCGGTTCTCTACACTCACCATACGAAACACAGCAACATTAAGCTGCTATTTTACGCTGGTATTATGTGAGAGCGTGGTCCTTCCGCGGTCGAGCCGACCCATTCGTGCTACAACTATACTATTAATATAGCTGCAGCATGGCTCTACCACGTTGGGGTTGTGGTCGAGATCCAGAAACGAACCGTGAGAAGCCGGAGCGTAACGCTAGTTTTTCTTATAAGACTGAAGTGACGAACGAACACAGTCCACCTGTCCTTATGATGGTAAGTGCTGCAGTCCACGGAAACTCGTAAACAACTTCAAACAAAAAAGGATACGTATGCGTTGTCACCGCCGAGTTATAAGATGGAATGCCTCACCGACAAAAAACTTATTTCGTTAAACTTAAACTTAGTTTATACTTAAACTTGCTTTCACAGACAATAAAGAAACTATAAACATGTACTATTCGCAAAAAGTTCGTAGCTTTGACAGGAAAACTCCAAATATAAAGGCTGAGAATAAATTATACCACCATCAGTGAAATTACCTTCAAGAAAAACAAAGCAACTTAGCTTCCATTAACAAAATTATTAGACGAAATTCTTTTCTTTGTTTCAGCGTTCTATTACAAACGTTTTAATTGTAGTGTTTATATGTATATAATATAGTTTTAGTTTTCTAGTACCCTCTCTTTAGTATGATACGTATAAACTAAAAAGAACATAATAATTTTCACATAATTCAATAGCTTAGCCTACGTGTTAAGTCATAGTGTATCGAAAAATAAAAGCCCTGACTTCAGAACTTATTAAATTATGTGAAATTTATTTGTAAGTCATTTTTACCGTTTTTTGAAGTTTACAATTGGAGCCTAACAGCACCTAAGCAAAATACAGGACGCGGCCCCTTACTACATGAAGTGACACCTGGTATGAGATGCAGTAAGTCGATAGTGCAGATGGCTTAGGACCGTAAAAATACAAAAATAATGATGATGATGAGAAAGTGAATTTTGTATTTTTATGCTTTAATATTTACATTCAGTTTATATAAATTAGACCAAACAATATGGTTAAAGAAAGCATTACTTGCATAATATGAAAAGGGCGTAAGCGTCAGATAAGCGTTTTATCTCAAATTGGCTAAATTAAGCAGTACTCGACATGTTAGGAATTTAATTTAAATGTTGTCGTGTTAAAAAATGCCCTGTTACCTGTCGCTGTCACGTCGTGTCACACGCGTGACGACAGTCTCATGAGGTCGCTGGTATAGCTGCATGACGTGACGTTGCTTGAATTTTTTTCTGATTTTATTTTGTTTATTGTCTTGTGGGTTGTAGTGGTTTAACAGTTGAATATTGAGAATAAATAAAACTCCATGTCTTAGTGCAAGAGCGTTATGATAAGTGGATTTTTTGGCTATTGGCGTCTTAGTAGCGTGCTACTATGATACGTTGGTGGTATTTTTAGTTAACAACAATACCAATTTTGTTACCAAAGTCGATAGTAATCATGTGGGTGTATAGTGAGGGTGCGCCATTGGTATGATAGTTGCATTGATGCTTACTGCTACTGGTAATCTTGTGATGGATCTGCGGATGTGCTGCACTCAAACACTATAAATAAGATATATACTAAAAGAGATATACTAGAGGAATAACAGGTTTTTTTAAGGATGGGGTAACAAACGTGCACACAGTCCACCTGCTGGTTAGTAGTTACAGTGATCCATAGACATCTACATCTATCCTCAATAAAGAATCAAGATGCGGATGCGTTGTCACCCGTGAGGACTAAGATGGAATGCCCTTTTTCCAGTAAAAGGGTCTCCGGTTCTCTATACTCACCATACGAAACACAGCAGTGTTAAGCTGCTATTATACGCTGGTATTCTGTGAAAGCGTGGTCCTTCCCCGGTCGAGTTGACCCATTCGTGCTACAACTATATTACTAATATAGCTGCAACATGGTTTTACCATATATCGTTGCTAGTCTGCAAGAAAACAATAGGGCTCTTATCTTGATATATCAGTCATGTCCGTCTGGAAATAAGCTATATATCCTAGCTAAATTAACTTTTTTTGGACAAGAAATCTTTACTTCTATCTCATTAAATATATCTTTTTAAAATCAATAAGTCAAAAAATGAACTTTTTCGAGGAGATTTCACGGCTAGAATCACTACAATATTCCTGAAAACATGCAAAATAAGCGCTTCAGACATGGAGTTTAGAGTTGCGGGAAACAGCCGGTTGCAAATTAGATGAATTTATTCAGAAAATGATTCACATGTTTTTTACTATCCAGAATCCAATGTAATACATATGCAATAAGATCGAAGGTATAATATTTTATTAATTTATTAGATATGAGAAATCCCTTAAGATGGTTCTCAAAGCACCGATCGCACGTGATAAATCAACACTTAAAATTACGATCACAAGTTAAGATATGCCTGTGAGAATCAAACTTTTAATGCTCTCATACTACGTCAACGAAGGCGAGTATTCTATGAGTTAAGGGGGTCTGCAGAGGCAAGAAATTCTGTAATATACGTCCCACAGCTAGGCCGGCTTCCTCTCATTTCTGAGACGATAATGAAACGATTATTCAGTCTTGCTGCTTCAGTGCCTGTTGAATGGGTTCACTTGTATTTCAAATATTGTAATCTTCTTGACCAGTTGGGATCGAACCCGGGTTGCTCGCTGACTGAAAACTTTACAGATAGAGTCCGGGAACTGAGTTATCTTGATTCTAAGATATATATATATATCATATATATATGATGAATAATCACAATGATCATTATCATAACAGCCTTATACGTGGCATTGACATGACATGGCTTTTATACGTGGTAGAGCCATGCCGCAGCTATATTAGTAGTATAGTTGTAGCACGAATGGGTCGGCTCGACCGGGGAAGGACCACGCTCTCACAGAATACCAGCGTCATATAGCAGTTTAACACTGCTGTGTTTCGTATGGTGAGTGTAGAGAACCGGAGACCCGTTTTACTGGAAAAGAGGCATTCCATCTTAGTCCTCACGGGTGACAACGCATCTGCATTTTGATTCGCAAACGAGGATAGATGTGGATGTCTATGAGCCACAGCAACCACTTACCATCAGGTGGCCTGTGTCCTCGTTTGTCACCCTATCCTATAAAAAAAGCCTATCAAAGTCCAATGATTGACTGATAGGAAGGATTTTTGCGACAGTTGCCCGGATTGTAGGCGGTTTGGTAGCCACAGTTTTTTATTATTTTGAGTTGTTATTAGAAAGATGCTGCTGCCTATCCTCTGTTTCAGTTTCCCTATGTCACTTCTTACGACACCCACGGGATAATATGGGGTTGTGATATATATACACTTTTTTATAGAATAATGGTGACAAACGAGTACACTTTCCACCAGATAGTAAGTGTATGTCGTGGCTCTTAGATATTGACATCAATCTTCGATTATGTATCAAAATGTAGATACGGTGTCACCACTGAGAACTAACATGGGACGCCTCGTTTTCATTGAAAAGGGTTTCCGGTTCTCTACACTCACTGTTAGGGCCTACGGCTGCTCCCACAAAGGTTCAATCCTCCGGGGCCCGTCAGCGGAGTTTCAACGAACAGACGTAGGTCGGGCCTCAATATGGCCGCGTGAAATTTCCTAATTACAATAAACAATAAAGGGGAGCGTTCTATCCTACTGCCATTCAACAGGGAGAATATTAAATCCAAGGCGACTGGTCCCTCAGGGTTCGGTCAGGTCGTATGTGGTTTTATGGTGCATGGGAAGTAAGGGTCAGTGATGTGTATCTGTGTGTGGCTGAGTGTGGTAGACCTTATAAGACCGTTGCTGTCGGCAGCAGCTCGGACTTCAGTACCGCTCCAAATTGTGGTAATCTTCCGCGGAGTCGTCCACAGTCACTTTCTTCGTTCGTCACGAGGACAGTCCTTAACTTTATAGTACAATTAACTAACTTCAAGAAGTCACTAACTCTAATTTGTTATAAAGCGTAACACCCAACACAAATACAGAATGTCGGTCTATACGAAATCCCGTTACTATAAGCAAAAACGTAACACACCGCACGAAATAAAAATTTGTATTATAAGTTACACATTAATATTCTACAACTCTATCAATAATATAAAATAAGTTTATCTTTAATATCATTAATTAGTATCAAAGTATATGAACAGCCTGTATATGCGAACTCGACGCATCAAGCCAGGTAGGCAAAGAATGCACTAAGACCCTAGAGCAAACCGGTTTCTTGACTGTACGGGGAGCGCGGTTCAATGCGTGCATCACAACATTATGATGTATGACATAATTATTACGAATAACAATTATTATGATATGTTTGTTGATGGCATCGGTATACGGTAAAGCTGTATAGCTTATGGTTATGTCGTAAAATATCAATTTAAATATTGTCAAATTATTATCAAATAAATAAATAAAAAAAAAACACGAATGTCCGGATCAAAGTTCCCTACCGTTTCGCGTGGCAACAATTATTTCAAAAATATCAAATGCCGCAGTAGTAGCTAATATTGTCGAATACCCTTATACAGATTCTGAGTTAGACACAAGAAGTCCCGGGAAAAGCTCTCAAACAAGGAATGCGCGATACGAATACTAGACAGTATATTTACTAGACGCGCCTAAACTATTCCACGTTCCCGCACAAAAAAATGACAGCGTGCTGTCCCAAGCACAGCTGGCAACCGACTCCTGCGCTCGCGCGCCCTCGCCACACCGCTCGACCGAACGTCAAAACCGGTATGGCGCCGAGCCGAGCGCCCTCTGGCGTCAAATTCCGAAACCAGCGTTCGGGCGTGAACACTCACCATACGAAACACAGCAGCATTAAACTGCTATTTTACACTGGTATTCTCTGAGAGCGTGTTGCTTCCTCTGTCGAGTAGACTTATTCGAGCTACAATGATAATATAGCTGCAGCATGGCTCTACCATGTTATTAAAACATAAAAGATACGATAGAACATGTAAAAAAAAAACCTTAACATAATACCTACCTCTTTTCCCGTCCTATCCCGTTACGTCGAAACGATTAAAATTAAATGTGTTACGAAGTCCCCCTTTTCCATCTAGCTGCCTCGTAATTTTTATTTTCCACAATTCATCACGTCCCGCTTCTTGGGGCCGCTCGCGTCACGTCGCGTCAGGCCGCGTGACAGGTGACG
This sequence comes from Parnassius mnemosyne, assembly GCA_963668995.1. Lineage (NCBI taxonomy): Eukaryota > Metazoa > Arthropoda > Insecta > Lepidoptera > Papilionidae > Parnassius > Parnassius mnemosyne. The sequence goes on along the minus strand of CAVLGL010000104.1, from coordinate 8,246,413 downwards.
CTTGTTGCTCGTTTCTTTTTTTTTTCTTCAAAATTTATAAATTGTGTTTGCTCGTTTAGCAACATCCAAAACGTTATAAATCATCGGTTAGTATCATCGATGTTAGTATACTATATTTTTTGTGACTTTTTAAATTAATAATTTATTAGTAATTGCGATTGACCGGTGGCAATCGCAATTACTAACTAATGTTATTAATTTCTAAAGTTTGACGGTTTAAGAATATCCACTAGGTAGCCCATATCATCATGTGCATGTCGTAAGAGTCGACAGAGGCAAACAAATCAAGAGATAGGCAGCTGCATCTTCCTAATAACGACTAATAATTTAAAAAAAAACACGATTGCCAACCCGCTTGCCAAGCGTAGCAACTATACCTAGCAAATATCCCCTTTATGAGGCAATCTATTGGGGAGTCCTACGTTCAGTAGTGAACTTCTATAGGCTGTAATGAATGGACAATGGAATTAAAAAAATATTTTTCACTCACTGACAACTCATATTTTGGTTTTGAAAAGTATTAACGATAATTGTTATATCTTGATTTTTTTATGGAGCATGCGCATGGTGCCAGAGACCGTTCAACATCAGGATAGTGGTACACTCACTTGTCACTTATACCCTATTCCTGTGATTCTGTTGGTGCTGTATTATGTATTAATTAATCATAAAATAAGCTACATTACTAAAGAACAATAATATTTAATTATTTATATTTAATTAGTGTCGTGTAATTAAAATTAATATTTAAAAGCAATAAATAAAATGAAAGTTATCTTATACAATTATCATTAATGAAAACAGTAAGAACTCATTATTTTCACCTACACTCTATGACAGTGCCATGACAAAGAATATTAAAAAGTAATTTAAATATTAAAAAAAAAAAGTTATTATTGGTTATTATGTATTGTGATGACATGGGCCAAACTTTGGGCATGCTGTTAAATAACTGTTTAAAAGGACTAGTGTTTAGTAATTATTGTATGCCTAGAGTATCCTTTAGTCATATATTGAATAAAGTTTTAACTAGTAAGTTTTGCCCTAATAGCACATTAATAATTCTTGTTGGGAGAAGAGGCAATGTAAATAAAACTGAATGATTAAAATATATTGATTATCTAAACACTTTAAATGTACATAAAATTATCTTTTTTACATTGACTTAATATAGGGTTGGCCACAGAAAAATAAAACGAGATGCAATTTAAATTTATTTATGAATAGCTTTTCATGTAATGACAATTCAAACTTGAGATTTAATTGTTATAATTATACTAATAGAATTAATTTAATAGACATAAATAATTTAATAAAGAAGTTTTTGACTAGAGATAGGCATAACCTATCCAAATATAATTTAAGACAGATAGCAACTGTGCTAACTAATTGTTTATATATGTTGTGGCGGCGCTGTCGTCGCGCCACAAGCGAAAACACATCGAAGACTAAATCGCGCTAACAAAGTTCCGAAATTAAAACAGTATATATAGAATAGCTCCTAACTACCACTTGGAGCGGTGGCCGCTCTTTGGACAGAACACCTTGCCCGACGGAAGATTTCCCCTTTTCTTTCCACCAGCTACATTGGTGACCCCGACGTGATATGAACACGTAACCAACAATCTTCGGAAATTACAACTTCCAAAACCTACATCATCATCCTTAAGTACCCCATTCACCCGCTCCCGAGCAGATATTGTCTGCAGTCTTCACATTCTGCAAGCCATCTAGTTTTACAAAGGTTCATCGCAGCACTGGAATAATAATGCTTCCTGTTCCTTCAAGCTACTCTCTGCGCTACAGTGTTCGGCACGACTCTGAGCCTTACTGCTCGCCTCTGCTTCACGGCACTCTCTCAGATTACTTGCCTTCTTCTCGACTCACCGCAGACTACAAGGCAATCCCTGGCACTTGCTCCGGCTCATCGTTCTCACTGGCATCACTTGCAAGTGCGTAGTATGGCATGCATTACACACCAGCAAATCGTTCGCACCGGCGTCACTTGCACTTACGCACACAGCATGCATTTCCCACCGGCATTAAGGACGCACCGGCAATCGGACTGCACTATCGATCTCCGGTCTGAGCAGGGGATGTGGCGGCGCTATCGTTGCGCCATAAGCCAAAACACATCGAAGCCTAAATCGCGCTAACAAAGTTCCAAAATTAAAAGCAGTATATATAGAATAGCTCCTAACTACCACTTGAAGCGTTGGCCGCTCCCCGGGCAGAACACCTTGCCCGGCGGGAGATCTCCCCTTTTCCTTCCACCGGCTACAATGTATTAACTCAGCCAAGGACTTGGCTACACAGACATCTGCTTCTATTGGGCAGTCTTATGTCTTAATATGTAATTTAGAATCAGTTCCGAGTCATTTAAATTAGAAAATGAGACAATAGAGGTAATCTCTAGCATTAATAATAATTTAAATAATTTAGAATGTAGCTTACAAAACCTTAATTGTATGATCCCAAAAAGTGATAATAAAAATTGTTTACACCTACTGCATCAGAATATATAAGACATGATATTCAAAGAGCTAGAAATCTAATTGTTCTTAAATAGCAGCAATATATTCATATTTTGTGTATTAAAACCTTATAACTTAATGTTTAACTTCGCTAATCACCAGGTGGTCAGTTCGTTCAATAGAGAAACCGTTTTAAGAGGTAGCTCGTTAATATTATAGCTTGTTAATTATTACCATGTAAAGAACGTAAAGATATTGTGAGTCTTTCTGTTGAGCGAACTGTAGAAATGACCTGATGAGTTTGAACACCTCATTGTTGTGAACGTCTACACACATCCATGTTCTATATATGATACTTTTGAAAAAATTATGGAGGAAGTTTTTATTAAGTTTAATAAACAGAATAAATATGTTGTAATATGCGGAGACACTAATATCAATCTCCTAGAAACTTCCTCCATTCATATTAAATTTAGATCATTGTTTAAATCATATGGTCTTTTTAATTTATTTTTAGAGCCAACGCGTATTACTGAATGTAGTGCAACATGTATAGATAACATTTTTACAAATGTTAAGCCATTGCATAAATGTATAAGTCAAAAATTGAGTTCTGATCACTGTGGACAATTACTTTCGTTAACTTATGTTCACAAAAAGCAAGTAGATGAGAAAATTGTGTTTTTTCCAGTAAATGCACGTCGCCTGGAGAAGTTTAGAAGTAACATAGAGGAAGAAAATTCCATCACTTTCATACCAAAATGATCCAATTTTTTGTATGGAACATTTTTTAAGCTTATTTGCAATGAAATTGGTTATATTTTACTTACTAAAACGTTCTCTTTAAAAGTCGGAACACATTCAATGAATGAGTCCATAAGAGCAGACAAAGGTTATATGAACTTTACCATGAAAGGTCATATAACCCTAGCATCGAATTTAGGGAATATGTAAAAAAAATATTCAAAGATATTTAAAAGAGTGTGCTCCACAGCCAAGTCTTTGCATTTGAGCAATAAAATTAAAATGACGTGGAGTATAATTAATAGTGAAACTGGTAAGGCCAACTCTCGCAATTTAAACTAAGATTAAGTTTAACAACAAATTAACTGAATCAGATCAGGATGTTGCAATGGTTTTTGAGAAATATTTTACTGATATTCCGATTTCAACCACAAAGTTACTGAAATCTTCTCCTGCCGTCCTGAATCATTACTTAAACAAAATGTAAATGCATGTATAAAGAATTTTACATTTCATAAAATATCTTTAATATATTCTAAAAAAAAATTCATAAATTCTAAAATATATTAAGAAAACTATAGATCTGTGGGGGATTTTCGTTAAAGTTATTGCGTCTATAATAGATATAATCGCGCCTCAACTCTAGTATCGCATATGATATAAAGTTAATATCTTTGGCCTCTCAATACATTTATAAAAATGTAATGTACGTACACAAAAATAAAGGTAGTTATACAAACATAAGTGATATTCATTCTGTAAATACTAGGAACAGACACAAGCTAGTAGTACCAGTTACTTGACTCCACCGAGTCGGTAATTCAGTCTTGGGGCGATGTATACGCTTTTACAACAAAATCCCAGAAAATGTACAAAATTTAACCTGTTCGTAGTTCAAAAACTTTATTAAACAAAGTTTGTATAAAAAGGGTTATTATAATATTAAGGAATTTATGGATGATAATAACCCCTGGGAATGAGGTGCTCGCTACCAAGCTATTTCTAATTTGTTTTGTGTGGTTAATTGTGTAGCGTACATGATTGTCAGCTGTTATTTAAAAAAAAAACCCGCTACGTTTCTTGCTGGTTCTTTCTAGAACAGAGGTTGTTTTTCAAACCAGCGGTCATTAAACAAAAGAGTGACTTTCAATAAGTATTATTTATAATCTATATTGAATAAAGAAGTTTCTGTTTCTGTTTCCGTTTCCGTTACAGGCTTATATTCATTAAAATATTCCTCCAAATTGAAAAAAAATTGTAATAGATTATTATTATTCGTAAGGGAAACGAAACATATTTAAATAAAGAAACCAAACATTACACTCGTATCTTTACTTAAGAAGGTTCATATAATTCCTTTCTTTAAACAAACGCTACAATTGCCGCCAAAAGTATTCTTATCGAAATATAAATAGGAAGCAACAAAGCGTAACGATTCCGCTGAAATGCAAAAACCCGTCGTTCCCTGGTAACGATATTAGGCGCCAAGGAGCCGCCGTAATGAGTCTCATCTAATTATCACGTGGAAGACGTGAGACAATTGCTAACACCTGCATAATGCCGTCCTCGACTTTGGGCAGAGTAGACGGTTTATTTGGTAAGTGTACAATACTTGTATATGTTGTATAAGAAATAACGTTGTATTTACTATGCTTACAATATATTACGTCGGTTTAAATAGATGTACATAACAAACAAATCCAAATCACAAATTTTACTACTTTTGAGAAACTGGCGTATGAATATTAAACTGTTATTCAGTGATACCTAATAGGTTTCTGGAAATATTTTGACAATATGATAATAGTGACTGCCCTAATATTTTGCATGTTATACTATTTATTTATTTATACTCATTTTTGATTCGATTATGAGTTGGACTTTATAGCGTTACGTGCAAATAATAGTTAAGTAATAGTTTCTAACAGTGGTAGAGCCAAGCGGAAGCTTTTGCTGTCACACGGATGGGCCGGATCGAAACGGGGTGGTACCACGACCTAACAGAAAACCAGCGTGAAGTAGAGGTTTACCTCTGCGTTTCGCTTGGTGAGTGCAGTTGGCCGGAGGCATTCTTTACTGGAAATGAGGCATTCCATCTTAGTCCTCACGGGTGACAATGCATCTACATTTTGATTTGTAATAGAGGATAGATGTAGATGTCTATGGGCCGCAGCAACCACTTACCATCAGGTGGACTGTGTGCTCGTTTGTCACTCTTATCCTATAAAAAAAGTAAAGATTTACAGAGAAAAAAAAATTCATGTGTTCGTGACACATGTTAATTTTTTAATCAATACTTTAATATTTTTTTTATCAATATTCTAATATTCATTCATATCATAAGTCCAGTGCTGATCATATGCTTTCCCCATAGATTGCCTTATAGGTTCATATATGGTTGCCACGCTTGTCACTTACTATTGCATTTTTACTATAATTTTGTGGTTGTTGCATATATTTAAAGAAGAAATATTGTTATTGATAAAGTCGAATGCCGTCCAAATATATGGTGTGTCTTACCAAACATAGCGCGCTATACCTATTGCGCCAAAACGAAACCAAATGTCTTTTGAGGAGTTAAAATAATAATGACCACAAGACCGAATTTCGGTCAAGGCGGCCGGTCTCCTATTCTATTATAGTACACGTGTGTGTGTGTGTGTGTACTATTTAAATCACAGATATAGAAATGTACAACTGGTACAACTGTATATTATTTTCAAAAAGAGAGAATTAGTTTATTAGAAGTTTTCTCATTTTCCCGCCACTTTGTTATAAAATGAGGAGATGGCTTATAATTCCCCTTTTGTATTCAGTATTAAATGCCAAATATGGTATAATAACTTTCTCAAGAAACGTCGACACTAATATCAAAATTTGTATTTTTCAGATTTTTTCTTTTGCATACGTTTTTTAAGCTACCTGACGTGATTGATGCCAAATATAAATTTCTAAGTCTATCACAAGTTTTTGATAATGAAAATGAATTTGTGAAACTAATAAATAAAATTGATGTGTCTGTTTGTAGTTTTAAAATAACAGCTTTTTACTAAATGCATATGAAAGTATTATACGGCACTAATTGACAAAAAACCAATTTTTAAACTTTTGTCTGTCTGTCTGATTGTTCCGGCTAATATTCGAAACGGCTGGCCCGATTTTGAAGGGACTTTCACTAGCGGATGTTTAAAAGAGTAACATAGGATACTTTTATTTTAGAAAAAGAATTAGGGTACCGCGCAAAAAAAATAAAACCCATGAAATCGTAGTAAATTCCACGCGGGCGAAGTCGCGAGGGACAGCTAGTCATGAATAAAATTGGCAAGTTACAGACCTTAATAACTCAAGAACTGTAGTAGATTTACATGCACCATTACAAGTGTATAGACCCAATAGTTTCTGATTTATAGGGGGAGGGGGAGGGGGTCGAATTTAGCTTGTAATGGTTCGTGTAAATACACACATTGCTGGTGTGTCGCCTATTTCTTTCCTGAACTTGGCTAAAAAGTTGTGTCTAATTCCAATCCACACTTCGGAAAAACCACGGACGGAAATTTGTAGAAATAGCCCCGTAAAAACATCACTATGTCACCTAATCTTACGCGGCATAAAAAATTTAGAAAAATATTAAATTAAAAAAAAACAGAAGTTCCTTTCGTTGTATATTATTATTGATAAACGTATTATATTATTGATTAACAAATGCAAATAAATGAATTCGTGCGTCTATTAAAATGAAGCGTGTTTGAATGGAAATGAAAGGAGATGGATATTATTCCATCTCGCTCGCACTATTAAAAGAGGATCGTGACGGAAAAATCTTACACTTTTTCTCACCTAGCCCCCATCCGTCAAATCCGTAATGTGCGATAAGGAAATTCGTTTCAATAAAGTTTTTTAACTAAATGGAGATAAATGACATTAAACAATTGATCGATAACCAATAATTTTTTTTTATAGGATAAGGGTAACAAACGAGCACACAGTCCACCTGATGGTAAGTGGTTGCTGCGGCCCATAGACATCTACATCTATCCTCGTTTGCGAATCAAAATGCAGATGCGTTGCCGCCCGTGAGGACTAAGATGGAATGCCTCATTTCCAGTAAAAAGGGCCTCCGGCCACCTGCACTCACCGAGCGAAACGCAGAGGTAAACCTCTACTTCACGCTGGTATTATGTGAGGTCGTGGTACCATCCCGGTTCGAGCCAGCCCATCCGTGCGACAGCAAAAGCTGCCGCGTGGCTCTACCACTGTTAGAAAGTTAGTTAGTTAGTTAGTTAATTTGACGGTTAATTAGCCAAACAGTTTTATTTGAACGTTAGTTAATAGAAATCTTATCTGAGGATTACAAAATCGGTCCTAAATATAATAAATAATTTCCCAACTGAAAAATTAATTCAACGTGTTTTATGTTCATATTTAGTAATTATAGCAACCATAACGTGCGGCCCATTCGTGAAAATAACCCGTGAACGCTGGTCAGCGTGACCCCGCGTCACCAGCCGCGGCTATAAATCAGCGCACCTGACCGGGACCACTTGTCCCCGCGCATAAATCTCGTCGACTTGACCACTGTTAATAGTGATGGGCAATTGTATAGTTTTAATATCGAAATTACATACTTTTATTTGTATGTTATGCAGAATGGTGTCCTGACATGGTTATTAAATTTGAAGCAGGCTCGTTTCGGCGTGTTTACGACATTATTACAAATGATAATATTAGATTTGTCACTATTATCCAGAAACGAAGCACCGAAGTACAGAAAGTATAGCGGTCGAGAAGTGCAGGGATGATTTTGATCGCTTGTTTTTTCTCTTTGATGAGGTCGAAAATCAAAGTAGCATTAATGCCAAATAGTATACTACCAAATGCTTGCCAGAAATAGTGAACTGCTGGGAGCAACAGGCGTCCGAACTCGGGTCTTTGCGAGCTACTACTACTTCATGTCAACGCACCTCAAACCAAGATAATTACTCGACAGCACATTGGTAAAGCTTTAATTTGGGGCGTCCTCCTTACAACTATAAATTTGGCTTTTTTATATTTCCTAAAATAAAAAAATAACTTAAAGGCTAAAGAAAGTAAGAGAAGGAAAGGGAGTTTTAATTGTCGGAAGATGCGCTGGCATGGTTTGAGCAGGACGTAGAAGAAGTGTCTGAGGCGGACTGAAAATTCGAAAATTAGTAACAGACCCATGAAACTTTGCTGGTAGAGAGATTTTTTTAAAATGTTAATAAAGATGGCTCAGCTGTGGGACGTATAGTCTGTAACTTTTAATTATATGCAATAAATTTTTAAATATAATTGAAATTAACTACATTTACTAAAGTTTCTCTGTCTGTATGTCTGTCTGTTTTGAGTTACATGAATTTTTTTTTATAGGATAAGGGTGACAAACGAGCACACAGTCCACCTGATGGTAAGTGGTTGCTGCGGCCCATAGACATCTACATCTATCCTCGTTTGCGAATCAAAATGCAGATGCGTTGTCACCCGTGAGGACTAAGATGGAATGCTTCATTTCCAGTAAAAAGGGCCTCCGGCCACCTGCACTCACCAAGCGAAACGCAGAGGTAAACCTCTACTTCACGCTGGTATTCTGTGAGGTCGTGGTACCACCCCGGTTCGAGCCGGCCCATCCGTGCGACAGCAAAGTTACCGCGTGGCTCTACCACTGTTAAAATGATATTTATATTATTAAAAATTTACAAAACAAAGTTTTTATTTAACTTCCAACAAAACTGCAATGTAATTCACTGGTAATATTCATACAATTGTTATAGAAACTTTTAAGTTTGTAAAAGTATTTTAGTATTTTTCTGAGTTTCAATAAATCAAAACAAAAGCCACAAATAATTTATATTCAAAATAGGTACCAAATTAGTAAAATTAACAAAAACAAGAGGTGGCGGTTTTATTATTAGTTACAAAATTAGATATCATATTGAAACTTTGGTACACTTATCCTAATTGCCTTGTCGGTCTAGTGGTCGTAAACGCGGTTGCTGATCATGAGGTCCGGGGTTCAAATCTCGTCGGGCCAAAATCAGAAGAAATTCTCAGTAGCAGCTCGGAGTCAGGAAGTTAGCGGTGTTTCACCACCGTGCATCGGAAGGCATGTAAAGCCGTTGGTCCTGCGCCTGATCCCTCTCCGGTCGTGTGGAATAACAGGCCCATCGGATTTTGAGAGTTAGGGAATAAAGAGTGCACTTGTGCTTGCGCTTACTCGTCCCTGTTGAGACTGGCCATCTAAATAAATATTTCATCATTTTTAGTCATCACCATCATCTTTACAACCTTCATGGAATGCTACAAAAAGGAATTAAAGAAATCAGCTTAAATAACATAATTTCATTTCCTAAGTCATGACAAAAATATAGCCACATATCGATATTTATTGTAAAACACCACTACGAGTGATAGAGACCCCAGGCTCATAAATATTGAACTATTGACTCCGCGCCGATGCCAGGGTTAGGCTGACTGTTTGTTAATGATAGTAAGGTTTAGGGGTGGGTGGAAGCTGCAATTCACTAGTTTTCTCTACCTACATTTTCAAATAGATAAACGTAATTCTGGTTTGTTTTTATTTAAGCACCTTAGATTAAACGAAATCATTTTTTTACAAAATAAAAGTGAAAAATGAGCGCATAGTCCACCTGATGGTAAGTAGATTCTGTGGCCCATAGACATCTACATCTATCCTCGGTTAAGAACCAAATTGCAGATGAATTGTCACCCTGTGGACTAAGATGGAATGCCTCGTTTCCAATTAAAAGGGTCTTCGGTTCTCTACACTCTCTATACAGCAGCATTAAACTGGTATTCTGTGAGAGCGAGATACTTCCCCGGTTGAGCCGATCCATTGGTGGAACAACGATAATATGACTGCAGTATGGCTCTACCACGTGAATTATTTACAATTAATATGTATTTAAAAAACTTGCTCCTGAAGTGGAGGCGTATAAAATCTTGGACTGAAGGCGACTAAGTCTAGTCCAGTTTAACCCTGAAAGATACAAGTTTACTCGCTTAACATTTAAAAGAATATCTTTGTCATAAATTTATACGTGGTAGAGCCATGCTGCATCTATATTATGGTTGTAGCACGAATGGGTCGGCTCGACCTGGGAAAGACCACGCTCTCACAGAATACCAGCGTAAAATAGCAGCTTAACGCTGCTGTGTTTCGTATGGTGAGTGTAGAGAACCGGAGACCCTTTTTACTGGCAAAGAGGCATTCCATCTTAGTCCTCACGGGTGACAACGCATCTGCATCTTGAGTCTCTATTGAGGATAGATGTAGATGTCTATGGGTCACAGTAACCACTTACCATCAGGTCGACTGTGTGCTCGTTTGTCACACGATACTATAAAAAAAAATCCTTAATTTCAGGTCACTTCTCTTATTACCTCAGCCAGTATTGGAATCCTTGACGGCGACATAATATTTAATGATGTTCAACTAAGCAGCGTTTGTGTATTTGGACACGTATAGAAACGTGTAATTGCCCACAACGTTTTCAGAAAAGACAGCACCCTGAGCATAGGAGTGGGACACGTATATAGACTGTAACTTTACACCAACTTAGTAACAGTGCTTTATAATTTACGCTAGTACTAAAAACTACTTTCTTTTTAAGTTTCTCAACGGGCTCGTTGTTCGGAAAATGTGCAGGTGCATTAGCATTCGTACTGCGAGTGACAAGGAACGTTATGAGCGCCGCGTCTGGATTGCTAACTAGAGGCTTAATTTGTCCCTCAGTACCGGTGAGAAAATATTGTTAACAGTTATTGCTTTCAGGCGTTGTAAAAGTTTATAAATACTGCTAGTACTTAATAGGTGTAAATAAACATACGAGAAATAGTTCTGGAGTAACGTTTTATGTTATTTAAATTTTGTGAAAGAATATACAGGAGCTTCGAAAATAAGTCTATGAGCAGATTAGTTGTAGTAGTCCGACATACTGTGCGATTTACCAGAAGTTTGTTTTCTTCCTTTCACAACTTCCTTTTTGAATCAATTACCACCAGCGACTTTTCCGGACCGATGTGACTTAGGAACCTTTAAGAAAGGAGCCTACTTTTTTTTAAAAAGCCGGCAACGTATCTGCAATTGCCCTGGTGTTGCAGTTGCTCATGGGCGGCGGCAGTCACCACCAGGTGAGCCGCATACTCGTTTCCTCCCTCTTACATAAAAGAGAGTATTCAGCTCACTTTTCGTTATTTTAATTTACTTATAACTATACTTATATTCTGATGTCTTTTGTGAAACATAAGTATGCAAAACTTAATTACAATGTACTGGTAAGAAACTTGATGAGTGTAGTAGGCCTTGGGAGAGGCCTGTGTCCAGCAGTAGACTGCCGCAGGCTGATTATGATATTTATGTTTTAATATGTGATACTAATAAATAAAGTTTATGACACACATATTCTCGTAAAGTAAAACTGTGATATTTTTATGTCACGCAATAAATTATTCACTCTCACACTGAACTATTCTAACAAGCAGAACCTACGTTGCTGTTTTAGTATTTTCTGCAATGCGTAAAAAAGTAGCTCAAATACCGTAATGAGCCGTGAGCAGGAGCTAACTATCGCTGTAAAATTGATAGTACGCGAGCAATTCGGGTTCGATCCTCGCTGGCACCAATGAAATTGTTAGTTGCAATTTTTACTGTATTTTTTTTTCTTAATATTTCATTATTGTTACAAATTTGATTAATTTTTATTATGAATATAATAAATATTTTCATGTTAATTTTATATTAATATGAAAAGATCTTGTGTTATTATGTTAATATGGTTGTTTGATGTAGATTTGGCACTGTCGATAAACCGCAATAATTTTATTGGTATAATTTACATGTTTGTATCAAATTTTGTAGTGAGAAATAAACCAAAAAAAGTGATGATGTCTGGTGGTAAAGGAAAACATGCACATTGCATGTCTGAGAAATTTAAAAAAAAAATCAACGACATGCAGCTATATTAGTAGTATAGTTGTAGCACGAATGGGTCGGCTCGACCGGGGAAGGACCACGCTCTCACAGAATACCAGCGTTAAATAGCAGCTTAACACTGCTGTGTTTCGTACGGTGAGTGTAGAGAACCGGAGACCCTTTTTACGGGAAAAGAGGCATTCCATCTTAGTCCTCACGGGTGACAACGCATCTACATTTTGATTCGCAAACGAGGTTAGATGAAGATGTCTATAGGCCACAGCAACCACTTACCATCAGGTGGACTGTGTGCTCGTTTGTCACCCTATCCTATAAAAAAAAATGTAAAGTCCGCCAACGTGCATTGGTTCAGCGGTGGAAACTTCCTTGCCCTAAAAGTATCTCAGAAATTAATGAGAGTAAGCCTTCGCCCAGCTGTGATTAGTATAATATGGACTGTAACTTTACCTTTTATAGGTTAACATTAAATGTCACTAGGATCGGAGGACAAAACAGTTCAAAACTGTACGGGGAGTGCGGTTCAATGCATGCATCGCAATAATATATTGTATAACATAAATTAGTAGGTATAAGAAGTATTACATGTTGTATAGTGTTGATGGCATCGGTATACGGTAAAGCTATCAATTCATCTCAATTTCAATATTGATTTATAAATAAATAGAAAAAAATCATTTTATTACATTAACAGTCAAAACAAATATTCCGTGTAAATGAAATTTTTGTAAAGTTTATCTAGAGCGAACATCCGTGTAGGTGATTCATTTTCACACCTAAATTGCGACTTAGAATTTAATTCGGCGTCCAAGCGTGCGTCTAGGCGTCCTAAATCAAAACTAGATGGCAGGTGCCAGGGCAGCGGCCTAGTCAAGCGTGAACATGATAGTAATAAATTTGTCCTTACTATGAGCAAAGGTAGGGAGTAACAAAAGTAGTCGGTAAAGAAGGTTCAATGAAGTGTGACACCGTATTGGTGACGAGGGATCAGTTTTTCTTATAATTTACGATATATTAACCGAGTAGTGACAGTGTAAGATTATCCACTAACTTACATCGTCCCGTAGGTATCTGAGATGACGGAGGGAAACTAATACAGGTTTAAAACAGGATGGGCAGCAGCGTCTGTTTGATAGCAATTGAAAATAATAAAACTGACTGCAGTTGCCATCCCGCCTGTTAAACAAGTCAACTATGACAAAAGCCGCCTTTTGAGGCAATGTATAGTGGTAGAATATGTCCAGCAGTGGGCTTTTAAACGCTATAAGAGATGGATGGATGGATTGATCTCGCTTACTCCAGACGTAAAATATCCTGACCATCGACGAATAGTAGCGTGAATGGTGCATGACATCCGGTCCAGTGATCGAAAAAGTGAAGAAGTAATGGCATCCGAAAGATAGTAGTATTTTTTATTTTTAACCGACTTCAAAAAGGAAGAGGTTCTCAATTCGACTGTATTTATGTGTGTTACCTGAGAACTTTTTTCTAGGTGAACCGATTCTGATGATTCTTTTTTTTAAGCTAATGCTTCTCTTGTGGCCTCATATGAATTTGAGCAAGATCTCACAAGTAGTTTTTGAGTTATTCTTAATAATGCCTATTTAATTGACTTCGACTACATTGACGATGTTCTCATTTTATTTATTGCAGTCGGTTGTAAAAGAAAATTAATGGTAATAAAAATGGCCCACTTGATGGTAAGTGGTTGCTGTAGCCCATAGACATCGACATTTTTCGTCAATTACGAATCAAAATGCAGATGCGTTGTCATCCCTGAGGACTAAGATGGAATGAATCGTTTTCAGTAAAAAGGGTCTCCGGTTCTCTACATTTGCTATATAAAACACAACAACATTAAGCTGTTATTTTACACTGGTATTCTGTAAGAGCGTGATCATACCCAGGTCGAGTCGACCTAGTCGTGCTACCATCATAATGTGCCGGTAGCGTGGCTCTACCATGTAAATATACCACGTTGATTACGTGGAAAATACTCAGACCGGTGACGGGCAGCTGCGTCGAACAAGGAGATTTTGCCATAGTTACCACGCTTAGCAGGCGGGATGGCAACCGCAGTCTTATGATCTTGATCCGGAAGACACTGCTGCCCATCTGCTGTTTCAGTTTTCGCCTTTTACGATACCTGTGAAACGAAGTAGCCGATGAAGAAGAAGTAGCCGATGGAGAATTCTCCGCACCGCCACCACAAGGCAAACGAAAGGAATATTTTTTTGTTATAAATTAATATGTATGTATTAAAAACTATGACTCAAAAAATTAAGACGTCGAAATGATAAATATATATAAATGAAGAAGAATTAAAAATATGAAAAGAATTACTTTTTTAATTTCTTATTTGGCAATCTAGGTTTTAATTCAGTGTCTACGCTTGTGTCTGCAAGTCCTAAATCAAACCTTCAAGAAAAGAGCCTACTCCTTTTTAAAAGGCCGGCAACGCATCTGCAATTCCCCTGGTGTTGCGGTTGTTCATGGGCGGCGGTAGTCACTTACCATCAGGTGAGCCGCATGCTCGTTTGCCCCCTCTCCTATAAAAAAAAAAATGGTGAATGCCCGGGCGGCGATCTAGCCATCCGTGAACTTGATAGTAATAAATTTCACCTTCAAGGTATGTGGGGTACGGATTGATAAAATAGCACTGAAGGAGGTTCAATGAAGTGTGAAATCGCGGTGGAAGTTTAAGATCGATTTTTGCAATCTTTTTCATTTACACATCTTCGTCATTATCAAAATTCACTAAAGTGGAAACACCTAGTATTATCGCAGGTTATATGATCAAAGCCAACGTGTTTTCAATGCTTTTTCAAGTGTTAAACCTTTAATATTATTATTTATAAACTACTAGCGATTCGCACCGGCTTTTCCTGATGATTTCAGGATCTTGTCAACAACGCCATCTACCGGGTCCTATTGTGAAAATAAACCATCCAGGGATCCATTCAAATACATACAAGAAATTCATCAAAATCGGTCCAGCTACTATCTACACCATCTGGATGCTTTTGTTTTATAAGAAACGTTACCCCCACACTAGGATTTTCTCCTGTATCGTGGAGGCAGTTTACAAACATAGATTGCACGAGGACAAACATCCAGACCCGGAACAATTATTTGTAGGCCATACAAATACTTGTTCCGTGCGGGATTCGAACCCGCGGCAACTCATTGCTAAGCCAATGCGCCATGGAGTCGTCATGCTTAACGATCTACCACTGTACGGCTTATTAGAAGTTTTCTTCCTCGTACGATCTATTTGTGGAATCGTACCAGCGATTTATCAAGACCGATATGACTTAGGTACCTACAAGAGCTACACTTCAGCAATATTATGGTTAGGACGAATGAGTCGACTCTACCAAGGAACCACCACGCTCTCACAGAATAGTAGACTAATACTGCTAACTAATAGTAGTAAAAAAGTAGTTCAATGCTGCTGTGTTTTGTTTAGTTTTGTAACGTGCATGTAGAGAACGAGAGAATCTTTTCACTGGTGGCATTTTATCTTAGTTCTCAGGGGTGACAACGCATCCACATGTTGTTTTTTAATCGAAAATCCGTTTAGGTGTCTATGGGTCACAACGTCCATTTACGTGGTTTTTATATGTGATAGAGCCTTGTTGAAGCTATATTAATAGTATAGTTGTAACACGAATGGGTCGGCTCGACCGTGGAAGGACCATGATCTTACAGAATACCAACGAAAAATAGCAGCTTAATGCTGCTGTGTTTCGTATGGTGAGTGTAGAGAACCGGGGACCCTTTTTACTGGAAAAGAGGCATTCTATCTAAGTCCTCACGGCTGACAACGCATCTGCATTTTAATTCGAAAACGAAGATAGATGTAGATATTTATGAGCTACAGCAAGCACTTACAATCAGGTGGACTGTGTGCTCGTTTGTCACCCTTATTCTATAAAAAAAAAACGTATTAAAAATGCGACTAATGCAGCTCACGGACAGTTGAAATCAACTTCAAACAAAGAAATACACAGATATGTGACTACTCTTGAAGTGTAAGATTAAATGCCTGCCATGAGAAGTGATATGTTAAGGTAAGATGGATACCTAGACATAAAACCTTCCAATTAGTAAATATATTAATTGATTAACTAATTTTTATATTATAAAACATTACGACACATTGCAGTGTGGACCTAAATTTTAATTTCGCAAAGAACATACATTATAAATTGAAGAAGACGTTGGCGGTCTTAAAATATGATAGTTTACTAGGTGTTCGCACTACCCCATGTGGTCTAGACACATTTCATCGGGCAAGAGCTATGGCGTTGTTCCAATGACTGAGTGAATTGTCTGCCGGTGAGCAGCGCCTTATCCATTTGTAGGTACTAAGAGTCAAGTAATACGAGAGATAAGAAAGGAGCCACGTTAGTTACATATTTCAAACCTAACGATTTTAGATTTCCAGGTTTTTACTTTAATTTACTAACCAATTGCGAATCCCAGTTTTTTTTAATTTGTTTAGTTCTTATTAGGAAAATGGTACTGTCTATCTCCTGGTTTGAGCTCTAAATAGAGCTATACTTGGAATTTCTTGCGAAAAACCAGAGGAACTAATAAAGCTCAATAGATCTGTTAACCGTAGTATAGATAGGCCATATAGCTCGAAGATCTTACAACCGATGGGGAAAAGAGGTTCTTATGTGGCAGCCTCGTACGTGAAATCGAAGTGTAGGACATCGGACGAATGCAGAAACTTGGTGGATGCAGGTGACTCAAAGCGGTGTTATGTTCTATTCCTTGAGGAATGTCTAAGTTTGGCAGTGAAATTTTGAAAGAATATTCTTTCCGTCACCCCAAAGCACTCCACAAGGTATCCATGATTATCCCACGAAAAAGGGCCTCCCCCAAATAACGCCACAAAGTACGGCCCTGAGCCATCAGCATTCATTTATCGACTTCCCATTTCACTTACCATACGTCGTCACTCCATCTAGTGTTGAAAATAATAGAAGCAATATAGTAACAAGTTTGTTTGCTCAGGTTAACAGTTTATTAACAATAAAAGGAGTCATACAATTCGGCCGTATTTTCTGCACAGTCCGTATAGCTCCCATGGGTGAGCTACTGAGGGCTCTGAAATAGTTCCGTGTTCCAAACGTACTGGCATTTAAGTTAGTGCGGGGATTGTTAGATTTGTTAAATAAAACACCAGTTTATTTATATGTGGCGCTAAATTTATACCTAGCATAGTTTAATTCTGCCTTGAGAATTTTGCACCTGAAAACATTGAACGCATGCAGACACAAAGAAAATTCAAATAAGAGTACTAGGGTAACATAGAAGTATCATAGTTTAATTAAGTTTACTAAGGATTTCTTTTCTGCCTATAACATTTTTAATTATGCCAAATACCAAAGCTTACCGTTTCAGCCTATAAAGGTCCACTGCTAAACATAGGCCTCCCCCAAAGATTTGCTCATAAGCAGTATATTTGCCATAGTTGCCACGCTTTGCAAGCGGGTTGGCAATTGCAGTTTTTTATTTTAAGTCGTTGTTAGGAAGATGTTGTTGCCCTGTATCGCCTCTTACGACACCCACGGGAAGATATCGAGTACTGGATATTTTTATACGACTAGCTGTGCCCAGCGGTTTCACCCGCGTATATCACGCGTCTACGCCTTGCGACATGCGAACTTCAAGAGGAGACATCACGACGGACGGTTGCTGAATTAACAAAGATTTAAAAAGTGAAATATGTTACTAAAATTGCATGGTTAACGTAATTGGTGGCTATGCATGGTACAGGTACTGATATAGCCTTAAATACGAAGTGATTGATTTGGATATAACGATTAATACCAAGGCCTAGTTTGTAACGGCGTTACTATTTCATATTTTAACATGAAAAAGTAGTTATTGTGACATAACTGTAATAGTTAAATCTATGGTATCGCAAGCTTTTTTGTAGATATTGATATCCTCTATAAAACTGAAGTACATTACTTTGCTCTATTATCAATAGTTTCCGCAGCGTACGCGATATAATGATTCTTTTTGGTATTTTTTCACACCTTGGGTTACATTAACGAAGTTTTCCTACGGATCCCTAAATTTTTAAAAATATTACATAGCCTATGTTCATCGGAGATAATGTAGGATTGTAATGATGAAAGAATTTTTCAAATCGGTCCAGTAGTTTCGGAGCCTATTCAATTCAAACAAACAAACAAATCTTTCCTCTTTATAATATTAGTGTAGATGTAGAAAAAAAATATAAATTAAAAATATTTAATACCTACTAATAAACTACATAAAAATATCATTTAAAATTAAAAATTTTGTACAACCGACTTCAATATAAATTATTAAGGATAACTCAAAAATTATTGGTCACATCTTGATCAAATTTATATGGGATCACATGAGATGCACTAAAAGAAAGAAAAAAATCATCGAAATCGGTTCACCCAGAAAAAAGTTATGAGGTAACATACATAAAAAACATACAGCCGAATTGAGTACCTCCTCCATTTTGAAGTCGGTAGAAAAAAACTCGTAAATTAAACGACACAAATATCTCTGTTGAAAAGCCGCCCGGCGCACTTCATCGGCATTCAATGCATAGGAATCAATCACTGGCCGGCGTAAGGCCTGCCGCAATAAATTTCGTCCGCCCTGGCCATTTTCCAGTTATTTTCACCTCTCGCCTATTCAAACGAGTGGGGTCTTTCAACGATTTGTCGTTTTGTTCGGCTGACTAATGTATCGTTTCGGTTTGGCTTATTGCTGGTTAGGTCTCTTGAGCTTCAATTACTTTTTAACAGTTCTCTTTTTTGCAGAACAAGTGACAAATGGGCACAAAGTCCACCTGTAAGTTAATGCTGTGGTCGATGGACACTCAACATTTATTGTCTATTAAAATCAAGATGTAGATGCGTTGTCACCCTAACGACTAAGATGGAATGCGTTGTTTCCAGTAAAAAGGGTCTTCGATTCTCTACACTCATTGTACGAAACACTCAGGTTATTCTGTTAGAGCGTGGTCTTACCCCAGTCGCCATTCGTGCTACAACTATAATATAGCTGCAGCGTGGCTCGGCCAAAAACTACTCTTTAGTTTTTGATAAAATATTTTTCTTTTTTTATGTTTAGCGTATTAGAGACATACATGGAAGAGCCACACTGCAGTTGTGTAATGGATGTAGTACAAATGCATCAGATCGATGCTGCCGTGTATCATATGAAGTAACAAAAACAAGCGAGGAGCCAAATCTTCAACAACTATCAATAGTTTATGTGTTTTAAGGACACAGCATCCATTTACTGGGCACATGTGGAATATATTTACGGTTATAATAATATAATAATAAATTTATTCTTAAGAAATATGGTACAAAGAAGTACGGTTGTCACCCGTACATGCTTAAATTATTAATATAAAAACATCCCGTGCACGAAGCTCGTTCACGCTAATCTCCGAAGCCTCTCAACCGATATTAATGAAATTTTGTAAATGTATATTGCTTGCTTCAACTTGAGAGATAGGATAGCTTTTATCCAAATAAGTGACGCTCAATATTTTTTATCCCGAATTTAAGGATTTTTTTAAAGGACAAAGGGTCGTCGCAAAGGGTAGAACAACGTCTGCCTGTCCAACTAGTTTATTATAATCAATTAAAAATATTTTAAACGGGCAACCAGGCGGTCACTTTCTTTATTCTTTTTTAAAGTATTGTGAAATACTTAAAAAAAATGAAATTTATAAAAAATATTATAATAATTTTGTGGTAACGTAATATATTTTAAAGCCACTTGTCAAATAATTTCGCCAATAAACTTTAACGTCATGTGTCGATGCCCTAACGGTTTATAATTTTTCACACAAGGCACTGGCCGTATGCATTAAACATGGTTTTGGATATGGTATTGTTTCATGATATATATTTAATTCATTAATTTAGTTTTTTATATGAAAGTCAATTTTTAAGGTGCTGGAGAGCCATTCTAATCTCGCTCAGACTGACGTCCGGGATATCTTCGGAATAAAGTCGGGTAAGACTCGCTCTTGGATCGTTACTCACACTTGCGTGTGGCTTCAACGATGACGTATACATCTGCCCATAGAACCTCTCAATCTCACTCAAAATTTCAGTCTGCATATTGATTCTTAATTGAGGATAGATGTGGGTATTTGTGGGCTACATCATTCACTTACAATAAGGTGGACGGTGTATTTGTTTGTTACCATTATTTCTTTAAAAAGTAGATAAAGCTATAATGTACTCTTGATCAGATTTCGATGACGTGGCCATTCTCAATGGATACTGGTCACACACGAAGGAGAGGATTATACTCCACGAGTTAACAGTGGTAGAGCCATGCGGTAGCTTTTGCTGTCGCACGGATGGGCCGGCTCGAACCGGGGTAGTACCACGACCTCACAGAAAACCAGCGTGAAGTAGAGGTTTACCTCTGCGTTTCGCTTGGTGAGTGCAGGTGGCCGGAGGCCCTTTTTACTGGAAATGAGGCATTCCATCTTAGTCCTCACGGGTGACGACGCATCTACATTTTGATTTGTAACAGAGGATAGATGTAGATGTCTATGGGCCGCAGCAACCACTTACCATCAGGTGGACTGTATGCTCGTTTGACACCCTTATCCTATAAAAAAAAAAAAGAGTGTGCGCAAGCAAAGTTGCACTTATTATTTCCTTACTTTCATAGTTCGGTGGGACGGCAATAAGACACGACCGGAGAGATCAGGCTCAGAAGAATGGTTTTACGAGCTTTGCACAGCACGGGGATGAAAGACCGCCAACAGGAAGTCAGGAAGACTCCGAGCTGATGAATTTCAAGAAAGAAAATTTGGCAACCGCAGTTTTTTATTATTTTCGATTTTTTTATAGAATAAGTGTGACAAAGGAGCACTCAGTCCACCTGACGGTAAAAGGATGCTGTGGCCCATAGACATCTACATCTATCCTCGATTAAGAATCAAAATGCCAAAATGCCATAATATAGCTGCAGCGTGGCTCTACCACGTTTAAATATTATCAGGAAGATGCTCTTTCCCATCCTCTCTCAATCTGTCTCTGTCGCCGCTCATTTTTACGCTTATGCGGCTTGTCGCACCCACGGGATGATAAGGGATGTTAGATTTTTTTACGTCGCTATTAAGCGATGTACCAATTAAATTGTTAACTAAAATTCATCGAAATTCTTGCTCGGTGTTAAAAGAAAACATGTGACAAATCCTGTATATGTGTAAAAAAAAAAGTTTATTATGAGGAAATGTTTTTGGGTGTTGCATTTTACATTTTTAAGTCTTGTCAACAGTTTGCCGCATTTACAACTAATAAATATTTCGTTCCTTCTTAAACCATTAGATGCTACGTCACGTCACGGTTCTAGCACGTGACAGGTGACGTGTTTACAAGGTTTAATAGGCGTTGAGCTTAAACAGCCTACAGTATACTAACGGTTCCGTTGAAAAATGACCCGCCGTTTTATTATTGTACAATTTTTCAAAAATAAACGTCCGGTGTTAAATCGACTGGAATAATTTCAAAAAGGACGTTGAAATTTTAGCTTTTAATATTCGGATTAAAATTTTAATATTATGTTTTCAACTGAAAACAAAGAAAAGATGTTATATAGTATGAAATGTACCTAATATGAATTAAATATTTTGCCGTTTGGTGGTGACTTACGAAACTTACTAACTTATTTTGTCCCGCGAGTGTCATAAGATACGATGATGAAGAGATGGGAGAAATCACGCATTGGCTATCAAATTTCGTTCCGCTGCGCTAATGCGTGATAGTGGTGCGGGATACGATGCGTGATGGGATGCGTGAATGCGTGATAGCGATCCTGCGTAGATCTTCGTTTAGACTGGCCGCCGTGACTTAAATTCGGTCCAGAGGATTGTGTATTATATTTTTTTTTAAATATTCAACCTAATTACGTTATAAAATAATAATTTTAACTTTTTATTACAGCCTGTAATATCCCTGAAATGCTTGCCCATGCTTGACAAGGGTGCACACAAGTGACACGATAATGTATTTTTATCATCAAAGTAAAAATCCACTGCTGGAATAGAACCTTTGCCTTGTTTAGGTGTGGATTGTCAATATCAGTACTAGATGTGTCTTATCTTTGACAATGCTCAGGGAAGCAGGGTGGCTACGACTATTTTATATCTGATATGTTCAAAATGATTATAACGCCATCTATCCGAAGCTAAGAGAGCTTTTTTGCGTTTCCATCATGTGATCATAATACTATTGCATTAAAGGATGGTCATTCATCATTATTACAGCCTTTTATAAGTAATTGCTAAACATAGGTTCCCAAGGAATACTACAAAGAACGGTGCATTGACTTACTGCATCTCGAACTATGTCGTCACTCCATTTAGTGGGGATCCGCACTACATTTCGCTTACCATTACGTGAATGCCATTCGATACCGTTTCTTCCCCATTTAAATCTTCGAGCTGTATAGTCGGCCCATTGCCATTACCGCATACTGATCTGTCTGTAACTCTGGTTCTACTGTGGATATCCTCATTTCTAAGTCTATCATGTAGAAAAAAAACAAACATAGTTCGCTGAGTGACCTTGAGCTCATATGGCCATACCACCATATAACCACGTCTCAGACCCATACTTTATCACTAGCAACACATACTTGTACAATCTTTTATAAAGTTTTTGGTACGCCTGACGAAAAGGGTTTCGTGATTTCGTGAACAATGCCCATCGTAGTCAAATTCCTCGATTAGCTCTCGGTCGAAGTTGGACTTACCTAGTCGGTCGGTCAATTTATCCCAGATAAACATACTAGTCATATAAAAAATAGTTATAGATAAATATAAATTTATGAAAGATTATACTACATAATAAAGTTATATAATACATTAGTTATATAATAATAATTAAATATATAAATAAAATTATTATACAGGTACATATTTTTTTATAGGATAGGGTGACAAACGAGCACACAGTCCACCTGATGGTAAGTGATTGTTGACACATAGACATCTATATCTATCTTCGTTTGCGAATGAAAATGCAGATGTGTTGTCACCCTTGAGGGCAAACCTGAAATGCCTCTTTTCCAGTAAAAATGGTATCCGGTTCTCTACACTCAACATACGAAACACAGCAGTTTTAAGCTGCTATTTTACGCTGGTATTCTGTGAGAGCGTGGTCCTTCCCCGGTCGAGTCAACCCATTCGTGCTACAGCTATACTACTTATATAGCTGCAGCATGGCTCTATCACGTATAAACGATTTAAACATACATAAATTATTTAAACATACTCGTCGGCCAGCAGTGAAGGACCACTGCTGGCCGTATGAGGAAGCTCAAGGTCGCTCAGCGAGCTATGGAGAGGGCTATGCTCGGAGTTTCTCTGCGTGATAAACTTAGGAATGAGGATATCCGCAGTAGAACCAGAGTAACCGACATAGCCCAACGGATTAGTAAGCTGAAGTGGCAGTGGGCCGGCCATATAGCTCGAAGAACCGACAACCGATGGGGAAGAAAGGTTCTCGAGTGGCAGCCTCGTACCGGTAGGCGAAGTGTAGGGCGTCCCTCCACGAGATGGAGTGACGACCTGGTAAGACATGCAGGAAGTCGATGGATGCAGGTGGCTCAGGACCGTGCTTTGTGGCATTATTTGGGGGAGGCCTATGTTCAGCAGTGGACTTGTGAAGGGCTGTAATGATGATGATGATGATTGATACTCGTCGACAACTTCAAGCGTAGTGCTCCCAACAACTACCGACATAATTGTGACATGGATGTCACACAGGACGTTACAAAGGATGGTCCTTATTTCCCACCTAATGATTTCTCATTTAAATTCAGAACATAATACACGGTACCTGTTAAAATGTTTACATCCTCCGTGAAACAAGCAAAGCAATGTAATGCTGCCGTTTTCTTCGCCAGGTTAACGACTTAATAACAATAAAAATACCCGAACAATCTGTCTGTACTGCGTACACCGAGCGAAAGATACCCGCCCGTGAATTTCTAACGGTGAAATTCTGCTATCATTCTATTCTCCTACATTTAAAGGCAAAATAGGAAGAAATAAATGTTGAAGAAAAAAAACCATAAGGTACACAAGGTCTATCAAATGGTTTAAAACTTAAAACAACAATTTTAAACGTAAAGAACTGTATTAAATTGTTGAAGTGAAAGCTTATTTAGGCACGTTGAACACTTTTGGGATGGAGAAAAGCACGGAACTCGCGTGACCCTCACGCTTACATACATTTTTTCTTTTTCAACTATTTATTTATATATTAATACGGATATTTATTTATAAAGTTTATAAGCATGTATACACATTACATATATGTATGTATGTATTGTTGTATGTAAATATATGTTATGTATGTATGTACTATGTATATATTATATTTTAATAATATGTACACTTTGTATATTATGTTTCGCTCCTGCCTACAATTGTCTTTGGCAACGAGGCTTGACTGGCAGAGAATGCCATATGGCATTAAGTCCGCCCTATGTACCCTTTACCTTAAGGTGTTATATTTAAGTTTTTAAATAAATAAAATAAATATATATTATATTCAGTATAGGTAATAATTGAAACATAACATAACTCTCACGCCTGTTATTCAGAGGGGTAAGCAGAGATCGTGCTACACGGAAGTCCGTAGGACTATTCCGTAGGACTTCCATGTAGCACGGTCCTGGACACCTCTCTTATATTATTATAATTGAACAGATTTTATTTTAAAAATTTACTTATATTTGTATGATTTATCAACAATGTATGTTACAATGTAAACTTCTTTCTTTCTTTTTTTTTTAGAAAATTAATATTAATACCCGGATCAACGTTTTATATTTTGAAAAGTCAACAGAAGTTTCGCTGCTGAGCCCAGGCAAGATAAGATTCAATATTCTTCTTCTTCGAGTGCCTCTCCGACTAGCGAAGGTTGGCAGTCAGCTTTGAATACTCCTTCTTGTTCTTCGCGAGGCGAAAGAGCTCGGCAGCACTCCTGACTCCCGTCCATTCTCGGATGTTGCGCAGCCAAGATTTTTTTCTGCGACCAACAGCTCTCCTAAGATTGAATATAAATAAGTAGTATAATATTGAAATATATTAAATTATAATGAATGTTCGTTTGTTGATTTAGATTTTAGTTTTATTGATTTAACAAGTTTTCGAAATATTTTTAATTTTTAAGATCTTCGCAGAAATCTAAAAATTACTTTACAATCTTATTATAGTTAAACATAGAAAGGCACAACGAACGTGAGTAGAACTAAGTGATCGGTATAATCGCACCGCTGCCAAGTGGCGGTATATCATCCGTGAGCTTTTATACCTGACGGTGAATTTATTGCGAATTTGTGGCCACCGTAGAGGTTGTGTTTGTGAATGATAATATTCAAATATTGAGTTTAATACTCGTTGTACTGATTATTTCTATTAATTTCTCTTTTTTCCTTATTTATAAATGATAGAGGTGTAAGCAAATTAAAAAGTAAAGAGTTAAAAAATCCAGTGTTATCATGCACGTGTGTGTACGCAAGCAGATGCGCACTCGCTATTCTCTCACTCTTATAGTCCGATGCTTCGCCATGACCGGAAATAGATCAGGCAGTGGACCAACGGCGGACAGACACCAAAAGTAGATAAACGGAAAATTTGACAGAAAAAGTTAATAACCAATTTTGGCTCGACTCGGGATTTGAACCTGGTACCACTTGATCATATGGATCGGCTCAACTGGGGAACGACTACGCTCTTACAGAATACACTATAGCAGCTCAATGTTGCTGTGTTTTGTTTGGTGAGTGTAGAGAACCGGAGAACCTTTTTGATGAAAATGAGGTATTCTATCTTAGTCAGGGATGACATTGCATCTGCATTCTGATTCTTAAGCGATGATGGTAAATGGACTGTGGCCCATAGGGGGCACTGTGACTGTGTGCTCGTTTGCCACCCTTATTTTATAAAGAAGTACCAGCCAACATTTACTGTTCGAATAAAAGACGGTTAAGATTTCAGCAATATACGCTTTCCGTCCAATCATATTTTTATTCAGTTTCTAAATAGATCCCTGTTTTAATCCAAACGACTAAAATGTATGTGCCAAATAAAGTTGTCTTTATTTCTTCGAAACTAACTTCGATTGGAAGAAATTTAAAATTACTGAGTTTCCAACAAATTTCCCGAGTCAGGACATCGAGGACACCTAGAAATCATGAACGGTCAACTAAAACAACCGAACCGAACTTTAGCGTATATATCAAACTGAAAAGTTTTCATTACCTTCGTTTGATTCAAACTTTGCTCTTCTTTGGTCTCGCTTCTTCCACATCTAATTTAAGTTAGGAAAATATACCTTGCAGATGACACTTACCTAATAACTTCATTTAGTTATTTCTTTTAAATAAAAACAATTTAGGGATTAAATTTATATAATTTGCATTTTTTAGCATATTCCTGATAACTACTGAAAATTGTAAAAACTGTGGTTCATAGCCCGCCTGCCAAGCATGGCAGCTATGACAAAGTCCCCCCACCCCAATGGGGGGCCCAATCTATGGTGGATGTCTTTGCTTAGCAGTGGACTTTATAGTTTGTAATTAATGGAAATCCATGGAAAATAATTTGAATTTTATTATTCTTTGCTGATAAACAAGGTGAAATAAATGTAGATGTCTATGGCCCACAGCATCCACTTACCATCAAGTGGACTATGAGCTCGTTTGTCATCCCATCCTATAAAAAAATTGTTTTTATTGTTATAGTTTAGAGCAGAACATAGGTCACTTTCATTGTAGTGAAGAACTGCCAGCCATGCTTGGAAGGTATAATTGCAATATATCAGATGTCTCGCATCCTAGATACTCTTCTCGTCACCTGTGTGGGTATTTTACATCTTGCATCAATGAGCTAGTAATTAATAACATTTTATATCGCAGTATAGAAAATCTTACCAACCGTTCTCCTATAGTTGCCTTGAAGAGAAGAGAAGAGGCAAAAAAAGAGAAAAGATGGATTCTTTTACGCTTCTATCATACTGAAAATTATTTCTAAATACTGCATTGATATTATTTTATATTTGCCAATTTCTTCAATCCTTGTGGCTCAGTGGCTTAGCAACAAATATAGATACATAATTACAAGAATTACTATCTAACATAATGAATTCTGTAGTAATAATAATCATTACATCAGAAGCACTCAATGCAGAAGAATATTATAAGAATTTGCTATAAATACCATGAAAGAGAACTGTTCCAAATCGTCCATAGTGGCAGACATGTTGCAGTGTTTTTCCAAAAGAAATCAACATAACATTCAAAAAGTGATAAACATAACATAGATAACAAACTGATCTAGAATACAATAAAAGAGAAATAAAAGCGAGAGTAATTGGCCCTGAGCACGTCCATGATCTCGATAAATGCTGCCTGAAGAGGTTTCAATTAAAGAGGCTGATGGATTGTCAGGCCACTGTCTGCCACGTCACGGATTACCGGGGATATGGGATAGAAGAGAGCGGAAGCGTTTTCCTGTTTATGTATGATGAGAAGAACAGGTCAATTGTTGAACTTAAAACTTAAATGTTAATTTAAGAAAGAGTTTAAAAAAATATTTTAATTTGAAATTTTTTACAATTCTCTTCTCTCTGAAAATAGTAATTTTTATTGAGAAGTAATTAAATGTTAGGCCGTAATAAAATTTGATTAGCCACTAAAAACAGCATTTAAATTAGTTAGCATTTAAAGATTCTGTTTGCAATAAATAGAAAAAAAAAACATTCGGCAATTCGTGTTTCGCAAATAATCTTGATAATATTCTGTAATTTAATTATAAATAGGCATATATATTATGAGTTTGTCTAATAAACAGTCAATCCGCAAAATAATTTAATAATACAAGATTCAAGATTGGTTAGCAAAGAAAATATGTCTATAAGCAGATACCTAAATTTAACAAACTGCTAGCCGCAGTAGTTTGTTAAATTTAGGTGTAGGTACTGTTAAATTTGTAAAAATTTACAGCCATTCAGGATGTCAAAGTTTGCCAATTGATTTAATAATGTTTGCTAGCCATGGTTCGCTAACCAATTATCTATTTCTGCTAGATTACATTTCTCATGTGACAAAAACATGAATAGTAAGCTAACCCTTTAAGTAACACCCATTTTTATTTAGTTTCTATGACATTATCTAACAAAATAATAGTCCATCCGATGATTAGTAGTCACTGCACCTCATAGATATCAACTAACAAGTTGGTAACAGTCCTATTCTGCCCAGGAGCCCGCCTCGGCTACTTCCATCATTTAACCTGTTTGTGACACTACTCCATATTGCATGTACTGCTGCGCTCCGGTCTGACTGGCATAGAGGACCAGTGTAATTACAGCCTATGAACCTCAACCTCCAATCTACGTTCCTAACAGGAGACAACGCATCCGCAGTTTTCTCTGTTCCAAGTAGATTGCAGGTGTCCATGGGCTGCTGTAGCCACTTACCACCAGATGCACTGTACAGTTAATGACTTCAGAGATCTAATACCTTACAGCCTGTAAATTATACACACATACACATATTATAAACACTTGTACTGCCGTTGGGATAGGCAGAGACTACGGACTTCCATTTGGCACGACCCTGACACACCTCTTTCGCCTTCTTTACATTCATATACCTACACATACATGCTCGGCGATTAAGGGTACTCTTACTTTAGCTCATTTTGAATATATCGCTAATTTGGTGTGAAAGTTCCGTCTAGGCCGTCCCTTGCTGATCGTGCCATTTACTTCTGCAAAATAGTTTTGCTTTGTTTATCTTTCTTAAATTATTCTTTCTACGTGGTAGAGCCACGTTGCAGCTATATGATGGTTGTAGTCCTAACTGTTCGACCCGACCGAGGTAGTACCACGCTCTCACAGAACACCAGCGTAAAATAGCAGCTTCATGCTTGATATTATTTTTTAGGAATGACATGTTATGATTTTCACTATTATCTGTACTGTCCCTGTGAAATTTCATAATCTAATATACTTCTACTCCTACCGTCGACATAATACGTAATTTTATTAACAATTTATATTTTTTTATTATATTTCGTACTTGGCCATATTTACAGAATAAACGAATTGTACGTTGCTACGGTTTGAAGAGTTGTAATGACAATGAACTACGCGAAGTAATTTCTGAATGATTACCAGGCAACGGGTCGAGACATCCATTCACCTGTCCGGAAGGCTCAAAGCTTCAAGCTTCTCTTGAATATATACATAGAGTTGTGTGGAATTGAGAAATATTTAATAAAAGTGTGATTTTTTTTTTAAATACTAGTAATGCTATTAAACATTACTAATATTCCCTTTAACCACTTCTGGTAAGCTTAAAATGCTTGTGTTAGAAGTGGTTCACGACAGCAGTCTATTGGCGGGTTCGAACCCACGACCTTTCGAGTTCGCGGTCCGCACCCTGCCATTAGGCTATTACGCTTCTTCGCGGTCCGCGCCCTGCCATTAATAATGATAATGACTATTATGAATAATAATAATAATGAATTAATCGTTTCACTCGACATTTCATGCATTCATTTTCATTAAAGCCTATTAAAAGTTCACTGCTGAACTGTGCTTTCCACAGAAATGACCTCATAGATTTAGCAATGGCAGTTTTTATTATTTTGAATTGTTTTCAGGAAGATACTGCTACACGTCTTTTATTTCAGTTTGCGGTTGTCGGCGCTTAAGTAACCCAAAGACCGCGTTATGATATACATACATAAACATAAACACTCACGCCTGTCACCCAGAGGGGTAGGCAGAGACTACGGACTTCCATTTGGCGCGATCCTGACACACCTCTCTCGCCTCTTTCACATCCATATATCTACGCATACACGCTCGTCGGTTAAGGGTACTCCTAATCTGGCCCATTTTCAATGTATCGCCGATCTGGTCGATAAACCTTCGTCTAGGGCGTCCCTTCCCGACCCTGCCGTTCACTTCTGCAACATAAATTTGCTTTGTCACTCTTTCCTCGTTCATTCTTTCTACGTGACCAAACGTTATGATATACCGATTGTTAAAATATTTTATATGATAAATATCGGTTTAATAAGGTAAATAGCTGCTAGCATATAACCATTTATGTGTATTTTGACAGCTTTTTTAACAAATATGCCTATCTAAGATTGCATTAGCTGGCAGTCACTAATTGGAGAATTATTTCTAGAAGCAAGGGCGACAAACAAAAACACGGTCCACGGGAGAGTGAATGTTCAGGTCCATAGAACGCCTACATCTATTTTTAATTAAAAATCAATATATATATCACAAAATACACTCCAGAGAACTAAAACAGAATGCTTATTTAAAAGAAGCCGTCACGCACCATACGAAACAAATCATCATAATTCCTATACACATGATGCTAGTCAGATGCGTTGATAAGCGCAGAGGCCCGTTGCTATCTTCTTGTTCTTCATCAAATTGTAAAAGACCAATGCTAAACATGAAATTCTCCCGTTACCCTTGTTATAGTAGTCTTATTTTACATGATGGAATGTGACTACTAACGCGATACCTATGTTACCACCAATTCTTTGACAATTGAAATTAGTACGTACATGTCATATGGTCGCCGTGTTAGATCAGGGGTAAAGGTCTCGGTATAAGTTTCAAAGTACGCGACCAACTCGGGATCGATTCCCGCCGGCACCCATAAAATTTTTTGTACTCAGCGATAAAGGGAGATTTTTCGCTGAGTACAAAAATTGTGACGAACCTGCATGCCTGAGCAGTAAACCTACATGATTAAAAAAAAAATTAATGTGAATTTCACCAACTTGCGTATAGGTTGGGGACACTTTTGTCTAATCTCGCATATATTCCCTCTCTTTACATTACAGACTAAAAAAATATAATATAACAAGCTACCTTATGATGTGAAACAATATAGTATTATTACGTTATTCAAAAGACGCCTGATCACTTATCCCAGTTTTTATTCGTTTCGGTTCACACTCTTTATATTTGATAATTTTTAAGTTACCACTGATAAGCGAAATGCATATAGTTTTTTACGTCATACAAGTGTCTTTAACATAAATCTGTTATTATGATGAATTTGGATAGATCTTTAAAAGTTAATGAGCAAATTTTGGGAAGACATTCAGGCTTATTTGCCATTCAACTTGATAAAGCGACGGATAGTAATGACGATGCTCAATTGATATGTCACGTGCGGTACATACAAGAAACAAATGTGTGTGAGGATCTGTTATTTTACAGAAAAATATGTGAAAGTGGTAAGGCTACTGATCTATTTGAGATCTTAAATACATACATGATCGAAAATAATATTAAATGGGAGAACTGTGTGGGTGTGTGTACGAATGGTGCTCGAGCGATGTCTGGACAGTATGGAGGACTACAAGCTCTCATCAAAACCAAGGCTCCAAATGTAAAATGGATACACTGTGTCATACATAGACAGGCTTTAGCTGCAAAGAAAATTACACCTGAATTAAATTTTGTGATGGATATCATTATCAAAGTGGTGAACTACGTTAAAACACGACCTGTGAAAGCGAGATATTTTCATAAGCTTTGTGAAGAGTTGGGTGCCGAGCATACTTATTTAATTTATTACTGCAACTCTCGTTGGTTATCCGAAGGCAATGTACTTGAAAGTGTATACGAACTACGACCTGAGTTCTATACTTATCTACAGACTGAGTCATACAATGATGCGCAAAACTTTATTAATACAGAGTCTATAATAAAATTGGCATATCTCTGTGACATATTTCAAAAATTAAATAATCTTAATAAGTCCTTGCAGGGAAACAATACTCACATACTGCAACTGGCAGATAAAATCACTGGGTTTCAGAAGAAGTTGCTGTTACGGAAGAGAAAATTAGAAGAAGATCATGTAAATACTGTTTCCCTGCTTTACAATGCATTCTACAAGAAAACTCGATAGAAAGACTTGATCCCTCTCTAAAACTAATATTTACACAGCACTTGTCATCATTAAATGAACATTTTGAAAACTATTTTCTCGAAAATCTGAAGCAATATAACTGGGTTAGAAACCCTTTCCAGTCTACCTTATTGAGGGTTCTATTAACATTAGCGACATCGTATTTGTGCGAAACAGGCTTTTCTGCAGTTGCAGTAATAAAGAACAAGTACAGATTGAAAATAGATGTAGAGAAAGAGATAAGAGTGGCAATTTCCAAAACTGAGCCACGTTTTGAGAAGCTATGCACAGAAAAGCAAGCACATCCTTCTCATTAGTAGCCAGCCAACAAAGTATCTCTTTTCATTTTTGTTCTTGTTTTATTTTTTCTTATTAAAACATAAACACCCACGCCTGTCACCCAGAGGGGTAGGCAGAGACTACGGACTTCCATTTGGCGCGATTCTGACACACCTCTCTCGCCTCTTTTACATCCATATATCTTATTATTTAATAAAAATTATAAATGTTATTCGCAGTTTTTCTGGTATCTTGTTACTAGGCTAGAATTACAACTGGTAGGTATTTTTCGGCCGGCCTCCTCTCATCGCAAAAAAGTGGCAAATTCCCAAGGGCGTCACAGTAAAAATAAGTTTGCGAAGCCCTGATCTATCCTATAGAACTGGAAAATACAAATCCTACGTAGAAGGAACTGGAAAATATATTTTAAACGTTGTAACAACTCTTTAAAGATCCGACAAACGGACGCCCAAACAAAGCATTTATCGCGATAACTCCGGCGAGAGCGATTGAAAAACGAAAAGGAAGTGTCTGAAGGTTTTAAAAAAGAGAAATGGTTGTGAATAGCTTTTAAAGGTGGCCGGAGACAAATGATGGTGTCGACGTTGCACGATCCCGCGCCTGAGCGATCCCCGCTGTTCCGTTTTCAAATGGATTATTCAAACTGTCGAGCCAACGGAACGTTTATTTTACGGGCAATCAACGAACGATATAGGAAATTAATATTATACAATTAACACACACTTTTGAAAGTACTTTTTTTACACTGTTAAATCATAAAAAACTTGATAGTTAACTATGTTATAACTGTTAACGTTGTTAATGGATCGATATTTTTTTCATTTTCGTAATACTCACAAGTCCACTGCTGAACATAGGCCGTCCCCAAGGAATGCCACAAAACACGGTCCCGGCACATCAGCATCCATCGACTTCCTATATCTCCTGGAACTACGACCTGAATCAAATGGTTGTATCATGGGCCATCCTACTTTTTTTATCGGTTGTTACCGGAGACTGCAATTCGAGAACCTTGTTTCCCAACCGGTCGTCGGCTTTTTGAGCGATATGGCTGGCTCAATGCCATTTTAGCTAACTGATCAATTTTTTTATAGGATAAAGGTAACAAACGAGAACACATTCCATCTGATGGTAAGTGGTTGCTGTGGCCCATAGACATCTACATCTATCCTTTGAATCAAATGCTGAAGCATTGTCACCCGTGAGAACAAAGATGGAATGTCTCGTTTCCAGTAAAAGTGGTCTCCGGTTCTCTACACTCACCATACGAAACACAGCAGCGTTAAGCTGCTATTTCACGCTGGTATTCGTGAGGGCGTGGTCTTTCCCAGGTCGAGCCGACCCATTCGTGCTACAACTATAATACTAATATAGCTGCAGCATGAGTACCATGTATAAAATATACCATTTAGTAATGTCTGTTAATTTGATTTCACTGCTGATTTCTTCATCACGAATTATAGGTATCATGCAGAGAAATGGTCTGGGCGACCTTAAGCTTCTTCATACGTTGTACAGTGGTGGTGGAAGACTATTCACAGTGGTAGAGCCACGCGGCAGCTTTTGTTGTCGCACGGATGGGCCGGCTCAAACCGGGGTGGTACCACGACCAGCGTGAAGTAGAGGTTTACCTCTGCGTTTCGCTCGGTGAGTGCAGGTGGCCAGAGGCCCTTTTTACTGGAAAAGAGGCATTCCACCTTAGTCCTCACGGGTGACAACGCATCTGCATTTTGATTCGCAAACGAAGATAGATGTAGGTGTCTATGGGCCACAGCTACCACTTACCATCAGGTGGACTGTGTGCTCGTTTGTCACCCTATCATATAAAAAAAAATACTTCGTATTATCCTGTAGGTGCAGTAAGAGCAATAGAGAGTCACAAGCCAAAATATGGGCAGCAGCGTCTTCCCAATAAAATATAATTTAAAAAATTACGATTGCCCACCCACTTGCCAAGGGTCGCAACTGTGGCCAATATGAGGTTATTAGCCACAAAGACAATCCAAATACAAAACCAGAGAACAAAACCTATCTAATTGTAGACTTTTCATCGCTAAATTTTAAGACATTTTCAAGCTACTGGACTGAAAAGATTTCACCTTTGATTTGCTAATGATGTAATATAATTAATAGAATCAGGCGTTAATTTGCGGAAATCCATTATATTAAAGCTTTTAGAAAAATTTTACTTCGCAAATATCCGCGTTATAAAATAAAATGATGTGTCTTACCTAGTATGAAGAGCACCTCCCGCCCTCCCTCAATTGCGTGCACTATCCCCGTCACCACTAATCCCAGTACAGCTACTCCCAACACCACTACACTGTAGTGGTGTTGTTAGTAAATTTTTCTAAAAGCTTTTAAATGATGTAATAATTATGGATCTCTGAAGAACATTAGCACTTTGCTTAGATGAACATGAATGAGACAAAGATCGTGTATGATATCCGTGTTATACCCATGCCTATAGCTATAGGTAACACTTCGCTTGATGTTTTCGAAGATGTATGTTTATCTAGGACTAATTGTCCGACTTGTTAAGTCTAACTTCGATCCAGATGTCAATCGACGGAACTACCTCGGCTGGACTGCGTTTGGGACATTACGACACAACGCGTTCTTGTTACATTCCTCTAAACCTGAAAACAAGAGTGTACAACTTGTGCGTGTTGCCAATGATGATATATGGATTTAAGACGCGATTCTTCACTGCTAGTCGTATGAGGGAGTTTATGTTATATAAGTAATTAATCTTATGCATACTTATTTGGAATTGTTATAACCTATACATAATACACTTCCCAAACAAGTGTAACTAGAAAACAAACGAACAGTCGGACTGTAGCGAGTGCAGATTTCTTAAACGTCGCACGTTTTGTACTCGGTACACTCGAATGCTAATTGGTGTTAGTACAGTTACTGTGAAAAATTTTCGCACGGTGTATCTATTTTTCAAAAAAATGGATAAAAACATGCAATATACGAGTAAAATAAATGCTCCGTGCCATTAGCAAATTTTTGACAACAACTTTTACCTTGAATTTTTCAAATTCAAATTTCTGGGACGTTTTAAAATTAATCAGCTTATGAGACCCGCGTCAAAAATAAATCAGTGTGTCTTCTTACCTAGCTTGGAGAGCACTTCCTTGCCACAGTTCCGTGCACTGTCACTGCCATTACTAAACCTACAACGATAAAACTAACCTAATGCTATCTTATATTTACGCGAACACTGCACATTGAATAAAACTATGTTTACGAATTGTATCGCGTTTAATTTACTTATTTTAATTCCCGACATTTCGGATGCTTTACAGCAACCCATGGTCTTCAATTTTCTGAAGGTAATCGGGCTAACTATGATATCGGGACGTCAAACATCTCATTCCCACATGTGACCATGGGTTGCTGTAAAGCACGCGAAACGTCGGGAATTAAAATAAGTAAATTAAACGCGATAAACTCCGTAAACATAGTTTTATTTAACGTAATGCTACTCGTTTAGAGGCAAAATTCGACACGTGTTTCGCATGTAACGAGGCATCGTCAGGAGATATAGACCTAAAAAATAAACACCTAGCTTTTAGCTATCATTTTTCAGGTGCATCTTAACTAATTAATTTTCGCATATTTGGTGTAATAGATTCTTGTAGAGTAATCGTCTGATTCCATTTAATGATCCACAATTTTTTTGCCATCAGGCGACGCCATTTTCGTATGATGTGAAATATTTGACAGATCTCATAGCGGGAAAGTTACGTGTACAAATAAATGTTTCTTTTTGAAATATTAGTTATATTTTCAACTGACCCAAAAAAGGAGGAGGTTCTCAATTCAACCGTATTCTTTTATGTTACCTCAGAACTTTTATCTAGGTGAACCTACATTGATGATTATTTTTTAATTGAAAGCTGGTGCTTCTTATTTGGTGCCATATACATTTCAAGATCTGAAATCATGATCAATCATGAATCAAGACCTGACTGGCAGTTTTTAGTTATCTGTAATAATGCGTATTTAATTGACTTCGAGTGCATTGATGATGTTGTCATTTAATTTATATTGAAGTTGGTAACACAAAATTTTTAATTTTATCACTTGTGTTTTATCACTTATTGGAAATTGATAAAGCAAAATACGGATAATCCTGAAAGAACAATAATTAAAACAAAAGTAAAAAATTTATAAAGTAAGAAAAGACTCCACTTAGCATTGTTTGTGTATATGTCGCAATAAGATAGTTATGGCCGTGATATAGTTATATACCTAGGGATATATCTATATACCGTAAAATAGTTATATGAAAGCGGTTCATAATTACCTTACTAGACTAATCTAGTGAAATAATTATAATTGTAGTTTGTTTGTAATTTGTTAGTCAAAACTACTTTTGAATTATACTATTTGAATTTTTAAAATTTTTAAAGTTAAATTCTTTCAATATTACATTTTATATAGTTATAATGTACGCGGCTTTAGGGTGGTCTAAGAGCCAGCCCAGATACACCTTGACCTACTGTCAAAAAAGGAACATGAACAACAACATAACGGTGGTAGAGCCACGCGGCAGCTTTTGCTGTCGCACGGATAGGTCGGCTCGAACCGGGGTAGTACCACGACCTCATAGAAAACTAGCGTGAAGTAGAGGTTTACCTCTGCGTTTCGCTTGGTGAGTGCAGGTGGCCGGAGGCCCTTTTTACTGGAAATGAGGCATTCCATCTTAGTCCTCACGGGTGACAACGCATCTACATTTTGATTTGTAACAGAGGATATATGTAGATGTCTATGGGCCGCAGCAACCACTTACCACCAGGTGGACTGTGTGCTCGTTTGTCACCCTTATGCTATAAAAAAACATCAATATCGCGAAATTGATTTTGAATTTGTATTTTATGATTGAATTGATACTCCTGTACACTCAGTTTACAATTATAATTATTTCACTACCTTAGTCTGGTATGATACTCGTAGTTATGACCTGCTTTCATACAACTATATTACGGTATACAAGTATAGCTACATCCCTAGGTATATAACTATATCACGGCTTTAACTATCTTATTGCGACATAATATATACGAATACTATGAACCGAAGAGCTTTTTAAATATAATCTTTGTATGATGATGATACTATGTGTCAATTTGCGTGACAAATAAGTTTACCTTTTAGGTGATTATAGTCATTAATTTACGTCTTTATAACCTATGAAATTACATAGTTACAATGTTAAAGATGTTTTACCTCACGAAGGTGGGTGAGCCTAACTCTGCTAATTACCAAAGGACACAACATTAATTGTTTTCTTACAGCCTGAAAACAGCTTTTATCCGTTCACTTAACTCAGAACAGGTTCTAACATAACTCTACAATGATTTTTAACTGGCAAGCTAATACACACAAAAACAATTATATTTATAAATGTACTATAGATATTGCCGGGATTTTCCGACATCGGCATTTCAATACCTTTCTTGATTAGCCCATCACAATGTAGAATGAAAAAGTAGCCTAATGGTGCGGAATGCAAATTCGGAAAGTAGTTGGTTCGAATCCGCCATAGAACTACAGAAGTGAACCATTCTTAACACAAACATTTTAAGCCTTTTTTGGAGTGGTTACCGGGACTGTTAGTTATGTTTATAGTATAACAAGTATTTAAAAAAAACAGTGAAAACGTCACTCTAGAAAAAAAAATTTTATTACAGGCAACCTGTTTTTTTTAAAGTGTCAACGTCTGTACAATCACTT
This sequence comes from Parnassius mnemosyne, assembly GCA_963668995.1. Classification (NCBI taxonomy): domain Eukaryota; kingdom Metazoa; phylum Arthropoda; class Insecta; order Lepidoptera; family Papilionidae; genus Parnassius; species Parnassius mnemosyne. The sequence goes on along the minus strand of CAVLGL010000104.1, from coordinate 8,208,160 downwards.
TCAGTAAACTCGTTAAGGCTTTATATTTTTTCTCTTGGTCAGAAAGTGTTTGGGGTTTGTTAATTAAAAACCTGTCTGACGGCGTGATGTCGACGAATTCCTGTATTTTATATTACTAAATTACTTTTAAAGGAATTTAAAGAAATTTTAATATTTTTATTTAAATCTTTGTTAAAAAAAAATCGTGTAGTGGAGATGTAAGATATCCGTTACCTCATATGGTCTCGTGGGTATCATAAGAGGCGACAGGGGAAAATGAAAATGGAGATGGGCAGCATCTTTTTCATAAAAACTCAAAATATTAAAAAAAATTACGTCTGTCAAACCTGCCTATCACGCGCGACAACTATGTATGTACTCGTAGTAGCATGTGTGTAGGTACTCCCCCCCCCCCCGTTCAGTAGAGAATTTTTGAATTTCGGATTTTTTAGACTAAGTCTAACAAGCATATAGTCTACCTGATGTTAAGTGGATATGTGGCCCATAGACATCTTACATCTATCCTGATCTCGATAAAGAATAAAAATAATAAAATTTACTATATGAAACACAACATCAATCAAACGAGTATTCTGCGAGAGCGTGGTCATATCCCGGTCAAACTGACCCATTCGTGCTGCAGCTATAATAACTGCAGCGTGACTCTATGATATTAGAATTCCATTTTGTATGGGATAAGGGTAACAAACGAGCACACAGTCCACCTGATGGTAAGTGGTTGCTGCGACCCATAGACATCCACATCAAACAAAATGCAGATGAATTGTCACCCGTGAGGACTAAGATGGAATGCCTCATTTCTAGTAAAAAGGGTCTGCGCTTCTCTACACTCACCATATGAAACACAGCAGTGTTAAGCTGCTACTTTACGCTGGTATTCTGTGAGAGTGTGGTCTTTCCTTGGTCAAGCCAACCCATTCGTGCTACAATTATATTACTGATATGGCTACTGCATGGCTCTACCACGTAGGAACTTTAAATAATAAGAGGTATGTACCATTACCTTTTATCTAAATATGACATATTTAGTATAGACAAGACTACAGGCCCATAACAGGTTTGTAGGTCTTACAAATTCTTGTTCCGTGCAGGATTCTAAAACCAGCTCCGCAACGCAGCAATCAAGGCTCAGCCACTGCGCTACCGAGCCGTCAACAAACATTTATATGAAGAATATCTTGTGAATGGTTTTTGAGTACACTGCATCAAGTTGTATGAGTTTTTATGTTATAATCGTACAGACATATTGACGTTTTATGACCAAGTTGTAAAAAAAAAACTTATTATATGATAATAATAATAATGATAATTTATTTTTTCAGACAAAAAAAAAGAATATCCATAGTTGTTAGTAAATGTTTTCTTATATCTAGTGTTTGTAACATATTGGTTGACGACACAAAAAACTATATATGGGCAATAAACCAGTCTACAAGGCAGCATGCAGCCGTATCCAGCGAGCCAACATCGGTGAGTCCCAGCGTTCAGCCAGCGTACGCAAGATAGGATGAAAAGCTAATAACATAGTTATATCTAAATACGAGAATAACAGGGTAGATCTACGTGGTAGAGCCATGCTGCAGCTATATTATGGTTGTAGCACGAATGGGTCGGCTCGACCGGGGAAGGACCACGCTCTCACATTCGACATTCCAGCTTAGCCCTCACCGGTAACAACGCATCTGCACTTTGATTCGCAAACGAAGATAGATGTAGATGTCTATGGGCCACAGCAACCAGATGCGTTGTCACCCGTGAGGACTAAGATGGAATGCCTCTTTGCCAGTAAAGAGGCATTCCATCTTAGTCCTCACGGGTGACAACGCATCTGCATCTTGAGTCTTTATTGAGGATAGATGTAGATGTCTATGGGTCACAGTAAACGCTTATCATCAGGTGGACTGTGTGCTCGTTTGTCACCCGATACTGTAAAAAAAATCTCAAATTTAAGTTAATAAATTGACCGAAGCAAACTGTTTAACAGTTGGAATGGAATCGACTACCACCAGCAATTGTTCCGGACTGATACAACTTTGGGACCTTCAAGAAAAGAGACTACTAATTTCAAAAGGCCGACAACGCATCTGCAATTCCTCTGATGTTGCAGTTGTTCATAGGGGGCGGTAGTCACTTATCATCAGGTGAGCCGCATGGTCGTTAGCCTTCTCTTTTATAGAAATAAAATTCTTTAAGCTTCGGAGTATTGTATCATTTTTGAGTAACCTTGTCTGGTGTTGCTTTAAGGTATAATCAGAAAGAAAACTATCCTAATTGTGGCCATTCGGGCGTAAAATGACACCCAAAGTTTTCCACTCAATTCCGTGACGCGGCGCCGGGTGAAGGGTTGCTCGTAAATTGAAGGCAGGTGCTCCCAAAGTTTTATCAGACGGAGTTATTGAATGCGTAATCCTCTTTTATTACTTTCGCGTAATAAAAGCGAGGTCTAGGTAATTGTTCGGGAGCGTATAGTCGGCCAATAGGGTATTAATCGCTTTTCTTTTCACTTCTCTATTTTTATCGGGCTATAATGAGACTGCAAGTTTTTTGCCGCTTTACCTCTTTTTTTTTTTTACGAATTTCAGTAATTGTGAAACAGTTAATATGTTATAGTATACTGTAATATATTAACTGTTTATTATATTTAGTTATGTATACTTTAGTTTCACTTATTTCTAATTCCCGACGTTTCGGGTGGTCACGGGCAGACTGGGGTGACTGATTTCCCGATGTCAAAGTTAACCCGGAGTACATTCTACTTTTAAATATTAATTATGGTCTGATCTACACAGCATGACCTTACTGTATCTTGAAGTTTTGCCGTGGTGTGCTTGGGCTTAGTTCTAATTTTATTTTTTACAGGTTCCCAAGCAAGTGGTAGTAACCAGCCTGCTTCTATATTGAAATTAGGATTGTTTTTTTATTTCAATAGTCTCGTGTGTCATCCTTGGTAGGAATCGATGTTCCTTCACGAGGATTTGTGGTTTATCAAATCAGATGTAATGGCGAGTGCCGTCTAGGATATGATCAGAAACTGCAGACTTACCAAGCATTCGAAACGTCGGTAATTAAAAATAAGCGAAATAAATATGATCCATAAAAGTGATTTTATTCAATGTGTAGTGTTCGCGTAAACATAAGAAATCATTATTAAAATATTACTTTAAGTGTTTGGTTGTGGCGCTTAGGGCCGCGGGTTCCAATTTCGCACAGAAGAAGTGTTTCTATGGTCTTACAAATAATAATTACGGGTTTGGATATTCGACGCGTTCACGATAAAAGAAATAATCCTAAGATTACGTTTTAAATAAAACTAATGTTTACGAATTTTATCGTATTTAATTTAACTTTTTATTCCCGACGTTTCGGGTGCTTTACAGCACCCATGGCCACGGGGGGACAGAGATGTTTGATGTCCCGCCGTCATAGTTAGCCCGGCTACCTTCAGTTTTTTAATATTCATTTTTACTCCGATCTACGCAGAATGAGCTTACAGTATCTTGAAGTCTTGCAGTGGTATGCGGTTTGGATTTAATTTTATTAATTATAGGATCCCAAGCAGATGGCAGCACCCATCCATCTTCTCTATTGAAATTAGATCTATGAATGCTTTTTTTTTAAATTTCAATAACCTCGCGATACATCCTTCGTAGGAATCGGTGTTCTTTTACGAGGATTTGTGGTTTATCAAATCTAATGTAAGGGCGGGGACGATCTTGAACATGTTCACACACTGCAGACTCGTGTGAACATGTTCTACCATGAACTACCAAGGATGATTCGCGAGTCTATTGAAAGTAAAAAACATCCTAAATTCAATAGAGAACGAACAGAAAAAACAGAAAACGAATACAATTAAAAAATATAAAATAAATTAAGTTTATAATAAAATATTAAAAATTAATAAATATTATGTGTGTAAAGCCAACTATTTTGTCCATGAACCGAACTAATGATTAGATTAAATAGTTGATTTACTTTTAAAACCTATGTGCGTCACGGTATCATAAGTAATAATAAATTTTAGCATAGAGTATTCAAAATTAATATAATGCAATATGGTGTAAAATCATAATATTTTAATATGTTATGAGATAATATAGACAAATTCATATCGACTTTTTGTTTTCCACCTAAAATCATTGGAAAACGTTTAGCTCACCTGCCGTTCACATTATTTGTCGGGGATAAACGTAAAAATAAGCGAGCAGTCCAATCAATGGGGGAAATAAGAAAAAATGATCGGATTCGCCTCACGTCCGGACATCCGGCAAAAAATTGTAGGCATTTTCGTTTGGCGTTGTGTATTTGCCAAATTATGGTGGACACTTTTTTCAGTTGCGGTTATTTTTGCAAGAGTTTTATTAATAATTCCATTACTTTCAAGCGGCCAGCCACCGCAGAGTCTACATCACATGAAGATGCCTCGTGTAGAGGCGAAACACGTGTCGTATTGTCGTCAGTGGTGTGTCTTTCCTAGTGTAGTGGTGTTGGGAGTAGTGGTGCTGGGATTAGTGGTGACGGGGATAGTGCACGCAATTGAGCGAGGGCGGGAGGTGCTCTTCATACTAGATACCTAAGACACATCATTTTATTTTATAACGCGGCTATTTGCGAAGTAAATTTTTGTAAAGGCTTTTATATAATGGATTTCCGCAAAGTAACGCCTGATTCTGTTAATTATGTCAAATAATAATTTTACGTCTATAGTTATACTTTAGACTAGACTGTAAATTTATTATTTTTTATAATCGCTACACCTTTTGCTTTACTTCAACATATTATGCATCAATGCGATCGTAAAAACCCTACCCAAATAGTGAATAAGTTTGTTACATAAGATTTGTTTAATATTTTATCTTGTAAGATGCCTCTTGTAAAATGTATTTGCGAGCCAAGATTTTCATTTCAACGGCAACGCACCTATCTGTTTTCGGAACTTTGCCAAAGTAAGTTATTGTTCCCGCGGCTCGTTCTCTCGTATTTGCTTCTTGTATGTTAGAAGGCGTATATTTGATTGTGTTTGACGTACATATTAATGTGACTAGTCGGGTTCTATGTTGTCCTAGTATATTCTGTCTTATTTGGAACTACGATAAACATAGTTTTGTTCAAGTTAGCTGCCTTTTCATAGTCTCGGGTTTAAGATTAAGATGTCTTTGTCACAAAAGAATTTCCTTAGCCGCGGCGCCACAGTGTTGCTGAAATTTGACATTTGCTCTCATATACCAAACCTGATTTTACACTTTAGTTTACATATACTCCAAGGGACTTCTTTATAGAAACAGACTCTAGCGTACGTAAGGGTAATATGGTCATTCGGTCAATATGTTCACTTTCTTATAACTCAAAAACTACAGCCTTGTTTGCATAGATGGCTCTGTGATACTCTTCATCAGTCAATAAAATATTAAAAACTTGAAACGGGCTTATCGACGCCATTTAGATAGTCGACATTACAGTGAATATGGTTAACTGCTTTTTTAGTATTCCGTACCCAACGGGTAACCAACGGGATCCTATTACTAAGCCTCCGCTGTCCGTCCGTCCGTCCGTCTGTCTGTCAGCGGGCTGTATCTTATGATCCGTAATAAGTAGACAGTTGAAATTTTCACAGAATGTGTATTTTTGTTGTCGCTATAAGAACATAATAAATTAAAAATTAAAAGGGGCTTTCCTACTAGAAGTGTGTATTACCCTTCTTGAGCGAGTCCGACTAGCACATCGTTTTAATTTATATAAGTTTATTTTTCTAAGTGTTCCTAATTATTGTATAAAACTTGTTTGCTATTTTCAATCGACTTCAAAAAAAGGAGGTTCTCAATTCGACTGTATTTTTTATGTGTGTTACCTTAGAACTTTTTTGTAGGTGAATCGATTTTGATGATTATTGAAAGCTAGTGCTTCTCATGTGGTTCCATATAAATTTGATCAAGATCTGACCAGTAGTTTTGAGTTATCCTTAATAGTTCGTTTTGAATTGACTTCGACTACATTGATTATGTTCTTATTTTATTTATATTGAAGTCGGTACATCCGACGCAAAGTAATTTTTACCAACTTTAATATAATGGATTTCCGCAAAGTAACGCCTGATTTAAATTACCGTAACTAATACATAGTTACGTTAATTTAAATATTAAATCAAGAGCTGCTGTGAAGCACCCGAAACGTCGGGAATTAAAATCAAATAAATTAAACGCAATAAAATCCGTAAAAGGTAGTTTTATTCGACGGCTCCGTGGCGCAGTGGCTTAGCAATGAGTTGCTGCGCTGGGGGGCGCGGGTTCGAATCCCGCACGGAACAAGTATTTGTATGACCTACAAATGATTGTTCCGGGTCTGGATGTTTGTCCTTGTGAAATTTGTGTTTGTAAACTGCCTCCACGATACAGGAAAAAATCCTAGTGTGGGGGTAACGTTTTTATTTTATTTTAACAAAAATATTACTAGTTTTAATAATTTTATTGTTTACCCAAGATCCAGATCCTGGATACGGCAGGAGCTCTTGGATGATGTATAATATAGGTTTTATCGAAATCCAAAACTAAAAATTTTGCCTTTTAACCGTATTTGCATATAATTAATAAATTTAAAGATGAAATAAAGTTCATTTATTGAGAAAATAATGAAAAAGAAATGATGTGTAAAGAATATACTCGTAATATTGTATGATGAAGATTTAAACCGTTATGATCGGTTCCGTTCGTCCGTCCCAAATTCAAGTTTTTGATAGACCCGAGCTGTCTCTGTTGCGTTTCGATTTACGGTAGATCGCAACACTTATCGACTTTTGAAGTCGGTCTAATAACACTAAAATATACATTTATTGTTTATCAAAGTATTTTTTCGTATAACAAAGAAGAATTTAGGCTAACTATGACATTACATTTCTATAAGCGTAACTCTCGTAAGCTAGATACAATAGAAACAAGATAATGATCTGGAACAAAGTTCAAATCAAAGAAGGTAATGAAATCTAAAACTTTGTTATTCACGAAGACACTCCAAATAACCTTCCTTGGTTCAATTGACCTTTGATTTTGTTAAAAAATAGTTCGAGAATGCGTCCGTCAGATTCCAAAGTTATTTCTTTTTTATTTTAACTTTTTTTTTGATAATTTATTTAAAACTATCCTTACAGTTATTAATTTTTGGTTAATTATTTTTAATTTATGTTTTGCTATTTAAATTTTATTTTATATACAAGCTTCCAAAAATTCTGTAATTTTTACATTTTAATAATAAACTAAACAGATAAATAACCTGGAAACTTTACGAAATTATAGGTTGTAAGGTTTTTTCAGGGTTTATCTGTGTCACTAATGGCTTAATAACGATATTAAATCAGCCTATCAAAAGGCCATTGCTGAAAATAGGCCTATAGATTGCCTCATAAGAGATCCTTAAAAGGTGGATATTTGCCATAGTTGCCATGCTTAGCCTGCCTGTAGGTAGCCGCAGTTTTTTTTAACTCTTTTTTTTATAGGATAGGGTGACAAACGAGCACACAGTCCACCTGATGGTAAGTGGTTACTGTGACCCATAGACATCTAAATCTATCCTCAATAAAGACTCAAGATGCAGATGCGTTGTCACCCGTGAGGATTAAGATGGAATGCCTCTTTTCCAGTAAAAAGGGTCTCCGGTCCTCTTCAGTCACCATACGAAACACAGCAGCGTTAAGCTGCTATTTTACGCTGGTTTTCTGTGAAAGCGTGGTCCTTCCCCGGTCGAGCCGACCCATTCGTGCTACAACCATACTACTAACATAGGTATTAAAACTATATTTGTTTTGCAAAAGAGAGCCGTACGGGCGATTTATAACCTAAATTGTAGAGTCCCTCAGAGAAAAATTTAAAGAAATAAACATATTAACTTTGGCATCGCAATATATTTTCATTTCATTTTCATTACAGCCGTTTACAAGTCCACTGCTGAACATAGGCCTCCCCCAAAGAATGCCACAAAGCACGGTCCTGAGCCACCTGCATCCATCGACTTCCTGCATGTCTTACCAGGTCGTCACTCCATCTCGTGGGGGGACGCCCTACACTTCGCCTACCGGTACGAGGCTGCCACTCGAGAACCTTTCTTCCCCATCGGTTGTCGGTTCTTCGAGCTATACGGCCGGCCCACTGCCACTTCAGCTTACTAATCCGTTGGGCTATGTCGGTTACTCTGGTTCTACTGCGGATATCCTCATTCCTAAGTTTATCACGCAGAGAAACTCCGAGCATAGCCCTCTCCATAGCTCGCTGAGCGACCTTGAGCTTCCTCATTCGGCTAGCAGTGAAGGACCACGTCTCAGTTTCATAAGTCATCACTGGCAACACGCACTGGTTGTACAATTTCGTTTTCAGGTTTTGAGGTATGTCTGACGAGAAGATGTGTCGTAGCTTCCCGAACGCTGCCCAGCCGAGTTGAATCCGTCGATTGACCTCTCGGTCGAAGTTGGACTTACCTAGTCGGACTATTTGTCCCAGGTAAACATACTCGTCAACAACTTCGAGCTTAGTGCTCCCAACAACTACCGGCATAGGTGTGACATGGACATTGAACATGATCTTTGTTTTGTCCATGTTCATCTTAAGACCTATCCGTTGGGAAACACTATCGAGGTCATTGGGCATAGTGCTTAGGTCCTCCAGCGATTCTGCCATAAGGACTATATCGTCGGCAAATCGAAGGTGAGTGATGTACTCGCCATTGATGTTGATACCGTATCCTTTCCAGTCCAGAAGCTTGAAAACGTCTTCCAATGCAGCGGTGAAGAGTTTCGGGGATATAACGTCACCCTGTCTTACACCTCTCTGCAATTGGATAGGTTTCGTACTCTGGTTCTGTACTCGGATAGCCATCGTAGCCCTACTGTACAAGCACTTCAACACTTCGATATACCGACAGTCAACTTGGCACCGCTGAAGGGACTGCAGCACCGCCCAAATTTCGACGGAATCAAAGGCTTTCTCATAGTCCACATACGCCAGACATAGTGGCAAATTGTACTCTTCGGACTTCTGTACAATTTGCCAAAGGGTATGTATGTGGTCTATGGTGCTAAAGCCCTTTCGAAAACCGGCTTGTTCGGGAGGCTGGAAGTCGTCAAGTCTGCGCGCGAGACGATTCGTAATGACTCTCGAAAACAGCACGTAGACGCGGCTCAGAAGGGAAATCGGTCTGTAGTTGTTCAAGAGAGCGTTGTCACCTTTCTTGAAGAACAAGACCACCGCACTTCTGCTCCACGCCTCCGGTGTAATGCCACCATGGAGGACGGAATTAAAGAGCTTCTGAAGGACTTCAAGTATCGGTTTTCCACCCGCTTTCAGAAGCTCCACTGTAATTCCATCCTCGCCTGGGGCCTTACCGTTTTTAAGGTGCTGGAGAGCCATTCTAATCGCGCTCAGACTGACGTCCGGGATATCTTCGGAATAGTGTCGGATGAGACTCGCTCTTGGATCGTTACTCACACTTGCGTGTGGCTCCAACGATGACGTGTACAGCTGCCCATAGAACCTCTCAATCTCACTCAAAATCTCAGGTGTCCCGGAAACGATGCTGCCACATTCTGTCTTCAGCTTTGACAGGTGGCTCTTTCTGGCAGACAGATCTCTGGCAAAGACTTTGGAGCCTTGGTTCCGCTCGATCGCTTCTTCAATACGAGCTGTATTGAAGTTGCGTAAGTCCCGCCGCATACATTTGGAGATCTGTCTGTTCAGATGCCTGTATGCTGTCAAGTCTGTTGAAGAATGTAGCTTCATCTCCCGTCTAACAACCATGAGATTAAGAGTGTGATCGGAGAGTTTTTGTGTTCTTCTGCGGCGGGTCTTGCAGAACTTAGCTCCGACCGCATGGACAGTTTCCACGAGCTTGTCATTCATATCGTCCACTTCATTGCAGTTTTCTAGGCACTGAAAACGGTTTTGTAACTCGAGCTGAAAGGTTTCGGGACTTTGGAACAGAGCACGAGGGGGACGGAGCGTTGACTTCATTAGACGAGACCTCTCCAACTTAACGTTTAGGTTCAGTGTGCCTCTAACCATTCGGTGATCGCTACCAGTTTTCACCCTCGCGATCACGGAGACATCACTGAACAGTTGTCGTCTGGTCGTCATAATGAAGTCAATCTCATTTTTTGTCGAACCGTCGGGGCTCGACCAGGTCCACTTCCTTTGGGGCCGCTTCTGGAAGAAAGAGTTCATCATAAAGAGTCCCTCTTTCTCCATGAAGTCGGCCAGCTGCTGGCCCCTTGGGTTCCGTTGCCCTATTTCAAATTTCCCTACTTTCAGCTCACCGTTCTCTCTTGTACCTAGTTTTGCGTTGAAGTCTCCCATTAACACCGTATATTGGGTTTTGGAGGAATGCATGGCTCTAGGGATATCCTCATACATTTCCTCCACCTCCCCATCGGGGTGTGCCGAGGTTGGTGCGTAAACCTGTATGACCTTCAGCGAATACCGTTTGGTGATTCTGAGTATAAGGTACGCAACCCTCGTCGACATACTCCCGATCTTTACAACGTTGTTAACGAGAGACTTGTGGACGATAAATCCGACACCTCCTTGGGACAGATGGTCGCCCTCCCGGTGATAGAGCAAGTTGCCGGATTCGAGGATTACCGTGTCCTCCACCTCTCTTCGGACTTCGGATGATCCTATAATATGCCAGCGCAACTTGTCTATCTCTTCTTCTGCTCCACAATCTTCTCGTCAGTCCTCAGGGTGCGTGCGTTGTACGTTGCCAGGTTGAGTCGTCTAAGGTGGCAACCGAACCTCCACCGGAGATTCTTAGCACCCCCTGCCCCGCCGTTACCATGGTCGCCACCGTAGCCAGGAATAGCGGGGCCGCCGGGGACTGGGGGCCGTCTCTTTGTTACATTCATAGGGGGGTATTTGCCATAATTGCCACGCTTGGCGAGCGGGTTGGCAACCGCAGTTTTTTTATTGTAATTTTGGCTATTATCAGGAAGATGCTGCTGCCCATCTCCTGCCTGTTTCCCTTTGTCGCCTTTTACGACACCCACGGGAGGATATGGGGTAGTGGTATTCTTGACCGCCACTACACGGTAAATTCGCAATATATTTATGAGAATGTAATGTATGTGCATAAAAACATAAATAGCTTTAATAAGAATAAGGATGTGCATACTTTAAACACTAGGAACAAACATAAGCTGCAATGCCAGTTACTTGATTCCACAGAATCAGTGATTCATTTATGGGGCAATGTACTCGTATACATACGCTTTTACAACAAAATCCCAGAACATATTCAAAGGTTGTCAATAAACAAGATTTAAAGTTTTATTAAAGAAAAACTGTTCAAAAAGGGTTATTATAATATCAAGGAATACATGAATGAAAATTACCCCTGGGAATAAGGTGATCGCCACCATGATGGTTCTATGAAAAATCATTTAAAAATTGTATAAACGAAGTTATTGTTAAGTGAAATATGTTTGAAAAAAAAAGTCCCGCTGGGTTTCTTGCTGGTTCTTTCCAGGACTGGGGTGTTTTCCGAACCAGTGGTAGATAAAAAATTACTTTCAATAAGTATTATGTAATAATCAATATTGAATAAAAAATTATTCTATTCTATTCTATTCTATAGCTGCAGCATGGCTTTACCACGTAAAAACTTGCCTTTAAAGACTTTACTTGCCTCTTTAGTTATTACTTGTTTCTTCCCACATGGGGTTGTGGATATTTTTACACAGATTAAGTCTTTAGTAATTATTGAGTTCGATATTTATCAAACATTATTACAATTTAAAAATAAAAACGAACTAAATGAAATATTAGATCAGAAGAAATAGAGTTCTTGTCCTAGAAGAGTTTTCTTTGTTTCAGAAAAAAACTTTTGTGATGAAATTCTTTAAAAATGTTCTGAAATACATTACTGCCTCTGTTCACTGGCAAATGTTATGTTTTTTTTTTATAGGATAGGGTGACAAACGAGCACACAGTCCACCTGATGGTAAGTGATTGCTGTAGCCCATAGACATCTACATTTATCCTCGTTTGCGAATCAAAATATAGATGCTTTGTCACCCGTGAGGACAAGGATGGAATGTCTCATTTCCAGTAAAAAGGGCCTCCGGCCACCTGCACTCACCAAGCGAAACGCAGAGGTAAACCTCTACTTCACGCTGGTATTCTGTGAGGTCGTGGTACCACCCCGGTTCGAGCCGGCCCATCCGTGCAACAGCAAAAGCTGCCGCCTGGCTCTACCACTGTTATGTAATATTCTATTTTTATATTCTACTAAGCCAGTGCTTATCTACGATCTCACCTGATGGTAAGTGGTGATGTAGCCTAAGAAGGTGAAGCACACTGACTTAACAAAAGCCTATTCACTCTTGCCTTGAAGACACCCACATATATCGGATGGAAAGACAGATGAAAGACAGACAAACAAATATAGAAATGATTTGCAATTATTTCTAAAACGATAATGCCGGTCAAATTCACAGTCGAAAACAGGAACGCATAAAGTAAACCTCAATCTGATAAAAGTCTTTCGACCTAGAGATGTGTAGATGCAATTCTCAAAGGATAAAATTTTAATTAAAGCCCTCTCCATTGGAGTTATTACACCGCTGGCTCGATTCAAACTTCAGTAGACTGCTCACGGAAATTTGCAGACTTATCTATCCAGCCATTTAGTATTCCGCTAGATGTGGGCAGGGAAAGTTTTATACTCTTTAATGGATTACGACTGTCGTTTGATTGTTGATTTTTACGCTATATTGTAATTATTACCACATTTTTATTAACTTGCTTTCGTCGGTCGTGTTACGTGTTCAGGTCGAATCGAGTAATTGATTTTAAACTAACTTACCGATAAGCTAGACACTAAAAGATAAAAACGTGGTACATTCGTTTTTTTAATGAATTCTTTAAAATAAATTCAACACATTAGTCAAGTGATCGCAGAAAATAAACGCATCTTTGTAAAATATAAAATACCAATTTATAACTAACTAGCGATCCGCCCCGGCTTCGCACGGGTGATTTCTGAATCTCGATATTAGTGGCGCTATTCGTCTACTGTAGCTAGGCGTCTACTGTGATAATGTATGTAATAACGTACTGTAATAATTTTATCAAAATCGATCAAGCTGTTTAGGAAGAGAAGAATTACAAACACGCGCATCATCATCATCATCATCATCATTACAGCCTATCACAAGTCCACTGCTGAACATAGGCCTCCCCCAAGGAATGCCACAAAGCACGGTCCTGAGCCACCTGCATCCATCGACTTCCTGCATGTCTTACCAGGTCGTCACTCCATCTCGTGGGCGGTCGCCCTACACTTCGCCTACCGGTACAAGGCTTCCGCTCAAGAACCTTTCTTCCCCATCGGTTGTCGGTTCTTCGAGCTGTACGGCCGGCCCACTGCCACTTCAGCTCACTAATCCGTTGGGCTATGTCGGTCACTCTGGTTCTACTGCCGATATCCTCATTTCTAAGTTTATCACGTAGAGAAACCCCGAGCGTAGCCCTCTCCATAGCTCGTTGAGCGACCTTGAGCGTCCTCATACCGCCAGCAGTGAAGGACCACGTCTCAGATCTGTAAGTCATCACTAGCAACACGCACTGGTTGTACAATTTCGTTTTAAGGTTTTGAGGTATGTCTAACGAGAAGTACGCGCTTATCGGAATTTTATTTATAAGTACGTACAGACCTTCCTCTTGAATCAATCTGTCTATTGATAAAAATCGCATCGAAATCCGTTACGTTGTTTAAAAAATCTAAGCGATGTTGTTTTATACCATATACAGATAAATTAAAAAAATATTTATGTTTGGAAAAAGATAACGATGTAATATGTTTAAAACATGTGGGTGACCCTTTTGTTATTAATATTTTAGCATGGTGATGTGTGAGGATATAGCTTGTTATAGAGAGAGAGAGAGAGAGAGAGAGAGAGAGAGAGAGAGAGAGATTAAGAGTGCCGTTATAACAGGAACATATTACAGACTGCTCACATGCACTCTATTTAAACACGCCATTTTTTACATGGTATTTTATATGCAGCATGGTAGAGCCATGCTGCAGCTATATTATGGTTATAGCACGAATGGGTCGGCTCGACCGGGGAAGGGCCATGCTGTCACAGAATACCAGCGTAAAATAAAAGCTTAACACTCCTGTGTTTCTTATGGTGAGTGTAGAGAACCGGAGACCCTTTTTACTGGAAACGAGGCATTCCATCTTAGTCCTGCATTTTGATTCTTAATCGAAGATAGATGTAAATGTCTATGGGCCACAGCAACCACTTACCATCAGGTGGACTGTGTGCTCGTTTGTCACCCTTATCTTATATAAAAAAAATTTTATAGACTGAAGAAGGAGAGCATTTTCAGCATTTTCAGAGCAAGGTATTTAGATTAATATTCGCCATCCCATATTCTCAGCGCAGTAAGCTTTAGCAAATCTTTTTTTAAGACCTGCGTTGGCTTGTTGCGTTTGGCACTTTCTTGAACGGTATTGTCTCCTTTCTATAGACATTCTAATAATTTAACATCCGTGGAACATACTACCAAGTTAGGAAGACACTACACTACGATGTTTGATAGACAGGTTAGCTATCGTTTGATTAGATTTCTTTGCACCGTCGACTATTAACTGTAACTAGTAAGGGTTTTTTTTAGTTTTTTAGTATTTTAGTATTGTTTTTTTGATATTATCTACCATTTGTGTCAAATACCGCTAGAATCTTAACCTCTCCCTCAACTTTAAAATCACCCACGGGACAAGATGGGGTAATGGGTTCACATGACACAGAGTACGTAATAGTGTGTAAGGGACGTAAACAAACGGAAGCGGGCGTGTAATAGTGCGTAACAGTGAGTCCACCTGGGGCGGGCAGGCGGCGCCCGCGGAAATCGGAAACAAATCACATGGTGCCCACGTTGAATTTAAGGGACGGTACTGACCGAGCGTTTCGCAGCAGTCAATTCTTTAAACATTCTTACGATTTTAAATATAATTATATTTATATAATATTAATATAAGCTATTATATTAATATCATAGTATACATATATTAATATATTATATTTATTTATATTTTGTTTATTATGTTATATTTTAATATTTTTAATAATCTTTATTTTTAAACATTTGTCACAAAATTTTACTCGCGTGGAAATATAAACGCCTTCATGCTCACTTTCTCACGATACGTCTCAATCTATCGTGGTTAAAGGCATCTTTGTCGTGATCTATCTGTGAGCCAAATAACACACATCAATTTAGACGTTTATGCGTGATTGCAACCCATATAAACATCCAAACATCTTTGCGTAGTTTCACAAATATAATACTGATAATTATAAGTATTTGTGTTCTGTTTTTTTTTTCAAACTAAAGTAAAATTGCTGCGTCATACGACGCACTGCTGGGCATAGTGTTCTTATTATTCTTTTTTTTATTTTCTTGCAATCATGGGAACAAGCATACATATTCTTTCAATTCCTAATAAAGATAAAATGTGGTGCTTATCAAAAAAGGAAAGAACCATATTTATTTGACAAACATATATGTACATCAATCGTAGTAGAACTATGCTTCAGCTATATTAATTGTATAGTTGTAGCACGAATGGGTCGGTACGACCGGGGAAGGACCACGCTCTCACATAATACCAGCGTAAAATAGCAGCTTAATACTGCTGTGTTTCGTATGGTGAGTGTCGGGAACCAGAGATTCTTTTTACTGGAAAAGAGGCATTCCATCCTAGTCCTTACGGCTGACAACGCATCTGCATTTTGTTTCGCAACCGAGAATATATGTAGATATCTATGGCCCACAACAACCACTTACCATCAGGTGGACTGTGTGCTCGCTTCTCAACTTTTTCTTATAAAAAAAAACGCACACACCATTGAGAAACATATTAAATACTCGTACACATTAAAAATAACCAACAAGTATGTGATGTCAAAAAGTATTTCGCCTTAGTGACAATCAGTGGAAAACAACAATAGGATTTCCAGGCATGATTTTAATTGACCACGAAAAACCAGACAGCGTAATATAACACATTAAAAATAATAATGACAAATTTTTCCAAATATGCGCACTGTAGGTAATTACGATGATATTACTACCACAGCTCAAATCGCCTAGTGTATTTTGCCTTTACGATAGAAAAACCTCGTCACGTTGCGCTTGGCGGAAGGTGGAAGCGGCCAATAAAAATGTATAGAGGGATTTGTACGAGGAATAAACTTCACATTCCGATCGCCGAAACACCGACAATTAGTCTATTAATATTGATCAAGAGTTACAACGAGGGAGAAGGAAAGAGATATAATAATTTGTTATTCTTCTAATTATATTACATCTTTCTAGAAATAGTAGTTTTAAATGCCTTACAACGCTTTAGGTCATAAATAGTAAAATAAATATTTGTAAAAAATAAATAAATAATAAAATAAACTTTATTTCAGTAACATAATTCGTACAGTTTTAACCGTGTCCGGAATCTCCTTTTAAGTAAAAAAGATACCTGTGTTAGGAGATTCTGCTCTTCCATAACAAGTCACTTCCACAAAATTTGTGTGTGTGTGTGTGTGTTTGCGTGCGTGCGTGTGTGTGCGCGCGCGCGCGCGCGCGCGCGTGTGTGTGTGTGTGTGTGTGTGTGTGTAAGTGAGTGAGTGGGTGTGGTTGTGTGTATATATATATGCCACTACCTTAACTAGAGCTTATCGCTGCTGTGAAAAGAGCTTCCGTATCATCATAACTTTTTGTTATTAGCCAGTTTGTCAATAACATTTTACATTTGTACCTATTTTGTGAATATATATTAATGTATTTATTAATTAAGTTGTATAAATAAGCAGAAATTGTGTTATATTGTCGTCTAGCAAACATTGAATTCACTGTAGCAACAGGAGCAACTATATATTTTCTTCTTTTATTTAGTAAGTTTGAGTCATATGTTAAGGTTTTATGTAATTTTAAGATTGTATGCAATATGTACAATTTTCTTACTGTTAGGTTATTACAAATTGAATACAAACATTCTGTTGGATATTTATAACTTTTAAAAAACATAACCTTTAGCATGGATCTTTGAACTCTTTCCAACTCCAGAAATTTGGTTTTCGCGGCCCCACCCCATATAGGTATACAATACACAATTACAGGTTGTACCAGTGAATTATAAATTTGATTTAAAAGGCGCCTATTTACAATGTGTCTCAGTGATTTAAATATCCATATGAGCTTTCGGATTCTATCCATAACTAATTCTAAATGTGCATGCCAAGTGAGCCGTTGATCTACCATTACGCCTAGGTATTTGGTTTTTGAAACTTTTGTAATTGGACTACATGAACAGTTATTAGCATTACCACAGTTATGAATTTTTATCTCAAAGTTTATATCGGGTTGAGAATTATTATAAATAGAAAAACAAATGTAGTATGTTTTTAGAGTATTCAGAGATAGGAGATGTAAGTTCAACCATCTAGCAATTTTAGCAAGACCTTGTTCTGCAGTAGTGCGTACATCATTCCATGTTTCACCAGTAAAAACAACAGCAGTGTCGTCCGCGTAAGAAAATATGCACCCATGATCGAGTTTAATTTTACAAAGTTCGTTTATATAAATCAAAAACAGCGTTGGACCAAGAACACTACCTTGAGGAACTCCATAAGTTATATTAGCCTCTTCACTAACATATTTTCCAATTTTTACACACTGTTTGCGATCCTGGATGTAGCTAACAAATAGTGAAAGTGGAACTCCTCTTATTCCTATGCTTTCTAGCGTACGAATGAGAATAGAATGAGAGACAGTATCAAACGCTTTTTTTAGGTCTAGAAAGACCGCTAGACACTTTTTACCGTGATCTATATTTCTAGTAATGTGAGTAGTTAAGGCAGAAACAGCATCTTCAGTAGATAGTCCCTGTCTAAAACCAAACTGTGATTCAGACAGGATGTTAAATGTTTTTAAGTAATCTATTAAGCGTTTATTTATAATTTTTTCTATTATTTTAGAAATAACAGGTAGAACAGAAATGGGCCTATAATTACATGTATTTTCTCTGTCTCCAGTCTTAAATACAGGCGTAACAATAGCTTGCTTAAGTGATGCCGGTATAACACCCTGCCTAAAACACAGATTAGCCAAGTGTGAAATAACTGGAACTACAACAGAACTGGTTAGCTTAAGAAATTTAGTTGGTATACTGTCCCATCCGGGAGCACTATCAGATTTCAAATCCATTAAAATAGAATATACTTCGGCAGGGTCAGTTTCTTGAAGCACAAAAGATGATACTTGTGAAGTTATGTTATAAGTATCCTCTATATTATGTACCATGTTTCTATCTAAAAGAATTTTCTCAGCTAAAGTTTGTCCAATAGTAGCAAAATAGTTATTAATGTTATTAACTGAATCATAGGGTGAAGATTTTATTTTTAATAATCCTAAGCTTTGCGAGTTGTTTTGTTTTCGAAATGTTACTGTATTAATTGTTTTCCATAAAGTTTTGGGATTTTTGCTGGCCACTGCCAATTGATCTTTATTATATTTACGTTTAAGTTTTTTAATAAGATTGTTACAGTAGTTTCTATACCTTTTATATGTTATTCTTAGTACTTCATTATCAGGGTCAGATTTTAGTTTTTTTTGCATACTGTTTCTATTTTTTATGCATCGCAATACGCCTAACGTTATCCAGGGTTTTATGGTACGATTTTTTCGCGGAATTAAGGTTATTATGGTACTTTTTAATATGCAGTCTCTTATTTTATTTATCAAACATTCAGCCACGGAATGAGGATCGTTACAAGAAGTCAAATCTAATAAATTTTTAGTATTTAGCAGGTTAAATGCTTGCTCGAAGTCAATAGTTGATTTTGTTTTAGGATTGCTCTCTACATTTGCAACTTGCGATAGATTAAGAAAAATCATGTGATGATCTGTTATAGTAGTGTTGAAAACGACACATGTGGCAGTTTTGCTTTTGTCTAATTTTATAAAGAAATGGTCTAAGCATGTTTTTTTCCTCGTTGGTAGTGTATGTCCTGGAAGCATACCATGCACTGTTAACATGTTAAGATAACTTAATCTGTTTGTGCGCTCATATGTGTTTTCGATTTCTTTATGTAATATATTTATATTTATATCTCCAGTTATTATGATATTTCTACATGATTTTATTGTTTCTAAATGAAGATTGAGAGAGTCTATGAAATTCTCTGCATTATTATTACAAGGAGAACGATATATGCCAAGAATGACTATATTATAAATTTTAATTTGTAAACATGATGCATCTCTAAGTTTTACCTCCTCTACGCTAAAATTAATATCAGGACTATTTTTCACATATACAACTACTCCATCACATTGATTAAGATGGTTAGTGGTTATAAAGGATGTATAATTATTAATTTGGGGGATTGGTTTTCTAGACTTTAGTCTACATTCGGTGAGTACCATAATATCAACATTAAATTCAAAGTAAGTCAAGTTAATGATTAGATCATCGATGTTAGAATAAATGCTTCTCATATTTTGCGAAATTATCGTGAAGTCAGTATTTTGGATTTGAAAACATTGCGAAAAATCTTCAATTTTATATTCATATGCATGTGCTGTATCCAGTACATCTATTTCATTCAGTGTATTAATCGACTTAGACATATAAGATATTATATAATATCCTTTGTGTTTTTCCCAGAACTGCTAAATGCGTAATATAAAATCCCATAAAGAGGTATAATATAGTGTTATTTACATTGTGCATATATTTAATTGCTACATGTGATAAATAATTAAATATATAGTATGTATAGTGTCTGTAGTTATGTACGTGTATATGTAAATAGTATGTATGTGTGAAAGATGTTTGTGTTAAAGAGTAAGTAACTGTGAGATTATTTATGTATTGAGGGTATATGTTTATATTTTTTGAATATTTTACATGCATGAAAAAGTGTGTTTTTGACAAAATTACTATAGTTTTATCCTTATAATATAACAAATTTATCTTAAAGTTAAGCCAAGTTGTTGAACAAAATTCTTTGTATAAAATTAGTCATATTTTCTGCATTAAGTTATGAACTTGAGCTTCATTTTTGATAATTATAATTGGAGAGTTCTCATCCTTTCTTATATAGACTCTTCCATAAGCAGTCCAGCAATATTTAAATGCTTTGCTTTTAGTAAGCTCTCGCGCAACAAAATATAGACGAGATCCTTTTGCTGTTAGATTTTCCGAAATATAAACAGGTGTATCTTCTTTGACAGTAAAACCTAGGTGTTTGGCACAAAGTTTTTGTTTGTGTTTTATATTGAAAATTTTACACATCTTTAAAATTTCAGTTTTCAAAATTGTGGACGAAGTTTCAACTATAATTGGCATATCATTCTTTCCATCTTTCTTTTTCCCCTGAACTCTATATACATCTTTAATATCATATTTAGTAACCTTACAGTCTATATTTTTTGACAGACACAAGAACATGTTTATTAAATCTTCTTTAGTTTCTTTTGAATTTTTAGGAACGTTTTTTATTTCTATATTTGCTTTACGACTCCCTCTCTGAATGTCTTCCATTTTTTCTTCTAAAAGTGTAATATATTCTCTGTCCTTCCTAGCTTGTTCTTCTAACAATTCTATTTTCTTTTTAAATTCATCATTTTGTGCTGCTAGATAAGCTATTGAGTTTTCTATGTTGCAATTTGTTTGCTTTATTTCCATAAGAGTGGGTGTAATTTTCTTGAGTTCACTTTCCTGTGGCAAAAGCATACCCTCTATCATTGATTTTATTTCTTCCTTGAAATTATTAAATTGGCAATCAAGATCATCTTCTCTCCTTCTTTTATTGCGTTTTGAGATAAGTTTAGGAGGCGATTTCTCAGACTGCGCTGCAAGATTTGAGTCCGATAGAGATTTGTCCATTTTAGTAGCCATAATATACTAGGATATAATGAATGAACAACTGTTATCTTATTCAAGTTGGCTTATGATATAGTTCAAAGACTTATCAAGTCACTTTCAGATCACCAGGCTATTATGAAGATCAAACAGTAATCAAAATTATCAATTAATTTACAGAGTGGCAGGGAGAGCACTAGCCGTGGTTATTATTTAATATAATATATACCAGGATAATATCAATTGGCAGTCGTTTAATAATATTATGTTCTGTGTGCAAAAACACTTTATTGCTTCGTTCTTGTACCAGGAGATTATAAGTATATGGATCTTTCGTGTGAGGGGCGTAGCAATTTTTTTTTTTTTTGAGACGTCTCTGCTTAGGGCGTATTTATGGAGGCGTTTCCAGTGCCTGTTATTTGGCAGATTTAAAAACAAAAAATTTTCACAGTACCTGTACTGGCTGAATAGTTAATTTGCAATGTACCAGGACTGCAGTTGCACGAAGATGTTGCTATTTAAGGCCCTACAAGTTCACTTTAAGATTTATGCACTCCTATTTTCTTAGAAATATTTTATAAGCACAGTTTTAAAATTTCTTTTTGGAATATCAAAAAAATACGTCGTGAGTACGTTTGCACCTTACGGCGGGCCGAGGGGAAGAGGTTTGTAGATAGATATGATTTTGCAGTATCGAATTAATGACAGATATGGACTGATTAAAATGCATACGTAGTAGAGCCACGCTGCAGGCGTATGGTTTTACCATGAATGCTCTCACAGAATATGTTATCGTTACAACCTGTTAAAGTCCACTGCTGAACATAGATTGCCTCATAGGGGGTATATACACAAGAGTGGCAACTATGGCAAATATACCAACGTGGTAGAGCCATACTGCAGCTATATTAATAGTATAGTTGTAGCACGAATGGGTCGGCTCGACCGGGGAAGGACCACGCTCTCACAGAATACCAGCGTAAAATAACAGTTTAATGCTGCTGTGTTACGTAAGGTGAGTGTAGAGAACCGGAGACCCATTTTACTGGAAACGAGGCATTCCATCTTAGTCCTCACAGATGACAACGCATCTGCATTTTGATTCGTAATCGAGGATAAGTGTAGATGTTTATGGGCCACAGCAACCACTTACCATCAGGTGGACTGTGTGCTCGTTTGTCACCCTTATCCTATAAAAAAAATCTTGGCAAGCGGGTTGGCAACCACAGTTTTTATTTTATTTTTAGTCATTGTTAGAAAGACGATCCTGCCCATCTTTTGATTTGTTTTGCTCTGCCGCCTCTTACGGCACCCACGGCATGGTATGGGCTAGTGAATATTCTTTCACGGCCACGATCATGCTATACACTCTCACAGAATACTAATATAAACTAGCAGCTTAATGCTGCTATATTTTGTATGGTGGGTGCAACGAACCGTTCGTTATGTTACCTGCAAAAATCAGTCAAAAGAAACGCGACAAAATCCTTAAAAGTAATTAAGTAAATAATCATTCTGACTACAGATTCATATAACTATAAACTACGTAAGTAATAAATGTAAACAATGAATGCTATCGGAGATATTTATTCATTCTAAAAGTTAATTTCTACAAAGCCCACAAAGCGATTAATATGTAATCCCGTAAATTGGACGAAGCTTCACCTGAACAATCCCTTAGCTACAGGGCGGCCATTTATCCCCAGCAATGAACAAAAATACACTTAATCTGACGTCCCTATGAAAATATGTACACAAAAAAGCAAACAGGATTAGTACACCTATGTTTATATATTTTTTATAGAATAAGGGTGATAAACGAGCACACAGGTCCACCTGATGGTAAATGGATACTGCAGCCCATAGACATCAACATTTATCCTTAATTAAGAATCAAAATGCATGTCACCCCTGAACACATAGAATGGATACAAGTACTGAAGACTAAGGTAGAATGCTTCGTTTCTATTAAAAAGAGTATCTGGTTCTCTACACGAATCTCATACGAAACACAGCAGCACTCTGTTATTTTACGCCGGTAGTCTGTGAGTTCGGTTTATATAAAAAATACCCTTTGTAAACCAATTGTAGGAGCATTAGGTATAATACCGGCGACGGAGAGCAGCGAAAAGGTGTAATTCGTTTGGTACTGAAATCTCAGCTATGTTTTTTTTTTTATAGGAAAGGGTGACAAACGAACAGCAGCATTAACCTGCTATTTCACGCTGGTATTCTGTGAGAGCGTGGTCCTTCCCCGGTCGAGCCGACCCATTCGTGCTACAACTATACTGTTAATATAGCTGCAGCATGGCTCTACCATGTGCTTTCCTCTGTTGCCTGTAACGACAACCACGGGACGATATTGCGTTGTGGATATTCTTACACCAACACTACACGGTCGTACAAATTATTAACTAGGTAAAATAATTCAAATACATGTTCTTCATAATTAATTCCTTTAAACGCTCCAATTCCAATTTTAATTTTTAACTTCACATATGTATGTGGTTAACCGCATAACTGTGCAAAACTTTACGTGAAACACCCCCAGAAATAAACATTCGCGTTAAATATAATATATGGACTATCAGATAAAGATATCATTATATAACGGTTTATTTTTGATAAATTTGACAAGAAATAATATTATCATATTAGTAAATATATAATATTAATAAATATTATCTATAAAATATAAAATCTATCAGAAGGATACGTATGTTCGACTATAAAAGAACGTCTTAAAGTAAGTTTATAGAATAAAAGGAAACTATAAAATCATTGTGAATTTACATTACCTTTGTAGTTTACCGCCTCCATTGAGATGGAATGATATAACATTTTTGAAGGTATTATTCCATTTTCTGTCGTTATCAATCAGCCATGTCGGATTTGAAGGGCTGATCGTTCTTCACCAATTTAAATCTTTCATTTCTGTAGTACCTGCTAGTGTTACTATAAGGAGCATTTTCGCATGCACAATAGTACAATAAATTTGGTATCTATCGAAGACGTCAGTACAATTCAGTATGAATCGCCAAGTTGAATCAATCAATGTCGCGCGATATCTCCGTATACTCAATCCCTCATGCGGGAATCCAGCATAATCCCTGCCACCTTCCAAGGTGCCACGGTTATCCTTACTCGTGTCTATAAGAGTTTCGACAAAATTAATACTTATTTATATTAGAAAAATTGAACATTCATTATGTTCAATTCTTCGTTTATACAGCATATTAAAAGTTCACTGCTGAACACAGACAACATTTGCCATACTTGCCACGCTGGCAGGTTTACTGCCAACTGCAGTTTTTTTATTATTTTGAGTTCTTATCAGGAAGATGGTAATGGCCATCTCCTGTTTCGTTTGTCACCTGCTTCCACACGAAAGGATGATAAGGGGTAGTGGAACTCTTAATCTGCTACTACACCGCAATGTTATGTACTATGTTATGTATAATTCAATTAAATATAATTGTATAAAATATATAAAAAATATAGAATACTAGCGATCCACCCCGGCTTCGCTCGGGTGATTTCTGGATCTCGACAACTGCTCCATCTACCGGGTCTAATTGTGAATCTAAACTAATCAGGGATCATTTCAAACGCACACGAAAAATTTCAACAGAATCGGTCGAGCCAGTTTCGCGTTTTAGCGAGACTGACGGACATCAATTGAAATACAACATGTAACAAAAACCCTGTGGTTCCCGTTAAGTGCGTTATCAGAATCAGTATTCAAACTTATAGAAACAACTTGACCTCAGAAAACTCGACTATTAAAAATTTTTATTATAATAAAAGTAATTGCAAATTATGTGTGATTTTATTACCTCTGACACGAGCATCGGTAATAAAGCGGGGTCTTTGACAATTCTCTCACGCCCCGAATAATGCAGAGGTAATAAAACCACATACAATTTATAAACTATTTTTTTAATTATTTTTTTTAAATTAAAACTACATTTTTTAATGGTTGAATTTTCTGAAAAAAGTTATTTATATACGTTCGAATACTGATTCTGACAACACACTTAACGGGAACGACGGGATTTTTGTTACATGTTTTATATACAGATAAATTCCATCTTATATTAAAACCTAGTATATGTGCTTAGTGAATATATAACATAAATAAAACATCCATGAGTAAATAATAAGTAAGTCAGATGGCTTTAGGCAAATCTCTCTGTCTCTATGGCCATATCCATATCCTCTTTTTAATTCGTTAACTGTATACTGCTGGAAACGGGATTCTACCATAGAAAATAATGTTTGCCATAAATTTGGCACTGCTCTCCGTCACTGTTCTGGGTATTTGATATCGGTATAAAGTATGTTTATACTGTATAATTATTACATTATAATTTGACTATCTCGTTGGTCGAGTTGTCGTAAACATGACTGCTGATCACGACGTCCTTGGTTCGAATCCTAAGTTGGACCAAAGAAATCAATTATGGGGATTTTCTGTAAAGAAATTTCTGGAATCAGGAAATTGTCGATGTTTCATCCACGTACATCGGAAAGTACGTAGAGCCGTGGGTCCTACGCCTGTCCCTTGCCGGTCGAATCATCTACTATCTAAGGGACTTCAAGAGTGAGGGAATAGAGTGCATCTGTGCTTGCGCATAATAGACTTGGGTACGATAATCGAGTCCTGAGCAGATGGCTTGTCTGAGTGAGACTGGAGGGCGTGAACGAAATCCGACGTGGAGGACATTATTATTATAGTTCATACGACTATTGGAATTTAAGAGAGGTTCGGGGAAGGACCACACTCTTACAAAATACTGGCATAAAATAGCAGCGTAACGCTGCTATGTTTCGTTTGGTGAGTGAAGAGAAAAGAGGCATTCTATCTTAGTCCTCATGGCTGAAAATGCATCTGCATTTTATTCGCAAACGAGGAGAGATGTAGATTTCTATGGGCCACAGCAACCACTTGCCATCAGGTGGACTGTGTGCTCGCTTTTCACCCTTATCCTATAAAAAAAAAAGAAGAGATTTTTCCCAACGCAACAAATAGTGCTAAGGCTGGTCCTGTTACGTAACTTTATGAAAAATAAAACAAAATTGAAAGCATCTGCTTAAAAAGAAACACGAAACTCTTTCTGTATTCACACGTAAAACTTCCTTGTGTTTCAGTTGTGTTTTATAATTAGTAACATCAATAATGGCACAGAAATTACAACGCCACTCTCCGGCTCTTAATTCTTCAGTATTGTTTTAAACCCGTACAGAATTAATTAGATTATCTGACTGTACTTCGAGTGTTTAAACAAAGTCTTCTTTGTCGGTCGTTGTGGTGGCTCATGAATAATTCATTGCAGTTGATAAGAATTTTGGAGCAGGTAAGATGCAGTTTCCTTCTCTGTTCTGATGTAATTAATTGAAGTTTACGCTTTATAAAATTGTTCGTTTAGTCGCAAGCTTAAATGTTAAGGAGTAAATGTTTGCGATCTTAGATGAAATTAGGAATTAAATTATACAAAATATTGATTGTGTAGTGCTGGTGTAAACCATTTCATTATTATACATTCTGGATTTTTTTTCTTTGTTTTTGTAAATACAGCAAGAATAATTTAAATGAGTAAGCAGCTATTTTATTTATATTTGAGGTAATTTTTTATAAGTTAATATTTATCATTTTTATCACAATCGATTGGAAAATTCTTGGCATTGCCTATGCTTGAGTCGATCTCATGAGCTACGTATGCAATGGAATTAAAAGTTTGGATTGAATGGAAAGAAACAAAGAAACAAGCCGTGTGGTGGCGGCTAAGAAGAATCCATTATGATCTTTCGTACCATTGTTGTCGGAGAGTCAGGTACGGCAAGCGTCAAAAGATATACGTGGGACAGTCACGCTGTAGCTAATAAGGTTGTGGCACAAATGTGTCCGCTCTACCGGCGAAGCTCTACGCTCTCATCTCGGTGAGTGGAGATAAACGGAGATCTTTATTACTGGTTATGAAGCATTTCATCTTAGTCCTCAAGGTTGACTACTCATCTGCATTTCGATTCTTAGTTAAAGATGGATGTATATGCCTATGGACCACGGTATTCATTTACCATCAAGGATTGTGTGCTAATTTGTCACCCTTATTCTATAAAAAACTATCTTATGGCTTCTAAAAGATGGTGGTTTAACCACTTCTTTTACGGCAAACGTCAGAATGTCCAGACCGCCGACAAGATGCAGCGTTAAAGGTACGGGATCTCTGTTATGGTTATCGCCCATCCGACAGGCATGCTTGGCAATTAAAGCAAATTATTTCTTTAACAATAGATTTTTTTATAGGATAAGGGTGACAAACGAGCACACAGTCCACCTGATTGTAAGTGGTTGCTGTGGCCCATAGACGTCTACAGCTTCGATTAAGAATCAAAATGAAAAAACAACGCATCTTGTTACCCGTGAGGACTAAGATGGAATGCCTCGTTTCCAGGAAAAAGGGGTCTCCGGTTCTCTACACTCACCATACGAAACACAGCAGCGTTAAGCTGCTATTTTATATCAGTATTTTGTGAGAGTGTGGTCCTACCCCGAACTTCTCTTAAATTCCAAGCTGCTATTTTACGCTGATATTCTGTGAGAGCGTGGTCCTCCCCCGGTCGAGCCGACCCATTCGTGCTAAAACCATAATATAGCTGCAGCATGGCTCTACTACGTATAAAACTCTACTTCGTATAGTGTTGAGGTTTTAGGGTTAGTTATGGATGTTAATTTCTTTTAATTAATGAATTAACTAAGATTCGCGTAGTCAAATAAAATGATGTGTCTTACCTAGTTATTACCTCAATTGCGTGCACTATCCCCGTCACCACTACTCCCAACACCACTACACTAGGAAAGATACATCACTGTCGGTAATACGACACGTGTTTCGCCGCTAAACGAGGCATATTCATTTGATGTAGACTCTGCAGTGGCTGACCGCTAATTGACTTAGCGGGAGGTCAAGAGTTGCTATTCAAACTAGGTAAGACACATCATTTTATTTAATTACGCAGATCTAAACTAATTTGATTCTAACGTCTTTAATATAATGGGTTTCCGCAAGGTAACGCCAGATCCTATTATTTTATGGTCTGATTTCACCAAGGTTTACGCAAAATTATATCTTATTTTATCTTCTATCTTAAACAGATTTAATTCCAGTTCACGCTAAACTGGAATAAAATAAAGAAAACAAAAAACAAAAAAGGTCATTTTAATTGAATTGATTCCTTTCGATGAAACTCAAGTTGTTAGCTCCTCGCCCGGTGGTCGGACATCTCGGGCCAATATAAATGTAAATGTACGGGAGGTATTGCCTGAGTGCACTTGCGATGATGTAGAGGTGTAAATAGGCAGAGTCAAGTTAACAATTACTCTATTCTGATAATATATAATGATAAACAAGATAATAATTTATTTGTATGAAAAATGGTAATAAAGATAGATGTGATTAAAATAAACATTTGGTTCTGAGACTTAGAATGAGACATTTTCAAAATGGCGTGTCTATAGAGATACGTATAGATTTAAATCACAAGGAAAAAAAAAAATTCGCATTATGCAGAATGTTTTGCGTAGCCATGTTACCATGCCGTCCAAAAATGACAAAAAATCACTTACTACATTACCACATTCAGTATTGGTGAATTCACATGAAAGTTATAAGTAAATTCTAACTTGTATATTATAGAATTAGTAATAATAATAAAATAATGAATAATATAAGTATTATTTGGTATTATCAAATTGCATCTGAAGTAACAATTGTCAGCATCTTGTAAAAATTTTAAATTAAACGACAACAAACGAAATAAAATATACCAAAAAATTAAAATAAAAGCCAGTACTAAAAAGTTATAATAAATTCAAAGACAAAAGTATGATAACAATTTATTACAAGTTCAGTTTTTTCTTGTTTAAAATTCCTAGTAAATAAAAATTCCTAAACTAAGAATTGATTTTTGGATACGACTACGCGGCCCGTAGCGCCGTAGCCCGTAGTCGTAGCCATCAAAATTGTTCTTTGTTATACTAGTATAGTAAAACTTTAAGAGAACGCATTATCTTCTTTCTAGTCACTCGTGATGTTGTAAATAGAAGATGCCTGGAAAATCTTAGAGGAATAATTAGCCAGCGTCTGTCTTTTCATCCGAATAAAATCTAGGCGTCTTTAAGGTACGAGACAAAAGACTTTTGAAAACCTAAGGCAGCGTGTTTTATATATTCATTTCATCACCTCTTATCACCTAGTGGGATTGCAGTCAAGCCTTGACATATAATAGGTAAAAATAACCTCATCTCGATAGCGTAGCACAACATAAAGATTAGGGATACCGCAAAGCGTCAAATTTGCGAGTTACCGGTAGTGCAATCGTAAATTTAGTTTTTATTTATTCCTTTTTTATTGAACTTAAACCTTATATATACGAGCATTATAGGATCGAACGGCGGACTTAGTACAAAAAGATTTTTTGCTAATCGACCTTAGGGCAGTGCTGTCACTGCCCTAAGGTCTTCACACTTCAGCTTAAAGAAAATAAGGAAACAATAAATTTTCCTTTTTGAATTTCCTTATCATTCAAAATGAATGTATTGAAAGCCAGTGCGACCGGTTATCATCAGGTATGCATACACGTTTTTTGCTTATCAAGAAAAATTATTTCGCGTCTGTGTACAACAACTTAGTCTTTGACAGCACATGTCCGCGACTTACGTTCCGAATCACAAGAGCTCTCATGCATAAAGAAACCCGGCCGCAATGGCGCATCACCGCCACCTGTACGGCACCCGGTTGAATATTTCATTACCCTTCGAGTTCCGAATACATTGTGATATCAAAATTTCATGTCCGATTTTAAATGTACCTAACTATTGTAAATTTAAATGTTTGTTACGAATAATATGAATTTAAATTTAAAATTGGAAACTGTAATTTAAATAAAGATATCAAATTAAATGTATATTAAGAAATAAATATTTAGTATAAGCTTATATTTCTTTCTATAATACTTAAGTGACAAGCCATCATACAGCCCACCTGATGGTAAGTGGCTACTGCATCTCATAGACACCGGCGACCAACTCCAAACAAAGAAGCTTAATGATGCATTATAACCCTTGCTGACTGAGACGGAATGCGTTACAGTACGCGATTATAGTGACTCTCTGACTCTCTGGCCCTTCAGGTAGGAATATATTAGTACAAGCACTGCTATTTGGCGGTAAAAATAGGTAAGAGTCTAGTTAATTCCCGTATTTATTCCCTTTTAAATGAAGTTTTGAGCGTTTAATACGTGTTAGAGCAATCCTGCAGCTATATTACTGGTATAGGTGTAGCACGAATGGGTCGGTTCGACCGGGGAAGGACCACACTCTCACAAAATACCAACGTAAAATAGCAGCTTAACGCTGCTGTATTTCGTATGTTGAGTGTAGAGAACCGGAGAACCTTTTTACTGGAAACGAGGCATTCCATCTTAGTCCTCACGGATGACAAACCTACCTTTTTAATTCGTAATCGAGGATAGATGAAGATGCACTACAACAACCACTTACCATCAGGTATACTGTGTGTTCGTTTGTTACTCTTGTCTTTTAAAAAAAGCTGAAAAATCTTCCTCGGTTTCATTAGAACTATCACAGAAATTTAGGACTGCCTGATGTAAAATTAACTTTTCCCGCAACACCACACCACACCTGTAGGTGGCGGCGGTCCAGTTTGCTGATAGATCTCTAATGCTTTGGCGATCGACTTACGGTGATGGAAAAGAGTATTAACAGTGTGAAAATATTAGGACTGTACGCTCATTAAGTGACTTCTATACGCTTCATTTCCTTTTACGAGCCGTTTTGCAGTAAATGAAGTGCACAGAAACATCTTTTATTAAATGAAATACTAATTCGGCTATTTATGAACCGTTAAAAGTTTATTTTTTTATTTTAA
Organism: Parnassius mnemosyne; assembly: GCA_963668995.1. Classification (NCBI taxonomy): domain Eukaryota; kingdom Metazoa; phylum Arthropoda; class Insecta; order Lepidoptera; family Papilionidae; genus Parnassius; species Parnassius mnemosyne. Next base: position 8,177,303 of record CAVLGL010000104.1, on the reverse strand, counting down.
GACATCCTAAGTTGCTGAACGAATAGAATGTAATATAGACTGTTTTACATGCACCTCGTATATAATAAGACGGATCGTTATGAAGAAAGAAGCCTTTCTAGAATATAAGAATCGGGTATTAGTAGTTTAGATGTGGCACTGCAATAATTTCCGAAGTGTATTGTCAAATAACGCAAACTATAACAGTGAAGCTCGCTATTATACAGCTAGGACTGGTCAATCGTTCACTGTTTCTTAATTACTACGCTAGCTTACATATTGCACAATAAATGGTCTAAAGACTACAGAAGTTTCAACTGACTCCGATGTTATCGTATTATTTATCCTACGGTCCTAAGATATTATATTTATTTTATAAACGTTTACTGTACTCATATAGTGACAATTAATGGAATTACTTTTTCAAGTAAATTATAAGCTTACGTTTTATTGTTACAAATTGGGAGCGTTTTTGTTTCAAGGATTTAAAAAAAGAACGTTATTTTTTTAAATCTTTGTTGGGAAATAGAACTTACAAAATTAAACTGATATCGTATTATATGCCATCGTAATTTATTGAAAATACTAGGGATCGCTTTCCCGGCTTCGCATTCGCAAGGATGATTTCTAGATCTCGAGAACAGCGTCACCTACCGCGTCCAAATGATAATGTAAACCATCTAGGGACCCATTGAAACACACAAAATTTTTTTTGAGTTTAGCGTGACTAACTGTCAGCAATTGCTTTTTATATATTTATAAAGATATTTTTATATATATATATATATATATATATATATATATATATATATTTCAATAGCATTATACGATAGATAAAAGAAGAGTCCGTATGTTCAACAACGAACTTCAAATAGCCCTTAAAAGACGTTTTAAATTTTCAAGAGTGTTTTTAATTTAAACAAAATTTTGCAAACCAAGCGGTAGCATATTACAGTCTCAAAGACCCCACCTGACCCCGGCGAACTTTTGCCCACTTTTAATGAATACTTTATTCCATTGGCGAAGTTACTGAGTTTCCATGATTTTTATATTGCGAAGTTTTGAAGACATTACCTATGCATTGTCTCTCGGAGGCGCCGTATATACTTATTTAATTTTACGGTGGGGGATGCTGCGTTTGTTTATTAAAACTTACTTGGAATTTTTTACAACCATAAATAAATTATTGATATTTGTAAACAATTTTTTGTCCCCACATATTTTTAAGTAAAACTAAAAATAATTATAGAATTAGGATGATAAACGAGCACACAGTCCACCTGATGGTAAGTGGATGTTGTGGTTCATAGACATCTATCCTTAATGATAAATCATAATTTAAAATTAAAATTTTGTACAACCGACTTCAAAATAAATTATTCAGAATAACTCAAAAACTTTTGGTGAGACTTTGATCGAATTTATGTGGGACCACATGTGAAGCACCAGCTTTGACATAAAAAATAATCATCGAAATAGGTTCATTCAGTAAAAAGTTATGAGGTAACACACATAAAAAAAACACATGCAGTCAGATGAAGTACCGTCTCCTTTTTGAAGTCGGTAGAAAATGCAGATGCGTTGTCACCCCTGAGGACTAAGGAGGAATGTCTCCGGCTCTCGACACTCACCATATAAAACAAAGCAGCATTAAGCTGCCGTTTTACGCAGGTATTCTGTGTGAGCATGCTGCTTGACAGGACGATCCGACCCATTCGTGATACAACCATAATATATCTACAGCGTGACTCTACTGCGTAAAAAATTGAAAAAATATTGTTTATTTTTAATATCGGAAATACGACATAGAGCACCGATGTGGTACGAATGAAAATTTTATCATGCGTACAGCAAAAGATTGGAATAAGTTGCCAGCATTTGTCGTTCCATTACAAGGTGGGTGCCTTCAAGCTAAGAGTGAATAGGCTTTCGTTAAGCTAAGACAGCGCGCTTTACCACGTTCAGCTGCATCACCATTTACCATCAGGTAGGACAATAGTCAAGTACTGGCTTAGAATAGTTAAAAATATGCGTCGGCTAGATCGAGGAAGTACCACGTTCTCACAGTATACCAATGGATAATGGTAGTACCCATTTTACCAGTTTATTTTTAAGTGTTTGCTTACTCAAAATGTTTGTTTGTAATTTTTTTTTATTTTTCAATTTCTCAGACATGTTAGTTTTCTCACGATGCATATTTTCTTTTTCTTTAAGGTCTAGCACGTGAGAAATTTAAATTTGCAATTAGCAATTTCATTGGTGTCGATTTGGACCAAACCCAGGTTACTCGCTGCTGTGAAATTTACTAGTGCTAAGCACCTGAGCTACTAAGGCTCTTGTAAATTGATAATAAATATATAAACTTTGACTCCTGTCACACAGTGGGGTAGGCAGAAACTACGGACTTCCATTTCACACGATCCTGACACATATTCCGCTTCTTTCAAATCTAGATTTCTACGATAATAATGGTCGATAAATTTCCTTCTAGGACGTCCCTTGCCAACTTTACAACTTTCTTGTAATTTAAGTAAACTACTTTAATATATTTGAGGGTTATTACCGTCCTATCTAATCTATTTTCAAATTGAAATAATAAAAATTTATGCGTTGAAATATTCCAGCACTTCAATGTCCATCATATTGGGACAACAGATTTTCTCTCCGTTCTTTATCGCACGTACGGTATCGGTATAATACTGTACCTCCGCTCGATTTTAATAACGCATTGTTTCATCTGTTTAAATTTAAACTTACAATCACGAACGCGAACTCAAGTAGGACAATTACTCTGAGTGCAATGTTGGAATCAAATGACACGCATGAGATTCGTCACACGATGTCATAAGGTTCAGTGTTCCATTCCGTACATGCCGGTTGCTAATGCAAAATTTAAATCAAACCTAACTCCGCAAATATGGACTGTATGTAAATACTAGTAATTAGGTAGTAAAGTATTCGTAGTTTTTAAATAAGTCTATTTTCTGTACCAAGAGCCAGTTCACTCTCAATATGGCCAGTCCATTGCCACTTCAGCTTACTAATCCGTTGAGCTTCTAATAAGTAATGAAACTATACAGAACTGTTAATAGAATAAAATTAGTGAAGTATGCTTTTCATGCTAGATCCGAGGTGATAGATTTTCGCTCTCATCAAACAGCCGAAAAACGCAGTAAGAGAGGACTGCGCGCGAATGATGAACGCGTGCTCATCTGAAATGAATCTTTTAATATCGCGGCGGCGGGCCGAGATCAAATATTGGTAGCACACGTAACAAAAGGTCGATCGCTTTATTGAAATCCGCAGTTCGGTGCCGGCTCGGCCCGATCATACCTAATAACGCAATCTGTTGTTCAGTGTGGAAGCGGCTTATTTTTATAACACTTAATTTTTTCGTAAATTTTATTAAATGAATCTAAAAATGGGGCTCTGTGGCGCAGAGGCTTAGCATTGTAATGTCGGAACTCGGAAGGTGCTGAATGAAGGAGACGTGTTGCTTGTACAATAACTTTAATTATACTGTCGCTATTCTATACTTAATACTAATATCATAAATGTATATTGTAGGAGGTAAAGGGGAGTCTACAGGGCACTACACCTCCCACCGACAAAAAAATAAAAAAAGGAATAATTACATTTTTTTATAAACTAAAAAATATTTTCTTTTATTTTGTCTTACAATTCAGGTAACTTTTATTTAATTCACTTTTTTTATTAACTTTATATATTTACTTTATTCTCCGGTAACTATTATTTATTTTTCATTTTACGGCATGGCATTAAATATCATTAATAATAATATTCATCAAATAATTGCGTGTTTTCTTTCACGTACACAGCTCGCGTATACATAATTAAGGAAATGGCCAATGTATATAGTCCTTTCCATGATTCTCATTTCACTTAATAAAAATAGTTACGTATTCGCAACTTAGCCATAAAAATTATACGTCTTTTGCAAGAAGAATTATATTCTTTACATATATATATTTTTAAGAATCGAGGCTCACAATTTAATTATATATCATGAATAAACTATTTAAATCTCTTAAATACTTACGTAAAAGAATAATTTCAAAATATTATAAATCTTATAATTTGTTGAGGTCATTCAATTTAACCAAAAATTTAATTATTTCATTTCATATTAAGATGAACAGAACAAACAAGTCAATGTTAAGCAACGTAATCATTTTCAATAACAATAACATAATCACATAACAAAAGACAGATCAAAATACAAATTGCATTCCCATCCGCGTAAGCGATTTGAGACACCTTTGTTTTAATTGCCAAAGTACGTAGGTATATGGAAACGTTTACAATTACATCGTATTATGATCACGCTATTTTAACATAAGTTGTAGAATGTTATTATTACATACAATGATAGTTTTAAATTTCTTATTTATACATAATTTTAGATAGTTACATTAATTTTACATCCATCAAAAAAAAAAATGCGTTAGATTTTTTTAAATTACAATTTATAGAAGTATGATATTTACTATATCGTTTACAGAAAATAATTGAATAATCACTGTAACACCTATCAACTTTACACAACAAAACATTAAAATTTTAAAAATTCAAAAGAACACTTTTAATTTTTAAGTAGGTTATTATATAACTTTAAGGTCACTGCTTTTATAGAAGAAAGGAAAAGCTAACACTTATTAATAATACCGAATTGTTTTAACCCTTTTCAAATTGAATCTTACATTTAAATGGAATTTACTATAGGAAAAAAAATGTGATATAGAGATATAAGTAAATGTGTCAATGAGGACACGTTTTGTTCACTCAGTTCAATAGTTTAGCTTGATTTATTTTTTATTTTTACATTTGGTTAACTATTATGTATTTATTTAACTTCTTTATTAGATATTCTTTATTACATAATTTTACCGTAACTTTCAAAATGTTTTACTCGTATTATGAATACACTTAAAATGTATCTGAAAATTATAGTATTAAACGCTTTTAATTTACGTATTAAATATTTTACATTGCATTGTGTCATTATAAATTTACATACATTATCAAGTATTTATTATTATAAATGTTATTTATCATTAATTGTCGGAAACGCATTATTACCTTTTTAAGATTTCATGACTCCTTCTTTTAAAAAAAATTGTGGTCGGTTTTTCGAGTTTTTGCTTACTGATCTGTTAGGCTATGGCGGTTACTCTGTTTTGTTTTATTTATTTTTACATGGGGAAATACCTACGTATACCCGCCTTACGGGGGCAAGGATGGGTTATGTCGGACTCGCACTGATTAAAACCCATAGTGTTCCACATTTGCCGCATGGTAGGGCAACAGCAACGCATTTTCATGCATCCACGACCCTACCGCCCACAGGCGCCGGCCACCCCGCCGGCATCCCCTCCTTGGGAGAGGACTTTTACTCCCCATTCTCCTTCTCAGGTAAGGCACAAAGGGAACACAAGACGCGACTTCCTCCGTGGATTCAAACTCCCCCTGCGTAACGAACGACTAAAAAACATGAGATAATATTTCTTATGATTTAAAACGAAATCTGCAAATGTATTGAAAAACCGTTTACCAAAAACATTTTACCAATACGTTCTGCCATAACATGTGATGGCGTCTTCCTCCCTTCCTCATTTTGTTTCATGGGTGTCTTCAGAGGCGGCTATGGAAAATGGCAGAAAATTCCTATTGCTTCCGATATATTACCACTATGCATTCACGACAGACGTAAAATATCCTGACCAGCGGCGAGTAGTAGTCTGGTATTGTTGTTGTCAATCCGGCTGCCAAGCATGACGTTTAAGACAAATTATCCTTACAGCTAGAAAGACCTATATCCATCCACGTTGGAATTTTATGGGCTGGAAACCAGGCAGGAGATTTTTAGAAAATTGTCATAAAACAGCACATCATATTATCATGATAGCCATACGAAACTAAACCATAAGTTAGAAATGAATACTGTGTGTAGTATAGAAGATAATAGATTAGAATATTTTTTATTTAATATAGATTATAGATAACAAGAATACTTATTCAAAATAATTTTAAGCTTTACCACTGGTTCGGAAAAACCTCTGTCCTAGGAAGAACCAGCCAGTAAAAACCAGCAGGACTCTTTGTAGACTTTGATTTACAAAATAATATTTTAAAAGATAAAATTAGATGAGAACGTTTAGAATCAACATTATAGCGACAACCCCATCCATTTAGTAATATATTATTAACCCTTCTTAAACATTTTTGCTTCGTAAAAATTTCAAATTGTTTGATACATATTTTCTGGTACCTTGTTGTAGTTGAGTAACTGGTATAACTAGCTTGTATTCTTAAGAATGTCTAAAAGCAAATCATGCTCAAACTAAATAATTCGTGAGTCCGCTTCCATGTATAGTTAGCCGTAGACTTAACGTTAGAAAAAAAGTAACAGGGATATCAGGAAATGAAACAAAGGTACGATCCAGCGAGTGTCAATGCGCTACACAGTCGGCGCTCATTGCCCGGAGACGTCACTCGATAAGCGTCTATTGCCTCATAGGGTCGTAGGGTAAATTGATATTAAATGGTAAATGGATCTTAAATTTTGGAATTCCTAAACATTAATAATATTATATTATAGACTTGTAGGGCTAGGAGGGTTGTAAGGATGATGAATAAAAAGTGTCAGCGTTGTTTATAGTTTTATTAATTAAATTTATATAGTTAATTATTATGACAAGATCATGCAAATAGCGATGTAAATGGCATCAAAGAGTGGAGTCTCTTAACACAAGTTTTTATAATTAATAATTATAACTTTTAACAAAAATTAAAAATCGATATAAAATTGCAAACAAAAAAGTTATTTATGTCCTACCCTTAGGGTCCAAATTTATATGGGACCACCCTTGAAGTATAATCTATTTAATAAAAATAGTTTCATCAAAACTGGTTCACAAGCTGCGAAAATACCGCGTAACATACGTACATACAAAAAAAACACAATCGAAATGCGAACCTCCTCTTTTTGGAAGTTGGTTAAAAAGAGACCCCGTCCCCGGTTATATTGTATGAATGGTGAATTACTGAATCCATTACCATCCATCACAGCCTATGAAAGTCATCACTGCTGAATATAGGCCTCCCGCATAGATTGCATCATAGTGTTGAATCATAGTGGCCACAGTAGCCACGGTTGGCAGCATGCGGGTTTGCAACTGCAGTTTTTTGTTTGAGTTGTTATTAGTAAGAAGCTGCTGCCCATCTCCTGTTATAGTTTCCCTCCGTCGCCTTTTACGGCATTCACGGGATGATTCGTATTCTAACACCGCCACTACACGTCGTATTTACTGAATGAACTATTTTATTATTTGCTAGCTGGTACCCGGCGCATTGCTACCGCAGAAAAAAAATTGTTTTAAATTTGGAAGAGTTAAATTGTTTAATTAGAAAAATTTGGCACACTTTGTGGTATTCCTTGGGGGAGGCCTATGTTCAGCAGTGGACAGAAGGACTGTGATATTGATGATGATGATGATGATGATGATAATACATTCTTTGAAATTGAATCACATACTTACCTATTATGACTTTCAAATAAATATGTCGGTACTATACGCGCGCCACCTACTGTAATTTAATAGTACTATGCAATAAGTTGGCAAAATTTAGCGCAATCTGATGATATAGCAGCATCGCATAAAATATGAACGAACAAAAATTATTTTTTATATATTCTTGATTATTATATTGGAATTTGTAAAATCGGCGTAAGATAGTCTTGTATAATTCCTATTTCTAATTTAGGTTTCGCCATATAGTGTCGGCGTTCGCGGGTTGAAAGAGAAAAAATTAAATATGGGTTGGTCAGCAGCATCTTGCTGATAAAGTAATCGTCCAAGTTTTGTCAAGTATCTTGACCTGATTTTTTGAATAAACAAGTAACAACTTACAAATGTCCAACAGGATAAGCACAGGTGTCTTTTTCTGAAATGGTATAGTGCGTGGCATCAAGCGCGGGAGACTTCACATAAGTCAATTAATAAGTAGAATCAGGCGTTACTTTGCCGATCTCCTAATATAATCTCCTATCGTTCAAGTTTTTTTTTTACTTTCCCGGTTTGCTTCAAGTGGCCACAGCAACCACTTACCATTGGGTGGACTGTGTGCTCGTTTGTCACCCTTACTCTATAAATAAAAAATATTCCAGACGACGTTTTCCCCCGCCGAATATATGGTAAATAAGTACTTAATATTACTAATCATTGGTGCCGGGGAATGTACTCGGATTTTTATTGTATTTGTGTCTATTGCTTTCAGATAACACGCACTTCTTGTACTTGATTTAAAAACAGAATACCAGCGTAATGTAGCAGCTTAATGCTGCTGTGTTTCGTATGGTAAGTACCAGAGAGAGAACCACAGACTCTTTTTACTCGAAACGAGGCATTCCAAGTTTGTCCTCAGGAGTGACGACAACGTATTTGCATTTTGATATATCCACTTTGAAAAACGAGCAATGGTAGATTTTGTGCTCGTTTTTCACCCATATTCTATAAAAAACAAAATAGAAAATGAGGTATGAATTAACTTCAAAGCTTCAAAGTATTGTTGCAACACAACACCACGTTCCCGCCACAATTTTCATAAACATGTAAAATTAAACATGGCGGCGATAAAACAAGCTAAACGCGCGAAATGCAAATGCAACGGTCACAATAATTTCCGAGTGGGGCGCGCGACGCATAAATACGATCCACGCTTTCCTGTTCCACGACTGTTTAACTCGCATCACGTGTAAATTGCTTACGAATATTTGGATTTTCTATTAACAATGAATATTCAGTTTAGACAATATTAAGGTTAGTTCCTCTATTAAAACGTCTGGATAAAGCAGTTCTCTTTCTCTCTTGTAACTTCGAGTGTGTATTTTTTGTATGTATGTTACACAATATCCTCGCAGATTGTGAACCATTTTGATGCATTGAGTTATATGTACTACGTACAGTACATATAACTCAATGTTTTGATGACTCTTTTTTTATTAAACAGGTGCTTCAAGGGTGCTGTCATATAAGTTTGGAAAAAATCTACCCCTAAGAATAATAAATAGATAAATAACTTCTATTTTAGCAATTTGAAGTCGCTTTTTACTTTTTGTTAAAAGTTATAATAATTAACAACAGAGAATAGTATTGTTGCTATACTATCAGCATTTATTTTTTTCTTCTAGGCCGGAAAGGCAGGGTAACAAACGCGTTTAGATTATGTTATAACAGGAAGGTCTTTTTATCTAATAGTGCAGCGTCTTTTGCCTGCAGCATTAAGGAACCTATTCGATAGGATAAGGACCACGCTCGTATAGTACCAGTGTAAAACAACGTGTTTCGTGTCTAATTAGTAGTTTTAGTATTTTTTTACAGTTTAATTCCCGTGTGTGTCGTGTAAGTGACAAAGGGAAACAAACCAAGAGATGGACAGGAGCGTCTTCTTAAGAACAACTATTATACATAATCGGTTATATAAGGGAGTAATAGACTTGGAGTAGTAGGGTGGGTACAGCTCCGTCGACCTAGTGGCCGTAACAGTAACCGCTGAGTTTGATACATACGTCTTTTGACTGCCTCTTTCATATGGTGATATTAACGGCTGATTATCTTGTGGTCTTGGGTTCAAATCAGGGGCAGGATTAAAAATCAGTTATTGGGTATTGCTGTGAAGAAATTATTATATAATAATTATTTTTTTAAATTATTAATTATTATTTACCATCTAAGGCTGCATCACCATTTACCACCAGGTGGGATTGTGGTCAAGCACTGGCTTATAATAAGTAAAAAAAAATTCTCAGTAGTAGCCCGAATTCGGTAAGTAAGCGGTGTTTAACCCCCGTGCCACGGAAAGCAAGTAAAGTCCTTTGTCATGCGCCTACTTTTAAGTCGTGTAAGATTGCAGTCAGACTATAAGTGTGAGGGAATATAGAGTGCATCTGAACTGATGCGCACACTCGAGGAATCCTGTTCTGGGCATCATCATCATCATTATCGATACAGCCCTTCACAAGTCCACTGCTGAACATAGGCCTCCCCCAAAGAATGCCACAAAGCACGGTCCTGAGCCACCTGCATCCATCGACTTCCTGCATGTCTTACCAGGTCGTCACTCCATCTCGTGGGGGGACGCCCTACACTTCGCCTACTGGTACGAGGCTGCCACTCGAGAACCTTTCTTCCCCATAGGTTGTCGGTTCTTCGAGCTATATGGCCGGCCCATTGCCACTTCCGCTTACTAATCCGTTGGGCTATGTCGGTTACTCTGGTTCTACTGCGGATATCCTCATTCCTAAGTTTATCACGCAGAGAAACTCCGAGCATAGCCCTCTCCATAGCTCGCTGAGCGACCTTGAGCTTCCTCATCCGGCCAGCAGTGAAGGACCACGTCTCAGTTCCGTATGTCATCACTGGCAACACGCACTGGGTGTACAGTCTCGTTTTCAAGGTTTGAGGTATACCTGACGAGAAGATGTGCCGTAATTTCCCGAACGCTGCCCAACCGAGTTGAATCCGTCGATTGACCTCTCGGTCGATGTTGGACTTACCTAGTCGGACTATTTGTCCCAGGTAAACATACTCGTCAACAACTTCGAGCTTAGCGTTCCCAACAACTACCGGCATAGGTGTGACATGGACATTAAACATGATCTTAGTTTTGTCCATGTTCATCTTAAGACCTATCCATTGGGAAACACTATTGAGGTCATTGAGCATAGTGCTTAGGTCCTCCAGCGATTTTGCCATAAGGACTATATCGTCGGCAAATCGAAGGTGAGTGATGTACTCGCCATTGATGTTGATACCGTATCCTTTCCAGTCCAGAAGCTTGAAAACGTCTTCCAATGCAGCGGTGAAGAGTTTCGGGGATATAACGTCACCCTGTCTTACACCTCTCTGCAATTGGATAGGTTTCGTACTCTGGTTCTGTACTCGGATAGCCATCGTAGCCCTACTGTACAAGCACTTCAACACTTCGATATACCGACAGTCAACTTGGCACCGCTGAAGGGACTGCAGCACCGCCCAAATTTCGACGGAATCAAAGGCTTTCTCATAGTCCACATACGCCAGACATAGTGGCAAATTGTACTCTTCGGACTTCTGTACAACTTGCCGAAGGGTATGTATGTGGTCTATGGTGCTAAAGCCCTTTCGGAAACCGGCTTGTTTGGGAGGCTGGAAGTCGTCAAGTCTGCGCGCGAGACGATTCGTAATGACTCTCGAAAACAGCACGTAGACGCGGCTCAGAAGGGAAATCGGTCTGTAGTTCTTCAAGAGAGCGTTGTCACCTTTCTTGAAGAACAAGACCACCGCACTTCTGCTGCACGCCTCCGGTGTAATGCCACCATGGAGGACGGAATTAAAGAACTTCTGAAGGACTTCAAGTACCGGTTTTCCACTCGCTTTCAGAAGCTCCGCTGTAATTCCATCCTCGCCTGGGGCCTTACCGTTTTTAAGGTGCTGGAGAGCCATTCTAATCTCGCTCAGACTGACGTCCGGGATATCTTCGGAATAGTGTCGGATGAGACTCGCTCTTGGATCGTTACTCACACTTGCGTGTGGCTCCAACGATGACGTGTACAACTGCCCATAGAAACTCTCAATCTCACTCAAAATCTCAGGTGTCCCGGAAACGATGCTGCCACATTCTGTCTTCAGCTTTGACAGTTGGCTCTTTCTGGCAGACAGATCTCTGGCAAAGACTTTGGAGCCTTGGTTCCGCTCGATCGCTTCTTCAATACGAGCTGTATTGAAGTTGCGTAAGTCCCGCCGCATGCATTTGGAGATCTGTCTGTTCAGATGCCTGTATGCTGTCAAGTCTATTGAAGAATGTAGCTTCATCTCCCGTCTAACAGCCATGAGATTAAGAGTGTGATCGGAGAGTTTTTGTGTTCTTCTGCAGCGGGTCTTGCAGAACTTAGCTCCGACCGCATGGACAGTTTCCACGAGCTTGTCATTCATATCTTCCACTTCATTGCAGTCTTCTAGGCACTGAAAACGGTTTTGTAACTCGAGCTGAAAGGTTTCGGGACTTTGGATTAGAGCACGAGGGGGACGGAGCGTTGACTTCATTAGACGAGACCTCTCCAACTTAACGTTTAGGTTCAGTGTGCCTCTAACCATTCGGTGATCGCTACCAGTTTTCACCCTCGCGATCACGGAGACATCACTGAACAGTTGTCGTCTGGTCGTCATAATGAAGTCAATCTCATTTTTTGTCGAACCGTCGGGGCTCGACCAGGTCCACTTCCTGTGGGGCCGCTTCTGGAAGAAAGAGTTCATCATAAAGAGTCCCTCTTTCTCCATGAAGTCAGCCAACTGCTGGCCCCTTGGGTTCCGTTGCCCTATTCCAAATTTCCCTACTTTCAGCCCACCGTTCTCTCTTGTGCCTAGTTTTGCATTAAAGTCTCCCATTAACACCGTATATTGGGTTTTGGAGGAATGCATGGCTCTAGAGATATCCTCATACATTTCCTCCACCTCCTCATCGGGGTGTGCCGAGGTTGGTGCGTAAACCTGTATGACCTTCAGCGAATACCGTTTGGTGATTCTGAGTATAAGGTACGCAACCCTCGTCGACACACTCCCGATCTTTACAACGTTGTTAACGAGAGACTTGTGGACGATAAATCCGACACCTCCTTGGGACAGATGGTCGCCCTCCCGGTGATAGAACAAGTTGCCGGATTCGAGGATTATTGTGTCCTCCCCCTCTCTTCGGACTTCAGATAATCCTATAATATGCCAGCGCAACTTGTCTATCTCTTCTTCCAGCTCCACGATCTTCTCGTCAGTCCTCAGGGTGCGTGCGTTGTACGTTGCCAGGTCGAGTCGTCTAAGGTGGCAACCGAACCTCCACCGGAGATTCTTAGCACCCCCTACCCCGCCGTTACCATGTTCTGGGCAGTTGCTTAGTAATTAAAAGAATTAGGCGTTACTTTGTGAAAATACATTATAATGGGGTACTCTCGCTACGTTATTGGAGCGCGGTCGCGTCAGGAAGTAGTATAAATAGCAGTAGTTTCGGCTCGCCGCTCACTTAGCGGCCAGCCTCCGCAGAGTCTACTTCACCTGAGGATGCCTCGTGTAGAGTAGAGGCGAAACACATGTCGTATTTTCGAGAGTGGTGAGTCGTGTCTAATGTGGTGGTGCTGGGGGTGATAGTGCTGAGATTGACGGCGACGGGTATAGTGCGCGCGATTGAGGGAGGGTGGGAGGTGCCCTTAAAACTGAGTAGGGTAACATTTTCTTTCTTTACGCGGAATTAAGCAAATTAGTATATAACAACCCCATTAGTTGCTTAGTCTCCGTTGAGACTGACCTCCTTGACCAAAATTCGATCTGAAGGAAATTAATATATTATATCAAATGTGCTGTATGTACACAAATGCACTTCATAGGCATAACCTATAAATAAAATGATCAAAAACGTATGCTTAGGTGGTCGTATTTGGTTTCAGGTAATAAATCAACGCGCCCCATCAGTCACACGATCAAAATTGCCATCGGAACACACACGCGTACTCGACGGAATGAATCACTCCATTCAGTTGAGTTAACAACCGCATTATGCCCCCGTTTACAGGGAAAACGAGCCGACCGCCATTACTCATCCTGCTCGCTGTATTAATGATAGACATCTTGCCTGACTTACCTTTCCCGTAGCTTTTAAAGCGCAACGCATAAGAGCCAGCGGCGCGAGAAGCGGAGCAGAGTAGAATGACTTGATCTATTTTTTTGTATGTATCGTGATAACTTTATACGTTGTAGAGCCACGCTGCAACTAAATTATGGTTGTAGTTCGAATGGGTCGGCTCCACTAGGGAAGGACCACGTTCTCACAGAATACCAGCGTTAAATAGCAGCTTAATGCTGTTGTGTTTCGTATGGTGAGTGTAGGAACCGGAGACCGTTTTTACTGGAAACGAGGAATTTCATCTTAGTCCTCAGGGGTGGAAACTCATAAGCATTTTCATTCTTAACTGAGGGTAGATGTAGATGTCTATGGCCAAAACATCCACTTACCATCAGTTGGATTGTGTGCTCGTTTGTCACCGTTGTTCTAAAAATATCTTCGGCAATTGTAAACCTATTTTAAAGACTCTTTTTCTATCACAGTAGGTAATACTAACGGGCTTCAATTATTTTATAAACTGTCTTTAAAATTAGTTTTTTTTTAGTTCATTGAAGTGGGCTTTTACATTTTAGTAAAAGTAAATTTTTCATTCATAAAAACTATTACCCCATATGATTGTCCAATCAATATATTCCTGTTACGATTAAAAATTGCTAACCGCAGATATATCTGTAACTGATTTCAGATGTCAAATATAAAAAAATAAAATAATTAGACCCATTTAAATTATCTTTTAAAAATGGTGCCAATTTGCCTCATAACGGGTTAACTGGATATTTCAAATAACGCAGTCTTTTAATTTGACACCGAAAATTGGCAAGGAAGGTTTGAATCATGTGAACCGGCCTGTTTGCTACAGTGTCAAATTGCTTTACAACGTCCAAGAAGAGGGGCTATGTTTATAGGCTCATTTTTGCTTCAGTGAAGCTGGAAACCCTGAAAAGCTCAAAGGTTCATCTTAGTTCTCAGGCGTGACAAGTACATCTACGGCTTTTGTTGAAAATTGGTTACAGGTGACCATGGTCTGCAGTATACGTGACTGAACACGTTGTATTACAGACAAAATTAGTATATAATATATAAACGAGTCCTATGTAATGAAGGAGATGATGTGTGGACTAGTTTAAACCAACTTCAAAATCATAAAGGAATAAATCATGGTAGAGCCATGCTGCAGCTATATTAGTAGTCTTATAGTTGTAGCACGAATGGGTCGACTCGACCGGGGAACGACCACACTCTCACAGAATACCAGCGTAAAATAGCAGCTTAACACTGCTGTGTTTCGTATGGTGAGTGTAGAAAACCGGGGACCCTTTTTACTGGAAATGAGGCATTCCATCTCAGTCCTCTGTGGTGGCGGCGCATCTGCATTTTGATTCCTCAATTAGGATAAATGTAGATGTCTATGGGCCACAGCATCCACTTACCATCAGATGAACTGTGTGCTCGTTTGTCACCCTTATTCTATATAAAAAAAATATATACGTACGTAACATTACACCTCTTCCTTTTTTGATGTCGGTTAATGCTCTCTCGCTTATATCTTTTAACTTGAATATTGGAACAAATTATGTAATTGCAATGAAATTTTGACCGTGTCGTCAAAGTACTAAAGCACAATTTGCGATATGTAGTAATAGCATAGGTTCTTTAGACAGGTCGCTGAAGGGTCCCGCTCTATTCGTTACAATTTTTCTTTGTCACAACGAGACGGATTTGGGTGGAGTTAGTTGCGAAAAGAAATTTTATTAAGTAGTATTCAAGGTATTCTTTACTCATGATTAATGGTTTGTGGGCTTAATTGAGCCGATTCAGGATACAATTTGGCGAATGGAAGAATAACCAGAATAAATTCCACCTAAACCAATGTACCACTTGTGTTATTTTTTTTAAATTAATAAATAACATACATAGTGGAGACACGGACATGTAAGCGGTGTGCCATTTAAGATTTGGAATTTGAGTCGGTTATTAAAAAAACTATTGAAATTTTTTTCATAGTTATGAGTGTATTAGAAAGATTGAACCATTTCATTTAGGAATGAAAACGTTCAATCTTTCGCCCTAAACAATCGATTTTGATTAAACAATTGAGATTGTTTAGGGCTATATTTCGTCAATGGCAACTTCGATTTCATGTTTCAAATCGTCAATCGTCTCTGGATGGTTAGCGTAACACTTGTCCTTAAGGACAACTGTTACGCTAACCAAAGCCGTTAACGGCTTCCCACAGAAAAAAAAAGTCCAAAAGAGTCAAATCGCAGATTTGAGGTGGACTATTTAAATCAGCATTTCGGGTGACTATTCGATTTCCGAAAACAGTGCGCAAAAGATCGATTATTACGTTGGTTGAGTGGCACGTTGCACCGTCCTGTTGAAAACAAATGTCGTCTATGTCATCCTCTTCAATTTCGGGAAACAAAAAAAATTGCTTAGCATGGCGCGGTAGCAATCGCCATTCACTGTAACGGAGTTTTCTTGATCATTTTCGAAAAAAAAAATATGGCGCAATAATGCAGCCAGACCAAAATCCGCACCAGACAGTCACTCGTTGTGGATGCGTTGGTTTCTCCACGATGACGTCTGTATTTTCTGAGCCCCAGATACGATAATTTTGCTTATTGAAGTGTCCTCCGAGGTGGAAAGGAGCTTCATCTGAAAAGAAGATTTTTCGGTAAAAATGCTCATCTTCGATCAATCGGTCTTTGGCTCACTGAGCAAACAGAAAATGCAGCGAATGGTCATGCGGCTTCAGTTCTTGCACTAATCGAACTTTGTACGCATTCGTACCGAGATCTTTATGCAAAATGTTTCTCAAAGAAGTGCGTGAAATGTTCAATTCTTGAAAACAATGACGAGTTGATAATGATGGTTGTTCACGCTCCCTCTGAGCAACAGCAGATATGTTTACGATTGAGCGCACTGGACGAGTACGTACACGGGTTGTTTTATCCAACAACGTTCCAGTTTCACGAACTAGTTTCAAAAATTGATCCACAAACTGCGTTCTTGGCACATCCTTTTTGTCAAATTTTTTTCGTAAATTTCTTACAGTTTGAATAGAAGACTCACCACTTTGAAAATAAGTTTTTTATATTTGCCAACTTTGTCAAGCGAAAGGCGACCCATTTGATAAATTTCAAACATAAAAGTAACTTTCTGTCACATCGGATATGTCATCAAACCTTCCAACCTCAAAATAACCTATAGTTCCAATCCCAAACTTTGGACGGCCCACTCTGTATTACGGTTGCATTTTGAATATCTTCAGATGTAGGCTTTGTAAAGCGTGTGGTGGCGGTGTAAGAATATCCACTACTCCATATCGTCCTGTGGGTATCGTAAGAGGCGACAGAGGGAAACAAATCAGGAGATGGGTAGCAGCGTCTTCCTAATAACGACTAAAAATAAAAAATGTGGTTGCCAACCAGCTTGCCAAGCGTGGTAAATAGAGCAAACATTCCATATGAACATCCCCATATGAAGCAATTTATGGGAAAACCTCAGTGGACTTTAGGCTGTAATTAATTAAGAATGAAAATAGATACCCGTTTAACTGTTAAAAAGACAAATCGGAAGAAATAGAAAGAAGATAGATCTTAGTCTTTAGAGGTGATAACGCATCTACATGTTAGATTTTAATCGTTTATTGACGAATTTACATGATTCATGTATGAAAATAGACGCAAGTGTCAGTATTGTATGTTTAATAAATAGAGGTTTACAGTAGTGGATTCAAAAAGTTAATAAACAAGTGGTAAAATGAAATATTTTGTACATCATCAAAGTACCCGAAGTCAATTAAATACGCATTATTAAAAATAACTCAATAACTACCGGTAAGATCTTGATCAGTGATCTTGAAATATATCTATATAGGAATACATGAGAAGCAACAACTTTCAAATAAAATAGGAATCATCAAAATCAATTCACCTAGAAAAAAATTCTATAGTTAAATATATAAAAACAATGCAGTCGAATTGAGAACCTTCTTTTTTTTAAAGTCTTTTGAAAAGGTAAAGAAAGATACAAATTAAGGAAGATGTAATATTATTTCGATTAAGATTGCTATTTACAGATAAAAAAGCGTTCTTTAGCGTAACAAAATAAAAACTTAAGAAAAAATTACTCACTGAAGTTGTCGCTTTTAGGTTACGATGTGCGCGCGCATCATAACGACTTCATAGTGTCGTTTTTAGGTATCGGTGTGCGCGCGCATCGTAAAAATTCACTATCATCATTTTTCCCAAACACCCCAAAAGAAAAATATTCAAAAATATTCTTTACATATTTCATTAGCCTATAAAAATTCAGCGTTGGATTTGAGTCTGTCATGTAGGGAGGATTTACTATAATTGTTACGCTTATACCTCGTGTACTTGTTTTCTTACTCTGTACATTAAATCAATTTATTAAGGCCATTTTACACCATGATAAATGACGTATCCTTATTATCCAGTATATGCATGGTGTACGGATACTTGCCCCTACTTCCAGAGGTACTTCAGGTTAGGGGTATCCAACTACAATCTTTTCTCACCATATTCCCGTAATGTCTTTTCCTACAAGTTTCATGTTATACCACAACCTCGTTAAGTTGAAATTGTATTTCATTAGATTTTGATGTTCTAAATGTTTTTAAATAATTCTTGTTATTTAGAAATTTAAATACATCCCTGTGTTTGTACCGAAAACGGTTAATAGTGGTCCCGGATTAGCCGGGAGAGTAATGCCCCTGCGAAACTTGCAGACGGATATAAATGTCCAAAGAATATTGGTTAGTGGGTTAGCCGGGGCTTTTAAAGGAGGGTCAGATTTAGTACCTTCCGTACTCTTAGTTTGTGATAGTCGTATATGGAGGTTTTTAAAGACGATTGTGACATAAAAATCAAAAGTATATAACAAAAAATTAATCAATGGTCAAATAAAATTTATTTATTCATAATATAATATTTTAATCACGTACACAATATAAACAAATTAAAAATTTTAGCTGTATTAATAAAATAGTTATAATTTATTCGATTGATAACTTTTATCCGTCGATTGAAAAATCAGCCCTCAATCAAATACAATATAATAATATTAATATTCTAACTTTTTTCTAATTTACTTATATTTGTGTTTGTGTTTCTTTTTCTATATTTGTATTTATGTTTTGTTTGATAATTATTTTTTATTAATTGCGTTGAATATCGTTGTGTCAAATTTACTATTTGACTTATAGCGTATTATCAGACAAGTACTGTTAGAAAAATGACTGCCGTATGGTTTAGTGATTGTAAACGCACCCGGTTAAATCGCAGGACAGGTAAAAAAATCCGTTATTGGGTTTTTCTATGAAGTGATTTTCGATTATTTTAAGGTGTTTTTCCATTCAGCTATCATAACTTTTAAGTGCTGATTTACCACGTGCACCGTGGGAGAGAAATACATCGTGAGGAAACCTGCATTTTTATAAAATGTATTTATAAACTACCAAGTTTATTGCACGAAACCTGTGTTTCATCCGTCTCCCTTTGCAATTTTGAGGCCAATTACTAATTCAGCCGCGAAAGTCTAAAGAACATTAAGAATTTTACCTCTTCAGATAATTTAGAATTCCCGGCGCGACGTCGCGGCGACAAACAAGGCGGGCGTAAATAAAATTAATTGACTATTCAAGGCCTTACCTGTCTCTAGACGCGGGCCTTAACGAGAAGCTATTTTTATTTGCTTCTGTTTTCCATTGAAGAAAATTTACAGGGTGCGGAACAATGGGACGTGGAATTAAGATAATTTTATTATAATAATAATAATAATATTTTTATTTCATCATCATTTTCAACGTCATTAAAACCCTTCATAAATCCACCGCTGAGCATAAGTCTCCCCAATAGATTGTCTTATAGGGGGAATACTTGCCATAGTTACTATGCTTGGCAGTCGAGTTTGCAGCCGTAGATTTTTATTTTTAGTTGTTATTAGAGAGATACTGCAGCCTATCCATTGCTTTGTTGCTCTTTGTCGCCTTACAAAATAATACAGATATAGGTCTAATTAACATCTAAAAACCACGGAGGTTTGAATTGATGCTAATTAATTAACTTTAAGTCAGTATATTATGTACAAAACACAGTTTAAATAAGTAGTTAGGTATGTGAGTAGGTTGTAGGTATAGTAAGAATATAAAGACTATGAACGCAAGTTAACAACTTAGTTAAAGTCAATAGTAGCAAGGTAAAAGTAATAAACATAGACAGCTCCGTAGCACAGTGGCTTAGAAATGATTTGAAGCGCTGGGGGCCGCGGGTTCGAATCCCGCACGGAACAAGTATTTGTATGGCCTACAAATAATTTTTCCGGGTCTGGATGTTTGTCCTCGTGCAATTTATGTTTATAATTTGCCTCCACGACACAGGAGAAGTTCCTAGTGTGGGGGTAACGTTTAAAAAAAAAAAGATAATAAAAGAACTAGGCAGGTAGGTATGTTATTGTTAAGTAGATATAGTAGGTAATTATAATTTACATAGGAATAAGCTACTACACGATTCACCTTTAAGTAAGATAAAATTAAGGCATACAGAACGGTAAATAAATTTATTAATTACTTACAGTGATACCTACACCTATTATCTGCTCAATCAATTTCACCTACTGCGCTGTTACCTAAACAAACTGCGACATCTGTCTATTGCACTCAATTTAATCATACATCAACAAGACAGATCGGCGGTGAGCGTCCCGCATCTCGATCCCGTAATCCCGGCGATCCGAGATCACCTGCGGGATTACCCGGACGCGGAATCACTCGCCCACGAGACGATCATCCCGTGTCACATTGCGTAACTGAAGTTCACTCAAAGATGCGCTTAGTTGAGTCCGATGCGGCTTAAAGTGAGATACTTGATGAATTCTTTAGATTGACAGTTATTTGATGTTTATATAAGATGGAGGTTCTATGTCCAACAGTAAACTGTTTGCTTTGACTGTCTCGTTGGTCTAACGGTCGTAAACGCGGTTGCTGATGCTGAAGTCCTGGGTTCGAATCTCTACGGTCGTGTCGAATAACCGTCCCATCGGACTATAAGAGTGAGGGAATAGAGAGTGCACCTGTGCTTGTATACTCGGGTATTATAATCCTGCCAAACGCAGATGGTCTTCGTTGAAACGAGCCGCCTTGATCGTAATTCGGTCTGCAGGACATTATTATTAGTAAACTGTTAACAGGTTAATTTTATTTACAATTACTCTTAAAATGAGTGCCTAAGCAATGGTTCAATTTGTTTGAATTTTAGTCGACTTCAAAAAAGGAGAAGATATTCAATTTAATTGTATTTTTTACGTAAGTTACCTCAGAACTTTGTTCTAGATGAATCGATTTTGATGATTCTTTTATTTGAAAGCTGCTGCTTTTTATGTGGTCCTATACAAATTTGATCCAGATCTGATGAGTAGTTTTTGAGTTATCTTTAATAAAAGAAATAATGCCCCCTATAATATTAGTTATTACAATATTCTTACATATCAGACATGTATTTTTTTTTACAGTTTTTGACGGATTGTCAAATCTGCCAACTGGCACTGGAGCAGCGCGATGGACTGTGCCAAGCAGTTGGAAGTACTCGTATATGTACTGTATCTTTATAGGTTTATACAAGCCGTTGAAAATATATTTGGATCTCGCTGAAACGCGGATCCCCATGCTGCACCGTACCTCGCTCAGCGATCGGGTAGTACCAGATTCAGGTAGACTTTATTTGCATGAAAATAATTTGACAGCTCCACACATATTTCCGACGGATTGCACTCATTGTTATTTTATTTAAATAAACACATATAACATTGTATATTAAACATATATTACATATAACATTTAAATGACATAATATATTTTATATAAACATAGTGTACCATGTAGGGGCGGTGTTAGAATATTCACTACCCATATCGTCCCGTGGGTGTCATCAGAAGCGACAGAGAAAAACAAACCATAGCCTGCAGTATTTTTATAATACCAACTCAAGGAAATAAAAAATTGCGGTTACAAAACCACCTGCCAAGCGTGGCAATTATGGCAAGATCCATACTAATAGGCAATCTATGGGGACACCTATATGTTCAGCAATGTACTTTTACACAAATGCTGTAATTGTAGCTAAGCGAAAATTATGTTTCCTTTCAATAATGTTTAATTTGAAGTCTTTAAATTGTAAATCAACTTTTAAAGTAAAAATATCGACCCTGCATCACATCAAAATCAAATAAAGCTCATATTATCTCTATTAGGTGGCCATCAGTAACATAGCAAAGAAAAGTTCGCGGTCAATGTACACTTAAGAAAGTTCACCTGAAGGCGAAGTTCGCAGTTTTAATGAAAGAAATAATTTCAATTTGCGAAGTCGCGTAACTTCCACCAGGAAACTTGGCTGACATCATTACCTTCGCATATTTGAGCGGCGCTTTGAAAACATTTCTCATCCTGTTTTTTTTTTCTTATTTTTTATGTAAAGTTTAGTTGCCAGAATTAATGCCCATTCAACTTTTAGAGGTCTTTTATTTATTTTTAGCGACCCACATCGGCTTCGCCTGGGGGAAATCTATTAATTAATTTATAATCATTTAGATTTAAGATGATTTTGACCATTTTAATAAATTTTCGATTTAACAAAAATAATCTCTATTTGGGATAAGGCATACACACATACACGCAGGCTCGTGCATACGCAGAGATATACACACCCAGACACACGCAATATATTATAAGACTAATTCAGATAATTTATGAAAATTATAAAGAAATAAATAAAAAAGGATATTCCATACGTATTGATATTATCTTACGTACGTATTGACATAAGCTTATGTATCCTTGGATTTACATTTATTCCTATAAGCACAAAGTAATCTACGGTCGCAAGGTACAGGTGTTAATATAAACCCTCGATGAATATTTTCAAACCAACAACTTTTTGGAAAGTTATGACAGCTCGCCCCGAGCTGACAGATTAAGTAGTCGATGGGGCTTCTATATAGCGTCACTGCATAAACATTTTATTATAAATATTTCTATTTTAAATCCATAATGTAGGCTTTGATAATGAACAGTTATGTGGAACTCTGAAAGTTTGATCTATACTGACACCGTTGAGAAAGCAGTGGCAATGAGACCTATTGTATTTTTAATAAAGAATGTTCCACAAACGGCCCTTAAAATGACAAAAAGGTTAAACCTGTGGAGTTTCCTTCTTCTTTTCTACTCCAGGTAGAGGATTTTAATTTTGAAACGGATACAGATTAACAACATGATGACTTTTGACAGACGAAATTTTGATTATTTATTCGAAAAAGAGTTTATTATATATTGTTATATATGATGAAAACCAGCATAAAATAGCAGCTTATTGCTGCTGTGTTTCTTTTGGTGAGTCATTCCATTTTAGTCCTCAGGGGTGAAAACGCATCTGCATTTTGAATCTTAAACGAGGGTACAAAGCGCCAGTCAAGTGTTGCGAATACAAATCCTCCTTAACGAAAGAGACTCATATCAAGCAGTGAACCTTTAGAGGTCGATGATGAAGAAGAAAAAGAAGATCTATACAGTTTTAAAATCGACTAGCGTCAATCTCAGCGACATGAGTCAACATCAGCAGGTCTCAGGCTTTATAATTGTATCTTTAAGTAATTATAGTGAAAAATTGCCTGTTACAGTGTAAGTAATAAAAAACGTTATTTTTGCTTCTTTTACCATAATTTAGCTCCAAAATTAACAAATTTTATCAAATTTTTAGCCATGAATTGTTTATATATAAGCTTTCAAATGGACTTAACTTTCATCTAGTTAACACCTGGACCCAAGAATTTATGGAAACGTATTTATCTTTTATTTATTTAGACATCACTATCTATTACCTATCACTCCAATAAACTCGCTTAGTCCGTAAGTCTAAAATCGTGTTGGATCTGGTTTGAACCGCACTGAACTGGAATAAACCGCTTCACCTGATCCGGTGCGAGGCGGGCGGGAACTTGCGGTACGGACGGTATTTTACGTCGTACGGAGCAAGTTTGCCGTAACTATTGTTTCAAAGTTTACTGCAGTCTTCCTAAGATAATCTTAATGCGAAGTTCAATGTGTTATGAAGAAAGTTAGTACAAATCTTGTTTTTGTTTTATAGTTAATATTGCTACGACATCTTGTTATTTGTGGCAAAGAAGTTTTTGAGATCGTGTGGGTAATTAAAATCTGCGGCTGCCAACCCGCCCGCTAAGCATGGCAACTATGGTAAATATCATCTCAATAAGGCAATGTAAGTGGTTGCTGTGGCCCATAGACATCTACGTCTATCCTCGTTTGCGAATCAAAATATAGATGCGTTGTCAGACGTGAAGACTAAGATGGAATGCCTCTTTTCCAGTAAAAAGGGTCTCTGGTTTTCTACACTCACCATACGAAACACAGCAGTGTTAAGCTATTTTACGCTGGTATTCATAACTTTAAAGCATAACGGGGACGAGAGATTTGGATGAAGACCACATCCTGACCGCTTATTTAGAGAGTGGTGAGAAGCTGCCCTGTGCTGATACCGACAGCGAAGCTGAATATCACGAGAGCGAGGATAACGTCCAGAGCGATGAGGGAGAAGATTTTGTGGTCGAGTTGAGGGAAGAAGAGGCGGTAATCCCTTTCGAAACTAACCCTATGGAGGAAGAAAGCTCTGAACAAATAACTCCCTCAACGGCTTCATGTCGAATAATAACTCTGTCACGAAGAACTATCAGAGGTAAGAATAGACATTGCTGGTCGACCTCAAAGTCATCAAGACCTGGTCGAGTCTTAGCTTAGAATATTATTAGATTTAAAAGGGTCCAGAACACATGGTCCATAGTCTTTATGATCCTGTTTTATGCTTCAACATCTTCTTTACTGATGAAATAATTTCCTAAATTGTAAGATGGACCAATGTTGAAATTTCCTTCAAAAGACGAGAAAATATGAGTAGTGCTACAGTCAAAGACAAGTGAGGATGTACTCGTAATCTGTGCTTTCATCGGCATCTTGGTAATAACCGCAATGAGAAAAGACAACCATATGTCCACAGATGAGTTGTTCGACCGATCTTCATTATATGTCTCCGTGATGAGTCGTGATCGTTTTGATTTTTTGATCCGATGCCTTAGAATGGACGACAAAAATGTGCGGCTGGTACTGCGAGCCAATGACGTCTTTACTCCTGTTCGTAAAATATTGGATATGTTTATCAATCAATGTATAACAATTTGTAACCCAGGGGCTCACGTTACAATAGACGAACAATTACTAGCCTTTAAAGGAGATGCCCATTTAGGATGTACATTCCTAACAAGACAAGCAAGTATGGACTCAAAGTTGTCATATATATGTAGTCTACTTATTGTATAATATGTATATGTACGTATAATAATAATAATACACATTCTACCAAACACAACAATATCGCTATATATATTATAAATGCAATGCCTTATTTAGGAAAGGAAACTCAGACGAATGGCTTACCCCTCGGAGAATATTATGTGAAGGAATTAACAAATATGGAATCCCTATGAGGAAAAATATATTTTGATGATAGAGAGAATACAGCGCAAATTTGCACGATGGCTATATAAGCAGAATTTAATTACCTATTATTAAATTATTACCCCTATCTATATCCGTCCTTATTTGTTACTGGTATGGTGGGTTTGGACACTCTTAAACTTAGGCGGACTATGTAATTGATAACATTCTACCTAGCAATCATACATAATAAAATAGATAGCCCGACGATATTAAGCAGAGTGGGTTTATTGGCTCCGAAGCGGCTGGGCTACGATGGTGAGGGGACGGTGGCACCGCGGCGGCGGCCGCGTCTTCTGTGGCGGCCGCCGGCGCGCTCCAGGTGCGGCGCTCACGCGCCCACTACTCGTGCTATACGGCTTATTGGAGATATGCTCGCACATGATTACGAGACTGACTTATTTGCTGATAGCTTTAGACAACTATGTAATAAAGCCCTTCTATTTTTGACATTCAATTTTGACATATTGTAATATATTAATTTAATCTTAGCTTAGTTAATTTCAAAATGATATTTTGTTTACTCTATTTGACATAGTATAATCTTCTATTTGGCATCTATTTTTTTATCTATTTGACATCTATTTTTTATTTTTTTTTATTTGGACATGTATCTTAATCAATTACTTATTATTTAAACGTGTAATTTGTAAATTAGCATGCTGACGTTTTGGGCATACTGTAAGCCAGCATGTACACTGTTTTTAAATAAATAAATAAATAAATAAAGCCTATACATGGTAGTAATCGTAATGTTACATGTGACAATTAGTTCACATCAATCCTTTGGCAAAGAGTTTACTCCAAGAGCCTTATAAATTGACTCTTGTAGGAACCATACGATCAAACAATCGGGCGGTACTTTATTGGCGATATTGGTGAGAAGGCATTAAATCGTAAAAAGCTCATGAAAAACCTGAGCACGGCCCTAACATCGCCGTTCATGAGAAAGCGGTTGGATGCACCTATTTTGAAAGACACTATTACAAACAATTTGTAGCCAATGAGTGCCCAAGATCCAATAAAAGAGGATACAATAGAGCCAGTAGCCAAGAAACGTGGCTACTCTAAATATTTCCCCTCTAAAATAAGGAGAAAAGCAAATGCCAAGTGTAAAAATGTAAAGCTATTATTTACCGACAGCTTAATATATCTATACGTGGTAGAGCCATGCTCGACCGGGGAAGAATCATGCTCTCACAGAATACCAGCGTAAAATAGCAGCTTAATGCTGCTGTGTTTCTTATGGTGAGTGTAGAGAACCGGAGACCCTTTTTACTGGAAAAGAGACATTCTATCTTAGACCTCACGGCTGCCAACGCATCTGCATTTTAATTCGCAAACGAAGATAGATGTGTCTATGGGCCACAGCAACCACTTACCATCAGGTGGACAATTTTCATGTTATTGTTTAATTTTAGTTTTTTATTACTTTGGATATAATATAAAAATACTGATTTATTATAAGATTATGAAAAATCTTTAGAAGAAAAAAGAAGCTCCTACGTTTTGTTGATTATATATAAATAAGTAAATGTTACTATTTTTAATGGATTACGGTAGTAGAAAACTAATACTTTTTGTGTTACTCGAATCAGTAAAAAAATTATTCATTTAACAGCCACTCAAAATAGAGGTGTCAGTTTTACGTATGATTATCTTTCTAGGGTTAATATTTGCAGTCCCCAAATGTTATAAATCATCTTTCATATAATTTAGTTAAAGGCCCGTAGCGTTGAGAACTAATAATTGAGACTCCTAGTGATAGCTAAAAGGCACAGTTCCGAGTCACCTAAATCTATTCTACCTCTTGTATACCTATTCAACGTTCTTGTAATGGCGGCAAAGAAGATTGTCCCATCATATACAATGGTTATCGTAAATGCGTTGTGAATTCCGAATGACGTCACAACAATATGGTGTTTAAACAATACCGGCGACGAGAAGCAATGACAAATGTGCGAGGTATCTGTTGCTGCGACCGTCAATCCAGCTATTTATAATGGGAGAGGCTTATTCTCAAAAATCAGAGGAGTATAAACGCTCAACGGTGGGAAATTAAATGTAGGCGTTTGCTATACTATTTCGTATGTCATATCTCTGATATTAATTATTGGTTTAAAAATTATTTATTTACTTGCAACTTCATTCAACTTATAACATAGTTATAAAATAAATGCGACAGGTGGAAACAAAACAGGAGATGGGCAGCAGCGTCTTCCTAATAACGGCTAAAAGTAAAAAACTCCGGTGGCCAACTCGCTTGCCAAGCGTCCGCCCTATGAGGCATTCTATGGGGGAGGCCTATGTTTAGCAGTGTACTTTAATAGATCGTAACGGTAACGGTAGTTAAAATAACAAAATACTGTATTTATTAAAAAAAAACCCAAAGGGGTGTTTTCAAGTACCTGACTAATTTATGCAAACGAATGCAAGCCAATTAATTAAGAGCAGTCGGTCTGCGTTCGGAAATCTTCTACCGGAGCTGAAAATTGTGGGCGGCGCACAAGGGCGAATACACATTATACCTTTTTTCAAACTAACATGTCTGTTGTTTGTACACAGCTTGTACAGAGATTTACGTTAGGCATGCATAATTCAAATTTTATTTTTAAAAATGCACAAAAATTAAATAAATAAAAAATAAAGAAAATAAATAATTAAATTATAATTTAATTAATAAATTTTATTTTTATTTTTTTTATGCAGAATTCAAGTTTTATTTTTAAAAATGCACGAAAATTAGATACCAGTAACTTATTAAAAATTAAATATAACGTTATAGCCTAATCGACCACCCATACTCTGAGATGGAATTTATTTATTTTTACTATTATAAAACTGTGCTTGACTACTCTCCCATCCGATGGTGAATGGTGATGAAGATGGTAAAGCGTACTGAATTAGCTTAACAAAAGCCTATTCACTCTTGCCTTGAATACAACCACATTTTAATTGGATCGAAAGACATATACTGGCAATTGATTCCTCTCCTTTGCTGTATGCATTATGTACGACGAATAGAATAGAATAGAATGTCATAGAATGGAATGGAATGGAATGTGATGTATTGTAATGGAATGGAATGGAATGTGATGTAATGTACTGTAATGTAATGGAATGGAATGGAATAGAATAGAATAGAATCCGTCTGGTTCGAATGCGTGGTATGTTACCAACAAAGGGGAAATGAGCAGCCGAGTGTTTAGTGGTCTGATAATGCAATTGGGAGTGAGGAATTAAGTCAGGCAATTAATGTGATTACTCTTCGAAGTGTATCCTGTAAAAAACCGAAAGAGTAGCTACTTTGCACCTACGCTTGAGGCTGGTAAAATTGGCTTTAACTCTATTGATGTCACCAATAAGCTTCGTAGCTGGCTATGATTTAATATTAGCTTTAATATAACGCTTACCGCCTTTACTCACGTCGCAAACATTTTAAAATCATTCTTATCATACCATCAATGATGTAGTGATGTACTCTCTTATATACGTGGTGGAGCCATGCCGCAGCTGTATTAGTAGTATAATTGTAGCACGAATGGGTCGGCTCTACCTACACTCTCACAGAATACCAGCGTAAAATAGCAGTTTATCACTGTTGTGTTACGTATGGTGAGTGTAGAGAAACGGAGACCCTTTTTACTGGAAAAGAGGCATTCCATCTTAGTCGTCACGGGTGACAACACACACATCTGCATTTTGATACGCAAACGAGGATAAATATAAATGTCTATGGGCCACAGCAACCACTTACCATCAGGTGGACTGTGTGCTCGTTTGTCACCCTTATCCTATAAAAAAGCAAAAAACATGGGCTGTAATCGCACGGTACTTGTAATAGCGTAAATGGATCGAACAACAACCGAAGCCAAAATCACGCTATCGAAGTTTCTGACGAATTCTACATATTTACAACGAGCTTCGCACTACCATATAGAGCATTAACAACTCCTTGTACCTTGCTCGGCAACGTGATTTCCTTTTTTTCCTTCGACGTAAAAAGGGTTTAAGATATTTTAAAGTGTTCATAAAAATATTAATAAATCTGCCTCGACTCCCAGTCTGAAGGGGGCTTTATCGAACTAATTAATATTGCAGAATCTCATCTAACTACGAAGAGATTCTGTAAAGATTAAGGTGTTGAGTAACTCAATTTTTCCCTAGCTTTGGTGTATTCACAAAACAGGATTTAAATTGCCTTTTATTTTTTTATTATAACTCTTTACAATCGAGCAATCAGATTCAAAATAGGAGGTTCAGATGCCTGGGTGATCAGTAATCGATTGCTGAAAACAGAATTTGAAAATTCAAAACCGTTCTCGAGATAATCGTGGGACAGACGGACAGACGGACAGACATCGTGAAATCAATAAGTGACTTCGCAAGCTTCGCCACTTAATAATGTGTTGATTTCCCACTTGCTCGGCAGGAATTTAAAACATCGCAAAATATGAGCCAATCGGTACTGGAGTAACTTTTATCTGCTCTATTACCCTCTGGAAATTACAAAAAGGTCTGTTTCTTTCAGTGAAATCTTGAATGGCTGTTATTTTTATTTACTCTGTTTTATGCAAGTAAGAGAGACTGTATGCTCTTTAACAGACTACATATAAGGTAAAGTGGCTATAGCCTATAGATAATCATATAAATTTTCTATTGAAAAAAAAAAATAAATATACGTTGCCGCACCGAAATAGAATGCCTCATTGTCAGTAAAAAATATCATGACACCATATAATTTTACAGTAAAAAATATTTAAATTTTTTTTCGAAAGAAGAGGTAGATAACGCTTGGTTCTTCCAACATTACAATGTGGCGTTTCATGCCACATCATAACCGTCAAAGACTGTAGTTTGAACCATTAGTTTCCGAAATAAGAGTGAAATCGTGTGCTTAGAAACAATCTGAAGTTGCTCGGGTCCAGTGACACGGTGGCATTTGTCACATTCCTTGGCGCAGTTCTAGTTACGTTCTGTGTCATATCGATAAACTACGCTAAATTTATTATAAACTTATCGCTTCCATAACAAAAAGTACATCATCATCATCATCATCATTACAGCTCACTGTTGAACATAGTTATCTCACAAGGAATGGCACTTGCACCCAAAATATTTTGAAATAAAAAATACCTAAATTTTTACAAATAACATTATCGTAATCATTCGTGATATAATTAAGTGGTAGAATTAAATATTTTGTACAAGCGACTTCAATATAAATAAAATGAGAACATCATTAATGTAGTCCAAGTCAATGAGGGCATCCGCGACTTTTTCTGCCACCAGAGTGGCGCCACTAGAAAGTGAGGTATAATATTTGACAGATTCCATAGCGGGGAAGTTAATTTATTCGGAAAATGTAAAGGTTATTCTTTGTTTCTGTACTATTAGCTATATTTTATATTAATAACATTAATAATAAATAAACCAAACCACAGATATTCATAAATGTAGAAAAATTAAAAAAAAGTTAATAATGTGCAAAAAATTAAATAGCAAACCACTGACGCATTGTTTTGTGTATTAATATAATACTCTAGAAACTGATAAACTTGTGAATGTTAACTGGGAGCAGAGTAGTGGACTTTTCCATTCCTTATAAATCCTCCTATTAGTGTTTAGCAGTTAGACCTATAGCTTGTTATTTTATTTACATTTATTGAATTTAAAGTTTAAGATCGACTGTTCATTCAATTGTTAATAGCATTATTAGTATTAAGCTTTAAAAAGTAGTAAAAATGTTGGAAATTATTTTGGTTACAAATTTTTTATAATATTAACCGCTTCTTTAAAAGAAGAAAATAAATAAACAAATAATACAAATATCGACATAATTTCTTCCATAAACACCACGTCACTCGCTGAGTTATGCAGTCTGTGCTCTAGAGAATATCGATGAATTATTGAGCTATTTACATTACATCACTAGTGCATAGCTCGGGGCGAAAGCACCCCGCTCTGAGAATTTTACAAGAGTCGATTGTAGTGGAAAAGATATTCCGTGATATTATATAAAACTTGAGTTCGTTCAAGCCTTTAAAGTAAGAATAGTAGCAAATAACAGATGTTTATTGGAAATACTCGTAATATGTAATTTGAACGAAAGGCTAGTTTATTTAACGCAACTTTCTTTAAAATAAAACTAATGATTGCACGAAAAATGTTCGAAAACTTGATGTTTTAAAAGCGAAGTTAAACTTCAGCGTCAACTTGTGAATATTGTAGAAAGGTTTATAAAAGGTAGGTAGGTAAAAGTTCGGGTTCCAAACAAGTGATACAAACACCTCACATACAAAAAGATAGTTTCAAATACATTTCAGCTAGAAGAATTTTATTTTTTTTAGTGAGTTTTAAACATTCTGTAGTTAAACAACTTTTCTACGGTCGAAGGTTAATAGGGTCAATTCGTATTATATATTATATATGGGGGCCCATTGAAGCTTCGCGTCAATAGTAATACCAAGAAAAACGGTAGTATCCACAAAATTTCCGTTAGCTTATAGTATTATTGTATTTTGAACAGTTACGACTTGTCGTACAAAATATAATACAACAGCCTATGTTCGACCCGCTGCTGAGCACAGATATCTTCTGTTTTTGAGTGTTATGGAACCGGAAACAGTAAAAAATACAATTTTTGCAATTATTTCTGAATCGTGCAGGTTTTCTCACAATATTTTCCTTTAGCGCTAAGCACGCGGTAATACAGCACTTAAAATCGCAGTTAACAATTTCGATGGCGGTAGATATATTTATATAGCCGGCTTTCGAAGGATTTAGCACCATAGACCACATATATACCCTTTGACAAATTGTACAGCAGACCGAAGAGTACAATCTCTCACTTTGTCTTGCGTATGTGGACTCTGAGAAAACCTAGGATTCCGTCGAAATTTGGGCGGTGCTGCAGTCCCTTCAGCGGTGCCAAGTGGACTTTCGGTATATCGAAGTGTTGAAGTGTTTGTACAGTGGGACTACGACGGATATCCGAGTACAGAACCAGAGTACGAAACCTATCCAACTGCAGAGAAATGTAAGGCAGGGTGACGTAATATCCCCGAAAAACTTCAGTACTGCATTGGAAGGCGTTTTCAAGCTACTGGACTGGAAAGGTTACGGTATTAACATCAATGGCGAGTATATCACTTATCTTCGATTTGACGACGATATTGTCCTTATGGCAGAATCGCTGGAGCATCATGCTCAATGACCTCAATAATGTCTCCCAACGAATAGGTCTTAGGATGAACATGGACAAAACAAAGATCATATTTAATGTCAATGTCACACCTATGCCGGTAGTTGTTGGGAGCACTAAGCTCGAAGTTGTTGACGAGTATGTTTACCTGGGACAAATAGTCCGACTAGGTGAGTCTAACTTCGACCGAGAGGTCAATCGACGGATTCAACTCGGCTGGGCAGCGTTCGGGAAACTACGACACATCTTCTCGTCAGACATACTTCAAAACCTTAAAACGAAATTGTACAACCAGTGCGTGTTGCCAGTGATGACTTACGGATCTGAGACGTGGTCCTTCACTGCTGGCCGTATGAGGAAGCTCAAGGTCGCTCAGCGAGCTATGGAGAGGGCTATGCTCGGAGTTTCTCTACGTGATAAACTTAGAAATGAGGATATCCGCAGTAGAACCAGAGTGACCAACATAGCCCAACGGATTAGTAAGCTGTAGGGGCAGTGGGCCGGCCATATAGCTCGAAGAACCGACAACTGATGGGGAAGAAAGATTCTTGAGTGGCAGCCTCGTACCGATAGGCAAAGTGTAGGGCAACCACCCACGAGATGGAGTGACGACCTGGTAAGACATGCAGGAAGTCGATGGATGGAGGTGGCTCAAGACCGTGCTTTGTGGCATTCCTTGGGGGAGACCTATGTTCAGCAGTGGACTTATGAAAGGCTGTAGTGATGATGATGATGATGATGTATATTATAAAGGACTGCCTCGATAGTCTGCTTTTTATATAGTCCCGGGTTCGAGTCCCGGATCAGGCTAATCAGTGTAGTTTTCCGTCAAGAAATTCCCAGTAGCATCTGGAGTCGGTGTTTTAACCCCGTACCCCTAAAAGAACGTTAGGCCATTGGTACTGCACATGATCTCTGTCTAGCCGCATCGGACTATAAGAGAAAGGCATAGGGAGTGCACCACACACACTTTTGCACTGTAATCCTGTCCTGCGCACATGGCTAGTCTCCGTGGAAACTGGCCACCGTGACCATAAATCTGTTTGGAGGACGTTATAGTACTCAAAAATATTACTGAACCAGAAAGACGCTGCTGCCGAAGTTTATTATCGCAATCAGCCGGCAGTAAATATTTCAACGATATGCATTGAACGAAATACTAAATTAAGCCAGTTAACAAATATAAAAATATAAAAAAATGTAGTGTAATTAGCCTACACGACAAACTATAAACGTTTCAGTACTAGGCATAAGCCCCTTATAATTTTTGAGAGATTTTGAAGTAGGGAAAATATATTTTTTTTTAAACTAGCGTCCCGTTAGGCTTTGCCTGGAAAGGATTTATTAATATAGTGTTACTTAGACTTAAGACAGTCAAACCATTTATGTTATCAATTTTCAACAAAAAACAAACAAAGGCAGAAGTAAGGACTGCCGACAAAAGGGAAAACTCAATAATATATATGTATACATGTATACAGGCCGCTATAATACGCATAGATTATTGTTATT
Source organism: Parnassius mnemosyne (assembly GCA_963668995.1). Classification (NCBI taxonomy): domain Eukaryota; kingdom Metazoa; phylum Arthropoda; class Insecta; order Lepidoptera; family Papilionidae; genus Parnassius; species Parnassius mnemosyne. Next base: position 8,143,356 of record CAVLGL010000104.1, on the reverse strand, counting down.
AGAGAATACTAAGCGTCGCTAGTCGGGCGCTAGACTAGGAACGCATAGTAAACATGCTCCTGAAATGTTACGCGCAAGCGTATATATCGAGGTCATCGGTGACGCGAACCCATAAATTTTTCCTCTACCGAAAATAGCGCAACGCGGCTAAAGAAGTTTTTACTTTCTCTATCTGTTCGCAAAGTTTCGTCACAATCGGTTCCGTGTATTAGCCCGCACAGACAACAGACAACGTGGTAGAGCCATGCTGCAGCTATATTAGTAGTATAGTTGTAGCACGAATGGGTCGGCTCGACCGGGGAAGGACCACGCTCTCACAGAATACCAGCGTAAAATGGCAGCTTGACACTGCTGTGTTTCGTATGGTGAGTGTAGAGAAGCGGAGACCCATTTTGATGGAAAAGAGGCATTCCATCCTAGTCCTCACGGGTGACGATGCATCTGCATTTTGATGCTTTATTGAGGATAGATGTAGATGTCTATGGGTCATAGCAACCACTTACCATCAGGTGGACTGTGTGCTCGTTTGTCACCCTATCCTAAAAAAAAGACAAAAATTTAAATAAAAATTGTTATTTGTGTCCTAATAGCATACAAATGATATACTGAGCTAGGTATAAGTCACTTAATTCGATATTACAGATAAATACTTCAATTTTATTTATATGTATAGATAGTAACTGCGATGTTTTGTTCGCAAAAGAAACGAAATTACATTGAAACGGGACCTATCGCTCCGTCCCTATCCTTTCTAAACCCCTTTACTTGCAATCAGATGGTACGGCTATTCCACCTTGAAGAGTTCTTATCTCCAGCGATTATCCTGACGCCCATCCATCTCCGTCAGAAATGTTTTTATAGAGGGATTCCCGCACCTCTGTATATTTTGTTTTGTTTTGTCAACAATGTAGATTAAGGTGTAATTTACTGGCGTAAATCGCAAACGGATAAGAAAATTATATAGTGTGTATATTATGTTATTTTATTACAAATATAATATTATAATTTTTATTTACGCTTTAAGATATATAATTAAGAGAAAGTGATAATATATGTGTTAGAAGTCACATCGTCACATGCTATACCGAAACGCAATTGGAAACTATTTTGTTCATCTAACGTATAAAAATTAATTTATGTTTGTTCGTATTTTATGCGCTGGCATACTGTTCATCAGATTGTGCTAAAACTTTGTCAAATTATAACTTGGTATTGCGCGAAGTCGGCGCGAAGGTTACAGGCATAGTACAATTAACTTGCAGTAGGTGGCGCCCGTATCGTACCGACAAATTTATTTGAAAGTTATACCTATATCATTCCATTTAAATAAAACTAACTTTTACGGATTTTATCGCGTATATTAACTTCTTTTATATTCCCGACTTATCTTATCTTAACTTGTATTTCCCGGTCGGGAATACAAAATAAGTTAATATACGCGATAAAATCCGTAAAATTAGTTTTATTTAAATGTGTAGTGTTTGCGTAAATATAATAAATCACTATATCATTCCATTTCAATGAATGTATTATCGTTACTAATTAAACAATACAACTATTCCAAATTTAAAACGATATCTCCACAATTATTTCTTCTACGGCAGCCACGCGCTTCGTACCAGCTAGTATAGTTTTCACATCTAAATCCAAACAGATAAAGCCAAATAAATAAAGTGCTTGACTTTTCCCACAAATGTGATGGGAATGGCTTCAAATAAAGTATTTTTTGATGTCAATAATATGAACGTATAGTTTTATTTAAGTATACATAACATGTATCTATAAATAAATATTAAAATAATGACAAGTTCAAAATAATTTTAACTATCTATGCATAATATTATATTTAATGCTAATGTATAAAAACATTACAATCTGAAGTCCAACTTAAGAGTCAAAGTATCTACAATCCACTCCCTAACTGGACAGAAACTCACGTAGCCCATTACCTACAAACTAAACGATCACCGGACCTCATTACTGGCGTCTAAGACTCCCTACACCCTGCACCAGGAGGATGCGGGAAGGGGAGGAGGCGAGCTAAGTGACTCCGAACGGAAATAAAGGTGCACGCGACTGGAGGTAATGTTAATTGAATTTCTGCAGACGCGTGACTAGTGATGTGCTAAGCATCCACAATTTGTTCTCGATAAATTATTAAGTTGAATATTTACAATTAATAAAAATAAGAGCCAATAACTGTCTAAAAGCTACAAACACAAATTGTTAATTTAAATATTTACAATTAATAGAAATAAAAACAAATAATTGTGTAAAAGCTACAAATGGATAGTTTGTTCGCGTTTTCGACACAAACGAAGCTTTTATTTCCTTTTGTTTTTTGAGGAAATATGCTTTCTTTTTTTATTAAATCATATTTAATTTATAAGTATATATAAATTGCATTTTAATTCAACGCCGGCTGCATTTCTCTCAATACAGCTGTACTTATGCTTAGATCAATATTTAAATAAATAATGCAATAAACAAAACTACCCTTTTTGTCATAACCGGAGTAACCTGGCGGTACAAAAATGTAATTTGTTTATTCTCCTTTGCACTTTCGCAGGACGATAGTTTTTAAAGCAAATGACACACCTGTAGGCTATTCTCCTACATTTATAAAATTATATATTTATAACATTTATAATTTTTAGCATCATACTATTATATTTATTTATTAATATTAAACAGTATTAATTTTATATCTATAATATTTATATAAAATATTATGTATATGCATTTATACATTAATTTTATATTAACACACAATACGTTATTACACTCAGCCAGCGCGCCGTCGTGACGTATATCGCAAATGGAAACGAACATTCCGAGACCGGTTCTTTTGTTTTCGCCACCTCGTTCGACTCATGCACATCGTCCGAGTCTTACGGACCTCCCGCCAGTCGGAACCTGCTCCTGACGCGAAGTGCATGTCGCTCGATGCCAACCGCTTTGAATTACCAGCTTACGTATTATTGTTTTTACTGTTAAATTATTACTGTGAACTTTCTCTGTTTCTTCTCTGTGCTGTATACTTTCTTGCTAACTATTTGTGCTTGTGCTATATACTCCTTCTGTATATATATGGTGTTGCGTGAAATTCGAAGTAAATACCAAAAGACTGTGAGTAACTTTTTATTTTACCTACGCAACCCACATTGGTGACCCCGCTTTGAATACCAAAATAATGGATCGCAGAGAAAAATTCGAAGATGCAAGCAGCGGCAGCCACACCCAACAACTTAAACAGGGGGTAAGCGGAGAGCGCGCTTCCACTGACGCCTCCGACACGTCATCCGAAGTTTTTAAGGTAGGAGTGCGTGTACCACCTTTTTGGCCGGAAGAACCAGAAATATGGTTTGCACAAGTTGAGGGCCAATTTGCTATCTCTGGTATCACGAGCGATTTTACAAAATTTAGTTACGTTATCGGACAGCTAGACCATCAATTTTCCAAAGAGGTCAAAGACATTATTATCAACCCACCAGCCAGTGATAAATATATAAAGCTTAAAACAGAGCTCATAAAGCGTTTGAGTACCTCACACGAAAAGAAGGTGAAGCAACTTCTTATGCACGAGGAACTGGGTGACAGGAAGCCTTCACAGTTCTTGCGACACCTCCAGAGCCTAGCAGGACCCCAAGTACCAGACGATTTCCTGCAGACTATTTGGACCAGCCGGTTGCCGAGGAGCATCCAGACCGTACTAGCCGCGCAACCCAGCGCGTCATTGGAAGTGCTGGCAGATTTAGCAGACCGGATACAGGACATTGTACCGTCTTCACCGCAAGTCGCCTCTACGTGCCCGGCGAGTACATCCACACCAGGTCCCAGCTGCGACGCCTTAACAAGGGAAGTTGCCGAACTTCGTAAGCAACTGCAAAGACTGTCAACTCAGGTAAATAGGAGGCCCCGTTCCAGGAGCAGACACCACCAGCGTGGGCGTTCTTCATCAAGATCGCAGTCTCGATATAAAAAATTCCCACTTTGCTGGTATCACGCCAAATACGGTGGCCGCGCACATAAATGCCTGCCACCGTGTGATTTTAAGGCGGGAAACTTACAGGACGGTCATTAATGGCGACTGACGACTGTCCTAACACTACTGGTCGCCTATTCGTCACGGACCGCACCTCAAAAACACAATTTTTGGTCGATACAGGAAGCGACCTCTGTGTTTTTCCAAGGTCCTTAATTCGTGATCGTCGTGCAGCCACCAATTACGAACTATGTGCAGCCAACGGGAGTACCATAAAGACTTACGGCTATGCCCACCTTACCCTAGATCTTGGACTGCGACGTAGTTTTAAGTGGCGTTTTGTGGTAGCTGATGTTACGAAAGCTATAATTGGTGTTGATTTCTTATCTTTTTATAACCTAATTGTTGATTGTCGAAACCAAAGATTAATAGATAGTACTACTACTTTAGTTACTAATGTATCTTTAATTTCTTGTCCAGATTCTGTTTCATCTGTGAAGGTTTCGACTGGCAGCTCGCGGTATCACAAAATTTTAGGTGAGTTTCCTGAAATCACGCGACCCGCTGGTACACAACACACGATAACACACAACACTATACACCACATTCGCACGACACCAGGCCCACCAGTAACTTCTTCTCCAAGACGCTTAGCACCCGATAAGCTCAAAATTGCTCGACAAGAATTCGAATCCATGTTAGCCAATGGTACAGCTAGGCCTTCAGAAAGCTCATGGTCATCGCCTCTTCATCTCGCACCGAAAAAAGGCAACGGTTGGCGCCCGTGCGGGGATTATAGAATGCTCAATGCTCGCACCATCCCTGACAGGTATCCAATCAGACATATACACGACTTTACCCATAGTATAGCTGGTTGTAAGGTCTTCAGCACTATCGATCTGGTTAAGGCTTATAACCAAATACCTGTCAGTGAGTGCGATATCCCGAAAACCGCAATTACCACACCGTTTGGACTTTATGAGTTCCCTTACATGTCGTTCGGTTTGTGCAACTCAGCGCAAACCTTCCAACGATTCGTGGATGAGATGACCAGGGGCTTAGAATTTTGTTACTGTTACCTTGACGACTTTCTAATATTTTCACGAAACGAAGAGGAACACGAGAAACATCTTCGCGAAGTATTTAACAGACTCAAGAGATATGGGATGCTTATAAACACCTCTAAGTGTATTTTTGGTGTTGACGAAGTCAAATTCCTTGGTTGCCGTATTTCGGAAAGTGGCACCAAGCCCCTTACAGAAAAGGTGCAGGTCATTCTGGATTACCCACAACCCAAGGACGTACGTCAGTTGAGGAGATTTTTGGGTATCATTAATTTTTATAGGCGATTTCTACCCAATGCCGCCCAAACACAAGCGCCTCTTAACAACCTCCTGACTGGTGCTGTCAAAGGTCGCCAACCAATAACTTTGACAGATAAAGAAATCAAAGCTTTTGAAGACTGCAAACGTAGTCTGTCTAATGCAGCTTTATTAGCCCATCCAGACTGCGAAGCCAAATTGGCATTAGTAACAGATGCGTCGGACGTAGCTATAGGTGCCGTACTTCAACAGCTGAAAGGCGGAGCATGGCAACCACTTGCGTTCTTTTCGCGTAAGTTAAGCCCAACTCAGCAGAGGTATTCCCCATATGACAGAGAGTTATTAGCTATATATGAAGCTATAAAATACTTTCGTCATATGGTGGAGGCGAGACACTTTACCATCTATACTGACCATAAACCGATCAGTTTTGCATTCCATAAAAGGAAAGACAACTGCTCGCCTCGTCAGTATAGACAGTTAGACTTCATAGCCCAGTTCACAACCGACTTAAGGCATATATCTGGCAAAGATAACATTGTTGCCGACACCTTAAGTCGCATTGAGGAACTGGAAGCGCCCGTCGATCTCGCCACCTTAGCCGAGTCCCAAGCCAATGACGTAGAACTTGCCCAGCTTATAAAAAGTGGTTCGTCGTCACTCCGTTTTGAACAGTACAATATTCCTGATTGCAGTACTACATTGTACTGTGACATAAGTACACCAACCCGTAGACCATTTGTGCCCAACATCCTTCGCAAACAGGTCTTTGACAGTCTTCATTCCCTGAGCCATCCTGGAGCAAATGCCACTGCTCAAATGGTAGCAGAACGCTACGTTTGGCCAGGTATGAGGAAGGACTGCCGAGACTGGGCTAAAACTTGTATTGCCTGTCAGCGTTCCAAGGTAAGCCGACACGTATCCTCACCTTGGGGTACTTTCGCCTTGCCTCGCACGCGTTTTAGACACGTCCATATAGACCTCATTGGTCCACTTCCATGGTCAAAAGGCTACCGCTACTGCCTCACCGCAATCGACCGTTTTACGCGATGGCCTGAGGTAGTACCAAGAGCCGACATTACAGCCGAAACTGTTGCACAAGCTTTGCTATTCCATTGGATCGCTCGCTATGGTTGTCCTGAGGAAATTGTCACAGACCGAGGACGACAATTTGAATCAGCCCTGTTTCAACATCTATCAAAAACAGCTGGCTTTCAACATAAGCGCACAACAGCTTATCATCCTGCGTCCAATGGAATAGTCGAACGATTTCATCGACAGTTAAAAGCCGCTATTATGTGTCATGCTGAAAGTAGTTGGACTGAATCACTGTCATGGGTCCTACTTGGCATACGCAGTGCTTTTAAGGCTGATCTGCAAACGTCTTCCGCAGAACTCGTATACGGCGAGCCTCTTCGATTACCTGGAGAATTCTTTGAACCTAGTACAGATGGCCCTGTGGACATCACTGAGTTCACTGCACGACTCCGTAATATCGCCAAGACTTTGCAACCGGTACCAACAACTCGGCACAACACCGAGAAGACATTTGTTTTTAAAGATCTAAATTCTTGCGACTATGTTTTTCTTCGCGAAGGTGCTTTGCGAAGTTCTTTACAACCTGCTTACACCGGTCCACATAAAGTCCTCACACGCGGTAACAAAGTGTTTAAGCTTCTGGTCAAGGGTAAAGAAGTCACTGTATCGATAGACCGACTCAAACCGGCCTACATACTCACAGACAAATACACTCTACACACACCACATAACCCAATCATTCCCACACCAACACCACACATAGAAGCACAACGCGTAATACGCTCTGGACGCCGAGTTCGGTTTCCAGACTATTATCGCCCATAGGATGGTCTCTGGGGGGGAGTGATGTAGGCTATTCTCCTACATTTATAAAATTATATATTTATAACATTTATAATTTTTAGCATCATACTATTATATTTATTTATTAATATTAAACAGTATTAATTTTATATCTATAATATTTATATAAAATATTATGTATATGCATTTATACATTAATTTTATATTAACACACAATACGTTATTACACTCAGCCAGCGCGCCGTCGTGACGTATATCGCAAATGGAAACGAACATTCCGAGACCGGTTCTTTTGTTTTCGCCACCTCGTTCGACTCATGCACATCGTCCGAGTCTTACGGACCTCCCGCCAGTCGGAACCTGCTCCTGACGCGAAGTGCATGTCGCTCGATGCCAACCGCTTTGAATTACCAGCTTACGTATTATTGTTTTTACTGTTAAATTATTACTGTGAACTTTCTCTGTTTCTTCTCTGTGCTGTATACTTTCTTGCTAACTATTTGTGCTTGTGCTATATACTCCTTCTGTATATATATATGGTGTTGCGTGAAATTCGAAGTAAATACCAAAAGACTGTGAGTAACTTTTTATTTTACCTACGCAACCCACACACCTAAAAATTAGGTCACCATCTAGAGGCTTTTAAGTATTTGAACTCCTTATTGAGCCCGAGTGAGCTAGATGAGGGCCTAAGCAAGGAAACAACTTAGATTCGATACCCGACGGCGCTTCTTATATTGTAAATCAGCACTTATAAATAAGCAAGTAGGAAATCAGGACTATTTACCACTTGCTTGGTGATCATCATTCATCATCATTACAGCCCTTCACAAGTCCACTGCTGAACATAGGCCTCCCCCAAAGAATGCCACAAAGCACGGTCCTGAGCCACCTGCATCCATCGACTTCCTGCATGTCTTAACAGGTCGTCACTCCATCTCGTGAGGGGACGCCCTACACTTCGCCTACCGGTACGAGGCTGCCACTCGAGAACCTTTCTTCCCCATCGGTTGTCGGTTCTTCGAGCTATATGGCCGGCCCATTGCCACTTCAGCTTACTAATCCGTTGGGCTATGTCAGTTACTCTGGTTCTACTGCGGATATCCTCATTCCTAAGTTAATCACGCAGAGAAACTCCGAGCATAGCCCTCTCCATAGCTCGCTGAGCGACCTTGAGCTTCCTCATCCGGCCAGCAGTGAAGGACCACGTCTCAGTTCCGTATGTCATCACTGGCAACACGCACTGGGTGTACAGTCTCGTTTTCAAGGTTTGAGGTATACCTGACGAGAAGATGTGCCGTAATTTCCCGAACGCTGCCCAACCGAGTTGAATCCGTCGATTGACCTCTCAGTCGAAGTTGGACTTACCTAGTCGGACTAGCTAACGAGCTAAGTGTTCCCAACAACTACCGGCATAGGTGTGACATGGACATTAAACATGATCTTAGTTTTGTCCATGTTCATCTTAAGACCTATCCGTTGGGAAACACTATTGAGGTCATTGAGGATAGTGCTTAGGTCCTCCAGCGATTCTGCCATAAGGACTATATCGTCGGCAAATCGAAGGTGAGTGATGTACTCGCCATTGATGTTGATACCGTATCCTTTCCAGTCCAGAAGCTTGAAAACGTCTTCCAATGCAGCGGTGAAGAGTTTCGGGGATATGACGTCACCTTGTCTTACACCTCTCTGCAATTGGATAGGTTTCGTACTCTGGTTCTGTACTCGGATAGCCATCGTAGCCCTACTGTACAAGCACTTCAACACTTCGATATACCAACAGTCAACTTGGCACCGCTGAAGGGACTGCAGCACCGCCCAAATTTCGACGGAATCAAAGGCTTTCTCATAGTCCACATACGCCAGACATAGTGGCAAATTGTACTCTTCGGACTTCTGTACAATTTGCCGAAGGGTATGTATGTGGTCTATGGTGCTAAAGCCCTTTCGGAAACCGGCTTGTTCGGGAGGCTGGAAGTCGTCAAGTCTGCGCGCGAGACGATTCGTAATGACTCTCGAAAACAGCACGTAGACGCGGCTCAGAAGGGAAATCGGTCTGTAGTTCTTCAAGAGAGCGTTGTCACCTTTCTTGAAGAACAAGACCACCGCACTTCTGCTCCACGCCTCCGGTGTAATGCCACCATGGAGGACGGAATTAAAGAGCTTCTGAAGGACTTCAAGTACCAGTTTTCCACCCGCTTTCAGAAGCTCCGCTGTAATTCCATCCTCGCCTGGGGCCTTACCGTTTTTAAGGTGCTGGAGAGCCATTCTGATCTCGCTCAGACTGACGTCCGGGATATCTTCGGAATAGTGTCGGATGAGACTCGCTCTTGGATCGTTACTCACACTTGCGTGTAGCTCCAACGATGACGTGTACAACTGCCCATAGAACCTCTCAATCTCACTCAAAATTTCAGGTGTCCCGGAAACGATGCTGCCACATTCTGTCTTCAGCTTTGACAGTTGGCTCTTTCTGGCAGACAGATCTCTGGCAAAGTCTTTGGAGCCTTGGTTCCGCTCGATCGCTTCTTCAATACGAGCTGTATTGAAGTTGCGTAAGTCCCGCCGCATGCATTTGGAGATCTGTCTGTTCAGATGCCTGTATGCTGTCAAGTCTGTTGAAGAATGTAGCTTCATCTCCCGTCTAACAGCCATGAGATTAAGAGTGTGATCGGAGAGTTTTTGTGTTCTTCTGCGGCGGGTCTTGCAGAACTTAGCTCCGACCGCATGGACAGTTTCCACGAGCTTGTCATTTATATCGTCCACTTCATTGCAGTCTTCTAGGCACTGAAAACGGTTTTGTAACTCGAGCTGAAAGGTTTCGGGACTTTTGATTAGAGCACGAGGGGGACGGAGCGTTGACTTCATTAGACGAGACCTCTCCAACTTAACGTTTAGGTTCAGTGTGCCTCTAACCATTCGGTGATCGCTACCAGTTTTCACCCTCGCGATCACGGAGACATCACTGAATAGTTGTCGTCTGGTCGTCATAATGAAGTCAATCTCATTTTTTGTCGAACCGTCGGGGCTCGACCAGGTCCACTTCCTGTGGGGCCGCTTCTGGAAGAAAGAGTTCATCATAAAGAGTCCCTCTTTCTCCATGAAGTCGGCCAGCTGCTGGCCCCTTGGGTTCCGTTGCCCTATTCCAAATTTCCCTACTTTCAGCTCACCGTTCTCTCTTGTGCCTAGTTTTGCATTAAAGTCTCCCATTAACACCGTATATTGGGTTTTGGAGGAATGCATGGCTCTAGAGATATCCTCATACATTTCCTCCACCTCCTCATCGGGGTGTGCCGAGGTTGGTGCGTAAACCTGTATGACTAATGACTAATACCGTTTGGTGATTCTGAGTATAAGGTACGCAACCCTCGTCGACACACTCCCGATCTTTACAACGTTGTTAACGAGAGACTTGTGGACGATAAATCCGACACCTCCTTGGGACAGATGGTCGCCCTCCCGGTGATAGAGTAAGTTGCCGGATTAGAGGATTACCGTGCCCTCCCCCTCTCTTCGGACTTCGGATAATCCTATAATATGCCAGCGCAACTTGTCTATCTCTTATTCCAGCTCCACGATCTTCTCGTCAGTCCTCAGGGTGCGTGCGTTGTACGTTGCCAGGTCGAGTCGTCTAAGGTGGCAACCGAACCTCCACCGGAGATTCTTAGCACCCCCTACCCCGCCGTTACCATGGTCGCCACCGTAGCCAGGAATAGCGGGGCCGCCGGGGACTGGGGGCCGTTTCTTTGTTACTGTCATTCATAGGGGGGTATTACCCATAGTTGCCACGCTTGGCGAGCGGGTTGGCAACCGCAGTTTTTTTTTATTGTTAGTTTGTTGTTATCAAGAAGATGCTGCTGCCCATCTCCTGCCTGTTTCCCTTTGTCGCCTTTTACGACACCCACGGGAGGATATGGGGTAGTGGATATTCTTGACTGCCACTACACGGCAAATTGCTTGGTGATAAAGATAAACAAAACGAGGAAACCTATATGTCTGCGAATTTAAAATATTTCGAAAACATGTAGAGTCTTCGAAATACTCATTACGTTTTTATTAGTTTTTCTCCATTGGAATAATAGGAGTGACCATTATTGAGCAACTGACGATTTATATTTGAATATAACGATTTAGATATATTATAAATAATAGACTATCGATAATAACATCACTACAATCGGACTGCGAGTGATACCTCCGCGCGACCGCCGCGCACCACGCGAGATTAAACGTCACAAACCGTCAGATATTTCCACCAGGAAGAAGGGAGTTCTCTTTCCTTAGAGCATTTAATTTCAGCTCTATTAACTCGTGATAATGTGCAATTTACTCTAAACGGGCAGTTATTATAATTTTGTAAGTAAACAGTCACCTGCAGCGAACAACTTTTAAATAGGTAATATGACATCAACCCCAGTTTTACGACTAATTCATTTGTGATTTCTTATGTTTGTGCGATCGCTACGCATTAAATGAAACTAATATTTTGCGTTAAATTTACTTTTTTTTAATTATAACATCTCTAACGAAATATAAGTATACATTTACCTAGATAATATAATAATAAAAATAAAAACTTAAAATAAAATGATGTTTTTATTTTTATAGTGTAGTAAGAACGTTGCCTGCGGTTTCTCGCTGGATGGCTATACTAAGACTTTAGTAAGAAAAGAATCAGCCCTCTTGTCACCAGCGATGACTGCAGTTTCTTTAAGAACCTGCACCTCATGTTAAATTTTCTTATTTTTTATACTTTTATCGTTTCGAATAATTCGCACTATTTACTGTCAATAGGGTTACTTAAAAATTAAACTTTTTTTTATTAATTTATGATATAATAGTTAGATGGAAATTTTTGATACGTTTATACCTGTTTGCATTAACTTTTTTAATTAATTTTTAATTCGCAATTTGAATTGAAAGTTAGAATACCGTACAAAAAAAATAATTTTATGTCTGCATATAGAAATAAAGAATGAAGGAAAGAAAAAAGAAAGAACAATTTATTTGATACACACATTTAAAACAAAGAAACATACAAACGCAAGGGGCTAGACTATGGGACGCATCTGCTTAAGACTGCTTACGCACTAAGAAATAATAATCAGTACACACATGCTTAAATTATTTAAAAAAATGTGATATCAGATACGTCTACAATTTAGTGTAATGCTGCGAAGACAGCCATGGTCTATATTTGGAGCCTTGTGACTATAATTGTTCCGCGTCTGGACATTGCTTCATGTGAAATGTACGTACGCAAAACTGCCCTAAATTCAGAAGAAAATGTTATTGATGAGGTAAAGTTTAAAAATAAATAAATAATATATTCAATAAAACTAATTTACTTTGAATAACTTATTTTCAACTCCCGATATCCAGAACATTAAATTAAACTAATTACCAATTATATCATCATATATAATTATATATTATCATATCGGACCATCGTCTTGGACGTAATTTTTAGTTTTAATACATTTACCAGAATAATAAACAATTGTCTGGGAATGAGGGGAGCGCTATTGAGTTATTCTGATATGATTGGTATAATTAATTGTATGTCACCACCATCATCGTGATCACCGCAGTCTATCAAATTCCACCGCTGAACATAGATTGCTTCATAACAACTGCAGCTATAACAAATATACCACATGTTTGACATAGTAATTGTCACACGTGCGGGTTATCAACCGCTGTTTTTATTTTCTTGTTACTATTAGGAAGACACTGTAGGAAGACGCTTGTAATTAATGTAATCTGTTCGATTTATAAAAAGTCCAGCTAGGTTTTTGGTAGTTCTTAGCAAAATAAAGATATTTTCCGAGCCAGTGGTAAATTAAACTGTAAACTACTTCCTTTGCATTTTGCCAGAAATATTCACGCATAACTATTTACCAACGTTTCATCGTATTCGGATAGATGATTAAGACACGCATAGAAAACGAACAGTTAAATATTCAGTTTTGCCAGAAACCTTTGTGGGTGCGCACACAACAACTCTGTAAAGTTTCTGAATGGTATAGAACCGCATATTATATACAGAAACAAATAAACATAATTTTTTATAAATATTGAATTTAAAAATAAATCTATTTCTTACCCTCCAAGTACTTAAGCAATGTTAGCACTTATCTCAAGTGCCCTTTACCTGCTATAAAACACCGCATTGCTTGTACGTGCCTTTTTAGCCACACCTTTACTTAGAGTGGCGAGGAAACTCGACAACGGCGAAGCAATTGAAAGAAATTGCCCCAAAAATTGCTCTTTGCGCTACGCCATTCGAAACATTCGTTTGCACTTTATAGAAACGAATGTAAAATGTTTTGTAGGTGATAATGTTCTTGAAAATTTTATAACGAGAATGCCCTTAATGTCTTTTATACTTGAAGTAAAATTTTCTTACCATACATAATACATTTTTGTTTGTTAAATGATTATTTAATATACTACCACATATACTCCGTGTGTATATATAGTGGCATTAGAATATCCACCACGCCATATTGCCCCATGGGTGTCGGATACAGAGGAAACTGAAACAGGGACGATGGGCAGGAGCATCTTCCTCATAACGACTCATAATTATAAAAATCTGCGGTTGCCAACCCGCCTGCCAAGCGTGGCAACTATCGCAAAATACCCCCTATGAGGAAGGCCTATTTTTAGCAGTGGACTTTTATAGGCTGTAAAGGATGAATATATGGCGATGGAAACTCGGCAGATATTATTTTTTATCAATTTTCAGCGGCTAATAATACAACAATATATTTTATGCATCTATTTCCATAGCATAATGTCGTATGGTATTTTGCTATGGGGACACGCAGCTGACACTGAAATTATATTTGTTTTACAGAAGAGGGCCATAAGAGCAATTTATGATTTAAAGCCTAAAGAGTCGCTGCGACAAAAATTTAAGGAAATTAATATGTTAACTTTGGCCTCTCAATACATTTATGAAAATGTAATGTACGTATACAAAAATAAAAGTAGTTTTACAAAAATAAGTGATATTCATTCTGTAAATACTAGGAACAGACACAAGCTAGTAGTACCAGTTACTCGACTCCATCGAGTCAGTAATTCATTCTTGGGGCGATGTATACGCTTTTACAACAAAATTCCAGAAAATATACAAAATTTGACCTGCTCAAAGTTCAAAAACTTTATTAAACTAAGTTTGTATAAAAAGGGTTATTATAATATTAAGGAATTTATGGATGATAACCCCTGGAAATGAGGTGATCGCTACCAAGCTATTTCTAATTTGTTGTGTTGTTAATTTGTGTAACATCATGATTGTAAGCTGTTATTTAAAAAAAAGTCCCGCTGGTTTTCCTGCTGGTTCTTCCCAGGACAGAGGTTTTTCCGAACCAGTGGTAATCAAACAAAAGAGTGACTTTCAATAAGTATTATTTATAATCTATATTGAATAAAAAAGTTTCTCTGTTTCTATGAAAACAAGCAAAGGAAAAGGGCCACGTCCATTCATTAGACCACATTGAATGAGAGCGGTGCGACTTATCTAAGATCGAGTTCTTTCTAATCTGGTTTAATCGCCTGGCCGTCTAAATAATATAATTTTAGATTTTTTTTTAAATATTTATTGTATTTTTTATAAAACAGAAGTGATAAACGAACTTACACAGTGCAGTATCTACCCGATGGTAATTAGCTTAGTAGCTAATCCATGGGCATCCAAAGCAGTCCGTGGGCACCTGCAGCTAACTTGAGACATAGAAGGCAAGAAATGCGTTGTCACCTCTGAGGTCTAAGATAAAATCTCACAGCCTGTTATTGTACTGGCTTTCAATACTTTATAATTTATATATACTTTATTAATTATAGGGTCCTAAGCATGATGGTAGCATCCAGTCATATTCTAATTTTCTTTCTTAAAACCTAAGGGTGACAAATGTAGTGACAAAAAGAGGTGACAACGTATCTGCATTTTGATTCTTAAACCAGAATTTATGGAGATGTCTATGGGCCACAGCATCCACCTACAATCAGGTGAACTGTGTCTTCGTTTGTCACCCTTATTCTATTAAAAAAAAAACTGAAAACTGAATGTATTGACATTATTTGAAAGTGATTGTCGTGTCTGAAATCAAGGCGAACATTATTCATAAATAATGATAGTTTAAAAGTTTCAACAGAATCAATTAATGGCATGGCGGTCTGATTTCGTCCGTTAAGTAAATAATATACCCTCGCAGAAACTCCCCCGACTATTGGGCCCAAACACCTGAGATATCTGTTTGCCCGCGGTAAAAGGTGTATCCGATTGCAATGCTCTCGGTTTACCGTTAAACGTTAGGACAATAGCGGTAAATAAACGAATCGATGATAAAACTGTATTACAAATAATATTTCGCTTAGTTCCAGGAATTTATTTCCATTGATAAAAGTTACCTGAATAATTAAATGAAACTAATTTTTACGGATTTCATCGAGTTTAATTTAACGGTTGCGAGGGGTACCCCTCCCCCCTCCGTGGCCGTGGTTGCTGTAAAGCACCCGAAACGTCGGGAATTAAAAAGTTAAACGCAATAAAATCCATAAAATTTGTTTTTTTTTACGGATTTATATCATTTAATATATAGTCTTCGCGTAAACATAATAAATCATTACCTAATTAATTTACGAAGAGGCCGAGATGGTTATAATCCAAATATCGTTAGATTTTTATCTAGATCATCATCATTACAGCCCTTCACATGTCCACCGCCGAACATAGGCCTCCCCTTGGAGGAATCCCCAAGGAATGCCACAAAGCACGGTCCTGAGCCTCCTGCATCCATCGACTTCCTGCATGTCGTACCAGGTCGTCACTCCATCTAGTGGGACCCTACACGTCTACCGATACGAGGCTGTCACTCGAGAACCTTTTGACCCCTTTTTTGTTGGTTCTTCCAGCTGTATGGCCGGCCCATTGGTACTTCAGCTTACTAATCCGTTGGGATATTAGATTATTATACAAATATAAAATTATTAAATTGACTTAGGTTCATAAATTTTATATATTTTATGATATTATAATATTCAATTTATTTATTTATTTGTAAATAATTTATTTTTAATATTTCAATAATTAATAATTTATGCAATAAGTTATAAATGTTAAAATATGCAATAATACCTAAAAACAAAGTTTTGTAGATCCAAATCCTAATATTTGAACCGACTTTAAAAACAGGATGTTCTCAATTCGTCGGAAACTTTTTTTATGTATGTTTACCGATTAGTCGAAGACTCCTGGACTAATTTTTTTGTTTCAAAGGATATACTTCCCAGGTGGTCCAATACAAATTTGATCAAGGACTGACTAGTAGTTTTCGATTTATATTGAAGTCGGTTGTACAAAATTTTTAAGTTACTACTTGTTTGTATCAAATCGATTGCACGCCGGACTTCACGGCAAAATGCAACTCACATTTCTATGCAAATAATCGTTACCGGTTTAGTTGCTGCCTTTCAAAGTCCACAGCTGAATATAGTGCTCCTCACAGATTTTCTCATAGGGGGGATATTTGCCATAGTTGCCACGCTTGACAAGCGGGTTCCTTCCTCTTTCCTTATCTTCATCTCTTACGACACCCACGGTACGAAATATGATAATTACAGCGCCATTACACGGTGTATATGTGTGCCGGACGGGCGTAACTCTCCGGAGTAAATGTTGTCGGAGATACCCCGCGAGTCGCTCACGTCCTACACCTGTAGGTTCCAGACTCCTCCAACTGCCGTCTTTTACTGCCGTCTCTTTGGTTGCTGCGGATAAACTGTGGACTGAGGTTCAAAATTAAAATGCACGATTTGTAAATTAAAATAGCAAGGGAGTGGCCAGCGGATCGACTAATTAATTTGTCGCGAGATATTACACTGTTATTTATTTATCACTATTTTTCAACTATGATTGTTCACTATATATTTTAAAACACAGATTTAATTAAACACACAGTAATATTAAAATTTCTATTGGTTTTCTAAAATTTCTATTCGTATTTTTAAAATATCTGTTGGTAATATCAAATTTCTATTGGCAGTAACAAGTTTCTATTGGTATTCTCTACAATTTCTATTGGTAATTTTAAATATCTATTGAAAGTAACAAATTTCTATTGGTAGTATCCAAAATTTCTATTGGTAGCAGCTGGTTTTCTAACACTACTGACTAGCAGCTATTAATCAACTAAAATTAGTTGAATTTAAACACTTTTGTAACTGCGAATATCAGTTACCACTTTTTCCGTCTAGCTAACACTTTTCACGAAATGTAACGGCGAAATTTCCGTTACCACTTTTTTCAGCTAGCCAACACTTTTTCACTATATGTAACTGCGAATATCAGTTACCACTATTTTTGGCTAGCTGACACTATTTTTCTATGTGCAACTGAGAATTTTCAGTTGCCACTTTTTTCGACTATGTGTAACTGCGATTTTTCAGTTACGACCTTTTTCGGCTAGCTAAACTTTTCTATTTCACTTTAACTTTTCACTGTGTTCTGCTACTAGTCACTTCAGCTACTACCGGATACTGCTGCTTGTTACTGGTAGTTCTTCTTACTACCATGTTACTGTGATTTGCCCCCATAAGGTAGACTTCGGCTATACTCTATAGAGAGCCGCTTGCCAATTCCCATTTGCCTCTTTATTTTCAATCATTTTTCTTTATGCAAATGGCACAAATTGCAACTTTTTTATATAATACAAATCTTAACTCTAACATGCTATACATCATTAAATAGACATTTTTGTTCTACATTAGTATGCGATAAAGGATAATTAATATATTTACATTTAACAAAGTTATTCATTGAAATGTCCTAAACTTTTACACTAATTGGTCATATTAATTCTTTAATTATCCTATAACTTTTAAATCGTGCTTAATTATACAAAATATTTCTTTATTATAACGATCTATACATCATATACTAACTAAATACCATATTTACAACTCTTTTCAGACATAAAATTATTCTCATTAATTTTTTGCTTAAAACTATTACGCAGTTAATTTAAATTTCCAGAAAGTTCTATAGCGCGGCGCGCTGTGATTGGTCGATATTTTCTTAAACAAAATAAAGTTGTTTATAATAACTATTGTCAAATCGACCTTCTATTCAAACATATTGAGAGTTGTAAATACATGGTAAAACTATATTTAATACATTATTTAGTCAATTTTTCCGTATTTTCATTTTTTAAACAAATAAATATTCCTTAATCACTTTCTCGTTTAAAGTCATTTTTGCCGTTGTGAACAGTCATTTTGGCCGTCTCGAACATTTCTCCCGCCGTGCAGCGTCGCGAAGACCCGTCGCAGCGGCGCTGCATAATTTCGGTGAGAGACGTTGCCTCTACTTCGGCAGCGGCACGAGTTTTCTGGTTGGCCTCTTGATTAGTCCATTCGCTGTGCGTACCTCCACAGTGCGGATCTGTCCGTCCGCCCCGGGGTATATGTTTTCAATCCTTCCTCGTGGCCAGGTGTTACGAGGTAACTGGCTGTCAGCTAGAGGACTGGATCGCCCACCTGGAGATCGGGGCCTTGACCGTGGGCCTCCCGCCGGTTTTGAAGTTCCGGCAGATATTCTTTGACCCAACGCTGCCAGAACATGTCAGCGAGTATCTGGGAGCGTCGCCAGTGTTTTTTGCTGTTCGCATCTTTTTCACTAAAAACTCCAGGTGTTGGCAGTCTCGCAGATCCTCCCAATAGGAAGTGATTCGGAGTGATGGACTCGTTGTCTTTGCTGTCTACTGAGATGTGAGTCAATGGTCTGCTGTTTACTGTATATTCCACCTCGCAGAGCAGCGTGGTCAAGACATCTTCGTGCGGATGTCTCTCATGAAGGACGGTGTATAGTGCCGTCTTCACGCATCGAACAAGCCGTTCCCACACCCCTCCCATGAAAGGCGCGGAGGGGGTTATAAATCGCCAGACTATGCCTCGTCGGCTGGCTTCTTCTCGGAAGGCCTCTCGAAGCTCCTTGTCGGCACCGTGCATATTGGTGCCGTTGTCCGAGTAAATCTCGGTGGGACATCCTCGGCGCGCTGCGAATCTTCTTAATGCCAGTATGGCAGAGTCTGCGCTGAGATCTTTCACAATTTCCAAATGTATAGCTCGTGATGTAAGGCAGGTGAAGAGCGCCACGTATCTCTTCTGATGCTGACGTCCCACTGTTACGGAGAGTGGCCCAAAATAATCCAGGCCGGTGAACGTGAACGGTCTCTGGTGATGTGCGAGACGCGTGCTGGGATGATCACCGGTGGCTGGCATGGATGGTTGTGCCTTTCTTATGCGGCACTGAACGCATTGGCTTACTATTCTTTTAGTAGTGGGTCTTAGTCTGATTACCCAGTAATGCTGTCGAACCTCGTTGATGGTTGGTTCGGTTCCGCAATGATGCAGGCTACGATGCGTCCAATCAATATACAATTGGGTGATGTGATGATCACCATCCAATATAGCTGGCCCTTTCATATCTTCAGAGACTCCTTTTACAGCGGCTATTCGACTTCGTAGCGCAATGATCCCGTCTTTCAATTGTATCTGTAGTGGTCGTAGGCGGCTATCATGGGCGACCCTCTTATCGTTACGGAGATCGGCTATCTCTTGTGTGAAGGAGTTTTCCTGGATGACATGTACCAGGAGCTTTTCGGCCTTTCTTATATATTCGGCCTCCAGTGTGATGTATTTGTTTACATCTTTGCTTTTCACCTGACTGGGAGGCTGCGCGAGACGTCGCGGATTGCACTTCGATCTCCTCCAGTCGGGGTCTTCCTCTCTATTTTTTTTTGTTTTGGCTGCGGCATCGTGTACTATGCGAAACTTTTCTGGTTTCATCGGATTATGGACATCGAAATGAGGTAGATACCATGTCTTTCCTGGTGTACTATTCTTTGGCGCTATTTCGGCGTATCCCTTTTGTATCAGGGAATTCATTTCTTCGTTGTACTTCTGCTTTAGCTCTTCGTTTCGATCTAGTTTTTTTTTTTTCTCGATAGAAACGAGCCTGTTTATCGCCGTTTCATAATTTCCAGGCATTTCGATGTCTTTCTTTTTCCATAGAAGCGCTGTTTCTATGTGCCCGTCTTCCAAACGACGGGTGCTGCTATTTATTATTTCTTCGGCTTGCTTCTCTGGATCGGAATCTGGTCTTCTCGGATTTATCATTAAAGATTCCAGCGCGAAGTATTCGCGGAGTTGGTCATTTATATTCTCCTCGCTCGTGTACAGCTCGTTGGCCGTGTGGATGCGCTGATGCGGGGCTTTAGTGTGCGCCCCGTGTAGCACCCATCCCAGCTCTGTGAGCGAGGCTATTGGCTGGTGCGGTGGACCTCTGCGTACTTGTGTGGCTATTAAGAGTCTCCAGTTGTCTTGTCCTATCAGGATCCTAGGGTTGCCTGAATCATATGTCAATTGATCCTTTAAGCCTTTCAAATGCTTACAATTTTCTATGTCTGTTGCACGCACAGTCTGCGGCCCTAAGTTTAGGCTGGCGACCGTGCGTGCTCTGAATGGCACCCTTTTTCTATGGAGACTCTTCAGTGACACTTTGACTCTTTGGGAGTCCGGCGAATCGAGGGTAGTGTTCCCGATAGCTGTGATCTTGAATGGGTCCAACCGCCCTTTAGCTCCAATTTGATCGGCAATCTCTTGATCCATTAACGAGACTGTCGACCCATCATCCAGCAGAGCGTGTGTGTTTATTGCTCCCGCCGGTCCAATTACTCGAACTGGAATTATCTTCAAGTAAGCTTGATGCTTTGATACAGCGAATGAGTTTGCCACTGTCTCTTGAGGTTCTTTTAGTGGGCCCTCTGTCTTTTCCTTTCTATTATTATGAAGGAGTCGATTGTGTGTCGCGTTGCATCCTTTTATTTCACACTTCGTGGTTTTGCATCTGTGTGTCTGACTTCTATAACGCAGACACCGGAAACATAAATTCCTTTGCTTGGCGAGTTGCCATCTTTTATCAATATCTGCCTCTTTAAACTTGTTGCAGTCGGATCCGTAATGACCCTCTTTTTCGCACACACTGCATTTCGGAGACGGCTTAGTGGTAGCCGTGTGCGTCCTATGCACTGGACGATTATTTTGCGCTCCGCTTATGATCTCAGGAGGCGCAAATGCACTACAGTAGCGAGCTTGTTCGGTGATAAATTCACTGAAGGAACCGAGGTCTGGTCTTGAGTCATACTTTTCTGTATAAATTCTATACCACTACGCGCGTATAGAGTTTGGCAGTTTGTCTGTGAGGTATCGTAGCAGCTCTGCGTTAACGAGGTAATGGTCTCGCTTGAGTGCTCGAAGTGTGACGACGCTTCCCCTCACTTTGCTCGCGAATGTACAAATATCTCTGGGTGCCTCTGTACAGCGTGGCAATCCCCGTAATTTATCGGTTTCTGCTTGCGCGATTGAATCTGGACGCCCAAATTGTAGCTCCAGTTCTCGCATAATCTCATCTGGTTTAGCATGCCCGATGAGTTCCGAACTAACTGTTTCCAAGGCTCTTCCTTGTAGACTTCTTCGTAGTCTAGCAGTATTTTCTATGTCATTGAAGTAGCCTCGGGTTGTTTCATAAATGGCACGGAACGAAAGCCATTCAGTATGTGCTCCGCTAAAGCTCGGCAGTGTCATTATCGCTTTTGATGCCGCGAAAGTATTTGACGATGCACTCTCTGGTTTTGGTTTATCAGCGAGTGCGGCTATAGCGGACGTGAGCTCCGATATGAATGGTCGGAGCACCCTGTCTTCATTGCTGACAGGTGCCTGGTTAGGTCTTTTTATTATGGGATTCTTGGTTGCTTCTTCCGGTTGGGGATCCTGGTAGGCGGGCTCTGATACAGCAGGTAGGAGCCCCCTGTCTTCATCAACCTTGGGGTCCTGGCAAGTCTTCTGAGGTACGGGACTCTTCGGTATATTTTCAGCATTGGGATCCTGGTAGGTGAGCTCTGATACAGCAGGTAGGAGCTCCCTTTCTTCATCAACCTTCGAATCCTTGTTTGTGAGCTTCATCGGCGGCTCACTGAGGTCGACAACCTCCGGGGGTGGCTTTGTGATGTTTTTATTAAGTGGGGCCTCCCCACCGGTGGTTGCGCCTTGCGTTGGCTTTTGCTTGGCTACAGAATTTTCGAGCCAAGATCGGACATACTCACTTTTGGAGTGACCATCCTCATCATAGTCGTCCGATTCATCATCTTCTTCAGCCATTTGTAATGAGATCTGTGCGAGTTCCAATTTTATTCTCAGCACTTCCTCACGAGCCTTCAAAACCTTTTTATTGGGCCGAGTGGTCTTCTTTGACCTTGTACTTTTATCGGTGTGGCCCCTTGGTGGCTCTTCGGCGCGGGAATATACCCGGGCTGTTGGCGGTGATGCACAGCGAATGTCATCGTTGCCTTCTATTTGTTTCCTCTGCTTCGGTGTACCAGCTTTAACAACGGCTGGCACTGGCAGGTGTACCCCCCCATCGCAGGGGCAAGCTATCTGTTCTCTCTGCTTCGGTGTACCGGCTTTAACAACGGCTGGCACAGGCAGGAGTACCCCCCCATCGCGGGGGCAAGCTGGCGCCTCAGCGCCTTCTGTTGTGGATGGTGAGCGTGGTGGCATCTGGTGGCGGACGGTGTCGATATTGTCCGACGGTTCATCATCCAGACCGACAGTCCAAGCCATGGTTCCCCTTCCTTGCGAACGAGTGATCGGCATCTTGATTCTGAAATTTCAGCAACTTTAAAACGGTAGTGATTATTTACCCGGTTCCGAAATACTAACGGATTGACGAATCCCGTTCGAATGACCAGCGTATGTGGTCCGGTGTATACGGATGATTCGGCTCAAAGGGCCATAAAATGTTCCGGCTGGCAGTTCAATCGGAAGTATCCGGCTCGAAGGACCATAAAATGTGCCTCGGCTCGGAGTTTAAACGGAAGAATCCGGCTCGAAGGACCATAAAATGTGCCGGACGGGCGTAACTCTCCGGAGTAAATGTTGTCGGAGATACCCCGCGAGTCGCTCACGTCCTACACCTGTAGGTTCCAGACTCCTCCAACTGCCGTCTTTTACTGCCGTCTCTTTGGTTGCTGCGGATAAACTGTGGACTGAGGTTCAAAATTAAAATGCACGATTTCTAAATTAAAATAGCAAGGGAGTGGCCAGCGGATCGACTAATTAATTTGTCGCGAGATATTACACTGTTATTTATTTATCACTATTTTTCAACTATGATTGTTCACTATATATTTTAAAACACAGATTTAATTAAACACACAGTAATATTAAAATTTCTATTGGTTTTCTAAAATTTCTATTCGTATTTTTAAAATATCTGTTGGTAATATCAAATTTCTATTGGCAGTAACAAGTTTCTATTGGTATTCTCTACAATTTCTATTGGTAATTTTAAATATCTATTGAAAGTAACAAATTTCTATTGGTAGTATCCAAAATTTCTATTGGTAGCAGCTGGTTTTCTAACACTACTGACTAGCAGCTATTAATCAACTAAAATTAGTTGAATTTAAACACTTTTGTAACTGCGAATATCAGTTACCACTTTTTCCGTCTAGCTAACACTTTTCACGAAATGTAACGGCGAAATTTCCGTTACCACTTTTTTCAGCTAGCCAACACTTTTTCACTATATGTAACTGCGAATATCAGTTACCACTATTTTTGGCTAGCTGACACTATTTTTCTATGTGCAACTGAGAATTTTCAGTTGCCACTTTTTTCGACTATGTGTAACTGCGATTTTTCAGTTACGACCTTTTTCGGCTAGCTAAACTTTTCTATTTCACTTTAACTTTTCACTGTGTTCTGCTACTAGTCACTTCAGCTACTACCGGATACTGCTGCTTGTTACTGGTAGTTCTTCTTACTACCATGTTACTGTGATTTGCCCCCATAAGGTAGACTTCGGCTATACTCTATAGAGAGCCGCTTGCCAATTCCCATTTGCCTCTTTATTTTCAATCATTTTTCTTTATGCAAATGGCACAAATTGCAACTTTTTTATATAATACAAATCTTAACTCTAACATGCTATACATCATTAAATAGACATTTTTGTTCTACATTAGTATGCGATAAAGGATAATTAATATATTTACATTTAACAAAGTTATTCATTGAAATGTCCTAAACTTTTACACTAATTGGTCATATTAATTCTTTAATTATCCTATAACTTTTAAATCGTGCTTAATTATACAAAATATTTCTTTATTATAACGATCTATACATCATATACTAACTAAATACCATATTTACAACTCTTTTCAGACATAAAATTATTCTCATTAATTTTTTGCTTAAAACTATTACGCAGTTAATTTAAATTTCCAGAAAGTTCTATAGCGCGGCGCGCTGTGATTGGTCGATATTTTCTTAAACAAAATAAAGTTGTTTATAATAACTATTGTCAAATCGACCTTCTATTCAAACATATTGAGAGTTGTAAATACATGGTAAAACTATATTTAATACATTATTTAGTCAATTTTTCCGTATTTTCATTTTTTAAACAAATAAATATTCCTTAATCACTTTCTCGTTTAAAGTCATTTTTGCCGTTGTGAACAGTCATTTTGGCCGTCTCGAACAATATGTAAATAAATTTATTGTTTATTGTTAATGTTCAAAGACACCTTTCTATTTTCTTTAAATCCAAAGAATACCGCGTTAATTTAAAAGGTTGCCTAAAGGTTGCTTTACTCTGTTCGATCTCAGAATGAAAATTGTTTATTATTGTTGAACTTAAAAAAGGAGCCGGTTTCCAATTTGTCCGTATACATTACTTATTATTGCCACGTTTTTATTAAATGAGGAGGTTCTTTTCAAAACTTGACTATTCCAAATTTTGTGTTTTTACACAATTTAAAAAAATTGTTTGTTTTAGGTATGCAACTATGTATTTAAGCCGAAATTGTTGCAATATTATAGACGATAAGATTAGTCATGCTTTGTACAGAATTCAAAAATGTAGCAATAATATATTTTGAATTAATCCACAATTTGAAATGGAATAAATCAGTTTTGATGCGTCTGATTGGAAAAATCAAGTTTTGTTATGTGCTATATAGCAATAATTATATTTTGATTCAAACCACTGTGAATTAATCTTGTTTTGCTGAAACTAATTAGGTATCAGAAATCTTATTTTGAATTAAAATAACCTGAGATTCACCTTTAAATATACAATATTTTATTATATACAATACTAAAAACTGTAGTAATAATAAAAAAATTAAAACTAGAAACTTAGTTATAATATAGTCCTACTCCCCATATCGTGCCAAGCACGCTGACTGCGTTCCCCGCTGAATGGCTATACTTAGCCTTTGAGCGAGGAAAGAACCAGCCCTCTTATCATCAGCAGCAACGACCAGTCGCGGATGGAGTTCCTTTAGGAACTTCACCGCACGTGGACCCCACAGACCGATAGTCTCTACAGCGAATGGCACAAATATGTAGTCATCTCTTAGAGACTCATATTTACGCCACTTACTCAGTTCAGCTGCCTCTGATGCCGCCCCGGCTCTAAACGAGGTACCCCTGAGATGAGAGGCCGCCAGAGTGTCTACGCAAGTAGCATCCCACACTAGGGCTTTACCTCTCTCCCAAGAGACCAATGTCATACCGTCGGGTCTCCTGCCATCCTCTCTAAATATTCCACAAGGCTCTAAAACCGAGAAACATTTATCTATAAATTCTCTATACAAGAGCCCTTCGGATGACATCGTTCAAAGAACTGTGTCGTGAAAACCTACCAGCACTTTTCTTACATGAAAGTCCGTGGAGCCCAAGCTTGTCGATGCTGCTACCACAGGGGCATTGATGGGGTTGACAAATCGCTGCTCCTAGTCGGATTCCTACGGCAATGCGCAAGCTTTCCCCGTAGAGTAATGTGCCGAGATCTAGATTCTTTAGTCGAAACAGCTAGAAGGGGTGCCTTATCTTGGTCACTATGGAAATTATGAAACAAATCTTTCTGGACGCCCTTTACCAACGGAATATTTAGTCGAAACAGCTAGAAGGGGTGCCTTATCTTGGTCACTATGGAAATTATGAAACAAATCTTTCTGGACGCCCTTTACCAACGGAATATCCCACTGTTTTTGTTGGTTGACTTCCAATGGGACATTTTCACCGGGACAGAGCGTTTGCCATGTCTGCCCTGCCTCCGTAGCAGAGCACAGGTCTACTTTTTTATTTAAAATTATGTTACATAAGTCATTGAAATAAATGAAACTGAAAAAAATAATTACAGTATGTTTTATTTATATTTTAGTTCTCACAGCCATGGTCAGGGCAATCACAATGTTCATAATCATTTTCATCATCACTTTCAACGTCATTGCTATCATTCATTATATTGACACACCAAGAGAGCTCCTGGTCACTAGCCCACTCTTCGCCGAATTGTTTAATAAGCATTTTTCTCACATCATTTTTCTCTTTTAAATTCAGATGTTTTTGTATTGCAATTTCAGTTAAAGTTAAGTTAAAACGTTTTTGTCGTTTTAGAAGGTTTAATTTAGTATTATTTTCATCATCCGACGTCAATATGTAATTTTAAAAAGTAGTAATGCAACATTGAATTTGGTTTCAATTATGAGAAAAGTAAAAACCATTTTAAATTATGTATGCTTGTAACTTTTTTTTAAACTGTTTCTAATTCCTTAATATTGTATAACTTCCAATCCGATTTGAACTTTAGAACTGTTCGAAACTGAGAATAATATTCTATATATTCTTCTGGGATTATAATAAGCGGAAGA
Source organism: Parnassius mnemosyne (assembly GCA_963668995.1). Taxonomy (NCBI): domain Eukaryota; kingdom Metazoa; phylum Arthropoda; class Insecta; order Lepidoptera; family Papilionidae; genus Parnassius; species Parnassius mnemosyne. The sequence goes on along the minus strand of CAVLGL010000104.1, from coordinate 8,116,411 downwards.
CGCTTAAGTTCCTTTTCTACACGTCCAAAACCCCTGTCAGTAGACAAAAACCAGACATGGAAAAGCTGTTTTTTTTTATGTTATCTGGAGATAGCTGTTGGAGCCAGAACATGCATATGCACAAAATGTGAAAATTGAAATAAAATTTAAACTTAAGTAGTTAATTAACTTTTTAGATTAAACATATTTTGTTCCAAAAATAAAGTATTTGAAATGGGTAGTATCATTTTATAGTGGATTTTGTATCTACTTTTGACGAAATGATGCCTTTTATTCATTTTTTCTAGTGTAGTTATCAAGTTTAGGTCCAATATTATTTTCGCTTAGTATTAATTTCAATGTTACCAAACAAAAAAAAATCAGTTCTGCCGAAAGAGGAATAGTCAAGTTTTGAAAAGAACCTCCTCAATTTGCTTTCGTGTACGTCTGTTTGGTATGAATTAATTAATTAATTTTAAACTAACTTTTTTTTTCTTCCCGATGAGCTAGAGATTTGAAATTAAGAACTTAGCAATTACCTCAGAATCGGATGTCAATCATCATTATCATCATTACAGCCTTTCATAAGTCCACTGCTGAACATAGGCCTCCCCCAAGGAATGCCACGAAGCACGGTCCTGAGCCACCTGCATCCATCATCCATCGACTTCCTGCATGTCTTACCAGGTCGTCACTCCATCTAGGGGGGGGGGGGGTCGTCCTACACTTCGCCTACCAGTACGAGGCTGCCACTCGAGAACCTTTCTTCCCCATCGGTTGTCGGTTCTTCGCTATATGGCCGGCCCACTGCCACTTCAACTTACTAATCCGTTGGGCTATGTCGGTTACTCTGGTTCTACTGCGGATATTTTCATTTCTAAGTTAACACGCAGAGAAAACCCGAGCACAGCATAGCCCTCTCCATAGCTTGCTGAGCGACCTTGAGCTTCCTCATACGGCCAGCAGTGAAGGACCACGTCTTAGATCCGTAAGTCATCACTGGCAACACGCACTGGTTGTACAATTTCGTTTTCAGGTTTTGAGGTATGTCTAACGAGAAGATGTGTCGTAGTTTCCCGAACGCTGCCCAGCCGAGTTAAATCTGTACATTGACCTCTCGGTCGAAGTTGGACTTACCTAGTCGGACTATTTGTCCCAGGTAAACATACTCATCAACAACTTCGAGCTTAGTGTTCCCAACAACTACCGGCATAGGTGTGACATGGACTTTAAACATGATTTTTGTTTTATCCATGTTCATCTTAAAACCTATTAGTTGGGAAACACTACTGAGGTCATTGAGCGTAGTGAAAACGTCTTCCAATGCAGCGGTGAAGAGTTTCGGGGATATAACGTCACCCTGTCTCACACAACTCTGCAGTTGGATAGATTTCGTACTCTGATTCTGTACTCGGATTACCATCGTAGCCCTACTGTACAAACACTTTAGCACTTTGATATACCGACAGTCAACTTGGCACCGCTGTAGGGACTGCAGCATTGCCAAAATTTCGAAGGAATCAAAAGCTTTCTCATAGTCCACATACGCAAGGCAAAGTGGCAGATTATACTCCTCCGTCTTCTGTACAATTTGCCGAAGGGTGTGTATGTGGTCTATGGTACTAAAGCCTTTTCGGAAACCGGCTTGTTCGGGAGGCTGGAAGTCGACAAGTCTGCGTGCGAGACGATTCGTAATGACTCTCGAAAACAGCACGTAGACGCGGCTCAGAAGGTAAATTGGTCTGTAGTTCTTCAAAAGAGCGTTATCGCCTTTCTTGAAGAACAGAAGTGCGGTGGGCATTTCTGTTCCACGCCTCCGGAGTAGTGCCACCATGGAGGACGGAATTAAAGAGCTTCTGAAGGACTTCAAGTACCGGTTTTCCATCCGCTTTCAAAAGCTCCGCTGTAATTCCATCCTCACCTGGGGCCCTGCCGTTTTTAAGGTGCTGCAGAGCCATTCTAATCTCGCTCAGACTGACTTCCGGGATATTTTCGGAATAGTGTCGGATAAGACTCGCTCTTGGATCGTTACTCACACATGCATATGGCTCGTAGGATGACGTGTACAGCTGCCCATAGGACCTCTCAATCTCACTCAAAATCTCAGGTGTCCCGGAAACGACACACTCTCAATATTTACAACGTTGTTAACGAGAGACTTGTGGACGATAAATCCGACACCTCCTTGGGACAGATGGTCGCCCTCCCGGTGATAGAGCAAGTTGCCGGATTTGAGGACTACCGTGTCCTCCCCCTCTCTTCGGACCTCGGATAATACTATTTTTTTAAAAAAACGTTACCTCCACACTAGGACTTTCTCCTATATCGTGGAGGCAGTTTACAAACATATATTGCACAAGGACAAACATCCAGATCCGGAACAGTAATTTGTGGGCAATACAAATACTTGTTCCGTGCGGGATTCGAACCCGCGGCTCCAAGCGTTGCAATTCATTGCTAAGCCACTACGCCACGGAGCCGTCAATCCTATAATATGCCAGCGTAACTTGTCTATCTCTTCTTCCAGCTCCACGATCTTCTCGTCAGTCCTCAGGGTGCGTGCGTTGTATGTTGCCAGTTCGAGTCGTTTTAGGTAGCAACCGAACCTCCACCGGAGATTCTTAGCACCCCCTGCTCCGCCGTTACCATGGTCGCCACCGTAGCCAGGAATAGCGGGGTGGCCGGGGACTGGGGGCCGTCTCTTTGTTATTCTCATCATGGGAGGTATTTGCCATAGTTGACACGCTTGGCGAGCAGGTTGACAACCGAAGCTTTTTTATTGTAATTTTGCTGTTATCAGGAAGATGCTGCTGACCATCTCCTGCCTGTTTCCCACTGTCGTCTCCTAAGACACCCACGGGAAAATATGGATATTCTTAACCGCCACTACATGGCAACAGATGTCAATGTTAGCATATAAATGTAGTGTATTAAACTTGTTTAATATATAATTTTTAAAATTACACTTGTTTTTTATGTATGTATGTTTGGTCATAATTTCATTCCCATCCCATCGCCTTACTTGTTAATTCTACTGTTCTACTTGTGACTGCTATAATTATGAAAAATTTATTTACGTCAATACTGTAATGTATTTTATTTACGTCGATACATTACATAAATACTCACGCTTGCCACCCAAAGGGGTATGCAGAGACTAAGAACTTCCATTTGGCACGATTCTGACACACCTCTATCGCCTTCTTCACATCCAATATAATCTACGCATACATGCGCGTCATACATTACCAAACTACCGATGCAATTATTTTTAATCCTTTTTTTTTCTTCACAATGTTTAAGAAATATCAAATAAAATGGCCCTAAAATTGTGCCATAAAAAATGTTCAATTTAGCAAAAATTTATTATAATAGTTATTATGTTTTGTATTTGAGACTAGATTTTTTCAGTGTCTACCGTAACTTTTATCCTCCTGACCTTAATCGAACTGATCAGTAAATGAATGAATGAACACCAATGAAGATTGTTGAACTATGCCATCAATCAGCGGCTGACAGTGATTGAATGGCCACAGTTTTTCTTAATTCTTTTTCGTTATCGGTATTATTAATAGGGAAATGAAGAAATCTATATTTTAGGATAATTAAGGCGACGCGCTTTGAATTTTATTAGTAGTTGTAATATTAGAATGAAGTTCCTTATCGGATGATACGAATTTGGCGGATAGAGGCTAGGCGAGAAAATGTGTAGGATTTTTCCGTCACGACCCCTTCTGACGTAGTGTAGACGGCCTTGGCGGCTATAAAGAAGCGAGATGGAATAATATCCATCTCTCTCGCACTTTTTCTTATCTTGCCATGAAAGAAATATTATTTTATTTTAAATGACGCTTTATTTTAATAAACGCTTGTAATTCATTTATTTATATTTGTTAATTACTAATATAATACGTTTATCAATAATAATACACTACGAAAGGGACTTCGTTGCAACCCAAAAAACACGAATGTTTTTTTTTTAAATATTATGGGCTTTTTAGTGTGAAGTAGCGGTGTAAGAATACCAACTATCCCGTACCGCCTTGCAGGTGTTATAAGAGGCGACAGAGATAAGCAGTCTTTCTTGTTTTTTTTTAAAAAAAAAAACGTTACCCCCACACTAGGATTTTCTCCTGTATCGTGGAGGCAGTTTACAAACATAAATTGTACGAGGACAAACATCCAGACCCGGTACAATTATTTGTAGGCCATACAGATACTTTTTCCGTGCGGGATTCGAATCCGGGCCGCCAAGCGCAGCAACTCATTGCTAAGCCACTGCGCCACGGAGCCGTCAAAGTCAAGTCTAAGACTGATGTGAGCACATTTTAATACCATGTGTTTTATTTTATTTTTGACTGCTGCTACTGGGAATTGTATAACAGAAAAACCTAATACCTGATTTTTGAGCCAACCCAGTATTTGAACCCGGGACCATATTATCAGCAGTTGCATTTAAGAATACGAGACCATCAAGGCGGTTACAAATAAAAATATAGCTTAGAACTTTCTTAGGACAATGGACATCGAAATTAGAAAAAAAAAACCAAACAGTGAATTAGTTCTCCTAATTTTCACGTATATCAGCGAATTTCTTTTGGCAATAACGTCTCGTCCGCTGCACACTTTGAGCAGGTCCGGCGGTAATTGGAGCTATCAGAGTCTCGGGCACGCCGCCATAAAGAGGTGAAGCGAGGTGGGCACCCGATCGACCGTGAAAGAACTCCCTACCTGACACACAGCTCGATAGAACGTGTTATAATGAATTGTTTTTAAATAAAATCAATATGAGAGGGCTGGTTCTATTCTCGTTCAGACTAAGTTTAGTCTCTTAGCACTTTACCATATGAGTAAAGCAATCTTACAGAGGCAAAGCTTTTATGGAGCTGCCAAAATTTTTACATATTTTGGTAGGGTTGGCACAGGAGGATAAAATTAAGTAAACAAAACGTTCGTTTGTTTTTATTATATACTTAAGTTTTTTATAAACTACATATTTTATTTTTATAATTTTTGCTATTCAACAATTTGTTGCGCTTTTTAATTAAATGGTAAATTATAAATGTAAAGTCTTTTTTTAATAACACATGGAAAAACATATATGCAATCTTGCACGCGTTTTAATATTTCAATACCAATATTTATAATGTTTTTTTTTTGAGGTTTAAATATTCGAGAAATTTTTGCCTAAGCAATTCATGTCAATAATGTCATTTGTTGGCAAGTTGAGTGTTGGAAAAGCAATTCCAAATAAATATTTTACAGTTCTTTTTTTAGAAAACTTAGTACAGGATTTTTCGAAGTGACCCTCACAGATTCTATATTGTTGCTTTTTTTATTATCAAAAAGTTTTGAAATGAGATCTTTTCGTCCGACAGCTTTTACCACTCTTGTCATCTGAAATTACCATAAGAAAACGTTAACCTACGTTTTTAATTTATAAACGTAATTATATATTCAAATATATAAATACGTAATTAGGAACTACTAAGTTTTCTTTAGATGCTGATGTATATGTATGAGGTATCTATCTGCCACATTAAAAATAATAAATTATAGTTAAGTTACTACTTACCTAGCGGAAGTCTTTGGGACAGTTAAAAAATTATATATTTTTTATTATTTTTATTATTGTTCATACAAACAGTACAGTAAACTATATTTACATTTTTTATTTCATTTGATAAGAATAATAATTCTTTGAAACATAAAATTTGACATACTATTTTTTTCATCACCCTGAGTTTGGAGCACTGGCCGAGCCGGCTTGGAGCAGTTTCTATCTGAACGTTACGAGCCGTTAGCGCTCACGCACACACGCGCGTCTAGCATGTAGTAGTGTAACATCATAGCGCGGTTGTATCCAGCTCTGCCTCTGTACGGTACTGTTTCTTTACTCATGTAAGGGTAATAGATAATAAATAATATAGATAATATAATAAAAGTTAAAACGGAACGTAAATTTTAATGTGAAAGGTGACGGAAGTATGGTAACAATATGGGTACGAAAGAGTAAGATAAAAATAAAGATGTTTAAATGGTGTGCAAGCGAGATAGATAATTGTAACTATATAAGTGTGTCGAAAGAGAAAATAGATTATTATTTGTAATGGCGATATGTGTTTCATTTCTATCTTACACTCATGTGACTTTACCGCGGGAAGTAGGACTGTATGATAATGTAAGATTTTGGTTTCGGTTTTTTATTATAGTAATAAAATATTGTATATATTTAAATGTAATTCTTCGAATGCGAATTAGCTACAAAATAAATAAAATTACATGGCAAGGTGTTTGGTTCTACAGTGAATCGAAGAACCCGTATTATATAAATAGTACTAGGTACGTAGTATAGGTAGGTAGTATAATAACAAACATTACAGTTATTACCAGAAACTAAAACTATTATTCAACTGTACTAGATTTTAACGTATTAGAGCCACGCTGCAGCTATATTATGCTTGTAGAACGAATGGGCCAGCTTGACCGGAGAAGGTCACGCTCTCACAGAATACCAGCGTAAAATAGCTGCTTAATGCTGCTTTGTTTCGTATGGCAAGTGTAGAGAACCGGAGACCTTTTTTAACTGGAAATGAGGCATCCCATCGCAGTCCTCAGAGATGACAACGCATCTGCATATTGATTCATAATACCATAGCATCCACTTACCATCAGTATTTTTACTTTTATAGTCTAGAGCAGAACATGGCTCATTTTCATTGCCAGCCATGCTTGGAAGGCGGACATAATCGCCATATATCAGTTGTCTCGCATCTTAGGCACTCTTCTCGTCACCAGTATGGGCATTTTACATCTGGCATCAATGAGATAATAATTAATAACATTATCTCGGAGTATAGAAAATCTTACTAGCCTTTCAAAGAAGGCCTTTTATTACCTTGAAGAGAAGAGAAGAGGAAAAAAAGGAGAAAAACTAGAATTATCGTGCCCTGGATGTTACTTATGACGAAATACTGCATTGATATTATTTTCCACTTGCCAATTTTTTTGCAGTGGTTAAGGAACAAGCATTTTAGGGCCTACAAATAACTGTTCAGGGTTTGTAGAATTTATACTTCTCTATGTAAACTGCCTCTACGATACAGGGGAAAATCCTAGTGAGGATAACGTTTAAAAAAATATATGTCTTGAATATCTTACATTTCCATCTATGCTAATAGTCAAGGAATGCTATAAACACGGTCCTAAGATACCTGCATTCATCGATTTACTGTATGAATTACCGGGTCACCCCTCCCCCAATGTGACGTCACAAAATGGCGGCAAACTACTATCGCCTTAGTTATTTTAATTGTGTAGTATCTTATCATTCTTGCAGTCAGTGTGTCAGAAGTGTAAGAAAAACTGCCTCGTCCTGCGGCTAATACTCCGGACCCTTCCACCTACGCTAAAAGGTTGTCGTTTAAGGCTACCGGCACGATTTGTAGGCCCAATTGACTGTCAATGAATAGATGTGCGTCCGTTTAATGTCGGGGACTTTACGGTAAGGAACGCTTTAGGCCTTACGTCGTTTGAACAGACGTATGTTTAAGTAAAAACGTTGGATACGTTTATTTACTTACAAATATTAATTAAGGGCATTCGAAGTCGTAGATATTCAATTTATTAAGAACAATACCTATATGCTTTTTCTACAAACTTTCAGCATAACAGGGTCCAACTACACATATAAATAAAATTTGAAGTGTATGTCTGTAATATCGAAATAACTGTCTTTTATTGAGGTGCGGGGGTAATTTGCATTATAACATGGATAACTATTTAAAAAATGTCTTTATATCTGTCTGTCCGGGCTAACTTACGGTATGGTTAGATCGATTGTAATGAGAACTGACGAACAGATAGAGAACAGTGCCGGTAGTGATCTAGGTATATTTCGGACTTAACCACTATACATCGGTTCTAAAAAAAAGATTTTTCACTTCAATCGGTGTTTTCTGTTTCAGATATTGGGGGAGTGGATGAGAAGAAAATATTGTAAGTAAAATGAAGATTTCAGAAACTTTAAAAATCAATTAAAATTACGTAAACTAAAATAATAACATTGTGTTTTAAAACAAGAAATTGGCTCAAAATCGCCTGAAAATACTTATAACATAATAGAATGAATTGAAATCTAAAATTTAAGACCTAAATTATTCTTTTGGGACGCGAATTTTCAAAGATATTGAGATTTTATATTGTGATTTTATATATATTTCGGGCTTAACCACTATACCCCGGTTCTATACAAAAAACGATTTTTGGCTTTAAGCGGCTTAGTTCTATCCCAATATAGTGGGTACCAGTTATTAGGTATCTATGAATATGTTGAACGAAACGTTACACGAAAAACTTGAAAAAAACTTATTTTGAGAAATCCAAAAATTGATTAAATAAATGGTCTCTGATGATACCTTATACCTTAAAATAATGCCATATCAATAGTACCTAACCAGGCAAAGCCTATCACATCTACATCCTATCGTCTACGGCTGAATCTATGCCTCCCTATACTCGTACATTGCTTCCCAAGAAGGATATTTGCCATAGCTGTCATGCTTGGCAGACGGGTTGGCGACCACAATTCTATGATTTAAACAATGATCTAAATTTAATATTGGAGGAGGATGCTTCTAGGAGATTGATATTAAAGTCTCCACATATTACAACAGATTTATTCTGATTATGAAGCTTAACAAAAACTGCCTCTATAATTTTTTAAAAGAGTCATAGAACATGGGAGTCTGTTTCTACAGACTCACAGAAATGAGGTGCTCAAACTCAACATATGCCGTTTCTACAGTTCACTCAACAGAGAAGCTCACAATATCTTTACGTTCTATACATGATAATAATTTACTGACTAATATTAAGGAGCCACCTCTTAAAACCCATTTCTCTATTGAAAGAACTGACTACCTGGTGATTACTGAGATTAAGGAATGAATGAAGCTTGTAACCAATGTTCAATAATACATAAAATATGACTATTGTTGTTTTTATAAAAATACTTCAATTTCTAGCTCTTTGCCTATCAGGCTTTGTATATTTTTATTATCAGTTTTCAATACCATTTTGTGGAATCATACAATTATTGATTTGATAGCTACATTCTAAATTATTTAAATATATTATAATTAATAAAGATTACTGCTATTGTCTCATTTTCTGATTTAAATTACTTGGGAACTGGTTCCAAATTCAATATCGAATCATTATATATAATACTCAATAGAAACAGATGACTGGTAGCCAATTTCTTGGCTGAGTTAAAATATAAATTATCAGATAGGACATTTGTTATATGTTTCTCTTAAATAACCTTTTAAAACAAATATAATAAACAGTTACATAATACTAGCTGGTACCCTTTTTTTTAATAACTTGCTTTACGGCTCTGGGATCTAGCCCTTCTGAGCCTGAAGTTACAATATATTATAATTATCCTTCATAGTATAATGCTTCACAGTATGTTGATGCGTCACATTGTGTAGCCCTTGGGAGATTTTGACGGCAACTTGAGTCAGCAGACAGCTGGCGGTTGCTGATGGTATCTCAAGGTGCCTAAGCAGACAGACAGACATTTTGAGAATCACATCACCATCAGACACTTGTTTCACAGTTGCCACTAATAGTTCACATGCGCAGACACTTAATACACAAAATCGCACCACTTTTACATATCAAAGTCCACTTCAAACCATTATTTAAACAGTAATACAGGAGCAACAAAACGCCGCCGGTCAAGTTTCCTCCAAAACTCCTCCTATAGCTGGTACCCGGCGCATTGCTGCCGAGGAAAAAATAATTGTGGAAATATTGTTTTAAATTTGGAAGAGATGTATTCTTTAATTAGGAATAATAATACATTCATTTGAAGTTGAGTGATGTATAACTTTGAAATAAATTTGTTAGTACGATACGCACGCCACCTATTGTAAGTTATATGCCTATAACCTTTGCACAAGCGCAAGCAATAAGTTGACAAAGTTTCAGCGCAATCTGATGAACGGTATGGCAGCTCATAAAATACAAACAAAGAAAATTAATTTTAATATATTAGATAATACTGCAACCATATTTGATTTTACAAAATATTTATGCTTTTTAGAGTTTCATTTTAACTTTTTTTTTAATACCAGACGTTACGTTATGTTACGAATTACGATCCATGATCACGGGGACTGAGGTGTTTGAAAACCTGATAAGACAGTTTTGAAGGCAATCTTAAACTTTTAAATACACTCATCCATCCATCACAGCCTATAAAAGTTCACTGCTGAACATAGGCCCCTGTCATAATTTAGTTAATAGAGGAGATTTTGCCATAATTGCCACGCTTGGCAGGCGGGTTGGCAACCGCAGTTTTTTATAATTTTGATTTGTTATAAGGAAGATGCTGCTACTTATTACCAGTTTAAGTTTCCCTCTGTCGCTTCTTACGATACTCACAGGACGAAATAATAAAATATACAGGTAATAAATGTACAGGATAGTCTTATATCGCCACTAAATATTAATTTGCATTTAAAAGTTGTTGGTAGCCTTCGTTAACTACAACCGTATTTCATAATCTCCCAATACTGATATTTTTTTATAGAAGAGGGGGCAAACGAGCATGCGGCTCACCTGATGATAAGTGACCACCGCCGCCCATGAACAACCGCAATACCAGGGGAATTGCAGATGCGTTGCCGGCCTTTTAGAAAAGTGTAAGCTCTTTTCTTGAAGGTTCCTAAGTCGCATCTTTGTAATATTTAAATAAAACTAGTTTTTACGGACTTTATCGCGTATATTCACTTATTTTATTTTCCCGATGTTTGGGATACTTTACTGCACCAATAGTCATGAGGAAAGTGAGGTGTTCAACCTCCTAATACCATAGTTAAGCACTGCTACCTTCAGATTAATATTTTTTTTTATATTTTTAGTTATTTACATTTGAAGAATAGGTAGATAAAATATAATTAATATTATACGCGATAATATCCGTAAAAACAAGTTTTATTTAATGATTTCTTATATTTACGCGAACATCAGTCCCTCCCGTGACCATGGGTTGCTGTAAAGCACTCGAAACTTCGGGAATTATAATAGTAAATTAAACGCGATAAAATCCGTAAAAATAGTTTTATTCAATGTGTAGTTTTATTTAAATGTGTAGTGTCCGCATAAATATAAGTAACCATTATATGTATTATACTTAGGGAAGTGAAAAAAGGTAAAGCGGAGCCATCTCATCCGCGGCTACGCTCGTCGGCAGTAAGAATCGAAGACAACATGCGTCCCGGGAGTGCCGTGCCGCGGTGAGCGCTCCACTTAATAATATTTTTCACCTTGTTTCGTTTTCCAATTTTCCGCAAGTCACTCTCGTGGGTAACGGTCCGTGTTTTGATTTAGAAATGCGCCTGCTGGGTGTTTTAGTTGCCACGACACGATAACGATTTCTGACTACGTTGGTTTAATTTGCGCGTGACGAGCGTGATAATTATGACAAAATCTCTATAAGAAAATTTATGGACTTTTATAGGCTGTGATGAATTCATGAATGGTTGGTTTACACTGGGAGATAATAAAAAGATATTGAATTGTTTAAATCGCCACTATTTCGCCTTTTGTGAACTGTGTTTGTAAATTAGCAATCCCCATATTTATTGTAGAAAATTCTTATAATACTTGTAATCTAAAAAAAGGCGTTTCGTTACGTGGGTTCAAATCCCGCGTGGTAAAAATCTATATATAACTAATTGTTCCTAGCTAGGATGTTGGCCATGTGCAATGTACGTATGTAAAACTCTATTACAATACAGGGGGAAATCCTAGAATGAGCATAACGTTTATTTAAAAGTAATATATCAAATATATATTAATGAGACATATTGCCACTGCCAGAAAGAGCCAACTGTCAAAGCTGAAGACCGAATGTGACAGCATTGTTTCCGGGACACCTGAGATTTTGGGTGAGATTGAGAGGTTCTATGGGAAGCTCTACACGTCATCGTTGGAGCTACACGCAAGTGTGAGTAACGATCGAAGAGCAAGTCTTATCCGACACTATTCCGATGACATCACGGAAGTCGGTCTGATCGAGATTAAAATGGTTCTCCTTAAAAACGGCAAATTCACAGACGAGGATGGAATTACAGCGGAGCTTCTGAAAGCGGGTGGAAAACCGTATGTGGACTATGAGAAAGCCTTTTATTCCGCCGAAATTTGGGCGGTGCTGCAGTTTCTTCAGCATTGCCAAGTGCTGTCGGTATATCGAAGTACGAAGTGTTTGTACAGTAGGACTACGATGGCTATCCGAGTACAGAACCAGAGTACGAAACCCAACCAACTGCAGAAAGGTGTAAGTCTGGGTGACATTATATCCTCGAAATTCTTCACCGCTGCATTGGAAGACGTTTTCAAGCTGCTGGACTGGAAAGGATACGGTATCAACATCAATGGCGAGTACATCACTCACCTTCCATTTGCCGACAATATAGTCCTTATGGCAGAATCGCTGGAGGACCTAAGCACTATGCTCAATGACCTCAATAGTGTCTCCCAACGGATAAGTCTTAAGATGAATATGGACAAAACAAATATCATGTGTAATGTCCATGTCACATCTTCTCGTCCAAATTTCAAAAAACCAAATTGTACAACCAGTGCGCGTTGCCAGTGATGACTTATGGATCTGAGACGTGGTCCTTAACTGCTGGCCATATGAGGACGCTCAAGGTCGCTCAGCGAACTATGGAGAGGGCTATGCTCGGAGTTTCTTTGCATGATAACCTTACGAATGAGAATATCCGCAGTAGAACCAGAGTGACCGACATAACCCAACGGATTAGTAAGCTGAAGTGGCAATGGACCGGCCATATAGCTCGAAGAATAGACAACCGATGGGGAAAAAAGCTTCTCGAGTGGCAGCCTCGTACCGGTAAGCGAAGTGTAGGGCGATCCCCCACTAGATGGAGTGACGATCTGGTAAGACATGCAGGCAGTTGATGGATGCAGGTGGCTCAGGACCCTGCTTTATGGTATAACTTGGGGAAGGCCTATTTCAACAGTGGAATTGTGAAAGGCTGTAATGATGATAATGATGAGTAATGATGGCAAACGAGTACACAGTTGCACCGCGCATACCTGATGGTAAGTGGATACTGATGCCCATACTACTATGGTAGTCTATGGCACACATCACTGTTACGCTACATTATGGCTATGGCAAGAGTGCGCTACTAAACCGGAATACGGCCACGGTCTAAGATAATACCCGCGTAAAATATTACAATAAAACTCATGTTTTTCTTATGGCAAGTTTAGAGAACCGGGTACCTTTATTAATAGTAGGTAAGACGAATAGTAAGGGACAACAAAGCATCGTCGAGGTGGACTGTGCGCTCCGCTGCCATTTTTTATAGAATAAGGATGACAAACGAGTAGTCCACCTGATGAATCCACCTGGATCAAGAAATAAAATGCAGATGCGTGGTCACTTCTGAGAACTAAAATTGCATACCTCCTTACCAGTAAAAAGGGCGCTTGTTAAATTTGTTTTATTCTATGTGTAATATTCGCGTAAATTTAAAAAATCCCTATCAGAACTTCATTATTGTCATATAATTAAGTGTAATATCTACTTCGCTACAACATTTTGCATTTTTAGGGTTACGTAGCTAAATAGCAAAAAACCGAACCCTTATCGATTCGTCATGTCTGTCTGTCTTCCTTCCGTATGTCACAGCCAATTTTTCCGAAACTATAAGAACTATGCTGTTGAAACTTGTTATGTAGGTGTATCCTGTGAACCGCATTAAGACTTTTACACAAAAATAAAAAAAAACAATAAATTTCGAGGATTCCCCATACGTAGAACTGAAACTCAAAAATGTTTTTTCATCAAAACCATACGTGTGGGATATCTATGGATAGCTCTTCAAAAATGATATTGAGGTTTTTAATTTTTTTTTTCTAAACTGAATAGTTTGCGCGAGAGACACTTCCAAAGTGGTAAAATGTGTCCCCACCCCCCTGTAACTTCTAAAATAAGAGAATAAAATAACCCACATCCCTGTAACTTCTAAAATAAGAGAATGATAAAACTAAATTAAATATAAGATGTACATTACCATGTAAGCTTCCACCGAAAATTGGTTTCAACGAGATCTAGTAAGTAATTTTTTTAATACAGTGGTAGAGCCATGCGGCAGCTTTTGCTGTCGCACGGATGGGCCGGTTCGAACCGGGGTGGTACCACCACCTCACAGAATACCAGCGTGAAGTAGAGGTTTACCTCTGCGTTTCGCTTGGTGAGTGCAGGTGGCCGGAGGCCCTTTTTACTGGAAATGAGGCATTCCATCTTAGTCCTCACGGGTGGCAACGCATCTGCATTTTGATTCGCAAACGAGGATAGATGTAGATGTCTATGGGCCGCAGCAACCACTTACCATCAGGTGGACTGTGTGCTCGTTTGTCACTCTTATGCTATAAAAAAAAACCTCATAAATCGTATACCGCTATTTACCTTTCATTCAATCAACTGAAATATAAAAATGAAAAAATACACTATTATTAAAACATCGATTAAAGTTACAACGCACTACAAGAACTTTTATATTATGTTAATTGCTGCTATGGAACCCTTCTTGGGCGAGTCCGACTCGCACTTGGCCGCTTTTATTAATTCCCATTTACTTTATTATGCCATTTATTTATCACGCGTGTTCTAAGTTAATCATTTGTTTGATTCTTTTACTTGTTTGTATAATAGTTATTATTAATTAATTAATTGCAATGTTTAATGAAACTAATTTTACAGATTTTATCGCGTTTCATTTTACCTTTCTAATTCCCGACGTTTCGGGTGCTTTCTAATACTGATTAATATTAATTTTTGGTCCGATTTACGCAGAATAAGCTTGTAGTATCTCGAATTCTTGCAATGGTATACTTAGATTTGGATTCCTGATAATACTATTGGTCACACAGTGTATAGGCAAAAGACCCATACCAAATGATATTTAAATGGTGAATCGCACTTAGAAAAATCTTTGTTTCAGAGAGCACAAGGGATCTGTAACAGAAAACATCTGGCTGACGAATTTCAGCACGTAAAGCACCCGAAACGTCGGGAATCAAAAAGTAAAAATTAATCTAATTTAATGTGCATTGTTCGCGTAAATATAAGAAACCATTGTAATCGAAATTTTGATTACAACGAAAACAAATGTTGCGAAAAACTGCGAGAATTCGAAGAGCTATTTTAACAAAGCGATTCTCATATTTCTTTACTGTTTTGATAAGCAAGCCAGATATGATTCCACTATTTCCCCTCGCCGCCATTGTCCATTTCGCGGGGCTGTCGCCTGACCCCACTTGTAGCAATCTAATTTGGTATCTCCCGACCCTTGAGTTGGACCAATATCACCAATGATAGTGCAAATAAGAATAATACTACAATATTTTTACACCATCGTAAGCTATTTTTTGATAATTTAAAGTTTTTTTTCTTCTAAAAAATCAAATATTCCTTGTTCTAAGCATTTTTGTTTTACCAAGGCTTAGCAATAATTAAAATAAGAATAAAATATAAACATTTATTTTAATAATTACAAAAAGTTTTGAACTATTAATGTAATTTTAATTTCATAGCTCAATTTCATTTGTTTACGATTGAATTTCTATGATGTTGCCTATCGAATTAAATAAGTACACTTAACAACAAAAATATTACATAATAAAATATGATCTTAAAGCAAATTATAATTAAAGTGAATTTCCTTTTATATATCTAAACATATTACGTGAAAAGAGTCGCAGTCACAAATTTAAATCCACTAGCTACTCTTAATATATATTTTATTTTGTTGCGAATACTTGAACCAACGTTGGTCCAAGCGTTGGACGTCGGTAATAACTTTTATCTTACAATATCACATGATATGAAGGGGCGAAGACGCAGGTAACTCAACGGAAAATCTAATTTACTAAATTGAATTACACTGTCCACTAACTCTAGGATATATTTCTCTCCAACTATTTTTGTGACAGCCATTGTATGAAATACGCGACAAATCGTGATGGATATGTGCTTTGAAATTTCTGTGAATTATTGCAATGGATTACTATATGGTAAAATGTACGTAGTTACGCAAGAAGGATCCAACTCTCACTCTAATCAAAAATAGTTATATCATTACAACATTTAGTCTTTTTAAGTCCTAAATAGGCGTTTCCCGAGGGTTGTGGTATACAAAGCACGGTCCTGAGTCACCTACGACTTCCTACGTCAACTACCAGGTTGTCACTTCATATAGTGGGGGCGTACACTTTGCTTACCTAACTTCCATATAGCCAGAGCCAGAGATCAAGTAAGTAAATACTCAAGGAATCGAAGCAAGCCATTACTACTGACTATTGATTCAAAATTCAAACGTCATTATCTAATTTCTTTGGGTATATATGGGTTGGTAACATATCCTAGAAGGGTTATTTTTGCGTAACTACTTCCAGTTATTGGAAAGAGCCCTGTGAAATTCACAAATGGCTAAGATGCGAGTGATTTTCTGCAAACGTTAAAGGTACAATTCCGTTGCCGACTGCAAGCAGGAGCAGCAGACGACGTGTTGTCGCGACACTACTGGTTTCTATGTAGTTCTATGAAATACCTTCCGTACCTAGCGATAGCCGCTACAAGCCGAGCGGCAGACGAAATGTCGCCCGACCGCAGATCAGTAGTGCTGCCAACGCTCGAGCGACAACACGTTGAATTTGTCTCAAAAAATGAGTTTCACCGATTCCGAGGAAGAGAAACTGATAAACCAGGTGGCCCAATATCCCGCACTGTACGATGCATCTCACAATAATTATTTAAACAGTGTGATAAAAGATAATATTTGATAAAATATAGGAAAGGAGTTAAATAAAAGCGGTAAGTACCTATTTTGTTTACATACACAGAGAACCCATAGAACATTCGGAATAGATTGGAACACGGGCTGCTGCCGCCTGCAGTCGGGTTCGGAATCATGACTGCAGCGACATGTCACAGCGACATGTCGCGGCGACACGTCGCCTGCTGCTGCTGCCTGCAGTCGGCTACGGAATTGTACCTTAACACTTCTAGAAAACTATAAAAATTAATGGCAATGGCACATATCTGTAGCCATCTTTATTTGAAGTCGGCTGCCGTAGCTATTTATCATCAAGTGCACTGTAAGTTTGCAATTATTCAAGAAATAAAAATTAACTTTTAATAAAAAGTGCAAAGTCCCAACTTCAGAGTGTGAATTTATTTGAATCATTGTTGTTAATCCTTAGTGGACTTAGGAATTTAACAATCTCAATACCGTCTAAAATCTTAATAGTTCCATTTGAAAACTTCATCCGCTATTTTACCGCCTTTACATTGTTTAATATGCTTGAACATGTTTCCCAGCAACATTGCAATTGCATACTTCTGAAGTCCGTCAACATGTATTAAGACAGTGCGGAGAACATTTGCTTGCCCTGAAACACACAATTGATGGGATGCCTGTGCCCAGCTATGAAAACCAGGCAATACGAGTAACTTTAACTTTAAAATTTTATTGCAATTAGTTTTCAGTCGCAGCAAATGCCTAATCCAGATAAAATGTCATCTATAATATGTCTGACCTTATAAAAGTAGTATTAAAAGATCCTACTACTTCATTACTCCATATCAGTGTACTTTACACTGCAAGACGTGGGCTTATAACGTCTTCGTCAGCATTTTTTTAATCGTCACGCTTAACGTGGTAGAGCCATGCTGCAGCTATAATAGTAGTATAGTTGTAGCAAGAATGGGTCAGCTTGACCGGGGAAGAACCACAGAATACCAGCGTAAAATAGCAGCTTAACACTGTTGTGTTTGGTATGGTGAGTGTAGAGAACCGGAGACCCTTTTTACTAGAAAAGAAGCATTCCATCCTAGTCCTCACGGGTGACAACGCATCTGCATTCTAATCTCTTCTATAATAATCAAACAATGTAAATAATTTACAATACTTTTTTATAAATTGAAGCAAAACAAAGATCGCAATAAGCCGAACAAGGGACGGCCGCTAGAGTGCGGTTACAGCAGTTAAAAGTAAGAGACGCCACGTGAGTTAGCTACAATTTATATGTAAATCAGAGACGGGGTCGAAATAGTCAGGGAGCTGTATTGTTTTTTTATAATCTAAAACACGATTTGTCTTTACCAAAGCTAATAAATATTATTAGTAGGTTTGATGTCTATTTATTTCTGCCATATTCGTCATCAGGTTTTTGGTCACTTTCCTTTATAACTTGTGTAGATAAATATAAAGTTTGTTACACATTTTCTTTTTTTGTAGTGGTTGTTACATTTGAATTCAAATACAAATTGTTTATTGCATGTCACATTACAAATTTAAGAAGTATACATGTGACGCTCTGTAAGAGCATAGCGACACTGAAGTGCTAACAATTTTTGAATTATTTAGCTTTAGAAGATACATTATAAAATATCTATCATAAACACATCGTCATTATGATAATGATGATGTCATTACAGCCCTTCATAAGTTCACTGCTGAACATAGGCCTCCCCCAAGGAACGCCCCAAAGCACGGTCCTGAGCCACCTGCATCCATCGATTTCCTACGTGTCTTACCAGGTCGTCACTCCATCATCGTAAAAATATAGTTACATATAATGTTGAAGTGTGTATTGTGTAACGTAGTGGCAGTTTAAGAATATCCACTACCCCATATCGTCCCGTTGGTGTCGTAAGAGGTGACAGAGGGAGGTAAATCAGTAGTTGGGCAGCAGCGTCTTTCTAATATCGATTAATAATAAATAAAACTTTGCCAACTAGCCTGCCAAGCGTGGCAACTATGGCAAATTTCCCCCTTATGAGGTAATCTATGGGGGAGGCCTATGTTCAGTTGTGGACTTTAATAGGCTGTAACAGCAACGGTAACGTAATCAGAGCCGTAGTATCTCTAGGCACTAAGCGCTTGCTTTACATTATATAATAGGTACGCGAGCAAACAAAGTTAATACGGTTGTGCAATCTCCGCAGGCACCAATAAAGTTATTAGTTGCAATTCAGCATTGACTAAAACAGCGCATAACACTAATTGTTCCATTACTCTCTCAGAAATGAGAGGGGAACTGTGTCTAGCGGTGGGACATTGACGTATACTTGTGGCACTATACCAACTTATGTTAAGTTGTTTATTTATGTGATTCTGATTATTTGTTAGTTGTCGAAAATCGGTCAGGAATATACTTACAAATTAAAAATCATCATCACCATCACTCACATCACATAATCACATTACAGGTCTTCAAGTCCACTGCTGAACATGGCCTCTCGCAAGGAATGCAACAAATCACGTTCTTGAGCACCTGCATCCATCGACTTCTGCATCTCTTACGAGGTCGGCACTTCATCTTGTGGTGGAACACCCTACACTTCGCTTGCCGGTACTAGGCTATCGCTCGAGAACTTTTCTATCCCATTGACTGTCGGATTTTGAATCTCTATGGCCTCCCGTTGCCACTTCCTATCCTAAAAATTACAATAAAATTACAAAATTTGTTGTTGTTTTTGTTCTTCTTCAGATAGAGAAAATAATTCTCTGATCATATTGTACTTATAATTACAGCAGTAGGATGGCTCTTCCATGTATAACATATGTTGAATACATCACCAGAGTTATAAAACTGCAATAGAATTTGTTACGAATTGGAAATCATCTTGCATAATATAGATGCAGATTCAGATTACAGCTTAGTTGTTAATTCCATGGAAGTAACTTACTACAATCTCTATTTTCATAATAGTTTTACACGTCATTTTTCATCGCCTTACAGAATAATGCATCAATATATAAAACATAAGGAATCTGCGAAAAAAAGTAGACTATAAGTTAACAGACATAAATTATAAAACTAAGTCACTAGTTAGTTAGTATGAGAATTCATCACTTATTTTAGATGGAATGCCTCGTTTTCAGTAAAAAGGTCTCTTAATCTTTACTTACACTCACCAAACGAAACACATTATTTCACGCTCGTATTTTGTTAGAGCGTGGTCACTCCCCGGTCGAGCTGACATATTCGTACTACAACCATAATATAGCTGCAGCGTGGCTCTACCACATATCTTATTTTAAATTGATATTTGCGGTTTGATTATAACGAAGAATTTAATTTTAAAAAAATCCGTTTAATTTTTAAAGTTAGTTTGTATTTTGTGGTCGGCTCTTTGCCTAGGAGCGGTCCGCGTCAGTCTCTCGAGACGAATCTAATTGCATTTTCGCTGAGGTGAGCGCTGTACACTTCACTTACTTTTTACTGCCATCTGCGCCAGATAATCAGATAATTTCTCTTGTCTATTGCTATACGTACACTTTTACTTTTAAATTATTAAAAGGTTTTACAGGAATGAGTCTGATTTCTTAAATAGCTTCGGATCTTTTTCTTTTAAACAAAGTAACTTTGAACGGTTTTAAAATTATTGTTATTCTATACGTGGTAGAGCCACGCTACAGCTATATTACATTTATTTATTATATTTAGTTATATCATTATAACCAGGAAAGTACTGCACTCACAGAATACCAGCGTGAAATAGCCGCTTAATGCTGCTGTGTTTTCATTCTAAAGAACCGGAGAACCTTTCTACTGGAAACGAGGCATTCCATTTTAGTCCTGTAGGGTGACGATGTATCTGCATGGGCCACAGCATCCACTTACCAGCAGTTGGGCTGTGTGCTCGTTTATCACTCTTATTTTATAAAAACAAAATATATCCTGCGCAATTTAACGCAGTAGGACAACTAGTTAGCATCAGCCTACTCGAAAGAAGAAAGAGGATTTAATTCATGCAATGACTTAAATCTCTTGCATACTCTCCAAATATATCGTGTCGAATTTGGAAAGGCTATGCTATAGGCTGGAAAGATTTTCCAAAGTTTAGGTTCATTCATCCATTCCAGCCACAACAAACAGACAGACATACGGATAGACAGACAGACAAAAACTTTAAAAATTGTATTTTTGTTATTAGTACCGTATATTTTTTCATATGCATTGAGTAAAAAGCTGTTATTTTGACATTACAAACAGACACTCAATTTTATTTATTTGTATAGATAAGCCTTATGCATTATTTGTTCATAGTTCCCTTAATAATATTAGGTTTTTATGCGGTCAGCAATTGAATAACACAGTAAACTTCTATAAGAAAAATCTTTAAAGTATAATTATATGATATGTATAGTATATGACTAATTTTTCGACCGCCAACCCGCAAACATGGATTTTTTCTTTGTTCTTTTTCACTTTACTTCTGACAACTTGTCTTGTGATTCAGCTGCCACCAGCAATCTTCCAGAACCGATTCGTCTAAAGAAACTTCAAGAAAAAGTCTACTCCTTTTTAATAGATTAGTTACTAACCTGTAATTCTCCAGATGTTGCAGTTGTTCATGGGTGGTAGTCACTTACACATGGTCGTTTGCCACCTCCCCTAATAACAAAGAGGCAAACGAAATTTAGACTCTCCATTAAATAACAAAATAAAATTGTGTCTTACAACCTATTACAAAATTTTCATGTTAATAATTTGAAGTATCATAATCTACCTATCAGTTACTCTGTGCCATCAGACCGGCATCCCATGTCATCATTTAATACTAAGCGACATGTGTCACTTGCGACTAGCCTTTCGTTCATATATCCCTTTAGTATAAAGAAAATTAGTTTTGATGTGACAACATAGTTTTTGCTTAATCCTTGTCTGTTTTATTGTAAATGGTTAACCTTTTTACGTGGTTGCAGATCGAATGGGTCGGCTTGACCGGGGTAGGATCGCGCTCCCATAGAATACCAGCGTAAAATAGCAGCTTAATATGTTTCGTATTGCTTTTTATTGAAAACGAAGCATTCCATCTTGGTCCTCAAGGGTGAAAACGCGTGTGAATTTTGATTCATAATAGAGAATAAATGTAGATGTTAAAGCGTCAGGTCGAATGGTCGTGGGTTCGAATCAATTATTAGACTACTGTCGTGAACCACTTCTAACACAAGCATTTTAAGCTTACCAGAAGTGGTTAAGGGGATCTTTAGCAATGTTTAATAGCATTAAGAGTATTTAAATAAAAGAATAAATGTCTATGGGCCACGGAATCCCTATTCTAGCAGGTGGTCTGTGTGCTCGTTTGTCACTCTTATTCGTTTGCCGTTTTTTGAGCAAGTGCTGCACGTTAATCACTGAGTTTCCATTCTAAGGGTACCTAAGTAGGCCTCAGTGGTAACAGTTAAGGAAGCAATCGGTAATCGTGCATGACAAAACACGTCACGACTGGTTGAATAGAGAAAAAAGAAAATAAATTGCTCCTGTATTTAAGCAGCTGCTCCTCTTTTACTTCTTGACGATCGCGGTACCAGATCTATCGAACGTTTGACGCTTCTGCCCGTGGCCGTTCCAAGTATTTTACGTCTGGCGTGAATGAGTTATTCTACCAGAAGTCTTAAAATTTTTCTGGTACCATGGTTGCCTTTTACGTCACGGACGTAACGAAATGATGTAAATTCGATTCTCCTACGTCGCCACCACATAACATTGTCGGGACACTGTAAAACATGTGTCTATGATGCTTCTTAATGCTACGCCCATATTAATTTACTATATTTATTCTGTCACAGCCTATCAAAAGTACACATATCGCCTCAAATACATAGGGGGTATGTTTGCCATAGCTACACTTGGCGGGCGGGTTGGTAACCGCAGCTTTTTACGTTTTAGTTGTTATTATGTAGACGCTGCAGCCCATGTCCTAGCTTCTTTCTCTCTGTCGCCTCTTACGACACCCTAGGGTTAATGATATAAGGGAGTTGATATTCTTATACCATCACTACACTGTACAATACGTATATAATAATCTATTAAATAACAATAAATATTATTCCTAATTTGTTAGTATTAACGATAGTACAGTTAGTAATTTGATAGTAAACTATTAATTTTAATTAAGTTCTAAGTAAAGTTTCTTGTTGGTTCTTCCCAGGGCAGAAGAGTTTTTAGAACCAGTGAGAAATCAAACACGAGAATGAATTTCAATAATAATTATTTATAATTTATATTGAAAGAAAAATATTTCCATTTCCATTTCTATTTGAGCATTTTATTACGGCCAGGAATATTAACAACAGTTAAAAGATAAAATACTTGTAACCTCGATTTTTTTATTTTATATATAAAAATGTATTATTCGTAATCGTTTGTAACAGTATTTTGACGTATTTTGTCGTAAATTTAATGTAATTTCAAAATTAATACTGGCAACACTTATTTCACATAAACACAGCAAATTTCCACCTAATCGGAGAGGAACGTTTAATTCCTCGTCAAACGAAACAAGTAGGAAGAGCACATAAATCGCTTCGTCCGCTCTCATCGGGCAAATTAAACATTATTCTTTTCCATTGAAATTCCAAAGGACTTTTATTGGAATTTTTGCCTATCCTGTACGTGCCAATAAATACTGGTGCTAAACGTTTCAAACGATCCAGACCCCAGCATTTAGCTCCTTTATGTCAATCGACACGCACACATCCGTGAAAACCCCTGTATGATACTGCACACAGATGTGGAGCATGCAAATCGCAAAGATAGAACACGGAATCCAACGTGTATTCTATTTACTGTTGCTTTTGTAACGCGCGCCACACATCTTGATAGTATAAGGTCAAAAATAAACACGATAAAATCTATAAAATCAATTTAGTTAACAACATGTTACTTAGCCTATAAATTTCCCACGGCTGGGTACATGCCTCGTCTCATTTCAGATCGGGTTTAGGGCAAAGAAGGGTTCAGTTTCATGCAATTTTAATTTTATTTATAGCCATGTGGTTGCGTTGTAAGAATATCCATTACCTCCATATCGTGAGAGATGACAGAGGAAACCAACCAGGAGATAGACAGTAACTTCGTCCATAATCTTTATATATAAAAATTACGTGTCACGTTGTTTGTCCGCGATGAACTCCTAAACTACTGAACTGATTTAAATGAAATTTTGCACACTCTGTACAGTTTTATCCCACTTGAGAGATAGGATAGTTTTTATCCTGATAAGTGACACTCAATATCTTTTTATTACGAATTTAAAGATTTTTTTATATGAAGGGTCGTCGAGAAGGGCAGAACAACGTCTGCCTGGTCAGCTAGTATAATTGTATAGTAAAAAATTAAAAATTTTGTACTGCCGATTTCAATATAAGTTATTAAGAATAACTAAAATCTATTGGTCTGACCTTGATGAAATTCATATGGGACCACACGAAAAGTACCAGCTTTCAAATAAAAAAGAATAATCGAAATCGGTTTACCCAGTAAAAAGTAGGTAAGACACATAAAAAAAAACATACAGTCGAATTGAGTACCGTCTCCTTTTTGGAAGTCGGCAGAAAATAAACAGCTGCAGTCACAGTCATGTGCCCCAAAAAAATCCCATGTATGTGTAAATACTACATACAAAAGTCACAAGTATGTAGTAGATACTACATACTTGTGACTTTTGCTGTAGAGACCATCAGTCTAGGAGTCCACGTGCGGTGAAGATCCTTAAATAATCATATCCGCGACTTTCGTAGACTTTGATGATAAGCGGGTTTGTTCCTTTCTCGCTCAAAGGCTAATTATAGCCATTCAGCGAGGAAACACAGACGTCGTTGGCTTTAGTTTATTATTATGACAATAGTTTTTTCATATATCTATATTATGTAAATAAATTTAATACATTCCTAGCGGACTCCGAGGAGAACGCTGTGACACGCACACAAACGTTTTTGCTCTCCTCGGGTCTACCTCCGGCCCGTTTTTATGTAGCCTGAACATATTAGTTGCAGAAACAGCAAGTATCAACTTCAAAAAGTTGCGCTACACATACAAGATCCCAGAATTGTCCCTTTAACACGAAGCAGAGGCGAATAACAAAATAAAATACAATACAAAAAGCGTAAAAGAGAACGTATTGATTTGCAGGAATTTTTATTAGGAGGTGTTACCTCGCAGGAGGCGATTTGCCTGCGACTTATTGCTTCCTTTATATCGTTAAACGGCCTTTAAAACATTTTGCGTTCGCGTAAACATTTATAGCGATATTGTTGGAATTTATTTTAAACAGGCATGGGTCACAAACTAGTACACAGTCCAACTGATGGTAAATACCTTTTCTTCCTCCCGGGTTCAGGAAAATTAGCAACCGCTACACTTTCGAGATTAAAGTTCAAGTATTGTTATTAAATAAATTGGCAGAATCATGTCAGTAATAGTTAATTAGTATTCCTTTTTATAAATTATTGATAGTTTTAAATATTGATTAATTATTAGAGCCATGATGCAGCTATATTAGTAGTATAGTTGTAGCACAAATGGATCGGCTCGATCGCGGAAGGACCACGCTCTCACAGAATACCAGCGTAAAATAGCAGCTTAACGCTGTTGTGTTTCGTATGGTGAGTGTAGAGAATCGAAGACCCTTTTTACTAGAAAAGAGGCATTCTATCTTAGTCCTCACTTTTGAGTCTTTATTGAGGATAGATGTAGATGTCTATGGGTCACAGTAACCACTTACCATCAGGTGTACTGTGTGCTCGTTTGTCCTATAAAAAATGTTTTATCCTAAAAAAAATGTGTGTATAATGTTTATAATAAGCATTATTATTATATTATTGGGGTAATGTTATTCATATATATTTTTATTTATTCTATGTATTTTATCTCATTTGCACTAGCTTCTTTTTACACCTACATATTTTTAAACCAACCTAAGGTCTGAGTAGTGGATAATGTTCCATGCGTTAAGTCTACCTGTATTCATCATTCTTTGTATGTGAGATATTAATAATACATTAATAAATAAATAGATGATCTGGAATATATACATTTACTTTGGATTAAAACCAAAATGCAGATGAGCTGTCACCCCTGAGGGTTTTTTGGATCCCCATTCGAAAAAAACATAGCATTTTGCTGTCAAATTCTTCACCTCCACCTCCACCAGGCTCGTATATCTTTTCACCTTGGACGCTGCTTCTTTTAATCAATAGTCTTTATTCGATAAAATTAGGAAAACAGATTAATCAAAATATGATTTCTTAAATTTCTTTCTTTCTGTCTGATATAAAAAAAAATTGTTGCTAATATAATAATAATATAACGGGATAAAATACAACACAAACAAATTTAAAATTATAGTTGGTTGATTAAAATAGTTCAATTATTTAATTTACTTTTATATTCAGTCTTTTATAATTTGTTTCATGGATAAATTTTATTTAGAGGTCGAAAAATCTATAAGTATCATACAACTATGGAAATCATCCCCCTATGAAGAAATCTATGAGGGAGGGGGAGGGGGGCTGTTCAGCAGTAGACTGTTGATAGGCAGTAAATGATGATGATGATGTAAGCGAGATAGTCATACCACCATATTTTATATTTTAGGAAATTAGTAGTTACAAGATTTTTTGGGCATATTCCATTGTCGCCTTTTACGAAATCTACGCGACCAAATGGGGGAAATGGATAGTCTTAACAATAGCATTGTACTTTTAATAGTCATTACAAATGAATGAATAACTGGATAAGGAGCGTATTAACCCTAGACGAGAACGAGAATTTTCACATTTAAAAAAATATTTTATTAATAAAATTGATTTAAGTAAAATAGAAGTAGATATTGAAGGTGAGTAAAATACTTGAAATGTTATTAATTTAAGACAATTTCAATAACGGATCGTGCAAACACTCGAGTAACTCAATTAAACTGAAAATTCAAATTGTGTAATCGCTAACGAAATTGAAAACGCAAAATGAAGACTCCACGAAACTCAAAGCAACATTGTAAGGGCGTGTTTACACTAAATAAAGCGCAAAAGGTACGGATTTGTAAGGATGTAAATCAAACTGAATGTTTTATTAAACACTCAGTTGTGCTAGATATTCAAATTAAGTGGCGGTGTCGATGGTAACTAAGTGTGGAATTAGATTTTTACAATTAGATCATTCATTACAAAGTTCACTATTAAACATAGGCCTACCACAAGGAATGCCACAAAACACCTCTATCCATCGACTTCCTCCATATCTTACCAGGCTGTCACTGCATCTAATGACGGCAGCTCTACTTCGCTTATGGATTACCAGGATGCCACTCCTTTCTTCCTCATCGGTCGTTGGTTCTTCTAGCTATATATCCGATCCATTGCCGCTTCATCTTACTAAATCATTGCGCTTTGTCGGTTACTCTGGTTATTATTATATATGTCTGAGCGTCTATAAAATACAGGTTGGATCAAGGTGGAATGGAGGGTACATCGAAGAACCTCCACTTGTATGTGCAGTATAAAGTTCACTGTAGGCGCCGTGCGAGGGAGATTTCGCTTAAGTCATTCTACGAGTGTAGTCATTCTACTAGTGCTAAAATAGTGCCATGGTTCTATCCGTTATGGTGGTTCTTATTGTGCAGGCAAGAAGGATGTTGTTGCTGAGAGGCTGCCCTGTGTTATACTGAGATGTGTAATGTTGCTGTTGGTTTGTATACTTTGGTGCTATCATGTAATTACGTACCTCAACGTTACACGGGTGTGTGATTGTGGCGGGGACGTGTTACAGTGTGGTCGAACTGTAATTACTCTATACTGAATGCATAGTGCGTTACGCTGTCTTTTTCTGCCGACTTCCAAAAAGGAGACGGTACTTAATTCGACTCAATTTCATAACTTTTTACTGGGTGGACCGATTTCGATGATTCTTTTTTTATATGAAAGCTGATGCTTCACGTGTGGTCCCATATGAATTTGATCAAGGTCAGACCAATTGAGTTTTTGAGTTATTTGAGTTATTCTTAATAACTTATATTGAAGTCGGCTCTAGAAAATTTTTAATTTTAAATTATTACTGATAATGATTAATTGCGTAAGCAAGAGAGCAAGTTGAAAATTCGCCCTTACACTTTTATTATTTTTAAGAATTAATGCTATCCTGAAGTATTTCCGAGATCAGAATTTGGATCCTCTGTTGAATCTCCGAGATATATTATTATTATTATTATTGTGGATATCATAATTTCTAACTATATCACGCAGTGATACCCCGCAAACAACGCAGAAGAATTAGATAATTATTATATTCTAAGTTATAAATAAAATTGTAATTATTAAAAATATATTTACCATTTACTACACACCGTGTAGTAGTGGTGTAAGAATATCAATTAAAGACATAAAGACATAACGACATAAAGACATTTATTCCGACACTTCATATTACAATGACAAATTAATAAACAAAATTAATACGAATAAGAATAAAATAATAATAATTTTTTTTTAAAAACAAGAAAATGAATAAACAATGAAATAGAGGATATAACAACAATTCATGACTTAATAATCGAAACAGATGAAGTGGCGGAAGGGACCGCCTCAGCATAAGCCGCGGGATAGCGACGCTGATTTTCAGTCGGCCCCATACGGTCCTACGGAGACCGTGCTGTAAGTGTCGACATTAAGCGAGTAGTAGATACATATGACAATAACAACTGATGAATGACAATAACAAAATGGAAAATGCGTATTGTATAGTTGTGCTGAATGTAAGTTACTGATTAATTATTATAATAAATTACCCCATATCGTCCCGTGGGTGTTGTGAAAGGCGTCTGGGGAAAAAAAATCAGGAGATTGACAGCAGCGTCTTCCTAATAACAATTAAAAAAAAGCTGTGGTTAATAACCCGACTGCCAAGCGTGGGGACTATGGCAAATATCCCTCTTTCAGGCAATCAATGGAGGAAGCCTATGTTTGGCACTGGCCTTTTGATAGCATTTAATGCTGATGATGATTATTATTTTTCTAATATAATTTATAATAATATCACAACTGCACATGTGGTGATAGCGTTAGATAATCGACCACGCCATTTCATACCGTGGTTGCCGTAAGAGGCAACCGTGGGAAAGGCTAACAAAATCTCATGGTCTCCTACAAAAGACGGTATCATCATTTCGCGCGCTATACCAGTCCTTCTATTCAGCCCTTTGTACAGTTTTATTTAAACAATTATTATACAGTCCACGGCGGTGTTTCTTTTTTTTTTATAGAATAAGAGTGCACGCAGTCCACCTGATGGTAAGTGGTTGCTGTGGCCCTCTACATCTACATCTATCTTCGATTAAGAATAAAAATGCAAATGTGTTGCCACCCCTGAGGACTAATATGGAATGCCTCGCATCCAGTAAAAAGGGTCTCCGGTTCTCTACACTCACCATAAGAAACAAAGCAGCATTAAGCTGCTATTTGACGCTGGTATTCCGTGAGAGCGTAGTCCTACCCCGGTGTGGCCGAACCATTCATGCTACAACCATAATATCGCAGCAGCTTGGCTCTACCACGTAAAAAACTTTTCATTTATAAAGATCGCCAACAGTTAGCCAGATTTAAAATATCTAAACTGTTGACAAGAAACAGAATTAAAGGTGCGGGAAAGTACATGACGTCTGATTTTGCGATTGAAAATCGACAGTAAGGGGTTGATGGAGAAAATTATGTTCTGATGGTATAATAGAATCTGTCGATCACAATATAACGTTTGTTTGACGTACAACTGGTCCTTGGTTAATTTTCATTTTGTTTTATTCATTTTCATTTTAAAAACCGGCAATGTTTGTATTTAAAAATTAATTCTGACTGTATTTAAAAAATTAAAGGTTATAAATTACTTTTGTTAAATTTTGTTTTAAATTAATTGAAACCGACTCAATACTATCATACCCTCAAAATTTCTACCTCCACGTTCCCGTTCGCAATATTTACTTCCTACTTTCTGTAAACACTCTTCGGGCACATCTCGAAATATAACTCGCACAAGAAAATTAAGCTTGTTAATTATACATCTCGCGTGTACACTTTGCCTTGTGTCGGTTGTAATGATGAACGTAATGTATGTAGACGAAAATTCGTGGGCTCTTGGTAGGTGGTTTATGGTGGTGGTTCCCTTTCGTCTTCACTTTCATTTTATAATAAATTATTTAATGTTAAGATCGTCTGGGTAAATTTTACTACCTGTAATTATATAAAAGTATTAAAAAAACATACCTTTAATTTCTAATTAGTAGAACTTTCTACTCCTGCCTCCTGCTTAGAAGTCCGCCCGTATATGTACTACAATCCTTGCCTATGCGTAAAGTAGCAGTGCAATTTCTATCGTGTTCCGGTTTGAATGGTAAAAGATGTTACTGTTACTACTATATGTCAGTGCTTGACTATCTACAATCCCACCTGATGGTGAATGGTGGCTAATATAGTAATTTAGTTCTTACCTCGTTTCGAACCAAGACGGCATCAGAGGCAGCTGAACTGAGTACGTGGTGCAAATAAGAGTCTCTGAGAGATGACTACATATTTGTGCCATTTGCTGTAGAGACTATCTGTCCGTGGGGTCCACGTGCGGTGAAGTTTCTAAAGGAACTCCTTTTTTGTCGCTCATAGGCTAAGTACATCCATTCAGCGGAGAAACGCAGCCAGCTTTCTTACCGTGGAGAGTAGGACTGTATGATAATTAAGTTACTAGTTTTATTTTTTTTATTATAGTTTTTAATATTGTTTATAATAAAATATTGTATATTAATTTAAAAGAATTCTAAATTATAAACATTACGTGCTTCTTAAGCAAAGAATAAAAAGTATTTTTTTTAAATTACTACTTCTACAACAGTCCATCACATGTCCATTCCTGAACATAGGCCTGCTAATACATTGCCACAATGTACGGTTCTCAGTCACCTACCTGCGTCCAAAGACTTCCTACGTGTCTCATTATGTCGTATCCCACGTCTAGTGAGGGGTCGCCCAACACTGCGTTTGCCAGTACGACGATGCCACTCGGGAACCTTCCCCATCGGTTGTCGTTTCTTCGAGATATATGTATATAATATCTAAAATATAAAAAATAATTTCTGTTATTTCGTATTTTATGCGTTTTCATACTGTTCATCAGATTGCAGTAAAACTTTGTCAACATACTGCATGCACTTTTGCGAAGGTTATACGCATATTACAATTAACTTATTTATTTTAAAGTTATAATAACATTCAACTTCAATTAATGTTTTATCATTCACAATTAAGCAATATAATCCTTCCAAATTTAAAACGATATTTCCGCCATTATTTCTTCTGCCGCTGCAACGCGCCGCTAGAATATGTATAAAATCTTATTGATTTACATTTAATTCCTCCCTCATTCTGTATTTGACTAAAATTTTACTAGGTATGTTATAAGCATGCACTATAAAAGTACAATCATACAATAATAGTGTCTATACACATAAATAAAATTGAAGTGTCTCTCTGTCTGTCTGTCTGTCAGCGCTAATATTCGGAGTGGCTGAACAGATTATAAATTGAAACTTCAAGAACAGAGAGAGCAGTGTTAGGAGTGATATAGGCTATATGTTATACTAAAACTTAGATATTAAAAAAAACATGCGTGCGTGTCGTGGAACACTCGGTTGGAACGAAGTTCCTTATTATTGATAAACGTATTATATTATTGATTAACAAATACAAATAAATGTATTACTAGAGTCTATTAAAATGAAGCGTCATTTAAAATAAAATACAATATGACACAAGGGGTAGTGACGAAAAAATCTTACACTTTTTGTCGCCTAGCTCCATAATCTGTGCCTAGCTCCCACCCGCCAAACCCGTACCGTCCGATAAGGAACTTCGTTCCAAAACGAAAAATTTATATAATGAATGGTTTTTGATTATCTTAAATCTAAATACGACATATTCCGCTAGTCTTCAATGAAGAATTATTTGTGTTGGACAAACATTAGTACCGGCGTCGATTGGAACTTTTAGAAGTCGTGCCTTTGACTAAAAATTAAGTTAGTGTCATAATAATTATTTGTGTTGGATAAACATTAGTACCTGTTTTGATTGGAACTTATAGAAGCCGTGCCTTTGACTACAAATTAATTTAGTGTCATAATAATTATTTGTGTTCGATAAACATTAGTATCTGTGTTGATTGGAACTTATAGAAGCCATGCCTTTGACTACAAATTAAGTTAGTGTCATAATAATTATTTGTGTTGGATAAACATTTAGTACCTGTGCCGATTGGAACTTATAGAAACCGTGCCTTTGACTACAAATTAAGTTAGTGTCATAATAATTATTTGTGTTGGATAAACATTAGTACCTGTGTCGATTGGAACTTACAGAAACCATACTTTTGACTACAAATTAAGTTAATATAATAATAATTATTTGTGTTGGATAAACACTAGTACCCGTGTCGATTGGAACTTACAGAAACCATACTTTTGACTACAAATTAAGTTAGTGCCATAATGATTATTTGTGTTGGATAAACATTAGTACCTGTGCCGATTGGAACTTATAGAAGCCGTGCCTTTGACTACATAATAAGGTAGTGTCATAAAATACATCAATAAGCATACATTTACAAAAGGGAAAATAAATCCTTTAAGAATTTTCTTATTTATTCTTAACGGTCATTAATAACAAGTACCAGGCAAGCAGAACTCGACCGGAGTAAACTTCGTATCTTGCTTCCGCTAACTACTGAAAGATGGTAATGAAGCACACTTACCTTCATAGTGATATCTCTTTCACGCAGACCCAAAGTTCATAAGTTCGTCCTTATCACTATCGCTGTCATGCCCACAACGGCCGATCTAGACGGTGACAAGAAATTAATTAGGGGAAGCTGCAGAAAATAATGGTTCGCCGTGATTTTTAAATGAAATTTATTTTCTTCACTTCATTTATTTCTCAGCGACATGACACTTCGGAAATTATTAGACTTTACAGCGGCTTTCTTCCGTAGGTAAGGTTTCAACTTGTTTACCTTTAACGCGATATATTTTTTGCGTTGATAATTTTTTTTTGTATATTTGATTTGTTAAATTGAAAAGGTATTTGTTTTCGCCAAGTGTCATTTTCTATTTTTCTTGGATTCAAATAAACACGCTTTAATTTTTTCTGTTATATCTAAGCTTGTTCAATTAAGGGTCTGTCTATTATTATTTTTCAACCGATTTCAAATAAAGGAAGTTCTTAATTTGAGAACTTCACTTAAATTTCAAAACATTTTTCTAGGTGAATCGATTTGGATGATTCTTTTTTTATTTGAAAGCTGCTGCTTTTTATGTGGTCCTATATAAATTTGATCAAAATCTAACTAGTACTTTTTGAGATATCCTTAATAATGCGTATTTAATTGACTTCGACTAAATTGATTATGTTCTCATTTAATTTATATTGAAGTCGGTTGTAAAAAAAAAACATTTTATCACTTGTTGTCAGATTGCTATGGCTAGCGATGGTTGGGATTTCTGTGTACGGTACTCTGTCGAAGTCGCTTGTACAAAATTTTTAATTTTACCACTTGTTTAAAATAACTTCCTTTATTATAATAGTGTGTGGTGCTGTAAAAAAAGGTGAATATAACAAATTTCAACTTGATACCTCTTCCCGTGAGGGAAAAGCTCTTGACAGACGGACAGACATAAACGAAACAAAACGTATCCTTATACGATCCCTTTTACGTTTTAAATTTTAAGTTACGGAACCCTCGTAATAGCTAATTTTGAAGTCATTATTAACATAAATTGACTAGTTGTATTGTCAAATTGTTTGTAACATAAGATAACGAAAAGGGCAAAGTAGATAAATATCACAAAACTGGAAAAGTGGAAGCTCATTAATATTGATGGGTCAGTATAAAACAAAGCAACGCGGGTATGGTTATCGATATATTTTCCTCACATGCTATTTTAGTTATTAATACGTAAAATTTAGAATACTAAATTCCATGAGTTTGAATAAAAGGCTTGGATATATTTCTTCTATCGGATGTTTGATGACAAACATGAAATGATTTATACGATAATACAATAATAGTTACGTAATTCGCTTTTGTCACGAAATGCCTTTTTATTATGTTTTCTGATTTCATTCCATACGTAGTTATCGAGTCACTACTTTATATTTTTTCATAAGGTATTTTAAATATAATTACAGTGTAAATGAAAAATATTATAATAAACTTACGTTAAATTTAAATAAATAATAAAATGAATATTTGTAACAATATACAATATCTGCAATTCCCCTGGTGTTGCGGTTGTTCATGGGCGGCGGTAGTCACTTACCATCAGGTGAGCCGCATGCTCGTTTGCCCCCTCTCCTATAAAAAAAAAATATACAATAATTTTCTAATCAAATTATTAAAAATAATAAATGTGAAAAAAAAAGAAAAATAATACCTCGTACAAAAAAAAACGTCGGACAAATTTAAGAGGCATTCTTCTCTATATCAACATATTGCAAAAATTA
Organism: Parnassius mnemosyne; assembly: GCA_963668995.1. Taxonomy (NCBI): domain Eukaryota; kingdom Metazoa; phylum Arthropoda; class Insecta; order Lepidoptera; family Papilionidae; genus Parnassius; species Parnassius mnemosyne. Next base: position 8,081,999 of record CAVLGL010000104.1, on the reverse strand, counting down.
TCAAGGTCTTTCTTACCGTGTAATGTTAATTTTAATACAAGTCGTTTGGAGCACTTTACTACCATCAACTAATAATTAAATGTTGACGGTAGCCTCCTTTAACAATGACATCAGGACGACTAACATCTATTAAGAGCGATAAAATCCGTAAAATTAGTTTTATTCCATATTTAATTTATTTTTAGGACATTTACCAATCAAAAATTTTATAAGATGAAGGAACGTAATAAATCTTACTCTGGAAGGAAGAAGAAATCCATGTTTTATATAGTGAAGGAGAGATTGCAAACATATTTACGTTTGTTTCTTGAAACCTCGTCTATACATGGACTGAATCATATTATAGCGTCAAGAAGACATCCCTGTGAAGTGTATGTACAGTGAACTATTGTTATAAACAATATTATGTATTTTTTTTATAGAATAACGGTGACAAACGAGCACACAATCCACCTCATGATAAGTGGATGCTGTCGCCCATAGACATCTACATCTATCCTCGATTAAGAATCAAAATGCAGATGCGTTGCCATCCCTGAGAACTAAAACGGAATGCCACGTTTCCAGTAAAAACAGTTTCCGATTTTATACACTCACCATACCAAACACAGCAGCATTAAGCTGCTATTTTACGCTGGTATTCTGTGAGAACGTGGTCCTTCCCCGGTCGACCTATTCGTGTTTAAACTAAAAAGAAAGAGGTTCTCATTTCGACTGTATTTTTTTAAAGTGTGTTACCTCGGAAATTTTTTCTATGTGAACCGATTTTGATGATTCTTTTTTATTTGAAAGCTGGGGCTTCTCATGTGGCCCCATATACATATTATATGTATATACGTATTATATATATATATACCATATTGATCATTTTTTGAGGTATACTTAATAATGGGTATTCGATTGACTTGAACTACATTGATGATGTTCTCATTTCATTTATATTGAAGTCGGTTGTAAAAAAAAATCATTTTATCGCTTGTTGTCAGATTGCTATGGCTAGCGATGGTTGGGATTTCTGTGTACGGTACTATGTCTCTCTCTCAAGCTACTTGGATACGGTATCAGTATTCACCAACTGTAGTATCTATGGAAAGAGACATGTTCGCCTGGAACACTTCTTTTCCGTGCATAACTATATGTCCCGACAAGAAGTTGGATAGAGCGAAATTAATTGATTATCTCAAGTAAGTCATTTATTATCTACATAGATATTGATACATATATTCTGTAGTTGTAGGCAGAAGTTATAGATTTCCACTGACCAGGAACATGCCATACCCTTACATATTATTTAACTTCTTTTGCTTATGTTATTTATTAATCTCTTCTCTAACCATCAATACTCGCCCATATACATAAATCTTCATCTTCACACTACTTTACTTACATCATACATTTCACATTAATTGATTTTATTTTTAATATTCTACTAAGCCAGCGCTTATCTACGTTCCCACCTGATGGTAAGTGGTGATGTATTTTCTATTCCCTACGGACGTAAGCGGCCTCGTCCCCCAAACGAAAAATGATAATGTCTCCCAGTTCATTGTTATTTTGGGTTTGTAAATGTGTTATTATTATTATTATTGGCATTATTATTCAAAGAAAGAAAGACCGAAAGAACATATTTATTTATAGCTGCAACTTGCAGATCATAAATTATAGAAATAAAAAATGCGTGTGTGTATTTAAGTACGCACGTAGGAAGTTATAATTCTTTATTGTAACAAACCAAAAAGACTTGAGAGACATTTACGTATTGAAGTTGTCGCGTTTAGGTGTCGGTGTGCGCGCACATCGTAACAACTTCATGGTGTCGTTTTTAGGTGTCGGTGTGCGCGCGCATCGTAAAAATGCACTCTCATCATTTTTCCCAAACGCCCCAAAAGAAGTATAGCTTCAAAATACTTCAATAAATATTTAAAAAAAAATGGATGAACTTAGCGTAATACTAAAGTAACACAGTTACTGCACTCAGTAGTGTCAAAATTTATTCCTGACAAAATTTATTACCTAGTTTATAACTTATAATAATATGAACTTAATCAAAATTAACATTAAATCTAATTATTGACTTTCCGCTCACAAACCCACCTGCTCAGCGTAGTGAACATGCACAAGTCATTAGCAAAATAAAAATTTATTTTTATATGACGATATTTTATATTTTTTTTAAGTAAAGAAATATTATAGTATTATCATAATTTATTTGTATAATAATTATCATCATCATCAGCATCATTATCATCACCACAGCCATTCGCAAGTCAACTGCTGAACAAGGCCTCTCACAAGGAACGCCACAAAGCACTGTCCTGAGCCACTTGTATTCATCGACTTCCTGCATATCTTACCAGATCGTCACTTCATATAGAGGGAGGTTGCCACTCGAAAAACCTTCTTCCCTATGGGTTGTCGGTTCTTCGAGCTATGTGGCCGGTCTATTGCCAACCAATCCGTAATATGACTAAATTAATGACATTTCTAATGTAATGTGATCAACATAATGTAAGCAAGAAAATGTTCCCACGGGTGTATATAGGTGAACTCGCACCAACAGACGTGTAAAATTTAACATACGCGGCACTCCCCACTCTGCATATGAACTGTATGTGTGAACATTATATGTTCCCTCTTTTCTGACAATATACCTTAACCTTTAAGTACCGACTTGCGGTCTGAGAGGCCACGGCCGGCAATTGACTTGCTAGTTTTTTTTTTTACTTATTATAAGCCAGTGCTTGACCACGATCTCACCTGGTGGTAAGTGGTGATGCAGCCTAAGATGGTAAATTGCACTGTCTTAGCGTAACAAAAGCCTATTCACTCTTGCCTTGAAGACGTCCAGATTGTATTCGGACGGAAAGATGGACGCCGGCAAATTATTCCACTCCTTTGCTGTACGCATTACAAAAGACGAAGCAAACCTTTTGGTTCTAATGCGTAAAATATCGACAACAAATGGGTGAAGACCCGTCGACCGCCTGGTAGTCCGATGGTAGAAAGCAGAGGGAGGAATTAAAGCGTGTAATTTCTGCACACACTTAACGAAATGCATCCTATAGAATACCGAGAGATTGGCTACTCTGCACCTGTGCTCGAGGCTGACAAGACTGGTTTCAACCAAATCAAGGTCACCAATGAGCCTCTTAGCACATCTCTCCACTGAGTCCAATGCTGCCAAGTGGCATTTAGCAGCACCAGCGCATATGTGACAGCAGTACTCCATGCACGACTGGACTTGCGCTTTATATAAGGTAAGAAGCTGCCCTGGCGTGAAGAATCGCTGAACCCTTGCAAGGACACCAAGTTTCCTTGCCGCTGGTTTGGATCTGGACTCAATGAACCGCCCATAGCTTAGGTTCGGAGAAAATTCAATCCCCAACAACTGAAGGTGGTCAGTGTACTCCAAGGATACATTTCGGAAAGTAGGAGCCAGGGTGAGCGGGCTCCTTTCAGCGGTAAAAAGACACGCTTGTGTTTTGGAGCCGTTAAATATCACGAGATTGGCATCGCCCCATTCGGAGACTGCTTGTAGTGTGAGACGCACACGCTCAACCATAGCCTCTCTTTCTGACTGGATTTGATCCCGACTGGCCCGGGCACTTGGCACAATTGTGCTGTCGTCTGCATACCCATAGATACCGGGAATGAGCAGATCATTTATATGCAGCAGGAAGAGAGTTGCTGAAAGAGCGGACCCCTGAGGAACACCGGTGTTAGTCGCTACAGTACCGGATGAGCAGCCATCGACGACGACCCGGAGATCGTTCACCCAAAAAGTCCTTCACCCAGGCAATCAGGTGAGGGGATAAGCCGTACACTGAAAGCTTGCCCAATAGACTAGCGTGCCAAACCCTGTCAAAGGTCTTCGAAACATCGAGGGAAACAGCAAGTGCTTCTCCACTGTTCTCGAAGGCTTAGCCCCATATGTGAGTGGCATACGCTAGAATGTCCCCAGTTGATTGATTTCAGCAAAACCCGTACTGGCGATCACTGAGTTGCAAGCAAAATGAGAAGCAAATAAGTCCGCCTTCTCCTTAGGTGCATGCGCCAGTGAGCCATTTGGTTTTACCAGCGGAAGCAGTGTAGACCGACAGAAGTTTGTCTCGACCGCTTTGGCGAGAGACCAAAAAGCTCAACTACCAGATGGTTTTACAGAAAGCTTTTTGCCGATGCGTTTAATGCGGTCGAAACTGACTTGGCGTAATACCTTTTTGCAGGACTTGGCAGCTTGGTTAAAGGATCTCTTCTTAAGACTAACATCCGGAGCTTTACGGTCTCGAGCATCAACCCAGAATAAGTACGCCATATGTTTGTGCTTTTCAGCACGAGCGCACTTGGCTTTACCACCTATGGGCACGTCAGCAAAGGGGATGAAATACTCCATCGCTTGACGTATCACATTGGTTATGGCATCCGCGCAGCTCGACGGGTCTTCGGAGGAGAAGTAGACCTGCCACCAAGGATAAGATGCAAAGAAATGCCGCATCTCATCCCGATCTGCTGACTTGAATCGCCACATTCGTCGCACTCCGTGGAAAACGTAGTTAGGTGGGGAATATAGCGACACAGATTTCACCAGACAGTGGTCAGAAGTTCCCAAGGGTGAGGTAGCCTGACCATCGTACCTGTCTGGATCGGTCGTCAGCAGAAGGTCGAGGCAATTGGCTGTGTGCTGTAGTTTACCCCTTTCCCCCGCAATACTTATTCTCGCTTTTAAGTAGCTGCAAGAATAGTGCCCACGTTGACGTCGTCGCATGTGCGTTTGGTGGGTAATTACGATTTAAAATTCCGGCGCGGAACTGTCAACTCTTTGGTGTCGATGTTTTTAATCACACTGGAGAGCGGCCGAAAATTAGTGCATTGTTGGCTAATAAACTCATCATACCTTGATGGTACTCCAGTTTCCGCAGTTTTCTGTTGTTGAAGTAGGTTCTCCATGGTTTGAGAACGATGTTGTAAACAGTTGCTTTGAGATACGTGTGACTATAATTCTTACCGCAGTATGCACCTCAATCAAGCTGGTGAGACCTGCTTGTGGGAGGCCAGCGACCAAAGTGCCACTACAGATCGAATCACAATTACATTTATTTTTTATTTTATTTTTACACACTTTCTGTTGAACTACTGTGGAAGTAATTTGTAGGTCGTAGTTCACGTCGAAAGCCCGAAGGACCAAAATGTAGTTGTTAAAAGTGGTTTGTGAATTGTGACCCTCTACATATAATTGATGTGTAGGATGTCGATGTAGGTTATATCTACGTTACGGGATGGGGTAATTAAAACTGTGTCCGATTCCGTAGAGAGCGTTTATTGCACTAACAATACTTATGAATAAAATGTAATATATATATATATATATATATATATATATGTTTACGAATGTAATTGCACTGAACGTGTCACGCGCGCAGGCGCAATATCAACATATTTCCTAAACTATAGAAATACCATGTACTTGCTCGTACAAGTGGTTTGTTTTTTTTTTGTTAATATAAACTGTAATTTTTAAATATATTATGAACTATGACTATACTAGGGACTTCAAGTAGTATAAGAGATACTCGTAGTTATGCAATGGATTTATGGCAATCAAAGAGAGAGAGAGAGAGAGAGAGATAAGTTTGGCAAGAGTACTTGGTCCTAATAATCCTTCTAAAGATGAAGCTGAGGAAGTCAAGAGAAGACAGACTTGTCTCTCATGTCAACCTAAACTGAAAAGATAATCGACATATAGATGCTATTGGTGCAAAAAAAATATTTGCTTACAGTGCGCGAATCACGTGTGCCCTGACTATGCTTAGATTTGAAGGTGTAATTGGACTGTGGTCATTTTTTTTTTCTAAAAGTTAGATTAGTTATTCTGAGAGCAGTATTCTTTGTGTTTTGATTTATTATATATAATAGTCAGATCCTTCCCCAAAATTCAAACCAAATATTATTGTAGTCTTATATTTAAAAATTTAATTAAGGTGATTTCCTTTTTATACTTATTTTTTCTTAAAACCCTTTAATTTTCATCTTAATGCAAAGACAGATATTTAAAACATTACTTTCTTTAAAAAAAAACACTACATAATATACACGGCCTCACAAGCCTCACGTTACAAACAATGCACGCCGATACTTAAAGGTTAAACCGTCTTACGTGAAACATTTTTTCCTTTTTAACGTCTAAAAACCCACATTATTAGAAAATATTAATTTTACTCTCATTATTTTATTACATTATATTTATTCTACCTTCGTACTGAAACTTTTACTTGAAGGGAGGCCGTTTGTTTTAAATTTGCATGTGGAAATGAAATAATACTTTATATTGTACACCAATTTTGGATCACAGCGCCACTGAATTTCTTCCTTTGTAAAACACCTTATAACATGTTAATCACAAAAAATTTATTTTTGATTTATATTTCGGCATTAAAACTATTTTATATTTCTTATTATTACAGGAATTCAGAAGAACCAGACAAAGTAAAACTAGAAGAATTCCTTACGACGCTAGCTAATGCCACGTTTGAGACCTTTGAGTCGGTACCTGATTACAACGGAATACCAGCCAGCAATTACATGGACTTAATTTTAAGTCTTTCACCTGATTTCAAGCCAAGCGTGATTATTGGTGCAACGGGTCTTACTTTCGATATAGTACCCACTATCACTGAAATGGGTTTATGCTTCGCTATGAACTCCAAGATTGCTGTATACAATTCACCGTGGTAAGCATTTTCAACCGCCTTCAAAAAAACAGGGAAGTTCTCAATTTGTCTCTATTGTTTTATGCGTGTTACCTCAGAATTTTTTTCTAGGTGAAACGATGACTGATAATTCTTTTTTTATTTAAAATCTGGTGCTTCTCACGTGGTCCCATATAAATTTGATCAAGATATGACCAGTGGTTTTTCAGTTATCTTTAATAATGCGTATTTAATTGACTTCGACTACATTGTTGATGTTATCATTGGAAGTAAAGACAGAAATGAGTTGGGGAGTGACTCGAACTTTAGGGCTAGTCAGTTTAAATAGCATAGCGGTCATGGTTGAATAGGGGCAATAACTTCTCATTACATTCCTAGGGGGTCAAAATGGCCAAAATGCAGAAAATTGGGGGGGTGGCTCGAACTTTAGTCATAGTCAGTTTGAATAGCCTATTGGATAGAGGATATCATGTAGGTTATGGTTGAATAGGAGCAAAATGTTCTCATTACACTCATAGGGGGTCAAAATGGTCATAAACCAAAAAATTTGGGGGTGGCTTGACCTTTACGAATAGTCAGTTTGAATAGCCTATCATATAGAGGATGTCATGGGGGTCATGATTAAATAGGGATAAAAAGTTCTCATTACACTCCCAGGGGGTCAAAATGCCCAAAAACCTCCGCCTCCTTCGGAGGTTCTTACACAGTCTTTACCTCCCGCATCCCACTTGTTTTATGTATATTGAAGTCGATTGTACAAAATTTTTAATTTTACCATGTGTACATTTTGAATTTAAGTGATTATTTTGACCATTTCAACATGTAAATCTGATGATTTATTATTTTTTTTATTTATTTGCTTTTTAAGGGAAACATACAGTATACAATAATAAATTACATAATAAAACATCCTAAAAACCAATGAAGTTTCCACATAATAAAAGCTCGCCACCAACATATTATGTTGTATAAAAATTAAAAAATATAAAAGAATAAAACTAACTAAATGGTGTCCATAAATTAAACATTAAGTACTAAGCAGTTAAAAGTACCTATATATACAACATAAAGTGATACTACCAATTATTTATTAAGTTTTACAATATTTTCTTTGTAACTATTATATTCAAGGTGAAATATATTTAATTTACAATAATTTAAGTTTTTTATAGGGAAAGGGGCAAACGTGGACACAGCTCACCTGATGGTGAGTGGCTACCACCACAAATGAACAACTGCAACACCAGGGGAATTGCAGGTGCGTTGCCGGCCTTTTTGAAAGGCGTAAGCTTTTTTCTTGAAGGTCTCTAAGTCGTAGCGTTCCAGAAAAATTGCCGGTGGAAAAACCATTCCACAGAGAGGTCGTACGGGGAAGAAAACTCCCAGTGAAACATACAGTGGAGGAACGCCAAGCATCCAGATTGTGTGGATAGTATCGGGAATTTAGCCGCGATGTGCGTTCGTGACATTTTGGCGGCCGGGATTAATTCGTGGAGATGCGAAAAGAAATGCAAAGGGATGCAATATCTCTTCGCAGCGTCTGAGAATATAGCCGACCGGAAAGTACTCGGTCGTCGATGGTTCAAGCCACTCTGCGCTGTATGCGGTCAAGTGGAAGGAGCTGGCACTGGGGAGCCCAGCCCAGACATGAGAACTCAAGAATTTCGCTACTGTCAAAGGCAACAAGGGGAGTTCCTTGAAACGACAAAGGGATTCTTTTTAGCGGTACACGCGCAAACTTGTGTCTTCTGAGGATTAAACTGGACTAGACTTAGTCGCCCCCAATCCGAGACTTTGTTCAGCAGACTCGACTTCAGACATAAGTTTGTTCCGGTAATCGGCGACGTTTTCCCGGGAAATATTGGCAGAGCCGGTGTATAGATCATCACCAGTGCTGTCATCCGCATTACAATAAATGTTACCGGTTTGCAACATATAATTAATATGCAAAAGAAAAAGCGTTGTAGATGTTAAACTATGCTAAAATTATCAATATCAAACTGTGCATTATCTTTATATATAAAAATTACGTGTCACGTTCTTTGTCCTCAATGGACTCCTAAACTACTAAACTGATTTCAATGAAATTTTGCACACTGTGTGCATTTTGGTCCAATTTGAGTGTTTAGGCCCAAAAAAGGTAATTTGTACGACAGACATCTAATCACGTTCGACTTCGTGAATCGCCCGATGGTATCAGGTGTCACGCGCATCGTGGGAAGGGGGCAGCGGTAGGCAGCTTCCCAGCGTGTGACGCTCGTGGGCGTGAGTATAGTGGCTCGACGGCGGCTGGGCAGTTAACTGGTGTCTTTCGATGCCCGTCGCTGAGGTTTCGCGAGACCGTTTTTTTTGGATTAAGGTCTAGAATTTTGGATATTTTGCGCGTGACTTCGCTACGTAATTGCGTTTCGTGAAAACCGCCTCGTTTTAGGTTGTCTAGGGTGTAAGTTCTTGACAAGAGGCTTGTATTGTGTTTAACTGATTAAAGTAACTTCTTTGAAAGTAATTGTGCCGTCGCGTTAAGTGCCCTTTTTTCGTGTGTTGACTGTTTTGTTAGTTTTACGTGTCAACGAGGCGTATTATGAATTCTTATCGCGGCGTAGTATTGGATATCGAACGAAGGAATTTAGTTGTGTTTGTAGCGCTGAACCGTGAGACTTACCAAGAGATCGCGTTAGTTCACTATTCGTCATTTGGTGATAAATGAATCCGGTACATTGAATGTTGTACTTTGAACTACTGTCCGTTACTGTGTCGGGTGTTACGTGTTAGATTCTACGATGAATGTGGAACTAGGCAGTTTTAAGTTAAATGTACAATGAAGTTAATAGACTGAAATAGTGACATGAAGAAAGAAATGGTCCAGCGGGGAAGCCTACTGGAGTGATGCAGCATTGTGGGGCAGCCTGGAAATCGGCCGCTGCCGGTCACCTCAACTGGTCCAGGTCTCAGACACATACACATCACTAAACACTACTTTCCATGCACCTTACACCCGCCTACGGCCTGACCAAGCCTTGGGGCGGCCTTAGATTTGGATACAGGTACGTATTATTATTTCTAGCCTTCTCCCTTCAGTTTAATATGATAGGACATTCTTCCATATGGCCATTGGGCCCGACCCGCGTCTGCCCTCGAGGAAGCTGCTATGGGCCCCAGCCAAGACGATCTTTGCAGGGGCAGCTGCGGGCCGTAACATTGAGATATAACATAGTTTTTATCCCGATAAATGACCCTCCAAATTTTTTATTGCGAATTTAAAGATTTTCATAGGAAGGGTCGTTGTAAAGGGCAGAACGTCTGCCTGGCTAGTTATTTAATATGACACAGGTTTGATATTAATAATAATTAATATCAAAATGGACTACTATACATACGCTTTATATTTATTTCCATAAGATTTTCCAATTTGTACCTCGGGTAGGAGAGATATGAAGTATAAGTCAGAGAGGACACCTGCGTCTCGGTCAAATAGAGCAAGGCCATTTTCTCCATCTCTTGATGATAGTGGACGGTGTTCAGGTTCGAGTGAAGTCCCTTGATGTTGCAGAAATTCACGGATAGCGTGGCACGGCTCGCCTTGGTCTTGTAGCTCAGCTTGCCCCGAGCAGTTGTTGTCTTGAGCGAGCGTCGTGGATGCTCAGCGAGGGATTCTCTAGGGAGGTGCTGTTACTCTCCTGGGGGGTAGTCTTACATTTAATTCCGCTCACACCGTTCCACAGCATCGCTACGCATCCTCGCACCGCCCAGCTACCAAGTGGAAACGTAGCCTTAGATTTTCATTTTTAGTCTAGTCGTGTTACATTTAGTAACATGAGTAGCAAGCGTACTGTTGCCGGACCAAACAAAATTGCCATTTATGAATCTCTTTCAGCATCTGTTGTCAGTTCAACTTCTTTTATTACATATATGTTTACCATATTACTAGGTAAAGGTTAGAAAGATATTTAATTTATTGTCTTAATATTGTTGTTAGTAACTTAAGATCTTCGCAAATGAAATCAAATCAATTACATTCATTAAAGAACATAGATTGCAAAAGACTTTATTAATAAATTAATGCATATTTCCGCATTTCATAAATTATCTAGATATGCTGTTTTGTAATGTCAGTAACGAGCTAGCAACAGTCCATCTGAGGGTTAGCTGGAACACTGGACCTCATGGTCATCTGCAATTAACATCAATTTACGTGGTAGAGCCATGCTGCAGCTATATTAATAGTATAGTTGTAGCACGAATGGGTCGGCTCGACCGGGGAAGGACCACGCTCTCACAGAATAACAGCGTAAAATAGCAGCTTAATGCTGCTGTGTTTCGTATGGTGAGTGTAGAGAACCAGAGACCCTTTTTACAGGAAAAGAGGAATTCCATCTTAGTCATCACGGGTGACAACGCATCTGCATTTTGATTCGCAAACGAGGATAGATGACGATGTCTATGGGCCACAACAACAACTTACCATCAGGTGGACTGTGTGCTCGTTTGTCACCCTTATTCTACAAAAAGAAATTATTAACTTCAAACAAAGAAAATCACAGATGATTCAACTCTGAGGAAATGTCTCACAATCTTTAATTACAACGTCGTTCTCAAGAGAGTTATCTAATTATATTATTACCCACACAATGTCAGACGACGCTTTGCTTTGAGTTTCGAGTTCGATAGCACGGCTGAAAATTATTTAAATATCGAATAAAACTAATTTTACAGATTTTATCGCTTATAATTTAATACATTTTATTATATTTAATTTCAGATGTTTGATTAAAAATGAGAAAAATTAAAGCGAAAAAACCAGTAAGATTAGTATTAGTCAAAGTAATTGTGTAAATATAAGAAATCATTACATTATTTAAATATTTTATAAATTCTTTCACAGGTATGTAAGTAGCATAATATTTCATAACACAATGTATATTAATAAAACTTAAAGTTAATAATACATTTTCAAGTGGCTTTTTTCACATAGAATTTTAGGATAGGACCGTCTATGTTGAAAGCAATTGTCCACAGAATGCTCTTGTGACCGACCCGAACTCTGTTTAATGGAGATAAAATTTTTTGCGTGATGGCTGTGTTTCACACACTATCCCATATCGCGAATGGGTGTCAAAAGAGGCAACAGAGTAAAACGTACCAGGATATGTGAAGCAGCGTCTTCCTTATACGTTTAATGCCATTTAATATTTTTATTAAACGTGTAAAAAAACTGCGGTTGCTAACCCGACTGTTAAACGTGGCAGTAATGGCAAACATGAGACAATCTTTGGGGAGGCTTTTGTTTAGCAGGGGACTTTTGATTGGCTTTAACATGAGACAATCTTTAGAGAGGCTTTTGTTTAGCAGGGGACTTTTGATTGGCTTTAACATGGGACAATTTTTGGGGAGGCTTTTGTTTAGCAGGGGACTTTTGATTGGCTTTAACATGAGACAATCTTTGGGGAGGCTTTTGTTTAGCAGTGGACTTTTGATTGGCTTTAACATGAGACAATCTTTGGGAGGCTTTTGTTTAGCAGGGGACTTTTGATTGGCTTTAACATGAGACAATCTTTGGAGAGGCTTTTGTTTAGCAGGGGACTTTTGATTGGCTTTAACATGAGAACACCTTTGGGGAGGCTTTTGTTTAGCAGGGGACTTTTGATTGGCTTTAACATGAGACAATCTTTGAGGAGGCTTTTCTTTAGCAGGGGGCTTTTGATTGGCTTTAACAGTAAATGTTTATTTTTTTACTATACAGGTATAGAGCACGAAACAAATGGGATTTGGTGAAAGCTCAAAACGAGACTTTCTCTGTTCATCCTCTTGATGGTGAAGTTTTTGCTCAAGTCATCAATATATCCACTTCATATACTGTAAGTGAATATAATACGTTATAGAGTTACGCTGCAGCTATGTTATGGTTTTAGCTGGAATGGCTGGGCTCGACCGGAGTAGATACAAGTTTTCACAGAATACCAGCGTAAAATATCAGCATAAAGCTACTGTGTTTCGTATGAAATGGAGAACTTTTTGCTGGAAACGGGGAATTCCATTTTAATTCTCACGGGTGAAAACGCATCTTCTTGGTCAATCGAGGAAAGATGTACGTGTCTATGGGCCACAGCATCCACTTACCATCAATCGGACTGAGTGTTCATTTGTCACTCTTACTCTATGAAGGACAAAATCATTTATATGCATTTTAACAGAGTAGGAGCACCAGTTTGCATCAGCCTACCGAAGAGAAATGGAGGTTTTAAGTCATGAAATGCCTGCGGATACTATGCGCCTGTGCTCGAGAATGATAAGATTGGTTTTAATTCAGGTTCACATTCAGATCATTTTTTTAACAGTTCTGTAACCAAAGCAGCTGCCTAGTGGTATTTTGCAGCAGAGTAGGACCATGCTCTCACAGAAAACCAGCATAAAATAGCAGCTTAATGCTGCTGTCTTTCGTATAATGAGTTTAGAGAACCAGAGAACTTTTTTTACTGGAAACGACGAATTCCATCTTAGTCTTCATAGGTGACAATGCATCTGGATTTTGATGCTTAATCGAGGGTAGACGTAGAAGATGCAGTGTTTAAGGGCCACAGCATCCAATGACCATCAAGTGGACTGTATGCTCGTTTGTCACGTTTATTCTATAATAAAAGTATAATCAAACTGTATAGATTAAAAATCCTATCACATTTCATCATAACACAGGACTACGTATTGGATTGATGTGGATTTTTTTTTTATTTTAAGCAAGTCTTCACGATGTTTTGTTATATTGCAAAGAACTTAGGCAACATTATCTTAAGAAGTTAGAGTAATATCTTCCAAACTGAATTTCCGTCACGGCGGCCAGTTTCTAAGGAGACTAGCCGTCTGTACAGATCAGAATTGTTGTGCATGTGCACAGGTGCACTCCTATTCCCTCTGGTTCAGTCTGATGGGGCGACAACCACAACCAACCAAGTCCAACCGAATCCAAATCTTAACGACGTTTTGTTATATTACAAAGAACAGGGGCAACATTATCTTAAGAAGTTACAGGACTAAATTTCCGTCACGGCGACCAGTTTCAATGGAGACCAGCCATATGTGAAGGACAGTCATAGTCCTATTACCTCTGATTCATTCTGATGGAGGATCAGGTGCGGGCCGTTGGCTCTGGGCTTGATTACGTGCTTTCCAATGCATGGGGGTGAAATACCGCTAAATTCATGATTCCGAGATTGGAATTTCTTGGCAAAACCCAGTAACTGATTATGGCCTGTCCCGGGATAACATGATCAGCAATTGCGTTTACGATAATTAAACTAACGAGGTAGTCAAATGTCAATCGCTCAATGAAAGATTACAGTATCATTGTTCAATTGTTCTGCCTATTGTAAGCATTATCTTAAAGAAGTATAATAAAGGATAAATAAATGAATTAGGTGTTCACCATGAAAAAATGACTATGAGTGCTTGCTACTTAGCCATTAATAAATAAACCTCTTGAAAAAGTAGCTAAGCAGGTGCTCGTCTAGTTGTCGTAAGTGTGACTGTTGATCATGTGATCCCGGATTCGAATCTTGAGATCTTGAGAATTATTGAGATTTTCTACTATCGTAGCGTAACAAAAGCCTGTTCACCCTTGCCTTGAAGACGCCCAGATTGTATTCGGACCGAAAGATAGACGCCGGCAAATTATTCCATTCCTTTGCTGTACGCATTACAAAAGACGAAGCAAACCTTTTGGTTCTAATGCATGAAATATCGACAACAAAGGGGTGAAGACCCGCCGACCGCCTGGTAGTCCGATGGTAGAAAGGAGAGGGAGGAATTAAAGCGTGTAATTCTATATAATACCGAGAGACTGGCTACTCTGCACCTGTGCTCGAGGCTGACAAGATTGGTTTCAACCAAATTAAGGTCACAATAAGCCTCTTAGCTCGTATAGCTACGGAGTCCAACGCTGCCAGGTAGCTTTTTGCAGCATCTGCCCATATGTGATAGTAGTACTCCATGCACGACCGGACTTGCGCTTTATATAAGGTAAGAAGCTGCCGCAGCGGGAAGTACCGCCGCACCTTTGCAAGGACACCGAGTTTCCTTGCGACTGCTTTGGCTCTGGACTCAATGAACCGGCCGTAGTTCGGAGGTTCGGAGAAAATTTCGCCCCTAACAACTGAAGGCAGTCAGTGTACTCCAAGTATACATTCCGGAATGTAGGAGCCAAGGTGAGCTGGCTCCTTTTAGCGGTTTCAACCCATGCCTCGTAAAGTACGTTTAGCTGAATGTCCTGCGTCTGATCTCTCTATGGTCCTGTCAGCTTGCCGTCTCGTCAGACTATGAGAGTGAGGGAATAGATAGTGCACCTGTGTTTATGCATACACTTGCGCACCATAATCCTGTCTTACGCAGATGGCTACTCTCCATTTAGACTGGCCGCTGTGAGTGAATTGCGCTCTGGAGAAGAGAGAAAAGAACGTTATAATGATCGTAATACAGGTACTGCGATCGTCGTAACGATCTTATACTCTTATAGAAATCTGGACTTCTTACACCTCTGACCCTCGCTGCTCCAGGTATTTTACTCCGGGTGTAAACGCAATGATTATATCGGAAGCCATAAGTTTTTCTGGAATGCCCCATAGTTTCCCATAGACATCCCTTACGACACCCACGGGATAAAATTCGGTGACGGAATGATATTGGGTGACGGACTCTTAGGCTGTCACCACACGGCAAGTACATAATGTTACTTACAATTTTGTCCATATCTTCTGAGCATGAGGTGAATTATCACTTCAAATTGCAGTTGAAAATTTGGCAGTGTTCAAGGATTGAACTGTCTTTTGTAGTAAAGTAAAGTTTTACACATTCTAAGTTTGAAATTTTAGGTTTATGTACATGGCCCTTTGGAAGCTCCGGACATATCGACAAAGCATGAAAAATCGCCGGAAAAATTCTATTTGAAGATCTATTTGACTGCTGTGACAGTATACACATCGCCTGCGGCTGCTAAGTACTTATGTTTTCTTATTTTTTATACGAATAAGGATGACACAGGAACGAGTACATGCGGTGTATGTCTTTTTATATTATTATAAGCCAGTGCTTGACTACTATCCCACCTGATGGTGATGTAGCCAAAGATAGTAAAGCGTACTGACTTAGTTTACCAAAAATCTATTCACTCTTGTCTTGAAGGCACCAACATTACCATCGGATGGAAAGACAGATGCTGGTGATTTTTTCCACTGCTGTACGTAAGCAAAACGATTTGTCCGAATTCGTGATATGTCGACAACAAAGGGGTGAAGACCAGACAAACGTCTGGTGGGCCTATGATGGAATGGAGAGGGAGAAATTAAGTCATGCAATTTCTGCGCACACTCCAAAATATGTTTGGTGAAAAACCAAGAAGCTGGCTACTTTGCGACTGTGCTTTGGACTCAGTGAACTGACCAAACATCAAGTTCGAATAAACCTTAACTCCCTGCAACTGAAGGTGGTTGGTAAACTCCAATTATACCTACATTTTGGAATGAAGGAGCCAAGGTGAGTTGGCTCCTTTTCGCGGTGAAGAGGCACACTTGTATTTTAAAGACGTTGAATCTTACGAGATTGCCCCGTTCTCAGACTATCTGCAGTGAGAGATTCACACGCGCAACCATAGCAGCTCTTTTTGGACTGGATTCGACTTTGACCAGTCCGAGCGTTTAGCTGATATCTCTCCACAACTGTGCTGTCATCTGCGTACCCATGGGTACAGGGCATAAGTAGGTCATTGATATGCAGCAAGAAATGAAAGAGGCGAGAGAAAGTTATGCCGCACTTCCTTCGGCAGAAACTCTTCGGTGGTCACCATCAGCGTAGACGAGGGGTCACGAGATCTCTATTCGGAACACAACTGAGGGTCCCTCGCTTTGCCTTGCAAGAAGCAGGTCCCCATTATATTCTGCAACCTGACTCTACCACATTAAAGCTTTTTCTTGCAGACTGAGCGTAAATCAACGAAGATGCAGGTTTCCTCATGAGAACATTCTCAAACACAATGCGATCTACTCTTACACATTGTGTAGAATGGAGTGTCGGATTAAACTCTGCCTTGAATATTGCGGTTGTATTCCACATTTTTATAGAAAAATTGGTAAGTAGATAACCCACTGATGAATGATGATGATTTTTTTAAAAAAGTTGAAGTGACAAACTAATTTACTGTTCACCTGATGATAAGGGGCTACTGCAGCCAACTGCAAACAAATGAGGCTACATATGCGTAATGAAGTCTGAGGACTTTTTTTATAGGATAGGGTGACAAAGGAGCACACAGTCCACCCGACGGTAAGTGGTTACTGTGACCCATAGACATCTACATCTATCCTCAATAAAGAGTCAAGATGCAGATGCGCAGAGCCATGCTGCAGATATATTAATAGTATAGTTGAAGCACGAATGGGTCTGCACGATCAGGAAAGGACCACGCTCTCACATAATACCAGCGTAAAATAGCAGCTCAATGCTGCTGAATTTCGTATGGTGTGTGTAGAGAAGCGGAGACATTTTTGACTGAAAAAGAGGCATTCCATCTTAGTCCTCACGGGTGACAACGCATCTGCATCTTGAGTCTTTATTGAGGATAGATGTAGATGTCTATGGGTCACAGTAACCACTTACCATCAGGTGGACTGTGTGCTCGTTTGTCACTCTTACTCTATAAAATAATATATTTATTTGAATAGATTATTTAATCCGATACAAGATTTCTACAACACTAGGTTTTGGTTTCCATATAGCACGTGCTATAATTTTGACCATGGTGTTAGTGCTGTGTCTCTTATGATTATCTAACCTGAAATATTACCACATAAAGATTTATTAAGTATAACTTGGTTAGTACGAGGTAGTAAATCTTATATTTGTATATAAACATTCACGCCTGTCATCCAGTGGGTTGGCAGAGACTACGAATTTCCATTTGGCGCGCTCCTGACACACATCACTCGAGTTCTTTACATCCATATACCTACGCATACATCGGTTAAGAGTAGGTACTGTTAATTTGGCTCCTTTTGCTAATATATATAGTGGTATACTTAATATTAATTTGGAATACATATCTCCCTCCAGTGACCGAGAAACGAATAGCTTCTGAAGTTCACCATTCTCTATAATGTCACACATTTAAATTTATAAATACACAAAATTATTTTTTATACAAGTAAATGTTACAAACGAGCATACATATAGACAGCTTCATTAATAATCGTTATCTACTCTGAGGACTAAGATGGAATGCCACGCTACCAGTCCCCATATATCCAAACTAGCTAGCAGACTAAGTTCTGCAGCCTATGCTGTAAAAAGATTAGAGGTCTCACTAGTGTCGAGACAGCTAGATTAGTTTATTTCAGTTATTTCCATAGGATAATGTCTTATGGGATTTCGCTATGGGGAAATGCGGCTGATTCAGAAACTATTTTTGTTTTACAGAAGAGGGCCATTAAGGCTATTTACAACATAAACCTATAAGGTATTCCGGTTTTTATTACTCAACATACCACACCATACTGAGAGTTTTGATTGAGCTGTCATTCTTTAATTTCAAAAAAGAAATAAATATTAGTGATAAAATTTTTTCGTACTGTTTTAGGGAATGTCACAAAATACCTTACTCGTATACCTGTTTTATTAACAAATTTTTTACCTCTTTTTTTTTATTTTTGCTATTTACTTTCCACAGGTGATGAAAGAGTTTGTGACGTAAAAGGTTTACATTGTTTGACGAAGTATAAAGGTAAAAATATTATATATTCAATATTGTTTTTCATTTATTCTCTTCTTTTATTCTTCTAGCTACAAAGGCTCTTGTTAGTTTTCTTGTTTTTTTGTACACTTTAGCTGCTTACTCCATGTGATTGATGTTATTTCAGAATCGGGGCGCTGTTACCATCGTAAATGAATGACTTTATCATATAATTCGAATGACGTTGTTTGGATATCCACTGCCCCATTTCGTTCCGTGAGTGTAAAAGGCAACAGAGGGAAATAAATCAGAAGATGGGCTTCTTAATAACAACCCGCCTGACAAGCGTTGATACTATAGCCAATATCCTATTATGAGGCAATCTAAGGAGAGTTCTGATAGTTTTGATTAGATAATTCTAATTTAAAACTTCTGTTAGTGTCTTAAAACTTGGTCGAGTTTTCATTCAAATTAAATTAGATTTTCAGTTTGTTAAAATATACTAGGAGGATAATTATTTGAGTAAAAAAACTTTGACGTCATTACGCTATAGATTCAAACTATTTTTATAAAACTGTTTGGTCTGTTCACTCTTTCAATTGTTTAAATTTATAGGTGACCTTCCTCTTTCATGGGAGAATGCCTACGCATGCTTCTCTGGGGCAAGTACGGGTTATGTCGGACTCGTACCGACTAAAACTGCATCATAATCCACCTTTGTCGTGTATCATCAGAGCCAATGGGACCTTTTCTAACACATCCGTGTCCTCCCTAGAGCCAACTGTTGGATTAAGATGGAATGCCTCGTTCTTAGTAAAAAGGAGACCCTTTTTCTCTACAGTACAGTTCTCTACACTAACCATACGAAACACAGCAGTACTAACCTGCCATGTTACGCTGGTATTCTGTGAGAGCATGGTCCTATCTCGGTTGACACCAGATCCATTCGTGCTACAATAATAATATAGCTGCAGCGCGGCTCTACCACATTGAAAAATAATAATAAAACTAATTTCCTTTCATTCATCTTCTAAATCGGCCCGTGAAACTCCACAGTTGGACATAGGCCTCTCATATTACACATAAGATTTTTTTTTATAGGATAAGGGTGACAAACGAGCACACAGTCCACTTGACGTTAAGTGGATGCTGTATCCATAAATATAAATATAGGCCATAAATATCTACAACTATCCTCGATTAAGGAGTTAAATGCATAAGCGTTGTTACCTATGGAGACTGGTTCTAGTTCTCCACACTCACCATACGTAAAACAGCAGCATTAAGAAGGTATTTTACGCTGTTATTCTGTGAAAGTGTGGTTCTATAGCGGTGGTGTCGAGCCATTGTGCTACAATTATATAATATAATATAGCTGCAGCGTGGCTCTACCCCGTATGAAAAGACTACGACTGACGATTGCAATGCCAGAAGTTTCGCCCGTTTGACGTTTCTGACCGTCGTCAGTCTGGGTATTTTAGGTCGGACATAAACAAGATGGCCTCACTGTCATAATATATCGGACTATTGGTCAACATACTCGTCAACAACTTCGAGCTTAGGGATCCCAACACCTACCACACTATGCGGTGTGACATGGACGTTACACACGATCTTTGTTTTGTGCATGTTCATCTTAAGACCTATCAGTTGGGAGACAATATTGAGTTTATTGAGCATAGTGTTTAGGAGTGTCGTCCTGGTAAGACATGCACACGTCGGCGGATGCAGGTAGCTCGGGACCGTACTTTGTGGCATTCCTTTAGGGAGGCCTAACAGCAGTGGACTTGTGAAAAGCTGTAATGGTGATGATGATGAATATATCGGAAGAAATATCATAAATTTGTCTGGCATTTCCCATAGTCATCGCTTACGACACCTACGGGACAAAATGGAGTAATGGATTTTCTATGCGCCACACGGCAAACTACATTGTACTAGTCTATCAAAAGTCCACTACTGAAGATAACCCTCCCCCTCCCACATATTAACTCATTTAGGTCATTAAGGTTTGTAATATTTGGATTGGTTATCAGGCACTTTTGTTTTCATGTGATTATTTTCAGATGTGCTTTATAAACTGCGTGATCAGTCGGACAAGAAAATAGATTGCGCATGTTATCCCATTTGTGACGACATCAATTACGTGGTACAGACAAGTGTGAGTTGAACTTTGCTTTTCTACTTGTTATCGTGCTGAAAATTTATACACGTACTAAGTCTACCTGATGGTAAGAAGGTACTGAATTCCTCTGACTCCTGCAATCAACTTCAATTAAATTCTGTATCTTATATATATAAAATAGATTTGCCCCTCTCTATCTTTTTAACTTCATCCTCCCTCCACACACAAACACAAACGCGTGCGTGCGTGTGTGTGTGTGTGTGTGTGTGTGTGTGTGTGTGTGTGTGTGTGTGTTCGTTCAATCGCACAAAACAATCAAATTTAATATAATATGTATTACTTGAGAGATACATTGTGTTTTCATGCGATGGCCAAATCAATCTATTTATATAAAATATAAAAGATTTTTAGTATTGATATGGTCACTATAAGATGTTGTTAGGTTAGCTAATTACGTAATAACTTAAGACAGAAGGACCCTTATGTAGGGAATGAATAAATTAACCGACTTTGTATTACATGGATCTCACAACGTTTTACGGTAGAAGAACTGAGTTGCGAGACTTGGTTTCTTTTACAAGTTATGTTTTTGATGGCATCTCATTTCTTTTTGTAGGTAGTTATATCCAGGTACCTATCTACACCTATTATTCCATTATATTATACATATATAGGTACACTGATTCATTCACTGCAAATGTAACTTTGTAATTCTATGTATTTATATGGGATTACCTACAAAGTTATTTATGCAGTTGATGTATCTCGATAACTGGACCGAAATTGCAAAATATTTTAGTTTTTTATTGATTTATGTACTAAACAATAATTGTATTCCAGATTTAAAGCTTCTATCTCTGCTAGAAGTGCCTTAGAGTTTTGATGTTCGGTCAGTGAATGAGTGACAAAATTAAGAAATTTGACTAGTTATAATTCTTAAATTACTGGTTCAAATTTAATAAAATTTGAAATGTACCGAGATTATACACTGCTTATTTGGTTACTAAAATTCAGGCTTCTAGTTTTATCCACAACGAAGTTATAGGGTTTCGAATATGGCCTGAACTGTTTCAAGAAAAGGATGGTAACGGCCGTGCCGCTTTTTTGTTCAACTTGGCGGGGGCACTGCTGTGTCCCCAGATGTTTAAGATGAAAAATAAAAGGACGGTGACGCAGAAAAATATATGAAACTAAATTAAATGAAAATGTCTTCCGGACCGAATTTCGGTCACGGCGCCCAGTCTCAACGAAGACTATCCATCTACGGGGGACAGGATTATAGTGCTCGAGTGTATGCGTAAGCACGGGTGCACTCTTACACTTACACTACTTCCTCACTCTCATACTCCGATACACGTGCGTGCCGTGCTTGTTGTAACACCTCCAATTTTCCGACTTCATGCTGATACTGAAAATCTCTTGATAGAAGAACCCAATTACTGATTTTGGCCTGATGAACAGTAACCAGATTTGACGTGGTAGAGGCATGCTGCAGCTATATTACTGGTATAGTTGTAGCACGAAAGGATCAGCTCGAGCGGGGAGGGACCACGCTCTCACAGAATACAAGCGTAAAATAGCAGCTTGACAATGCTGTGTTTCGTATGGTGAGTGTAGAGAACCGGAGACCCTTATTTACTGGAAAAGAGGCATTCCATCTTAGTCCTCACGGGTGACAAAGCATCTGCATTTTGATTCGTAATCGAGGATAGATGCAGATGTCTATGGGCCACAGCAACCACTTACCATCAGGTGGACTGTGTGCTCGTTTGTCACCTTTATCCTATAAAAAAAAACCGCGTTTACAACCACCAGACCAACGGCAACGATATTTTTTATAGAATGAGGGTGGCACAGTCTACCTGATGGTAAGTGGATGCCGTGGCCTATACAAATCTACATTTATCTTCGATTAAGAATCTAAATGCAGATGCGTCATCACCCCTGAAGACTACGATAAAAAACTCGTTTCCAGTAAAAAGGGGTTTTCAGTTCTCTACTTTAAAAAAATTATAACAGTATAAAAGGTCTCTGCGGTTTTCGTTATTTACCGTATGAAATACATTACGCTGCTAGTTTTCGCTGGTATTGCGTGAATTTAATCTTTACAAGGTTTCTTTAGGCACTCCAAGAGTGGTATTTGAGCACGAACATGCAGTGGGGTATCATCACATATCCGCGGATGAGATACAGACGGGACATCATTTTTGGATTCACAGACGTACTTGGTAAGCTAAGTAATCATTTTATTTTATTTAAATTTATATTCATATTTCATTACAGCTGCAGTCAAGTAAGTAAAATTGTCTCATAGTAGGGATTTTGCCATAGTGCGGGTTATTGCGGTTTTTTTTTTAATTTGAGTGATTATCAGTGCATCTTCTGGCTGCCTGCCTGTTTCAATTTTCTTCTGTCGCCTATTACCACACACACGGGACAATATGGCGTGGTGGATATTCTTACACCGCCAATTCTGCGGTATGTTATATGTATATAACTAGCATACAGCCACCTGATGGTAAATGGTTGCAGTAGCCCATAGACATCTACATCCATCCTCGATTACAAATCAAAATGCAGATGCGTCGTCGCCCGTGAGAACCAAGATGGAATGCCTTGGTTCCAGCAAAAAGGGTCTCTAGTCCTCTACACTCACCATACAAAACTCAGTAGCGTCAAACTGCTATTTTACGCTGGTATTCTGTGAGAGCCTGGTCCATCACCGGTCGAGCCGACCCATTCGTATTACAACTATCAAACCAACTTCTACAAAAATATAGATCTTTACTTCATCTAAAAAAAAATTCGCGATACGATATGTGTGTTTTTTATACATAAGCCACAATAAGGTATTTTGTGACAAAAATATTGAAAATTTTAATATTGAAGATTTAAATTTTCGCCGTATGGTAGCGGCGTAAAATCTACCACCCCTAAGTTCGCACCATGAGGCAAATAGAAAAAGAAATGGCCCCGAGTTCCCGGCGCCCCTTTAATGGGGCAGGGCTGCGAAGAATCTCCGGGAGAAAAACCGGCGACGAGGTTCGCCACCCGTCACGTCCTGTCTCCCGGGGGAGCGAAAAGTGGATTGCGGAGGCCCGTCTGGCTACGTTGAATGTATGTGGAGCAATGAATGATAAGATGGATGAAGTATGCGAAATGATGAATGATAGAGGAATAGATGTGTTATGTGTGAACGAGACGAAACGAAAGGGAAGAGATGTCACTGCACATGGCATGTATACCGCTTACTGGTCTGGAGTAGACGAGACCGAGCGGGCATGCCAGGGAGTCGGTGTCATCCTTTCAGAAAGAATGGGTCAATGTGTGAAAGAGTATGAATGTGTTAGCCCAAGGCTGCTGTGGATACGAATGAAAGTGGGCTTAAAGAAGTTGTTTGTGCTAGAGGTGTACGCCCCAGATATGTCTAAGCCCACTTGTATCCGAGAGCAGTTTTGGGACATGGTAAGGCTGGTGTTGATGAAATGTAAGGAACATGAAAATATTATTATGTTAGGAGATTTTAATGGAAGGGTTGGGGTGAAGAGGTCTGGTTATGAAAGGATATTAGGAACGTTTGGCGATGAAAGAATAAATGAGAATGGTGAAGACCTCCTCACCGTATGTGTGGAAAAGAATCTTTTTGTGGCGAACACTTTCTTTCGCCATAAGAGGATTCACATGTATACATGGGAAAGAGGGGATGATAGAAGCATGATAGATTTTATAACTGTGGATGAAAGAATGAGGAGCGCAGTGGTGGATACAAGGGTTTACCGGGGGTCCAACGTAGGGACGGATCATTACTTGGTATTATGCCGCATTAATGGTCTATTCAAACGTTGGCGGCATCGGACATCTGTGTCCACCACTGCGTTACAGCGTATAAGAATAGAGAGGTTACAAGATGAAGGTGTGAAAGAGAAGTATAAATGCAGACTGAGGGAAAATATAGGTGGGTTGAATGAGTTATGTATGAATGATTTAGAATTGAAGAATGTATGGAATAATATTAAGAAAGTTTTGGTGGATGCAGCCACCGAAGTATGTGGTGTAAGTAAGAGAACGAATGAAAGGAAAAGTAATACGTTGTGGTGGGATGATGAGGTACGGATGGAAGTTGAAGCAAAGAAGAGAGCATGGCTAGATTTACTAGCAACTAAAGCTGGTAATTCTGGCGGTATGAATGATGAGATTGAAAGAAAAAAGGCAGACTTTAGACGTATAAATAAGAGAGTAAAAGAAGTTGTTGAAAGGAAAAAGCAAGAAAGGATAGATAAAAATGATAGAAGGTTATCTGATAACTTCCAGGAAAATATTAAAATGTTCTGGAAGCTCGTATGAACTGCCAGGGGAAATTCAAAACCGCCTAGAATGAATGCTATACGAGACGAGAATGGCTGCATGTTGAATGATGAAGTTTCGAATTTAAAGTGATGGAAGGAATACTTTGAAAGCGTGTTTAAGAGTGAAGAGTCGTCTGAAATAAGTGAAATAGAAATTCCGGAAGAAGTGGAGAGAGGTAGGGAGATAAGTGTAGATGAAATAATGAAAGCAATGAAAAGCATGAAAGCAGGTAAGGCAGCCGGATATGATAGAGTATCACTCGAAATGCTAAGGGCTGGTGAGGATAAGGTTGCAGGCCTGCTGTACACCTTATTTAATTTGTGTTGGGAACTGAAGCGGGTACAGGAAGACTGGTGCAAAGCCGTAATAGTCCCAATATATAAGGGAAAGGGGTCGCAGCATGACTGTAAAAACTACCGTGGTATCAGCTTGCTTAGCATTGTGCGTAAACTGTATGCTAAGGTGTTAATTGAAAGAGTTATGGAAGAAACTGATGGAAAAATTTGGGATGTGCAAGCTGGATTTAGAAAGGGGATGGGGTGTACGGATCAAGTCTTTTCCATGCGCATGATAGCGGAGAAGTTTATGGCCAAAAACCAGAAAGATTTTTGTGCGTTCATGGACTTGGAAAAGGCTTATGACAGAGTGGACAGGAATGTGTTATGGCAAACACTGAACTCATTTGGGTTGAGCGCTGGCTTGATACAGGCATTGAGGTCTCTTTATAGGGACTCTAGTGCTTGTGTCAGGATCAACGGGGTCTACTCGGACTGGTTTGGCATTCATAAAGGTGTCAGACAGGGATGTGTGGCTTCCCCGTGGCTGTTTAACCTATTTATGGACAGTTGTTTGCAAACTTTGAAAGTTGAAGAATGTGGGTTGAGAATGGGTGAGTCAACCGTCAAATGCCTTTTGTACGCCGATGATCAAGTCATATTTGCATCGTCGGCGGCCGAGTTGCAAATGATGGTTACTTTAATGAATTGGTCATTGAAAGAAAGGGGTATGAAAGTGAACGCAAGTAAGACGAAAGTGATGGTTTTTGAAAGAGAAGAAAGTAAAACTTTATGTGAAATAAGAATAGAAGGGGAGTTGATTGAGCAAGTGGATGAGTTTGTATATTTGGGATGTTTATTTAGCAGGGATGGTAGATATGACAAGGATATAGAACGACGAGTGAACGCAGGTAATAGAGTGAATGGGGCTCTACACGCTATTATGAGGAGTCAGAATGTGTCAACTAAGGCACGTAAGGCAATTCATAATGCTGTGTTAGTCCCTACTTTAATGTATGGTAGTGAAAGTTGGGTCTGGCAGAAGAAGCATGAGAGTAGAATAAATGCTGTAGAAATGCGGTCCTTAAGGAGTATGCTAGGGCTGAATCTGAATGACAGGGTGAGAAATAGTGTGATAAGACAAAAGTGTGGTTTGCAAGATG
Organism: Parnassius mnemosyne; assembly: GCA_963668995.1. Taxonomy (NCBI): domain Eukaryota; kingdom Metazoa; phylum Arthropoda; class Insecta; order Lepidoptera; family Papilionidae; genus Parnassius; species Parnassius mnemosyne. Next base: position 8,055,678 of record CAVLGL010000104.1, on the reverse strand, counting down.
ACGTTGTGACAAGGATTAAGAAAGGAATGCTTCGGTGGTTTGGTCATGTAGAAAGAATGAACGAGGAAAGAGTGACAAAGCAAATTTATGTTGCAGAAGTGAACGGCAGGTTCGGGAAGGGACGCCCTAGACGAAGGTTTATCGACCAAATCGGCGATACATTAAAAATGGGCCAGATTAGGAGTACCCTTAACCGACGAGCGTGTATGCGTAGATATATGGATGTAAAAGAGGCGAGAGAGGTGTGTCAGGATCGCGCCAAATGGAAGTCCGTAGTCTCTGCCTACCCCTCTGGGTGACAGGCGTGAGTGTTTTTATTTTTTTTATGTTGAAGATTTATGAACGTTATTATTGACATGTCTTATTAATTCTTACGAACGAAATTTACTTCAAAAGACAATCTTATGAAGATAAATTTAGCTCTATATACCATGTTATTTGGACGTATAGTTTAAGAGATAATGTTAAATTAAAATAATTCAACACTTGGCTTGGCGCACGAACGATGCATAAACCCTAGACGCTTGATGAGAAGCGAGAGAAACCAGTAGTGAATGCTTCTATGAGCGAGGTTAATTTAACTAAAAAAAATCAAAATTAATGGAGTACTTTTAACTATCTCCCGGGTGAGCGTAACAAAAATTAGTTATTTCTTCATTTCTGAACTGTTTCATTTCAAGTTGCTATGGTATTTTGATAATTTAATTAATTAATAAGTATAAGAGGTTGATAGCAAATTTATCAAGAATCATTTCATACCTACACACTTTTCTTGTATCCTGTACGGTTATATAAAATTACTCCATTAATTTTGCCATTTTTTTCTTACATTGCTATCTAAAATGCTTGAACTAGGTGTCATGTCTGTGTGGCATGTCTAGGTGTGATGGCGCAGATGAAACCCCGGGGCATAGCTAGTGCACTGATAAGCTCCAAATTTTTAATATATTTTTTTGATATTTCATAGAAAATACTTCAGTTAACGATGGGTCTGTTGCCGTTTTTCCCTCTTTATATACACTATTGTATGTAGAAATTAATAAAAAAGAGAATACCCGTGGAGTTTCTTTTCCCGTTTCGTCTCCAGTCACAAGCAACCTCATTTTTATACATGGCATTTTTTAGTTAGTTCAAAAACAACATTTGACAAACGAATTTCTTTTTTTTCAGTGGCTGTGGGAGGCATGGCCGGCCTGTTTCTAGGATGCAGTGTCCTCAGTTTTATGGAGATAGCTTACTTTTTCACTTTACGCTTCTATTGGTATCTACGTGGACGTTAACTTGGCTTCTTATTTGTAGGGTATTAGACAAAAATAATGCTTTGACGTAAAATTTTTGTAAGCCGCATGTGGTGACGGTGAGAATCTTTCACCACATTTCTTCCCGTGGGTATTAGTCAAGTCAAGTGTTAGCAGATACTCACAAAGTTATTTAAATAAGCGAACACTTCTTAGTAACGACTTTACGTTATAAAATAATCATTGAACGCAGCAGTAGCAATAAATATAATATATGATCTTAATAAATGAATTATACAAACCAACAGTAACCGCTCCACTACATAGCTATTTTCGCCACTTACCTATCACTTTTGTTTTTTTGTTGTTAAATACTGGCTAATAATAAGTAAAATGTGCAGTAAGTAGTCGTGCACTTCACAGTGTTTTGTGTGTGAATTTTTATATAAACGATGGCAACACTTAGACACCGCGCTGCTGCAAAAAACCGTGTGGGCTCACCCTATAGTATTTCTTCTTTTTCAACCTGTAAATATCTCTATTGGACATATGGTGGACATATTTTATAATACGTTAATAACATACATCTTTAATACGGCTTCTTATTGTCTATCTAGATAATTTACATCTGATATATATATATATATATATATCAGATGTAAATTAGCCTCGTATACTAGGTGGTATTTCACTATAACTTATTATGTAATAAAATAACCAATACTTATTATGTAATAAAATTAAATCTATAATTTATTTCTTTCATTTCATAAACCTTATGGAAATTGTCTGTGATTTAAATCTGTAACAATTTTGTTTGAATTCTGTGTAATTTTTTGAATGCCATTATAAAATAGCCGCACATAATGCTGCTGTGTTTCGTATGGTGGGTGTATAGAAATAGAGACCCTCTTTACTGGTAACGAGGTGTTCCATCTTTATATTTAAGGGTAACTCATCGTTATTTGTTAACTCATCATGCTTAATCGATGATGGCACATACATCGACAACTTACCATCGGCTGGACTGCGTGCTCTTTTAACAATCGAATTTAAGGCGAGCCCAGCTGCAATCGCCTTGTATATTATGTGAAATTTTTTGTAGACTAAATACGGACTTACCTCGAAAATAACATTTGTATTTAAGGGTCATACATTAATTGATATAAACATTTAAACTGTTCTCATGACAGCCAGATATACTATTTCTGTCGGTATCACGTGCTTGAAACTTATGTTTACAACACTATGTTACAAAACTAAGCATACTAAGCTACTAACAATAGGGGATCGCGCTTACCCTCAGGTAAATTTAATTTAGGGTTAGAACAATTGGCGGCGACGTATATCGGGTCGTATTAACACATCGTAAATTCAACCCTTAAGCACCTTGCTAATAATTAAGATAGTTGGGCCCTTTTGAATCGTTTGCCCAATTAAGCAATTCACCCACTATTGAGGTCGGGTTAAGTAACTGTTTGAGGCACCTATGAGTGTTATATTGTACCTTAAATTGATCTATGATCTTTATTAACATCAATGTTGTTAAATGCGTATTGAGGATATCATAGAAATAAAGAAAGGCAAAAGAACACATTTATATTTTCCAAATCACTGTTACCGTTACACCCTATTAAAGTCCACTGCTAAACATAGGACTCGTCTAAAGATTTATATTTGCCATAGTTACCACACTTGGCAAGCGGCTTGGCAACCGCAGTTTTTTTTTTGTTTCTAGACGTTATTAGGACGACGCTGCTGCACATCTCCTGATTTGTTTCCCTCTGTCGCCTGTTGATATTTTTACACAGAGGCGTAACGGTGATTTCACATTTTAACGTTATTAAATAGTAGGTACTTGACGTTGCTGAATGTGACGAAAAGGGATCGCACTCAAAATTTGGCGTGGCGACCCACAGCCGCTGTTTTACAGGGTAACCTGTTTTGTCTCTTTCGAGTAGTTCTAGCAGTGGTATATCGTAATAAGTACCATAATCTTTGTACTATCATAGTAAATACAGTTATAGTGACCGACATAGCCCAATGAGCCTGTAAGCTAAAGTGACAATGGCATTGTCATAAAGCTCGACGGACCGGCCAAACAAGGTACTAGAGTGGCAGCCCCATTCCAGCAAGAGAAGTGTAAGAAGGCCCCCCAATAGGTGGAGTGACGTCTTGGTAAGACATGCAGGAAGTTGATAGAGGCCCTTGGCTCATGACATGGCTTGGTGGCATTGCTTGGGGTAGACCTATATTTTATTATATAGGAGCGGACCTGTGAAGGGCTGTGATGATGCTGATATGATGCTATAATATGATGATGATGATGCTATAGAATGATGCTATAGATATATCTAAAAGAAAAATAAAATTGCTTTTGTGTGCCAAATGAGCTAATAGTCCATGTGAGGAAAGCTTCTACAGCCCATGGATATCTGCAAACAACTCTAAGAAAAGAAGACTGCAGAAATGATTGCTTTAATATGATTGTAGGACGCATGGAGTGGCTCGACCGGAGAAGGACCACACTGTCACATAATACCAGCGTATAATAGCAGCTTAACCGTAAGCTTAACCGAGACCATTTTTACAGGAAACGAGGCATTCCATGTCCTCAGGGGTAGATTAACTTGTAGTTTAATTTTTAATTGAAGATATAACATGCAGGTGTCTATGTGCCACAACTTCCACTCACAATCAGGGGGATTGTGTACTTATTTCTCACTTTTACTCCTACGTATATATACATAGGAGTAAAATTATAGGATAATTATAGGATAAATTTATTATTAAGAATTTATATTTACGTGGTAGAGCCATGCTGCAGCAATATTAGTAGTATAGTTGTAGCACGAATGGGTCGGCTCGGCCGGGGAAAGTCCCACACTCTCACATAATACCAGCGTAAAATAGCAGCTTAACTGTGATTCGTATGGTGAGTGTAGAGAACCGGAGACCCTTTCTACTAGATACGAGGCATTCCATCTTAGTCCTCAGGGGGGGACAACGCATTTGCATTTTGATTCTTAAACGAGGATAGATGTAGATGTCTATGGATCACAGCATCCACTTACCATCAGGTGGGCTGTGTGCTCGCTTGTCACCCTTATTCTTTTAAAATATATAGTGTCGTGGGGTTACACTACAAGTGTTTTCTAGCACCGCAAGCACGGTGCACAAACCCTAATCCATATATTTTAAAATCCAAGTATTTTAAAAAGAAAATAGCAAAAATAGTACCAGTATACAAAAAAGGGGAAACAAGCAACGTAAAAAACTACCGGCCGATTTCCATTTTGTCTACTTTTTCTAAATTGTTTGAGTCTCTGATTAATCCACTAATTATTAGCCACATAGATACTTCACTATCCGAGTACCAGCATGGGTTCCGCAGGGGTCGCTCAACACAGACTAATTTGATCTCATTTATTTTTGAAATTGCACTGTGAGTGGATAGTGGAAGTAAAATTGATGCTGTATACACAGATTTTACCAGTGCTTTTGATAAAGTAAATCACGCACTACTTTTAATGAAATTGCGAATGAAAGAAATACATGGTAATTTGCTTCACTGGTTTAGGTCTTACCTCAGTATGTTGTTGTTGTTGGTGGTTTTGATTCAGATGTATATTTTGCATCGTCAGAAGTTCCACTGGGCTCTCACTTAGGCCCAGTACTGTTTCTTATATTTATCGATGATATAGCGATGTACATAAAAAATTGTAAATTCAGCCTATTTGCGGATGATTTAAAAATTTACAGGGCAGTCAATTCTTCCCATGACATGAAACTTATCCAGGAGGACATAAACATTATTCACACATGGTGTGAATCAAACGTTATGACCCTCAACGTTGATAAATGCTACCATATCAAATTTACAAAAAAGAAAAATTATTTCCCATCCATTTATGAAATTAACAGTTCAACATTAACTGAAGTAGAATAAATAAGAGACTTAGGTGTAACAGTGGACAAGCACCTTAAACACACCGGTCACCATATGAGCATCGTCTTGCCTTTTTTTAAATGAAATCGTTGCGTAGCCGTCGAAGGGACCATGATTTGGTGTTTTTGCACGGGCTTGTCAACGGTAAAATAAAATGTAGTGAACTCCTGGAACGTGTTAAATTGACAGTGCCAGCTCGTATACCCCGACATCCTATCAAAAAATCTTTTGCCTTGCCTTCTGTAAGGACTAACCTTGGACGTCATTCTCCTCTTACCAGATGTTGTGCACAGTACAACGAGATGAATATAGAAACATTAGACATTTTCCACGACTCGTTTAAATTTAAAGGAAAACTGGCCGGCCTTTTGTGAACAGGCATTTGTTCTCAGTTAAGTTTTTAGTTTTGCTTTGGTGAATTTTATTATTTTATTGTTTTCAACTTTTTAGATTAATGTTGTGTTGTTATTTGATATCTTCTGTCAATGTTGTGTCCGCCTATAATAGGTATATGTATAAGGAATTGTGCTTTAAAAATGTAACTTTTATAATATGTATACATGTACTGTTCGTGTACCTTTTTAAATAAAAAAAAATATCTTTCGACAATAACTAGAGGGTAGGACGACATTCCCGCCTAGAAGTACATTTGTTTAGGTACCTTCATAACCATTTATGCCGCCAAAAGTACAGGTACTGCTGTGTTCTGGGCTGGAAGGTAGCCAGTATAATGAGGGCTAATAATCATCCACTCACCAGATGTCGCTAGTTGTGACGAAGGTAAAGTTTTCTGTTACACAATGTTACTTAATTGCGAAATTAGTTTATCAGTTTCTAGAGTGTTATATTAATACACAGCACAGTGCGTCAGTGATTTGATCATTAATTTTTTGTACGTTATACCTCTTTTTTATATTTTTTTTTACTGTTAGTTTATAGTTTGGTTTATTTATTTTTAATGTAATTAATATAAAATATAACTAATAATTGAGAAAGAAACACTAACCTTTACATTTTTCTAAAAAATTATCTTCCCCGCTATGAAATCTGTCAAATAATTTACCTCATTGTAAAGTGGCGCCGCCCTGGTGGCAGAAAAAGTCGTGGATGCCCTCATTATAGGCTGTGAGGCAATCAATCGTATCTTGCTTTTTCTACCGACTTCAAAAGGAGGTACACAATGAAGGCTAATAATTTTCTGCTCACCAGATGTCGCTGGTTGACACAGAGGTAAAGTTTTTTGTTACACAATGTAATTTAATTGAGAAATTGGTTTTTAATAAAAGGTTAATCACTTTCTAGAGTATTATATTAATACACAAAACAATGCGTCAGTGGTTTGCTTTTTAATTTTTTGCGTATTTTTAACTTTTTAAAAAAATCTACTTTTATGAATATTTGTGGTTCGGGTTATTTGTTTTTAATCTTATTTATATAAAATATAGCTAGTACTGAAAGTACAGCAAGAAAAAATAACCTTTACATTTTCCGAACAAATTAACTTCCCCGCTATGAAATCTGTCAAATATTATAACCCACTTTCTAGTGGTGCCACTCTGGTGGCAGAAAAGTCGTGGATGAGATATATGTTTTTTTTTTTATGTGTGTTACCTCATAACTTTGTTCTATGAGAACCGATTTCAATAATTCCTCTATTATTTGAAAGCCAATACTTTTCATGTACTCCCATATAAATTTGATCAAGGATTGACCAATATTTTTTGAGTTATCATTAATAATATATATTGAAGTCGGTTGTGCAAAATTTTGAATTTTAAATTATATTTGCACTTGTTGCATCAGGTGTACTATAAGTTCGTCCGTCGCTTCCGTTATCATATATAATCTTTATATATAAATCTTTCTTTATTCTTATTCAACAACCTTCTTAAAGGTTGACCATGAGTGCTGTAAAGCACCCGAAACGTCGGGAATTAAAAAAGTTAAAATTAAACGCGATATAATCCGTAAAAATTAGTTTCATTAAATGTGTAGTCTTCGCGTAAATATAAAAGTGAAAGTTAGAGCTACAGCCCATATACGTCCCACTGCTGGGCACAGGCAAGGAAATGCTCGCCGCGCTGCTCCAATTCGTGTTGGCAAACTTCATTTGTCTTCGAAAATATTTTTTTCTTATTTCTCAGACATGCAGGTTTTCTCACGATGTTTTCCTTTACCGCCGATCACGTGGTTAATCAGCACTTCAAATTGCAAGTAACAATGTCATAGGTGCGGGCGGGGATCGAACCCGGGTAACTCGCGTAATGTGAAATTTACAGCGATCGCATAGCCCCAAAGCTACCACGGCTCAACAATATTTCTTAAGTATTGCTATTTAAAGCTAAAAATGATAGACATAGACTTTACTTAAACTTATATACAAGTAAATTTTAGCGTCTCCATAATTGAGTTAAACCAAGTCATTTGTGCGTCTGTACACTCTGTTATCTTAATACTAATAGTGCGTCAAACACCTTAAACATAAAACGCGTTGTTATCGAGCTATCTTTAGGCGGCAAGACGTTTCTACACATCGTCATAGAAGGCTTAGTTCGAGGGATTTGACTGAGGGTGGCATAGGGTAAGGGTGGCAACGAATGTTAAAGATTATTGTTTGGAGTTAGCGAGGTGTAATTTAATTCAAAGACGTCCTACCTCTCTCTTAACGATGTTTGGTTGGTTTAGTAGGGCTGTGTGTTACTTATATCGATAATAAAATTTATTTATCATTTTTTTTTCAGTGAAAGCTTTTTCAGAATCTTTAGGATCTAGAAACTCGATAAAACGAAAAGCGACAAAGATAAAAAGAGACAAACATATAACTTTATAGGAGATATAACACAATACACAGTGTGCATTATAATTTTATTTCATCATCATCATCATCATTACAGCCCTTCACAAGTCCACTGCTGAACACTGGCCTCTCTCAAGAAATGCCACAAAGCACGGTCCTGAGCCACCTGCATCCATCGACTTCCTGCATATCTTACCAGGTCGTCACTCCATCTAGTGGGGGGATGCCCAACACTTCGCCTGTCGGTACGAGGCTGCCACTCGAGAACCTTTCTTCCCCATCGGTTGTCGGTTCTTCGAGCTATATGGCCGGCCCCTTGCCACTTCAGCTTACTAATCCGTTGGGCTATGTCGGTCACTCTGGTTCTACTGCGGATATCCTCATTTCTGAATTTATCACGCAGAGAAACTACGAGCATAGCCCTATCCATAGCTCGCTGAGCGACCTTGAGCTTCCTCATCCGGCCAGCAGTGAAGGACCACGTCTCAGTTCCCTATGTCATCACTGGCAACAAGCACTGGGTGTACAGTCTCGTTTTCAAGTTTTGAGGTATACCTGACGAGAAGATGTGCCGTAATTTCCCGAACGCTGCCCAATCGAGTTGAATCCGTCGATTGATCTCTCGGTCGAAGTTGGACTTACCTAGTCGGACTATTTGTCCCAGGTAAACATACTGGTCAACAACTTCGAGCTTAGTGTTCCCAACAACTACCGGCATAGGTGTGACATGGACATTAAACATGATCTTTGTTTTGTCCATGTTCATCTTAAGACCTATCCGTTGGAAAGCACTATTGAGGTCATTGAGCATAGTGCTTAGGTCCTCCACTCGCCATTGATGTTAATACCGGATCCTTTCCAGTCCAGAAGCTTGAAAACTTCTTCCAATGCAGCGGTGAAGAGTTTCGGGGATATAACATCACCCTGTCTTACACCTCTCTGCAATTGGATAGGTTTCGTACTCTGGTTCTGTACTCGGATAGCCATCGTAGCCCTACTGTACAAGCACTTTAGCACTTCGATATACCGAAAATCCACTTGGTACCGCTGAAGGGACTGCAGCACCGCCCAAATTTCGACGGAATTAAAGGCTTTCACATAGTCCATATACGCCAGACATAGTGGCAAATTGTACTCCTCTGACTTTTGTACAATTTGCCGAAGGGTATGTATATGGTCTATGGTGCTAAAGCCTTTTCGGAAACTGGCTTGTACGGGAGGCTGGAAGTCGTCAAGTCTGCGCGCGAGACGATTCGTATTGACTCTCGAAAACAGCACGTAGACGCGGCTCAGAAGGGAAATCGGTCTGTAGTTCTTCAAGATAGCGTTGTTGCCTTTCTTGAAGAACAAGACCACCGCACTTCTGCTCCACGCCTCTGGTGTAATGCCACCATGGAGGACGGAATTAAAGAGCTTCTGAAGGACATCAAGTACCGGTTTTCCACCCGCTTTCAGAAGCTCCACTGTAATTCCATCCTCGCCTGGGGCCTTGCCGTTTTTAAGGTGCTAGAGAGCCATTCTAATCTCGCTCAGAATGACGTCCGGGATATCATCGGAATAATGTCGGATAAGACTCGCTCTTGGATCGTTACTCACACTCGCGTGTGGCTCCAATGACGACGTGTACAGTTGGCCATAGAACCTCTCAATCTCACTCAAAATCTCAGGTGCCCCGGAAACGATGCTGTCACATTCTGTCTTCAGCTCTGACAGTTTGCTCTTTCTGGCAGAGAGATCTCTGGCAAAGACTTTGGAGCCTTGGTTCTGCTCGATCGCTTCTTCAATACGAGCTGTATTGAAGTTGCATAAGTCCCACCGCATGCATTTGGAGATCTGTCTGTTCAGTTGCCTGTATGCCGTCAAATCTGTTGAAGTATGTAACTTCATTAGGTTAGCCACCGTAGACTCTATATCACCTGAGGATGCCTCGTGTAGAGGCGAAACACGTCTCGTATTATCGTCAGTGGTGTGTCTTGCCTAGTGTAGTGGTGTTGGGAGTAGCGGTGCTGGGATTAATGGTGACGGGGATAGTGCACGCAAATTTTCAACGTGGTAGAGCCATGCTGCAGCTATATTATGGTTGTAGCACGAATGGGTCGGCTCGACCGGAGAAGGACCACGCTCTCACAGAAAACCAGCGTAAAATAGCAGCTTAACGCTGCTGTGTTTCGTATGGTGAGTGTAGAGAACCGGAGACCCTTTTTACTGGCAAAGAGGCATTCCATCTTCGTCCTCACGGGTGACAACGCATCTGCATCTTGAGTCTTTATTGAGGATAGATGTAGATGTCTATGGGTCACAGTAACCACTTACCGTCAGGTGGACTGTGTGCTCGTTTGTCACCCGATCCTATAAAAAAAAATCGAGGGAGGGCGGGAGGTGCTCTTCATACTAGGTAAGACACATCATTTTATTTTATAACGCGGATATTTTCGAAGTGAATCTGTGTATGTGAAATGATCTGAAGTTGTCTAAAAGCTTTTATATAATGGATTTCCGCAAAGTAACGCCTGATTCTATTAATTATTTTAATTACATAAAACTCTACAACTATCCTACTTCTGATACTTTGAATTCAGCTCATTGTCTCTTAGTTTAGGCTATTATTTATTCTGTGGTTTACGTTTTGAAGATTTCACTTCTACCGCGTGTCACCTTCACAGATTGTTTTAATATACGCTTTATTTAAGTTTTTGAAAGGAAATTAAAGCTATTGTACCATACCAATCTAACACCACTGTTCTTCAGCAACGGGTTTTCCTTTCTTTCCCGATAGGGTTATTGAAATGATAAATATACTTATAATAATTTCTTATATTTACAGGAACACTACACGTTGAATAAAACTATTTTTACGGATTTTATCGCGTTTAATTTAATATTTTAATTCGCGGCGTTTCGGGTGCTTTACAGCAACCAATGGTCACGGGGGGTCCCAAAACGCGATAAAATCCGTCAAAAATAGTCTTATTCAATATATGTATAATAAATGGAGTGGGGCAGCAAGATGGATTCAGGAAAGAATCTCTAATGTGAGTTGGCGGTATTAAGTATCCTTAAAATATTATTGATTTCTGATGATTAATTATTATTATTCTCTTATGTTCGTTACATTTTCCCTCTCGCCTGAGTGCGTAGTCAGCATTTTAGTCATTTCAATCCGTAGGTACTAACGTCGGTCGAAGACAGTTATCGTGCAAACAGAGTTCTCCAAAATAATGCATGGGCTTAAACAACCATGGTATCAAAATTTAATGTAAATTTTTAAGCACTAGTTAAACTTTAAATATACTAGCCTATTTCACCTGAGGATGCCTCGTGAAGAAGCGAAACACGTATCGTATTATCGACGTTGGTGTGTCTTTCCTAGCATAGTGGTGTTATGAGTAGAGGTGCTGGGATACTCGTAGGTGGTAACGGGGATAATGCAAGCAATTGAGTAAGGGTGGCAGATGCTCTTCAAACTAGGTAAGTCATATGATTTTTTTTTATAACGCGGATCCTAATTAATTATTTTTTAACATCCTTATTATAATGGATTTTCGCAAATTAACGCTTGATTCTATTAATTATATATTGAATACTAATACTTAAAAAGAAAAACAGGAACAGCTGTTTATTTGAAGAAAAAAAAGAATAGATAAATTTCATTAAGTTTTGTTATATAAGATAAGTATCTTGGAAATTCCAATAGTATAAAATTGTAAACACATAAATTATTGTTGAAATTAGCTTTACTATGATTAGCTGTGACAGGCATGTGTTATGATGCTTTTAGTTTCACCGTAATCAAATAAAAAAGCTTGAGAAAGTTAAGAAAACGAAAAAAAAAACGAATAAATAATATATATTTTGTCAGAGACTCTTGCGTACGCGCACTTAACTACTCTAGTGACGTATAGGAACACATGTGAGAGAAACAAGAAACATTCATTGTTAAATATATACATATTAATAAAATTGAAGTGTCTTAATTATTTAAATAACCGACTTCTATTAAATTCAGGGGCTATTTGATGCTATTATGATATAAAGAGCCATTGTTTGTCTGTCTGTCTGACTTTCGGGTCTAATCTTCGGAAAGGCTCAAGAGAGAGCATTGTCAGGAGGGATCTAGGCTATATATTTATCCTCAAATTTGACCATTTTTTTTGCAAAATTAAATATTCATAAAATAAATGGTCTTTGACTATCTTAATCTAAATAACACCACATTGATCAATTCTATCCAAGCGAAACCGCGGCTGGTAGCTAGTATTACATATTAAAATTATTACGATCCTTCTCGTTGTGATAAAAAATAGATCATACTTATCGATATCGAGAAAATTCAACAGTTAATGTCAAATCCCTTATCAAGGTGGTGTTTATTAATCCTATATGTTAAGATTTTAATTGCGGGCATCAAGTGGCTTTGTATTATGAATAAGTCGCGACTCTGGGGCACGGGGTTCTCTTTGTTTTATCTCTAACGCACCGCGCGTGGTAATTACGTGAGCCTTGTCGATTATCGTTTTCCATTTTACGTTTTCAAGTTTATTTTCCTTTAAATAAAATTTGTTTAATACTTTGTTTTTTAATTCAATTTATTATCAAAAAAAAAATGTATATATTTTCAAACAAGTGGTCATTTGCGTGCGTTAGATAATAAAATTTTATTTGTATGCTTTACTAGACCTTCTATATATTCAGGTGAGTTACTTGTAGTAACCGACTTTTATTTTATAATTTTAGTATTTTGAGTTTATTACATTTTGAGTCATTAAGTTCTATCGCCTCTTACGACGAGATTATTTGGTATTGGATTGTCACAAAGACACGAGGAGATGACTTACTATATTTAAATAAATCTATAAAAGTACATAATGTCTAATCACGCTATAATCACGCTTGATACTGATGGAATATATTAAGGAAAGAGGACGAACAAAAGTGCGCTTGAAATAATTGGGTTATAGGGCTATATTCATTATTTACTTTTAAAATTCATGTTAGTAAGGGACGTTACTAAACATACAGGCGGCTCGGAAGTTTATGCTCCGTGTTTTCTAGAGTTTCAATTGGAGAAAAATTTTGTTTAGTTTTGGTGTTGTAATCTGATGTTTGACCAGGAAAAAAATATGTCTGCTGTACGAATTGTGAGACGACCTAGAAAGGACTACGCTCTCACAGAATATAGCAGCGGCATGTTGTGTTTCTTATGCATGCAAATTCTTATGATTTTGTTTCTTAATCGATGATAGGTGTGGGCAACTATGAGCCAGACTACCCACTTACCATCTGGTGCACTGTGTGCTCGTTTGACACCCTTATTCTGTTTTAAAAAAAAATCTATATTAAAAAATTACAAATGTAAATGAAAAAATAATAAAAAATTGTTTAATTAATATTTATTATGATAATTTATTAAGACTAGTTCTAATATTTTAAGTTATAGTAATAATTTTATAACACCTACGTTCTATGCAAATAAATAATTACGGATTATAAATTACTATAAAATTTTCATAATCGAGTTAATTAAATTATACATTTCAATATAACAACTCTAAATAATTAAAATTTTGTATAATACGGCACTTAATAACTGATTGTAGATATCACAAACAAACAGCACGCTGGGGTGTTTTAGGACCCCGCTATCATATTTACTCCGGCTCACCTTGGAGATTGCCAGATAGAATAAAGCAATGATTTATGGGGTGTTTTTTACCGCGATAAATAGTTGTCTTAGAGGCCGTAGGGCGGCTTCCATTCATTTTTCCAAAGGTGGATATTGCTTGCCCTTTTTTGCTGATAAAGAAATGACGAATGAAGTAGATGCGGGATCGGTTATAAGAGTGTGAGTGTTAGATTTATGGGGTGATTTATTATTGTTGCGGACCGCCACTCGGTTAAATTGCAATCTATGGGATTTTAGAGAGGAAAGTCGAAAGGTATTTCCTGCCTTTTCAGCTTCTTTAAGTCATGTCTGTTGTTTCATGTATTTTATATATAGTACACCATATAGTGGTGGTATAAGAGTAACTATTACCCAATATAGTCACATGGATGGATGATACGAGGCGACAGAGGGAAAAAAGCAGGAGATTCATCGTGTCTTTCTAATAAATAATACTACTGTACTGTATATATACTATGCTGTTCAGCTGTTTAACACAGACAGCTGTTAATAGCTGAATCGATTCTGATGAAATTTTCTCGAAAAGTTATTTTTTTATAGGCCAAGGGTAACAAACGAGCACACAGTCCACCTGATATCAAGTGGCTGTGGCCCATAGACATCTGCATCTATCCTCGATTACGAATCAAAATAGATGCGTCGTCACCCGTGAGGACTAAGATGGAATGCCTCGTTTCCAGTAAAAGGGTCTCCGGTTCTCTACACTCACCATACGAAGTACAGCAGCGTTACTCTGCTATTTTACGCTGGTATTCTGTGAGAGCGTGGTACTTCCCCGGTCGAGCCGACCCATTCGTGCTACACCTATACCAGTAATATAGCAGCAATATATATATATATATATATATATATATATATATATATATATATATATATATATATATGTAGGAAGTATAATGGGTAATAGTACAGAGACTAATTTTGTAGTTAGGAATAATAATTAATTCGTTTACACGAATTAATTATCCAATGAGTCGAGGATAAACTAGTAACGGAATACGACAAGTGTACCATTCCACGTCAGAGCCAAGACTGTCTTAACGGCGGCCGCTCAGTCCGTTTTATAAAAGCAGGACGGGCGGCAACGCAGGTGCAATGCCGCAGGTGTGCGGTACACGTGTCGTTTACAAGAATTTTGCCTAGCTAGACCAACGCCACCGCATCTACAACGGTGCAGGTGCCGTCACGGCCATACTGACATGCGTGCGTCCTCGCACGCACTCCATACAATTTTAGTTATCTGTAACAACTGTAATCTGTAAAACATCGTTCGATTATCCTGACAAAACAGCGTCTGGTCCGGTCTATACTGACCCTTCAGACTCGGGTGATAATCAGTTTTGTTCCGGCAGTAAGCCCTACAAAACTTTAATCAACTTTATGCTAGATCGGAATGATTAGTCTGTAGCTTTTTCTATTTTCTCTTTTTTTTTTCAAGTACTGTTTTCGCTAGTCCGGAATAACTATTCCCTATAGCCATATCATTGGACCGGCACAAAGCCCTGCAATGATAGTAAGAACTATTTTTTTTCTTACGTTTTTTTTTTCAAGTACTATTTATGCTAGTCCGGAATCACTATTCCCTTTAGCTATATCATTGGACCGGCAAACGCCCTGCAATGATAGTAAGAACTACATTTTTTTTTCTTACTCTCTTTTTTTTTCAATTCAGTATAGAACAGTTACAGACCAACCATACCGCAAACATGTCCCCGTAACAATCACACAAAAGTGTATCGTGAGGGGCGTAGTGACACGATAACACCTAAGTATGTAAACCAACAGCAACTCGACACATATCCCAGTGCAGCACAGAGCAGCCTCCCTGCAACTTCATGTTCCTTTCCTGCACTAGAATAATTACTTCGCTAGAGTATTGCAACGTCTTTAGTATTTTCTAGATGCACAGACACTGCTACCTCTGACTGTCGCACGTCCTCGTGCGGTTGACAGTGAACAGCATACGGTGTATCAGTTATCACCACCTGCTAACAGATATTAACTCTTGTTAAATATTACAACGGTCGAACATCCCAGACTTCATTTAAGTCTGGAACGCGCCGATATGGCTACCTCCAGACAAACGCACTACAGTTTTTCGTTCTGCTGCGTTCGTGCCACATTCGCGCCAGCACGCAGTCGCGCCGTACTAGCGCTAGCGAATCGTCGCACTGCTTTGCAAAATTAAAAGAAATCGAGATAAATGTATTGCGAACCATGGAATTCCGAGCTTCCAAAATTCATCACACATTCTCTTAAGAAACGGCAACTGTATGACATTTGAAAACATTGCAAAAAACGGAAACTATGTGTAGAGACGGATACCATCACATATTTCAAAGGGAAGGAGGCAACTGCGCAAAATCTACGAAAGCCGACCAAGCCTCAGACGTTCATTTACAACAGCACCAAAGGACCATGTGTTCGGCGGCCGCTTGAATTGTCTTGCCGTAAGATCTGCCGATAAGTTACAGACTGTAGCGGTGTAGGCTCAATCTTACTAGCGCTCGGCCGTACCTGACCATGTTCGATTAGCTGTCACAACATCTTCCTCATTGATCATTGTTGTAGAGACTTCTACGAATCTCTCGACTTCAAACCCCTATCTTGTCGACCACACAGTATTCGGAGCAAACTGCAACACTGATCAACACATTAGAACACAAAAATGTCACTTATTATTTTTAATTCATAGCGTGTCAAAGTTAATCCTTTATTGTAGTACAACCCTTAAAAGTTTTGAACTTCAAAATATAGCAAATGATAATCATGTTTCGCGTGAACTATCAAATTACAACAAAACGAGAGCAGCAGGAGCACCTGAGGGTTTACAAGCATCGTCGGGGTTGTAGTCATCATGATCTGCGTGAAAAACTAATTGTTAACTATAAGGACAACATACAAAGTTGCCTGTTCTCTCATCTATCACACATACGAGGCCCTAAAACAGAAATACGTTCTCATACCTTGGACTATAATATAGCACTTCGCTTTCACAAGTAAACATAGGTCTTCATACGAAGTATCTGACACATACTCTTACTTGAACTTGCGAGATCCCACGTTAACTACGTGAACCACATTATAAACGTGAACCAGGACAGCGCCTGCCAGGACAGAGCCTAATACATGTTCAGAAAATATTACCGTGCACACAGCATACGACTTCCGCGCACACAGTGTGACTCCCACGCATACAGAGTACACGACTTCCGAGGCATCGCCATGTACAGCATACGCGCGCTCCGGGATGGCGCCTGCGTATACGCGCATACGCATCTGCCGAAACCAGGCCATGTTACAGCTGGACCTGGCAGTTCGTTACGACCAGCAAGGCACACACTCACGCACTTGTAATCACATCACACGTGCTACTGTAACACATAAAAGAAAACATTAAAAATACTCAGTCGGAACTTGATTTCAAGAAATGCAGCACTACTCTTGGTACACCATTCGCCTTTCTAGGGCACCAAATACTGAGCTGCGGCTACACGACAACCTCTGGTATGGTCCGATCCTCATATAAACTTAAATACTCTCTTCAATGTCAGAACTAATTGGCTCTACTTCACTTTCATCAGTTATACTTCGGTTTTCCGGCATTTTTCGCAACCAATTAAAAATGTAAACACTCATTCTTACAAAATAGTTTCTGAACCAATGTTTAGGATAAATTTACTTTCCTCATGTATCTAATGGTGATCAGTAGCAGCGACAAATAATAAGTCCGCGGCGTCATAAGCCGACAGCATACTCAAAAGCGAGCGCTACAGCTCCACGCTTTCCACTAAACCATTCCAAGTTTGTCGACTACGTAATGCTCGGAGTAAACTGTAACACTTATCATCACATTAGATCACAAAAATACTACTTAGTGTTTTTAAGTCATAGCACGTTAAAGTAATCATGTTCTTTTTTTCGGTACATCGTTTAAACATTTTGAACTTTAAAACTAGGCCATGTAAATCACACCTCGTGTATCAAATTATAACATTACTTGAGCAAGTTAAACTTCCACTGAATGCAAACTATAACTCATTCAGAATATCTCCAACATTTCTTTCATTTGTTAACATATTTAGGTACGTCAGAAATAATGAAAATACTTGAGGGTACTTTTAATACAAATCGAACAAAAGGATTTATCTTTTGCCTTAAATAATTTCACTTTATCTTTTCTCTACACTTTAATGATACGACAATATCGTAAGTAGGACAGCAAATTTTATTACGGTATTTAACATAAAAAGAGATCCATCAATGCGAAATGCATTATAGCCTTTACAAATGTAATAATTCTCATACTATTCAAAGATTGTATGTGGGCAAAAATGGGGACTTTATCCCACTTCTGATGTAGGAAGTATAATGGGTAATAGTACAGAGACTAATTTTGTAGTTAGGAATAATAATTAATTCGTTTACACGAATTAATGATCCAATGAGTCGAGGATAAACTAGTAACGGAATACGACAAGTGTACCGTTCCACGTCAGAGCCAAGACTGTCTTAACGGCGGCCGCTCAGTCCGTTTTATAAAAGCAGGACGGGCGGCAACGCAGGTGCAATGCCGCAGGTGTGCGGTACACGTGTCGTTTACAAGAATTCTGCCTAGCTAGACTAACGCCATCGCATCTACAACGGTGCAGGTGCCGTTATATATATATATATATATATATATATATATATATATATATTATATATATATATATATATATATTATATATATATATATATATATTATATATATATATATATATATATATATATATATATATATATATATATATAGAATAGAACAGAATGATTTTTATTCAATATGGATCATACATGTTCTGGGATTCTGTTGTAAAAGCGTATACATTGCCCCATAAATGAATTACTAATTCTGTGGAGTCTAGTAAGTGGCATTACAAGCTTATGTTTGTTCCTAGTGTTTAAGGTATGAACATCCTTATTCTTATTAAAGCTATTTATGTTTTTATGTACATACATTACATTTTCATAAATATATTGCGATGCCAAAGTTAATATGTTTATTTCTTTAATTTTTTCTCTAAGGGACTCTTTACAATTTAGACTATAAATCGCCCGTACGGCTCTCTTTTGCAAAACAAATATAGCTTCAATATCAGTCGCATTACCCCATAGCAAAATTCCATAAGACATTACGCTATGAGAGTAACTAAAATACACTAACCTAGCTGTCTCAACATCTGTGAGACTTCTAATCTTTCTTACAGCATATGCTGCAGAACTAAGTCTGCTTGCTAATTTAGATATATGGGGGGCCCATTGAAGTTTCGCGTCAATAGTAATACCGAGAAAAACAGTGGTATCCACAAGACTCAACTCCTCCCCATTTAAGAGCACATTGGTTTTCGAAAGTTTTACATTAGGTATTGTAAATTTAATACATTTTGTCTTATTGCCGTTTAAGAGCAAATTGTTGGCGTTAAACCAATGTACTAGTTTCGATAGAGCATTATTTACATCGTCATATTTAATTGACTGCCGTTTCAGTTTGAAAATTAAAGAGGTATCGTCAGCAAATAATACTATATCGTGATTGTCCCCTACAAGATAAGGTAAGTCATTAATATAGATTAAGAACTGTACCCCGAGCACGAACATTTTGCTCTATAGTACAGTTTACGAGACAGTTTAGTTTAAGTAAAATTTTGTATGGGAATTTGAACAGCGCTCCGTGAGCGTATTTGGAACTAAAATTTGGAAGCACGAACATCTAACGCTGCGTTATGCGTAGCTATCGTTTGGTTTAAGTAATCGTAAGACGAAAAATGTGTGGATTTTGGCAGCACGAATCTATTTTTGACGTACGTTATCGTCTATCCACTGTAGAGAACTACGAAATCTTTCTCACCGACATTTTTACAGCGAGAACGCTATCGAGAAGTCTTAGTTTTAAGTTTCTCTGGGTTTTTCGTTGATGTAAGTTTAAAATATTTTTATTAAGAACAAATAGAATGAGATCCACGACTTTTTATTATTTTGCGTGGCGTTTGGCAGTAGAGGAAAGAAGGCAAAGCCGAGAATTAAAATGTACTATATTAAAGTATTACTAATTAATATATTCTGTAAATACCCTTACCTTAATTATTTAATTGATTAATTATAAATTTATTTTAATAGCTGTTTAAATTAAATATACGAGTATCTACATAATTCCAGTGGTATTATTCAACGGATTTTTCTTCGACGAACTGAAGAACCTATGAATATTTCTGAAAGATACAGATTAAGTAAAATGCATTTAAATTCCCTTGCCTTGAACTTCGCTCTAAAATAAACTTGACCGGGAAACTTATTATATATAAATTCTGAAATAATAAGAATAAGCTTAGAGCTTAAGGTATAAAAAAAATAATGCTCAGAATTAATTTACCTGCTGTAGTTATTATGCACCTAACCTCATATTTTTTTCATTTATGTTTTAGGTTCTTTGTGCGTTATTATTTTACGCAACAGGCTCTTAACAACGTTTAGTCGGTACGAGAAAGAATTTGGTCCAAACAAGTGTTAGCAAATATGTCTCTCAAGTTACGGAGGCACTTAACAGGCCAATAAATAATAACCAATACCTTTATCAGGTTCCCCACTTCAAGGGCTGAGAGAGACGTCATAAAAGTATTTACTTACAATATTTTATTTTTAGCTTTGTTAATGAATGAAAAATAGCTGGAGAGATGCGTAAACAGGGATCGCAATCTGCATTACAAACCCGAAAAATACGCCAAAATTATTATAGTTATAGCTCGTTGTGTCCTACATAATATAGCCATGCTATTTGGCGTATCAGACCCAGAGGCAGACGTGTACGGTAATAATTTAAATGATCACATAAGCAACCTGATTTATGCATTATAAGAAGTAACAGTAGTCAGGGTTAGTAAGAGGTCGTGCTATGAGAGGAATTGTTGTAAAGATAGACTTAGTGCGGTGTAAATCTTCTGTATGTTATTTGTGTTTATGCCCAGATTTAATTTTCATATTATTAATAATCTAACAATGATTTATTTATTACTTTATTCATAATTTAAATTAAATATTTTAAAATTTCGACCACTGCCAAGATCAAAAAAATATTAAGCAAAAATAAAAAGGATTATGTTAATATGTATTAAGGAATTTATAAATGGCAAATAACCCCTGGGAATGAGGTAGTTTCTAGTAAATTATTTCTAATACCACTTATAGTTAATTGTGTAACATAATACATGATTGTAAACAATTATTCTTCCTAAATCTTTCCTGGACACAGGTATTTTCCGAACCAGTGGTAAATTAAACATAAGAATGACCTTAAACAATTACTATTTATAATGTATACTGGACAAGAAAAAATCCATTTCTATTTCTATTGAATCCATTTTTTTAATTAATTGATTCTCTATTGTGTTGTAGGCATATCTACACAGTTTGAATAATGTTTTGATTTGTTTTTATCACTACTTTCGATTTTAAGTGTAGTCTATTTTTTTCCGATATTAATATTAAGTTCAAATAAAAAAGTACATCAAAAATTTCAATGAGATATTTTATTAAAAACATGTGCAATTATTAATATTTATATATTATTACACTGGGCTTGCACCTCAGCTCAGTATCATGTTGACAAAGTTCTCTGTAGTATCCTCACTCGTTCTAATTATACAAATCCCTAACTTTCCTTATTATCATTCCTTATATTCTCCTCATTCAAAAAATATTCTTCTAATGATCTAAGTGGTTTCTTTTTGGCTTGTTGTGGGGTGGGTTGCCTATGGAGGACAATTAGAGATTTCGGCGGTGTGGTAGATTTTGGAGGTGTTTGGGATCTGGTTATTGTTAGGAATCTGGGATTGGATGGAGGTGTAAGTACTGGATCCTGGCTGCCGCCAGGAGTGTTCCAGTCCTCATCATCTGAAAAGATCAATTGAAAAACTTGAACTTTCTACATTACTTTCACTGATATTTCCTTTTTATATTGTTGAAAATATTTGAAAGTTAAAAGATGTAATGACTAATTTGAATTACAAGTACTTTATTATTATGATTTCTTTAATTTATAAAATTAAACAGGACTCATGATTACACACTAGTATCACTTACATCATGAAATTATAATAATTATTTTTTTATATTTAATAATTGCAATAGTTAATATACACAAAAGTAGTTGAAGACTTACCTATAGCGGGAATTTCAGCTGGTACAATTATTAAATTTTCTGTTTGTGGCTTTGCAAGTATAGAATACTGTTTTATTAATTGCGGCCGATTATTCTACCTGTAAAATAATAAGATATTAGTTTTATTCTAAAGTTATTATTCATATACATTAAGTAATATCTTCTGAATAATATATTTTCACGGAGAAAGTACGAGTATGTGTTAATAATTAATATTAAGATGTTAAAATTAAAGTTTTTACAGTGATTCTTACTAAAGTTCTATCTATGTTAAAGCACCCTGTTCTCAAGTATGTGAGACATATTTTTTCATATTAATTTAATTGTCTATAAGGTTTTGCCCACTATCTTTTTAAATCACTCCACATCTTAAGCAAACCAAATAAAACGATAATGAACCCAAAATTCTCACTAAAGCGCTCTTGATTGATATTCAATGTTTTAAACAAATAAGACTAGCACTTACTTTTCGCCACTTTTCTTCGTTGCGAGACTCCGATTCCTTGGCTGTTAAGTAATTCACATAGCTCCTTGCACTTTATAATACACCACTGTCGTCATTCTGTGGTTTCGATAAATCACCGTTCCTTGGAAACAAAAAATATTCATTATTTAACAGAATAAATCAGTATCAATATACAATGAACATAGGTATAGACTAAAATACAATCAAAACTGTTGTCTCAATATAGTTAAGTACTTACTTTTCCATTAACTCTACCATTATTGTAAAGTGTGTGTGGCTAGTTCTTGACGACATCATTATAACATTTAGCAGGAATTAACTAAAACAAATTCAAAACACAAAACTTCTAAAACAACACGAAGTGGAGCGAATTCAAGTGTTTATCTTAAGAAATCCGCGTTCGGAAATCACAATTCATAAGAGGTGAAACATTATATTATTTATAAACATAAAAAAAGTTTCTCCATATATAATTATATAAATAGTGTTTTGTCAAATAACTGTTTTACATTAATTAACACAGTATTATTAATAAGTTTCATCACGTTATCTTATTTTTACGCACAATAAAAGACTCCACAAATACAATGATAGCAATTTATAAACGTATCATTCATTTTCATTCGTTCGTTTTAATATTGAGTTCTAAGCTTTGTTTACATTTAGTTACAATATAGTATCGAGTACACTTGAATAAAAGATAAGCATTCGTGCTGCCGACGACTTTAGTGACAGTTTCGTAAAAGTTTTCGCTTAGTTTACTCTATACGAATTCTTGACGCAATTGTTTATTATTCGTGCTCGAGGTACTGTACCCCGAGCACGAACATTTTGCTCTATAGTACAGTTTACGAGACAGTTTAGTTTCAGTAAAATTTTGTATGGGAATTTGAACAGCGCTCCGTGAGCGTATTTGGAACTAAAATTTGGAAGCACGAACATCTAACGCTGCGTTATGCGTAGCTATCGTTTGGTTTAAGTAATCGTAAGACGCAAAATGTGTGGATTTTGGCAGCACGAATCTATTTTTGACGTACGTTTTCGTCTATCCACTGTAGAGAACTACGAAATTGTTCTCACCGATATTTTTACAGCGAGAACGCTATCGAGAAGTCTTAGTTTTAAGTTTCTCTGGGTTTTTCGTTGATGTAAGTTTAAAATATTTTTATTAAAAATGAATAGAATGAGATCCACGACTTTTTATTATTTTGCGTGGCGTTTGGCAGTCGAAAAAAAGAAGGCAAAGACGAGAATTAAGGTAAATAAAATGTACTATATTAAAGTATTACTAATTAATATATTCTGTAAATACCCTTACCTTATTTATTTAATTGATTAATTATAAATTTATTTTAATAGCTGCTTAAATTAAATATATCTAAATAATTCCAGTGGTATAATTCAACGGATTTTTCTTCGCCGAACTGAAGAACCTATGAATATTTCTGAAAGATACAGATTAAGTAAAATGCATTTAAATTCCCTTGCCTTGAACTTCGCTCTAAAATAAACTTGACCGGGAAACTTATTATATATAAATTCTGAAATAATAAGAATAAGCTTAGAGCTTAAGGTATAAAAAAAATAATGCTCAGAATTAATTTACCTGCTGTAGTTATTATGCACCTAACCTCAAATTTTTTCATTTATGTTTTAGGTTCTTTGTGCGTTATTATTTTACGCAACAGGCTCTTAACAACGTTTAGTCGGTACGAGGAAGAATTTGGTCCAAACAAGTGTTAGCAAATATTTCTCTCAAGTTACGGAGGCACTTAACAGCCAATAAATAATAACCAATACCTTTATCAGGTTCCCCACTTCAAGGGCTGAGAGAGACGTCATAAAAGTATTTACTTACAATATTTTATTTTTAGCTTTGTTAATGAATGAAAAATAGCTGGAGAGATGCGTAAACAGGGATCGCAATCTGCATTACAAACCCGAAAAATACGCCAAAATTATTATAGTTATAGCTCGTTGTGTCCTACATAATATAGCCATGCTATTTGGCGTATCAGACCCAGAGGCAGACGTGTACGGTAATAATTTAAATGATCACATGAGCAACCTGATTTATGCATTATAAGAAGTAACAGTAGTCAGGGTTAGTAAGAGGTTGTGCTATGAGAGGAATTGTTGTAGAGATAGACTTACTGCGGTGTAATTCTTCTGTATGTTATTTGTGTTTATGCACAGATTTAATTTTTATATTATTAATAATCTAACAATGAGTTATTTATTACTTTATTCATAATTTAAATTAAATATTTTAAAATTTCGACCACTGCCAAGATCAAAAAAATATTAAGCAAATATAAATAAAAAGGATTATGTTAATATGTATTAAGGAATTTATGAATGGCAAATAACCTCTGGGAATGAGGTGGTTTCTACTAAGTTATTTCTAATACCACTTATAGTTAATTGTGTAACATAATACATGATTGTAAACAATTATTCTTCCTAAATCTTCCCTGGACACAGGTATTTTCCGAACCGGTGGTAAATTAAACATAAAAATGACCTTAAATAAGTACTATTTATAATGTATACTGGACAAGAAAAAATTCATTTCTATTTCTATTGAATCCATTTTTTTAAATTAATTGATTCTCTATTGTGTTGTAGGCACATCTACACGGTTTGAATAATGTTTTGATTTGTTTTTGTTATTACGACTTTAGATTTTAAGTGTAGTCTATTTTTGCCGATATTAATATTAAGTTCAAATAAAAAAGTACATCAAAAATTTCAATGAGACATTTTATTAAAAACATGTACAATTATTATTATTTATATATTATTACACTGAGCTTGCACTTCAGCTCAGTATCATGTTGACAAAGTTCTCTGTAGTATCCTCTCTCGTTCTAATTATACAAATCCCTATCTTTCCTTATTATCATTCTTTATATTCTCCTCACACAAAAATATTCTTCTAATGATCTAAGTGGTTTCTTTTTGGCTTGTTGTGGGGTGGGTTGCCTGTGGAGGACAATTAGAGATTTCGGCGGTGTGGTAGATTTTGGAGGTGTTTGGGATCTGGTTATTGTTAAGAATCTGGGATTGGATGGAGGTATAAGTACGGGATCCTTGCTGCTGCCAGGAGTGTTCCAGTCCTCATCATCTGAAAAGATCAATTGAAAAACTTGAACTTTCTACATTACTTTCACAGATATTTCCTTTTTATATTGTTGAAAATATTTGAAAGTTAAAAGATGTAATGAGTAATTTGAATTATAAGTACTTTATTATTATGATTTCTTTAATTTATAAAATAAACAGGACTCATGATTACACACTAGTATCACTTACATCATGAAATTATAATAATTATTTTTTTATATTTAATAATTGCAATAGTTAATATACACAAAAGTAGTTGAAGACCTACCTTGTACCTATAGCGGGAATTTCAGATGGTACAAACACTAAATTTTCTGTTTGTGGCTTTGCGAGTATGGAATACTGTTTTATTAATTCCGGCAGATTATTCTACCTGTAAAATAATAAGATATTAGTCTTATCCTAAAGTTATTATTCATATACATTAAGTAATATCTTCTGAATAATATATTTTCACGGAGAAAGTAAGAGTATGTGTTAATAATTAATATTAAGATGTTAAAATTAATGTTTTTACAGTGATTCTTACTAAAGTTCTATCTATGTTAAAGCACCCCGTTCTCTAAGTATGTGAGACATATTTTTTCATATTAATTTAATGGTCTATAAGGTTTTGCCCACTATCTTTTTAAATCACTCCACATCTTAAGCAAATCAAATAAAACGATAATGAACCCAAAATTCTCACTAAAGCGCTCTTGATTGATATTGAATGTTTTAGAAAAATAAGACTAGCACTTACTTTTCGCCACTTTTCTTCGTTGCAAGACTCCGATTCCTTGGCTGTTAAGTAAATCACATAGCTCCTTGCACTTTATAATACACCACTGTCGTCGTTCTGTGGTTTCGATAAATCACCGTTCCTTGGAAACAAACAATATTCATTATTTAACAGAATAAATCGTTATCAATATACAATGAACATATAGACTAAAATACAATCAAAACTGTTGTCTCAATATAGTTAAGTACTTACTTTTCCATTAACTCTACCATTATTGTAAAATGTGTGTGGCTAGTTCTTGACGACATCATTATAACATTTAGCAGGAATTAACTAAAACAAATTCAAAACACAAAACTACTAAAACAACACGAAGCGGAGCGAAATCAAGTGTTTATCTTAAGAAATCCGCGTTCGGAAATCACAATTCATAAGAGGTGAAACATAGTTTTATAAACATAAAAAAAGTTTCTCCATATATAATTATATTAATAGTGTTTTGTCAAATAACTTTTTTACATTAATTAACACACTATTATTAATAAGTTTCATCACGTTTTCTTATTTTTACGCACAATAAAAGACTCCACAAATACAATGATAGCAATTTATAAACGTATCATTCATTTTCATTCGTTCGTTTTAATATTGCGTTCTAAGCTTTGTTTACATTTAGTTACAATATAGTATCGAGTACACTTGAATAAAAGATAAGCGTTCGTGCTGCCGACGACTTTAGTGACAGTTTCGTAAAAGTTTTCGCTTAGTTTACTCTATACGAATTCTTGACGCAATTGTTTATTATTCGTGCTCGAGGTACAGGAATGGGCCAAGAATCGAGCCCTGAGGAACGCCCATTGATACTACCGATCCGGAGGAACATTTACCATTAATGACGACTTTTTGAGTTCTGTTACTTAAATATAAAGTAATAAGTTTAAGCGCCAAATTTTTTACACCGTAATGTTGTAGTTTCCTGATTAATGTATCATGATGAACACAATCGAAAGCCTTGGAAAGGTCACAGAAAATACCTAAGGCATCTTGTGAATTCTCCCAGGCATTAAAAATATATTTCATAAGCTCAACACCGGCGTCAGACGTCGAGCGACCCCTTGTAAAACCAAATTGATTTTTATGAAGTAATTTATTTGTATTAAAATATATATATATATATATATATATATATATATATATATATATATATATATATATATATATATATATATATATGTATATATATAATGCAAAAACTCTAAGTGTGGCCATCGTCGTTGAGTTTATGATAAGTAAAAAATTGTAACAGAACATGAGCTTTAGCATAAGATATATTGTAAACTTGTTTGTAGTTCTCTAAATAAATTAATTAAAAATAATTAAAAATTAAACATTTTGTACAACCGACTTCAATATAAATTATCAAGAATAACTCAAAAACTATTGGTCAGAAGTTAATCAGGCACCAGCTTTCAAATGAAGAAAGAATCATCGAAATCGGTACACCCAGTAAAAAGTTATGAGGTACATACATAACAAAGCACACATAACAAAAAACATACAGTCGAATTGAGTAGCGTCTCCTTTTTTAAGTCGGTAGAAAATTGCTCCTATTCCTACAATTATTTTAAAGGTAGATAGATCATTGATGGCCAAAGTGAAAAGCAATACCGAATATTCATGTATATAAAAAAAATTATTAAAACAATACTAAGAATAGTACAAAAAAAGTCGCCGGTCCTCTACACTCACCATAAAAACACAGCAGCATTAAGCTGGTATTTAACGCTGGTGTTCTGTGAGAGCGTGGTCCGTCCCCTGTCTCGCCGACCCATTCGTGCTACAACTATAATATAGCTGCGATGCAATGCAGCAATGAGAGCATGGCTCTACCACTTGCAAATACCAGATGTAAAATACTTTCACCCCAACGATGGGGAACATTTTGCTGCTACCAAAGTTACGAGATGTATGGTACTACAATCTCCAATCCAAGTGGAAAAAATAGTAAATTTTTTATAGAATAAGTGTGACAAACGACCACACAGTCCACCGATTGTAAGTGGATGCAGAAGACAATGATATTCAGGATCTATTCTACATTAAATTATGGTTAACAAATCCATTTCCTTAAATAGTTTAATTGGCGATTTTAATTAGAGATAAAATTTTACCTAGATCACTCCTGACACTGCTCTCTATGTATTCGTGTAATTTCATTACAATTGTTGCTAATTGCTTGTCCGAAATTACCTAGGAGAGTGAGACAAACATTTATAAACCAGACAGCTCATAAAAGAAAGTTATTTCGATAATAAAGACAGAGAATTAAATTAAATTTATTATCGATTGGTAAAGGTTTAAATTAAAATAAATACTGAAATACATAATACATAAGTGACATTAGGAAAGCTCGTTATAAAGTTACGAGGTTAAGCCGACGCTTGTCACAGACTAAGAAACAATAGCGAGGTAAGTGAGCTATACAGACTGTTCAAAAATCGTCTAGGGTGATACACATTTTTATAACTCTTATCCGGTTTTAATGTGTAACTAAATCTATAAACAAAGCAAGCGATCAATTCCTACACACTACTTGTCGTTCGTCGTTTGTTGTTTAAAACATTGTGAATTATATTCTTTATAGAAAAGGAGGCAAATGTGCTTGCGGCTCATTTGATGGGAAGCGAGTGCAGCATCTATAAGATACTGGAACGCCACAGGAATTGCAAGTAGATCACTCCAATAATAAACAAAATATCTTTGCAATATCAGTGTATCAATCAAACATATTTCAGAGTAATGGATAATAGGTTAAAAGTTTGAGGCCAAATTAAAAATGTTGTACCACCAAACTAATACCATCCATCCATTACAGTCCATCCACTACAGGGCCTTTGCCATAAGCTTCAGCTATCGTGAAATATATATTTTATATTTAATTAAGTTACCGTTACCATTTCAGCCTCTCAAAGTCCACTACTGAACATAGGCCTCTCGCATTGATTTCCTCATGGGGGGGGGGATATTTAACTAGTTGCCATGCATAGCAGCCGGGTTGGCAACCGCAGTTTTTTATTATTATGTGTTGTTATCAGGAAGATGCTGCTGCCCATCTCCTGTTTCAGTTTCCCACTGCCACCTCTTACGGCATCGCTACGCGGTATCGATACGCGGTAGTGGATATTATTACATTGCCTCTATACGGTCATAAAAACATGACATAAACTCATATTTCATGAACAAAGTCCTGAATATGTGGTAATTTCATATATTATTTGGGTTTTTTAATAGGATAACGGTGACAAACGAGCACACAGTCCACCTGATAGTAAATGGTTGCTGTGGCCCATAGATATCTACATCTATCCTCGGTTACGAATCAAAATACAGATGCGTTGTCACCCGCGAGGCCTAAGATTGAATGTCTCGTTTCCAATAAAAAGGGTCTCCTCACTTCCCATAAAAAACACAGCAGCGTTAAGCTGCTATTTTACGCTGATATTCTGTGAGAGCGTGGTTCTTCCCCGGTCAAGCCGACCCATTCGTGCTACAACTATTTATACCAGAAATATAGTTGCAGCATGGCTCTAATATTATTATTATCTATAATTCTATCAAACAAATAATTTATAGATAGAGAAAAGTGTCCTCCATTTAAACGTGGATTTGACCCAAAATCCTTAGCACCAATTCCATTTTCGTTACACGTCTTTTTAATTACAGTATAGATATTTTTTTTTTCAATTTTTGATACTGAAATTGATGATCTCTTTTTAATTATTATATCATTTAACTTAGTTCATTTTAACATATTAAGATAAATTAGATTTATTTTCTTAATTATTTTATTATTAGGATGATATATATATATAGATATATAGATAATTGATTATGCTGATGTGTGTTACCCCGATGTGAGTCAAATACTTCTGTGCAAATTAGATCGTTTGTTAAATAATTGCATCCGTTTTATTTGTGGCCTTCGTAAATACGATCATGTATCCTTATATCGTTCCAAGCTTAAATGGCTCCCTATCCATAAGCGTAGATGCATCAGAATTCTTCGCACGCTATTTTCAATCCTATATGATCCATGCACTCCTCAATATCTGAAATGCAAGTTTCAGTATTTGGGTTCTTCCCACGATCGTAACCTGAGATCCTCCGAGGGAACTACTTTATGTGTTTTTCCTCGCCGTACTAAATTTATGTCTCAGTCGTTCGCCGCTGAGGCCATAAGGCTATGGAATAAATTACCTCCTCATATCAGGAAACCGACTTCTGTTGCAGCCTTTAAAAGAATGGTGACTGATCACTACCTTTGTTCTTTCAGCAATTGACCTTCTTAATTAAATGTTACTGTATAATGAGTATTATAAATTACTTAAGTTGTTTTTGTATAATATGTTTGTATGTAAGTATGCTTAAAATGTATGTATTATGTATTGTTTAAAATTATGTATGTTTATGTATCATGTATAGAGTATAGTATTTATGTTATTTGTAGTTATATATATTTATTTTTGTATTTACAAGTATAGTATGTATATGTTTATATTTACATTCACGTATATATTCTCAAGTTTTTATGGCACCTGCTTAAGTTTCTCTGTTTAGCTCGTGGTTGACTGGTAGAGAATGCCTAAAGGCATTAAGTCCGCCAATTGTACATCTTAAGTGCAATAAAGATTTTTAAATAAAAAAAATAAATAAATATCACAAATGAAATTAAAACATACTTATTTGAACTGATTTATGTTCTTTTTATATTACCTTTATAAGAAACTTTGGTTATCAAGTTCCTAGACAGTATTTAAGTTTTCTTAGTTATACTCAAAATCTCAATAATCCATTGGAATACAAACAAAGGATGCTTGACTTAATTCTTATACCTACAACTAACAGACGAACGGTGAAGAGTCAGAAATATTATATATATATTAAGTTAAATTGAGTTTTACCAGTCAGATAATTTTTCTGTATCATCATGGAATAAACTTCAGTACACGTTTATTAAAAGTAAGACAGCCTGTACCTTCAAATAGGTAACAAGCTTAAGTAAGCATGTTTTGTCTCGTAGTTAAATCTTTGTTCGCGGTGATCCGTTGGAAGTGCTATCCCCTTCTCCCTTCTCCTCCCTTCCTTCCTTTTCCTGTCACTTGTGACATCAAACGTGCTTCATAGTGACAGGAAGCGAACCGCCTATTGTTGAATTTCTTAAGATTTAATGAGACGGTGATAGAGAACACTTAAAATTACTCCACAGTTAAGAAAACTGTACTTAACCTAGTATGTATTAGAACATATGAAAATACCCGTAGTAGCTCAGGGGCTCAGTGGTTGCCATAAATATTTAAGTACGTGAGCAACCTGGGTTCGCGCCCCGCCGGCACCAATGAAATTATTCATTGCAATTTTTTAGTCTTTATTTAGCATGTGCTGGCTCGCAAGAAAAAAAGAGTGAGGAAACCTGCATGTCAGAGGTATAAAATATTCGGAGGACGTGTGAAATTTGGCAAAACGCACTGAAGCAAAGTGGCAGACTAATTGCTATATAACACGTTTAGAAATAAGAGAAAACCTACGCCCAGCAGGGGTACGTATGCAAGCTAAAATAATTTTTACGTGGTGACCATCGATCACTAATAAATAAACTGGATACACAATCAGTGACAAAAATGTCCTTACCGAATGAGCGCCCACTCGAACATTTGGGTGCGCTTTGTTGTGCGTAGCTTTGTGAATACAACTTTAAGCAATGCATTAAAGGTTGAATTTACATTAATGTATATTTATTTCCACTAGAATTACGTTAAAATAATTGGCAACAGTTTTTAGAGAACTTTTGCATGGGATTATGTATCTAGTTTTTTATTAGTGATCGGTGGTGGTCACAGAGCCACGCTGTAGGCATCTTATGGTTGTAGCACGAATGGGTCGGCCCGACCAGGGAAGGACCACGCTCCCACAGAATACCAGCGTAAAATAGCAGCTTAATGCTGCTGTGTTACATATGATAATTGTAGAGAAGTGGAGTACATTTTTACTGCATACGAGGCATTCCATTTCAGCCGTTAGGGATGACAACACGTCTGCATTTTAATTCTTAATCGAATTAAAATGTTAATGTCTATAGGCTACAGCTTCCTTTAACCATCTGGTAGACTGTATGACATAGTCTAACGTATAATAAACTTGGATTATTTATGAGTTGTACACCTGGAGGCTGTCTCACAATCGTAATTTATCAGTAAGAGAAAACTAATGCATATTTGCTACATACGTATTGGATTACTTATTCAGTGTCACATTTTTTTATTTAATACATATAAGAACTGCATTTTTGTCCTTTTTTAATGCACAAGCAGTCTAAGAATGAAGTTTACGCATTTTAATCTATGTGATTAAAGGATTATGTTAAACCTATTTTTTTTTTTATTGTGTGTGTCAAATAAATGGTTCATTCATTCTGTCTTTTAAAGTTTGTCTTTATGCTTCAAATGCATTGGATAATTTTTGGGGGACTTTTCATGGATTCATGGCAGCCATTATTTAATTAAATGAAATTAACATATCTCGCATGTATGTTTGTAAGCAAGACTGTTTCCTGAATACTTTCCAAACTATTATCTTTTTCGATATTACACTAAAATATTTAAATAT
Organism: Parnassius mnemosyne; assembly: GCA_963668995.1. Lineage (NCBI taxonomy): Eukaryota > Metazoa > Arthropoda > Insecta > Lepidoptera > Papilionidae > Parnassius > Parnassius mnemosyne. Next base: position 8,022,838 of record CAVLGL010000104.1, on the reverse strand, counting down.
TTAATGAAATATTTCAAAGTTAAAAACAAACTCCACGAATGAATGAAATATAAAAACAAATAAAAGAGGTTGTCCAAAATAAAATATTATTTAAAACAATTTAAATAAAATACTGTTTTTATTTATTACGCGAAATATTCATTTTTGTTTTAAAAATGAAAATGTATGCTTTAGTTACTGCAATTTGAACTGAATTTGAATATGCATTTGGGTCACACTGTTTTTCCTCCTTTCCTTCTTCTTCTTACAAGTACCTGCGGCAAATAAGAGCCACCTTAATTTAAAACTCATTATTTTAAAAATTTAAACGATACAAATAAAAAACAAGACACCAAGACAAATATTTTCTTTATTAAAAGTTCAAAAAAGGTCAACTTTTTTAGTTTCTTACGTAATTTAACTTTACAAATAAGGATTTTTAAAACCCTCTTTGTGGCCCTTATTAAACCCAGATGGTTAAATAAGGTCCATATCAAAATACAATTTTAATAAATTTTATCAGTAGGAACACAAAGTCTCCTTTTTTCTGCTAATATAAATTTTCATTTTCTAACAAATCACGCTTTCGACAAATCCTAATTAATTAGAAAAACATCGATGAGCCTTATTAGAATAACGTAACAAAATATTGCATGAAACAGTATTAAATAGATGAGTACTCCAAAATATTCATATTATATTGAACAATTTGTTCGTAACACTATTTAAATCTTTAATAAAAGCAAAGAAAAATAAAACATTTTTTTTTATAAAAAATTTGTGGCCCTTATTATACTAATGAGATCTAACATTTTGAGATTAAAATGAACTAAGTATTATAAAAAATAGCACATAAGTCTTAACAGACACTACAAAAGAACTATTATTTTTTCAGCTTTGGTCAACTAATTGCACATAGGACATTCAAAATCAATATCCTCTTTTGTCAGACCCACATATACCTCGTGAAACCATCTTTGGCATCCTGGGCACTGTCGCATGTCTTCGAGTTTTTCTGTGTTACAAGCGTGACAGTACCATTTATCAGTAGCATCTATTTGGCTGAAATCATTAATTTTTTTCTTTATCGTCTTGTTTCCTAACTCATGTTCTTTATTTTGCCTCTTTTCTTCATTTCTATTGACTGGACGTGAGTTTTTTTATACATTTTTCATTCTTCTTCTTTGACTGTAGTTCTTTTTGCATGTGGCTGTTCATCCTCTGTTTTTTTCTTATTTTGCTGTTTTATATTATTTTCTCTTTTATTAACTCTTTCTGCAAACAAATCTTTAGTCACTATCCGGTCTTTATAATTGATTAACTTACGTCTTGGCTTCTTTTGTTTTACCACAACAAAATTCGGTGTATGTAGTGATGTGATGAGCTGTAATCAACTAAACGTCTTTTTACCTCTGTGCTAGTTAAAACAGGCGACAATGAGTCATTCTGATATAGCAAAGACGGTGAACGTGGATTATGGTCTTCAAAAAAGGTATTGTCGCAATTTAAACTCTTGACACTAGGTCTTTGTACTGCATGCCGTAAATCAATACCACTGGAACCAGGAGTTGGCGAGTTTTTTAAAGACCAATAAATTTCTTGCTCTTCAAAAAATGTCTTCTCAGAATCTGAACTATCACTAGCAGGTCTTTGTGATGCGCTTTGTAAATTCATAGAACTAGGACCAGTTTTGTGCAAGGATCGATCCTTTTCTGTCGTCACGTTGTCTACTGCTATATGTCTTTCAGTTAATGCAGATGGTGCATATGCTTCATCTGGTACTGCATCTAAATTATAAGGATACAACCCTCTAGCTCTGAACCCACTAACTATATTTTCAAAGGTCATCATACATTTTGACCAGACTCTACTAAAAATGTAGTTGAATCGCGCTTTGTTTAGTTTTTCCCTGGCTTTTGGTATAAATAAAGTAAGGCTTCTTCATCCCAGTGGTGTTCAAATGATTTGTTTACGCTTTTATCTAGAGGCTGGAGCTCATGCGTAGTATTTGATGGCAAGCAGTACAATATAATATCGTGTTGCTCTGCTGCATCAACAATATTATAATCTAAATGACATGAAGCGCCATCAAAAACTAGAAGACACCTGCCGGCCGCTTTATATTTTGCCAAGTGATGTATGAAATCTATAAACAGTGATGAAGTCATGCTGCCTTTCTTTGCCATTTTCACGAGTGATCCTGCAGGCAAATTATCATTAAATTCCGGCTTTAACCTTTTCCCCTTGAATAGTATCATTGGGGGAATTGGACTACCTAATGCATTTACACACACAGCCACGGTGACATTCTCTGCGTGCTCTGGTGCAACCATTTGCACTCTTTTAGCACCTTTCTGTGCCAATACCACTGGCTGGTTGTGAATGTTGAGACGGCAGCCTTTTTCATCCATGTTGTATAAGCGTTGCGGATGTTGCCCGATCTCTAGCGCTTCGTATATTTTCTTATATTCAGCAAAATGCTGCATGACAATATGCTTGTTCAGCTTCTGTGCCCTTCCTGGGTTTAAGATTTGAACCTTGCGCTTTGATATATCGGGATGTCTTTTTAAAAATAATTTTAACCAGTCTTTACCCGCTCGCCTTGCTGTCGGATTAAAATTATTAGGAATTTTGTGTTGTTCACAAAACACATAAGCTTGACGACGAATGACATTTGGCGTTAAAGGGAATCCTATGGAAGCAAGCCTTTTGATTCTCGACGCCAAATCATTTTCTTGCTCTGGTGTTAAAACTGTACGACGTCCTATTTGTTTTTCGACTTTTCCAGATTTCAGGTGGTTTACCAAAGTTCTTCTGGGAATAGAATACCGCGCAGACGCCGCACGTTGCGACATCAGCCCTACTTCAACAGCAGCCATTGCAGCTTGTAATTGCTGAAGTGACCAAAATCCTCGACGTTATTTAGCAGGAAATTCCATAATTAGTTCAAGTGTTCTGAAAAGGAAATAAATATGAATTAAACAAAAATTACAATATAATATTAACTCATGAGGTTGTGAATAACATTTTAAAATGAAAAGCTGGATAATATAGAAAAAAATTGTGCATGTTAGCAAAACTAGACATTCCGTAAGTTTAATAAGGGCCGGCTCTATTAACCAGCCTTGTAAGTGGCTCTTATTAGACTATGAGACTAAGCTTAAGCTTTTCGATGTAAAATTGTTAAATGTCAATATATCAATTTAACTTACCTTGATTAGTTAACACAAATCACTATTTTTTACTATAAAATAACAACTATTGCAAACAGCAGGATATTTAACGCACACTTTATCACTTTTGTGGAGAGATTTTAACTAATGAGTGATGCAGACCAAGTGCCAGGACGGATTGTTGGCTACTGACAAGATGGCGGATCGTACGATCACGCGTTCGCGTACTTAAGCCTTTCTATTGGTCTTTTATATGTGTGCGTAAGCGCGTTCTAATAAATAATAAAATATTATTTATTAGAACTTTTAAAATTTATTAGAAAATAGTTCTAAATAAATAAATACGTTGGAAGTGTGTTTTTTTAGTAGTGGCTCTTGCAAAACGCCGGCTCTTCTTACCCGCAGGTACCTCATTTATATTATTATTATTTTTATAACATCTATATCATTAATATCATTCCTGTTTTTATAATTACATTATAAATATTAATTAAAATTTTAAATGAAATAAAATATTTCAAAATTATGCAATAAATAATCAACCTTTTTAATTTATCCGCCATGACCATGATTTCACATAATAAAGGTAAATTACCTTCAACAAATTCTTACTAATAATCTATTAACGCTTATAAAATTAATAAATATTTTAACTGAATATTATTTTGTGCACAATTTAACAAAATTTAATAGTTAAATTTTCAACAGAAAATTAAATTAACCGCGAAACATAGTTAAAGCCGTTAAAATTTCTTTGAATATACTCATAATATTCAACGAATTTTAATATAAAAGTAATATATAGATAAGACAGGACAAGTCGGTAAAAACTGAATTTAATCACATTATATTACATGATATGCATAAAAAGAAGTAAGGATAATGAAAGCGTTTAACAAAAACGCCTGAAGTTTTTTTAATAGCAATTTTTTGCCCTGTCAAAATTAGTATACTGTAATGACGTCGTTGTGACCATTGCTAAAACGTTCAGAAAATCGAAAGCATTCATGCGCAGGAGAAATTATAGATCCGTATGTGAACTTATCAACTTTCTCTTAATTATCCGCCCGCGATGTAACATTTATGCGTTGAGATCGAAATATATAACTAAATGAATACTAACCTAACCTAACTGATTAAAAAGTGATAATTATGTCTAAGATCTGGTTTAAAAAAATGCCCCCTCATTCTTTTCCTTGATGAAATCATTTTTTTTTAATAGTACCTAAATACAAAACGGAGTGATTGACAGCCTATGTTTTGGCATGGCCATTTTTAATTTAAGATTATTTAATAATAAATTTTACCGGTTACGGTCATTCTTTTCCTTGATAAAATTGGTCCATTAGATTCGTAATAAGAATATATATATATATATATATATATATATATATATATACATTAAATTTTGAGGTATAAGAATGAAGGTAAATTACTACATCAGTTTACCTGTTTACACCTGTTAGACAGATATTGTTGCATGGAAAAAGGTAGTCAACCATACTGTGGCATTTTATTTATTTATTTATTCTTTATTGCCCTAAATATTTGTACAAAAGGCGAGCTTAATGCTATATGGCATTCTCTACCAGCTAACCTTGGGTAGAACAGAAAGTGAGTTTGGGCAGTTAAGTTGTCATGATATAATTCAGTTCAAATATATACATTTTCTATGTATTATTTTTTTGTAACCGGAAAAAAATAATTTAATAATTTTTAATTAAAAATACAATATAAATAAAACCTTGCCAAAACAGCCGTGCTAGCTCAGATGGTTGGTGCTCGCGGTAAATATCAAAGTACGCGAGCAAGCCGGGTTCGATCCCCACCGGCACCAATGAAATCGTTATTTGCAATTTTAAGTGCTCATTTACCACGTGCTCGGCGTTGAAGGAAAATATCGCGAGGATAACTGCATGTCTGAGAAATAAGAAACAAAAATATTTGGAACACATGTGAAGTACGCCAACAGGCATTGGGGCAGCGCGGCGGACATTTCCATGCCCTAAAAACCTCTCAGAAATGAGGGGGGCTGTGCCCAGCAGCGACACGTATGAAAACTGTAAATTTATGCTAGCAGCAATGTTTGTCAGGCTGGTTGATAATTACATTACCACAGAGTATAATTTATAATAGTACTACTTAGCAGTACCAAGTATTTCACAATAATAATGCCGTTCCCACGGCCACACGCTCGTTGTTAGGATATTAAATCATCTGATACTTTTAAATTAATAATTAAGGTTAAAATATAATTTAATTTGTTCGACAAAAGGTGTCCCAAGCCATTACGTAACCCATCGGTGATTGTTTAGGTGGTCTGCTTAATTGAGCGGCGGTTCAAAAGGGTCCAACTGCTTAATTATTAACAAGGTGCTTATTGGTTTAATTTATTATTTTCTTATATAATGACACGCATATCCATTACATGTTTGCATATCTCTAATTAAAGTTTTATTTATAATAATAAAAAATGCGTGAGTGTCGTGGAACACTCGGTTGGAACGAAGTTCCTTATTGTTGATAAACGTATTATATTATTGATTAACAAAAACCTATACAAATAAATGTATTACTAGCGTCTATTAAAATGAAGCGTCATTTAAAATAAAATCCACTATGACACAAGGGGTAGTGACGAAAAAATCTTACACTTTTTGTCGCCTAGCTCCCATCCGCCACACCCGTAACGTCCGATAAGGAACTTCGTTCCAATAATATCTTCATGAACGAATTTCGGGCTCCATTTATGTAGGACATGATTACAGTGTGTCTGTGTACTCTCATAGTCCGATGGGACGGTAATCCGACACGACTAAAGAGAGATCACGTGCAGGCCCAAGGGCTTTATGACCTTGTTGAGGTACGGGGGTAAAACCAACTGCGAGCTGCTAATCAGAATTTCTTGACAGGATAACCCAATAAATGATTTTAGCCAAACCCGGAATTTAAATCCGGAACCTCATAGTCGGGAGTCACGCGAAACCACTAGCCATCGAGGAAGAAAAATGTATTTACTGCCTCCACGATACAGGAGAAAATCCTAGTGTGGGGGTAACGTTTTTAAAAACAACTGTCATTAGTTTTCTCGTCTAGTTGGGATGCATAATTACTTATAGATTATGTAACATAATTTCATCATTACAGCCTTTCATAAGTCCACTGCTGAACATAGGCCTCCCCCAAGGAATGCCACAAAGCACGGTCCTGAGCCACCTGCATCCATCGACTTCCTGCATGTCTTACCAGGTCGTCACTCCATCTCGTGGGGGGTCGCCCTACACTTTGCCTACCGGTACGAGGCTGCCACTCAAAAACCTTTCTTCCCCATCGGTTGTCGGTTCTTCGAGCTATATGGCCGGCCCACTGCCACTTCAGCTTACTAATCCGTTGGGCTATGTTGGTTACTCTGGTTCTACTGCGGATATCCTCATTCCTAAGTTTATCACGCAGAGAAACTCCGAGCATAGCCCTCTCCACAGCTCGCTGAGCGACCTTGAGCTTCCTCATACGGCCAGCAGTGAAAGACCACGTCTCAGATTCGTAAGTCATCACTGGCAACACGCACTGGTTGTACAATTTCGTTTTAAGGTTTTGAGGTATGTTTGACGAGAAGATGTGCCGTAATTTCCCGAACGCTGCCCAGCCGAGTTGAATCCGTCGATTGACCTCTCGGTCGAAGTTGGACTTACCTAGTCGGACTATTTGTCCCAGGTAAACATACTCGTCAACAACTTCGAGCTTAGTGCTCCCAACAACTACCGGCGTAGGTGTCATGGATAGAATTAATCAAATTAAATTATATCGCATAATTAATCCCTCATATCTATAGTACTCATATGTGTACATATTAAGTTTTTTTTATAGTATGGGGGTGACAAACGAGCCCTCAATCCACCTGATGGTAAGTGGATGCTGTGTCCCATAGACATTTTTACATTGATCTTCGATTAAGAATCAAAATGCAGATGCGTTGCCACCCGTGAGGACTAAGATGGAGTGCCTCGTTTCCAGTAAAAAGGGTCTCCGGTTCCCTACATTCACCATACGAAACTCCAGCATACTTCCAGCATTAAGCTGCAATTTTACGCTGGCACATAATATATGAGTACATTAATAAAGGATTTATTTGTGTATTATATTTGGTAACTATGAGTAATTTTTATTTTTTTATTGACTTTGTTTTTAGTTTTTATATCATACTAGCTGTTCCCCGCGACTTCGCCCGCGTGTTATTTGGGGTTTTGATTTTTTCGCGCGGAACCCTAATTCTTTTTCTAAAATAAAAGTAGCCTAAGTTACTCCTTGTGACACCAGCTATCTTCCAGTGGAAATCCCGTCAAAATCGGTTCTGCCGTTTCGGAGATCAGCCGAAACAAACAGACAGACAGACGGACAGAGAGACAGACAGACAGAGAGACAAAAACTTTAAAACATTTTGTTATCAGTAACGTATATGCTTTCATCTGCATTTGGTAAAAAGCTGTAATTTTGACATTACAAACAGACACTTCAATTTTATTTATTTGTATAGATTTGCAGGTAATTTATATAAATACAACTAATGCACGGATACGAGCATTGGCTTACCATCTGATCTAATTTACTGGTTGTAAAACCTTTTTGTCGGTGAAACCCACGGGACCAGCTTGTTTTATGTGGAGCTACAGGCAAAAAAAATAAACAATTGTTAAGTCTGAATATGACGAATCAAGACTACTACAAAAATTAGAATTAGATTACTACAAAACTAATATTTGCGCCACGTTGCGATTACCGCCTAACGTTTATAAGATTCGTTAATTATTATCCAATAAGAGTCTCAAAGTCCATTTCCAGGTTTCCTATCTACCCCCTTTTATGCCTAGCATGTGCACTCTTGTGTCAACGGGGTTCGCACAAGACACGAAAACAACCGCATTGCCTATATCTCGCGTATTCGCCATCGCCTTTGTGTGGTTTAGAGAATGAACTATATAAGGAAATAATAAAAATATTTTGCGATAATCTTTGAAGTTTATGGGTGAAGACAGCCGACATCCAACCAACGTGGTTGCAGCCCTTGGGACTCGAAGCAGCTGAAGCCCAGGTCAGTGTACATGCATTGCTTCACACCTTTCCTGTATCCCTAATTTAGGGACATTTGCAGAATGGCGAAACAGTAAATTCGCACCGCTTCATACAATCCATAATTTACGTATAATCATCCTTTTAATAACTCTGAACCAGCAGTTGGTCATTTAAACCAACACGCCGTTTTAAGCCCTTCGCCGGGATAATTTCACCCACCAGCTGGTCATTATTATTTATCCACCAGCTAGACTCCTACAAGAATTAAATTAATAGAATAAATGCAATAAAATATAAATTACAGTTAGATTCCAACTAGACGGAATTTCTAGTCTTTCAGTAATTTTTCAGTCATTTACAACAAGGCTTACGTGGGAAATCAAACGACCTAGAGCTAGGGGGAAAGGGAAAGAAAATTATGTATCATTACTATTATCATATTATTATACTATTATCATATTATTCAATGCATATATTTATTGGATGATGATATCATACATCCATCCATTAGAGCCTATAAAGATCCACTAAAAATAAACATGGGCCTCGATCATGGAATGCCACGTAGTGGGATTTTGGCACAGATTCAACGCTGGGCAGGCGGCGCGACAAATAATAATAATTTAATAATTTTGTTAAGCAATATCTCTGCAGTATCTAGTACCATTTAAGTATTTAGTATTCAAATCTAGTACTTAAAAATCTTAGAATCATTTCGCTGAATGTCACCGTATAGCTCGTTAATTAGAATGCGTTACATTTGGCACCTGCAGTGAAAAGCGGAGCTGATTAAATCAACAGTGTGTGTATAGTTGCATTAATTAATACACTAAGGCCGATTTCATCAACTTTTTTATTTTCATTAACTTCGTATCTTCTTCTTCTTCACTGGCCAGCTAAAGTTTTACGTGGTAGATCCAAGCTGCAGCCACACTATGGTTATAACACAAATGGGTCGCCTTCACCGGGGCAGGACAACGCTCTCACAGGATACCAGCGTAAATAGCAACTTAATCCTGCTGTGTTTCGCATGGTGAGTATAAAGAACTAGACACCCTTTTTACTGGAAACGAGGCATACCATCTTAGTCCTCAGGGTTGGCATCTGCATTTTGATTCATAATTGAGGATGGATGTAGGTGTCTGTGGGCCTCAGCATCCACTTTCCTTCGCTTGTACTGTGTGCTCGTTGTTGTGTCGCTCATACTATTTAAAAAAAAAAAAACTAGACGCAAAATGGGCCTCTTCCGTTGTTACGACCGACTATCGTTGTACCAGACGTCTCGTATCTTTGACCCTGCTGTCCGTTGTCGGATGGGTATTAATTCGTAATAGGTTTCTTCTCGCTTTTTTTAAACGTGAATGTACAACAGTAGGATTTTCTCCTGTTTCTGCCATTTTACACACATTGATTTCACAAGGACAAACATCATAATAGCCTGGTGAAGAACGTGCTAGCAGTAGGAGTTTTAAAGTGCGCGGACGCAGGCCGTGAGACTGTTAAATTTGTTGCAACTTATTATATTTAGGTTTTCCTCAATTTTCCATAGTAACCTATATTTATATTGAGAAATATTTATGACACCGAGTATAAACATTTATGTGAAAATGAAAAGCATATCTATGGTTTAATTTTTATCAGCGAGCGAGCATTTTAAAGCGAGATATGGAGAGTGCTATGCTCGGGGTTTATCTGCGTGATAGACTTAAAAACGAAAATATTCACAGTAGAAACTGAGTAACAGATATAGCCCAACGGATTAGTAAGCTGAAGTGGCAATGGGCCGGCCATATAGCTCGAAGAAGCGACAACCAATGGGGATGAATGGTTCTCGGGTGGCAGTCTCGAGTACAGGGCGTCTCCCTCTAGACAGAGTGACGATCTGGTAAGACATACAGGAAGTCGATGGATGGAGGTGTCTCAGAACCATGCTTCGTGGTATTCCTTTGGGGAGGCCTATGTTCAGCAGTGGCCTTGTGAAGGGTGGTAATAATGATGAATGATGATGATGAATTTTTTTTTGTAATCGAGGCCTAAGTTGTGAAAATTTCAACCTACATAAGTATCGTTCACATCATTTCGTGTGTTAACAATACAGCGTCCCTAATCAATTTTCAATGGTAACTAATTATAAAGTAGTCGTAGTTCTATAAATACAAGCGGTCCACTCTGCATTTGTATGTCTCCATTGATCACATTAGTTACCATGAAAATAATTACTGTATTGCTCGTTGTGTTTGCTGCAGCAAATGCAATTTCTCTCCCCCACCGGTTTCATGGTGAAGAAGTTCCAGGTTTTTATTTGTCAGATTTCAAGCCGTTTCCAATCGATGGTAATTTTTTTCATTTTTATTACTAGATTTAATTCCTATTTTATCGGTTAGTCGGCTAGACTTTAAAAAAGGGTGATGTTTTTAATTGGAATGCGTTTTCATTTTTGTGTGTATTTTAGGCAGTATCTTTGTCAGTTCTAAACCGATTTTAATGATTATTTTTGTAATTAATAGCTTATACTCAAGGGGTAATCCCATAAAAATTTGGACAAAACATTCCTACCCTAAGAGTGGCGTAATAAGGAATAAAATTTTAATGTAACTGTTTAGACAATATACTAATAAGTAACTCGAGCTTGTGATTAGCCTAAGTCCATTTAAAAGTACTTTTATTCAATGTGTAGTGTTCGCGTAAATATAAAAAATCATTATTCCATTAAAAACACACTTTTACGTAGTAGAGCCACGCTGCAGCTACATAGCAGTAGTATAGTTGCTGCTGTGTTTTGTATGGTGAGTGTAGAGAACCGGAAACCCTTTTTACTGGAAAAGAGGCATTCTATCTTAGTCCTCACGGGTGACAACGCATCTGTATTTTGATTCGCACACGAGGATAAATGTAGATGTCTATGGGCCACAGCAACCACTAACCATCAGGTGGACTGTGTGCTCGTTTGGCCCATAGACATCTATATCTATCCTCTGTTACAAATGAAAATGTAGATGCGTTGTCACTCGTGAGGACTAAGATGGAATGCCTCATTTCCAGTAAAAAGGGCCTCCGGCCACCTGCACTCACCAAGCGAAACGTAGAGGTAAAAACCTCTACTTCACGCTGGTTTTCTGTGAGGTCGTGGTACTACCCCGGTTCGAGCCGGCCCATCCGTGCGACAGCAAAAGCTGCCGCGTGGCTCTACCACTGTTAAATCTTGATTGAGAATATACTCCATAGTTGCCACGCATTGTTATTTTGAATTGTGTGCAGGAACAAGGAGATACTGTTGCGTAACAGTTTCAGTTTCTCCCTCTCGCTGCTATGTCATGGTTGTAGCATGAATGGGTCGGCTCGACTGGGGTAGCACTACGCTTTCACAGAATACCAGCTTAAAATAACAGCTTCATACTGCTATGTTTAGTATGGTAAGGGTAAGTTCAGAAAAAATATGTCAAGTTCTTGGACAAGTGCGGCCAATTTCAAACAAAAGGGTACAAATGCGTTGCCACCTACAACTGGCTACTCTGCAGACCGGTACGCAGCAGCGCAAACACGGATATTTGGTCGTGGTTATGCAAAAAGGATCCAACCCGCGATAAGTTAATTTGAGTTTACGATATTTGAAGTATCCATACATCAAATATCATAAACTCAAATTATCGGTATGGTTTCTGTCTCTTTGTAATTTTTCTTCTTATTTGTGTTACGTTTGCTAAAATTGTTACATCACATAATAGTATAGACCACAAACATTATTTTTCAAGTCAACATTTTTGACACAAACTCGGGTTGGATCCTTTTTGCATAACCACGTCCATTTTTTTAATTTATTTAACAAATTACAGATAATACAGAGAATATATTATGGTACGACATAAGCTTACCGAAAACTTTACCGTGTACCACAAGCCGCCGACTTAAAGTTAGGCAGATAAGCTACACCTTAATCTACAAAATATGTATAACGCAACACTATTAAACAGCAACTGGCACAGTCAACATGCGGTAAATCGGCAATACATAATTAACTAATAGTGTATTAAAAGACGTAAGTCTTGCCACCGCCCACTTCGCTGCGTCAAAAACCGGTCGTCCCTGCGTGGCGTATACAAAAGGTGATAAAAATATATTGATAATAATGGAGATAATATTTAATAGTAGACGAGTATAATAATTATTCTTTGTTTATATGTCATATAGCTTTATTTAGGGAATATAGTTAGTGGGGATTATAGTTTTTTTTTTAGTTTGAAGTCTGATATAGACAGTTCGTATAATAGTTTTTTAATTTGTATTTCATATTTTTATGATTAATTTGACAGTAGTAATGGGTAAGATGATGGTACCTACCTAAAAGGACACCTAGGTAGAAAAGAAGTCGAATAACATAGACAGAATTAATATATTTATATGTTTTTTAATTTTCAGTTGCATGCAAGACAGATGACGATTGTAGAGACCCTTGCAAAAAACATAGATCAATCTGCTACCACGATTTTTGTTGGTGCTCTTCAATGTGAGCAATCGAAAAGTCTTTTAACGTAGTAAACAAAAGTTATTTCCCAAAACTGTAAATGTTATGGAAATGCTATCATACCTTAAAATTTATATTTAATTTTAAAGCAATCACTTTGTAAGCATGTAACAATTTGTTTAATATTTTAAATATATGTTTAATCACATTATATCACGTTTTCTTTTAACGAATATTTGAATTTTTTTTTGGAATCTAAATTTTATGGGGACTTCATAATCATATTTAATATGTTTAGTTATTATACTACTAAAGAGTACATGAGTGTTAGTAAGTAATAACCCCTGGCAATGAGGTGATCGCTACCTATTATTATATAGTAGGTATATATTATATTATATAGTAGGTATATATTATATACCTACTAATATTATAATGTAGATTAATGTTTAAAAAAAGTCCCGCTGGGTTTCTTGCTGGTTCTCACTTAGACACAGTTTTTTTCCAAACCAATGGTAAAAGTCAAATGAATTTCAATAAGTATGTTTGTAATCTATATTGAATGAAAACGATTCTATGATATAATGCCTTCAACTAATTTTAATACAATACAACAACAACTACTGCCACTACCTCAGCCGAAAACAACAGAATACTTTAAACAATTATATTACACATATATGTAAAAATCTAAGAAGGTTACCATTTAGCCAAGGTTGGAAGTTAAGATGCTTAGCTACAACATGAATTTAATACTTGATACAATCATTGCGTTTCTTTTTTTATAGGAGAGTGGGCAAACGAGCATACGACGCACCTGATGGTAAGTGACTCTATGAATAACTGCAACACCAGGTGAATTGCTGGTGCGTTGCTGGCCTTTTCGAAAGGAGTAAGCTCTTTTTTTGAAGATCCCTAAGTCGTATCGGTCTGGAAAAATCGCCGGAGGTAAACTATTCCATAGAGAGGTCGTACGAGGAAGAAAACTCCTAGTAAAACTTACAGTGGTGGACCGACAAGCATTCAGATGGTGTGGATGGTATCGGGAATTTTGATGCGTTGTGCGTTCGTGAAATTTGACGGCTGGGATTAAGCCGAATAATTCCTCAGAGACTAATCCGAACAATTCCTTAAAGATCCGAACAATTCCTCAGAGATCCGAACAATTCCTTGGAATTCCGAACAATCCCTCAGTGTTACAATTGTGTAAAAAAATTAAAATTAAATAATAAATTATATGAGCTGAAATGCTATAAATGTAAAGAAGTGAATGAAATGATATTGGTTATTGTCTTGATCATGTATGTACGCGAGCCGTGTACGTGGAAGAAATGACACAAATTTTTAATGAACAACTAAAATGTAGAAGAGTATAATTGAAAATAAGTAATGTTTGAGTGAGAATAAAGTAAATATATGAAGTAAAATGAAATATTGAAATGTGAAAACAATATATGAAAATGAGAAGAGTATTATTATTGTTCTTTTTTTTTATAGGATAAGGATGACAAACGAGCACACAGTCCACCTGATGGTACGTGGTTGCTGCGGCCCATAGACATCTACATCTATCCTCTATTACAAATCAAAATGCAGATGCGTTGTCACCCGTGAGGACTAAGATGGAATGCCTCATTTCCAGTAAAAAGGGCCACCGGCCACCTGCACTCACCAAGCGAAACGTAGAGGTAAACCTCTACTTCACGCTGGTATTCTGTGAGGTCGTGGTACTACCCCGGTTCGAGCCGGCCCATCCGTGCGACAGCAAAAGATGCCGCGTGGCTCTACCACTGTTCGAAGTAGAAAAGTCGTACAATGATAAAATGATTTAAGTGACTAAATTACTTAATACCTAAGTGACCGAGTTAAAGTCATAATTGTGAAAAAAAAATTTTAATAAAATATGTAAACGTGTGTAAGCGTAGACTGTGACGAAACTGTGTACAAGATTGTAACCTCGACATTAATATGGGACCGAGGGATCTGGCCACGCGACCTGCCTGTATAATATACTACCTTTTCTATTTTTGTAATTTATATTAATTATAAACTTTTTTTATAGGACAGGGTGACAAGCGAGCACACAGTCCACCTGATGGAAAGTGGTTGCTGTGGCCCATATACATCTACATCTATCCTCGTTTGCGAATCAAAATGCAGATGCCTTATTACCCGTGAGGACTAAGATGGAATGCCTCTTTTCTAGTAAAAAGGGTCTCAGGTTCTCTACACTCACTATACGAAACACAGCAGTTTTAATCTGCTATTTTACGCAGGTATTCTGTGAGAGCGTGGTTCTACCCCGGTCGAGCCGACCCATTCGTGCTACAACTATACAACTAATATAGCTGCAGCATGGCTCTACCACGTAAAACATGAAAACGTGTTTTATATTTATATTTTTATAAGTTTAAAAAAACAAATATATTGATTTCTATTTTATTTTTATTTGTCGGTGGGAAGTGCAGTGTAGGTAGTCCCCACGACAGTATATATTAGTGTTAAGGTAGAATGTGTTTCTAGCGGTATGAGTAAAGATTTAGTACCAACAACTTTTCTTTTTCATTTAACAACTTGCAATATCGCAACTTCCACAATTAGGATCTGAGACTATTTCACATCAAAAATAAAAGTTTTTTCGTTGAAATGTATCCAGATCGTAATATAAGGGCGGTCAACATAATTTGACCCGCTTAAACCATGGTGTAAAAAGGAGCTCGCATTGTATAGTACGATACCAAATGCCTTTCCCTAAGAACCTTCAATCAAAATAGTCTTTTCACAGACAAACAATTTTTTTATATATATTTTGGTGATAATTCACTGTGATCGAGATAAACAAAATTTGCCTTGAGATTGGTACAAGCAACTTTAGCTAAACAATCAACCCTTTCATTTTTTTAATAAATACACTAGCGATCCGCTCCGGCTTCGAACAAATGATTTTTAGATATAAACACCAGCGCCATCTACCAGGTCCAATTGTACATTTAAACCATCCAAGGACCCTCCCAAACATACACAAAAATTTAATTTTAATCGCTCCAGCCGTTTAGGAGGAGCACAGTGACCAACATTTGTACAGAATAATTATATTTATATACAGGGTTATTTTTCCAGACTATCCAAATTTTATGTTTGAGTTTTAATATATAAATAATGATATACCGTTATAGCAGATTTTGAAAATACAAGTAAATAAGGCTTCTACTTTTACTTGAAATTATCCCAAATTGAATGTCATTTGTGGGAATCAGCTACGTATACGCGCGCTCCTCTGAGTGTGATTCAATTCACAACGCTTATGCCGACCGAGTGACCTTTACGAATGTGATAATATGAGATATTTATGAATGACACTCATTTAAAATAATGCATTACCATGCATTCTGAATTTAAATGATAAAAAGGACGGAATGTTGGACATTTTTTTAATTAAGTTTTCTTTATTATTCGCCTATAGTACTTATTCTGAAACTTTTCTGCAAATTTGAGCATATATTGCAAAATAAAATTGTATAAAGATGACAAGGAATCCATTAAAGTCTCAATCATAAGCCATTATAACATAACGTCTGACGCCGGTGTTGAGCTTATGAAATATATTTTTAATGCCTGGGAGAATTCACAAGATGCCTTAGGTATTTTCTGTGACCTTTCCAAGGCTTTCGATTGTGTTCATCATGATACATTAATCAGAAAACTTCAACATTACGGTGTAAAAAATTTGGCAATTAGACTTATTACTTCATATTTAAGTAACAGAACTCAAAAAGTCGTCATCAATGGTAAATGTTCCTCCAGATCGGTAGTATCAATGGGCGTTCCTCAGGGCTCAATTCTTGGCCCATTCCTGTTCTTAATCTATATTAAGTAGTACCTTATTGTTGATAAACGTATTATATTATTGATTAACAAATACAAATAAATGTATTACTAGCGTGTATTAAAATGAAGCGTCATTTAAAATAAAATACACTATGGCACAAGGGGTAGTGACGAAAAATTTTTTCCACTTTTTGTCGCCTAGCTCCCATCCGTCAAACCCGTACCGTCCGATAAGGAACTTCGTTCCAATAATATCTTCATGAACGAATTTCGGACTCGGTGGTCAGTCGGTGCTATTTGCGTAGGACATGATTATAGTGCATAAGTGTGTGTGTAAGCACAGATGCACTTTTTATTACCTCACTATATTCAAAATAATCTGTCATTAGTTTTCTCGTCTAGTTGGGATGCATAATTATTTATCTTTATATATAAAAATTACGTGTCACGTTATTTGTCCGCGATGAACTCCTAAACTACTAAACTGATGGCAATAAAATTTGCACACTCTGTGCAGTTTGGTCCAACTTGAGAAATAGGATAGTTTTTATCCTGATAAGTGAAACTCCATATTTTTTTATTACGAATTTAAGGATTTTTTATATGAAGGGTCGTCGAAAAGAGCAGAACAACGTCTGCCTGGTCAGCTAGTAAAATATATAACATAATTTACTATAAACATAAAAACGATAAAAAGTGCGTGTTGCATATAACTCGATAGATAGAATAAATCAAATTAAATTATATCGCATAATTAATCCCTCATATCTATAGTACTCATATGTGTACATATTAGGTTTTTTTATAGTATATTTTTATTGTATGGGGGTGACAAATGAGCCCTCAGTTCACCTGATGGTAAGTATTTGCTGTGGCCCATAGACATCTACATCTATCCTCGTTTGGGAATCAAAATGCAGATGCGTTTTCCCCCCTGAGGACTACGAATGCCTCGTTTCCAGTAAAAAGGGCCTCTGGTTCTCTACATTCACCATACGAAACTCCAGCATACTTCCAGCATTAAGCTGTGATTTTACGCTGGCATATAATAAATGAGTATTTATATAAAATGTTTATTTGTGTATTATATTTGGTAACTTTAAGTAATTTTAATTTTAATTTTTTTTTATTGATTTTGTTTTTAGTTTTTATATCATGTTTGCAAGTAATTTATATAAATACAACTAATGAACGGATACGAGTATTGCCATCTGATATAATTTACTGGTTGTAAAACCTTTTTGTCGGTGAAACCCACGAGACCAGCTTGTTTTATGTGGAGCCACAGGCAAATAAATAAACAACTGTTAAGTCCGAAAATGACGAATCAAGACTACTACAAAAAATAGTATTTATTTATTTATTCACAAATTGCGTTACATGTGACTAAGAGACTAAACAAAACATGCAAGTTCCAACAATCACATGCACCTCGAAAGGCATAGCAATGAACAGGAGAGGGGCAGACACTTAAAAATTATTTTCTTCAATGTATTCATTAATTGAATAATTTTTTTTTTAATAAGTATACCTTTTAAAGATCTTATGAATTTATTATATTATTTTTTACGTGGTAGAGCCATGCTGCAGCTATATTACTGGTATAGTTGTAGCACGAATGGGTCGGCTCGACCGGGGAAGGACCACGCTCTCACAGAATACCAGCGTAAATAGCAGCATAACGATGCTGTGTTTCGTATGGTGAGTGTAGAGAACCGGAGACCCTTTTTACTGGAAACGAGGCATTCCATCTTAGTCCTCACGGGTGACAACGCATCTGCATTTTGACTCGTAATCGAGGATAGATGTAGATGTCTATGGGCCACAGCAACCACTTACCATCAGGTGGACTGTGTGCTCGTTTGTCACCCTAATTCTATAAAAAAAAATATTTGTTTCGGCTTTTATGTATTCCGGCAATTTATTATAAATTTTTATTGACATCGGGTAAGGACCTGTACTGTGTAATTTTAATTTAGATTTTGGTTGCAAAAGGTTATTCTTATAGCGAGGTACGTTGTGTCGGGGCGCGTCTATAATTTTGGTGTAAAAACTGGGGTGTCTTTTACAACTAGGCACGGTAATGTTAGAATTTTGAGACTTTGAAAGTGAGGTTTGCAGCTTTCTCTTTGTTTGATATTTGCAAGTACGCGTATACATTTTTTTTGTAAAATAAAAAGTTCGTGTGATTCTACACTCTTGCCCCACAGTATGACGCCGTAGTTTAGCCACGCTTGAGCGTAGGCGTGATGGGCTGTCATTGCCGTTTTTAAATTTGTAGATTTTTTTAATTCTCTTAAAGCATATATAAATTGTGATAATATTAACTTATTTTTTTGAATATGTGATTTAAAATTAACATTCGAATCTATATTTATTTAGCACATTCTAATTTTGTTTGATTATATGTATAATTTATATCTAGTTCATGTTTTTGTCGTGGTCTGAATTGTATTAATTTAGTATTTTTTTGAAATTGACTTCTAAATTATGATCGCTTAGCCATTGTTTTACTTTGTTTATAATTATGTCGATTCTTTCATTAAGTTTAGTACCATTGATATAAGGGAACACAACGGAAAAATCGTCGGCAAACATCACATCAAGCTCCATCTTGGGGAGGTCATTGATGTAAATAAGGAAGAGGACACATCCGAGTCCGGACCCCTGAGGGATAGAGTCCCGCACCGGCTGGGCCCTCGACCTGACATATGTTATGCTTTTTGAATCTTGATCTACATTTTCTATTTCGACGTACTGTGAACGATTGCTGAGAAAGGAAGCAAACCACTTATGAGCTACACCACGGATACCAAGGTCATAAAGTTTATGTAAGAGAATGTCATATTTAATTTTTTCATATGCTTTTGTCATGTCAAATAAAATTCCTATTGCGTATTTCTGATCGTTTAATATGTTAAGACTTCATTAAAATATTTAAATGCGGCCAGGGTTGTCGAGCGGTTTTTTCTAAAACCATTTTAGGCATCGTCGAATATATTGTACGTTTCACAAAATGAGTATAATCGTTTGAACATAGCTCTTTCAAAAATTTTTGAAATTACGGGTAAGAGTGCAATAAGATTTGTTAATTATTAACCAATAAGAGTCTGCAAAGTCCATTTCCGTGTTTACTATCTACCCCATTTTATGCATAGCATGTGCACTTTTGTGTCAACGGGGTTCGCGCAAGCTCTCAAGACACGAAAACAACCGCATCGCCTATATCTCGCGTATTCGCTATCGTCTTGTGTGGTTTAGAGATAATCTTTGAAGTTTATGGGTGAAGACAGTCGGCATCCAACCAACGTGGTCGCAGCCCTTGGGACTCGAAGCAGCTAAAGTCCAGGTCAGTGTACATGCATTCCTTCACAACTTTCCTGTAACTTAGGGACATTTGCAGAATGGCGAAACAGTAAATTCGCACCGCTTCATACAATCCATAATTTACGTAAAATCATTCTTTTAATAACTCTGAACCAGCAGTTGGTCATTTAAACCAACACGCCGATTTTAGCCCTTCGCCGGGATAATTTCACCCACCAGCTGATCACTCCGGCCGGGATAATTTAATATTATGCACCAGCTAGACTCCTACAAGAATTAAATGAATGGAATAAATGCAATAAAATATAAATTACAGTTAGATTCCAACTAGAAGGAAGGTCTAGTCTTTCAGTAATTTTTCAGTCATTTACAATAAGTTGACAATTAAGTTGATTAGAGAGTGGTTTAGATTCACAATTGGACCCGATAGGTGACGTTGTTGTCGAGATCCAAAAATCAACCATGCGAAGCCAGGGGCGGATCGATAGCAAGAAATTTTTATTTTTTATTTTATTGTTTTTAATAAAACTTTCTGTTATTTACAATCAATTGTTCTTATACATTTATCGAGTAATTACTGCGTTTCATATGTAGGAATGCAGCATTATTAATTAATAATTTTGTTAAGCAATATCTCTGCAGTATCTAGTACTATTTAAGTATTTAGTACTTAAAATCTAGTACATAAAAATTTTAGAATCATTTCGCTGAATGTCACCGTATAGTTCGTTAATTAGAAAGCGTTACATTTGGCACCTGCAGTGAAAAGCGGAGCTGATTAAATCAACAGTGTGTGTATAGTTGCATTAATTAATACACTAAGGCCGATTTCACCAACTTTTTATTTTCATTAACTTCGTATCTTCTTCTTCTTCACTGGCCAGCTAAAGTCTTACGTGGTAGATCCAAGCTGCAGCCACACTATGGTTATAACACAAATGGGTCGCCTTCACCGGGGCAGGACAACGCTCTCACAGGATACCAGCGTAAATAGCAACTTAATCCTCCTGTGTTTCGCATGGTGAGTATAAAGAACTGGACACACTTTTTACTGGAAACGAGGCATACCATCTTAGTCCTCAGGGTTCGCATCTGCATTTTGATTCATAATTGAGGATGGATGTAGGTGTCTGTGGGCCTCAGCATCCACTTTCCTTCGCTTGTACTGTGTGCTCGTTGTTGTGTCGCTTATCATCATCATCATCATCATCATTACAGCCCTTCACAAGTCCACTGCTGAACATAGGCCTCCCCCAAAGAATGCCACAAAGCACGGTCCTAAGCCACCTGCATCCATCGACTTCCTGCATATCTTACCAGGTCGTCACTCCATCTAGTGGGGGGACGCCCTACACTTCGCCTGCCGGTACGAGGCTGCCACTCGAGAACCTTTCTTCCCCATCGGTTGTCGGTTCTTCGAGCTATATGGCCGGCCCATTGCCACTTCAGCTTACTAATCCGTTGGGCTATGTCGGTCACTCTAGTTCTACTGCGGATATCCTCATTTCTGAGTTTATCACGCAGAGAAACTCCGAGCATAGCCCTCTCCATAGCTCGCTGAGCGACCTTGAGCTTCCTCATCCGGCCAGCAGTGAAGGACCACGTCTTAGTTCCGTATGTCATCACTGGCAACACGCACTGGGTGTACAGTCTCGTTTTCAAGTTTTGAGGTATACCTGACGAGAAGATGTGCCGTAATTTCCCGAACGCTGCCCAACCGAGTTGAATCCGTCGATTGACCTCTCGGTCGAAGTTGGACTTACCTAGTCGGACTATTTGTCCCAGGTAAACATACTCGTCAACAACTTCGAGCTTAGTGTTCCCAACAACTACCGGCATAGGTGTGACATGGACATTAAACATGATCTTTGTTTTGTCCATGTTCATCTTAAGACCTATCCGTTGGGAAACACTATTGAGGTCATTGAGCATAGTGCTTAGGTCCTCCAGCGATTCTGCCATAAGGACTATATCGTCGGCAAATCGAAGGTGAGTGATGTACTCGCCATTGATGTTGATACCGTATCCTTTCCAGTCCAGAAGCTTGAAAACATCTTCCAATGCAGCGGTAAAGAGTTTCGGGGATATGACGTCACCCTGTCTTACACCTCTCTGCAATTGGATAGGTTTCGTACTCTGGTTCTGTACTCGGATAGCCATCGTAGCCCTACTGTACAAGCACTTCAACACTTCGATATACCGACAGTCAACTTGGCATCGCTGAAGGGACTGCAGCACCGCCCAAATTTCGACGGAATCAAAGGCTTTCTCATAGTCCACATACGCCAGACATAGTGGCAAATTGTACTCCTCGGACTTCTGTACAATTGTCGTTAGTGTAGTGTAGTGTAGTTAGTGTCGCTTATACTATTTAAAAAAAAAAACTAGACGCAAAATGGGCCTCTCCCGTTGTTACGACCGACTATCGTTGTACCAGACGTCTCGTATCTTTGACCCTGCTGTCCGTTGTCGGATGGGTATTAATTCGTAATAGGTTTCTTCTCGCTTTTTTTAAACGTGAATGTACAACAGTAGGATTTTCTACTGTTTCTGCCAGTTTACACACATTGACAAACACAACAAGGACAAACATCATAATAGCCTGGTGAAGAACGTGCTAGCAGTAGGAGTTTTAAAGTGCGCGGACGCAGGCCGTGAGGCTGTTAAATTTGTTGCGACTTATTATATTTAAATTTTCCTCAATTTTCCATAGTAACCTGTATTTATATTGAGAAATATTTATGACACCGAGTATAAACATTTATGTGAAAATGAAAAGCATATCTATGGTTTAATTTTTATCAGCGAGCGAGAATTTTAAAGCGAGATATGGAGAGTGCTATGCGCAGGGTTTATCGGCGTGATAGACTTAAAAACGAAAATATTCACAGTAGAACCTGAGTAACCGATATAGCCCAACGGATTAGTAAGCTGAAGTGGCAATGGGCCGGCCATATAGCTCGAAGAAGCGACAACCAATGGGGATGAATGGTTCTCGGGTGGCAGTCTCGAGTACAGGGCGTCTCCCTCTAGACAGAGTGACGATCTGGTAAGACATACAGGAAGTCGATGGATGGATGTGTCTCAGAACCGCGCTTCGTGGTATTCCTTTGGGGAGGCCTATGTTCAGCAGTGGCCTTGTGAAGAGTGGTAATAATGATGAATGATGATGATGATTTTTTTTTGTAATCGAGGCCTAAGTTGTAAAAATTTCAACCTACATAAGTATCGTTCACATCATTTCGTGTGTTAACATTAGAGCGTCCCTAATCAATTTTCAATGGTAACTCATTATAAAGTAGTCGTAGTTCTATAAATGCAAGCGGTCCACTCTGCATTTGTATGTCCCTATTGATCACAGCAGTTACTATGAAAATAATTACTGTATTGCTCGTTGTGTTTGCTGCAGCAAATGCATTTTCTCTCACCCCCCTGCTTCATGGTGAAGAAATTCCAGGCAGTTATTTGACAGATCCGTTTCCAATCGATGGTAATTTTTTTCATTTTTATTACTATATTTAATTCCTATTTATTAGCCGACCTTAAAAAAGGGTGATGTATTTAATTCGAATGCGTTTTAATTTTTGTGTGTATTTTAGGTAGTATCTTTGTCAGTTCTAAACCGATTTTAATGATTATTTTTGTAATAAATAGCTTATACTCAAGGGGAAATCCCATAAAAATTTGGACAAAACATTCCTGCCCTAAGAGTAGGATAAAAGGGAATAAAAATTTTAATATAACTGCTTAGACAATATACTAATAAGTAACACGAGCTTGTGATTAGCCTAAGTCCATTTAAAAGTACTTTTATTCAATGTGTAGTGTTCGCGTAAATATAAAAAATCATTATTCCATTAAAAACACACTTTTACGTAGTAGAGCCATGCTGCAGCTACATAGCAGTAGTATAGTTGTAGCACGAATGGGTCGGCTGGACCGGGGAAGGACCACACTCTCACATAATACCAGCGTAATAGCAGCTTCATGCTGCTGTGTTTCGTATGGTGAGTGTAGAGAACCGGAAACCCTTTTTACTGGAAAAAAGGCATTCTATCTTAGTCCTCACGGGTGACAATGCATCTGCATTTTGATTCGCAAACGAGGATAAATGTAAGTGTCTATGGGCCACAACAACCACTAATCATCAGCTGGACTGTGTGCTCGTTTGTCACCCTATCCTATAAAAAAAGGTTCAAGAAACTAAAAATAGTAAAATAATATTCACTTATCAGCTTCTGAAGTCAAGGCTTTAATTCTTCTCTACACTATGTCTTAGAACCTGCTTCTGATGCTTCTAATGTGTAATTTTTTTTAGTTCTTTTAAGTTGACTTTTACTATTAATTCAAAGTTTGATATGTACTTGTAACAAGGCCTTACATTTTTATTCTTGATTGAGAATATAGTCTATAGTTGCCACGCATTGTTATTTTGAATTGTGTGCAGGAACAAGGAGATACTGTTGCGTAACAGATTCAGTTTCTCCCTGTCGCTGCTATGTCATGGTTGTAGCATGAATGGGTCGGCTCGACTGGGGTAGCACTACGCTCTCACAGAATACCAGCATAAAATAACAGCTTTAAGCTGCTATGTTTAGTATGGTAAGGGTAAGTTCAGAAAAAATATGTCAAGTTCTTGGACAAGTGCGGCCAACTTCAAACAAAAGGGTACAAATGCGTTGCCACCTACAACTGGCTACTCTGCAGACCGGTACACAGCAGTGCAAGCACTAACATTTGACAGTAGTAATGGGTAAGATGATGGTACCTACCTAAAAGGACACCTAGGCAGAAAAGAATTCGAATAACATAGACAGAATTAATATATTTATATGTTTTTTAATTTTCAGTTGCATGCAAGACAAATGACGATTGTAGAGACCCTTGCGAAAACCATAGATCACTCTGCTATCCCAGTTATTGTTGGTGTTCTTCAATGTGAGCGATCGAAATGTCTTTTAACGTAGTATACAAAAATTATTTCCCAAAACTGTAAATGTTCTGTAAATGCTATCATACTTTAAAATTTATATTTAATTTTAAAGCAATCACTTTGTAAGCATGTTAAAATTTGTTTAATATTTTAAATATATGTTTAATCACATTATATCGCTTTTTCTTTTAAAGACTGTTTGAATTTTTTTTTCGAATCTAAATTTTATGGGGACTTCATAATCATATTTAATATGTTTAGTCGGTCAGGTCGCATGTGGTTGTGTAGTGCAAGGGAAATAAGGTGATGTGATGTGTATCTGGGTGTGACTGATGGTGATTGACCCTAGACCTTGGCTGTCGGCAGCAGCCCGGGCGTCGACACCGCTCCAAATTGAGGGAACCTTCCGCGGCGTTGTTCACAGTCACTTTCCTCGTTCGTCACGATGATAGTCAATTAACTATATCGTACGATTAACTAACTTACAGAAGCCACTAACTCTCGTTGGGTATAAGGTTAACGCACAAAATGCACACGGAGTTTCCGGATCACAGGTCACTACCGTTTCGCGTAGCAACAGTTATTTCTAGAATATCAAAGGCTGCCCTAGCTAATATTGCCGAATGCACTTATGCAGAGTCAGACACAATGAGTCCCTGGGAAGCTCTCCAGCAGGAATGCGCGTCACAATGGTAGACCGTATATTTACTGGCCGCGCCTAATTATTCCGAGTTCCCGACAAAAATGACAGCGTGCTGTTCCAAGCACAGCTGACAGACGACTTCTACGCTTGCGCGTTCTACGCACGACCGAAAGTCAAACCGGTTGAATGCACCGCGCCGAGCGCCCTCTCGCTTTAATTCTTAAAAATTAGCGTTTGGCGCGAACAAACTACCGCTCCGGCGCACCGGCTTACCTAATAATTTCGGACGACGCCTACCCAAAAGCCCATGCGACCAGACCGACTCCGGAGGGACCAGTCGCCTTGGATAGAGGTAAGTAAGCTTCATCTAATATCCTCCCGGTCGACTGGCCGTAGTTTAGAACGCTCCCCCATATAGTTTAGTGTAATTAGAGAAATTCCACGTTCCAGAGGATTTGACCCTTTAAGGGAGCAGCCGTAGGCCGTAACAAACTGGTAGCAGAGCGTGGTTGAGCGCCCTCGCCCGTGGGGGTCGAGGGCCTGGCAGAGCCCCGAGAAGAGACGCCGTTCGCACCCAGGCACAAAACTGCATGGTGATTGCCCTGGCAATGCAGACAGGGCCATCGATGAGGACAGTCTCGCTGGAGGTGCCCTCCCAAACATGAACAGCACCAGCGGCGCTCCTTGGCAATAGTTGGCCTCGACGGAACCGGCTTACCTAATAATTTCGGGCACGACGTTACCTGGTGATCAGATGCTCGACAATAGGAGCAGAGGGGGGTTGACGACGACTTGCCTGGCGGATTCAGCCTCTCACTGGGCACGGCTCGTATGTCGTCAACGGTGCCCGTCGCGTTCTCGATCTGCCGGCACTGCTCCTCCAAAAACCGCAGCAGGTCATAGAAGGGCGGAATATAGGAG
Source organism: Parnassius mnemosyne (assembly GCA_963668995.1). NCBI lineage: Eukaryota > Metazoa > Arthropoda > Insecta > Lepidoptera > Papilionidae > Parnassius > Parnassius mnemosyne. The sequence continues at coordinate 7,996,502 of CAVLGL010000104.1, read as the reverse complement.
GCCTCGTCCCCGCCGTACCTCTCCTAAAAATGGATTTGAAGGTCGAGAGGTAGACGGGACAGCACGATGCGGAGCAACAAAAAAGCCCATTCGCCCACTGGCAAATCCAGCCGCCTCAAGGTATTACAGGCCACCAAGTCTGGATCCAACAGGTCCGGACGTAGTCTGGCCCGGTCACTAAGCAGCGGGAGGCTTAGAAGCTGCTTAACATGTTCGTCCGCAATTCGCCGGACGTTGGCGTATCTTCTGGCTAGGAGGTCCCGAGCATTCTGGTAGGCGTCGTCCGACAATCTCAAGTGGCCGACGACGCCCAGGGTCTCCCCCTCCAGTGAGGCCAGGAGGTACGCCATCTTTTGGCTCGGGGTCAAGTCACTCCGGGCGTCCACTAGCCTGTCGAAAAGAGCAACGAAGTTCAGCCATTCGGAAAGGACCCAGGAAAATTTTGGCAGGTCCAGAGTTGGGAGTCGTCTCAACAGCTCCGGCTGAAGCTGCTTCCGAGAGGACTCGGGCAGGTCACTCATCCAAGCTTCACGCGCCTCCTCGGCATACCTGCCTTCAGCCTCAATCAACTCGTCCGTAAGCGAAAAGAACTGCTCATAGTCCGCGAAGCAGGAGTCCAGCACTCCCTTCTCCACATCCGAATCCTCGATCTCAGCGTAAGCCTCCTCCACTGCGGCCCTTCGAGCATCCACCTGCTCGAACCGCTTCATCAAGTTATGGACCCTATCCGGTCGACCTATCAAAGCATGGGCGCTTGTGGCCCAGCGCAACTCAGTCCGCAGGCAATGGATTAGTAGCTTGGGCGATGACATCAATAACTAAATACAAATTACGACGCGGCTCGAGCACAAATTACAAAGATAACAAATAAAAACTACAACAAAAAATTAACAGTTAATAAATGCAGTTCCTATCAAATCGAGTTGAATAGAAATTACACAAATACGAATTACTACGTATCAACTAAATACAAGTTAGCACAAAAGAAAAGACACAAATCAAATTAACAAATAACAAATACTAGTGCGATCAAATCAAGTTAAATTCAAATCGCGCAAATACAATTACTATGTACAATTATATATATATAATAATAAGCATAATATACAATTACATACGGGTCTAATGCATCAAAGCTTCACGACGCTCGCTAGGGGAAAAAACGCAATCAGAGAGTCGGTTGGACGGGTCTCTCGAATTGCGGACAAAGCGGCGCAACCAAGCAGTAACTCCTAAGAGCTTATCGAGAGAGCTGTACCGTTCCACAAGAGAGAGATCCCGAGTGGGCTTATCCTTGCCCACTCCTACTCGGGCTCGTAGGCCCGGCAACTCGGTAGGTTCGGAGTAATTACCTGGGGGCCAGAATGACTGAGACTCAGATAACCAACCGTGACCCCACCACAGTGGGTGGTCAACCAGCGAGGGGGCCTCACACCCGCGAGAAGCGCAGTCTGTGGGATTCAACTCCCCTGGGATATGTCTCCAGTTGAGAGAAGTCTCAGAACTCTGGATTTGAGACACGCGGTTCGCCACAAAGACCTCAAGATTGTGAGGTGCAGCTTGGAGCCAACAAAGTACTATCTCACTGTCCGACCATGCGTAGACGCCCGTAATGTCGATTACAGGCTTCAAGGACGAGTGAAAGTGGTTGAGGAGTCGCGTGAGAAGAGCGGCACCGGACAGTTCCAATTTAGGGATAATCAAGCGGGACCTAATGGGAGCAACCTTGCTTTTAGCGAGTACGAGATGGACGGCAGTATGACCAGAGGAACTCACAGTCCGCAAATATACGACAGCAGCATAGCCCTTCTCAGAGGCGTCGCAAAACCCATGTATGGTAGCCCTGCATTTCCCGGGGGGGAGGAAGCACCTTGGCATGGAAACCCGGTTGATGTCCGGAAGGGAGGTGAGCATGGAGAGCCACTCTCGCAAGAAGACTCCGCTAATAGGCTCGTCCCAACCCAACCCGGACATCCAGAGTTTTTGAAGAAAGCACAGCCAAAAAGATGACCGGGGTGAACCATCCATTAGGGTCGAAGGTGCGGGCTACGGTAGACAGCACGGAGCGTTTGATCCATGCTTTGGGCGGTGGGTCAAGTTTCACTCTATACGTGAAGGTGTCCTGAACAGGCTGATATTGAATGCCCAGCACAGTCAACAAATTAGGATTCTCAGGGTGCTCGAACAGATGAGGGTCTTGTTGAGCCTCTCCTGGGAGGTCTTTCAAAATATGAGGGGAGTTCGACAACCACTTGCACAACTCATAGCCTCCGGACTTCAGGATGGCAATTAATTCGTCTCGCAAGACAAGAGCCTCCTCGACGGTGGAAGCGCCCGTACAAATGTTGTCCATGTAGACCGAAGTCAAAATAGAAGCCCCCCGAGCGTATCTCAGGCGCTCTCTCTCAGCGAGTTCAAGGAGGGTTCGCATGGCGATATACGGGCTGGACCGGAGTCCGTATGTGGTGGTGTTCAACTCAAACACCTGTATAGGATCGCTGGGCTTCTCGCGCCACAATATCAGCTGATATCGACGGTCATCACGATGGACCACTGATTGGCGAAACATCATCCGAATGTCCGCTACAAAAACCACTTGGTGTCGACGGAATTGGGTCAAGATGTCGGATATGTCCTTGATCAGTTTAGGACCCGAGTGAAGACACTGGTTCAGAGACACACCATTTGATGTGGGGGCGGAACCTTCAAAAACTACCCGAATCTTACTCTCAGGGGTCCTCAAAACCGCATGGTGAGGGAGGAAGTAGTGCTCCTGTGAACGCCATTCGAAGTTGGACGGTGACATGTGACCCAGCTCTTGATACTCGCGCATGAACTAGACATATTTGGCGCGAAAGGCTGGGTCGCGCCGCATGCGGCGCTCCATGGAAAGCAACCTCTTCTCGGCTAGTGCACGAGATTGGCCCAAAGAAGGACGTGAGTCCAGAAAGGGTAAGCGAGTGACGAAGCGACCATCGACCCGACGGCCGGTATTGTTCTGGAAGAACAACTCGCACTCACGGTCCAGACGGTTGATTCGCGCCGCCTGTGGTGGTTCCTCAATTTCCCAGAACCGCTGGACGGCGTCCGAAAGGGACACGCCCACAACGGAGAGCGGGTCGGCCGTCGGAGGTGGAGGAGACCACATAACCGGCGTCCCAATGACCCTCGACTGGAATTCCCCGAACGGGCCGACCTGGGGAAATTCGGGGATCCTCGGCTCCGAGGCCCGGGGCCGATACGCGGTATCTGGCACCCGGTAATACCGGCACCAACCAAAGGGGGGCGGGCGGCGTTCCAGTCGCGGCCACTCAGCCAACGGGGGTGAGAACGGTCTAGCTGACCGCTGAGTGGCTGCGAATCCACTCTCAACCCGCTGAGGGGGGGTGAAAACCCCCCCGCCCCTGGGGGAACGACTACCCGACCGGTCGGAGGAGGGACCCCTCAGAACGAGGGACGCTGTGGTCAACCGGCGAGCGCCGAGCGTCGCCCGACAGGGGGCGTGGCTGAGCGCCCCCTCCCGTGGGAGTCGGGGGGATGGCAGGGCCCGGAGAGGACGCGCCGCGCGCACCCAGGCACAACATGATGTGGTGGTTACCCTGGCAGTGCGTGCATGGCCGCTGGTGCTGGCAGTCTCGTTGTAAATGCCTCTCCAGGCACGAGTAGCACCAGCGGCGCTCCCTGGCGATGGTTCGCTTCGCCAGTGCAGGCTTGCGCAACAACTTAGGGCACGACGCCGCCCGGTTGTCGGATGCTCGATCTTAGGAGCAGGGAGGCGCCTCCCGGGCCGCTAGGCCACTATAGGAGGGTAGGGGGGGGCGCCCTCCCGCGGGGGCTCCGCTCGGCCTCAGGGGGGTGGGCGACGCCTTGGTCGTCCGATTCCGCCTCTCCCTGGGCACCGCTCGGGCGGCGGCCGGGGGGCCCTCGACGGCGCCTGCTGCGTTCTCTAACTGCCTACACTGCTCCTCCAGGAACCGCAGCAGGTCCCTAAAGGGAGGAATGTACGAAGCGCCATCCCCTCCGTACCTCTCCTCAAAATGGAGCCGAAGGTCGAGGGGCAGGCGGGACAGCACGATATGGAGTAACAAAAGAGACCACTCGTCCACCGGTAAATCCAGCCGCCGCAACGAGTTGCACGCTACGACGACTGGATTCACTATGTCCTCTCGTAGTCTGGTCTAGTCCCTCAGTAGCGGGAGGTTCAGCAGCCTCCGAACATGCTCGTCAGCAATCCGCCGGACGTTGGCGTACCTTCCAGCAAGGAGATCTCTGGCGTTTCGGTAGGCGTCGTCCGACAACTTAAGGTGGCCGACGACGCCCAGGGCCTCCCCCTCCAGTGATACCAGGAGGTACCCCATTTTTTGGCAGGGGGTCAAGTTTGTCGTCCTAACAGCTCTAGCTGAGTGGGCGGCTTCCGAGGGGACTCGAGCAGGCCACTCAGCCGAGCTTCGCGCTCCTTCTCCGCGTCCTAAGCCCCCGCCTCGATCAAGTCGTCCGTGAGCGCGAGAAACTGATCGTAGTCCGCGCGGCAGGAGTCCAGGACTCCCTTTTCCACTTCCGAGTCCTCGAGCTCAGCGTAAGCCTCCTCTACGGCAGCCCTTCGAGCATCGACCTGCTCGAGCCTCTTCCTCATATTATAAACCCTATCCGGTCGGCCTATCAACGCGTGTGCGCTGGTAGCCCAGCGCAGCTCAGTCCGCAAGCAACGAATTAGTAGCTTATGTGACGGCATCCCTACTAAATACAATTACTACGCTGCTCAAATTAGCAAATAACAAAAATAACAAATACAGTTCCTATCAATCAAGTTAAATAGAAATCACACAATTATTAAATTAAATACAAGTTAACACGGAAAAACACAAATCAAATTAGCAGGTAACAACCCTAGTACGATTAACAAATTATCCGATTACGTGACAACCTTATCTACCTAATCAAAGTACTTCGCCTCAACAAAATTCCCGCTTGTTAACCTACGGGCGTGGCGTTAGCAACTACCTACTAACAACAAAAAAAGGCGAGCAACAAAGCAACAAAAGAAAAGAATTATTATTTATATTAATTATATTATATTAATTTTACGTATTACGGCCGGGCGTGATTGTAGACACAATCAGCCACGCTACTGCTACCAACTCCGCGCGCCCCCTAGATGTCGATTCCGACAACAGCGTTTGGCGCGAACAAACCCCCGTCCCGGACATAAGGATTTAGGTCCGCGAGCAAACCGGTCAGCGGGACAAGGTCGCGACGGCAAGTTGCAAGACCGAATCTACAACCAAACTAGGCCACCTTAGGCACCCCATCAGATCTTACAACCCTAACCAACGCCTCAAAATTACAGCCCCAGCGTGGGCAAGCCGGAGGGTTGAACTGGATGCCCATACTGGACATCGCAGCCCATAAATAAGTCCTATTCTGGACAGAAGTCCGACGACCTCTTTCAAACACCTATCTGTGCCCCTACGATTAGTTCCGCAATCCGACCGGATCAGGTCTGCAAACAGCGACGCGACACGAAGCGGCCCAGAGCGGCCTCCTAAGCTTCAGTGCAGAGAGCACCCACAAATTCCACATGAACGTCGTCTGTGGAGAGCCGAACGAAATGCACAGATAGTCCCTAGTATGAATTATCAACAAGTAGACCTAGCCAGGCCACCCACCATTTTATCATTTACTAAAATAGTGCGGCAGCTGATTGCAATCTGATAATCTCCAAAACTAGCTAGCCTGTTAGACAAGCAGTCATATGCTCTATGCTAGTCTATGCTCATATTTCAACTAATTTTTCAAAGCATCAATGTACAGAACTACAGAATCAATTCAAACAAATTAATCACCGATGCACATAGGTCAACTTGACAAATTAAACAAAACAATAACGTAAGAGCAGCCCTATTTCTCATTTACGTAACTTAGACAGTGCCAACAAAATGTAAACCAAAGGAGAATTGACTTTTATTTACCTCGGCTCAAATAGGGTTATCTAATTTCAGCCTTCCTCTTCACAAAGCAAAATGATTAAACACTATCACAAAACATATACATAATTTTCCAAATAGCGCGACATTCAATTACAAATGAATTCAAATTTACTTTTCAGCAACCAGGCGCAACAATCAAATGCAGTGATTAAATATATTTACAAAACATATGCAGTAGCATTTAAAGGAGTAGATTAAATTCAATTCTTTTAATTTAAACCGCTACAAATAGGAAAATTTAGCGGAAAGCCCAAAGCATTTTTTAATTTTAATTCAAAGAATTTTTAACTAAGTGCTCGACCAAACCAAATCTAATACCGCTAACAGTCGCCACTCGGGCTGTACGCCTTCACTGAGGCCGTCAGGAACAGAACATTTTGACAAGTGGACTGTTGACGGCTTAAGGCTCAGTGGAGGCGGCCGTGGTGGAAGCTAAGGCGGCAGCTAGCCAGGGCCGCCTCCATCAAATGGGGAACAGTGGTACACCAGTCGCGGCCACTCAGCTAACGGGAGTGAGAAAGGTCCAGCGGACCGATGAGTGGCCGTGAAGTTCCTCTCCACACGCTGAGGACACTCCCGCCCCTGGGGGAATTACCCCCCGACGGGTCGGGGGAGGGACCCTTTTCGAACCTAGGGGCCTGGTGGCTGGCCAGCGGGCGCCGAGAGTCGCCCGTCAGAGGGCGTGGCTGAGCGCCCCCGCCCGTGGAGGTCGAGGGCCTGGCAGAGCCCCGAGAAGAGGCGCCGTTCGCACCCAGGCACAAAACTGCATGGTGATTGCCCTGGCAATGCAGACAGGGCCGCCGATCCGGACAGTCTCGCTGGAGGTGCCCTTTCAAACATAAGCAGCACCAGTGGCGCTCCTTGGCGATAGTTCGCCTCGCCGGAACCGGCTTACTTAATAATTTCGGGCACGACGTTACCAGGTGATCAGATGCTCGACAATAGGAGCAGGGGTTGGTTGACGACGACTTGCCTGGCGGTTTCAGCCTCTCACTGGGCACGGCTCGTAAGTCGTCAACGGTGCCTGCACTGCCGGCACTGCTCCTCCAAAAACCGCAGCAGGTCATAGAAGGGCGGAACATAGGAGGCCTCGTCCCTGCCGTACCTCTCCTCAAAATGGATTCGAAGGTCGAGAGGTAGACGGGACAGCACGATGCGGAGCAACATAAAAGCCCATTCGCCCACTGGTAAATCCAGCCGCCTCAACGTATTACAGGCCACCAAGACTGGATCCAACAGGTCCGGACGTAGTCTGGCCCGGTCACTAAGCAGCGGGAGGCTTAGAAGCTGCTTAACATGTTCGTCCGCAATTCGCCGGACGTTGGCGTATCTTCTGGCTAGGAGGTCCCGAGCAGTCTGGTAGGCGTCGTCCGACAATCTCAAGTGGCCGACGACGCTCAGGGTCTCCCCCTCCAGTGAGGCCAGGAGGTACGCCATCTTTTGGCTCGGGGTCCAGTCACTCCGGGCGTCCACTAGCCTGTCGAAAAGAGCAACGAAGTTCAGCCATTCGGAAAGGACCCAGGAGAATTTTGGCAGGTCCAGAGTTGGGAGTCGTCTCAACAGCTCCGGCTGAAGCTGCTTCCGAGAGGACTCGGGCAGGTCACTCATCCGAGCTTCACGCGCCTCCTCGGCATACCTGCCTTCAGCCTCAATCAACTCGTCCGTAAGCGAAAAGAACTGCTCATAGTCCGCGAAGCAGGAGTCCAGCACTCCCTTCTCCACATCCGAATCCTCGATCTCAGCGTAAGCCTCCTCCACTGCGGCCCTTCGAGCATCCACCTGCTCGAACCGCTTCATCAAGTTATGGACCCTATCCGGTCGACCTATCAAAGCATGGGCGCTTGCGGCCCAGCGCAAATCAGTCCGCAGGCAACGGATTAGCAGCTTGGGCGATGACATCACTACTAAATACAAATTACGACGCGGCTCGAGCACAAATTACAAAGATAACAAATGAAAAATACAACATAAATTAATAGTTCATAAATGCAGTTCCTATCAAATCGCGTTGAATAGAAATTACACAAATACGAATGACTACGTATCAACCAAATACAAGTTAGCACAAAAGAAAAGACACAAATCAAATTAACAAATAACAAATACTAGTGCGATCAAATCAAGTTAAATTCAAATCGCGCAAATACAATTACTACTCTTTAGTTCAAATACAAATTACAATACAAATAAGATACACATCACGGCCGATCAACAAAAATGCCTAGCTCGGAAATCGACCCTTCGATAAGTAATCCACTACAACTATCCGACAACGATAATTAACCGATTAGGTAAAAATAACCATCTACCTACATGACGTATATCTCTAGTAAAACTCCCGCTTGCGCAACCTAGGGCGCGGCTTTTCAAACTACCCACTAACCAAAAAAAGGCAAGCAACAAAGCAACAAAGGAAAATAATTTTATTATTAAGTACAAAAAAATATGTTTGCGTATTACGGACGGGCGTGATTGTAGATACAAATTAAACCAATCAAACCAACGCTCCCTGCCACCAGAATTGTTTAATTTTTATCAAACACTATCGATCGACCGGGGAGTCGAACCCGGAACCACGCTCTGCTACCAGTTTGTTACGGCCTACGGGTCAAAGGTTGAGCGCCCCCGCCCGTGGGGATCGAGGGCCTGGCAGAGCCCCGAGAGGAGACGCTGTTCGCACCCAGGCACAAAACTGCATGGTGATTGCCCTGGCAATGCAGACAGGGCCGTCGATGCGGACAGTCTCGCTGGATGTGCCCTTCCCCTGTCCCGGTCGACTGGCCGTAGTATAGAACGCTCCCCCATATTGTTTATTGTAATTAGGAATTCCACGTGGCCATATTGAGGCCCGACCTACGTCTGCTCGTGAAGTCTTCTGCTCATGGGCCCCAGAGGATTTGACCCTTTTAGGGAGCAGCCGTAGTCCGTAACAATTATATTATACATATATGTAAAAATCTAAGAAGGTTACCATTTAGCCAAGGTTGGAAATTAAGATGCTTAGGTACAACATGAATTTAATACTTGATACAATCATTGCGTTTCTTTTTTTGGTACGCACCTGATGGTAAGTGACTCCATGAATAACTGCAACACCAGGTGAATTGCTGGTGCGTTGCTGGCCTTTTAGAAAGGAGTAAGCTCTTTTTTTGAAGGTCCCTAAGTCGTGTCGGTCCGGAAAAATCGCCGGTGGTAAACATTTCCATAGAGAGGTTGTACGAGGAAGAAAACTCCTAGTAAAACGTACAGTGGTGGACCGCCAAGCATCCAGATGGTGTGGATGGTATCGGGAATTTCGGTGCGATGTGCGTTCGTGAAATTTGACGGCTGGGATTAAGCTGAATAATTCCTCAGAGACTAATCCGAACAATTCCTTAAAGATCCGAACAATTCCTCAGAGATCCGAACAATTCCTTGGAATTCCGTACAATCCCTCACTATTACAGTTGTGTAAAAAAATTAAAATTAAATAATAAATTATATGAGCTGAAATGCTATAAATGTAAAGAAGTGAATGAAATGATATTGGTTATTGTCTTGATCATGTATGTACGCGAGCCGTGTACGTGAAAGAAATGACACAAATTTTTAATGAATAGCTAAAATGTAGAGTATAATAGAAAATAAGTAATGGTTGACTGAGAATAAAGTAAATATATGAAGTAAAATGAAATATTGAAATGTGAAAACAATATATGACAATGAGAAGAGTATTATTATTGTTCGAAGGAGAAAAGTCGTTTAATGATAAAATTATTTAAGTGACTAAATTACTTAATACATAAGTGACTGCGTTAAAGTCTACTACAATTTAATTGTGAAAAAATAAGAAAATATGTAAACGTGTGTAAGCGTAGACTGTGACGAAACTATGTACAAGATTTTGACCTCGACATTAATATGGGACCGAGGGATCTGGCCTGTATAATATACTACCTTTTTTTATTTTTGTAATTTATATTAAGAATAAACGTTTTTTTTTTTATAGGACAGGGTGACAAGCGAGCACACAGTCCACCTGATGGAAAGTGGTTGCTGTGGCGCATAGACATCTACATCTATCCTCGTTTGCGAATCAAAATGCAGATGCGTTATCACCCGTGAGGACTAAGATGAAATGCCTCTTTTCCAGTAAAAAGGGTTTCCGGATCTATACACTCACCATACGAAACACAGCAGTATAATCTGCTATTTTACGCTGGTATTCTGTGAGAGCGTAGTTCTTCCCCGGTCGAGCCGACCCATTCTTGCTACAACTAATATAGCTGCATCATGGCTATACCACGTAAAAGATGAAACCCTGTTTTATATTTATTTTGTTTTATATTTATATTTTTATAAGTTTAAAAAAACAAATGTATTGATTTCTATTGTATTTTTATTTGTCGGTGGGAAGTGCAGTGTAGGTAGTCCCCACGACAGTATATATTAGTGTTAAGGTAGAACATGTTTCAAGCGGTATGAGTAAAGATTTAGTACCAACAACTTTTTTTTTTCATTTAACAACTTGCAATTTCGCAACTTCCACAATTAGGATCTGAGACTATTTCACATCAAAAATAAAAGTTTTTTCGTTGAAATGTATCCAGATCGTAATATAAGGGCGGTCAACATAATTTGACCCGCTTAAACCATGGTGTAAAAAGGAGCTCGCATTGTATAGTACGATACCAAATGCCTTTCCCTAAGGACCTTCAATCAAAATACTCTTTTCACAGACAAACACCTACTTGTATATATATATATATATTGGTGATAATTCACTGTGATCGAGATAAACAAAATTTGCCTTGAGATTGGTACATGCAACTTTAGCTAAACAATCAACCTTTTAATTTTTTTAATATATACACTAGCGATCCGCTCCGGCTTCGACCAAATGATTTTTAGATATAAACAGCAGCGCCATCTACCAGGTCCAATTGTAAATTTAAACCATCCAAGGACCCTCTCAAACATGCACAAAAATTTAATTTTAATCGGTCCAGCCGTTTAGGAGGAGCTCAGTGACCAACATGTGTACAGAATAATTATATTTATATACAGGGTTATTTTTCGGACTATCCAAATTTTATGTTTGAGTTCTAATATATAAATAATGATATACCGTTATAGCAGATTTTGAAAATACAAGTAAATAAGGCTTCTATTTTTACTTGAAATTATCCCAAATTGAATGTCATTTGTGGGATTCAGCTACGTATACGCGCGCTCCTCTGAGTGTGATTCAATTCACAACGCTTATGCCGACCGAGTGACCTTTACGAATGTGATAATATGAGATATTTATGAATGATACTCATTTAAAATAATGCATTACCATGCATTCTGAATTTAAATGATAGAAAGGACGGAATGTTGGACATTTTTTAAATTAAGTTTTCTTTATTATTCGCCTATAGTACTTATTCTGAAACTTTTCTGCAAATTTGAGCATATATTGCAAAATAAAATTGTATAAAGATGACAAGGAATCCATTAAAGTCTCAATCATAAGCCATTATAACATAAAATATATATTTTATTCAAATTTGAACGAGTGTTCCAAAAGTGCACACTGCAATATACAAGTAAATATTACGAAAATGTTTCGGTACATATTTCTTTTAATTATATAAACTTTATCATTTATTTACATAAAATTAAAATATACCATATTTATTACCATAAGAAAAAAAAACTAATATAAAAACTTAAATCATCATACAGTGATCCTTGCGGTATGACGTTTGCCTTCTTATCACCAGTGGCGACGCTGAGTCGCGGCTACAATTCCTTTAGAATATCACTACACTTGGACCTCTGGGACCGAGCTCTTCTGAACTAAACTTCTCATTAAAATATTAAAAATCATTTGAAGGGGCGGGGGGGGGGGTACAGCATCAGATTTTGTTCCACGCATTGCAGGATAATGACCTCTATAGCTCTAGACCGAATTTTCGGTACTGGCAGCCTGTCTATGACTAACCATCAGCGTAGCATAGAATTATGATTCAGAGTGTGTGAGCAAGCACCGTAACCAGGAACGGATTAGTAAGCTGAAGTGGCAATGCGCCGGCAATATAGCTCGAAGAACCGACAACCCATGGGGAAAAAAGGTTCTCGGGTAGCAGCCTTGTACTGGTAGGTGAAGTGTAGGGCGACCCCCGCACTAGATGGAGTGTGGATGGTAAGACATGCAGGAAGTTGATGGATGCAAGTGGCTCAGAAATGTGCTGGGTGGCATTCATTGGGAGAGGCCTATGTTCAGCAGTGGACATGTGAAGGGCTGTAATGTTAATGATGAGCAAGCACAGTTACATTCTCTATTCCCTCATTCTCAATTTAAGCGTCGCGATTTTAGCAAATTCTCTCTACTATGAGCAGAGACGTATCTACAACAGTGGATGACTTAAATGTAATAAGACAAAAGATGAAATTACCCAGTAATGTTTTCACTTCTTTACTGAATTGTATATAAACAACCTTTAGAAGAGAACAATTGTAAATATCAGTGGAAAGTAAAATTTGTTATAGCCAAAACATGTTCTAAATGTTGTAATGGATGCGTTCACATCCATTACAAATGAATCATTGACATCAGTGATAAATGACACAAATACGTTACGCTCTCGAACCGCAAGTTTTTAATTCTGATTACCGATCAACTTTCGCTTCATTAACCTCTATCGGTGTTAAATCAGCCGCAATCCGTTGGATCCATTCATTTGACTTTTTCCGACTCCCCCCACTCCCGCCTTACCACCCGTGTAGCCGATCCGCAAAGCGGTGCGGATCAAATCAAGCGTTTATTTGTGCGCGACCACTCGACTGTGGCGGATATCGCGGATATAACGCGACTATTTGTGGTCAGAGTTGAAAATTTAAATTAAATTTGGAATTGAAACGTTTTTTGAGTTCTATGGAAATGTATTTCGTTTCGTCGGAACATGTTTCTTTTATGAAAAGCGTTAAAATTGAAATTTAACCTACAATTTAAAATTTCAATCGTAAAAGGTTTTATTTAACAAAATTGAAGTGACAGAATAAAATAGAACATTACAATTTTTATTCAATACTGGCTGTTACGTCCTTAAGTTTAATCGAATTTATTAAGACCGGATTTTATAAGTTTTAATTTTTTTCGCACGGTACCCTAATTCTTTTTTTTTAAGTAAATGTACTCGTAACCTAAATTACTCCTTACAACATGAGCTATCTGCCAGTGAATGTCCCCTCAAAATCGGTCCAGCCATTTCGGAGATTAGTCGGAACAAATAGACAGACAAAAAATTTAAAAATTGTTTTTTTTATTTGTAGCGTATATAATACCATAATATGCATTTAGTAAAAAGCTGTAATTTTGACATTACTAATGTATAGATAGATCACCAGTAATTCTTAATGAAATGCATTTATGTAATTTTTTCACTGGTTTTACCTCTGTCCTGGGAAGACAAATGTACTTACAGTTCATCAGATTGTAAGTAATGAACCTGGAACCGTCTTCAAATAAAAAGGCTACTGAAGCGTTGTCACCTCTGAGAATGAATGGAATACCTCACAGCCTGTTTTTAGTGTAAATATTGTGACTGTCCTGTGACTGTGTGATGTCCATACCCTTGTCTAACATTTTTAGAACTTAATTCATATTGCATATTTTTACGTTAATACTTTTTTAATCCACGATACAGGAGAAAATCCTAGTGTGGGATCACTAGAATTATCTGCTGTATAGTGGAGGCACATTTTTTCATACGATGGAACCAATCATTGAAGCAAACATTCCATTCGGAAGTTGGGGTCTCCAAAATGGCCGTTTTGTAGGCGTCCACAGCTTTTTCAGGTGATGAAAATCTCTGTCCACGCAATTTATTATTTATTTTAGGGAAAGTATAGAAATCATTAGGGCTTAGGTCGGGGCTGTACGGCGGATGGTCTAATAATGCTATGTTTTCTTGCTCTAAAAACTCTTTTGTTCTGTGTGCGGTGTGAGAACTCGCATTGTCGTGATGGGGGATGATGCGGCGGTTGCAGTTCTCTTTACGGAGTTCAGAAACGACCTGTGGCAAACAAATGCTAGCATACCATTCTGCATTAACCGTTCTTTGTCCCTCAAGAGGAATAGTCGTAACATGGCCGGTTTTGGAGACAAATGTGGCCACCATTTTTTTTGCAACACTCCGTGAACGAACAATTTTTGTTGGCTTTAACTCATTTTCGAACACCCAAACCCGTGACTGGTTTTTGTTTCGGGTCCGTATGCATATATCCAGGATTCGTCACCTGATACGATGTTGTTCACAGCATTTGAGGATCCTGCGTGGAATCTTTCGAGAGTTCTGACGCACCAAGTAACGCGAGCCGCTTTTTGCTCTTCACAGAGCGAATGCGGTATCCATCGGGAAAACAACTTTTTTACACCTAATTGTTCATGCAAGATTATTTGTATTTGACTCATGCCAATGTCTAAAGTTGCCTGAATTTCGCGGTATGTCACATGTCGATCATCCTCAATCAGCTTACGCACAGCATCAACATTTTCTTGGGTGACTGCAGTTTTTGGACGACCTTGACGGGGATCATCACTGAGTTTAACACGTCCACGTTGAAATTCAATACACTGTTTTTGTGTTAAACCACTTCGAAAGTCATAATAAATCATCGCTCTTGAATTTTCTCCAGTCAATTCCATTTTCTCAACGACTAAACAAGTTAGACAAAAACTTGTGACAAGACCGAGAATCTTTTTTTAAATAAATAAATGGTATTCGATTTTAAAAAACCAAGGACTTTTAAATTAAAAAGATTTTAATATGACAGGAACAGTGGAAATATTCCATTCCCGATACTTTTAGTGCAGCCTATGTACTTGGTCCGTGCGGGATCCGAAGCCGCGGTCCTCAACGACGTAATTCATTGCTAAGGCAGTGCACCACGGAGCCATCTTCAGCGTTATTAATTATAAGTGTCTAACGAAATACTCAAACGCAACTCAATTTTAAGATGTCGTTAAGACTTGTCGTGTCACAGTCACTTTGACTTAAAGTGATAGAGACAGCAATAGACTTAACGGCATCTTAACATTGACTTGTTCACAATTACACATTCAGGAATTTAAACTTAGGACTTTAATCTAGGATTTCAAATCAAATTGCGACGGAATTAGTCGTTAGTCGATTAGAAGCCGTAACGAATGCACATTATCGTGTACACATTACATTACACAGTAGGTATCGATAAATTAAGCGCTTTACGCTTCAATACCAACTCGCTTCGATATTGACAAAACGAAGTTTGTTTGTACGCAATGAGTTTGTGTAATTAGCCGGGAATGAATCCGGCATTGCGTACGATCAGTCCAATAGTCGATTGAGGGAGTCGATTTCGTAGGGAATGCGGGATCGGTATAACAAGTTTATTCATCAAAATTGAGAATTATTTCAACGCTAATAACAGACTTCTTTTAGAATAAGGATGACAAACAAATACACATTCCATTTGATATAGACATCTACATTTATAATTAATTAAAAATCAATATTCAAATACGTTGTCACCCGTGAGGACTAAGATGGAATGTCTTGTTTCCAGTAAAAAGGGTCTCCGGTTCTCTACACTCACCATACGAAACGCAGCAATATTAAGCTGCTATTTGATGCTGGTATTGTAAAAGCGTGGTCCTACCCCGGTTGAGCCGACCCATTCGTGCAACAACTATAATATTATAGCTGCAGCATGGCTCTATCACGACAGTTCTTGTCAGACCATTCAAGTTCTACTGTGTATGCTCTTAAGAGTTTCAGTGTATAGAAGGTACGTCCCTTTAATTGCCGCAGTCCCTGACGTTTCCTGTCTTTTATAAAGGTACTAGATAACTACGACGCCTGAAGTTTGGGAACTTCATGGAGGTTAACATTTTATTAACAAGCTTCATTAGTCCTGATAACAGCGAAAAGCCTTTTTAAGGGCTCTTTTTTTTAATAGAATAAGGGTGACAATCGAGTACACAGTCCACCTGATGCTAAGTGGTTGCTGTGGCCCATAAACATTTACATCTATCTTCGTTTGCGAATTAAAATGCAGATGCGTTGTCACCCGTGAGCACTAAGATAGAATGCCTCTTTTCCAGTAAAACGGCTCTCCGGTTCTCTACAATCACCATACGAAACACAGCAGCATTAAGCTGCTATACTACGCTGGTATTCTGTGAGAGCGTGGTCCTTCCCTGGTCGAGCCGACCCATTCGTGCTACAACTATACTATTAATATAGCTGCAGCATGGCTCTACCTCGTATAAATGGCTTTGCGTTTCGTATAATGGCTCTTATAAACTTCTCTTCACTAATCTTGTTCAATGGTCCAGCTATGTGATTAGTATGGATTAGTAATACAAGTTAGCATATTCTCGGGAAGGTGACAAAAAATGAAACGCAATATTCGTTACACTTATAGGTCTGTGTACTCATAGTGTGTATTTTGTAAGAGAAGTAAACATGACAGTCACTTGATGATAAGTGCATCCCCTTAAACACCTCAATTAACAATAAAAATGCAGATGCGTTTTTGTACATAAAAATAAATCTATAATATGCTCTACTTGCCCATATACTGTTACAATTACGTGATGATATGGATTAGTGTATTATCTCACGCTGCTATTACTTGAAGATAAAAAAAATAGTTGTAAAATAAACACAGTCATACCGGTTGAAGCTACGCTGTGACAACATTTAATATGACTGTTAATCCACCGGCAAACAAATTGACGGTACACGCAACATCCGCACTTCGCACGTCTATGAGATAGTTGCAACGTCATTTCCATTAATTCAACACCGATTTGTATTCAAAATACGAATTTCATATAATCGTTTGGCGTCGAATTATCAAGTCAAACGATGATTATAGCGCTTGATTTCCATA
This sequence comes from Parnassius mnemosyne, assembly GCA_963668995.1. Classification (NCBI taxonomy): domain Eukaryota; kingdom Metazoa; phylum Arthropoda; class Insecta; order Lepidoptera; family Papilionidae; genus Parnassius; species Parnassius mnemosyne. The sequence goes on along the minus strand of CAVLGL010000104.1, from coordinate 7,979,610 downwards.
TATAGTTTAATACTGATTATGATAATTGCAACCTGATGGTATGTGAATGCTGTGACCACTCCTAAAGACTAAAATATGTGGTACGTACGTACGATACGTGGTAGAGCCATGCTGCAGCAATATTAATAGTAGAGTTGTAGCACGAATGGGTAGGCTCGACCGGGGAAGGACCGCGCTCTCACAGAATACCAGCGTAGAATAGCAGCTTTATGCTGCTGTGTTTCGTATGGTGAGTGCGGAGAACCGGAGACCCTTTTTACTGGAAACGAGGCATTCTATCCTTGTCCTCACGGCCGATAACGCATCTGCAGTTTAATTCACAAACGAAGATAGATGTACATAGATGTCTATGGGCCACAGCAACCACTTACTTTTTACAGAATTTATAATAAATTACCTGATAATTTAAAGCGTAAAAGTTTATTGTCATTTAAGAAATCTGTTTTGGCATTGTTGCTCACTAAATGTTATTATTCTGTAGAAGAGTTCTTAAATGACAACGACCTACATACGAGTAATAATGAATGATAATTTTAGAATATGATTAATTACGTAATTACAAGATTCTAATGTTTAAAAAAATAATGTTTTTGATATTATTTTATATAAAATTTGACTTATGTATTTAATTAATTAATAAATTTGATGTAAAAATAGAAAGAAATTAATGACAATTGGATATGTAACATTATTTAATTATTGACATAAGAATAATAATTAATATATGACATTGACCTATAATAATAATCTTACTTGACATAATAATACTTACTTATATATTTGATGGCATTTTCTGATACTGTAGCATAATAAATTAATTATCAAATCAACTAAATAATATTAAATAATTTTATATTTTGTTAAATTAATATATGTTGTTAAATTCGATAAGTGTTGTTGTTTAGGTTACTTGACCATTAATATTTGCACACCACTAAGGTAGAATATGTAGAACGAATTATACTCAAACACCATTGTACAACCATATTCTTGCAAATAAAGATTATTATTATTATTGGGGTTATCTATAAAGTTTTCTCATCTGGTTGGGCTGTTTAAATATATAATTATAAACAAAATATATAAACTTACATAAATATCAATAAAATAAAATAAATACATAAAAAATACATAAATATATAAAAACCCAACCAGATGGAAGCCCTCGGCAGGGGAGACCAAACGGCCGAGGGTTAGGGGGAAAGGGAAAGAAACCGGCGGACGATGCGGGCGGTATCGAGGAGCACCGCCTTCTGCATTTGAGCTTGGAGCGGTCCGTCACGGAGTCCCAGTCGCCTCAGATGACCCGAGAGGCTAACTGGGATTAACCCGTTCGCAGAAACGACCACAGGAATAATTTCGGCCGGCAGACCACCCCACATGTCGGTCACCTCGTGAGCCAGGTCCAGATATTTTGTCAGCTTATCTGTTTCGGCTTTCACGAGGTTCTCGTCATAGGGAATGGTAATGTCGACCAAAAATATCCTTGACTGTGCCCGGTCCATCAGCACAATATCAGGCTTATTCGCAAGAATAGTCCTGTCGGTGATGATGGCCCGGTCCCAGTAGAGCCTGGCGCGGCCATTTTCGAGCACGGCTTCCGGCAAGTACTTATAGTATGGCAGTTTCCGATCCACGAGACCGTATTTCAGAGCGAGCTCCTGGTGTAGAATCCTGGCTACTAGGTTGTGTCTGTGCAAATACTCAGAGTTAGAAAGCGCCGAACAACCGGAGATGACATGCCTAAGTGACTCACCGGGATGGCGACAAGCTCGACAGATGTCGACGGTGCCATCCTTTAGGATGTATCGCCGATAATTGTTGGTCTTAATAACCTGATCCTGTATTGCACAGACAAAACCCTCAGTTTCCCCAAAGAGGTCACTGAAACGTAGCCAGTGGAGGGAGGCGACTGTGTCTACGAAAGGCTCATGAAGGGCTTTGTAGAACCTCCCGTGGAGCTCCTTCTCCTTCCATACGGTCTCCCGTTCGGAAATGCTCTGTACTGCCGGGTCTTGCCATTGCTCGTTGGCTAAGGATAGAGGGGTTAGCCCTTTATCACAAGAAATAACGTCCCTATAGTATGGATCATCCGCTCTCGTCAGAAAGTAATTACGGAGGCTGCACACTTCGCGATTATGCATGATAAGCGCGCTTAAAAAGCCGCGCCCACCATGTTTTCGCGGCAAGTACAGCCTCATTACTGACGATCTCGGATGATGCATCCTGTGGGACGTCATTATAGTGCGGACTTTTCTGTCCAGAGCGTTCAGTTCGGTCTGAGTCCACCTGAGTATGCCAAAGGTATACATGAGAACAGGCATGATCCAACCGTTATATGCGTGCGTCTTATTCACACCGGACAAAAGGCTATTAAGCACTTTGGTCAAGCGTGCATAAAACACATCGCAAACTGACCGTTTCATACCCGACTCATCTACACCGATGTTCTGTGACATACCCAGGTATCGGTATGTTTCAGCCTCGGAAAGGGTCCTTATGCTGATGGGCATAGATAAGTCTATGCCCTCAGAGTTAGCAACCCTTCCCCTTTCGACATGGAGGATCGCACACTTATCCGTCCCCAGCTCCATTCTAATAGAATTGCTAAAATCACAAGTGATGTTTAGCAATTCCATAAGATGAGAGCGACTGGATGCGAATAATTTGAGATCATCCATATAGAAAAGGTGGGTCACTTTTGTACCTCCTCTCCGAAGCTGAAATCCCCTCCCGGAGCCCTCCAGTAAGGTACTGAGAGGGTTCAGAGAGAGGCAGAACCAGGTTGGACTCAAACAATCGCCCTGGAAGATACCCCTTCTTATCCTTATGTGGTTCTCCGCAGCCGTCATCCGCTCGCCTAGATGACAAAGGATCGTACTCCATTGCCCCATACACTGCCCGAGGAAGTCTCGAACTGTACAGTCAACCTTGTACAGCTCGAGGACCCTCTTAAGCCATGTATGAGGCACCGAGTCGAATGCCTTTTTGTAGTCTATCCAGGCGGTGGAGAGGTTCCGACGGTTGCGTTTAACCACCTTGCCAATGACCGCGTCAATGAGGAGTGGTTCCTTGGTTCCACGACCACCGCCCCGACATCCATTTTGAGCGCGCGACATCACCTGGTTTGAGTTCAGGTGACGAATGATTCTCGCGCTCAAAATGGATGTTAGTGTCTTGTATATGGTAGGTAGACACGTTATGGGGCGGTATTTGCTTGGGTCTGTGGAATCCCGGTCCTTAGGAACCAAATGAGTGATCCCAGTAGTGAAGAGGCTCGGGAGCGACTTTTGGTCGAGAGCCTCTTGAAACTGTCGGGCGAGCACAGCGTGACACACCATGAACCCCTTCAGCCAGTAGTGATGCAGTCCGTCGAGTCCCGGACTTTTCCAATTCGGAGCCCTACGGACCGCCTCAGCTACGTCATCCGGCGTTATGAGGACGGGGTCCATGGGCGTAACATTCGTACACTGACTCGCCACGACTTCCGTCCAAGGGCCCTCGCTGTGGTTTACGGGCTCTGACCACAGGCCGCGCCAGAATGCGATAGTGTCGGCCTGATTCGGTGCTGGGCCCGTTCCACGTACCATTGGTCGCTCCAGTGATTCATAGAGCCTCTTCTGATCACTCTGGAAGAGACGATTCTGGTTGAACCGTGTCGACCTCTCGGTATATCGCCGAATCCGCTTCCCCCAAGCAGCGATTCTCTGCTTCAGGTCGTCTATGCGCTCCGTCAGTTTTTGCGTTATATCCGGCTGGGACAAACTGATATTTGTCCCAGCAAACGCCATCCTGACGGTGCGCACAATTCTCGGCCTATTATTGCCTGACCTGAAGCTTATCAGTCTGCCGATAAGGGCTCTTGCCTTTGCGATACGGTCCTCAATCCTTCTTCTCCAGGCTGGGATGGCGCTACTTTGTCTAGTGGCGCGTCCAGCCGTGGGAACTTTGGCGCCAATAATGCGGCAAACTGCCAGTGCGGCGCCAAAAAGAATTGAGTCCGTCTCGCAAAGGTCCCGGCTGGCTTCCAAATAGGTCACCAGCATTGGGTTGAGAGCCCTCACGACAGCCCGATTCCGCTTGCTTAGGGGCATGCGCGGGAGTCGCGGTCGATTTTCGAGAGGCATACTGCGCGTTTCCAAAATAGCCTCTTCCAATGTACTCCTCATTTGCTCTAGTTCTAGTTCCTGGGCGACTGTTCCATCATCGTCTGAACCAACCATAACTGAAAGATTCACGGCGGCATCCACGTGTGCTGGTTGCTCTGCATTTTGTGGCGCCGCATCCTCAGCCGTAGCATTGTCATCCGATGAGGGTACAGCCTCACGTCGTAGCCGTTCGAGTTCGGTGCTATCGAATATGTTTGAGCGCAAGATATACCGAACTCGGTCTGCCAGGTTTTGCTCGGTGACGGTTATAGATGGCTCCAGCTCAGCAAAAAGTCGATGCATCCTAGCCCGATACGCAAAACCTCCAATTTCTCCCCCTTTCGCCCTAAAATACGCCCGCAATGCGTTGCTATTCATCTGCATTGACCAACGCATGCGGCGTACTCCACCAGTGGCGGGTGCTGATTGCTGGGCCCGCGAAGACCCTGCCAACACCAAGCCAGCTGGTGGGGATGATGGATGCGAGGGGCTGCTAGGTGGTCGTGCAGCACCTCGCACTCGGCTGGCGGCCCGCATGCTGTCGCGTCCAGCGCCAGCTCCAGACGCGCCCCGGCGACCCCCAGGCAGCGGCCCTAAACGCAGTCTATTTCCTTCCATCATCCATAAATTGGGCGTCAATTAACGGGAGACGCCCAGGCCCGGCACCGTTTCATGATTTGGCCGAAAGCACAAGCGGGCCCAAATTAGCACCCTCAATTCTGCCGAGGCACGGCGCTCACACCTCTTGGCAAGATGCTGACTGACTGCGCTGACGTAGCAGTTTTGTCACATAACCATTACGTCAGCGGGCGATGGGGTCGTCACTTCCCTACGCCTTATATTATTATTATTATTATTACCATCAAGTGGACTGTGTGCTCGTTTGTCACCCTTATTCTATAAAAAAATAATTAAAACTAAAAAAATAATTTAAACTTAAATTGAATTGCCTCGTTTCCAGTAAAAAGGGTATCCGGTTCTGTACTCGCCATACGAAACAGCAGCATTGAGTTGCTATTTTACGCTGGTATTCTGTGGGAGCGTTGTCCTCCCCAATCTTGCTACAACCATAATATAGCTGCAATTCGGCTTTACCACGTAAGAAAACTAGTACGGCAGACACTATAGACTACCATTTGACTCAATACTGACACACTTCCTACTTCATCCATATACGCTAGTCGTTTAAGGATACTGTTAATTTAGACCTTCATCAATATATTTGTATTACGTTGTAGAGACATGCTGAAGCTATATTAGTAGTAGTATAGTTGTAGCACGAATGGGTCGGCTCATCGGAGAAGGACCACGCCCTCACAGAATACCAGCGTAAAGTAGCAGATTGACGCTGCTGTGCTTCGTATGGTGAGTGTAGAGAACCGGAGACCTATTTTACTTGAAAAGAGGCATTCCATCTTAGTCCTCACGGGTGACGCCGCATCTGCATTTTGATCCTTTGTTGAGCATAAATGTAGATATCTATGGGCCGCAGCTACCACTTACAATCAGGTGGACAGTGTGTTCGTTTGTCACCCTATCCTATAAAAAATAAAAAATAAAATACATATAGCTGACTTGAAGCATCGACGTTCCGGGAAGTCTGCAGCTTATGAACATGTTCAAGATCGTCCCCACCATTATATTGGATTTGATAGACTACAAATCCTCGCTAAAGAACACCAATCCCTACCAAAAATGATTCGCGAGGCTATTGAAATTAAAAAAAATTCTAATTTCAATAGAGAAGATGGGTGCTGCCATCTGCTTGGGATCCTATAATTAATAAAATTAAATCCAAACCCAAGCATACCACTGCAAGAGTTTAAGATACTGTAAGCTCATTCTGCGTAGATCGGACCTAAAATTAATATTCAAAAACTGAAGGTAGCCGGGCTAACTATGACATCGGGACGTCAAAAACCTCCGTCCCCCCGTGACCATGAGTGCTGTAAAGCACCCGAAACGTCAGGAATCAAAATAAGTAAATTAAACTCAATAAAATCCGTAAAAATATTTTTATTCAATGTGTAGTGTTCGCGTAAATATAAGAAATCAAAATTTTATCAGTTTCTAGAGGATTGTATTAATACACAGGACAATGCCTCAGTGGTTTGCTCTTTAATTTTTTCCATATTTTTAACTTTTTTTAAATTTTTCTACTTTTATGTATATCTGTGCTTTGATTTATTTATTTTTAATCTTATTTATATAAAATATAGCTAATAGTATGGAAAAAACATTATATTTCACATTATTCGAATAAATTAATTTCCCCACTATGAAATCTGTCAAATATTATACCTCACTTTTAAGGGGCGCCACCCTGGTGACGGAAAAATTCGTGGATGTCCTCATTGAGGCACATTCTCCATCCTCCTATAACAGCAGAATCCCATGTCTAACAGTGGACATTTTAAGGGTTTTATAAAAGGAGAAGGCAGTCCCCAAATAAATTGTCTTCAATTAAATTAACTATGTCAGATTGTTGTAGAAATTTAATTTATATAATAATTTAACATCCTTACCGCCAACACATAGATATAGACGAGAACATATGCCTTCCACAAAGCACAGTCCGGAGGCACCTGCATTCTTTACCAAGTCGGCTCTTCATCTAGTTTGCGATCGCCCTTCACTTCGCTTACCGGTACGGGGCTGCCACTCGAGAACATTTCTTAACAGTGGTCTGTTCTTCTAACTCTGGTTCTACTGCAGATATCTTCATAAAGAAGTACTATCATGCATAGAAACTCCTTATCTTTCTTCATACCTCGCTGAGAGCAGCAGTAACGAACCATGTCTCAGATTCATATGTCATCACTGGCAACATAATGCATCTATTAAGGATGTTAAAAGTTCACTCAGCGGTCAGCCACCGCAGTCTACTTCACCTGATGATGCTTGGTTTAGAGGCGAAACACGTGTCGTATTTTCAACGGTGGTGTATCTGCCCTAGTGTGATGGTATTGGAATTAACGGTGACGGGGACAGTTCACTCAATCGAGGGAACTCTTTTGGTGCTCTTCAAACTAGGTAAGACACATCATTTTATTTTGAAGCCGATTTTAACTAACTAATTTTTATAATCTTTAGATTTCCGTAGAGTAACGTCTGATTCTATTTTTCATCCATCCATCCATTACAGCCTATAAAAGTCCACTGCTGAACATAGGTCTCTCCCATAGCTTGCTTCATAGGGAGGATTTTGCCATAGTCGCCACGCTTGGCAACACTTATGGCGACACCACAGTTTTTATTGAGAAAATTAATTATTAATCTTATAACTTATAAATATAAATTGTGTAACATGTATGATTCAAAGCTATTTTTTTCAACAATAAGTCCCACTGTACTGGTACTTCACAGGTCGGAGGTCTTGTTAGAACCGTTATTATTTTAAAAAAATAAGAATGATTTTCAATTATTTATGTTCACGCCGTCCACAGATTTGAATTTCATTAATAACTAGCTGTCCCCCACGACTTTATTGGGATTGGATTTCATGGGTTTTTAACTTTTTAGCGCGGAACCCTAATTCTTTTCCTAATATAAAAGGAGCCTACGTTACTCCATATAACATCAGCTATCTGCCAGTGAAACTCTCATCTAAATTAGTTGACAGGTTTTTGCATGATGCGTGTTCAGACAGAGGTCGTGTTAGGGTTTTATTATTGTATAGAATATAGATATAGGTTTGGTTTGTTTTACTTTCATTTGTTTATGTTTCATTTTATGTTTTTTTTTTATAGGAGAGGTGGCAAACGAGCATGCGGCTCACCTGATGGTAAGTGACTACCGCCGCCCATGAACAACCGCAACACCAGGGGAATTGCAGATGCGTTGCCGGCCTTTTAAAAAGGAGTAGGCTCTTTTCTTGAAGGTCCCTAAGTCGTATCGGTCCGGAAAAATCGCTGGTAGTAAACTATTCCACAAGGAAGTTGTGCGAGAAAGAAAACATCTTCTAAATCGCACAGTGGTGGACCGCCAATCATCCAGATGGTGTGGATGGTATCGGGAGTTCTGCCGCGATGTGCGTTCGTGAAATTTGGCGGCTGGGATTAATCCGAACAATTCCTCAGAGCACTCCCCATGGTAAATGCGAAAGAAAATGCAAAGAGATGCAACATCTCTTCGCAGTGCCAATGAGTCGAGCCGATCGGAAAGGACTCGAATATTATTTGCTAAGTTTGGTTTATATAATAATAATAATCTAAGTCAAACGTGAAAATAAGTGTTAGTAAGATTTATAACTTGTTAAATATACTTTCACCATATTAAGATCATACATAAAGATCAGTTTAGATTGCATAAACATTCTTAACTATTCTACCAATAGCAATCCATTACGTTTTCAGAATATAGCGTCATTGTAACAGCACACGGATATACAATTTGTAGCTTTACATTTCGACCCTCAAACTGTTAGCACGTCCTCAAAAATATATAATTAACTAAGGTAGGTGAGGGTTATATCTTTAATCCTTACTGCTCTATAAAATCAAAACTGGGAGGAGGACAGGGACAAAAACACAAAGGCGTATACTATAACTAATATATTAAGAACCAAATAGCAAATAAGTTTTGGCAATAATTAGGAACACTTCGAAAAATTAACTTAAAAAACTACCTACACTAAACAGTACTAAATTGGACTAAAATATTTACTTTTACTTTTATAAATATTTACCTGTCAAAATGGCGTCGATAAAGCAGCGCTCTTTTGACCCTTTGTTATTTGATTGACTAATAATGAGCTATCGTATCACAAAGCCTTCTATGCAAACAAGGTTAAGAAAGTGACCATATTAACCGGATGACCATAATATTATCCTCACGTACTATATTGTAAATTGTGACAAGTTGATTAAACTAAGTTTTTGTGATATTTCTTTGTACAATATAAGTAAATAATAGTAAGTAAGTAGAAAGTTAAAAAAAAAAACAAAGTAAAATTTGCATTGACCTAGTAGTAATTGCTCTCAATTAAGGATGCATATCACTTCCAGTCTCGATAGTTCAACGTCAATTCAATTAAGCGAAGCATAACTTCGGTATATGAATATTTTTGCACTCTGCGGTCGAAGCAAATAGTGTAAATGAATGCTAATTTCAATCGTTGCTTTCTATTTTTATTATTTTACTCTGTACTTATAACCTTTTTTTCATTTTTTACCTTAGATTATAAAGAAAACTGTATCATTTTATTTTGTTATCACTTTGTGTATGTGTCATGCCGTTTGAATTTAGCTATGTAACATTGTGAAAATTTCTCATGTTAGTGAATTATAATTCTTTTGAGAAATATCTTATACCACCACAAAATCGTACAATATACAGTTTACGAGTGTATTGAATAAAAAAGTTTCTGCTTCTGTTTCTGTTACGATGCATTTAATCATTAATTATTTTAATCAGCCAAAACTGTATCGAATCTATGAACTGAAACATTTATCACAGAGACCGCAAACATTTTTATAGGTTATTTTATTACGTATTTTTACAATCCTTAAATCACCGATACAGAAATATATAAACGTTGGTCAATTTTATTGCGTTCGGATACTGGTCAGTAAATAAATTGGGCCGCAATACTATATGTTGAATTGTATATTATTTCCTTGGTTTTGTATCTGTTTGTATTTGTATTAGTGGATGTTTCTCGTTTATTTTACACTAGCGATTCGTCCCTGCTTTGCTTTGTTCTATACATCGGAATCTAGTGTTCTTCTTGAAAAAAAGACGTAAAAATTTCACTACTATCCTTAAATTTATACATATAATCAAATTGAAGTGTCTGACTGCAATATTATAACACCTGGATTATATTAGGCTCATGAAGTTTTTTGCACGCTATTAAGACATAAATAAGCATTATAAAAATATTTCTCTATCTATCTGTATTGTCTTATTGTTAATGGCTATTGCAGTTCATTGGTACAGCAGTCAACTTCAAACAAAAAAAATCCTCCACTGAGGACTAAGATGGAATGTCTTACAGTCTGCATTTGTACTGACTCTCTATAGCCTTCAGAATTTGATAGAAGTTTAAATTTATTTAGGAAACCAACCAATCTATTGTTAAACAACTTTTCAATTATTTTGGAGATGAAGGTAAGGACAGAGATAGGTCTATAATTGCTTACATCCTCTCTCCCCAGTCTTATGCACAGGGTTTACTATAGACCTCTTTAAGGCGTTGGTGAAAACACCAGTACCAAAGCAAAGGATTGTATGTACGGTAAAGTTATGTATGTACGGTACAACAAAGGCTCTAGCATGCTTTAGAAAACCAGTGCTAATACCATTCCATCGAGGTAAGCTCCCTGAGTCGACTCATCAAGATGCTCTCAACTTCTTTGTCATCAGTGTTCAGCAGGACGAAGGATGAGTTCTGTGTATAGTTAGAGGTAGGGGCTACTAGAACACGAATTCTAATACCTGAATTTGTAGCGATTATTTCAGCTAAGTTAGTACATATACAAGCAAAATAGTTGTTGACATAGTTAACCGAATATAGTGGTAGAGGTTTTAAGTTAATTAGGGCTACATTAACGTGGTAAAGCCATGCTGCATCTGTATTGGTAGTATAGCTGTAGCACGAATGGGTCGGCTTGACCGGTTAAGGACCACGCTTTTACAGAATATCAACGTAAAATAGCAGCTTAACACTGCTGTGTTGTGCATGGTGAGTGTAGAGAACCGGAGACGGAGACCCTATTTACTGGAAATAAGGCATTCCTTCTTAGTCCTCACAGGTGGCAACGTATCTGCATTTTAATTCGTCATCGAGGATTAATGTAAATGTCTATGGGCCCAGCAAACACTCCATCAAACAAGCACACAGTCCACCTGATGCTAACATCAGGTGGACTGTGTGCTCGTTTGTCACCCTTATCTTATAAAAAAAAACATTATTTGACTTGGGTGGTTTGTACCGAGTGATCTCATTTACTGTTTTTAGAATTTACGGGAGTTATTAGCAGATTTAATAAGTTCTCCATGATGTTTATATATATATATATATATATATATATATATATATATATATATATATCTGTACACACCCCTAGTTGTCCCGACAAAGGTCGCTATACAGGGGCCCATACAGCTGTAGATTCGACGGACAACTAAGGGTAGGGCTCAATATGCCTGATGGACAATTATCCTACACAATAGATGTAAGGCTAGGTAATTAATAAGAACTTACCTGGTTCCGAATCGAGAACCGACCCCAAGGCGCGGTCAGGCGTTAAGTATGTGCATGTAAGTAGTGTGGAGTAGTGTGGACATGTGTAACCTGATTTAACCAAGGTTATCGGGCAGCGGCCTGGTCTGATGCTGCCCCACGATGTGGTATCACTCCAGCGGACGTCACTAATTGACAACTTCTGCCTTCATTACACTATTTCAGTCTATCAACTTTATTGTACATACAATTAACTTCAAAGTCAACCAATTCAACGTTCATCGTAATCAAACACGTGACACACGACTCAAGTAACGAACAGTAGTTCAAAGTTCAATATTCAATGTTCACTTAGCAACAAAATTATAATCACACGTACGAACGCGATATCTTCTCGAGTCACAAAATTCAGCGTTCCAAACAACAAACTAAATTCTTTCGTACAATATTAACAGGCACACAAGCAAATTAAATATTGCAAAGGCGCCTCAAAATGCATTCACTATACAACTTGACGTAAATTAACACAAGCTACAACTCGTTGGCGCAAATTAATGGCAATCCGTTACTTTAATCACTCAAAACTCAAATTAGGCCTCGTGTCACTTAATGCTCAAACCCGACACTCCATTCGAGGCGGTATTAAAGATACCCAAATCTTCGATAGTAAATTAGGCGCGCACCGTACTCAAATTAGGACGTTGATCGCAATCAATGTTAACTTCCAAAACAATTAATCGATCCGGCATCCGCGCAGAAAATCAATTTTTCTAGTCTCAACAAATTCCTCGTCGTTGCATAAATTTGCTAACAAAACCGACACCATTTAGAGGTTATATGGTACGCGACCACGACGTTCTAGTGACTGCGTTGCATTGATACTTCCGACGTGCCCGCTCGCAACCAACCCGATCTCGCGCGAACGTCAACCGGTAGGAAATCACCGCGCTGAGCGCCGCCTGGCGTCAATTCTTAAAATTAGCGTTTGGCGCGAACAATATCTTTTAACAAGATGTTTATACTGCCATCTAGTATTTGATATTAAAACTTTATGGCACACTACACTAAATTTGTTAATGAATTTCATTACACTTGCTCACAAGGATACATTAGCATTTGAAAGTTAAAAAAAAATGCTTTCAGTGATGAAATATCATACTTGTCACAACTACATCCCCATCTTAGAGTAAAAGTATAGTTGAAGCTTATATATATGTCCCACTGCTGGGCAAAGAACTTCTCTAATAGTTAAGAAGGTTATGGATCAATTAATCGCACACAGTGCTCGTTAGTAGATTTCACATATGTCGGACATATTTTATTCCTCAGACATGCAGATTTCCTCACGCTGTACATGCACCGTCGAACACGTGGCAACTAATACAGTCGTTTACTACCTTAATTTATGGAACAAAATATAGTCTAAAAAGCAGTATTCTTATACCCTTTGAATGGTAGCGTCTATTTTCCATGAGCACTTTTATGATTTTGATTTTTTGTTTTTTTTTAACGTTATCTCCACACTATGATTTTCTTCTGTATCGTTTACGCACATAAATTTCACAAGGACAAACATCCAGACCCGGAACAATCACAGTATACTTGAGTGTAAGTAATCAAACAAATTATTGATTTTATTTACAACATCTGCGGTATCTCTTGCGGCAACCTCGATAAGATTTAAATCTATGTAGGCATTAATAAACCATATTTACACTTTTTATATTTCATTTGATACGAATTATTCTTTAAAAAACATAATTTGACACTTTTTTACACAGCCCTGAGTTTGAGCACTGGCCGAGCCGGTTTAAAGCAGTTATGGCACACTACACTAGTTCCTCTCTGTGCGTGATGAGCCGGCAGTGCTCACGTACACACGCGCCTCAAGCTCATAGTAGTGTACCTATCAAAGCGCGATTGTATGAAGATTTGCCTCTGTACGGTTTCTTTACTCGTGTGCCTTAGCGCTGCAACTCATTACTAAGCCACTGCTCCACAGAGTCGTCAATCTCATTTGCATCAAAAGGGATCGAACTTTGAAATTTACGAGCACTCTGAGCTACTGACACTCTCTGCACTATCACAACTACTACATCTATAATCAGTGGCGGATTATCCTTAAGGCAAACGAGGCGCGTGCCTAGCCTAGGGCGCTGTCAATATTTATTCTACCTCTGTTCATAATAGCATGGAATAGAATTTTTTTTTCTTTACCACTGGTTTGGAAAAAAACCTCTGCTCTGGGAAGAACCAACAAGAAACCCACTGGGACTTTTTTTAAACATAAATTTATAATATAATATTTTATACGATCAGGTATGAAAACATTTAGAAACAGCATGATAGCGATCACCTCTTTCCCAGGGAACCATTAAATCATGTACCCTTTAATAGTTTAATAACCCTTATTTGACAATTTTCGCTTAATAAAAATTTTAATCATATTGATAGATAAGTCCTGCACATTTTCTGGGACTTTGTTGCAAAAGCTTATATATTTGCCCATGAAGGAATTATTTGCTCTTTGGTATCGATTCGTACCACTATATTATACATACGAAATGAAGCTACAAAACGTTCGACTTAAAAAGTGGGTAACCTCAAAAACTCACTCGGCAATCCGAAAGCAATACTGTGTACTCCAACTCAGATGTTAACGTAAAAAACTAAAAGTAGCCAAGTATTAACGGGCCCCCCGCTCGGGCTAAGGTGGGCTACATGCGAAACCACTCAGCTGTCGCCATTAGCTACCCCGTGGATCACAATGCACTTAGAAAGCGTTCTATAAAACAGTACGAGCGTTTAAATGTTCGAGGTAAGATAAATAGTTAACGGACCGATGCTGTAAGAGTACATTAAAGGAAAGGTTTTTTTTTACACAATAAGGGTGACAAACGGCCGAACAATCCATCTGATGATAAGTGAATGCTGTAGTCCATAGAGCTATATCTATCTTCGACTAAGAATCGAAATTCAGATGCGTTGTTACCAGTAAAAAGGGTCTACGGATTTCTACACTCACCATACGATACAAAGCAACACTAAGCTGCTATTTTAAGCTAATGCCATACCAATTAGAGAGCGTGGTCCTTCCCCGGCCATAATATAGCTGCAGTGTAGCTGTACCACGTAAAAAAGGTATAAAAATAAACCTAGCAAGCTAACAGCATAGCAAAGTGGCGAAGCAATCAGCTTTGTATCGGTTTCTAACGGTTGCCGTTGAGCAATCAGTTTCAAAATAGGAGGTTCAGATGCCTGGGTGATCAGTAATCGATTGCTGAAAACAGAATTTGAAAATTCGAAACCGTTGTCGAGATAATCGTGGGACAGACGGACAGACGGACAGACGGACAGACGGACAGACGGACAGACGGACAGACATCGTGAAATCAATAAGTGACTTCGCAAGCTTCGCCACTTAATAAGTGACTTCGCAAGCTTCGCCACTTAATAATTTCTTTTTTTCTTAAAGAAAAACTTTTATTTTCTCTTTATAGTACCTTGCTTATGTTTTTTTCTAGTTTTCATAGAATGTACATCAATATTTTTAATAATATTGTTTTAGTTTTGTGTACATATATTAAATTTTCGTAAATATAACGTCCTCCAAACAGAATTTTGATCATGGCGGCCATTCTTCAACGAAGATTTGCCATCTGCGCAAGACAGGATTATTGTGCCGTGTGTGCATACTGCATAAGTACAGGTGCACTCTCTATTCCCTCACTCTCATAGTACCAATGGGACGGTAATTCGTGTAATACATATAAATACAAAAAAAAACATTAAGTAGAATTGAAGACCTATTCCTTTTTCAAGTCGGCTGAAAATTCGTACAAATGAAGTATAATCTCATGCTTTAATAAAGTCGTCTCAACATTGTGAAATCTCAATCTAATTATGATGTTTCATATGAAAGAGTTTCGAGGAACGAAAAGTTCGCGTGACGAATTGCGTCTACGATAAAAGAAACGACCCTAGTGAATTCAAATTAAATCACGTTTGTTTTGTCTCACAATTTTCTCTGCTCTAATTTTTCTTTATATTTTCGTATCAGACGTTGAACAGGTGTTTGTTACAATTCCAAAATATTTGTTAATTGTATACAATAGAAGTGTCTGTCTGTAATATTGATAAACTGCATTGTTCATTGAGCTGAGGGAGTTATTTTTTTTTATTTTCCACCAGATATTACACCATGCCTAGTGGCCGTTTATTAACTAATGTTACACATTTTTTAATATAGTTTTGTTAACAAGTTCAGGATTATTCTACAAAGACGGCTAATTACAAACAGCACTGAGATTTGATACAGTGGTGTTGGTTTGACCGTACGAGTAAATAATTATAAATATACGAGTTTCTGTACTATTTACAAATTTTCTTATTATATGCACTCTTATATACTACTACCAAAAATTGAACGTTTTAGGATTATTAAAGAAAATGTTGTTAATATAAAATCATTAAAACAAAAGAAAACTCTCAATTAGTGACATTTGTCTGGATACTTGTTAAAATAAAGTAATGAAATTACTAACAAAATCAAACTTGAATTGTAATAGGTACCATAAAATTAAAAGTTTTATCTATAATATGGCTAAGTTAGATCTAGGGAATTATTTGCATGCTATTAAGACATAAATAAACATTTTTTAAATGTTTGTCTGTCTGTGTGTATGTTCGGAATAATCTTCGGAATGGCAAAACCGATCGTAATGAAACTTGACAATCAGATAGACAATACTGCCAGGACTAATCTAGGCTATATTTTATTCGAAAAACTTAGATGTTTTTAATCAAAAACTTACCTATTTACTCGTACATCATATAGTTTGCTGATAAGAGAGATTCTAAAGACTGTATCAGATAGACGTCTATTGATTGATATAACGGTATACACGGAGGCATTATATATTGGACAGAAGTTCCTAATCAGACGGTACGAATTTGGTGCATGGGTGCTAGGCGACCAAAAGTGTAAGATTTTTCCGTCACGACCCCTTCTGACGTAGTGTAGACGGTCTTGGAGGCTATAAGGAAGCGAGATGAAATAATACCCATTTCCCTCGCACTTTTTCTTATCTATATTATAGAAATATTATTTTATTTAAAATGACGCTTCATTTCAATAGACGCTAAAATTAATTTATTTATATATGTTAATCAATAATAATATACTACGAAAGGAACTTCGTTCGAACCGAGTGTTCAACGACACTCACGCATTTTGTTTTTAATAGCATAAGGGAGGAGAGTGTAGTGTCATAGAATATTGAGTGACAAACGAACTCACAGTCCGTAAATGGTTGCCGTATCCCATAGACTTCTTCATATTCCCTCGGTCAATCATATGCGTGATCACCCCTGAGGACTAAGATGGAATACTTTAAACGGTCTCCGGTTCTTTACACTCACAACACGATTTACAATATAATTAAACTGCTATTTTACGCTAGTATTTTGTAAGAGCGTGGTCCTTTCCCAGTCAGGCCGATTCATTTATACTGCTACCATAAAGTGGTTTAGCGACGTTACAGCAACAGCGTGGTTCTACCATACTGCAACTGTAGTTTATACGCTGTTTTGAAACCTATTTTGTTGAAGAATATACAGCGATTCCATTAAGAGTTGTAGAGTAGAGTAAGTAATTTAGCAGTCCCTAGCTGTTATTGTGGTAGTGGTTTGATAAGCTGTAATAATAATGAATAATGATATGATAAAGGAATGAACGAAGCGATAATTTCTCTCTTAATTTTTATGACGACTACCTCTGAAGTATAAACTATTTAATTTAAAAAAAATATGCAACTCAGTTCACAATTGACAAAAAATCGCGTAACATACGAGTATATACAAAAAAAAATTAAATAAAACTTACACTTGAATTGTTAACTTTTTCTTGAAGTCAGCTAAAACACGTAGGTACTAGCAACTATGAATAAATTCCAATAATATTTATGCCAAAATTAGAAATATTGTACAACCGACTTCAATACTTTATTACATACAATATTAAAAACTAAACTCGTAATAATAAAAAAAAAATAAAACTAGTAGTTTAATTATTAAACAGCCCTACTACCCGCGGTATCGTGCCAAGAACGCCGGCTGCCTTTCCCCGTTGAATGGCAATACTTAGCCTTTGAGCGAGAAAAGAGCCAGCTCTCCTATCACCAGCAGCAACGACCAGTCGCGGATGGAGTTCCTTTAGGAACTTCACCGCACGTGGACCCCACGGACCTATAGTCTCTACAGCAAATTGCACAAATATATGCAGCCATCAAAACAATATATTAACTTCAATATAAATAAAATGAGAACATCATCATGTAGTCGAAGTCAATTATATACGCATTATTAAGGATAACTCAAAATTATTGGTCAGATCTTGATTTTTTTATAGGAGAGGGGCCAAACGAGCATGCGACTCACCTGATGGTAAGTGACTACCGCCGCCAATGAACAACCGTAACACCAGGGAAT
The DNA here is from genome assembly GCA_963668995.1 of Parnassius mnemosyne. Taxonomy (NCBI): domain Eukaryota; kingdom Metazoa; phylum Arthropoda; class Insecta; order Lepidoptera; family Papilionidae; genus Parnassius; species Parnassius mnemosyne. Next base: position 7,961,787 of record CAVLGL010000104.1, on the reverse strand, counting down.
TGCAAATGCGTTGCCGGCCTTTTAAAAAGGAGTAGGCGAAGGTCTTAGAGGTCCCTAAGTCTTATCGTGCTTATCTTGCTGGTGGTAAACCATACCACAAGGAAGTAGTGCGAGGAAGAAAACTTTTTCTAAATCGCACAGTGGTGGACCGCCAAACATTCAGATGGTGTGGATGGTATCGGGAGTTCTGCCGCGATGTGCGTTCATGAAATTTGGCGGCTGTGATTAATCCGAACAATTCCTCAGAGCACTCCCCGTGGTAAATGCGAAAGAAAATGCAAAGAGATGCAACATCTCTTCGCAGCGCCAATGAATCGAGCTGATCGGAAAGGACTCGGTCGTCGACGATTCGAGCCGCTCTGCGCTGGATGTGGTCAAATGGAAGGAGCTGGCACTGGGGAGCCCCTGCCCAGAGATGGGAACAGTATTTCATGTGAGGCCTTTTAAAGTTGCAGGCGGTGTGCCGACATGAAATACTGTCCCGCTCTGCTGAGCACGCCAAGCTTTTTAGAGGCTGATTTGGCCTTTTATTCCAAGTGACCACGAAACTGCACGTCACTCGATATGTCGACGTCGAGGATTCCGATACTGGCTGAGGCAACAAGGGAAGTGCCTTGAAACTGAGGAGATACGACAAAGGGGTTCTTTTTAGCGGTAAACGCGCAAACTTGTGTCTTCTGAGGATGAACTGGTAAAAAAAACAGACTAGATTTAGTCGCCCCCAATCCGAGACTTTGTTCAGCAAAGACTCGACTTCAAACACAAGTTTGTTCCGGTACTCGGCGGCGTTTTCCCGAGAAATATAGCAACATCAGTTCTGTCATCCGCATAGCAATGAATGCTAACTGTTTGCAATATATCATTGATATGCAGAAGGAACAGCGTTGGTGATCGCACGCAGGCTTGTGGAACACCAGCGTTAATAAGCTTGTAGTCGGAGCATGCACCGTCTACAACGACCTTGATGCTCCGATCTGTAAGAAAGCTGGTGATCCAATTGCACATTTTCTCGGGAAGCCCATTGGAAGGGAGCTTCGAAAGAAGCGCTTTGTGCCAAACCCGATCGAAGGCCTTCGGAATGTCTAAACTAATGGCCAATGCCTCCGTCTTGGACTCTACTGCCTCCGCCCATCTATATCACCAGCTGATCGACCCCGATGAAAACCGTATTGCCGGTCACTAATTAGCTGGTGATCATCAAGGTACCGCATGAGCTGGCAGTTTATAACGGATTCCATTATTTTGGAGAACAAGGGGTGATGGCAATAGGCCTGTAGTTGGACGGGTCTGAGCGGTCGCCTTTTTTGGGGATCAGGTGGACAAAAGCTGTCTTCCATTATTTCGAGACTACGCCTAGGGAGTAGGAGTACCAGAAAAGACGCGTTAGGACCGGTGCCAACTCCGGAGCACACGTCCTCAGCACAATTGGGGGGATTCCGTCAGGCCCACTCGACTTGTGGATGTCCAGGGAGAGCAGTGCTTTGCGGACCGATCGCTGTGAGAAGCGCACATCCAGCATGGAGCACTCACGCCGCGGGATGGTCGGCGGTGTGTTCCGCCCGTCATCAAGTGTCGAGTTGGACGCAAAAAGGGAGCCTAAATGGTCGGCTTTCTCTTTTGCTGCGTGGGCCAGTGAGTCGTCCTCCCTGTGGAGAGATGGTAGTGAAGGCTTACAGAAATTCCCTTGGACAGCCTTGGCGAGATACCCGAATGCACGGGTTTCCAAAGCAAGGCGAACTAGTTTCTCGCCAATTCTGCCTATGTGCTCTGGCCTTTCCCAGGTCTGATAGCACTCCTGATTACTGCGTAATGCATTCTTACAGAAGCGACCAAACCAAGGCTGAGATCTGCCTCCGATGGCTATCACAGATGATGGAATAAGTAGTTCCATTCCCTGTAGCACCACATCAGTGACAGAGTCAGCAACAGCCCTGGGATCATCTGGCAAGGAGCAAACCATGGGTAGAATGCTAAGAAAGACCGCATTCCATCCCAATCCGCCGACCTGTAATGCCAAACACGGCGGTAACCTGCAGAACGCAACCGCAAGGGGAGCGTGTGTGGCACCACACTCCACAATGGTCCGAAGAGCCGAGAAGGGCATCGACGGAAACCTGATATCTGTCCGGATGAGAGGTCAGCAGAAGGTCCAACAGGGATAGAAGGAACATGATCGTCCACATCTGGAATCCGCGAAGGCGAAGTAACCAGTTGTGTCAGACCATATGCCAAGGCAAAGTCATTAACAGGTCTCCCCACATGATCGGTTAGACGTGAACCGAGCCATCCGGCATGGTAGGCGTTAAAATCGCCAAGAATCACGATCTTTGCGGATGGGACCTGTTGTAGCAAGGAATCTGTAGCCATTTGGACGTAGTTGATGAGTCGGTCTGTTTCGGCATTACCGCTATGGGACATATAGAGGCACCCGTAGACGCGCGGATGGTCGTCTCTATCTACGCATAGCCAAAGGATGGACAGGTCCGAACCTTCAAGGCTGCCGAGGCGTCGACAACAGATGTCCTCTCTGACGTATACGCAAACTCCAGCCCGAGGCACAAAGGAGTGTTCCAATTTGTACCCCGGGTAGTAGAGATACGAAGTATCAGCCGGAGAGGACACCTGCGTCTCGGTCAGAAAGAGTAAGGCCGGATTCGCCGTCTCGATGGTAGTGGACGGCGGTTAGGTTTGAGTGAAGTCCCCTAATGTTGCAGAAATTCATGGACTGGGGGGACATGGCAGGGGTCGCCTTGGTCTTGTTGCTCAGTTTGCCCCGAGCAGTTATTGTGTTGAGCGGAATTTTGCCCCCCCTCCCCCCAGCATACGCGGGGCAGCCTGAGCACCCACGCTCAGGAGTGGAATAGCATGGTCGTGGATGCTCAGCGTGGGATTCTTCTAGGGTGCTGGTACCCTCCTGGGGTAGTCTATGATTTAATGAATTTGGCCTGCGGTCACCTGCACTCACCAGACGAAACGCAGAAGCAGAGGTAGCCCTTCACGCCGGTATTCTGTGAGGTCGTGGTACTAACCCGGCTCGAGCCGGCCCATACATGCAACAGCAAACGCTGCTGCGTGGCTCTACCACCGTTAAAATTTACCACCAGTTTTCAAATAAAAAATCATAATCGGTTCAACTGGAAAAAAGTTCTGAGGTAATAAAAATACAGTCGAATTGAGAACCTCTTTCTTCTTTTGAAACTGGTTGACAAAAACAAAATCTATTGAACGAAAGAAAAAATGGTGCTTACGGAAAAAAGAGGCTAACTTTAAAAGGGTATAAGAATACCGTTTCTTAGACTATATTTTGTTCCATAAATTAAGGTGGTAAACGAGCGCAGTTCAAACCGTGTCTATACATCAACGTTAGGGTTGCAGTGTATTTTATACGCAGTTTGATAATTTATATGCATATTTTATGGCGCCCCACGATTTACTGCGGCTGCTCGAGATTGTTTATGTTAGCTGATTCTAACTAGAACCTAAATTATTGGAGAACATCAGGCTTTTATATTTTTAAACTACATCATAAGAGAAAAAAATGAATTTATTAAATAAAATTTTTACGAAATTATTTTTATAGGATAAGGGTGACAATCGAGCACACAGTCCACCTGATAGTAAGTGGTTGCCGTGGCCCATAGACTTCTACATCTAACCTCGCTCGCGAATCAAAATGCGGATGCGTTTGCAGCCATGAAGACTGAGATGGAATGCCTCATTTCCAGTAAAAAGGGTCTCCGGTTCTCTACACTCACCATACGAAACACAGCAGCATTAAGCTGCTATTTTACGCTGGTATTCTGTGAGAGCATGGTCCTTCCCCAGTCAAGCTGACCCGTTCGTGCTACAACTATACTATAACTATATTAAAATAGCTGGAACGTGTCTCTACTACGTTAAAAAAATATAATCACGATTAATTTACTTATTTTTAATTCCCGACGTTTCGGGTGCTTTACAGTACGTAAGTCACGGGGGAGTGAGGTGAATGCCGTCCCGATATCAAAGTTAACCTGGCATACCTTCAGCTTTTTAATTACTACTTTTGGTGCAATCTAACTAGAATTAGCTTACTGTGTTTTGAGAACTTGCAGTTGTATTCATGGGTTTAGTTTAATTTTATGGATTTCAGGATCCCAAGCAGGCTACCGCCTGAGAAAGTGGCTGGGTATGGTAGTACCCAGCCACCTTCTCTATCGTGTAGTTAGCTACCTTGCGTCGCTCGATCGAACTAATAGGGGTATTTTATTACGTTTACAGTACATTCTCGTACCTGTAGACGAAGTGTAAGGCGTCTGTCCCCCAATAGATGGATTGACGACCTGGTAAGATATGCAGGAGATTGATGGATGGCTCACGACCGTCCTTTGTGGCATTCCTTAATATGATATAATAAAGCAAGGCAACGGGGAAAAGTATATCCCCGCTTGACATAACGAGTTGACATTATATCCCCCGTCCGTAACATGGAGCCAAAAAGATAAAAAAAAATATCTTTCATTTGGCTTTACATATGAAAGGGACAATTTTATCCTAGTTGATTGGACGTGGGTTTATATTCATACAAAAAATCTATCTAAGTCTAAGTCTATCTCCCATTTTATCTACTGTGGATATGATATCCACCGGTGTGCCCATGCTCGAAGGGTGGATAAAACTAATCGAGCGGATAAACATTTTCTCCTATCCCCAGGGATAAAATTGTCTCCTGCCCATGCTAGCCCTGCAGATAGGGAAAAGAATATACGCTACAGTTTTGAAAAGGGATTCTCGTCTTGGCCTGTCTGTCACTATTGATCGATTGAATACAAAAATATTTTATTTTACTTGAAATTGGAAGCTAGAGCCTTTGACGTTTTGTATGAGTTGTACTGTTAATACTAAAGTTGATAAGCAGATAAACATTTGTCAATCCTGAGATAAAATTTATTCATTGGATTAAATACAACATGAATAAAAAACAGTTTTATTAATAAAATGCTTCAAATGCTTAATTTTCATATTCGGTCGGGTTATAATTTGTCTATTTACTTTTATTTGACAATTGAAAAATCAATCCTTTCATTGTTCTAGACACCACGCTATGGGGTCACTAATTGTATTGACGTAAATTATTCAAGACAACAACGCAATATTTAATTTACTCGTATACGTGGTAAAGCCTCCCTGCAGCTATATTATGTGTTTCCCGAGAAATTTTGCAATTGGATCACCAGTTACCTAAACGTAGTAGACGGTGCATGCTCAGATTACAAGGCTATCAATTCTGGTATTCTACAAGGCTGTGTGATATTTAGGTGCTTTTCCTTCTGCATATGAATGATAAGTTGCAAAACAGTGTGACGGCAACATACATTACACAAGTGATGCTTTTTACATCGGCTGTGCCAATATTTCTCGGGATCACGTTATCGAGTACGGGAACAAACTTGTGTCTGAAGTCGAGTCGTTGTTAAGCAAAGTCTGGGATTGGGGACGACTAAATCTAGTCCCGTTTAACCCTCAGAAAGCATAGGTTTGCGCTACCGCTAAAAAGAACCGCTTTGTCGTATCTCTACAATTTCGTGGCACACCCCTTGCTGCCTCAGTTAGCATCGGAATCCTCAGCGCCAACATATCGAATGATGTGCAGTTTCGTGGTTACTTGGAAGAGAATGCCAAATTGGCCTATAAAAGCGTGGCGTGTTCAGAAGAGCGGGACAGTGTTTGATGCCAGCACACTGCCTGCAACTTTACAAGGCGCAGGCTTCTCCTCACATGGAATACTGTTCTCATCTCTGCGCCGAGGCACCCTAGTGCCAGCTCCTTCCCCGCACCGCATCCAGCGCAGAGCGGAGCGAATCGTCGACCACTGAGTTCTTTTCTGATCGGCTTGATTCACTTGCGCTGCGAAGGCATGTTTCCCTTTGAATTTTCTATCGCACCACGAAGAGTGCTCTGAGGAATTGTTCAGATTAATTCCAATCACTAAATTTCATAAAACACATCGCGACAAAACTCACAGTACCATCCACACTATCTGGATAATCACTGTGCGTTTTACTAGGAGTTTTCTTCCTCGCACATCCTCTTTGTGGAATCGTTTACCACCGGTGATTTTTCCGAACCGATACAACTTAGGGACCTTCAAGAAAAGTGCGTAATCCTTTTTAAAAGGCCGGCAATGCACCTGCAATTCCTCTGGTGTTGCAGTTGTTCATAGGCGGCGGTATTCACTTACTATCAGGTGAGCCGCATGTTCGTTTGCCCCCACTTTTATAAAAAAAAACGACGAATAAGTCGGTTCAACTGGGATAAAACCACGCTCTCACAGAATACCAGCGTAAAATAGCAGCTTAGTGCTTAGTGAGTGTAGAGAACCGGAGATTCTATCAACGCACCTGCATTTTAATTCTCAACCGAGGATAAATGAAAATGTCTATAGGCCACAGCATCCATTTATAAAAACAACAACAATGACGTTATACAAAAATTACATTTAATTGATATTCCGCAGTCTGTCGCTTCGCATCGCGACGTTTCGTCGTTTTTATTGCTCACCTAAGACAACACCTTGGCAAACCAACGTGTCTCCTACGGATACATAACATTCTCGCTTTATTGCCCATAACCATAATACCGTGAACACACGGGCGTAGAGTCACAAATCGCAACAAATTCGCGTTGTAACTGCTCAATTAAAGCCGGTGCACATTAGCAAAATAGTCCCTTAATGAACTTCCTAGGTGCAAACGCTAAATATAATATGCCGCGGGCGTGTGTCTTTCTCGTAGCGTAGATATTATGGAGACCGCTTTTTTATTCTCTGTTTATGAAGTAAAACTTATGTAGGTGCAACTTGAGGGTAGCTCAGATCTTATTCGGAAGGAAGTAACGTACTGTAAAATATATGATCCGTTTACGCAGTTTTCACATTTATAAAGGCAGCGACTGACTATAGAGTTTCGAAAAACACTTAAAATTTCTATTTAATTTTTTAAAGATCTCCGCTGGTAATAATACTTATTTATTGACCAATATTTTTTAAATACCCCCAACTCAAAAAGAGGAGTGTTATAAATTTGTCCGCTATGTGTCTGTCTGTCTGTCTGTAGCACCGTAGCTCTTAAACGGGTGAACCGATATAAGTGCGGTTTAAAAGCAGCTTTTCTAGCGGTGGTCCCTAAATATGTTTTATCAAAATCGGTTCAGCCGTTTCAAGGTCATTACCTGTTTTTTTCGGTTTTTTTTTTTAAATTTTGTAGAGATATAAGTTATAAGTTATTCAATCAAAAATAATAAACAAAATATTTAACTTAACCGTGCAAAAATGTACACGCACTCAATTGTTTTTATTTTTAATGTCAGAAATAATTAAATATTTACTGACGCTTTCTAGGGGTGTTATTTAATGAAGTTTTATACAAATTCTTTTAAACTCCCTTCTATAAGAATCCCGGTATAAAAATAATCTTTTTGCAGGTTGACGATCAGAGTACTAGATATTTCGCACATTTATCGTTGCTCCTCCTGGCGTAAACGAGGTGATATACCGTTATCTATCAAAACATATAAGTTTTTTCTAGCATGTCACATAGTCGCCTCTTCCGACACCTATGTAACTAAATGGGAGATGGATTCTCAAACGGCGCTATCACACGGCTAGTTCAAAAGTCTAGTCTAATCTTGCAAAGATTACACGATTGAGGCCTGTGTTAATGGACTTACAGGCTATAATTTTACTTTTTCGATTTCTTTAAACCGAGAAATCAATATTATAGAATTTTCGTCGACAAAATTGCAAGACAGACGGTAGAAAAGTTATTAGACACATAAAAAGCTAAGCGAAAACAGCGGCCGTATTTACATATTTTTTATAGGACAGGGTGACAAACGAGCACACAGTCCACCTGATGGTAAGGGGTTGCTGTGGCTTATAGTCATCTGCATCTATCTTCGTTAGCGAATTAAAATGCAGATGCGTTGTTTCCAATAAAAAGGGTCTCCGGTTCTCTACACTCACCATACGAAACACAGCAGCATTAAGCTGCTATTTGACGCTGGTATTCTGTGAAAAAAAATATTGACTGATATAACCCTGGACGAGACAGAGGCAAACTGAAACAGGAGATGGTCAGCAGCATTTTCTGATAGCAGTACAAAATTAATGAAAGCTGCGATTGCCAAACCACATGCCAAACATGGAAACTATGGGACAATCCCGTATGAGGCATATATATATATATACCTAGTCAGGTCATAAATTCTGTCACATGTTTAATATAAAATAATTGAAACAAGTTTATTCATTATATAACCATTTATATACCAAAATGAACTTAACAAAACATAGATTCTTATGACACTAAAGTTTATTCAAAATGACCTCCGTGATTTTGAATACAGGCCTTCAATCTGCGCGGCCAGTCGTCTATTGCAGCATTAAGCTATAACTATTTTTTTATAGTATAGGTACCATACGAAACACAGCAGCATTAAGCTGCTATTTTACGCTGGTTTTCTGTGAGAGCGTGGTCCTTCCCCGGGCGAGCCGACCCATTCGTACTACAACTATACTACTAATATTGCTGCAGCATGGCTCTACCACGTAAAAAGTGTGTGTGTAGATATAAATAGTCTTAATATAGATGATATATGATAATATATCATATATATGTATAAGGCCAATGTATGTATAGTGTAGTGTGTAAAGGTATATAATTAGCAGTGAACTTTTAGGATAAGGGTGACAAGTAAGCACACAATTCATCTGATAGTAAGTAGTTTCTGTGGCCCATAGACGCCGCACATCTATTCTCGTTTGCGAATCAAAATGCAGATGCGTTGTCATCCGTGAGGACTAAGATGGAATGCCTCTTGTTCAGTAAAAAGGGTCCCCAGTTCTCTAGACTCACCACACGAAATCCAGCAGCATTGCTATTTCACGCTGGTATTCTGTGAGAGCGTGGTCCTTCCCCTATCGAGCAGACCCATTCGTGCTACAACTATACAACTAATATAGCTGCAGCATAGCTCTTATGTACGAGCGTACAAAAAAATTCATTTAAATTTATTTAGGTCTTTGAAATTCTTGTCATACTTTTCGTGTGCACTCTTTATTGATGCTTTTTAAGCATGTCGATCGTACATTAATTTCATTGTCAAATTGTGCTCGTCCCATTTTACCACTACATATAAGTTTTAAAAAGCCGCCTCCATACAACCATATCATGATATTTAGTTATGCAAGTCCGGGAGTCGGGTTGCGAGTCGCAAGTATGCCAAGCACAACAAGGAAGCTGTATTGTGCGAGAGCTCCCGCCATCTGTCTGTCATGTGCTGCGGACCTGTCTAGGTGTACTGAAATGATATTATGTTTTGGCTTCATGTATCATACTTAGTTAGAGATTATAAGACTATTAGCTGTGCCCCGCGGTTTTACCCGCGACATCACGTGTCGGTGGTGCGCGCATGACCTAGTTCAAACATTTTATAATTGCAATTAAATATTTTATTTGATAGCAATTGATAAAAAAATTGGCATAATTAATGGATTACTTTTCTGTCGGCATATTATGTATGATGTAGAGTGAAGGTAAGTTTTATCCACTTTTCCTCTCCCTCCCGGTTGAGCATCCTCCTCCCCCCTCACGTTGTCACCGGGCGGCTAGGGTTTATGCGTCGTTCGCGCGCCCAGCCAAGTATTGAATTATTTTAATTTTACATTACCTCTGAAACTATGCATCCAAATAACATGGTATAAAGAACAAAGTTTATCATCATTAAATTGTCTTGATGATGAAGTAATTTTCGTTCGTAAGGATAAATAGGCCATGCCTAATAATAACGCTCATAAATCACTTTAAAATTTTCAATATTTTTTTGTCACAAAATACCTAATTATGGCTCATGTATAAGAAATAGACATATGGTATCGCGGACTTTTTTTTAGACGGAGTAAAGATCTATATTTTTTTAGAACCTTGTATTTACGTATCCCTAACGATAACACCAGCGTACGCGGATAAATCATTTCGGGAGTGCTTTTTCTTCTGACTTGCTTAACAAATATCCATATTTTAGGCTAGCTGAGTGATATAGCTTAATGCTAGATAGCCTATACTATTCCACATAAATCTGGCTATAATATACAAAAAGAATTTTTCAAATCGGACTGATAGTTCCAGAGATTAGCGCGTTTAAACAAACAAAAAAACAAAAAAAACTCTTCCGCTTTATTATATTAGTAATATAGATTTCTGTGTTAGCGTTGTTTATTTTAATATTTTCGACAAGTGCCAACTTTTAACCGTCTAGTGGCGTTGAAAGAATATTCACATTCCCATATCGTTCGTCCCGTGAGTGCCATAAGAGAATTCGCTTGCAAAACGTTTCAACTATCGCAAATATTCCCCCTATGAGGCAATGTGTGGGGTCTATGTTCAGCAGTGGACTTTAATAGGCTGTAACAGTATATTTTATATCACTATATCGGCGACAAAAAGCTTCGACGAAGGTGCAAGGCATCTGGTGCTGCGACTGGTAATCCGCCCGCCAAGCATCACGACAAGAGAAGCTACAACGAGAGGCCTATGTTTTAGCAGTGAAGATTAATATTACGATACATTGATATGATTCTTATAACGGGTCGATGATGAATTTTTTTTTATATAATATGGGTGAAAAACGAGCACACAGCCCACCTGATGGTAAGTGGATAATGTGGCCCATAAACCTATACATTTATATCCTATTAAGAAAAAAATCAAAATGCAGATTCTTTCTCACCCCTGAGGACTGAGGACAGGAATGCCACGAATCCAGTAAAAAGGATCTCCGGTTCCCTACACTCACCATAAAAAACACAGCAGCGTTAAGTTAATTTTTACGCTGGTATTCTTTAGAATGTGGTCCTTCCTCGATGGAGCCGACCTATTCGTGCTACAACTATAATATAGCTGCAGCATGAATACTCTACCACGTATAAAGTAGAATCACAAATATCGTCAGTGAGAATAACGTATAGAATAAGCGACAATAATCAACAAAAAAATTACTAGAACATTATTTCTTAAGAAGTTCTTTTAGAAAAAGGAATATAAGGCACAATAATGCCTCATTTCTCCCACCTTCGCACGCTGTGCCACCATTACTACATTATTAATAAACGAGTTTCACATAAAACGCAACCCGCGAGGGTTCCAACAAGGGCCATTGTTTCCCGGCGATTGTTCACTATTTTTAGGCATACTTCATAACATATTTCAGGCACTTCTTGGCTTCGCGGTATTTTATATTCTATAACACATAATTAACAGAATCAGGCGTTGCTTTGCGGAAATTATTTATTTAAAAAATGATAAAAATTCTACTTCCGAGTTCTTTCTGATCGGCTCCGATACACTGGCAATGCGTAGAGATGTTGCATCTCTTTGCGTATTTTATCGCATCTATCACGGGGAGTGCTTTGAGGAATTGTTCGGACTAATTCCAGCCGCTCAATTTCACCATCGCACATAGCGACAAATCTCGCGTTACCATCCATATCATCTGGATGATTGGCGGTCCACCACTGTGCGATTTAGAAGAAGTTTTCTCCCCCGCACAACTTCCTTGTGGAATCAATTACCACCAGCGATTTTTCCGGACCGATACGACTTAGGAACCTTCAAGAAAAGAGCTTACACCTTTGTAAAAGGCCGGCAACGCATCTGCAATTCCCCTGGTGTTGCGGTGGTTCATGTAGGTGAGCCGCATGCTCGTTTGCCCCCTCTTCTATAAAAAAAAAATAATTATCCAAGATCCGCGTAATAAAATAAAATCATGTACTTTACCTAATTTTTGGAGCACCTCCCGCTCTCCCTCAATTAGACACTATTCTCAATACCATGACGGTGCGGTGGTATGTCTTTCCGATTGCAGTAGTAGTGTATAGTGGTGACGGGGATAGTGCACGTAATAATAAACATCTAAATCTATCTATAGAAAATCAAAAAGGATATAAAGGATTACCAGTAAAAAGTATCTCCAGTTCTCTACACTCACCATCACTCACAAACACAGCAACATTAAGCTGCTGTTTCACCAAACGGTGTATAGTGAGAGCGTGGTCCTACTCCGGTCGAGCCGACCCATTCGTGCTACAACCATAATATAGCTGCAGTGTGGCTCTAACACGTATAAAATTATATTAATATTGTAATAAAATATAGTAATAATATTATTTCAATATTTCTAAATATTTTCATATTTAATTTTATAAAATATTAGATTGTGAATTCATGTTTAAAAAAAGGTCCACTGTGTTTCATGCTGGTTCTTCCCAGGACAGAGGTTTTTTCCGAACCAGTAGTAAAGCTTAAATGACTTTCAGTAAATATTTTTGTATTGCGTATTGAATAAAACTGATTCTATTATATTCTATTCTGGCAACTTTAAGCACCACATAATAATATTGTCCTTAGTTTTTGTTTTTGTAAGGCATTAGACACACAATTCGATAAATACTCTAAATCAAATTCAGTACATCAAAGGCAAAGTAGAACAGTAACATATATTGGCATCACAGTAGAATCCCATCAAACGAAATTATCGATATCTAATGAAAACGTTAACCTGTTGCATTAATTGTCGATTAGTCTTCATTAAGCGAGCTTAAGCTGCCTTCGTAGTAATAGTTACTAATAGTGTTGTGACTGTACATCGACTACGGCTTAGCGCCTGTCAGAGTGTACAAATTGGGTACGCTATTCAATGTACGTACCGAGGATTTGCTAAGCAGGTGCTAGTGTAGCCGGAGATGGGAGAGATTTGTCACAGTTAGCTTAGGTGTTGGCGCGCTCTGTCTGCGTCTGGATACTCTGCGGTTGTTTTTAGTCAGCTCTCGATCTTCGGCCTTTTGAAGTTTCATCCGGTGATTTATTAGCGCACTGGCGATCGCTTGTTATTGGAATTACTTAATATCTCGTTTCGCAGAACGTTGTATCGACTGTTATATCGAAACATGGGATATATTATTAAAAGAAACTAATTTTTAGAATGTTAATGTGTTTATTCGCGTAAGTATGAAAAAAAATCATTGCACGGGATATATTTGATAAAAGTATATTATTTAAATTTAACAAAGTTGATATGACGTGAATTTCCTTTAGGAAAGTTCCTTTATTTTTACGTGGAAGCTTTATTAAGATTGTAGCATAAATGGGTCGGATCAACCACGCTCTCATAGAATACCAACGTAAAATAGCAGTTTAATGCTACTGTTTCGCCTGGTGAGTGTAAAGATCCGGTGACTCCTTTTAATGGGAACGAGACGACATTCTACCGTTATTCGTGTGTAGCAGAAAAATCATGGTAGAATGCACGCAGTGGTGGACTGCTAAGTTTTTTTTATTGTATAGGGTGACAAACGAGCACACAGTCCACCTGATGGTAAGTGATTACTGTGACCCATAGACATCTACAATTATCCTCAATAAAGAATCAAAATGCAGATGCATCGTCACCCGTGAGGACTAAGATCGAATGCCTCTTTTCCAATAAAATTCGGTTCCTACACTCACCATAGAGCCGTGGTAGCTCAGATGATTAGCGTTCGCTGTAATCTTCACATTACTCGAGCAACCCGGGTTCGATCCCCGCCGGTACCAATGAAATTGTTAATTGCAATTTTAAGTGCTGATTTACCACGTGCTCGGCGGTGAAGAAAAACATAGTGAGGAAACCTGCATGTCTGAGAAATAAGAAAAAAATATTTCGAAGACATGTGAAGTTCGCCAACATGCATTGGGGCAGCGCGGCGGACATTTCCTTGCCCTAAAACCCTCTCAGAAATGAGAGGAGGCCTGTGCCCAGCAAGTGGGACGTAAATAGGCTGCAACTTTTCACTCACCATTCGAAAGACAGCAGTGTCAATCTAAATTTTACGCTGGTATTCTGTGAGAGCGTGGTCCTTCCCCGGTCGAGCCGACCCATTCGAGCTACAACTATACTACTAATATAGCTGCAGCGGGGTTCTACCACATATAAAAGGTATAAAGATGATGTTGAAATAATGCTATTTGATTGATATTTCTACTATTAATATAGCACATGTGCATTGACTGATTAGTCACAAAGAACAGTATGAGCTGACAAAGAAGATTTTCTTTTATATGATACGGCATATAACGGTCTTCATGCATTCTTCTAGTTCTCAAACAATCGGTTTCAGTTTAATCCCAATGCGTTTAAAGCCAAAAGGGCAGGTAGAACACTGTTGTACGGTCGCCAACTTCGTTTCTTAATATAGATCGAACCCGCAAATAGGTCTTCCCATTAAACCTTTGTGCTATGATGTATTGTTGACGCGGGACGCCATTGATGTTAATCATCCGGACGGTTGAATCTTTTTCATTTTACACGCTTCACGATTGTCAACTCCGTGAATTATGGAGTCGGAGACAATGCATCATTTCGCAAGCAGGTTTATTTTTAAATAGCGCCTGCTCTCTTCGTTTGAGCAAGTATGTTAATTAAAAAAGTAATGATGTAATATTCAGAATGATTTCAAAATATGTTGATAATAAGACTAATGGGTGAAAGGAATAATGAGTTATTAATATTATTACATTATTGCATTATTAGATGGAGTGAAGACCTGGTAAGAGATACATGAAGTCGATGGATGCAGGTGGCTCAGGACCTTGCTTTAAAGCATTCCTTGGGTAAGGCCTGTGTTCAGCTGTGGACTTATTAAGGGCCGTAATGATGATGATGATGATTTGTATTATATGTGATATCCTAAAACGAGTTTATAATATTATGTACCCCAATGAGGTATAGTAGTCTAATAGCGTTCCATTGCTAGGCTCAGGCCTGTTTAGGGTTCTGTACCCGAAGGATAACCAACGGGACCCTATTACTAATCCTCCGCTGTCCGTCCTTCCATCTGTCCGTCTGTCAGTCTGTCTGTCAGCAGACTGTATCTCATGATCCGTAATAGGTAGACAGTTGAAATTTTCACAGAATATGTATTACGATGGTACGGAAACCTTCATACGCTAGTCCGACTCCCACTTTTTTTTGAAAGGGTATTGTAGCAGTAACGATTACTGTACGCAGCACCTTATCCGAACCACCGCTTTATACAGACTACATTCGCGTTAACATGGCTGTGATGCAGACGCACTTTGTTTGCAGTCCTGCCCGTAGGTAGGCGATTTTTGCTGCGGAGATGGTGTCTTAACAGTGTGGAGGCGGTGCAGAATCGGCGCGTAGGCGGTATGAAAGCGATGCGGAGGAGATGCGGAGGTGCGGAGGAAGCAGTGTAGCTACAGTTTCATGTACATATCTAAGTCCGTCACGCTGTTCCAATGGATTTAAGCGGACTACAGATCATGTCCTCGATCCCTCATGCACAGATCATAAAAATGGATACTTGAACGTTGCTATATTATGGTTGTCGCACAAATGGCTTGGCTCCACTGTGGACCGCGCTCTCATAGAATACCAGCGTCAAATAGTAGTTAAATGCTGCTGTGTTTCGTACTGGGAGTCTAGAGAGCTGGAAATCCTTTCTACTGGAAATGAGACGTTCCATCTTAGTCCTCAAGGGTGACAACTGACAATGCATCTGCAGTTTTTTATAATAATAATTTATACGTGGTAGTGCCATGCTGCAGCTATATTAGTAGTATAGTTGTAGCACGAATGGGTTGTCTCAGCCGGGGTAGGACCACGCTCTCACAGAATACCAGCGTAAAATAGCAGTAATAACACAATTTACAATATAATATTTAATACAATTTTTATGAAAATATTTAAAAACAGCATGGTAGCGATCACCACATTCCCAGGGGTTATTATCAATCATATACTCTTTAGTAGTATAAAAACCCTTACTAGACAATCTTTTCTTAACAAATAATTTAAACCTTTTGATAGAAAAGGTCTGCATATTTTCTGGGACTATGTTGTAAAAGCGTATACATTGCTCCATGAAGAAATTACTGACTCTTTGGAGACGAGTAACTAGTATAACTAACTTGTGCTTGTTCCTAGTATTTTCAGAATGTACATCACCATTTTTAATAAAACTATTTTTGTTTTTGTGTACATACATTAAATTCTCGTCAATATAATAATAATAATAATATCCTCCAGACCGATTTTGGGTCACAGCGGCCAGTCTCAACGTAGACTAGCCATAGGCGCAGGACAGGATTATAGTGCCTAAGTGTATACGCAAGCACAGGTGCACTCTCCATTCCCTCACTCTCATAGTCCGATGGGACGGTACACCGACACGACCGGAGAGAGATCAGGTGCAGGTACAACGGCTTTACGTCCGTTCCAAGGTACAGGGGTGAGACACCGCCAACTTCCTGACTCCGGGCAGCTACTAAGAGTTTCTTTATGGAAAAACTCAATAACTGATTTTTTTTGGCCCGACCCGGGATTTGAACCCGGGACCTCGTGATCAGCAGTCGCACTACTACAATCACTAGACCAACAAGGCAGTCAATATATTGAGAGGCCAGAGTATTTATTTCTTTAAATTCTTCTCTAAGGGATTCTTTCGGACCTAGGCTATAAATTGTTCTTATGGCTCTCTTTAGCAAAACAAAGATAGTTTCAATGTCAGTCGCATTACCCCATAGCAAGATTCCATATGACATTATAATATGGAAGTAACTGAAATAAACTAATCTAGCTGTCTCGACACTAGTTAATTTATGTAAGGACTCTACATCAGTAAAAATATTATCTATATAAGTTGCACTAGGCTCAAAGAACAAATTAACAAGGTTGTATGATTTGAGCAATGATCTAAGCTTCATACTCATGGAAGAAGTTTCAAAGAGATTGATACATACGACGACAGATTTATTCTGTTTATTAAGTTTAAGCAAAACTTCCTCCATTATGTTTTCAAAACAATCATACATAGAATATGGAGTTCTGTAAACACTGACAACAATGAAGTGCTCGAACTCAACACAAGCCATTTCTACAGTTCGCTCTACAGAGAGGCTCGCAATACCCTTACGTTCTTTATAATTTATTAGCTAATATGAAGGAATTTTTTTTCTCTGTTAAAGCAACTGACCACCTGGTGTTCACTGAAATTAAACATATTATAGTTATAATATTTTAACAAATAATATAAAAAATATGTATGTTGTTACTATTTAAAAGCAATTCAATTTCTAATTCTTTGCCCAACATGTCTTGCATATTTTGATGCACCAGGTGTAAACAATTTTTATGATTGTTTTTATTAGAAATTATACAATCAACTATTTGTGGGCTACATTCTCGATAATTTAAATTGTCATTATGATTGCTAGATATTACCTCTAGTGTCTCATTCTCTAATTTAAATTACGTAGAACTGATTTCAAATTCAATGTAAAGTCATTATACTGCTCAATAGAAGCAGATGATTATATAGCCAAATAGAAAAGATTTTCTATCAGTCTTATACTATACTTTGATATCTCTTGTCAAATAGTTCTTATTTTAGCTAAATTATTCATATCAATCAAATGAAATTTATCCATATTATTCTTACAATTAACTGTCAAATTTCAATTATTATTACATGCTAAATTGTGCATCAATAAATTTAAATTATATCTTAGTTAATTTTCCCGTGGCCATCTCTCTAAGTAAGGCAATGTAAATAAGATAACTTTATGCACATTTATATATTTATATTATTATTTATTATATTTATATATGTTATGTCGTGAAGCGACAATAAAGAACAAAAAGAATCCAACCTAAGAACAACAAAACAACAAAAATACAACAAAAACAAAAATATATTTAAAATTCAAAGATATTTACAATTTTATAAAAAAATGAAATGAGGATGATGATGAATGAAGTGAGAGTACAATTAGATTACAAAAAAAATAAAGGTAGGAGAATAGGGGAATATAGAGTTGTAGTGGAGCCTAAAAGTCGAAGCGACACACGTTGCGATTGTAGAGGTAGGTTTCTTAGCAGCGACGACACGCAGCGCCTGAAGCCAGCACACGCCGGTTGCGCTTGTAGAGGTAGGTTTCTTAGCAGCGACGGCACGCAGCGCCTGGAGCCAGCACACGCAGCGTCCGGAGCCGGCGCACGTAGCGCCTGGAGTAGATGCGATCAACGCTTAGAGTCAGCAGTTGCAGCGCCCAAAGGTAGCGCCGGCGGTAGGTGCACTCGGCGCCTGGAGTAAGCAGTCGTAGCGCCCGGAGTAGTGTGGCCCCCGCGCTTGAAGTAGACTGCCGACGACTTTCGAGGTAGATGGAGGCTTGTAGGATTCCGGAGTGGTGCGGCTCCGCGCTTGAAGAAGGCTTCGCCGAAGACTTCACGTGTAGGTGGAGGCTTGCAGGATCCCGGGGCAGTGCGGCCCCGGGATAAGGCCTTTAGGAGATGCTTCCAATTCGAGAACTGAAGTGAGACTGCCTTTCTTCACCGATTGTTCGGCTTTTATACCTTTCTAGAGAGAACGGAAAAATTATTTAAATTAAACGCAAATTTTTTGTAAATGGTCAAGAGAAAAGAGTATTTATGTGGAATTATCGAAATAGGAACAACAGATCGGTAGCAAATTTGAATATAATTACTATGGAGACCAAATAAACAAAAATGTCAAAACATGTCAAATTTTAGTTTTAGGCTTGTAATAAGAAAACGGCAAGATTTAAGTGGAAAATTAGATATTATTGATATAGGAAAAAAGGTAGCGCAACTGCCCACACAAAGCCCGAAATTGTAGAGTTACGGAAAACTAACTAAAAGATCAAAAAAAGGTAGACTCCATTGACACCAATTTAAAAGTGCTGATAATGTGAAAATACGAAGTAGAAATGATTTGTTATTGTGTTCTTATGGTTTAAAATCGTTACAGGATCCTATGGAAATAAAGGTGATGTAAAATATCCAGTTTTGAAGTGAATGCAGAAAATCGAAACAGAATGGAAAAATGAATTTAAAATAATGTAAAATGATAAGTAAGTAGCATAACACTACAGTTATTGAGATATTCAATATATTTTAATAATTGGTTCTTGTCCATACTGCCTCTTCTCCAAACAAAAATTATTAATATACTGTTAGGGATAAATTTACCAGTTGAAATTTTATTCATAACATTACTGAATGATGCTCCAGGCATGCAGTAATTACTTGTCTGTTGCCCTTTTAAACAGCTATTTAATGATATTCCCAAGTTTTCACCTATGTTATCACTATACACAATATCATGTGCTTTGACTCCGTCACTGATGTGCTGCTACAGGGAATGGAACTATTTATTCCATCATCTGTGGTTCCCATCGGACGCAGATCTCAGCCTTGGTTTGGTCGCACTCGCAGTAAGTAGGAGTGTTATCAAGCCTGGACTGAGGCTTCAGCGGCTCGGGATATAAACATCAGCACGCTTAAAAAGAAGTATAACTTCGCCTCCAGGTCCTTTAAAAGAGTTATTGCCAAGACAAAGTCAGAGCACATAGGCAGAGTTAGCCTTCTTTCGGGAACCCGTGCATTCTGGTCTCTCGCCAAGGCTATTCTGTAAGCCATCACTACCATATCTGCACAGGGAGGATGACTCACTGGCCCACGCCGCTAAAGAGAAAGTCGACCTTTTAGGCTCCCTGTTTGCGTCCAACTCGATTCTTGATGACGTGGGGAACACACCGCCGACCATCCCGCGGTGTGATTGCTCAATGCCGGATGTGCGGTTCTCACAGCGCTCGGTTCGCAAAGCACTCCTCTCCCTGGATATTCACAAGTCGAGCGGGCCTGACGGAATCCACCCAATTGTACTGAGGACGTGTGCTACTCCGGAGTTGGCACCGGTTCTAACATATAATTTCTAGTACTCCTATTCCCTAGCCGTAGTCCCGAAATCATGGAAGACAGCTTTTGTCCACCCGATCCCTAAAAAGGCGACCGCTCAGACCCGTCCAACTATAGGCCTATCGCCACCACCTCCTTATTCACCAAAATAATGGAATCCATTATAAACTGCCAGCTCATGCGGCACCTTAAGGATCACCAGCTGATTAGTGACCATCAATACGGTTTTCGTCGGGGTCAAACAGCTGGTGATCTTCTGGTCAGTGGAGTCAAAATGGTTAACTTTGTATTATACAAGTAGGTCTATATGTACTTAAGAGCAAACGTTACATCTCAGTAGAAATAATAAACCACGTCTTGTCACCTACAGATAAAAGGGATTAACTGACGCGTGAAACAGGTTGTCTTAACTTTGAAACGGTGACTTTGTTGCCGACCACTTATTTTGAACCTTATAATTTTGGTTTAAAGTTGATTATCTAGTGTGATTTCTAAATGGTTATTTACAGAAAATTAACAGCGTATTATTACAAGTGTAGAGGTGCATTGTTATATAATATCATTTGGAAACAATTTTAATGTGTTTTTAGGGTTGTCACTTATACGTTTTATGCTAAGATGACAGCCTCGTTTAGTACGTACGAGTTGTAGACTGCTTGACATATGATCCCGAGCTTGAATCCCGGATCACGCGAAAATCACTTGTTGTATTTTTCGACACGACATTCCCAGTAGCAACCTGTTTTCAGAATTGTCGCACCCTCGTGCCTCAGAAATCACGTATAGCTGTTGGCCTACTCTCCAGATATTGGATTTATATATGGTGGAGCCATGCTGCAGCTATATTCGTGGTATAGTTGTAGCACAAATGGCTCGACCGAGGAAGGCCCCGGTCGAGCCGTGGTCGTTACCACGCTCTCACAGAATACCAGCGTAAAATAGCAGCTTAACGCTGCTGTGTTTTGCATGGTGAGTGTAGAGAACCGGAGACCCCATTTACTGGAAAAGAGACATTCTATCTTAGTCCTCGCGGGTGGCAACGCATCTGCATTTTGATTCGCAAACGAAGATAGATGTAGATGTCTATGGGCCACATCATCTATTTACCATCAGGTGGACTGTGTGCTCGTTTGTCACCCTTATCCTATAAAAAAAAACATGTAGGAAGCTCGACGAGGAGAGTGAGAGAATAGAGAATGCACTTGAGTACACTCTTGTGCATTATTACAATACTGCCCTGCACAGATATTGTCCTTATAAATGGATGTTTATCCTTGTGATATTTATATATGTAAACTGCCCTAACAATACAGGAACAAAACAGCACGGAAATGTTTTTAAAGAAGTAGTAAAATAAGAGAAATTGTACAACCGACTTCAATATAAATAAAATGAGAACGCATTATTAAGGGTGACTCAAAACCTACTGATCAAATCTTGATCAAATTTATATGGGACCACATAAGAAGCACCACCTTTCAAATAAAAAAAAATATCAAAATCGGTTCACCTAGAAATACGTTCTGAGGTAACACACAAAAAATATAGTCGAATTGAGAACCTCCTCCTTTTTATAAAGTCGTTTCAAAATGCCCTCACCTTATTATTCCTTTAGATACGACATCATCACTAAAAATACTATATAATTGCTAACCGCTACGATTATTGAACGTAATTCGATCTTTATCGTCATCATAATTGTCATTCCAGCCAATCACAAGTTCTCTGCATCTATCGAGTTCCTGCATCTCATACCAGACGGTCGCTCCATCTAGTGGGGAGCTGTGTGTATCTTAGCTGTATAACTTCCTCATCTTTAACAATTAAAGCCAGTAAACGTCATGTTAAATTTAAAATAAGTGAAAAAAGCTAGAATTAAAGATAAATTTACACGTTACTACATTTGCTCTACATGTACGAATATCAGAAATAGGAAAGTTTTGACATTAAATTTACAATCTTCACTGGTTAATTGGTCGCCCATACAATGTTGCAATCTGACAAATGCTATAATTAATCTAAAAGATGTAATGCAACTGCTTGATTTGACGGCATATAATGTTATAAGATTATCTACCAACTCGTAATATCTTCTAGATAAACGACTCTACCTAAGGTATATTAATTATGATCTTATATATTGCTATGGATGATCTTACATAGATACTAGCTGGCACCCATCGCGTTGCTGCTGCAAAAGAAAAATTGTGGAAATATCGTTTTAAATTTAGAAGAGTTATATTGTTTAATTACGAATGATAAAACACATTCATTAAAGTTGAATGATATATATAACCTTCAAATATATTTGTCGGAACGATACGCTCGCCACCTACTGTAAGTTATTTGTACTACGCCAGAACCTTCGCGCAAGTGCAAGCAATTAGTAGACAAAGTTTTACCGCAATCTGATGAACGGTATGGCAGCGCATAAAACAGTAACAACTAAAAATTAGTTTTTGTATATTAGATATACCTACATTATTTTAGAAATTTTTGTGCTGTGTAGTGGCAACGTTACAGAATCCGCTATCACGTATGACCCTGATGGTGCCGTAAGAAAATAGGCAGCAGCATCGTCTTAATAACAGTTCAAAATAGTAGATAAAAACTTTAGGTGCCAGCTCACCTGCCGAGTGTGGCATATATGGCTAATACAATCTATGGACCCCCCCATTTTTTATGTTATATAGGAACGTAAGAATTAATAAATTATCTTATGTTCGTGTAATAACGAGCTCTTTAATAAATTATGTATTAGATAACTAATGTATTCTTTTATAAGTGTTGTAAAATTACCAGATGTTGTGTAATTATAAGATGTTTTGTTTATCTTTAATGAAATATATTCCGTCTTCTTACAAAACATGGTTTATTGATAGTCATGGTTTTAAAGAAGTGTTTTGAAAAGTCCTGCTAACTAAAGAAGTCCTTTAGCCGCGACGTCCCAGTCTTTGTGGAATTTCGCTGTAGAATTCCATACATTTAAGACGTGGTAGAGCCATGATCGGGAAAGGACCACGCTTTCACAGAATAGTAGCTTAATGCTGCTGTGTTTCGTATGGTGAGTGTAGAGAACTGGAGACCATTTTTTATTGGAAAAGGGGCATTCCATCTTAGTCCTCACAGCTGATAATGCATCTGCATTTTGATTCGCAAACGAGGATAGATGTAGATGTCTATGGACCACAGCAACCACTTACCATCAGGTTGACTGTGTACTTGCTTGTCACCCTTATCCTAAAAAAATATTTAACACTTTATTTCACATATTTTCCAGGGGATTTTTGAATTTAAACTTTAGTATAACCTAAAACAAATAATAAAACGGATTGTGTTTAATTCTTTAAGTCTCTTAATATGAATATGTACCGATGTAATCCTCGATGTCAATTTGTGTCGTCATTTTGAAATAAATTAAATACAAGACAAAAGTAAAATAGATCATTAAATAAGTATTGATTTTAATATAAAAATTTTATATAACCAAATTCAATATAAATTATTAGGAATAAGTCAAAAATTATTGATCAGACTTTAATACAATTTATATGTGAAGCACCATCTTTCAAATAAAAAAAGAATTATCATCCAATAGCATCCAGAAAAAAAATTATGAGGTAACATCATGAAAAAAAAGCATACAGTCGAATTGTGTACATCCGCTTGTTTGAGGTCGACAGAAAAGGTAAAATAATAGAAGTAAAAAAGTATGCAAACTAAAATAAAGCAATTAAGACTTAGAATACGGCCAAAGCTAGTTTTGTGCACAGTACTTTATATTGCTCGAAGGAGTGGAGGTTTTGAGATCTACCATCACTATTTTTTTTTATAGGATAAGGGTGACAAACGAACACACAGTCCACCTGATGGTAAGTGGTTGCTGCGGCCCATAGACATCTACATCTATCCTCGTTTGTGAATCAAAATACAGATGCGTTGCCACCCGTGAGGACTAAGATGGAATGCCTCATTTCCAGTAAAAAGGGCCTACGGCCACCTGCACTGACCAAGCGAAACGCACAGGTAAACCTCTACTTCACGCTGGTATTCTGTGAGGTCGTGGTACCACCCCGGTTCGAGCCGGCCCATCCGTGCGACAGCAAAAGCCGCCGCGTGGCTCTACCACTGTTTGAACTTCTTTTTGTCTCTTACTTTCCTACTATCATCTATGTGTTATTTATTTTCTACAATCATTCATAAAATAATATAGCTTTTGATCAGCATGATTCATAAAATAAAATACGTATTTCTTTAAATAGTTTAACGGATACGGGATAAAAATGTTACCGGTAATCGAACTATTAAACTAATAAAATGGATTTTCATGAGAAACAATTTTTATTGGAGCTAATAAAATTTAGACGCAAACCGTTGAAATCAGACGGTCGGTACTAGCGTTAAATGTTTTAGAAATAGTGTATATAAAAATACGTGCGCAGGTAGGTAACGGTGATTGCGGCCGAATTGCGGCGCGCGCGCACCAACGAGAAACACATGGCCAGACTGTTTACGTATGTACTGCGACCAAATGATTTTGATATTAATTTTCGAATTGTTTTTAGCCTTAAACTCAAATCAAGTATAGGTGTGAATTCCTTGTGACGTGATACTTTCATTACAAAATTTGAGTGATAAACCAACTTACAGCCCATCTGATGGTAATTGGCAACTGTAGTTCATGGATACCTGAAAGCAAATTTAATAAAGAAAACTATAAATGGGATGGAATCTCTCAGATACCTTGTAATACCTTACGGCACGTAATTATACTGGCTCTCTACATCCCCCCAGATCCCTCCTACTTTTGATTTAATTTTTTGCTGTCCTGCCAGGACTATACAGAAGGATATTCGTAACACTTTAACTATCCGGTTTTCAGATACAATATTAGGACAATAGCAATGACCTATATGTGGCGCACGGGACAGCGAAAGGGTTAATCAAACTGGTGATCAAATCGCTTAAGTACGTATTATGAAGTATTATCAAGTTTGATTTTAGTTGAGAAAAGATGTAGATATCATATTATATCTATATTTCTTCCATTTACCATCAGATGGGCTGTGTACTTGCTTCTCAACTTATGTTATAAAAACTGACTGACCCAAATAACTGATAAAATACGATAGGTTATAGTAACCGTTAAATGAAATTGCGTTTGCCAATTACACCAAAATGTTGATCATGACATTTAGCTACTAGAAGATCAGCGTCCATCCGTGGATTTGTGCGAGTAAATAATCATGAGTTTATATAGCTAAAGGAGGTACATATTATATATATATAATACTAGTGTTTCCCGCGACATCGCTCGCTCCACTCGATCCATTACATTCTCTCAAGAATTAAATTTATATATTTGAACTTAAGTTTAAAATTTGGCTACTCTTTGAAAAATAACCCTGTATATGTGTATAAATTCAATACTAAGATAATAAAATAAAGGAAAATTGTGTCATTTCTCTTTTATATGAACATGATCTACGTTCTTATGACAAGAACTAAGCTGGAGCGTATAAGCAAGTGTGTGTTATTCTGTGATCCTATCTTTAGACATTCCTGTGTTGTGAGGACCTAAAGGTGCTATAAAAATGCTGTAACATTTCTAGCGTTTTTATAAGGTGCCAGTTTGAACTCCGTTACAGCTTATTAAAATCTACTACTGAATATAGGCCTTCCCTATAGATTTCTTAATAGGGGGAGGGGATGGGGGATGTTTTGCACGCTTTGTTATTTGTTAATGGCTTGGCAGACGGGTCGGCAACAGCAGTTTTTTATCTGTTATTTGTTAATACCAAGACGCTGCTACCCCATCTCCTGGTTTTTTCCTCTGTCGCCTCTTAAGATACCCACGGGATGATATGAAGCTAATGATATCAGTATCTTGATTCATTAATTCATTTTTGAGGCAATGTTCGGTATCTCTATTACCAAGTTTAAATATCTTATGAAACAAAACCTGTATAAAAGGGGTCATTATAATATAAATGAATACATGGTTCATAATAACCGCTGGGAATGAGGTAGTCTATTCCAAATTGTTTCTAAAATAAAATTTGTAAATAGTTTGTACAACCATTCATGTAAAATTTACTTTAAAACAAAAGTCACGCTAGGTCTCTTACTAATTCTTCTCAGGACACAAGTTTTTTTCCGAACCAGTGGTAAAGTAAAAAATTACTTTCAATAAGAACTATGCATGTTTATCGAATAAAAAATTACTTACTTACTTACTTATCTTCACGCACAATCCCTGACGGGGTAGCCAGAGAGAACAGATCGCCAAGTGTCATGATCCTTACATACCTCTTTCGCTTCTTTCAGATTCATTATCTTCTTCATACATGCACGTCTAGGTATCCGAGTACTCTTGACCCTAGCCTCTTTGAGCAATTTGCTCACATGGTCTTCGAAAGTTAGTCTCGGTCTACCTCGACACCTTTTAATATTAACTTTCGCGCTATATATTTTCTTCACCATTCGGTCTTCACTCATTTGCTCAACATGCCCAAACCATCGAAGCACGCCCTTATCAATTTTTGTGATAAGGTCATCTTTCAAATCAGCCATATTGCGAATCTCTTCGTTTCGTTTTCGGTCGGACATGGTAACGCCGCACATTTTACGAAGAGATCGCATCTCCACTGCGTTCAACTTGCTTTTATGCTTCTTCTGGCATACCCAAAATTAAATTAATAAAAAAATATTCTATTCTATTCTATACTATGGGGTAGTGGATATTCTTAAACTCACGTTTTAAGCTCAAACTATCAAAATGAAGCGTCGTCGTATAAATGTCGATCAAGCGCAAACGAATCAAACATTTCAGTAAGACCAACAGGTAATTTACAGCTGAAGCGGGCCCCGGACGCGATAGCTCCATGTTTATTTTCGTTCTAAATCTATTTATTTTGCTTTCCGCTCTCGATGGGCGTGCTGATTAGATTTTATTATTTTTTTTCTATTTGTACAAGCATTTCACACCTGCGCTATTGAGGTGTTAGTGTAACACTATTTAGACTATTTCTCCCATTGTTTACATTTATTTAAAACGTGAAAGATCTCATTCTGTCCATTTACTTTTGTTTCGTTTCATTTTGATTATAACAACCTCAAAGTTTATTTTATTCTCGTAAATCGTTAATGGTTTCGATGATGGATAGTGAATTACACTGGAATACAGATCTTTTGTTGTTTTGGCGATGGGTATAACGAAAATATTAACAAACTTATGTGTGTTTTTTTTTTCTCTGCAATTATTTTATGGTTATAACACAAATAGTCGGCTCAACCAGGGTAAGACCACGCTCCCACAGAATACCAGCGTAAATAATTATAATAATATTTAAGAATAACTCAAAAACTATTGGTCAGACCTTGATCAAATTTATACGGGATCACATGTGACGCACCAGATTTAAAATAAAAAACCATCGAATTCGGTTTACCCAGTAAAAAGTTATGAGGTAAAATATACCAAAAAAAAAACATACAGTCGAATTGAAACATAAAAAAATACATACAGTCGAATTGAGTACCGTCTTCTTTTTGAAGTTGGTAGAAAAGCTGCTGCTGTGTTATGTAGGTATGGTGAATGTAGAGAACCGAAGATCTTTTTACTGGAAGCAAGGCATTCCATCTTAGTCCTCAGGGGTGACAATGCATCTGCATTTTGATTCTTAATCGAGAATAAATGTAGATTTCTATGCCTATGGGTCACAGTATCGACTTACCATCAGGTGGATCCGGGTGGGTGGGTGGAGGTGGGTTGTGTGCTCGTTTGCCTCCCTTATTTTATAAAAAATAAATTTAAAATAATCTTTGCCAATCTGCCATTACTGGCCACGGACCAACCAGTCGGGAAGCTTTGTCATATTGACCAATCTTAAAGTAATAGAATAGCGATTACTGATTTAAATGTCTTGTACTTTCAACGCTGTTTCTCGTTGCCGGTCTAGTAATTTTAAGGATATATATGTATATATACATCTGTTATGGATATTTTCTCTTCTCTACATCGTATAAAACAAAGTAGCTTCCCGTCGTATGTTCGCTTAGATCATTTAAACTACGCAACAGATTCGGTTTTCAACAACAGATGTTTAGTACATGCATATTATACATTATATAATCTTTGTATGTGATATGTCCGTTTGTATGTGACAGAACTCACAGACAGTGTGTGATTAAGTTGATTAGAAAATGGTTTAGATACACAATTGGACCAGGTAGTTGGCGTTGTTGTCGAGATCCAGAAATCAACCATGCGAAGCCGGGGCGGATTGCTAGTTTACATATTATGTAAGATATTATTGCCTCCAATAGATATATGTAGCTCTACTATCGAAGTTTTTCCGATATATGGGCCACAGCAACAACTTACATTAGATATACACACACACACATATATATATATATATATATATATATATATATATATATATATGTGTGTGTGTGTGGGTATATATCTTTATATATAAAAATTGCGTGTCACATTGTTTGTCCGCGT
Source organism: Parnassius mnemosyne (assembly GCA_963668995.1). Lineage (NCBI taxonomy): Eukaryota > Metazoa > Arthropoda > Insecta > Lepidoptera > Papilionidae > Parnassius > Parnassius mnemosyne. Next base: position 7,933,463 of record CAVLGL010000104.1, on the reverse strand, counting down.
TGAACTCTTAAAGTACTGAACTGATTTCAATGGAATTTTGCACACTGTGTGCAGTTTGGTCCAACTTGAGAGATTTTATCCCGATAAGTGACCCTCAATTTTTTAATTGCTAATCTCAGGAGATTTTTTAGGAAAGGAAATAGTCGTCGGAAAGGGCAGAACAACGTCTGCCTGTTGAGCTAGTATATATTATTATTTTACTTATTATAAGCAAGTGATAGATCACTATCCCACGCACTGTCTTGGCATATCAAAAGGCTATTCGATCTTGCCTTGAAGACGCCGGCAAATTATTTCATTCCTTTGCAGTTTGCATTACGAAAAACTAAGAAAACTATTTGGTTCTTATGCGTGGAACATCGACAAGAAAGAGGTGAAGAGTCGCCGACCGCATGGTTGTCTGATGGTGCATCCATCTATCAATTACAGCCTATAAAAGTCCACTGCTGAACATAGGCCTCTCTCATAGATTGCCTCATGGGGGGATTTCGCCATAGATACCACGCATTTATTTATTATTTTAAGTTGTTTTCAGGAAGATGCTGCTACCCATCTCCTGTTTATATAGCCTCTTACGACTCCCACGTGACGGTATAGGATAGTGGATATTCTTACACCGCCACTACATGGTTACGGTCCGAAATGCATCCTATTAGAATAATATAATTAAAACGAATCAAATGCAAGCTGTCTATATCAAGAACACCTCCTGACCCTCGTAATTTGTATCTGCCGTCGCTCGGCGCCAAAACAACACGATCGTGCAGCAACAATGTAAAAAAAAGCTATCGATTCAGCGTAACGGAGATTTAATTGGACACGTATCATTCACACCTTGGTACTGCAGGCTCGATGCACGTATTAGAGAACGCGAGCAACGCCGATCTCGCCCGCGTAGGAAATACCGCGGCGGGGAACGCTGGCGAACAACTCTGACGACAGCATTAGGTGTCAACGATTTATAGTCTAGGAATTGTTTTGTAAAGGTGAGTGCTAATTTAGCAAGTAATTTTGACGTTTGACAGATGTTATAGCGACTGCTGAAGAATAGCGGGCATGCGTTTGTCATCCGTGCGAAGAGGAGCGCTTATATCAGTTACAATATTTCAACACGTCGTTTATAACTAGGTATCAGAGTACTATGGGGCTAGGCAACAATATTGCGGTACGAGAATTTACGAAATGTCACATTAGATATGCATTTACCACATACTGAGCTGTGCCTAGGTTTTTTTTAAAGACTAAAGTGACAAACGATCACACAATCCACATGATGGTAAGTGGATGCTGCAACCCGACACGATCGTGCTTCCATCACTGCAACTTGGCTCTATCACGATTAAAGATAATACAGTTGTATTAGTAACTTCGTTCCCTATTGAAGTCTTTAAATAATATAGTACACTTACCATCATCTTTTTTTATAGAATACTAGCTGTTCCCCGCGACTTCACCCGCGCGTAATTTATTACGATTTGATTTCATGTGTCTTAATTTTAAAAAACAAAAAACTAATTCTTTTTCTAAAATAAAAGTAGCCAAGTTACTTCTTATAACATCAGTGTCATCTGTCAGTGAAAGTCCGGTCGAAATCGGTCCATTAGCCGGAACAAACAAACAGACAAAAAGACAGACAGACAAAAATTTTAAAAATCGTGTTTTGTTATAAGTACCGTATATACTTTCATATGAATATTGTAAAAAGCTGTTATTTCAACATTACAAACAGACACTTCAATCTTATTTATTTGTATAGATGGGTGACAAACGAGCACACAGTCCACCTGGTGGTAACTGGATGCTGTGGCTCATAGATATCACTCCCGAGAACTGAGATCGAATGCATCGTTTACCCCAAAAAAGTGTCTCCGGTTCTCAACACTCACCATATATATTCAACATTCTATTTCTATTACATTTCTATATTCTATATAAAAAGTCTGTTCTTCCAGATCTCTAAGACTTCAAGCATATACACAGTAGTGTACGGATCAACAGTACATTTCTGCTGGCGTTAACATCTTAAGCAAAGCAATCGCTATAGTTTGACAATTACAAAAATTGTGTTAGTTCACGTATTCAACTTAACCGGGACGGACTCGAACTCATTAACATTATATAGGATAGGGGTGACAAACGAGCACACAGTCCACCTGATTGTAAGTGGTTGCTGTGGCCCATAGACAACTACATTTATACTCGTTTGCGAATCAAAATGCAGATGCGTTGTCACCCGTGAGCACAAAGATGGAATGCCTCGTTTCCGGTAAAAAGGGTCTCCGGTTCTCTACACTCACCACACGAAACACAGTAGCTGTTAAGCTGCTATTTTACGCTGGTATTCTGTGAGTCAAGCCGTCCCATTTGCGCTACAACTATACTACTAATATAGCTGCAGCATGGCTCTACCACGTAGAAACATAACATTTAACATAATAAAATTAACAATAAACATATTTTAATCTTATATTTTTCATTCGTTTATTAAACTGTTTTAACATGACCTTTAAATTATTATTGATCATTCGTCCAATATCCGAAAATTTTTGGGTCTTCGAGCCAAATTGGATATGGAATATAATGGATATGTAATGTTTGGACAAGCAGTAATTTAAACTCAGTGATGCAGTTTAATAATTCTCTCTTTATTGGGTTGGAGGAGACTTATATAATATAGTGGTTGTGACGTAGGTACATAGGTAGGGGGCAGGGTTTGTGTTACGTGGTTCCAGGTAGAGCCACATGAATGGTATCTTCTTCTATAAATATAATATGATATTACTGAACCAAATAGATGTTATTTCTACTCCTTATATGGAGTCCACGTTGAGTGATGATATCATTTAATATTCCTGTTATATTGTTTTATCACAGTACCGACACCACATCTCCTTCCTTATTTAAAAAAATTTAAAATTCAGTTAGATTTTTTAAATTTTTAAACATATGACACTATATAATACTAAATACTTTCTTAAAACTACTCATCATTTTTATAATGTAATTATTATTACGACTTACATATGTCTTACACTTAATTTATATAATGATAGCTTTATTATAAGTTCTTTATTTTTAACTTTATATACTTATTATATAGTCGTGGGTTATACCTATACCACACCTCCCACCGACAAAAAAATAAAAAATAAAACAAATTTTTTTTATACTGTAAAAAATTAATCCTTAAAAATAAATAAATAAAATTATTAAGTATAATATGTAAAATTCGTCTTGATTTGGGTAGGACGGCTGGCCAAACCTCCTAAACACATAATAATTCGTCAGTCACATTAAAAATAGTATGATGCATACATACAACATACGTATTTGACATAATTAGGTGAACATTCGTGAAGGTATATTATTTTGGTCGACACATTATTGTAACGTACTTAGATATTGAGTTATTTAGTCATTTATTAAGTAACTTATCCGGATACTCGCATTAAGTACTATCTACTCTTCCTTATATATTTTTTCACATTTTATACTATTAGTATACAATTATAATACTTTATACTTCACTTATTTATACCTTTGTATTTGATTAATCGTTACTTTTATGATCCACACAAATAGGTTATATATTAATACTTAACAATTTTTCCAGAGAACGATGACTTATAAAAATTAAAAGCATATGATTTATCACCGAAAATATTACATTTCATTTTAAGATGAACAGAACAAAGAACATAATGTAATGCAACCTAATCATGATCATAACAACAGAGATCAAAATACATCTATCTTGCAATCACAGCACAGCCGCGTAAGCGGATTGTGACACCTTTGTTATAAAGTCCACAAAGCACGTATAAGGAAAGGTTTGCAATTACATCGTATGACACATACGTAATATCTAATTCAAAATAACTTACAAATGTTTTATTATGAGTACACTTAAAATTATTTGAAAATTACAGTATCAAACACTTTTTAATGTACGTAGTTAAGATCGTTACATGACATTGTTATAATACATTTACATACATTATCGAATATTTATTACTTGTAAAAGTCGAATACTCAATATTACTTTTTTTTTAATTTTAGATTTCAAGATTCTTGATCTTAATTGAATACTGAGTTTAAAATATAAAGTTAAGTTTAATAAAAATAATTTAGAAGTTATAACAAAATATTTGTTTAACATTTGAAGACAATTTTTTTTTTTAAGTAAATATGTATTAACGTAAACTTAGGTTTGACTGTCTATATAGAGAAAAAAAAAATATTATTACATTATCAAACTTATAATAATAGAGTATCGATACGCTTTGGATTTGATTTTAGTAAGCAATATACCAAATTTTGTTTAAAATTGTACAAATTATTCATGAACAACAAAAAAAAAATATAACACGAGAAGTTTAAGGTAGAGTTATTGTAACTATGAGTCAATGTGCATAAATAAAAAAAATCGTAAATTAATGTAAATCTACGCGAAAATGTATTTATCAAATTTAATTGGGTTTTTTTTTGTGTGGTTGTGTGGATCGTTCCTATAGTTACTAGATGTGTAGCTTCTAAGTAGCCTTTTGAGTAGGATTGTAGGTAATAATATAGAAATGCGAAATAACTACATAATATCTAACTTTTTAGATTTGTTCGAGGGATCCCTTTATTACCTCATTTTAATTGTTCTCATGTCTTTGCGTGTTATATATTTTCATAAATACTAACACTACTCTCATATCCTTTGTTTTCGATTGTCAGGCCTTTTTTTCATAATTTTTGTACGTACTTTCTTTTATCTCTTTTTTTTTGACCTTTAGCTAGCTTTATATATTTATTTATTTATTAGATACCAGGAATCGGAGTATTAATTCACTTCATTTATATTTTATTTCGTGATATTTATCACGCGGGTACTTTATAAATATGGGCCCCCCATTTACTTGGGTATTATATTTTCATTACATTCATTTTATTTTATTGGTACATATTTTTTTTTTATCATATTATATCAAGGTAAAACTGTACCTTGGGTTGTGCGCACAACCTTGAGGTCAACGTTTAAGTCATTTTAAAAGACTCCAACAATTGTCACGGAGGAAAACTAAGTTCACACTATGATCCAACGAAGGATGTGACCTCTATGTACCATTATTAAGGGTAACAAATTTAAGACTTCTCTGGTCCCCAACAGTACTAATATGAGTAAACTCATTCACATCTCACTTGTACTGAAGGTATTGTTCCCTAGTACCCGTTACTTCCGATTTTATCATCCAATCATGGAAACATACCCTTCTCGAGGACTATATGCTTTACCAGTGATGGACGTTCCCGTATCTCTCCATTACTTATTTTATGCAGGTCAACTTTCGTTTTATTTCTATTTATTTCTTTACTTTATGGTACTTACCAATACCTCATTATTTAATAGTACCCAAGATTATGGACAATATTCCTATACAATTCATAATAAATTCTCATTTCCCTCATTGATAATACATTAAAAGTTATTCTACATTTAATCTTTTCCGAACAACCTTAAAATTAATCGGTTATTAGTTTTTCCAAACTCTCAGCTGATCAGGCTGATTGTATGTGGATATGCTAACCACCGACAATTTTCTTTACCTATGCCACACTTTCTACTTATACTTCTATCAATATTTTTCACTCATAATGATAAACTCCGTAACTTATCCATAAATTTACTTACGTCTTTTATAAATTTATATCATATAGTCCCGTATAATATTTAGTTACATCATTGTCACTTAGGGGTTGAGGCTCACAATATGGGAACAACAAATTTTAAATTAATTAGGTACTTAATTGTCTACATAATATAATGAGTTTCAAAATCATATAAAGCGAAGAAAATATTTTCATAATACACGCAAGTAAGTACTATTTTCCGAGAAAATATTAAATTATAATAGTTAAAAGTTTATGATTTAAAAGTTCAATAAATGTAAAATCGAAAGGAATAAACTACATTTCATGTTATGATACAGAACCAAGAAATACTAACGGGAACATAAGTCATCATGATACAGTGATAACACCAGACAGATCAAAATACAAATTATATTTTTAACAGCAATTTGAGACACCTTTGTTTTAAATTCGAAAGTAAGTACCTATATGAAACGTTTCCGATTGCATCGAACTATGATCAGATCACACGGTGTGATTTATACCTAATTTTAAGATAACTTGTAGAATATATTATATGTAATATGAATGCAACCTTAAAATGAGATTCTAAGAATTTTTTTTTTTAAATTTACACAGAAACTTAGTTTTGTCGTTTATAGTTATAGTACATACATTTATTCATTGGTTCTAAAAATGTTAATTATATCACATACAAAAATTAATTGAAACAATCGCTGTAACGGCCATCGAGTTTACATATAAGAAAATATTAATTTATTTAAAACCTTGAAAGAAAAAAATAATTTTAATTTATCATAATATAACTTTAAGACAGTACCGTCGGCTTTTAGAACTAAAAATAAAACGAATTGTCTATAACCCTTTTTAAAATTTGGATTCCAAAAAAAATAAAAACGACGAAATGTGTCACAGTCTTAGATTATATAATTTTATAGAATCTAAGGTCTCAGTGTTATTTAACTATAAATTATGGAGAAATCAAGTACGTAAAAAATGTAATCTATTATGGTATATCATTATTTCATTCATCTTTTACTTGACACAGTAATAAAATAATTAAAACTATAACTGAATGAAAGTGCATGTAAAGTAGTCTTGTGCCTTAATAGAAGTACCAAATAAGTGTATACCTAACTTAATTTATACTATTGCGGTATAGTTTTTATTTAAATAAATAAATAAAATAAAATAAAATAAAAATAAAATAAAAATAAAAATAAAATAAAATAAAATAAAAATAAAAATAAAAATAAAAAAATAAAAATGTTTTATTTTTCAGGCATCGTAGGCCCATATCATGTTAGTAATATAAAATAAAACTTAAGAACTAATGTTAGTAAATAAAACGACATAAATTTGTGAAAAATTTGGGGGTTTTATCAAGCTCCATTTCGTAAATGTAGCTTAATAAACCTACCCAGTGTCGGGCCATCTAGCCGTTCCGCAAAGACCCTCAAGAGACTATTCGAGCTCCCCCTCACTCTGTGCATCAGTGACCCCACTTTTTTACGCATGATCGCGAAGTAATCGTCAGTATGCGCATCCGCGAACATGCCTGACGCACTACAATAAGGTGGAAGCCCCAACAGCAACCTGAAGGCGTTGTTATATTGGATACGCAGGGTATTTCCTGCCCTTTGGGTATGATTGGCCCAAAGGCTGCTGGTGTAAAATGTTTGGCAGAAAGCCTTGAACAGTGTAATTTTAACTGGTACAGAGCAAGCAGGAAACCTTCGAGCCACCATGTTACCTCTCACAGCTAGCGCCCTGCGTTCCCTTTCGATATCTAGATCATCCTTCAAGTCTTCTGTTACAATATGACCCAGATATTTAAATTGGCCTACTCTCTGTAAAAGTGAACCGTTAAGCTTTACTGGAGGGATATATGTTGGACTTTTATTTCTACCTCTGAAAACCAACAGTTCACTTTTATCAGCATTATATTTCAATCCATGTTGATCAGCATAATCCTCACAAATGGCAAGCATCTTTCGCATTCCACATATTGACGGGCTCAGCAGCACCATATCGTCTGCGTAACTTAAGTTGTTTAGACTTACTCCGTCTATATGGCAACCAACATGTGTGCTGCTAAGGTCGTCAATCAGTTTATTAATATAGATATTAAAAAGCCTCGGAGAGGTAAGACCTCCCTGCCTCACACCGCACTCAAGTTTATAAGGGTCAGACAATACATTGGACCACCTTACAAAGTTTCTTTGCTTGTCATACCACATACATAATATAGACACTAATGAAGCAGGTACTCCCGCCTCCCGAAGCTTTCCCCACAAAACATTGTACGAAACCAGGTCAAAGGCTTTTGAAAGGTCCAGGAAACAAGCATACACGGGTGTTTTTCTGTCAGTGTAATATTTGACCGTGTGCTTCAATGCAAAAATAGCACTCTCAGTGGATAGTCCCGGGCGAAAACCAAACTGTGAGTTGTGTATCTTTATGTATTCACTGAGGCGAGAATCGAGCACACTGTCAAATACTTTGGCTATTACGGTCGCCAGTGAAATAGGTCTGTAATTAAACTTGTCTGCTATGTCTCCCGTCCTATTCTTAATAATAGGTACAACTATAGTATCCAGAAGCTCCTGTGGTAAATGAGAATGGCCTAAACATAAATTAAAAAACATGGTCAACACTCTTGGTAAATGTATTCCAGCGTTTTGAAGGTGCTCGATGCTGAGTCCGTCATGTCCAGGAGATTTACCCCTCTTCATACTTTTAATAACGGATTTTAGTTCCTTACATGTTATCCTCAGTGGGGATTCAGTCTGACTTGACTCTGCATCGTTCACCCTATGCACAGTTTCAAGAGGTGAGCTTACTTCAAAATGATCTTTAAAGAGATTTGCTATCTCAGTATAATCACTCTTACCTTCCACGCTACCTGGAAGACGTGGAGTATTGTTTAACTTCCTAGTACATTTCCAAAAAGATGAGAAACTTTTTTTAGAATGAATTGAGGCTAATATCTCCATTTTAATTTTTTCTTGATTTTTAATACACCATTTTAATTTAGATTTAAATATTTTACGCGTTAGTCTCATATCTTCGAAAATGGGCCCTCTACTAGGTTGGCCATACCACATCCACATTTTTAACTTAATCCTTGCCTTGTTATGAAATTCTTTTACATATTTATTCCATCCCTTTATACCCTTATATTTACCTCCAATGCCCCCCGGGGCTCTACTATTTCTGGCCGCATCACATAATATAAATACAATTTTGTTATACATATTATCCAACAGAACTTTATGTTCTGGATTATTACAGAATTTATCCGCACATAGTTCAAAAACATTAGGAAAATCACAATTTTTTAACTTATTATTACACAAAGAGTAATATTTATTTATTTCTTCTGTATTTCTTTCTCCCCAATGAATACTATTATGAGTATGTTGTACAGCACAATTTTTTTTTCTAATAACAGATAAATTACATTCCATTTTTAACGGAAAGTGATCTGACCAAAAAGAGTCACGTATAACCTCAATATTTGCAATTGATTTTGCAGCCGACTGTGTAACCAGACAATGGTCTAACCAACGCTTACACCCGTGCGAGTCACTTATAAATGTATACGTTGGCGATAACAATCCCAAATAATTAATATCCGCACATAATAAGTCTTGTTCGGTACAAAAACTAAGAAGTTCATTACAAAATAACTCACCCGGGTGTGCATTGAAGTCTCCCATAATAAACACTGATTCTATATTATTATTTTGTATTATAGAATACATTTCACTGAGACATTCTGTAAAATGTGGTAGGTTTTCACCGCAGTCAGTTGGCATGTATATGTTTATAACCATAAAATTTCGGTTATTCACCTCTATTTTAATAGCACAAATCCGGTTGTTCTCACTTTGCACCACACGCACGTAACTAAATGCACTTTTGCGCCACAGTATGGCAAGACCTCCGTATGGTCTGCCTTTACAAATACCAGCTGAAGTGTCCACTGAAGACTTGGCCGTATAACTGAATTCTTGATCTATATTTTCTAGAAAGGATAGATCATGTGGATATAACCACGTCTCTTGTAATAAAATAATATCACCCATCCTGCACAGTGAACGTACACAGCTCACAGATCTCTTCACATTTTTACAATTAAATGATACTATGTTCAATTTTGATGCACTATCCATTTTTTAGTGTTTTTGTTATGCCACCACTCTGAGACAAGTTATTATCGTCTCTTATTCTGTTCCTAAAATGAATAAAACGCCTAAATTTTATCCCATCTGGCCATATTTGATCATCTAGAAATATGTCTAGCTTATTTTTGTTTATATATAGTTTAAAGGCATTGTATGGCCGTTCTTGTTTCATTGAAATTTTCTCAAGTGAAACTGTTTCGGAGGTTTTGTTTTTAATGTATTCGCAAATATCCTTTTCCGCTGTCTCCTTGTTTACATTGGATATAAACAAGGGTATTTTTATATCCGCCGCTTTAAACTTCTCAGAGAGGTCTGTGACTGCTTTCCCCGTTTTTCCCGCAAATCGGTTTCTATACCTTCTTTTTTGAACTGTTATCCATTCATCATTTGGTTTGTTCTGTGTTCTCCACTCACCGTCACTTACAATTTGCGCCATGGTCGGTTGTTTAGTTTCACTTTTCGCTGTATGGCAAACAGGTGACTCAGGCAACGCCGTGCATATTTCGTTATCCAATAACGTCGAATTAATCAGTGCGGTCGCACTAGACTTCTCGGCATCATTGGCGCGAGTGAGTAAGCGATATTTGGATGGTACACTGTATTGCGAATTCGAGTGCCTTGGCAATGAGTCATTACCTGCCGGTGATAAACCGACCGGGCCACTATCAAGCATGTACCCACCTCTTTGTTTCATGTTGATATTACTGGTTAAAAATGATGCCACTGGCCTGTTAGATTCCAATTCCTTCTTCACCTCATCCAACTGCTTCACTGTAGCGTAATTGTTTTTTATATCACTTATTTCGTTACGCATAATCAGCAAGTCCTTTAACAATTGAGTCACATCGACATGATCAAATGTAACAGGCGGTAACTTTTGTAGGTCACGCGCCACAAAAACCGGCATAAGATCGGGTTCAGTCACTTTAAAAACACATATCATATCCTCTAAATTTCTTTGCTTTTTGCCTTCTTTTCGCCTGGATAGCTTCTTTTGATTACTTTTTAGCGAACTAAACAGCAAGTCCTTCGCAAATTCTACCTCCTCCTCAGAAAACGCAGATGCACAAATCCTAATTAAGCTTTCATTATCTATCACTGTGATCTTATTTTGAATAAATGATAATAATTCACTTATAACGATATTGCAGTTTACACATTTTAGTGTATTCACAGTTTTTACAGACATTGTCACGGAGTAACCGTTTTTGACCCGCTCGCGAACGCGTGTTGAACGCGATTATTTAGACAAAGTAATAAAACTAATAAAATTGCAATTGAATCGTTAAATGTCTGAATAAATATTTTCAACTTAATCAAATTATATTAAACACAGAATATTTAATACGTACTAACTTTAGAAAAAATATAATAGCAAAACAACATGAAAAATTTCAATTCTTAAAGTTTTGAATGGAATATCAGTAGATTTAATCTTATCTTCCTTTACTTTACTATTAAAATTTATTATAACCACTTTTAGTTTGGTATCTAAAATTTTTCCCTTCAGGTTAACTCGATGCAATTTTTATTAAATATGCTCTAACTTCTTTTAATTACTCATATAACTGTTCTAGAGAAATATTCATAACTTACCACCAATACGTAGAATACAGTACACTTTATATAATTTTACGAAATATATAACATAGTCAGGTGAAATTGCAATTGTTCAGTTCCTGCCTTATTGCTTCCCATTGTATTTTGCACAATCATGGTCCCTTCTTTAGTCTGATAACCGCCCATGTTCTTGGTTGTTACTTTTCGTTAAGCGCGTACACCCAGTCACGCAGTTCAAGATAGAACACCATAACTCTTTATTTCTTCTTTGTTCTTTTTTGGCTCAATTTTCACATTCTTCTGGGTGGTGCTCGCATGAATACAACTGCTTCTTTTCTTTTTAAATAGATCTGCCGAATCTTAAATTTTGATCATTGGTCATGATAAAAAAAAATCCACTATTTGTTTTCCTCCTTCTTTGTTACTTGTCTCCATAGTTCTATATATTATATATTTAAAATTTTCAGTCGGCTTCTATAAAATAATTATTGTGGCCTCTTCTTGTATTCATATTTGTTTATTTTTCGTCACATTCGGTATTGCGTCCATTCCGTTATAATATATATTTTTTTTTAAATTGTCAATCCTTTTAAAAACTGTCCATTATTTAATTAAGTTTTCTTATAATAATTTTTCTTCTTTTTAAATAGTAGGCCCGGCGGTGCGCGTGCATTGTAGCAGCGCACCGCCTGGCAGGGTCGCCATGTAATGTTTGGACAAGCAGTAATTTAAACTCAGTGATGCAGTTTAATAATTCTCTCTTTATTGGGTTGGAGGAGACTTATATAATATAGTGGTTGTGACGTAGGTACATAGGTAGGGGGCAGGGTTTGTGTTACGTGGTTCCAGGTAGAGCCACATGAATGGTATCTTCTTCTATAAATATAATATGATATTACTGAACCAAATAGATGTTATTTCTACTCCTTATATGGAGTCCACGTTGAGTGATGATATCATTTAATATTCCTGTTATATTGTTTTATCATAGTACCGACACCACACATAGGTCGCTAGACAATGGATCTATCGAAGATAGGTGAGAAGGTTGGTTAAAAACCAAAGCAGACAGTCACTTAGGCAGGAAAGGAACCTTACAAACATTTAACTTTTTAAGAATACAATCTGATGATAGTCGATTAAGACTGCAAAATGTATTGTATTGGAGATGGTACGACTGAATGCGCCTGACGGAAGCGCGGGGCGTCGTCGGCGGCCGTCGTTACTGGCAGTGCCGCACGCGCGCACCGCACTGAAGCAGCAAGCACCGTTCACGCGCGCACTGCATGTGATCAACACCATGTCGGAGCGAACTGATTTATTTTCATGTTCGCTGAGTGAGCTCAGTAAAATGGCATATCGTACTGTATCGTTGGCTACACTCACCCTGTAATGATTGTGTATGTTGTATGTGAGTGTAAATAAATAAATAAATTTTCCTATAGACATTACACGCTGAAAAAAGATAGTTAGATTTATGTTAATTTTTAAACACAATATTATACCTTCGCGTCTTCGTTAAATGTGCTCGATTCCGATGACATTTTTATTAACTAATTTCGCGCTACGTTCCGTTCCTATCAACGACGTAATAAGAATTATTTCAATAATTGAGAGCAGCTGCGAGACATTATTTTAAAATAATATTTACGTTGTATTGAACGTGGCACACGTTTGTTTTCGAACACACCAAAATAAAATTAAAGGTATTCAATAACATCCAAGCGAATGTACATGTAGAAATCAGTACATTTTGCTTTCCATAAAGGTAAGCTTGTATTCCCTATATACTTACAATTACTGCCGGAAATAATTTTATGATGCGTTGTAAAAAGTTTCTTTATATTTTTATTTTATTGGCGAGATGGAATAAAAATAGGTCCCCCTTTATTCTTCGACATTAGGCTCGGCGGCAAGCTGAATATAGGTTTCTCATACACGCCTATATCCCGGAGTCAAAGTCAAACTATTTTATTAAAAATTGGACTTTTTAAAGCACTTTGAAATTCAGGAAAGTTACGCTATTCGTAAATCCCTATTGCGTCACGTTGTGGGGAGAAGCGGCAAGAAAATCAAGAAGATTTTTTTTAATAGCGTCTCCATAGGAAGTTCTTTATTCTACGTCTGTTCCCCGTCTATTGTTACCGTTACCGTTCCATGATGGCTCCGTGGCGCAGTGGCTAAGCAATGAGTGTCAGCGCCAGAGGCCGCGGGTTTGAATCCCGCACGGAAAAATATGAATGGCCTACATATAATAGTTCCGAGTCTGGAAATACAAACCCTTGTACAATTTATGTATGTAAACTGTCCCCACGATACAGGAGAAAATCCTAGTCTATCAAAGTTCATTGCTGAACATAACCCCACATAGGATTTGCCATATTTGCCACGCTTGGCAGGCGGGTTGGCAACCGCAGTTTTTTATTTTTACTTTTTATTAGGAAGACGCTGCTGTCCACCTACTGGCTTGTTTCACTCTGTCGCCTTTTACGACACCCAATGGATGGTATGGAATAGTAGACATTCCTACACCGCTATCAAACGGTCTATTGTTATTGTGTATCTTAATTCCTGTCTCGTTGGCTTCGTGGCCGTAAACGTGATGCTGATCACGAGGTCCCTGGTTTAAATCCCAGGCGAGCCAAAATAAGTCAGGAAGTTGGCGGTGTTTCACCCCCGTGCGTCGGAAAGCATGTAAAGCTGTTGGCCCTACGCCTGATCTCTCTACGGTCGTGTTGAATTGCTGCCCCATCGGACTATGAGAGTGAGGGAATAGAGCGTGCACCTATGTTCGCGCATACACTTGGGCACTATAATGCTGTCCTGCACAAATGCCTAGTCTCATTCGTGACCGAAATTTGGTCTGGAGGACATTATAACTAATTCCTGACACATGCAGTTCGAATGGGAAATACTAATATTATATTAGTAATAAACGGCGCGAAATAAAAGTGTACACCAACCGCCTACTAAGTTATAAATTATAATTGCACCGGCTCCGAGCGCTCTGATGTAATTACGCGGCCGGTCCTCCTTCGCTTATCTCCAAAGGACTTTTCCCTTTAACGCACCTAACTTCACGTTTATCAGGTGAAACTTTCAGCGAGGCCAAATTGAAAATTTTACGATGTTGAACCTCTTGCTCGAATTAATTGTGTTATCAAATATTAATGCTCTCGGCCAGTTTTAATTGCCGTTTTGGTGAAATTTGGGGATATTTTCGTGTTGTATTTCAGAATTAGACCTTAATTCCTTTGGATGAATGCTAATGCAATATTGAAATTTATTATTTATGTTCAGTGAGTATATATTATTAAGAACATATAAGAATTTATGTTCTACTGGTGGTCTGGAGGCCATTATACATGGTAGAGCCATGCTGCAGCTATATTAGTAGTATAGTTGTATCACGAATGGGTCGGCTCGATCGGGGAAGGACCACGCTCTCACAGAATACCAGCGTAAAATAGCAGCTTATCACTGCTGTGTTTCGCATGGTGAGTGTAGAGAACCGGAGACCCATTTAACTGGAAAAGAGGCATTCCGTCTTTGTCCTCGCGGGTGACAACGTATCTGCATTTTGATTTGTAATAGATGATAGATGTAGATGTCTATGGACCGCAGCAACCACTTACCAGCAGGTGGACTGTGTGCTTGTTTGTCACTGTAATGTCAAGTGTAATATCGAAATAACTGCTTTATATTGATCTAAGAAGGTTATTCACATGTCGTTATTACATGAATAACTATATTTAATAATTTTGTCTGTCTGTCCAATAAGAATTTATTTTTATGCACCCTTCTTTCTTACTACCATATTCTTTACGCGCTGACGGTCTCAGTGGTCCAGTGTTGGCAAACGCAGTTGCTAATCATGAGGACCCAGGCGGGTTCAAATCCCGGGTCACGCCGCAATCAGTTCTTGAGTTTTTCTGTCCAGAAATTCTCAGTAGCAGTTCGGAGCCAGGAAGTTGGCGGTGTTTCCGGTCGTGTCGGAATACTGTCCCATTGGACTATGAGAGTAAGGAAATAGAGAGTGCACCTGTACATTATAATCCTGTCCTACGCAGATGGCTAGTCTCCGTTGAGATTGGCCGCCGTGACCGAAATTCGGTCTGGAGGACGTTATTATTATTATTGTTTAATATTAAATTTAAACTAAGAACGTCAAATATAGTCTGTTGTTCTCGCTTTTGTTTTCTAGACTTTTTGACAAGACAATTGCAGGCTCAACGCCTCTAAAATATTATAAAGCATATGTCTGTTATATTAAAATAAATATACAAAGTATTATAAAGTGTCAACAAACTGGTTTTATTATTATTCATTATTTTACAACAAGAAATATTATATTCTTTAGAGGCTGTAACAGCCCACAGCTGCATATTGCACTCTTACAATGTATAACTTACTTTTTTCGAACAGTTTTTTTTTGTTATCCGAATAGATATCTTAATATAAGAAAATACTTTAAATGGTCCCAGGGATTTATTACTTTTTTTTTATAGGAGAGGGGGCAAACGAGCATGCGGCTCACCTGATGGTAAGTGACTACCGCCGCCTATGAACAACTGCAACACCAGGGGAACCAGGGGAATTGCAGATACATTGCTGGCCTTTTAAAAAGGAGTAGGCTCTTTTCTTGAAGGTCCCTAAGTCGTATCGGTCCGGAAAAATCGCTGATTGTAATCGATTCCACAAGGAAGTTGTGCGAAGAAGAAAACATCTTCTAAATCGCACAGTGGTGGACCGCCAATCATCCAGATGGTGTGGATGGTATCGGGAGTTCTGCCGCGATGTGCGTTCGTGAAATTTGGCGGCTGGGA
The DNA here is from genome assembly GCA_963668995.1 of Parnassius mnemosyne. Classification (NCBI taxonomy): domain Eukaryota; kingdom Metazoa; phylum Arthropoda; class Insecta; order Lepidoptera; family Papilionidae; genus Parnassius; species Parnassius mnemosyne. The sequence goes on along the minus strand of CAVLGL010000104.1, from coordinate 7,917,250 downwards.
TTAATCCGAACAATTCCTCAGAGCACTCCCCGTGGTAAATGCGAAAGAAAATGCAAAGGGATGCAACATCTCTTCGCAGTGCCAATGAATCGAGCCGATTGGAAAGGACTCGGTCGTCGACGATTCGAGCCGCTTTGCGCTGGATGCGGTCAAGTGCAAGGAGCTGGCACTGGGGAGCCCCTGCCCAGAGATGGGAACAGTATTGCATGTGAGGCCGAACCTGCGCCTTGTAAAGTTGCAGGCGGTGTGCCAGCATGAAATACTGTCCCGCTCTGCTGAGCACGCCAAGCTTTTTAAAGGCCAATTTGGCCTTCTCTTCCAAGTGACCACGAAACTGCAAATCACTCAATATTTCGACTCCGAGGATTCCAATACTGGCTGAGGAAAGAACGGGAGTGCCTTGAAACTGAGTAGATACGACAAAGGAGTTCTTTTTAGCGGTAAACGCGCAAACTTGTGTCTTCTGAGGATTAAAATGGACTAAATTTAGTCGCCCCCAATCCGAGACTTTGTTCAGCAAACTTGTTTGTTGTTACATGTTTGAGATATATGTTTTACATGGTAGAGCTATGTTGCAGTTATATTATGGTTGTAGTACGAATGGGCTGGCTGAACCGTGGAAAGACTACGCTCTCAAAGAATATCCGCGTAAAATAGCAGCTGAATGCTGCTATGTTTCATATAGTGAGTGTAGAGAACCGGAGACCTATTTTTCTGGAAACGAGGCATTACATCTTAGTCCTCAGGGGTGTCTACATTTTAATTCTTAATCGAGACTAGATGTAGATGCCTTTGGGCTACCGCATCTACTTACCATTGTGTGGATTTTGTGATAAAAAAATTGTGTCATGCAGGTCTAATAGAAAAAGAAACAGAGACTTTTTTATGTCATATAGATTATAGGTAATATTCATTGAAAGTCACTCTTTTGTTTAATTTACACCTGGTTTGGAAAAAAAACCTCTGTCCTGGGAAAAACCAGCAAGAAAACCAGCGGGACGTTTTTTTTTTAAAAAATAACAGCTTGCAATCATATAACATAAATTGTACACTCATATTACACACATCCATAATACACAATTAACAACACAAAATAAATTACAATTTGTTTGGTAGCAATCAGCTCATTCCCAGGGGTGATTATCATCCATAAATTTCTTAATGGAATAAATATCGTATAACTTTATTTAAACAAATTTGTTTAATAAAGTTTTTGAACTTTGAGGAGGTAAAATTTAAGTAAGAATTTTGTTGTAAAAGCGTATACATCGCCCCAAAAATGAATTACTGACTTGGTGGTTGTGTCTGTTCCTAGTATTTAGAAAATTAATATCACTTATTTTTTTAAAACTACTTTTATTTTTGTGTACATAACGTTGTATACATATTTTAACGTTTTGAGAGGTCAAAGTTAATATATTAATTTCCTTAAATATTTTCTGCGTTACTCTTTAGGTTAACATAATAGTTTAATAAATCATATGGCATTTCCTTGCTCTTATGGCCCTCTTCTGTAAAACAAATATAATAGCCTCTAAGATAGAACAACTCAATCAATCAATCAATTTATTTATTCGTTTTTACAGGAATTAAGGTACACTATATACAAAATTTACCTTTTTTAAAATATTGCTGTCCGGAGCCACACTTAGTGACAGTAATTTCTATATTCAATCATTTATACAATCATTAATTCCTATATTCTTTCCACATTGATTCCCTCTTTCCAAACACATGATTTGTGTAACAAAAACCAGGTATGGTACGATAAGGCTGACATATCCTTGTAGAATAAAAGCCTTTTTAAATAAAGATAGATAATAAAATATATAACAATATTGTCACAAATCTACTGATAGCTGTACTATCCACATAACATTGTGAAACACAATGTTTCATATGCCGTTGCGTTAAGGGATTTGTCACCCCTTTTGGATGCGGGAAGGTGCAACTATAGAAAATTCAAGAAAGATTCCCGGATTATGACAGATGGTGTAACAACAATCTCATTTACGCCAGACGTAAAATAACCATACTATCAGCTAGGAGTATTCGCAAACGTCTGGCACTGCGATCGTCAATAATACCTTATCCTTCCTACAAAGTGAGGGGCCTATGTCAAGCATAATGTACTTTTAAGGTCTGAGTAAGAATAAGGGTGACAATCGAGCACACTCTCCACCTGATGGTAAGTGCATTCTGCGATCCATATACCATTAAGAATAAAATTGCAGATGCCTTGTCACCCGAGATGACTAAGATGGAATGCCTTGTTTCCAGCAAAAGGGTCTCCGGCGCTCCACACATCACACGAAACACAGCAGCATTAAGCTCAAATAATTTAATATAACAATTTCACCGCTAGTTAGGCCACAGGTTGAATACTCTGAGTAGATCATTCGAAGTCTATTACTCGCCTTGGTTTATGGTCTCACTAAAACCTAAACGTCCAAGCACCTTCCCTGACATATGTCATAAAACATAATTGATTTACGTGCAAAATTTATAACCGGCAATTAATTATTGCAGTCGCAGTTAATTATATGTCAGTTATGGCATGCGTTTGTTGGAATATAGTTTAACTTATTTTGGTTTAGTACCTGTTAAATTATTTTAGTTAGTGTCGTTCCGAGTATAAACATAATAAGATATTCTAAAGTTATTAACCAACCTTAAAAATAGGAGGAGGTACTCAATTCGACTCCAATAGACAATAAGAATTGGATTTTTTATGAGTTAACTGATTTTGATGATTCTGTTTTTATTTGAAAGCTGGTGCTTCTCATGTGGTCCCATATAAATTTGATCACGGTCTGACCACTGACTAGTTTTTGAGTTATTCTTAATAATTTATATTGAATTTAGTTGTATAAAATTTTTATATTAAGATCAATATACTTATTTAATGATCTATTTCACTTTTGTCTTGTATTTAATTTATTTCAAAATGACGACACAAATTGACATCAAGGATTACATCGGTACATATTCATATTAAGAGACTTAAAGAATTAAACACAATCCGTCTTATTACAAATTGTAGTTTATTGTTTTGTACAATTTCTTCTTATTTTAAATTATATTTATATTGAAGTCGGTTGTACAAAATTTTTAATTTTACCACTTCTTTTTCATGGCGAATTATTATTTCGGAGTAATGTAAGGTTAAAGTTTTAGCCATAGATGGATTAGATGGCAACTACTGACGGATAAAAGCCGGGTAATTTTTATATAATACGATTAAGAAACGAACACACAGTCCATCTGATGGTAAGTGGATACCGTGAGCCATAGACATAGAGCCGTCTACATTTACCCTCGATTAAGAATCAAAATGCGGATGCGTTGTCTTCCCTGCGGACTGAAAGAAACTGTCCTACCGAAAGTCTCGTTTTTTAGTAAAAACAGTTCATTTCCTTTAACTGTTGGCTCATGGTGCGAACTAAGGGGTGGTAGATTTTACGCCGCTACTATACGGCGAGGAGCCACCCGGGGGAGGGTAGGAGGAGTGTAGGGTGGGCCTAGGGTTAGGTGGTCGAAGCCTACGGACGCGAGCGACTCATCGGACGCCCTAGACGGTGATTTATCGACCAAATCGGTAATACATTGAAAATGGGCCAGATTAGGAGTACCCTTAACCGACGAACGTGTATGCGTAGATATATGGATGTAAAGGAGGCGAGAGAGGTGTGTCAGGATCGCGCCAAATTGAAGTCCGTAGTCTCTGCCTACCCCTCTGTGTGACAGGCGTGAGTGTTTGTGTGTATAGTATCCGGTTCTCTAGAGCTGCTAGCTGGTTATTCGAACATGACAACACAATTTGTCTTACATGTATACATAATGATACAGAAAAGTTGTCGATTGTTTTTATTTAATTCGTGATTATCTATTTTAGATTCTTTATTTTAGAGATTCTTCAATCCTCATTTAATACTTATTCATAGGATGAAATACAACATAAACAAATTCAAAATTACAGCTACATGAATTAAATTGTTCAATGGTTTCACTTTTATATTCAGTCAAGTTTTAATTTTATTCGATGGATAACGTTTATCTGAAGATTGAACAGCGGTTTTTAATAAAATAATCACAAAATAGTAAGTTAGTGTATTTGTTAACTCAAATATCTGAGATACATGTTTATTCTAGTTCAGGTACTTATTATTATAGAATGTTTGATTAAGGCTTTGTTTTAATAAATTGTACAATTATTGAAATGAAAATTCTTTAGGCACGTTGGCTCCTTTTGGGATGGGGAAAAAGCAACTCACGTGATGGTCACGCTTAGCTATGCATATATAAATAAATATTTCTGAATGACTCAAAAATAACGTTTGTACAACTTTGTGAAGCTTTCATTTCGGACGTGCAGTCCTACGACTGACAGTTTTTTTTAAATAAAATTTAACATTAAAGTTGGAAATATGTAATTTTCCAATATCCACTCAACAATATAAAATGATGTGTCTTCACTAATTTGAAGAGCACCTCCCGCCCTCCCTCAATTGCGTGCACTGACCCCGTCACCACTAATCCTGGCAATACTACTCCGCTACACTGCTAGTAGACGGACAGGCGTTTACGAGTGAACAGAGCATCAGTTATAATTCTCCGGCTCCGCATCGTCTATCAGATTCATATTCATAAATTACTACAGCGGCTATGACTTGTGGCAAATTTCTGTCCGCCCAAAAAGTTTTGAGCTTAGGGAATAAATGGAAGTCTGATGGCGCTAGATCAGGCGAATAAGGTGGGTGGGGCAGCAAATCATACTTCAATTCATTGATTTTTGCCATAGCTTTAATACATGTCTGAACCCTAGCGTTGTTTTGGTGGAAGATAATCGCCAAACCTGGTCGTTTTTGCTGAATACATTGACGAAGCTTATCTAGAAGATTAGCGTAGTATTCTCTATTAATTGTTTGACCATTAGCAAGTTAATCTATCATCAAGATCCCATCTGAATCCCAAAAGACGGAAGCCATAACTTTTCCAGCCGACTTTAAAGCCATGGCTTTTTTGGAGCCGGGCATCCCGATCGAGTCCACTGTTTTGATTAAATTTTTGATTCTGGCGTGTAATGATGAACCCATGTTTCATCTGTTGTTACAAATCTACGTAAAAAATCGGCCTTATTACTCTGAAAACGGTCCAGACTTTCTTTTGAGTTTTGCACCCGAATCCTTTTTTGATCGTGCGTAAGCAATCGCGGCACCCAAGTGGCCGATAACTTTTTCGTATTTAATTCCTCACCTAGGATATGATGTACCCGTTCTTTTGAGATACCTGTAGTGTCAGCTATTTCAGATAACTTCAATCGTTGATCTGCTAAAACCGTATCATGTACTCTCACGACCATTTCCGGATTCGTGACGCTTTTTGGACGTCCGGGGCGGGCTTCATCTTGGACACATATACGACCGCGTTTAAACTCAGCCACCCAGTTTTTTACTGCGGCATAAGAAGGAAATTCATTTTCAAATGACAAAAAATCAAAAAAATTTTCGCGCCACCAAATTCAAATTTAGAACACAGGTGGCCAGAGATACGAATTTAAAAATGACATAAATATTTTTTTAATTTTAACTTTTTAAATAGCAGTGGCTAGTTACTTATCATCCCGCCTACGTATGATCATGGTCAAACACCTTAGTCTACCCGTGACCATGGGAGGTTTAAAGTACCGGAAACTTCGGGAATATTTATATCTTTCTTTATTATTAAAAAAATTAAAAGAAGTAAAAATATTATGTTTAACGAAACAACAAGTACAAGTTCTTCGTTTTGGCAAAATAAAGTTACAATCGCCCGAATAAAAACGAGCCAGCAATTGAATCTGCAAATAATATCAGCTGTAGCTAAGTTCACCGGTGCGCCCTCGAAACACTTCGAAAGAAGTTAGTCGAGCGGCGCGACCGGCAGGTTCCCGGTAAAAGTACCGGAATAAATACTGGAGGTATTTGGGAGCAATACACCGATAGTTACACCACACAGAGCTGTTTTTACCGTTAGTATTTTTATTTTTTTCTATGAGAAAAATTTCCCAATAAATAGTTCTGTATTTCCAGTCCAAAGGAGTTACTGTTACAGTCTGTCAAATTTCCACTGCTGAACATAGATACTGCCTCATATAGGATATTTGCCATAGTTGTCACGCTCCTCTCATCACGTGATGGTTGGGCATGTGGGTGTCGTAAGAATTGAACAGCGGAATGAATACAGCTGAGAACAAACCTCCACTTTCATCTGAGAGGATTGTGTCGAGCAACTAGTCGGCTGCGTTTCTCCAGTGCGCGTTGACGGACTTAACATATTTTTATTACCCAGATATTGTTTTCTCATGATGTTTTCCTTTACTACCCAGCACGTGGTCAATCAGCATTTAAAATTACACTTAACTATTTTATTGATGACGAGGATCAAGAACAGGTTGTTCGCTTAAATTACAGCGACCGCTTAGTTCCCAAATTACCATGGCTCAGCCTTAATTTCAGCATTTATGTATTTACAGAACTTGCAACTCCATAGCATGTACAAAGTACAGTCGAATACAAAAACGTCCACGTGCCGGCTCTCGGCGCCAGGTGCTCAAACCGCACGCCTCTAAATTTAACGTCTTTATTTGTATTTCTGACTGTACAGCCGTGTTTCTGCAAACCCTACCCTAATTGGAAGGTACCTATTTTAAAATAACATGACTTATTCCCGTTTTGCTCGCATGGATTTAATATTGTTTTAAAGGGGTGTTATGTTTAAGCGTTCCCGGAATTCCGGTACGATAATAAACACGGTTATGTGAACACACCTGGGATCTGTATAAACGGAATAAGAATGTAAGTGTAAAATTGGAAAGAGAAAGAAGAAAATATAGTTTTTAGTATATTATGTCACAGTACTTTATACGTATATAATATAATCGTTAGTGTCTGTAAGTGATCGTGTAAATTCTGAACTAAATTCTTTATTCAAAAGTTTTGCTGTGTGCTGATGATACCAAAATTTTTATTGTTGTAAAATCTATTCAAGATTATCTTGATTTACAGAGTGATTTGAATCGTCTTAGCCTATATTGTTTGCGCAATAAATTATTTTTAAATATAAGTAAAAAAAATTATCTCATATTCTAGAAAAAACACACCTATTCGTTATAACTACAGCATTAATAATATATTACTGAAGATGGTTACTGAGGTGAGAGATCTAGGTGTTTATCTTGATTGTTAGTTACTACTTAGTTCCCATATTGACATAATTACAGCCAAAGCCTTTAAAATATTGGGTTTCTTGTTTCGACAAACAATCGATTTTAAAAACAAATCTACTTTTGTAACTTTATATAATTATCTGGTAAGGTCGCATTTAGAGTACGCTTTAACTGTGTGGAATCCGTAATATTCGATTTATAAGGACGCCCTGCAACGTATCCAAAATACTCAAACGCTTGAAATTATAAGTTCAAAAAATTCCAGCAAATTTAATTTAAGACATTAATGGTTTTGAAAGAGAGAGATAAATAGGTGTGTTTGGTTCTACAAAACAGTAGGTACACAGTTTTTTACGTGGTAGATCCATGTTACACCTGACAAATGAGTCGGCTCGACCGGAGTACGACCACGCTCTCACAGTATACCAGCTTAAAATAGCAGCTTAATGCTGCTGTGTTTGGTATGGTAAGTGTAGAGAACTGGAGACCCTTTTTTACAGGAAACGAGGCATTCCATCTTAGTGCTCAGGGGTGACAACGCATCTGCATTTTGATACTTAATCAAGAATATAATATATAGATGTACCACAGCTTTCACTTACCATCAGGTGGACTGTGTGCTAGTTAGTCACCCTTATTCTGTAAAAAAATTACAATAATGTATCACAGGTATACGTAATTATAAGTCGTAGTAACAATGGGCTCATGTTCTTGCATAGTCAGAGATTTATATGTTCTATGCTTATGTGGGATTTAAAGCAAGAAATAATGAGCCAACTCTGTTACTTGCTTAGCGTGTCGTAAAATGCGACTAATAGGAATGGCAACATTAATAAGAATTACTTGTAATCTATATTTATTACTCCATTCTAGGCATGTTGTTTTATAATCGTAATACAAAACAAACGGTAAAACATTCCAGGCCAAAAACTTTACATATTAAAGAGTCATCGCAAACGCAGCACAACCTCTAAAATACTGGATTATGGTTATTCGATATAATATGAACGAGTAATGCGTTGTACGCAGCGGGGCGATATAAAGTTTTATTGAACCGACGCTGGCCGGCCGCCAAGCTCCGGTGGCCGCGACACTGGCAGATCAGGTATCAGCTATTAGCGCATAGAGTGTTTACACCGTCAAGTTTACTGGTAACAGTACTGGATAAAGATTACGTTTGCTATCGAGCGTTGCGATGAGTATAGAGAGACTTTTTTTGGATTTAGAACATTAAACAAGCCCAAAGGTTAAAACAGTAATTAAAAAAAAGCCGACTGTATTGAAAAAGTTTACTGAAAAGAAATAAGTTTTATATTCTGTGTCACTTTTACAACTAAGACGATTCTAACGACACCACATATTATGTTAAGATCCATCAAGCCACGTAGGCTAAAGAGTGTCAAATAAATAGACATACATACATATAGTCTCTTCGCTTAGATACGGTCGCCTTTGTGTCGCCCCGCCTTGGCACGTGTCGCATTTTGTCAAAGGTGCCGCCGCGGCATCAAAGGTCGCCGCGTACACCCGGAGGAGAATTTGGCATTTTAAAAGGAAGCGCCGTAGTGAAAGGTTCTATGCTACCTAACTTGTTTTTTTTATTTGTATACGGATTTTATTACAATAACCAGAAAAACATTTATTTAACAAACACAGTAAAAAATAATGAAATAAAAGCAAAATAATAAGTGTGTCTACAGGTGTACTGACACTCTCTTAGCAAACAGGCAGACTATACGTACATACACACATATATACATACACACTTAAATACATTCACTCGAAAAACACTACTTTCCTACTGCTGCAGTCGAGTAAAGACGTTTGGAAGTTGCTTCAATGTATGCGAGTTTTTCCATAAATATGAAACGTATACTATAATATGATTTAGCGGCAAGAGATATTCGGATAAATATATATTTTTGAGATCAATTAATAAGTATACACCTGCCACAATAGCTCACCACGCTACGGGTTGGCTGGAAAAACATGGCGACAGGCATTAAGTCCGCCCATTGTTACCTTTGTTGTAAGATGTGACAATAAAGAATGAATAAATAAAACCCATAACCTTATTTCGTTCCGTAGGGATTTTAAGAGGAGACTCCGGGAATCGCAGAAGAATCATTGTCGTCTGATTGATGAAGGTATTGCCATTTTTTTAAAGTTGGAGCCTAGATTTCGTCCAAATGTTAGGCACAGGTCTCCACTCATTTTTGAAAGAGGTTATGGAGGATTTTTTTTATTATTATTACTAATAAATACAAAGACAAAAATAATAATATAAAATAAATAATTTATTGGATTACAGCAACGAAAGGCCACTTAGGTTTAAGTAATTATTAATTATGCTGCAACAATATTATTACAGCACTGTTTTTCTTTCGCTAGTAACAAGACCTTCGAGCTGTCGTTAGGCAATTAAACTTGGTAAAGGTCACGCTGCAGCTATATTATGGTTGTAGCAGAACTGGGTCGGCTCGACAGAGGAAGCACCAGGGTCCCACAAAATATCAGCGTAAAATAACAGCTTAAATGTTTTGTGTTTTGTATAAGGAGTGTAGACAAGCGGGAGACCCTTTTTACTGGCAGCGAGGCATTTCATCTTAGTCCTCAAGAGCAGCATATGCATTTGACTCTAAATCAAGGATAGATTTAAATGTCTACATATATGCCCCAGCATCCACTTACTATCAGTTGGACTGTGTGCTCATTTGTGACCGTTGTTCTATTAAAATTTTGGTTTCCTCACGATGTCTTTCCTTCACCGCCGAGCAAGTAGTAAAGCAGCATTGCACCAGAACTTGATAAAAAGCGACCAAGTACACATATGTAATAATTAATAATTTGAATGTAAGTTTAAGTTTGTGACATAAACTGGATCGTTGTACTCTTATAGACTCTTACTCTTGTTGTGGGCTACTGTGTATGGGGAGTAAAGTAATCATGGTATTAGTGCCAATCGCACATTGATTGACTAACCAAACCAAGACGACTTGGCGTAACGTCATTAGAACTCGAATCTGTAAATGGAAATTACAACTAAATACAAAATTCTCACGAAAGAACATCGATTACTGCCAAGAATGATACGTGAGGCTATTGAAATTAAAAAAAAAACATTCTAATTTCAATAGGGAGGGAGGCTGGGTACTACCACTTGCTTGGGATCCTGTAATTAATAAAATTAAAACTAAACCCAAGCATACCACTGCATGACTTCAAGTCACAGTAAGCTGATTCTTCGTAGATCTGGCCAAAACTATTAATTAAAAAAGCTGAAGGTACTCCGGGTTAACACTGACATCGTCACGTTAGTCACCTCAGTCCCCCGAGACTATGAAACGTCGAGAATGAGGGCTAATAATTTTCTGCTCACCAGATGTCGCTAGTTAATACTGAGGCAAAGTTTTTTGTTACACAAATGTCATTTAATTGGGAAGTTAGTTTTTAATAAAAGTTTACCAGTTTCTAGAGAATTTTATTACTTTAATTAGAGAATTATATAAGAGATATACACGAGAATTATATAACACACAAAACAATACCTCAGTGGCGCTCTTTAATTTTTAAAAATTTCCTACTTTTATGTATTATTTATTTTTAATCTTATTAATATAAAATATAGTTAATAGTACAGAAAGAAACAATAACCTTTATATTTTACGAACAAACTAATTTCCCCGCTATGAAATCTGTCAAATATTATACCTCACTATTAAGTGGCGCCGCCCTGGTGGCAGAAAAGTCGTGGATACCCTCATTCAAAAATAAGTATAATTAAACGCGATAGAATCCGTAAAAGTAGTTTTAATTAATGTGCAGTGTTCGCTTAAATATAAGAAATCATTATGGATATTACAAGTTGATTAAGCTAATAACATAACAGTAAAGAATGCAACTTCCATTCTATGTTCCGCCTTAAGCACCGCAGTAGTCTCATTGGTATTTACAGTATCAATTCACGAAACAGTTTTTGGGTAAAAGTGTCAAGGACGATCTAATTAACCATCTTATTTTTTTATACAAACCAAATTATCTGTAAGGAAAGGCGTGTAACACATAATTTATCATTATCATCAACATTTACGCCTATCATAAGTACACTACCAAACGTAGGTTTCCAAACATATAGCAAAATGTTCGGACTAATACCGACTAGAACCGACTTTGATGAAAATTTACTAACAGATAGAGACCAATCCCAGGACAGATCTAGGCTATGGTTTATCCGGAAGACTTAAATAAATAATTATCTTAAATATAAATAACTCCACATTAATAAATCCTATCCAGACGAATCTGGGGCGGGTCGCTTGTATTTAATAAAATTTAACAAAAATATACCTATTTCCAATGATCGATAAACGTAATTCTAATAGCAGTGACTCATCTCTTTTCAAATTCTGAACATGTGTACTCACACAGCCTTTAATTTATTCTCAACTCACCTCCTCGGCGCTGTGTAAATCCAATCAGCATAAATTCAATCCCGCGCACACGGGAGCCGGGCAGCAGCGACAGATGCCGTGTAATTGTTCTTGTGACAATTTTTTTTGCTGCCCACCCCCTAATGTTATAGTACGGTGATCGAATCTGTTTTAAACCGGCTATGATTTTACGGAGACGGCTTGTTTAAAATTTTTGTCAATTTCTTAGAAATTAAAAGTCAAGTAGGAATTTATCGTTTACGGAATTTAAGTGATTTTGGGACGTTCAAGATACCGCCTACTTCTTTTTAATAACCGGCCAAGTGTAAGTCCGGACTCGCGCATGAAGAGTTCCGTACGATCGTAAAACACGTTTCTAGTAAGGCATTCCCCTTTAAATTTAAATTTATTTTCATTAGTTGCTGTTATAGTAGCAACAGAAATACACAATCTGTGAAAATTTCAACTGTCTACCTATTACGGATCATGAGATAGCCCGCTGACAGATAGACGGATGGACAGCGGAGACTTAGTAATAGGGTTCCGCTGCTTACCCCATACAGAACCCTTAAAAGGCTGGTAACACACTTGCACTTGAGCCGAAATAATTGAAGCCGAATAAAAATATAAATTACAATAATTTATTTTATCCTTTTTACTTACACAACCGGTTTATATTTTTTTTTAAGTTTATTTATAGAACCCTTTGATAGAAATCTTTACCGATACCCCTTTTGATAGAACTAAATAATATCACAACTGCGAAGTAATAACTTTTTTTTTATAGGATCGAGTGACAAACGAGCACACAGTCCACCTGATGGTAAGTGGTTGCTGTGGTCCATAGACATTTATCCTCAATAAAGAATCAAAATGCAGATGCGTCGTCACTCGTGAGGACTAAGACGGAATGCCTCTTTTCCAGTAAAAGGGGTCTCCGGTTCTCTACACTCACCATACGAAACACAGCAGCCTTAAGCTGGTATTCTGTGAGAGCGTGGTCCTTCCCCGGTCGAGCCGACCCATTCGTGCTACAACTTATAGCTGCAGCATGGCTCTACCACGTAAACAAACTAAAGTGTCATCTAAATAGTTACATTAAAAACTTCATACACTATTTTTTCTCCCTTAGGGTTGAATTTCTAACTCTTGTATATATAGTATAGTATATAATTTTTCATAGAATAAGGGTTACAAACGGGCACATAATCCACCTGATGGTAAGTGGATGCTGTGGCCCCTAGACATCTACATTTATTCTCGATTAAGAATCAAAATGCAGTTGCGTTGTCACCCCTGAGGACTACGATAGAATGCCTCATATCCAGTAAAAAGGGTCTCCGATTCTCTACACTCACAATATAAAACACAGCACCATTTAGCTGCTATGTTATGCAGGTATTCTGTGAAAGCGTGGTCCCACCCTGTTCGAGCCGACCTATTCGTGATACAACCATAATATAGCTGCAGCAAGGCTTTACCACGTAAAGAAGTATATTACTACACATGAATATACTGTTTAATAAAAAAATAATTATTAAAATCGGTGCATAAACAAAGTAGTTATGCCTGAACATACATAAAAAAATATACATACAGACGTTTTGAGAATCCTCCACCTTTTTTAAATCGGTTAAAATATAATAAATGCGATGTTGTTATTTACAACCATCTCCATACTGTAAAGCATCCTATTCCCCATTATAAACGCAGGGGAGCAGTGTACTCAGGTGTCGAATCGCGATTCTGCGAGAGGTATGTGCACGTTGTCCCTTCTATACTGAATACGCCCAATACTATTGCGTTTATTCTATATTCTATTATTACTTTTTAGTGTCTTTTTAATTAAAAAAAAAACACTTCAATGTTCAAATAATATTCCTTTATATTCAACTAGCTGGTCTGGCAGTTGTTCTACCCTTTTCGGCATTCGGCGCCTGGCTTTACGGCTCTGGGTTCTAGCCCTTCTGAGCCTAGTGTAATTATATCACTCATTAATTTATAGACTGCAATTAAACACACATAATTATAATATTATGTTACATAATTAAAAATTTAGTTCAGATTTTCCAATAAATACTGGCACAAAACCAATCTTACACGAAATTAATCTGTGCAATAAGCTCAAATAAAAAGTAGGCATATAATAATAATATTTAAAAAATAAAAATTAATGTTGCTTGTATTTGCCACTACTCATTTCTGACATTGACTTTATTACATTTTTGTATCTATGTGTGACGTGATGTAGACGAGATAGCTATACCGCTATCTGTCGAAAGCCATGAGACTTATGACTTTTTCCATAACTGTCCTTTGCGACATCAATGGGAAGAAATCTGTTGATGAATTTTACACTTATATTATAATTACAATTTTGATTGAAATATATGCTAAAATTATATACTAAAGACTACTATGGAATTCCCTGTAATTATAGATCGCTCTCTATAATTTTGCCTCGTAGGAGGATTTCGCCATAGTTGCCACGCTTGGCAGGCGAGTTGGCAACCGCAGTTTCTTATTATTTGGAGTTGTTATCAGGAAGATGCTGCTCCCCATCTTCTGTTCCAGTTTCCCTGCGTCACCTCTTACGACATCCACGAGAAGATTTGAGGTAGTGGGTTTTCTTACACCGCCACGACACTATTATTACATTTATGCAGTAATTACTATTAATGAGGAGCTTATGTAATTTTAATTTAAACATTCCTCGTAGTCGCACATCATTCAGTCGTATCGCTTATAATATAATATGGGGTGGACCGTCCATAGAAGGGAAGCACTGCCCTTCGCGTCAACCTCCCTCCCGCATCCACAACTCTTTGATGTGGCCTCCGTGACCGTGAAAATGTAACGCCGATTTCTTGCCATGCAATTAAAGGATTTGTAATTGCGTTGAAATTGAGGTCTTTTGTGCGGTTCCAACGCAATTGACAACGTATATCAGGCTGGCCACCCTACTGGAATTAATTAAAACCATTTCACTCGTAACAATACGTCATATATCTATAAAAGTATATTTGTGATATGAAATGTTGTACAACCGACTCCAGTCAATTTTTTTAAGAATAACCCTAAAACTATTGGTCAGACCTTGATCAATGTATATGGGAAGAAGCACCAGCTTTCAAATAAAAAAGAAAATATCGAAATCGGTACACCCAGTAAAAAGTTATGAGGTAACACACATAAAAAATCATACAGTCGATTTGAGTACCGGCTCCTTTTTGAAGTCGGTAGAAAAAAGGAATGCCGGGTCGATAGTGAACATTCTAAATGATCTATATTCGACTTCCTACCTCAAGGATCGATTTCAATATCTCTCTTCTTGTCAGGACAAGGTTCTCCGGTCTTCCTCTAATAACAAGATTTATATTCCTATTCAGTTCACCGGGTTCCATGGTAACTATTTCACTGTTCAAGCTGCAATTCTTTGGAATTTCTTGCTCGATGATATTAGAAAATCGCTTAACAAACACTTCTTCAAAAAGTTTTTTTGCGAGTATCTTAAAGTTTGTACCCTAGAAATGGGTATTTATCTATAATCACAGCTAGCGTAGGAGTATACTATAAGTCACCTGTCAATCGTACAAAATAGTTCCAAATAGTGCAGTCTTGTACAAAGTACCATCCATTGGCTGCCTTGTAGAAATATTTACCTATATTGGCTTTTACGTGGTAGAGCCATGCTGCAGCTATATTGTGGCACGAATTGGTCGGTTCTGTGAGAGCGTGCTCTCACAGAATACCAGCGCAAAATAGCAGCTTAATGCCGCTGTGTTTCGTATGGTGAGTGCAGAGAACCAGATACCTTTTTACTAGAAAGAGGCATTCCATCTCAGTGCTCAGTGGGGACAAGTGGGCATCTGCATTTTGATACTTAATTGAGGATAAATGGAGACATCTACAAAAATTCCCAGCTTATTATTGGGTTACTGAAACATATCCAAAAATTTCACTCTGGTATTGTAACTGGTAGGTCATGGTTGTTACAAAAATTTGTATGACTGAAAAAAAGGTGAATTCTGTAAAGTAAGATCTGTGACCCCGACATATGGTGGTATTTGGTAAAAAACCATTTCGCCTTGTATTACTATTCCGTAGAGTATGGGAGAACACGGGCCTCCTTATGTATTTATTTAGATATGCAAGTTTCCTCACAATGTTTGCCTTCACCGGCGAGTAATTTAGTAAATCAGCACTGTGACCTTTTTTACTTGAAACGAGGCATTACATCTTAGTCCTCACGGTCGATAACGTATCTGCATTTTAATTCGTAATCGAGGATAGATGTAGATATTTGTAGGCAAGAGCACAGAGCAGCATCAACAAGAGAAGTTCTATTATCATAATTTATTTATTAAAATTATAATAACCCTTTTTACCCAGGCTATGTTGGATAAAAATAAAGTTGGAGATAGACATTAGACATATCTTGTACATTTTCTGGGACGCTGTACAAATACTTATATTATGAATAAATAAATAACTTTGTGGAGTAAAATAACTGGATTTACAAATTTGTGTTTGTTCATAGTGTTTACAAAATGTACATATATCTATTTTTTTCATATTTTTTTTATTTTATTACTAGAAGTTATCTAGCTAGCTATATCATCCTATTGGTATCGTAATGGAGAAGAAAACCAACGGGAGATGGACAACAGCATGTTTCTGATAACTCAAAAATATAATAGATAGATGTGTGTGTCATCCACTTAATGGACTCATGCTCATATTCGTTTGTCACCCTTATTCTTTAAAAAAATATTAAGCAACTCATTTAATATTTGAATTTCGAATCGTTTAGAATCCAACAAGCAGTCGCGTCTCCGTGACGTTAAACTTAACCGCGCTGAACTATGCGTGGACATAGCGCGATCGCAAAGCCGCAGAGAGCGCTCGCTTCGTAATTAGTGCGTTCATTAATCAAGCCGCAAGTGTGGCCCGTGTCCGCGTGCCTAATTAACGCTTCCAGGAACATGTCGCCGTAATATATGCACTAGGTAATGCGTTGCCGATGCGGATGACGGCCTTAGATCGCGCCCTTCAAAGTTGTGTGAGACGAAATTAATGCCGCTCAAGAACTTTCAACTCCAGAAAATATTTTTTGAAATCACGAAATATTTTAAAATACAAATTTATTTTTGCATTAGACTAATGTGCATTGTAATCCATCGACACCTGCAACCCACTTTCAAACAAGTTGTAAAATTAAAAAAATATATACAACCGATTTCAATATAAGTAAAATGAGAACATCATCAATGTATTCGAAGTGGCTAATTCAAAAACCATTGGTCACATCTTGATCAAATTTATATGCGGCCATAACAGAAGCACCAGCTTTCAAACAATCACCTAGATTTTTTTAAGGTAACACATAAAAAAATACAGTTCTCCTCTTCGGTTCGATCAAAGTCGGTTTGAAAAAGAAGATTCAGATGCGTTTTCATCACCGAGGCTTAATTTAAAAAAAGCTAAGATGGAATATCTAATACCTCATAGTCTTTCAGACAAGAAAACAGTGCACGGACTGCTGTTAGCGGCCGAAATAGGTAAGAGAATAGTATCTCTCTAGCAGTGGCGTAGCTACCCAGGGGCTAGGCGGGGCAGTGCCCCGGGGCCCCCAAGCTAAAGGGGCCCCTTGGCCTCCAACGAAATTTAAAAATTATGTACTATCCTAGTTGTATAAAAAATTTTCGAGTTTTAACTTTTTAGCCCTGACCGCGAACGGCTCGAATTGAAATCACATAAATTACTCCCACTTCGGCTCACCTGATGTCAAGTGTCGACCACCGCCTATTAACAAATACAACACCAGGGCAATTGCCGGCTTTTAAAAAAGGAGTAAGCTCGTTTCTTGAAGCTTCCTAAGTCGTATCGGTCTGACAATAGTGGAAAAAAAAATCCCGATGACATGGATTTGTGAAATACGTTGATGAAATTTTGTGGCTGGAATTAATCCGAACAATTCCTCAAAACACTCCCCTAGTAAATGCCATAAGAAATGCAAAGAGATGCAAAATCTCTTTGTCTAGTCTTTCGTCTTCGTCGGTCATCGACGATTCGAGCCGCTCTGCGCTGGATGCGGTCAAGTGAAAGGAGCCGGTACTAGGGCGCCCCGGCCCAGGGATGAGAACAGTATTCCATGTTAATCCGAACCTGCCCCTTATAGAGTTGCAAGTAGTGTGCCCGCATAAAATACTGTCCCGCTCTTCTGAGCACGCCAAGGTTTTTAGAGGCCAATTCAGCGTTCCTTTCCAAGTGACCATGAAACAGCACATTATTCTATATGTCAACGCCGAAGATTCCCATACTGGCTGAGGTAACAAGGGGAGTGGCCTGAAATTGAGGAGTTACGACACCAAAAAGGTTCTTTTTCGTGGCAAACTTGTGTCTTCTGGGCATTAAACTTAATTAGATTTAGTTGCCCCAATCCGAGACCTTATCCGGCAAAAACTCTACTTCAGACACAAGTTTGTTCCGATACTCGGTGACGTTTTCCCGAGAAATATAGGCACAGCCGGTGTATAAAGCATCGCCAGTGCACGTCCGGTTTGCAACATATTATTGATAAGCAGGAGAAACAGCGTAGGTAATAGCACGTAGCCTTGTGGAACACCAGCATAAATAGGCTTGTATATGGAGCATGCTCCTTTTACTACGACTTTGTTGCTCCAATCTGCAAGAAAACAGCTGATCCAGTAGCACGAATTCTCGGAAAGCACATAGGATGGGAGCTTCGAAAGAAGCTCTTTGTGCCAAACCCGATAGAAGGCCTTCGCTATGACCAAACTAACGGCCAGGGTCTTTCTGCCTCATAAATCGGCATTGTCTATGCCGATTTATGAGTCAGGTAAACCAAAAGATTACCAACTGAGCGACCCTTGATGGAAATCGTACTGGCGGTCACTTTTAGTTGGTGATCCTTAACTGCATGAGCTGGCAGTTAACAATGGTTTTCATTATTTTTGAGAACAAGATGGATAGGTCTGAGCGGTCAATTTTTGGTTATTTTTTAGGGATCTGGTGCACTAAAGCTGTCTTCTTTGAGTTCGGGACTACGCCTAGCGAGAAAGAGTTTTAGAAAAGATACGTTACAACCGATGCCAAATAGGGAGCACACGTCTTCAGCACAATAGGAGGAACTCCATTAGGCCCACTAGAGTTGACGTCTAGGGAGAATAGTGCTATGCGCACCGAGTGCTGTGTAAACTGTATCTTTTTAACAGCGCTGGTGAAGCACTCCTATTATAGTGCGATGCAATTTTAATGGAGCGACCAAACCAGGCACCACAGATGATAGAGTATAATCCCATTCCCTGAAGTACCACATCAGCAACAGAAGCACGTTGGGATCATCCAGCGAGAAGCATATCCGCCCCTGTCCTCAAGGGTAGGATGCAAAAAAAGATCGCATCCTGTCCCAATCGGCGGACCTAAAGTGCCATATCCATCCGGATAAGAGGTCAACAGAGGTGAAACAGGGAAGGTGCGCGATTCTCCACATCTAGAATCCGCGTAGGTGAAATAACCATTTGTGTCGGACCATATACTAAGGCAAAGTCATAAAAAGATTTTTCCTCATGTTCGGTTAAACGAGAACCAAGCCATTCAGCGTGGTGGCCGTTAAAATCACCAAGGATCACGATCTCTGCAGACCGGACCTGTTGTAGCACAGAGTCTGCAGCGATTTGGACGTGGTCGATGAGTTAAGCTGTGCCGGCATTACCGCTATGGGACATATAGAGGTACCCGTAGATGCGAGGATGGTCGTCGCTGAACTTCAAGACTGCTGCGTCGAGAACAGATGTCCTCTCTGACGTATACGCAAACTCCAGCCCAAGGCACAAAGATGTTAAAATTTGTACCCCAGATACGAGAGAAGTATCGACCGGAGAGGACACCTGCGTCTCGGTTAGAAAGGGCAAGGTCGGCTTCACCGTTTTCAGATGGTACCTAGGGGACTATGTTAACGTTTGAATGAAATCCTCGTTGCAGAAATTCACGGATAGCATGGCATGAGTCACCTCTGTCTTATTGTTCTACTTGCCACTTGAGCAGAATTTCTACCATGTTAAGAGGGAGACGGCTTAGGCCTTCAACCACCTGCACTTAACAGGCGAAATAAACTTATACTTTACGCTGGTTATCTGTGACGTCATGGGTCTCCTCGGTTCTACCCATTCATTACAGCCGCTCATTTCATGGTCGTCATATAATACTTAGTAGTAAGTTGCTTTGCTTTATTATGCCCTGCAGTGGGCGACAAGGAACTTATGATGAAGTAGTTTAGCACCTTTAAAGTATTTAGGTTAGTTTCAATAGGGCCCCACTTTCATTTTTGCCCCGGGGCCCTTGGTTACATAGCTATGCCACTGCTCTCTAGACATAAAGGGAGTCATACCGCCTAAAATCTATATCGATAATGAGATTTTACGTGCTAGAGTCACGCTATTATTTTATATGATTCAGAAACTATTCTTGTTTTACAGAAGAGGGCCATTAGAGCTATTTACAATCTAAAACCGAGAGAGTCTCTTAGACATAAATTTAAAGAAATTAATATATTAACTTTGGCCTCTCAGTATATTTACGAAAATTTAATGTATGTTCACAAAAACAAAGATAGTTTTAGTAAAAGAAGTGATATACATTCTGTAAACACTAGGAACAAACACAAGCTAGTGATACCAGTTTCTCGACTCCACAGAGTCAGTAATTCATTCTTGGGGCAATGTATACGCTATTACAACAAGGTCCCGGAAAGTGTACAGGTTCTCTCTATTACCAAGTTTAAATGTTTTATTAAGCTGAAACTGTATAAAAAGGATTATTATAGTATAAATGAATACATGGTTGATAATAACCCCTGGGAATGAGGTGATCGCTTCCAAGCAGTTTCTAAAATAAATTTTGTAAATAGTTCGTAATCATTTATATTGTTAAATTTATTTTTAAAAAAAAGTCCCGCTGGGTTTCTTACTGGTTCTTCCCAGGACAGAGGGTTTTTTTCGAACCAGTGGTAAAGTAAAAAATGACTTTCAATAAGAATTACACATGTAATGTATATTGAATAAAATATTCTATTCTATTCTATGTGGTGTTCTATGTGGTGGCCATGCTGCAGCTATATTAGTAGTATAGTTGTAGCACGAATGCGTTGGCTTGACCGGGGATGGACCACGCTCTCACAGAATACCAGCGTAAAATAGCAGCTTAACGTGACTGTGTTTCGTATGGTGAGTGTAGAGAACCGGAGACCCTTTTTTACTGGAAAAGTAGCATTCCATCTTAGTCCTCACGGGTGACAACGCATCTGTATTTTGATTCTTTATTGATATAGATTTCTGTGGGTCACAGCAACCACTTACCATCAGGTGGACTGTGTGCTCGTTTGCCACCCTATCCTTTAAAAAAACGCTGCAGCTATATTATAGTTATAGCACGAATGGGTCGGCTCGACCGGGATAGGACCACGCTTTCACAGAATACCAGCGTAAAATATCAACTTAATGCTGCTGTGTTTCGTATGGTGAGTGTAGAGTACCGGAGACTCTTTTTACTGTGAAGAAGCCATTCCATAGTAATGCTCAGAAGTGACAACGCATCTGCATTCTTAATCGAGGATAAATGTTAATAAATGTCTATAGGCCACAGTAGACCAA
Organism: Parnassius mnemosyne; assembly: GCA_963668995.1. Taxonomy (NCBI): domain Eukaryota; kingdom Metazoa; phylum Arthropoda; class Insecta; order Lepidoptera; family Papilionidae; genus Parnassius; species Parnassius mnemosyne. The sequence goes on along the minus strand of CAVLGL010000104.1, from coordinate 7,895,939 downwards.
TAGGTAGATTTACCACCTGTCACAGTCCACCTGATGGTAGTCTACTTACCATCAGGCGCACTCTGTGCTCTTTTGTCTCCCCACTCTATAAAAAAAAGAGTTACAAATATAAGGTCTTTATTTGTTTTAAAGATCAGGCCTTTATTATAAAGTGTAAAAATATATCTTATATTAAAAATCTATGTTACTAACGCTAGCAGCTTAGGAGATAAACATGTCTAAAAATTTCACAGTACGCTAGCAAAACACGTTTGTTCTGCGTCGGGAAATCAAAAATTGGTAAAAAGAAGTTTTTTACCAATATACGAAACACTTGGCAGTACCTAAAGGACAATATCGTGAGGAAGTCTTCACGTCGTAATTAAAAAATAGGTATATTTTGAGTATATGTGAAGCTTCCAACCGCATAAGGATAGCGCAATGGGCTCGTACCTTCTCCTAAACCGATCAAAAGGATTTATATTAAGTGAGCTCTTACTTTATATTTTGCATGTTATTAAAAGAAAAGAAGAAACGTTTTTGAAGATTTATAAGAATTATATTATTATTAATTCGGGAGAGGATATGAATTATATAACAAGAGTTATATCATAATCAGAAGAAATATAAAATACGATACATTACATAAAAACAGAACTTATTTTCACAAGTAATATTGGGTCAATATGGTCAACTTACTGTTTGTTGAACTGCCTGACTGTATATAAAATATAAATTACACTCTGACGAAATGGTCTGAGTAAATAAATTATACCGTTAACTAAAAATAACAAACTGGAAACTTAATTAAATAAAAGACATAAAAATGAAGTCTTTAATTTATCATCTCGTCGTTGTCCAGAAATCAGGTTAATGACATCATCGTAGATATTCTTCGTTTAAATAAGTTGGAGGAATACACAAGGTTCTCTTCGCATCTCGATAGTATTGTGTTTCGTTTGATATTAAAATCGCGGAATATTCTCTCATGTTGCAATCATAAAAATTATGATTAGTTGTTCAACAAAATAATAACCAAGCTATTTCTAGTTTGTTCGTGTTGTTAATTGTGTAACATATATTATTGTAAATAGTCCTTTTTTTTAAATGGTATCGCTGGGTTTTTTTTCTGGTAGAAGGACCAGCAAAAAGCCAGCTTTATTTTCCGAATCAGTGGTATAAATTAAACATAACAGTGAATTTCAATAAGTAAGTATCATTTATAATCTGTACTTAAAAGTTTCTGTTTCTGTTTCTAAAAAATGGTAAACTTGGCTCAGGTTGCGGTTTGCATCTCAGTTATAGTAATTAGCTTTAGTTATAAGAAAGCTTAGACATGTTTAGACATGTCAGATAACGCAATCGCGCAACGTAGCAGCGTCAGTTTTTTCCTTGACGTCTACTTTTAGTGTTAATAGGAATGAATGGAATGAAAAATAGCATTGTATCAACTGTATCTCTTTAAATACAGACTTGAATATACATAAGAACATAGGTAGCCCACATGTGACATTGGAAGTCAAACACGTTACGTTGGAAATTAAAAATAAGTAAAATTTAAACGCGATTATTTATTAGTTATTTTGAGATAATTAATAGAATCAGGCGTTACTTTGCGGAAGTCCATTATATTAAATTTGCCAAACAATTACTCTGCGTACATCCGCTAGATAAAATAAAAGGATGTGTTTTATAAGTTTGAAGAGCACGTACGGTGGCTAACCGCTAAGTGAAGTCACTTAGCGGTTAGCCACCGTAGAGTCTATATCACCTGAGGATGCCTCGTGTAGAGGCGAAACACGTGTCGTATTGTCTTCAGTGGTGTGTCTTACCTAGTGTAGTGGTGTTGGGAGTAGTGGTGCTGGGATTAGTGGTGACGGGGATAATGCACGCAATTGAGGGAGGGCGGGAGGTGCTCTTCAAACTAGTTAAGACACATCATTTTATTTTATATAGCGGATGTACGCAAAGTAATTGTTTGGCAAATTTAATAGTTATTTTTAAACTGTGTAGTATTCGCGTAAACATAATAACACTGGATTTCATCTAGCAGGGGTGTATTATAATGCAACCGGCTAAGTTTCTAATTTTGGGATAATAAAACGATACAAAGGAATGCAGTGAAGACGAATAGCCCCGTAGCTTTGTAAAATGGATTCCAGCGTCTAATTAGAGTAACGGATAGTTGTGAGCGGGATTAATAGGCGCATCTTTAGAACAATGGTGCGGCATGCGTTCCGCGAAAATGTACCGTGATTTTAGATTAAACTCCGAGAACTACGGTGGGGTGGTGCGTTAGGCAATCATTCATTTTTATTTTTAATTTCTCCTTAATTAAATAATACAAATATCAGAATATTAATAATTCGCATTTTTCCCACATAATAAAGGGATAAAGTTCACTTTAAAGGTAATGTGTGTTCGAATTACAAAATATTTTTTTATATAAAATAAGGGTGACAAGCGTGCACATAGCCCGTCCGATGATGAGTGGATGCTGTGGCTTATAGACATCTGCATCTATCCAAGATTAAGAATCAAAATACAGATGCGTTATCACTCCTAAAGACTAAGAGGGAACGACTCGTATGCAGTAAAAATTGTCTCCGTTTCTCTACAATCACCATACTAAACACAGCAGTGTTAAGCTGCTATTTTACGCTGGTATTCTGTGAGAGCGTAGTCCTTTCCCGGTCGAGCCGACCGATGCTTGTCACCCGTGAGGACTAAGATGGACTGCCTCTTTTCCAGTAAAAAGGAGACCCTTTTTATTGGAAAAGAGGCATACTATCTTAGTCCTCACGGGTGACAAGCATCAGCATTTTGATTCGCAAACGAGGATAAATGTAGATGTCTATGGGCCACAGCAACCACTTACCATCAGGTGGAGTGTGTGCTCGTTTGTCACCCTATCCTATAAAAAAGCCTGACTCTTCTTTCACACAATCTTCATGCTGTTTTTTAACCATTAAATTTCTTTGGAACCTATGCATCAATCTTTCGTATGATATTATCTATCGGATTTTTTTTAATTATAGAACTGAAGTGATAAACAAGCTGAGGTCCATTTAATGGTAAGTAGCTATTGTAGTAAGCCTTTGCACCTGCACCTTGGTTAACAACTGCAAACAAATTCATAAAAAGAAGACAACAGGCAACATTTTAACGTGGTAGAGCCATGCTGCAGCTGTATTACTGGTATAGTTGTAGCACGAATGGGCCGACTCGACCGGGGAAGGACCACGCTCTCACAGAATACCAGCGTAAAATAGCAGCTTAACGCTGCTATGTTTCGTATGGTGAGTGTAGAGAACCGGAGACCCTTTTTACTGGAATCGAGGCATTCCATCTTAGTCCTCACGAGTGACTACGCATCTGCTTTTTCATTCGTAATCGCGGATAGATGTAGATGTCTATGGGCCACAGCAACTATTTACCATCAGGTGGACTGTGTGCTCGTTTGTCACCCTATCCTAGAAAAAAAAAACTGAGGTCCTTTTAATGGTAAGTAGCTATTATAGTAAACCCTTGCACCTGCACCTTGGTTGACACCTGAAAATAAATTCATACAAAGAAGGCAACAGTAGATTTGTCACCTCTGAAAACTAAGATAGAGTGTCACGGGCTGTGAGGTATTCCATCTTCTCAGCTTGTTATTATACTGACTCTCTATATCCTTCAGATTGGAGTACAGCATTGAAAGCACTGCTATTTGCCGGCATTACACCATTTCGAAGGTTTTACATCACCTATTATTGTAAAACGTACAAATATTTTTACAGTTCAACGTAATGTAAGAAAAGTTTCTAAATAAACTCTCTTAGGTACAAGAAAACTATTTGCGTCTAGGAATACCCTTGCTGCCTCTGTCACTCATTTCTCCTGGATAAATTTGCTATTTCACTCTTTCCTCGGTCTTTCTTTCTACGTGTAACAACGAAGCAATAATTTGTTAATCCTGGTCAAAATACCTCCCAAATCAACATTTTTATCTTATCACACAATTGTTTTAATTATATTTTAAATTTTATTGATTGGGCCTAACAAAGGAGCATACAGTACACCTGATGGTAAGGGGATGCTGTGGCACATATATCTTTCATATATCTTCATTTATCTTTAATTAAGAATAGAATGCCCCACCCCTGAGGACTACGATGGAATATCTTATTTCCAGTTCTCTAGTTTACTATGCTGCTATTTTACGCTGGTATTCTGTGAGAGCGTGGTCCTACTCCGGTCGAGCCGACCCATTCGTGCTAAACCCATAATATAGCGGCAGTATGGCTCTTCCACGTAAAAATGTCTAACCCTATCATTCAGTTACCAGTAACATACAATTAATGACATCTAGCTGTAGAAATACTGCATTAATTTTACTCTCATGCTACTTCTGCCACACACAACTTTCACAGCCATAAAATAAGGTGACTAACTAAATGACACATCATTCTGATTTCTTATATTTACGCGAATACTACACAATTAAATAAAACTAGTTTTACGGATTTTACCGCGTATATTAACTGTCGAGTACTTTACAGCACCCATGGTCGCCCCCGTGACCATGGGTGATGTAAAGTACTCGAAACGTCGGGAATATAAAATAAGTTAATATACGCGATAAAATCCGTAAAACTAGTTTTATTTAAACATCATTCTGAATTGCCATACGTGCCTTTTTTGACACATTTTGTTCCCACAATTGAGTGAAGCGCCTTATTTACTCTGCCACCTGCATTAACTATTCGTTGAAGCACTTTATCTACTAGGAAGGCAAGTATATTTTTCTTGAAAAAAAGAACGTAAAAGAGTAAAGATTAAAACTAAAGGTCGTTTCTCTCTTTGTATGGTGTATTATCTCTATACCTTGAGCGACTCATTATCTCTTACCTAGTAGGTATTGCAAGCCAGCTTAACGTCTAGACGCAACTAAATTGGGCTTTACGAAGCGATTACACCAATAATAACATCAAAATGGTAATGAAACGACAACCCACAGACTCTTTGGGGTATTAGACAATTACAAGCGAAATACTGACTTGAACTCTATGAAAATACTGACATGTAACGTGCATGCAATTATCGTCTTACAATTCAACTTAATGTGATTGCATTTAAGACTAAAATCGTATATAAAATTACAAACGTTTGTTTGTGTAATATTGTCGTTGTAAAAACGATAGGTTTACCGAAAACGGTTTTTGTTTGCGATAAAATCAAAATACGCGACGCGCTCACTACGGATGATTTATATTTTATTTATTGGTAAGGGTTTGGACTTATCGTCTAAATGTACGCCTATATAGGCAATGCATTTAATCAAGCAATGCAAGATGTCAGAGGTATGTTTTTTACGTGGTAGAGCCATGTTGCAGCTGTATTTATAGTATAGTTGTAGCACAAATGGGTCGGCTCGACCGAGGAAGTACCACACTCTCTCAGAATACCAGCGTAACCATAATGTCAATTAATAATAGTGATTCAAGTAGTCCCTTAGTTTCAGTTTCAACGGCTTTAAGTCATAAACCTTTTTAAGAATAAAGTGCCTTAGAAAACTATTCGTGATTGGCTGTCAGTGTTAGACAAATAACGCGGCCCCACCATCGTGGTATGCCGCCTCATTAGAGTAACAGGTTATAATATTATGGGCGAGCAGGAATTATTAAAATATTTTTTGATCATGTAGTGGTGAAGTAAAATACCATATCATCAAATTACCCCACACCATCCTGTGGGTGTCGTAAGTTTCGACAGGGACTTGAAACTGAAGATAGGCATCTTTCTCATAACAGCTTAAAATATTAATATAAGAAAAACTTGGTGTTGCCAAACCAGGCGTGGTAACTGTGGCAAATATTCTAGTAGGCGTTCTTTAGAGGAGGCTATGTTCAGCACTATACTTTTGATAGGCTGTACATGAATGAATGAGTGGGAATTCAAAATAAAATCAAACGCGTTAAAACCTGTATTATAATTTTCACCCAATGAGAGATTCTTTTAAGACTAGGACATAAATGTAATGAAATTATTCAATGTACTCGTATATTATTCATTGTAATAAAGTTCAGATTAATCTGTACATCTGCCAGCGTCGATTCATCTAACGACGAATAAGCAAGTTCAGAAAAAGAACCAAACGCCACTAAATGCAAAATTGATCTTTGTGCGTTGTGATAACGTTTCATTTCCCATGCACACGAGTCTGAGACCACATCTCATTTGGTCAAAGAGCTCATCAATCAACTTGGACATTGATGGAGGTGGTATAATCTAGTTTGTCGACTGTCTGTCGTTCCACACCTTTCCTGATCGCTGACTAATTCGACATCAGGTGTTGCAGGGGGCGATAATTTCTTGGCGTAGGGTCTTCTCCCTCGTTCCATTTCATTTCGAAGTTCGTATTGGTGCCACAAATAGCTTTTATTGCTGAAATTATAATATTCACATTTTTATAAAATGTTGACGCTATTATTAGCTTCACACATGTTTAAATTATGTTTTTTTTATAGGAGAAGGGGCAAACGAGCATATGGCTCACCTGATGGTAAGTGACTACCGCCGCCCATAAACAACCGCAACACCAGGGGAATTGCATAGAAATGTATAGATTTTGATGGACTAAAATATGAGGCAGCATTCGGGAAATTACAGCACATCTTCTCGTCAGGTATACCACAAAACGAGACTGTACAACCAGAGCGTGTTGCCAGTGATGACCTATGGAACTGAGACGTGGTCCTTCACTGCTGACCGGATGAGGAAGCTCAAGGTTGCTCAGCGAGCTATGGAGAGGGCTACGCTCGGAGTTTCTCTGCGTGATAAACATAGAAATGAGGATATTCGTAGTAGATCCAGAGTGACCGACATAGCCCAACGGATTAGTAAGCTGAAGTGGCAATGGGCCGGCCATATAGCTCGAAGAACCGACAACCGATGGGGAAAAAAGGTTCTCGAGTGGCAACCTCGTACCGGTAGACGAAGTGTAGGGCGCCCCCCATTAGATGGAGTGACGACCTGGTAAGACATGCAGGAAGTTGATGGATGCAGGTGGCTCAGCACCGTGTTTTGTGGCATTCCTTGGAGGAGGCCTACGTTCACCAGTGGACTTGTGAAGGGATGTAATGGAAAGGCTGATGATGATGAAAATATGAGGATGTGAAAAATGAGAAGATTTGATTGCCATATTTAACGACACGAAATTTTATTATAATTTTACAAAAATTATATTAAGTTAAGGTTAAGGCATCTTTTCTATTGTGTCTAATGCAGTGGCCGAAAACTAAAATTCTTGTGGGCCGAAATTTTAAATTTGTGGCCGAAAATTAGCATTTTACATATTTTTCACATCAAAAATTATTATAAAAAAGAGATTTTCTTTGTAGCGTCAATGAGTTACGGAAATGAAAACTACATTATTTAAGCTACAAATTAACATTAACAGCACTAGGCCAGCATAATGGCAATTATTTTTTCTAGTACCTTAAAGTTAACAACTCCACTAAAAGGCCGAAAACCAGCGCATCGACCCTACCCGTTCATCGTTTCTACTAATAATTCACATGCGCAGACATTAAATACACTAATTTCCTCCACTTTTACGAATCAAAATCCACAAAATAGGAGAAAAAATCAAGTCAAGGTCAAGGTCAAGTTCCGGCCAAAATTCAAAACAGATTTAAAACTTGTTTGTCTGATTGTATTGTGACTAATCTCCGTATTTCGCTGACGTTTCTATATTTAAAAACGCTTTGATTTCTTTTACGAGCTATTTTGCAGTAAATTCATCATCATCATTCATCATTACAGCCCTTCACAAGTCCACTGCTGAACATAGGCCTCCCCCAAAGAATGCCACAAAACACGGTCCTGAGCCACCTGCATCCATCGACTTCCTGCATGTCTTACCAGGTCGTCACTCCATCTCGTGGGGGGACGCCCTACACTTCGCCTACCGGTACGAGGCTGCCACTCGAGAACCTTTCTTCCCCATCGGTTGTCGGTTCTTCGAGCTATATGGCCGGCCCACTGCCACTTCAGCTTACTAATCCGTTGGGCTATGTCGGTCACTCTGGTTCTACTGCGGATATCCTCATTCCTAAGTTTATCACGCAGAGAAACTCCGAGCATAGCCCTCTCCATAGCTCGCTGAGCGACCTTGAGCTTCCTCATACGGCCAGCAGTGAAGGACCACGTCTCAGTTCCGTAAGTCATCACTGGCAACACGCACTGGTTGTACAATTTCGTTTTAAGGTTTTGAGGTATGTCTGACGAGAAGATGTGTCGTAGCTTCCCGAACGCTGCCCAGCCGAGTTGAATCCGTCGATTGACCTCTCGGTCGAAGTTGGACTTACCCAGTCGGACTATTTGTCCCAGGTAAACATACTCGTCAACAACTTCGAGCTTAGTGTTCCCAACAACTACCGGCATAGGTGTGACATGGACATTAAACATGATCTTAGTTTTGTCCATGTTCATCTTAAGACCTATCCGTTGGGAAACACTATTGAGGTCATTGAGCATAGTGCTTAGGTCCTCCAGCGATTCTGCCATAAGGACTATATCGTCGGCAAATCGAAGGTGAGTGATGTACTCGCCATTGATGTTGATACCGTATCCTTTCCAGTCCAGAAGCTTGAAAACGTCTTCCAATGCAGCGGTGAAGAGTTTCGGGGATATGACTTCACCCTGTCTTACACCTCTCTGCAATTGGATAGGTTTCGTACTCTGGTTCTGTACTCGGATAGCCATCGTAGCCCTACTGTACAAGCACTTCAACACTTCGATATACCGACAGTCAACTTGGCACCGCTGAAGGGACTGCAGCACCGCCCAAATTTCGACGGAATCAAAGGCTTTCTCATAGTCCACATACGCCAGACATAGTGGCAAATTGTACTCTTCGGACTTCTGTACAACTTGCCGAAGGGTATGTATGTGGTCTATGGTGCTAAAGCCCTTTCGGAAACCGGCTTGTTCGGGAGGCTGGAAGTCGTCAAGTCTGCGCGCGAGACGATTCGTAATGACTCTCGAAAACAGCACGTAGACGCGGCTCAGAAGGGAAATCGGTCTGTAGTTCTTCAAGAGAGCGTTGTCACCTTTCTTGAAGAACAAGACCACCGCACTTCTGCTCCACGCCTCCGGTGTAATGCCACCATGGAGGACGGAATTAAAGAGCTTCTGAAGGACTTCAAGTACCGGTCTTCCACCCGCTTTCAGAAGCTCCGCTGTAATTCCATCCTCGCCTGGGGCCTTACCGTTTTTAAGGTGCTGGAGAGCCATTCTAATCTCGCTCAGACTGACATCCGGAATATCTTCGGAATAGTGTCGGATGAGACTCGCTCTTGGATCGTTACTCACACTTGCGTGTGGCTCCAACGATGATGTGTACAGCTGCCCATAGAACCTCTTAATCTCACTCAAAATCTCAGGTGTCCCGGAAACGATGCTGCCACATTCCGTCTTCAGCTTTGACAGTTGGCTCTTTCTGGCAGACAGATCTCTGGCAAAGACTTTGGAGCCTTGGTTCCGCTCGATCGCTTCTTCAATACGAGCTGTATTGAAGTTGCGTAAGTCCCGCCGCATGCATTTGGAGATCTGTCTGTTCAGATGCCTGTATGCTGTCAAGTCTGTTGAAGAATGTAGCTTCATCTCCCGTCTAACAGCCATGAGATTAAGAGTGTGATCGGAGAGTTTTTGTGTTCTTCTGCGGCGGGTCTTGCAGAACTTAGCTCCAACCGCATGGACAGTTTCCACGAGCTTGTCATTCATATCGTCCACTTCATTGCAGTCTTCCAGGCACTGAAAACGGTTTTGTAACTCGAGCTGAAAGGTTTCGGGACTTTGGAACAGAGCACGAGGGGGACGGAGCGTTGACTTCATTAGACGAGACCTCTCCAACTTAACGTTTAGGTTCAGTGTGCCTCTAACCATTCGGTGATCGCTACCAGTTTTCACCCTCGCGATCACGGAGACATCACTGAACAGTTGTCGTCTGGTCGTCATAATGAAGTCAATCTCATTTTTTGTGGAACCGTCGGGGCTCGACCAGGTCCACTTCCTGTGGGGCCGCTTCTGGAAGAAAGAGTTCATCATAAAGAGTCCCTCTTTCTCCATGAAGTCGGCCAGCTGCTGGCCCCTTGGGTTCCGTTGCCCTATTCCAAATTTCCCTACTTTCAGCTCACCGTTCTCTCTTGTGCCTAGTTTTGCATTGAAGTCTCCCATTAACACCGTATATTGGGTTTTGGAGGAATGCATGGCTCTAGAGATATCCTCATACATTTCCTCCACCTCCTCATCAGGGTGTGCCGAGGTTGGTGCGTAAACCTGTATGACCTTCAGCAGTAAATTAAGTGCATGAAAACCCCTTTTTTAAAACAAAATATCAGTTCTACTATTTATGAATAGTTTAAAATTTATTTCATTTCAAATAATCCTGCACATGCACTTCGTTACTTCGTTACGGCAAAACGAAACGTTTCTTGAATAAAGGATTCGGGCATTAGTCTACCTCCGATTTTATCGGATTTATTTTTTTGTTCTATTATTATATTAAGTTGTGACAGGCCTGTATCACTCCCCGTTTTAGGCATGAAAATATACCTACGCTGCGCGGCCGCCTACCAGAGAGTAATTCCAGAAGCTAACGCGCGCCTTAAGTTAACAAAAAAGTGTTTTTCTCTTATAAGTATTTAGGAACTTTTGATATTTATTTTTGAGTTTTTATTCAAATGTGGCCTCTCGAAAAGCCAAAAGGTACTGCAGAGCATACGGGTGCTTAAATAACAATAGGAATGTCGACTTCTCATTCCTTACTGTTTTTTTTTTAATAGAATAAGGGTGACAAACGAGCACACAGTCCATCTGATGGTAAGTGGTTGCTGTGACCCATAGACATCTACATGTATCTTCGTTTAAATTAAATTGCAGATGCGTTGTCAGCTGTGAGGTCTAAGATAGAATGCCTCTTTTTCAGTAAAATGGGTCTCCGGTTCTCTACACTTAGCATACGAAACACAGCAGCATTAAGCTGCTATTTTACGCTGGTATTCTGTAAGAGCGCGGTCCTTCCCCGGTCAGGCCGACCCATTCGTGCTACACAAATACTATTATATAGCTGCAGCATGGTTCTACCACGTAATGCACTAATACTGTTCCTAAGGATACCGAAAGGTAAGATATTATTATTTATAGATCTAGATAATTAGATACCTAGTTACTGGCGTCATAGTTATAGTTTTATTATTCGATCAGCGACCCGGCCACAGCTTCGCAGTTTTCGATTTTTTCGCGTATAATGCCAATGACCTTAAAACACATTCTGTATAAGTAGATTTCCCAGCACCTGTGACTGTATACTAATGCAAGATCAACATATCCGGGATACTAGTTTAACACTTGATCGATACGAGTAAAAGAAAGAGATTGAAAATAGCAGCACTTCTCATTGCCACTCTTTCGTTAATAATGGTGTCGTGTGTAACATGTTTTTAAGGCTTTAACTAGCCTGAATGACCTTGACGAAACGGCGATCGCAGAGATTTTGGCCGACGTCAACACCGTCTAGCAACTACGTTCTGTGTTACTTATAAAAGTGCAAAGATTAATAGACTGCAGAGATGACAATTATATAAGTGACATACTGCCTGTTATGCTTGCGCATCACTGATAATTATGTGGCGGTTACGAATCTTCAATTACATTGTGCTGTAGCTTTGTCCGGTAGGCGTCACGAGCTATCAAGTGTTCAAGTTTCAAGTACGTAAGAGTTTTTTTTATTTTATATGTTAAATCGTATTTATTTGTATCGTATTAGTAGATCTGGGTCAAAGCGTTCGCTGTAAATTTTCCCGGGTTTGATCCCCGACAGCACAAATGAAATTAGTAATTGCAATTTTCGTCAACACGCATTGGGGAAGCACGGCGGGCATTTCTTTGCCCTAAAACCCTCTCAGAAATAAAAAAAGAGTCTTGTGCCCAGTATACTTGTATAGCCTATTACTTTACTTTGTAGCAATATTTATATTCGTTTCAGATATAGAAGGGTACCTTATGCTGACAAAAATATCATGTGGAGGCGACGAAAACGTAAAACATCTTTGTACCTAGATAAAACGTTCGAAAGATTGTCAGTCTGTCATACGCCACATTTTCTATAGAGCGTAGAACATTGCAGATAGGGCAAAATAAAAAATAATCCAAAATATTATAGGAATGATTTATTAATAATATATACATTTATAGGTATTTATAGTAAAAATAATGAACAAGCTGCAAGGTTCGACTAATAATGTTTTTTGTAAACACAATTGTAAAATTCCTGTTTTAATTTTTACCAATGGTTAATTGATAAAATGTAGTCAAGATCACTTCGTATAAAATATATTTAATTAAAATTGACACATGACCTATTTGGCCTTCTACTTACAACTCGGCGGAAATTTGAAAAGAAGATTTTGTCTTTTCACACAAGTATTGTTTACAACTGGCGTGGTTTCGAAAAGCGTGATTAAGTGTCAACGGTATATAATCAATTAAATACTGAACTTTTTTGAAATTTATTTTTTTGTTTATTTTTGTTATATCTTCTTAAAAACTGACGCCATCTCACTATTTTATTATTTGTTTTTTTTTTTTTTGTAACGCATAAGGATAAGTTAGACTAAGTTAGATTAACCTGGATAAGTTTATAATTTTTTGAATTTTATCACAAAATTTCCGCAATAAATTATTACCTTTTCTACAGTGATTCTCTCCTCTTAGTTTCGGCGTGACTGTAGGATGTTATAGTGAGTCACCGTCAGTTACTAAGCGGCCATAAATTATTATATGTATGTATAGACATACATATATACATTTTTTGATTTTAATATTTATATTTTTATGAATTTTGATTGATTTTTTAAACCTGGTAAAATTATTTTTTTCCATACCAATTGATGGGCCTGAGTATAATGCCAGTTATGCTCTTTGGATGAAGTTATTTTTTATTTTATGCTCAATTGCAGACAAAACAATATTGATTGCGCATTTCTAAAACAAAATTTTACCTCTTCTCCTTCTAATAATAGCTCCTGCACCTAACACGGTGGAATAGTTATTATTATCTATAAGACCATTTGCGGAAACAGTTTTTGTTAACAGTTATGAGTGTAACATTTTATCAGCTGCTTTGTTTATAGTGCCTTGAGCAACACTTTGCCGGTTTCTGTACAGAAAATGATGCTAGCTTTGCAAATATGGATGGCCGCTACCATTGAATATAATACCCGCTATGTTACACTTATTTACATAGAAACTTTAATTATCATTTGCATAAAATTCTAAATAGCACCTTTTACAAAAGAAAGTAAACTTTTAGATCAGTCCATTTTGTTTTTCACTAATTAAAAAGTAAAACAAACCAATAGGTCCGTGATTTAAAATTTCTTGCAACTTTTTATAGAAAAGCATGACCTTATCATAATATAAAAGTCAATCATTTAGCCATGTGATAAAACTTTTAAGTGTGCCAGTCAAACATTAATGATGATATTCGGGTCATTATACTGGAAATAGTCTTTTAAATATTTTGTAGTACAATTGATAATCTTCAGTATGATTGACCGTGTATATGACTTTTATAAGTCTATGTTATTTTTGATGAAAATTATTATTGCAGATAAAAGCCCTTTCACATTTATTTTAGTCTCGAATTAAATTAATCAAAATGAAAATAATAACTTTGGCTCTTTATAACTGATCTTTAAATGTAAAACACGGACTTGAAATTATATAATTATTGGCATTTTTTTAATTCATTGAACTTTTTTAAGATTTTGTTGAAACTCTACTGGTAAAAATAAACAAATATATATATTATAGTTCTTGATGAAAATAATGTATGCTCGTTACATCTCATCCCATCAAGAATTTCTAATGTAATTCTTGGTGTAAAGCTAAGACGTGATAATAACTGTAAACAATAGAATAACAAAATAATGAAAAAATTTACATTTCCTACACAACATTTACAAAAATACTTGCTTTATAACCTAATAAATATTATTTGACCGTAATAAAATAAAACAAGGTAGTCTTCGGCACGAAAGTAAAAATAAATATTTTCGATTATTTTTGCAATATCTAACATCAGGATCAGCGCGCGATTCTGATCAATTTAAAGATGCTAAATTTCAACAAGCACTGTCAAATTCAATAGGAGTGACAGAAAAAAACGGTTCTTGATATAGAAGGGTAAATAAATTATTTAATCTATAAAGTAAAATCACTTTATTAAAAATCAAAATAGTCCAATAGCTTTATTAACATGAGACACATAATTGTACGAGTGCTTACAATACTTAACATTATTTTACTGAAATCTCAGAAAGTTTTTTCTTAATAGAATAAGGGTGACAAACGGGCACACAGTCCCCCTGATGGTAAGTGGTTGCTACGGCCCATACACATCTACATCTATTCTCGATTACGTATCAAAATGTAGATGCGTTGTCACCCGTGAGGACTAATATGTAATGCCTCGTTTCCAGTAAAAAGGTTTTCCAGTTCTCTACACTCACCATACGAAACACAGCAGGGTTAAACTGCTATTTTACATGTTATTCCGTGGCCCTTCCCCGGTCAAGCCGACCCATTCGTGCTACAACTATACCTACTACTAATATAGCTACAGCATGGCTCTACCACGTAAGAAAAAATTGACGTTGAAAATTTAAGTATCTTTAGAAGCAACTTTGCAATTATTTTCTATTGAGTTAATTTTTGTGGAATCGTGTTTTTCAAACCGCCACCTGAAATACGTACAATTTTTTTTCGATAATGACGTGAAATTACAAAACGGTCCCCATGCATATCAATGTGGCTCTATTCAGCATCTTAATATGAACATACCTCGGGATACAGAGATTTTAAAAGTTTTCATGCGTAGATAATGGAATATATAATATTATATTATTACAGTCCCGTGTGAGGCAACCTTTATACTTATATACATATTATTCTCATCATATTTTTATGGTTGGTTAGAAAAATTATATCTAAATGCAAACTTTCACAGGGTAAATTTTTTTTTATTATTTTTACCCAGCAAGTAGTAAAGCACCTACAATCCCATCGGAAGCTAAGATGGTGAATTGCACTGACTTAACAAAAACCTATTCACTCTTGCCTAATAGTACTAGGTAAGTATTATTTGCGACCTATTCGTGTGTGTGTGTGTGTGTGTGTGTGTGTGTGTGTGTGTGTGTGTGTGTGTGTATGTGTGAAGAAAAGCGTATGAGAATACGTGAAGAGGAATAAAGGTTGAGTACTAATTCGCTTACCTGTACGAGGTTGCCACTCGAGGACCTTTCTTCCTATTTTTTATCTGTTTTCCAAGTTATATAGCCAGCCCATTGCAATTTCACTGTAATATTTCTTTGGGCTATGTCAGTTACTCTGGTTCTAATGCAGATATCTTCATTTCTAACTTTATCGCGTAGAGAAACCCCTCTCCAATTTAAAATTTTTACATTTTTTAGATGATAGTTTGTGTAACATAAAAAAAACCATAAACCCAAGAATGTCTTTATATAGTTATTTATACTTAGGTAAGCACCATTCTTTTATTTATTTAAATTGTTTGATTTAATTTGCTAACAGTGTACATAAATGTAAGTATCTGTATCTTTATTTTCCTCCCCAATAATATTTTATAAACTCAGTATCAACTAATTAATAAAAATATGCAATAATAAAATTACATAGGTATCAAAAACTATCGAAATCTAAGTAACGAGACCATGTTCGTCGTTCCACATCTAAATTATATAAAAATGCATTTTTCAATTTCACTAATCAACGTCGCCTCGAAAATTTCTTCTTCTTTGGGCACTTTAAAAATTCATTTATTTAGAAAATAATATTTACAGTTACCAGTGTACAGATATTAACTAAATTAAGTATTTCTAGTCATAAAAATATTTATAATTGAGTATAAACTTTTAAAAAACTAATATATATTTGAACGAAGTCGCTCCAACACCGACGTGCGGTCCACCCTCGACGATGTCCGAAAACGGACTGTGACAGAGCTTACATGGCGACGGAGCATGCGCACTCACGTAAATATATTCAATTTCAGGGAAAAATGATATATTCTCTTATAAAACGGGGAATAAAAATAAAACTCTCAATTAAAAATATTAATATTTTTAAGACCTTTTTTTTAGTGTAAGAGCTATTTAAAAAGCTTGTGCCGTTTTGGAGAAATTTTGCAATATTGACTAAGATAGGTACTCTTTGGGGATTTTTTTTCTAATAAGGGGTTGACAAAAATACAATTTTGTTAAATTGAAAACATTTACCAAATCCTCTTCTGTAACCCTGTATTTTTTCTTTGTGGATTGAATGAACAGTTATTGAGATTTTTTTACTTAAATATCCAAGATTTAGGCATTTCAACGACTGTTAAGGCCTTAAATAGCAAAAAAATGTGAAACAGACAAGTAACAAAGGTGAGTGGCAGCGCTTAGCGTTCAAATCCCGCACGGAACAAGTATTTGTATGGCCTACAAATAATTGTTCAGAGTCAGGATGTTTGTCCTTATGAAATCTATGTATGTAAACTGCCCCCGCAATACAGAAAAAAATGCTAGTGTGGAGGTAACGTTTTTTAAATATTTTTTTTAAAACATTACAAATTTAATACACATTATAATAAGTATTATTAAGAATAACTCCGAAACGGATCGTAATAATAAGATATATTCTGTGGTCCTGAAAAGGGCCTTTGAATTTGAACAATGTGAAATACACTATCTTGCTTGCTTGCTCGATTGCTCGCTTGCTCGCTTGCTCGCTTGCTCGCTTGACCGCTTGCTTGCTTGGTCGCTCGCTCACTCTCTTATTGCTTGCTTACTTGGAGCTGGTGTATTTGGTGAAGTGATGGCGTGCTTGGCAAATTCAAGGCAACAGCAGTTTCACCGAGATCTGCACTTCCCGTGAAGTTATAGTCGAACGCTTGTTGTAAAGAGCCAGGCGCGAGGCCTTGCGTTACTCAGGACTACGTATTTGAACAGTATATGGTTTATGTTTTTCATCGAACAATGAACCGTAAAGTACGCTTAAACAGAACGCGAACTCAGTTTCTAGACTTAACCCAAGCCGTTCAATCGCACGTGTGGTATTATTTAGATCAATCGCTTCTCACCGACGTATGAATTTCCTCGTCACAGGATTTTCACACTTAATCGTTATGTTATAAATTATATTTGCAGGATATTAACGTGAAAATTAGATTTAATTAGCCTTTATTTTTTTAATTATATCTTTTATTTTATCTGTAAATAAAGATTTCGTCCAAAAAATATTATAATCGATTATTAAACGTGTAACTAAATCATATATAAATCATATATAATCATATAAATCTATCATTTAACCTATGTCCATAAATATATGTAAAGGTTGGACATTGTAAATTGAAGACGCATTATTTAATCAGCCCATACAAGTCAAAACCTCGAAATGGATTTCTCAGATTGTAGGGAAGAATCTACAGGTGTTATTGACCTTGAATATAGGATGGAGATGAATAATATGAAAGTAATCGATTATCAACGTTAATAGAGCGCATATTAAATAAAGGGACTGTTATTACCATGCATAATAGTCTTCAGTATCGTGGGCTTGTGTTTCTCGAGAGCATTCTATCGTTCTACGTCGATAAACCTAAAAAAGAATCTAAAATATTTTTATTTATTGTTGCAAAAATCTCTACCACGCAAACATAATTCATTACCCATTTGGATCCTACCAAAAAGTTTGAGTGTCCTTTTTGTTTGCGATTAAAAAGCCGGTATAATCAAACCGAAGCGCATACAGGCTCACTGAGGTACATCTGTCGGTCACTAAACGCCCCGGTAGCTTTGCCCCGCACCGATTTACCCTCGGCTCGGGGCAACCATATCGAGTGCCATTGTTGGAGATAAAAAGGTAAAAAGCGATGAAGTATAGGCTAAAGATCTATATTGAATGGATGTGGCTTTGAATTTATTAATAAAAAGTAGATTGTTTTTTTTTTCTGGAATATTCGTTGTTATTTCTCTGCAAATCACAGGGTCTGTCATCCGGAGCCTCTAAAGTCAATAATGCCAATTCATTATGTTCACATGTTCATGCGGACAACTTCAACAAATGGTACAGATGCGTTATGACCTCTCAGGTCTAAGTTGGAATGCCTCGCAGTCTGCCTTTATACTAACGTTCCCTTCGGATCGGAACATTTTTACCATAGTCGTCACGGTTGACAGGTGAGCTGGTAACCAGAGTTTCAGGCTCAACAGGAAGATGATGGTGTCTTCAAGGCAAGAGTGAATAAACTTTTGCTAAGTCAGTGCGCTTCACCATCTTAGGCGACATCACCACTTACCATCACGTGGGGTTGTAGTTAAGCGCTGGCTTAGAATAATATAGAAAAATATGACGCTCTTCACCTATTTCAGTATTTCAGTTGCTCTCTGTCGTCCTGTATGACACCCACGGGATGATATCGGGTAGTGGATTATTTTACGTGTTTAATATTGATTTTGACAGTAAATACAAAAATGTTTTTTTTTAAATATTTATACCTTATCCAGAAAGTTGTATCGTCTTTGATATCGGTAATGTTCGCTGCACTTCCCCCAATTTCATAGTATAAGGGGCACATTTCAAGTGGCGAGGTGTGCTGTACTTTGAAGATCGATTCCGGTTATCATAATGGAACTTTAAAAAAAGGTATTTTATAAATCGCACACCTATTGTATTAGTACCTATTATTTTTACTTTTTACTGTACTGTACCGTCGCGGTAGCTTTTTTATATTATAATGGTAACAAGCATACAGTCCATACTGCATACAGTCCTAATAAGTTGATGTTGAAGCCCACAGACAACATCTATCCTCGATTAGGAACTAAAATGCAGATGAGTTGTCACTTCTGAGGCCTAAGATGGAATGCCTCGTTTCCAGTAAAAAAGTATCGCCGGTTCTCTACACTCACCATAGCAGCTCAATTTTTTTATAGGATAGGGTGACAAACGAGCACACAATCCACCTGATGGTAAGTGGTTGCTGTGGCCCATAGACATCTACATTTATCCTCGTTTGCGAATCAAAATGCAGATGCGTTGTCACCCGTGAGGACTAAGACGGAATGCCTCTAATCCAGTAAAAAGGGTCTCCGGTTTTCTACGCTCACCATACGAAACACAGGAGCGTTAAGCTTCTATTTTACGCTGGTATTCTGTGAGAGCGTGGTCCTTCCCCGGTCGAGCCGACCCATTCGTGCTACAACTATACTACTAATATAGCTGCAGCATGACTCTACCACGTAAAAAAGGGTGGGTTTCGCACACAGCAACATTGAGCTGCTATTTAACGTTGGTATTCCGTGAGAGTGTGTTGCTTCTCCGAGCCTTAACGCTCGTTGTAAATTTCACAGTACGCAAGCAACCCGGGTTCGATCCCGCCGGCTCCAGTGAACCACCATAACGTTATCGTTACAGCCTATCAAAAGTCCACCGCTGAAAAGTAGCCTCCACAATAGATTGATTCTTAGAGATATATTTGAAATAGTTGATACGCTTGACAAGCGATTTGGTAACCACAGTTTTATATTTTTAGTCGCTATTAGAAAGACGCTGCTGCCAATCTTCTGGTTTGCTTCCCTCTTGTCGCCTCTTACGACTTCCACGGTATCATATGGGGTAGTGGATATTCCTACATCGTGACTTCACGGTACTTGCTTACAGTTTAATTTCATGTTATTATATTTATGCTTAACCTCTGAGCTACCGGGACTTTAAAAATATGTCAATAAGTAATATTTATAGGGATAAAAATCAATCGATGTACTTTTTATATTTAATTAAATAATCACAAAGGTGGTAAAAACGATTTGTAAAAGCAAAAACAAGAAATTAATTTTGTATTCGTTGTAGACACAGGAATTTTAAAATTACGACAATCACCGATGACCTTTATTCGATTGTCCAACTTTCTCGCAGCCGACCGCGTGGAAAATTCGCAATTGATTATAAAAAGATCTCAATGAAACCGTGTTAAATCGAACATCGGGTGGGCTGGGGTTGTCGTTATGCTATTTTAATTAAATATTTTATTCCTGGCAACATTAAAAACATTTATGTTTTAGAAGTGTAAACTTCTTTGCGAATCGTTGTGATTTGAAACTCGATGAAACGAAAAAGCGACACTAAAAAAAGACAAACATATATCTACATCTATAAGATTTAGCCTGCGAGAGAATGAGATAGAATACAGCAGTCTTTCTTATTACATCGGTCTCCTCTTTTCTTAAAGGTTTTACTTCTACCGTGTGTGGACGTTTTTTCTGCATGTTTGTTTTTTACTGTGTATTATTTACATGTCAATAATTTTCTAAGTAAGCCTCTCAAATACCAAATATTTCACTATTGGAGGCTTCCCACAGGCCTTAAAATTAATAAATCCTATATAATTTTATTTATAATGGCATAATCACCCCGGATTGATTGCGTCTTGTAACTTTTGCGTTTACTGTTGTAACTGTATTATTATTTGTTCGGATGTAATTATAAATAATATTAAGTATAAAATATATAATTGTACGTGGTACTACCATGCTGTAGCTATATTAATTGTATAATTGTAGCACGAATGGGTCGGCTCGACCAGGGAAGGACCATGCTCTCACAGAATACCAGCGCAAAATAGCAAATCAATGCTGCTATGTTTCGTATGGTGAGTGTAGAGAACCGGAGGCCCTTTTTACTGGAAAAGAGGCATTCCATCTTAGTCCTCACGGGTGACCACGCATCTGCATTTTGATTCGTAATCGAGGATAGTTTTAGATGTATAAGGGCCGCAGCAGCCACTTAACATCAGGTGGACTGTGTGCTCGCTTGTCGCCCTTATCCTATAAAAAAATTAAGATAAAATAAAAATATGACGATTAACTCCTACATAAATATAGTAAACATAAACCCACTGTATTATTATTATCTGATTTATTGCGTTCATATTTTTATTTTTGCAGTCTATTAAAAAAAAAGGCTATATGAACTGTTCTTAACAAATTAATAAATCTTAGGACTACCGGTTTGGTCTTTCACTAAAATTTCATGAGAATTTTTTTGTAAAAGTATGTATATATGCACAAAGCACATTATTTTTATATAATTGCATGTTATGTTGATTTGAAATGATATTTAGTTATCAATTTAAGTACGAGATAAACTCAGACAACTTAGACAAGTTTGTACCTAAAACTTTTATAATTTATTTAAAATCCAAGCGACAGTAAGTCACTAAAATTTTTTAGTTTTATATAATATAATGTGTATAATTTGTATAAAGTTTTTAATGATATTTCTGTTCACACTGCACCGTTACAATCTCTTTAAAGACCATTGCTGAACATAGGCCTCCTTTATAGATTGCTTTATGATATTTGCCATAATTGCCACGGTTGGCAGACGGATTGGCAATCGCAGTTTTTTTTATTTCGAGCTGTTATTATGAAGACCCTGCAGCCCATCTCCTGATTCGTTTCTCTCTGTCGCTTCTTACGATACCCACGAGGTGAAATGGGGCAGTGGATATTCTTACACCGCCACTACACATGCAACACTCTTACAGAGACACAGAGGTCACACTGTAGAGTCTCCGGAATAGAAATAATACTAAAATATTATAATAATTTTAATAAGGAAATGAGTTAAAATTCTTATTAAACTTCTTATCAGATACAACTTCGTTTGCACCGCTAAGTTGCAGATTCATATTCGCAAATGCACCATTAATTCCGAAACATTGAGAGTACCTTATCTCGGCTCCGCAACAACGTCCAACTGCATTTAAATTTAAATCTAGAGCCACCTTGGCACTAAGTTCTCAAGTAATTTACGAGTGAATATTAAACATCACCTACCAGGGGAGCAGAACATGCCAGGGGAGGAGTTTTGTGTGTTTTACTAATTGCTAAAAGATGGTAATCAGGTAGCAGAGATTTCTACCTGTCTCACTTCAACTCTCAAGTGTCTCTATAATCTATCTCGCCTGTTTTTTACGATGCTCATGAACAGATAACTCAAACGCCGAAGCAAAAACCATGACAAGGAATTAATTAGAGCTCAAGGTAAATAATGAAGATTGTCGCTCGTTCTAATGAGTTTTCTGTATAAGTCGCTGTTTGGTGAAATAATTATAGAACAGGTAATTAAGAAGTTTGAGGGTAGGTATGCTAATGGAGGGGAGTTAACAGCGCGTAAAAGTGCTTTTCTTTGTGAACGCTCCTTATAGGCTTTTAAAGAAAGACAGTAATTTCGCTGCGTCATCAAATAGTTTTTCATGAATCAAATATTGTATATTATCAAATACTAAGCCCGTGTAGTGACGTTGTAATAATATCCACTACTCCATATCATCTTGTAGGTGTTGTAAAAAGCGAGAGAGGAAAACAGGCCACGAGATGATCTACAGAGTTTTCCTAAAAATACCTAAAAATTAAAAAACCGGCCAAGTGCGAGTCCGACTCGAGCACCGAGGGTTCCGAACAAATCTGTAGGTATATAAGTTTAAAATTATTAAAAATATTTTTATTATATGATGTAACTAAAAATGTATGCTTTTCGCAATTATTCCTTTATCTGTGCTATAATACGTTGCTTCGTACCAAATTTTAAGATTCCGAGTTCACGGGAAGTAAGTACCCTGTAGGTTTTGCTTCCCTTACGAATGTCGAAAATTTGCGGCATAAACGGCTGTATCTTTTGATTGCGTTGGCTTAGAAGTTTGATTTTTTCACAGATCCAAGGGACAGTAGACTTGAGTATTTTATATGAATTTCTTAGAAAAAGGGTCTTGACAGACATACAGACGGACAACAAAGTGATCCTATAAGGGTTCCGTTTTTTCCTTTTGAGGTACGGAACCCTAAAAATTACCAACCCTTCTACCAACCGTGGCAACTATCGCAAAACTCCCTCCTATGAATCAATGGGGGAGACGTATGTTCAGCAATGGACTTCTTGTTAGGCTGTAACGGTGACAGTAGCATAATACGACGTTAGCATAACAGTATACGTACATACGTAACAGTATATGAGCCGTGGTAGCTCAGATAGTTAGCGCTCGCTGTAAATTTCTCAGTACGCGATCAAACCGGGTTCGATCCCCGCCAATGAAATTGTTAATTGCAATTTTAAGTTCTAATTTATCACGTGCTCGGCGGTGAAGGAAAACATCGTGACGAAACCTGCATGTCTGAGGAATAAGAAAAAGAATATTTCGAAGATATGTGAAGTTCGCCAACACGCACTGGGACAGCGCGCCGGACATTTCCTTGCCCTAAAACGCTCTCAGAAATGAGGGGTGGCCTGTGCCCAGCAGTGGGACATATATAGGCTGTAACTTTTATAACAGTATACGACAATGTGTTCAAAGAATTTTTAGGTTAGATGTACGCAGGAATAACACTTCCTTTTTCAAGCCTGTTGTCAGAATGTGCCGTGATTACGACAAGATGACGCGTAGTAACGTACATCTAGATATATTTGATAGTAGCCTTGTTATATTTAAAAAAAAAAATTACGTTATTCTCTTAATATTTAATGTATTTTTTATCTTGTTTATATTTGCTACGACTAAGTTTCTACTGTAGTTATTATTATTATGCTGTGTACACATTTTTGGATTGTAGTTTAGATCAACACCATTATTAACTTCCTTCTGCGTAGCATTGAAAGGAAGTTAATGGTTTTAGCTGGCAGTCTGTTAGTCTGTATGCCGACACGATAACTTCCGTTCCACTGGACCGATTGACTTTAAATTTGGTATGTGGATACCTTGAGGTAGTAACTCGGTCGAGTGTCGAAATTTGGGTCCTGTAGGTCAAAGGGCACCAGAGATATGGGATTCACGCAGAAGGAAGTTGTTTTTATTGAATTTACATTCAACTCGTTTAATTTTCAACCTACTTCAAAAAAGGTGAAGGTTGTCAATTCGATTGTTTTTAATGTGTGTTAACCTGTGAACTATTTTCTACGTGAACCGATTTTGATGTTTCTTGTGTTTGGTTTTTGAATTTACCACATCACCTTGTAAGTGTCTTTATGATATGATCGTTGAGACATGTTGGCGTTTTATAACCAAGTGTTAAAAAATAACTTATAATATAATTCATGGCGAGAAGTTAATAACATCAGGGTAGATCTTAAATTGAAGTTAATAAATTGACCGAGGCAAACGCTTTTTTTTCTTTTTTTTTTTAAACGTC
This sequence comes from Parnassius mnemosyne, assembly GCA_963668995.1. Classification (NCBI taxonomy): domain Eukaryota; kingdom Metazoa; phylum Arthropoda; class Insecta; order Lepidoptera; family Papilionidae; genus Parnassius; species Parnassius mnemosyne. The sequence continues at coordinate 7,871,661 of CAVLGL010000104.1, read as the reverse complement.
ACCCCCACACTAGGATTTTCTCCTGTATCAGTCAAACTGTTTAACAGTTTCCTTGTATGATCGACTCGGAGATACCTACTCAATTCGACTGTATTTTTTATGCGTGTTACCTCAGAACTTTTTAGGTGAAGCGATTTTGATGATTCTTTTTTTATATGAAAGCTGGTGCTATGCATGAGATCTTATATAAATTTGGTCAAGATCTGACCAGTAGTTTTTGAGTTATCCTTAATAATGATCAAAATTGACTTCGACTACATTGATGATGTTCTCATTTTATTTACGAGTATATTGAATTCGTTTGTTCAAAAATTTTTGTTTTACCACTTGTAGAACTATATATATATATACTTACTTACTTACTTATCTTCACGCACAATCCCTGACGGGGTAGCCAGAGAGAACAGATCGCCAAGTGTCACGATCCTTACATATCTCTTTCGCTTCTTTCAGATTCATTATCTTCTTCATACATGCACGTCTAGGTATCCGAGTACTCTTGACCCTACCCTCTTCGAGCAATTTGCTCACATGGTCTTCGAAAGTTAGTCTCGGTCTACCTCGACACCTTGTAATATTAACTTTCGCGCTATATATTTTCTTCACCATTCGGTCTTCACTCATTCGCTCAACGTGCCCAAACCACCGAAGCACGCCCTTATCAATTTTTGTGATAAGGTCATCTTTCAAACCTGCCATATTGCGAATCTCTTCGTTTCGCTTTCGGTCGGCCATAGTAACGCCGCACATTTTACGAAGAGATCGCATCTCCACTGCATTCAACTTACTTTTATGCTTCTTCTGGCATACCCAGGTTTCGCTGCCATATAACAAAGTCGGTACCAACACTGCGTTATGTATTGCAAGGCGTGCACTCTTCGCTACGCCTTGCCTTTTGACTAACGCAGTCAGGGCACCATTGACTTTGTTCCCGGCAGCGACACGCCTGTCCACATCTAAATCACATCTTCCATCCCGGCTAAAAGCACTCCCCAAGTATACAATTTCATTTACCTGTTCTAGACATTCCTGATTTACCCATATTTCACACTTCGTTCTCTCTTCGTCCCTTTCAAATACCAGAACCTTAGTTTTATTAGCATTCAAACGGAGACCTTTAATTTCACATTCCTCTTTCATACACGTGACTAATGCCTGCAGTTCTGCCTCTGATGGTGCAATAAGCACTGCATCATCAGCATACAGCAGACAATTTACTTTTATGTCACCCAATTTCACACCCAAACAGCTATCTTTCAGCTTTTGTAAACAGCTGTCGAGATACAGTATGAACAGCCAGGAAGACATGACACAACCCTGTTTTACGCCCGTTTGGACGCTAAACATGGGTGACAGGTCATGCCCTACCCGCACACAGGCTTTACAGTCACAGTAAAGAGACTGCACAGCCCTTAGCAATCGGCCATCCACACCATACCCCGGCAACAGTTCCCACATTTTCTTCCTTACAACCTTATCAAATGCTTTCTCAAGATCCACAAAAGCACAGAAAATCTTCTGGTTAACAGCCAGAAGCTTTTCCGTAATCATACGGAGAGAAAACATTTGATCCGTGCATCCTCTTCCAGGTCTAAATCCGCATTGTGCCTCCCATAGAAATCTTTCCGATTTCTCTTGCATCCTACGTGTCAAAACCTTCGAGTAAACTTTACTTGCTAAACTGGTCAAGCTGATCGCCCGATAGCACCCGCAGTCAAAATGTGAACCTTTACCTTTATATAAAGGCACAATGACTGCGGATCGCCAATCATCCGGGACATCCCCCGTCCGCCAGCACAAATTGCACAGCAGATGAAAGCTGTCCCAGACGCGAGGCCCACCATACTTGACCATTTCAGCAGTAACTCTGTCTAGTCTCTACCACATTTCAAACTTCGAATCGCACGTTCAATCTCTTTCATACTGATGACCTCAGTGTCATCGAGGTCCGGGTCTGGCGTGCCAGTCACGGCGTCATCCCCGGATCCCTCACTAAGATCATCACACGCATACATTTCTCTATAAAATTCGCTCCATCGCTGCATGACGTCCGATTTTTCTGAGAGGACGTCATTAGTTCTCGAAAGCACTTTGTTCATTCTTAAGGCCGTCGCACCACTTCGGGTCCTTCCAACCTCTTTCCAGAAGAGTTTGGAGTTCTCCTTAAAGTTGTGCGACAACCTTTCATCCGCTTCCATTCTACACCTTTCACGCACTTCCTCAATCAATGCTTTCGTGTGAACTTTCTGCAGCTTATATCTTTCTTTCATCTTCTCTCTCATATCCTTATCATTACTAGAGGCCAAGTAGTCTAACCATGCTTTCTTCTTCTTCTTTACAGCTTCTTTCACTTCATCATTCCACCATGCATCTCTTCTTTTACTACTGCCTCTTTTTATTGTTCCACACACTTCTTCCGCTGCACTTACCATTCCATCCCTAAGGTTCTGCCATGTTCTTTCTACACATTCGTTTCTGCCATCGATGGTGTCAAGCTTTTCGGCTACCCTCGCATGATATTTGTCCCTAGTATCCGCTTCCTGAAGCTTCCAGCTTCGGATGCGACAGACCGACTGTGGTTCTGTCACTGTCGTCCGGTAGCGCCAACCCGCGAACAGACCCCTAAATCTAGTAATCACTAGATAGTGATCCGTTCCCAGGTCAGCACCCCTGAACACTCGCGTATCCATAACCTGTTTTCGCAGTCGGTCATCCACCAGGAACAAATCGATCATACTTCTCTCATTCTTTCTTTCTCTAGTATACATATGGATTTTCTTGTGATTAAACATAGTGTTTGTCACAAGAAGACCCTTTTCCTTGCATACCGCCAGTATAAGCTTGCCAGCATCATTAACCCTTTTATCGCCAAACTTTCCAAGTACCGACTCGTACCCTGGTCGAGCGGTACCAACCCATCCATTCAAATCACCACATACAACAATCCTTTTGTTTCCCCTAGCCAAATCTAGAACTTCTCTTACATTCTCCCAAAACTCCTCCAGCTCAGCCCTGGACGACGAAGCCACCGGCGCATAAACAGCCAAAAGGAATAACTTCGTCAGTCCCAATTTAAAGCGAACCCAGAGAAGTCTTGGGTTCACAAACTTATATTCAGTCATAACATCGACCAACCGAGAAGACAGCAGCACCCCCACTCCCTGGCAGGCGTTCTCGCTCTCCGGGACTCCGGACCATAGAGCTAACGCCCCGCCAGGGAGCTCTTCAGTACCACTGCCCTTCCGTTTGGTCTCCGACATACACACGACATCTAATTCTCTTTCTTTCATTATTTCGATCAACTCATTCGTCTTATCTCTCATGCCTCCTCTAACATTCCACGTGCCAACTCTGCACTCCGTCCTCCACCTTCCGCCGTGTCGGGCTGTGCGTGACGGGTGACGGTCCCCATCGCCGCTTTGCGCGCTGCATTCCACACCAACGGGGACGAGCTGGTGTGCGTCGCCTTGGGGGGACGCCCTAACCCTCGTTGACATGGGTGCGCAGCTGAGTAGAATTGCAGCCCTGAAAAGGGCTGGCAGGGGTCGCGACGAGCACGCTTCTACAATGACCCTATATATATATAGCTGATTTATTTTTTTTAATTGAGAAAGGTACACAAAAATGTGTACCTTTCTCAATAAAAAAAATTTAATATAAAAACATATCGCTTATTTAATGCACATAATATATTGGAAGTCATATAAAAATAGAGGCAAAGAAGCACAAATATTGCAAATAAAGATTTCGCTAACTTCATTAGTGTGGACGGCTCTGTGGCGCAGTGGCTTAGCAATGAGTTACGGCGCTGAGGGCCGCGAGTTCGAATACCGCACACAACAAGTATTTATATATATACAAATAATTCTTCCAGGTGTGTGTCGAATGTTTGTTTTTGTGCAATTTATGTATGTAAACTGCCTCCACGACATAGGATAATGATAATGGGGTTAAGCTTTTTTAAAAGTGGTCATTTTGATGTCAATAAAGTTACCCAATAGGCCTGTTTCAAATAAAAAAGGCAGAGTAGTAGTAAATATTAAAAGGTGTCGAGGTAGACCGAGACTAACTTTTGAAGACCATGTAAGCAAATTGCTCGAAGAGGGGAGGGTCAAGAGTACTCGGATACCTAGACGTGCATGTATGAAGAAGATAATGAATCTGAAAGAAGCGAAAGAGGTATGTAAGGATCGTGACACTTGGCGATCTGTTCTCTCTGGCTACCCCGTCAGGGATTGTGCGTGAAAATAAGCTGAGAGTAGTGCAATTAAAGATTTCAATGGTCCTTGTACCGTGGATCGATATTTCTTGTATCTGCTTATATTTATTGATTTTACGTCAACGCATGGCTTTTATTCGTTTTTTTTTTAAATATGCCAGTATCTAATATTAAAATTGAAATACCTGTCTCGAATTACTATTTACATTACATGAAGATACACATATACATCGCTCCTTTGAGTCAGAGCACGTTATTATGCGACGGACACACCCTTGTTTATAAAAAAGCGTTGGAAACAGAAATGTTTGAATAAGTGTGTGATTGCGGCTTGGGGGGCGAACAGACGTAATAAAACACCGTGGACTAATGCCGCTGCCTTTTCATTTCAACGACTGACAGGCTAATTTTGTCACAGGTATTTGTAACGGTCAAATTCTGAGTTGGTTAATAACATCTGTTGTTCGAGTGTATTTCAACAAACTACTATGTAAACAAACTGCAAGTACTTAAGAATAAAACTGTTAATACCATCGATATATATGTACTACATACTAGACTGCACATTCCGAACATACACTATGTTCAACTGAACTGTACTGCAATCCGTACAGTGTGTCATTTAGTATGGTTTCAATCTACTAGTTAGTCTGTGGTTTCAATATTCATGCAGTGTGGAGCGGCGCTAATAATACAAGATTTCAAATTAAAGTTTAAACCTGAACGTAAATAACAATTCAGTAGTCAAGTGAGTAAAATTATTTGTTGTTCAAGTGAACAAATAGGTAATAGTATCGTAATATTACATAAGAAATCAACCGTCTATGCGCGACTTTACTAACTCCCGCGCATGCGCGAAGACATAGAGTAGTGCACATTTTTTGTTTAGAAAGTCTTCTCTAGTACGTAGTACATATAACTCAATGGTTAATGGACGGCTCCGTGGCGCAGTGGTTTAGCAATCAGTTGTTGCGCTGGGGGCCGCGGGTTTGAATCCCGCACGGAACATGGATGTTTGTCATTGTGCAATTTATGTTTGTAAACTGCCTCCGCGACACAGGAGAAAATCCTACTGTGGGGGTAACGATTTAAAAAAAAATAATACAACATTGGACTACCCCATAGATTGCCACATAACGGGAATATTTGCCATAGTTGATGCACAATGCGAGTGGATTGGCTACCGCAGTATTTTACCGCCTTCAAAAAGGAGACGGTACTCAATTCGACTGTATGTTTTTTTTATGTGTGTTACCTCATAAGTTTTTACTGGATGATTGCGATGATTCTTTTTTATTTATAAACTGGTGCTTCACATGTGTTCCCATATAAATTTAATGAAGGTCTTGGCAATAGTTTTTGAGTTATGCTTAATAATTTATGTAGTAGTGTTGTACAAAATTTTTAATTTTTAATTATTATTTTTAGGCTTTATTAGGTAGACGCCGCTACACATCTGTTTATTTGTTTTCCTCTGTCGCCTGTAATTAAATAAATTTTTCAGACTTGCAGGGTTCCTCACCAGATAAATCAGCATTTAAATTTGCAATGAAGAATTTCAAAGGTACTAGCGGGAATTGAGCCCAGGTTTCTCGCGGAATGTGAAATTTACAGCGAGCACGTAGCCCCTTGGATATCTAGCCCTCCTCGGGAAATTATAAAAGGAAAATTATAAAGCTAAGCCAAAATTATAAAGTTAAATAAGGATTAATCAGTATTTGTATAATATATAAAAAACGAACAATTAGGAAAAACCTTTTTATGCTAGCCTACTTTTGGACTGCCATTCATGATATGTGACATCCTCGCCCTGGTTTTCAATGGTCATCTTATGATATAGAAATGGCAGGAAGACCTGTATGAATATATGATATCTCTACGTTGTGACCACTCCGTCCTGGTCACAGAGTTAGTCCAACAGTAGTCTTTAATAAAAGTGTCGATGTCTGAATTCAAAGAAAGTTTATTCACAAATTACCTAATTATTTTTTGTACCACAAATCCACGTGTGTGTTAATTAAAAATACAATATTTTTTTAAGTATAAGAGTGACAAACGATCACATTGTCCAACTGACGGTAAGTAGATGCTGTAGCCCATAGACATATATTCTCGATTAGGAATCCAAATGCAGATGCGTTGGCGCCCCTGAGGACTACGATGGAATGCCCCGTTTCCAGTAAAAAGCGTCTACGGTTCTCTATACTCACCATTCGAAACACAGCATAATTGAGCTTCTATTTTGCGCTGGTATTCTGTGAGAGCATGGTCCTTCCCCGGTCGAGCTGAACCAACTGCATCACGGGAAAATTGTAAAAATATTAATGAGTGTTCTAAATTAAACCTGTGTACTTTATAATTAAACCTCTGTACTATAAAGTCCAAAGGTTTTTGAGCCCGGTCACTCCACTGCCGAGTTGTATGCCCACGACACGTGTATATACGTGATATAATATTTTAGAAACTATTCCACTTCTGATGTTAGAAATTATTCTCAAAATTATTTAATTAAAAGAATGTTTCTCTAAACGTTAATTGTTAAAAATAATAAAAGTGTGAGAGCGGATGTTTAACTTGCTCTCTTGCTTACGCAATAAATTACTACGAGATCAGGAATAAGATACCACACATTCAGTATAGAGCAAATACAGTTCGACCAATCATAATATGTACGAGTCACAATCACACATTGGTGTAATGTGAAAGATATAATTACATGATAACACCAAAGTATGCAAAGTAACAGCAACACTACTCATCTCAATATAACATAGGGCAGCCTCTTACCAACACCACCTTCCTAGCTTACACTAGAAGAACTACTTCACGAATAGAACCACATCACTTGTCTTACTTAGGCACAATCTCAGTGTGGAGGTAATGTTTTAGCCCAACGGACATAATAACGACGTTAGACTCGTAGAATTACAGACTGATCAGAAGGACCCTCCGGAAAGCGAGGTAGGGAGGTTGTGAATGCTCTAAGCATACCACGACAGCCGGCTGCTTCGTTATGTGGGACTCACTGCGAAACCTAAGTGCTTACCCACTAAACACCACCTGTGAGACTGGCATTGGCTTGCATGACCTTTCTGCCGAATCGGGAGCGACACTCTTTAGGGAAAAGGGGGTGCAGGCTCCCTCTTAGTCGACTGCGCGATACTTTATACTACTGGAACAAGTGGGATATTACACTTTCACCCTTAATGCTTCTTATTTTCCTTTATTATTTTACCCTCATTCTTAACAATATTATTATGTACTAGCGATCCGGCCCGGCTTCACACGGGTAATTTCTGGATCTCGACAACAGCTCCACCTACTGGATCCAATTGTGAATCTAAACCATCCACTCAAAGATACACAAAAATTTAATGTGAATCGATCATGCCAGTTTCAAGTTTTAGCGAGACTAACGGACAGCAGTTGATTTTTATAAATGAAGATATATTATTTAAGCATTTAAACCACTAGGACAAATATTATCCTGTCTCCATCTATATCAAAAATCTTTAATCCAGGCATCAAAGACTTATAATAATAATACTAATAATAATACTGCTGATGGACCGGGCACAGTCAAGGATATTTTTGGTCGTGATTACCATTCCTTATGACGAGAACCTCGTGAAAGCCGAAACAGATTAGCTGACAAAATATCTGGACCTGCTTCCTGTGGTCGTTTCTGCGAACGGGCCAATCCCGGTCAGCTTCTCAGGTCATCTGAGGCAACTGGGACTCCGTGACGGACCGCTCAAGGCTCAAATACAGAAGGCGGTGCTCCTCGATACCGCCCGCATCGTCTGCCGGTTTCTTTCCCTTTCCCCCTAATCCTCGGCCATTTGGTCTCCCCTGCCGAGGGCTTCCATCTGGTTGGGCTTTTATTTATTTATGTATTTTTAATGTATTTATTTTATTGACATTTATGTATATTTATACCTTTCGTTTACAATTATATATTTAAACAGCCCAACCAGATGAGAAAACTTTATAGATAACCCAAAATAATACTAATTAAACAAGGTAACAGGTTCTATACTCTGCAATTTTGTACGTTTATAACGGAAAAACAGACGTAATGTGTGGTCTGATTCCTGGTGGGCTATAAAATTCGACCAATCAAAGAGTTACACGGTCCAGTTGCAGTCGGTGTTGACAGACCACTCCGAGGCGTTATCCGACGCACGATTGGCAAGACGCGCCTCGGCGACATCGCGATATGCGTGATGCGCCTTATTGTGCGGTAGGTATTATTTATATCCATGTGTACCAATTTCTTTGTCCCGCTCTGTAATTTATTGCACATGGTGCTGTTTGGTTCAGCTGTTTATTGTCCGTTCGTAGGTTTTTTTTGGATACAGTTAAAGACTATCGCGACATACGTGACGCGCCTTATTATGCGGTAGCTATTATTTATATATTTATGTGTAGCATGTACCAATTTTTTTGTCCAGCACTGTAATTTATTGCATAATATGGTGCAGTTTGGTTCAACTGCTTAGTCCGTTTGTAGTCTATTTTTTGGATGCAACTGATTGTTATATCAAAGTGTATTTAATTAATATAATAATTAAATATTATATGTTTTATTTACATGACATTTAAATATTATATACAACATTAAATAAACATACTAAAAAACTAATATACTAACTATAGTCCTACTCCCCGCGATATCGTGCCAAGAACGCTGGCTGCGTTTCCTCGCTTAATAGCTATTACTTAGCCTTTGAGCGAGAAAAGAATCAGCCCTCTTATCACCAGCAGCGACAACCAGTTGCTGATGCAGTTCCTATAGGTACTTCATCGCACGTGGAGCCCACGGACCGATAGCTCTACAACAAATTCCACAAATATTTTGTCATCTCTCAGATAAACATATTTGCGCCACTTAGTTCAGCTGCTTCTGATGCCTTCCTGGCTCTAAACGACGTACCCATGAGATGAGGCTGCCAGTTTCTACGCCAGCATCTACACTAGGGATTAATTTAATTATATTATACAGTAATATTATATTATAATTTACAATATATTTTATTTTTATTAAAGTACCTACATATTGGTAACAAATGAACAAACAGTCCACTTAATAGTGAGTGGTCGCTGCAGCCTATGTGCACTTGCAGCCAATTTCAAACAAAGAAGGTTACAGTTGCTTTGTCATCTCTGAGGACTAGGACGGAATTTTGTAGAGACATCGCGGGGAGTAGGACTGTATGATAATTTAAATTTTTAGTATTAGTTTTTAGAATGTTTTTTTTTTAATATTGTATATAATATTTAAATGTCATGTAAATAAAATATATAATATTTAATAATTATATTAATTAATTGCACTTTTTTATTGAATAAGGGCGACAAACGAGTACACAGTCCACCTGATGGTAAGTGGTTGCTGTGGCACATAGACATTTACATTTATTCTCGATTAAAAATCAAAATGCAGATGCGTTGTCAGCCCTGAGGACTAAGATGGAATGCCCCGTTTCCAGTAAAAGGGTCTCCGGTTCTTTACACTCACCATACGAAACAGCAGCATTAACCTGCTATTTTACGTCGATATTCTGTGAGAGCGTTGTCCTACCCCGTTCGAGCCTACTCATTCATGCAACAACCATATTTTTTTTTATAGGAGAGAGGGTAAACGAGCATGCGGCTCACCTGATGGTAAGTTATTACCGCCACCCATGAACAACTGCAACACCAGGGGAATTGCAGATGCGTTGCCGGCCTTTTAAAAAGCAGTACGCTCTTTTCTTAAAGGTCCCTAAGTAGTATCGGTCCGGAAAAATCTCTGGTGGTAGTCGATTCCACAAGGAATTTGTGCGAGAAAGAAAAATTCTTTTAAATCACCCAGTCGTGGACCGCCAGTCATCCAGATGGTGTGGATGGTATCGCGATGGTATCCAGATGGTATGGATAGTGAAATTGTGCGGCTGGAATTAGTCCGAACAATTCCTCAAAGCACTCATCGTGGTAGATGCGATAAAATGCGTAATTATAGTTAATGCCATAATAAGTTGATGCTACGTACCTAGACGCGGTCTGCAAGGCAGGAAAGGAGTTCTACCAACTACTGCAATAGGTGTAATATAGTACTATGTAATAAGTTGAAATATCTTAATGTTATTAGCCGGCTTTAGATATCTTGTCTTTTTTGTATATATGTTAAGTGATATCTTCGTTAATTGAAATTAAACGACTTTAATGATCTTTTTTTTTTATTAAATAGACTTTTTTATTTAATATTGCAGGGGTAATTCTTGAAAAACAGGATGCTGGAAAAGCATGGGATGAAGTTTTTAATATAGCTCTTTAGACAACATTCGAGCCGGTAATATTCCATATGTCGGAGCGTCTATAAAATACCCGTTGGATTGAGGTGGATTCGAGGGTATATCGAGAATACCACCGCTTGTTTGTGCAGTATAAAGTTCACTGTAGGTGCTGTGCGCGAGAGATTCCGCTTCAGTCATTCAACGAGTGTGGTCATTCTAGATAGTGTCGTGATTCTGTTCGTTATTGATATTCAGCGAGTGTGCAGACAAGGCGGATTGGTGTTGCTGAGAGGCTGCCCTGTGTTACATTGAGATAAGTAGTGTTGCTGTTGGCTTACATATTTTGGTGTTATCATGTAATTACGTACCTCACGTTACACTGGTGTGTGATTGTGGCGGAGACTTGTTACGGTGTGGTCGAACTGTAATTTCACTATGCTGAATGTATAGTGCATTACGTTGTCTTATTACTGATAATGATTAATTGCGTAAGCACGAGAGCAAGTTGAACATCCGCTCTCACAATTTTATTATTTTTAACGGTTAACGCTATCCCGATGTATTTCCGAGATCAAATCTGGATCCTCGGTTGTAATTCTCCGACATCAGAAGTGGGATCTCCTGTCGTGATTTCCGATACATAAATATTTCTATACATTAAGTAGTCAGTGCGCTTTACCATAATCCGCTACATCACCACTTACCATCAGGTGGGATTGTAGTCACGCACTGGCTTTGAATGGTAAAAAAACACCAAGTCGTAGCAACGACTATTAAAGCTAATATGTGAAAATTATTTTTCTGCCGACTTCCAAAAAGGAGCCGGTACTCAATTCGACTGTATGTTTTTTTTTTTTCGTTTTTTTTTTATGTGTGTTACCTCAGAACTTTTTTCTGGGTGAACCGATTTCGATGATTCTTCTTTTATTTGAAAGCTGGTACTTCTCGTGTGGTCCCATATGAATTTGATCAAGGTCAGACCAATAGTTTTTAAGTTATTCTTAAATAACTTATATTGAAGTCGGCTGTACAAAATTTTTAATTTTTAATTATATACTTTTAAATTCATTGAAGTTAGCTTTAATTTTTTTATTAAAAGTGTAATTTTAAGTCAAACGGTTAGAAATTTCTTGACGTGTGCTATCCCGCATTCGCTATAACAAACCGTCTGCGTTATGACGCGTGTCGCGGGACGAGCAGTTTGTCTTTCGGTGACCATTTCCTGGGCCACCCTCTTGCAACCGGAACAGAAAATCTTTGGAGGGTCCTTACAAAGATTGCCTTTATATTTTCAATGTCATTGTGTTATTTTTTGGTTTTTAATTTATATCTAAATAATACTACATCGGTATGTATTTATGAATATATGTATCTTTATTTGATATTTTCCTTTTATTTTCTCTTCAACCAGACAGACATTAAATTCGCTCATTGTAAGACCCAAGATAATTTAAACTAAGGATAAATAAATAAATTAAAGTTAACGAGACTTACACGTGTGTTTTTAGTGTTAGCTACTTTAATAAAATCCTAAAAAATAATTATTGTAATTATTATAATATACTAAAAAAATATTTGTAGTTTCCAAGATCTTAAACCATTTATATGATTACTAAGAATCTTTGACGAGTTATAGTGCGCGCGACCGCGAAAGTTTCAAGTTAACACAGCTAAAATTATCATGGTAGTCACCAAATAATACGATATAGGTATAGATCCAGACCCGGAACAATTATTTGTAAGTACTACTTTGTAAGTGCCATTCGAAAACGCGGCCTTGCTGTTAAACTAGCTAGCTATCGAACCGAGTAGTGGATTTATATATGCTAGTAACGATTATGAAAAAAGAAACCTTCTTAGAAAATTATCACAATGTACGAATAGTGCGATGTAGACATGATAAATAGAGAAAGTAGAGTAACAACATGTATACTTTCCATTATCTTTGGCTGTCCTATTCTTGAGAGGAATTAATGGCAAATTATTGTCCCGCAGAGTCTGTCTTAAAAAAAGTTTATTTTTATAATTACTTAGGTATGGACCTTTTCTTACGATGTGTTCCTTTACAGGCGTGCACCGGCAGGGAATCGAAGAGACACGATCCATACAAAGACATCCTATACTTCATGTCAGCTGCTATGTTGACTAGATAAGTGTCAACCCTGAGAAAACATTATTTTTTACAAGGCACTTACAAATTAAACAATTAAAATTAGAAAATGAAAATACATTAAAATCACTATCCTTATAAAACTAGTTTTATTTAAATATCTAACTTATTCCTGTGAATGTAGACAAATATTATTCGGGGAGACGTTCCGATGCCGTCCGTTTCCGTCCAGCGGTGCCCTGCGTCCCCTAGGGGAATATATCAAGAACATTATTATGTAAGAACATGACCGAACCTTTATGATCACCTAGCCTTTCACGGCGACTGCACTACATCGTCACAAATGCTAGGGTTGGCACTTTTAAATGTTAGTGTTATGAAGAAACAAGGGATTACGGTTTTTGTATTCTTAATACCATAAAGACCCGTTAGGTTTTGTCGGTTACCCTGGTCATAGAGGGGATAGGATATCATCAAACATTACTCTACTCTAGGACTTTCTCCAGAAAGATAAAGGAATTTTACAAGCATACAATGTTGTTGGCAAACAACCAGACTCGGAACTATTATATGTAGCTTCAAATAATTACTTGTTTAATGCGGGTTTCGAACCCGCAGCCCGCAGTATTACATCTAAACGCTTAGCCACTGCGATACCGAACCCAGTAGTTCAATTATGGATGTTGGTAAGAATTATAAAACGTGATTTCTACTGAAGTTACTGCTATTTATTTAGTTAATAATACTTTTCTTATATAAAAAAAAGTAATCAAATAAACTTTCACTTAAACTATTAAAACCTGCTTTAGTTAATAATACACAATAATATTTACTTAAGTTTATTAGTCACATTGCTGTTTCTTTTAGTTGATAATGAACAATATTATTTAAAAATATATAAAAATCATAATTATGGAATAAAATTTCCTTCAAAAGCCAACCCTAGGGGGACGGAAGTTTGTCCGCGGATTCTTTATATTTATATTCACCTTGTCGTTTGGCGGGCAGATTTATTCACTTCTTTAGAACGAGCGCACTGACCGTGTCCTCACAACGACCCTCGTGTGGACGCCACCTTATAAACTTCACGACGCACTATATTTTATACAATATGAAATATTATGTTTTTTTTAACAAAATTCAGTTAGCAATTTAATATCGAAACGTAATGAAAGTTTTATTAAGTTAAAATTAATTGACATCAAACTTATACTATGCATATTATTATATATTATGTACTTTAAATGTAAATAGTAATTTAAATATAAATCTTAATTTAAAAAATCTAAAAATAAACTGTTTTCAATATGTTAAAAATAAAAATGACGTGTCTTACCTAGTTTAAGGAGCATCTCCCGCCCTCCCTCAATTACGTGCTCTATCAGTGTCACCACCAATCCCACTACTCCCACCACCACTACTCTAGTAAAGGTACTCCACCATTGATAAATATGAATCGTGTTTTGCCTCCAAACGGCATCATCAGAAGAAATAGACTCTGCGCTTGCTGACCGCTGAGTGTAGTTCTAACCATTACCACCATTACAGCCTAATCTAAAGTCAACTGCTGAACATAGTTACCCCATAGACTGTCTTACAGAGAGGATAGTTGCAACGCTTGGCCGCAGTTTTTTTAAACAGTTATTATCAAACATGCTGCTGCCCATCTCCTGTTCCAGTTAACCTCTGTCGCCTCTTACGACACCCACGAGATGATATGAGGTAGTGGATATTCTTACACTGCCACTACACATCTTTAATTTTTTTTATAGGATAAGGGTGACAAACGAGCACACAGTCCACCTGATGGTAAGTGGTTACTGCATCCCATAGACATCTACATCTATCCTCGATTACAAATCAAAATGCACCCGTGAAGACTAAGATTTCCCTACAATCACCATACGAAACACAACAGTGTTAAGCTGCTATTTTACGCTGGTATTCTGTGAGAGCGTAATTCTTCCCCGGTCGAGCCGACCCATTCGTGCTACAACTATACTACTAATATAGCTGCAGCGTGGCTCTACCACGTAAAAAATGTTAATAATTTCTGTAAATTAACGTCCGATTCTATTAATTATAGATTAATTAAAATTATATTATCATTTTTGAAGTTAAAATTTCATTAGAATAGTTGTGATTTGAAATTCAATGAGACGAAAATGCGACACTAAAAATAGACAAATGTACATCCATAGGATTTAAACTGCGAGAGAATGATATATAATATAGTACACAGTGTTTTCTATTATCTCGGTATCATTTTCGGAAGGATCTTATTTTTTCCTCTACCGCATGTTTTTTTTTTTCATTTTTTTTATAGGATAGGGTGACAAACGAGCACATAGTCCACCTGATGGTAAGTGGTTGCTGTGGCCCATAGACATCTACATCTATCCTCGTTTGTGAATCAAAATGCAGATGCGTTGTCACCCGTGAGGACTAAGATGGAATCCCTCTTTTCCAGTAAAAAGGGTCTCCGTTTCTCTACACTCACCGTACGAAACACAGTAGCATTAAGCTGCTATTTCACGCTGGTATTCTGTGAGGGCGTGGTCCTTCCCCGGTCGAGCCGAGCCATTCGTGCAATATATACAACTATACTATTAATATAGCTGCAGCATGGTTCTACCACGCATGAACTGCACGTGTTTTTCTTTTAAATGCATTAGTTGCAAGAGCGTTTAAACGCCGCGTTTATCCGTAAATGCGTAGTTTCACCCTTGTTCGCTATGGTATGTTGTAGTGCCCTGTAGACTCCCCTTTACCTCCGACAATATACATTTATAAAATTAGTATTAAGTATAGAATAGAGAACAGTATAATAAAAGTTCTTGTACAAGCAACACGTCTCCTTCATTCAGCACCTTCCGAGTTCCGACATTACATGGCGACCCTGCCAGGCGGTGCGCTGCGACAATGCACGCGCACCGCCGCGGCCTATTACTTAAAAGGAAAAAAAATATTATAAGAAATCTAAATTAAATTATGAAAAAAATATTAACGGCAATACCGGACGTGACGAAAAATAATAAGAATATAAGAAAAGGACTGATATTACTATTTTTTTAAAGAAAATTACAGAAAGTATTTAATAAACTAATGAAGATCAACTTAAAAAGATAAACTTTATGAAAATTTCAAAGGTAATATGAAGAATAAAATACTTAATATTGATAATTATGAGAAGTATAATGAAGAAAGGAACAGCAGTTGTACCCTAGGAAGCTTAGCCCAGAAGAATGTGAAATTTGAGTCAGAAAGTACAAAGAAGATATTAAGAGGTAACTTCCCACCTTTGTGATTTTATCTCCATCTAAAACTTTATTTATCAATTTGTGATTGTTTTATGTTCTTTTTGCTATTATATTTTATGAATTTAAGTATTAAATATTCTATATTTAATACACCTATGTTTAAATTGAAAGTAATTATCAGATAATTTACGATTCAATTGATTTTTTAATATTTTATTACTGTATCTGAAAAAATAATTAAAAAGCAATAATTATAAATTAAGTTATGTATGCACTTCTGTGGCATGTTTTATTAAGGTACAAGACGATTTTATATTCACTTTTTTCAGTTATTGTCTTATATTATTTTATAACTGTGTCGTGCAAAAATTAATGAAATAATGTGATTTATTACATTTTTATGTCCTTAAATTTACTATAGTTCATCATAAATTAATTTTTTCATATTTTATAGTAAAATAACACTTTTTCTTTTAACGACCACAAACTAATCTAGATAAGTTAAATTCAATTTCAATTCAAAATTCAAATGTAACAATCTTTACACAGTGAATATAATAAGTATGCTAAACTTTTCTTATGAATGATATATCTATAAATATGACATGTTATGCAATGAGCTTATCTTAAAACAATAGAGAGCAACATGCGATATATGAACAGGTGCATAAAAATAAATCATAACAACATTCTAATAAAGACGAAAATAATAATATCAAAAAATAAATAAGAAATGACCTGTAAACACGTGGATAATAATAAATATAAATAATAATAACGTGTAACATAAATATGAAAATAATGAAATACTGTAAAATAAAATAAAAATAATTAAGAGGTTTAATAATAATGTTCCCTAACAGTTAAAAACGGCAAAAAAAAATAGACTGACAAAAATGTTATCCAATTTGTACAAAATTAGAATGTATGTAATTAAAAGATATGAGGAATGGAAGAAAAGAATGTTCGAAAGTGTGAATACGAATGATCGAGTTGCTAAGTTTCCCCAATATTAGACTGATCACCCAAATATTGATGAATGCTTAATAAACTCTTGGTATGGAACTCATTATGAGCGAGAATAATGCAAATTAGTATATGGAAGTGGAGCATGCAAGTGAATAAAAATACCCGATACACCCAAACAGATATTAAGATGTAAAAAAAAAAAAACACGGGTCATGTATAAATAAAGAAGCAAAATGGTTTATTAAGAGAATAGAAATAAAACATATTATAATGACCTTGATAAATAAATCATGGAGAGATACGGGAACGTCCATCACTGGTAAAGCATATAGTCCTCGAGCAGGGTATGTTTCCATGATTGGATGATAAAATCGGAAGTAACGGGTACTAGGGAACAATACCTTCAGTACAAATGAGATGTGAACGAGTTTACTCATATTAGTACTGTTGGGGACCAGAGAAGTCTTAAATTTGTTACCCTTAATAATGGTACATAGGGGTCACATCCTTCATTGGATCATAGTGTGAACTTAGTTTTCCTCCGTGACAATTGTTGGAGTCCTTTTAAAATGACTTAAAAGTTGACCTCAAGGTTGTGCGCACAACCCAAGATACAGTTCTACCTTGAGATAGTATGATAAAAAAAAAGTTAATGTACCAATAAAATGAAATGAATGTTATGAAAATGTAATATAATACCCAAGTAAATGGGGGGCCCATATTTATAAAGTACCCGCGTGATAAATATCACGAAATAAAATATAAATGAAGTGAATTAATACTCCGATTCCCGATATCTAATAAATAAATAAATATATAAGTGAATAGAATTACGAAAACAAATTAAGCTAGCTAAAAGGTCAAAAGGAATAAATTATTATGAAAGGAAAGAAAGTATGTACATACGAGAATTATAAAAGAAAATATAAATACATATATGTATAACTTAAGGCCTAATAATTTAAACAAAGTAAATAGGAGTAGTCGTACTGGTATGAAATTAAGTACAATGAAATGAGAAAATTTTAAATCATAAAAGGACATGACAAAAAATAAAATGTGTTACATACAAGGTATTAAGGGGATCCCCGACCAAATCTATAAAGTGAGATAGGTAGTTATTTGCATTTCTTTACTAGGATGCTACCCAAAATGCTACCTACTAGTTGCACATGTAGTACCTATAGGATCGATCCACATAACTGCATGTATAATTAAATAAATACCTAATATAATACACGTGTTATAATCATATAGCAAATAATATACTTTATCCATAATCGCAATAATTTAGAGTATAGGGCTTAAAATAAAATAAAATCATAATATAAATTATTATTGCAATAGGTACATATTATACACGAAATAATAATAATTACGTTATAAAAATAATGAATAGTTATAAAAGATTGTTTCGTATTATATAGAATCAATTAATCAAAGTTCAAAATTCAACATAATAAAAAAAAATAGGAAGGAGATGTTGAAATAAATTAGAGATACGAACGTAATCAGAGTAGAGTATAAATATTAGATATATTTATACAATAAAGTACAGTGCATGGCGCACATTTCAGCCAACTAACAATTATTTAATACTCACAAATTAAACATGTTGTAATTATAGACACACAACCGCATGTACACAAAAACATCAATAATTAAATATGAAAAAAAAAACATTTTCGCGCATATATTTCGCGTATATTTTATATGAATTTACAAGATTTTTTTCCTTAAAATAATAATTTAACCTTGAATTTTATATTTTATATTATGTTTTCTTGTTTATGTAAAAGTTGAACAATTTTCAATTAAATTTGGTTAATATATTGTTTTTAAAATCAAGTCGAAACAGTATCGATCCGCTATTACTTATATAAGTTTCATAATGTAATATTTTTTTCTTTTATAGACAATAAAACCAAATATTATGTTATTATATACCAAAAATACTATACAAACATATATTTTGCTATATAAACTTATATTTGTGTAATAACCTATGTTTTCATAAATCTATATTTCAAATGAGATAAACACATTTCTTAGGAGTCATGTAATCTTAAAAAGGTATTAATGCGTTTACGACTTTTAATGATAAATAACATTTATAATAATGAATACTTGGTAATGTATGTAAATTTATTATGACACAATGCAATGTAAAATATTTAATACGTAAATTAAAAGGTGTTTAATGCCAGAATTTTCAGATACATTTTAAGTGTATTCATAATAAAACATTTTAAAAGTTATGGTAAAATTTTGTAATAAAGAATATCTGATAAAGAAGTTAAATAAATACCTAATAGTTAACTAAATGTAAAAATAAAAAATAAATCAAGCTAAACTATTGAACCGAGTAAGCAAAACGTGTCCTTCTCATTGACACATTTCCTTATATCTCTATATCACATGTTTTTTTTCAGTTATTGTCTTATATTATTTTATAACTGTGTCGTGCAAAAATTAATGAAATAATGTGATTTATTACATTTTTATGTCCTTAAATTTACTATAGTTCATCATAAATTAATTTTTTCATATTTTATAGTAAAATAACACTTTTTCTTTTAACGACCACAAACTAATCTAGATAAGTTAAATTCAATTTCAATTCAAAATTCAAATGTAACAATCTTTACACAGTGAATATAATAAGTATGCTAAACTTTTCTTATGAATGATATATCTATAAATATGACATGTTATGCAATGAGCTTATCTTAAAACAATAGAGAGCAACATGCGATATATGAACAGGTGCATAAAAATAAATCATAACAACATTCTAATAAAGACGAAAATAATAATATCAAAAAATAAATAAGAAATGACCTGTAAACACGTGGATAATAATAAATATAAATAATAATAACGTGTAACATAAATATGAAAATAATGAAATACTGTAAAATAAAATAAAAATAATTAAGAGGTTTAATAATAATGTTCCCTAACAGTTAAAAACGGCAAAAAAAAATAGACTGACAAAAATGTTATCCAATTTGTACAAAATTAGAATGTATGTAATTAAAAGATATGAGGAATGGAAGAAAAGAATGTTCGAAAGTGTGAATACGAATGATCGAGTTGCTAAGTTTCCCCAATATTAGACTGATCACCCAAATATTGATGAATGCTTAATAAACTCTTGGTATGGAACTCATTATGAGCGAGAATAATGCAAATTAGTATATGGAAGTGGAGCATGCAAGTGAATAAAAATACCCGATACACCCAAACAGATATTAAGATGTAAAAAAAAAAAAACACGGGTCATGTATAAATAAAGAAGCAAAATGGTTTATTAAGAGAATAGAAATAAAACATATTATAATGACCTTGATAAATAAATCATGGAGAGATACGGGAACGTCCATCACTGGTAAAGCATATAGTCCTCGAGCAGGGTATGTTTCCATGATTGGATGATAAAATCGGAAGTAACGGGTACTAGGGAACAATACCTTCAGTACAAATGAGATGTGAACGAGTTTACTCATATTAGTACTGTTGGGGACCAGAGAAGTCTTAAATTTGTTACCCTTAATAATGGTACATAGGGGTCACATCCTTCATTGGATCATAGTGTGAACTTAGTTTTCCTCCGTGACAATTGTTGGAGTCCTTTTAAAATGACTTAAAAGTTGACCTCAAGGTTGTGCGCACAACCCAAGATACAGTTCTACCTTGAGATAGTATGATAAAAAAAAAGTTAATGTACCAATAAAATGAAATGAATGTTATGAAAATGTAATATAATACCCAAGTAAATGGGGGGCCCATATTTATAAAGTACCCGCGTGATAAATATCACGAAATAAAATATAAATGAAGTGAATTAATACTCCGATTCCCGATATCTAATAAATAAATAAATATATAAGTGAATAGAATTACGAAAACAAATTAAGCTAGCTAAAAGGTCAAAAGGAATAAATTATTATGAAAGGAAAGAAAGTATGTACATACGAGAATTATAAAAGAAAATATAAATACATATATGTATAACTTAAGGCCTAATAATTTAAACAAAGTAAATAGGAGTAGTCGTACTGGTATGAAATTAAGTACAATGAAATGAGAAAATTTTAAATCATAAAAGGACATGACAAAAAATAAAATGTGTTACATACAAGGTATTAAGGGGATCCCCGACCAAATCTATAAAGTGAGATAGGTAGTTATTTGCATTTCTTTACTAGGATGCTACCCAAAATGCTACCTACTAGTTGCACATGTAGTACCTATAGGATCGATCCACATAACTGCATGTATAATTAAATAAATACCTAATATAATACACGTGTTATAATCATATAGCAAATAATATACTTTATCCATAATCGCAATAATTTAGAGTATAGGGCTTAAAATAAAATAAAATCATAATATAAATTATTATTGCAATAGGTACATATTATACACGAAATAATAATAATTACGTTATAAAAATAATGAATAGTTATAAAAGATTGTTTCGTATTATATAGAATCAATTAATCAAAGTTCAAAATTCAACATAATAAAAAAAAATAGGAAGGAGATGTTGAAATAAATTAGAGATACGAACGTAATCAGAGTAGAGTATAAATATTAGATATATTTATACAATAAAGTACAGTGCATGGCGCACATTTCAGCCAACTAACAATTATTTAATACTCACAAATTAAACATGTTGTAATTATAGACACACAACCGCATGTACACAAAAACATCAATAATTAAATATGAAAAAAAAAACATTTTCGCGCATATATTTCGCGTATATTTTATATGAATTTACAAGATTTTTTTCCTTAAAATAATAATTTAACCTTGAATTTTATATTTTATATTATGTTTTCTTGTTTATGTAAAAGTTGAACAATTTTCAATTAAATTTGGTTAATATATTGTTTTTAAAATCAAGTCGAAACAGTATCGATCCGCTATTACTTATATAAGTTTCATAATGTAATATTTTTTTCTTTTATAGACAATAAAACCAAATATTATGTTATTATATACCAAAAATACTATACAAACATATATTTTGCTATATAAACTTATATTTGTGTAATAACCTATGTTTTCATAAATCTATATTTCAAATGAGATAAACACATTTCTTAGGAGTCATGTAATCTTAAAAAGGTATTAATGCGTTTACGACTTTTAATGATAAATAACATTTATAATAATGAATACTTGGTAATGTATGTAAATTTATTATGACACAATGCAATGTAAAATATTTAATACGTAAATTAAAAGGTGTTTAATGCCAGAATTTTCAGATACATTTTAAGTGTATTCATAATAAAACATTTTAAAAGTTATGGTAAAATTTTGTAATAAAGAATATCTGATAAAGAAGTTAAATAAATACCTAATAGTTAACTAAATGTAAAAATAAAAAATAAATCAAGCTAAACTATTGAACCGAGTAAGCAAAACGTGTCCTTCTCATTGACACATTTCCTTATATCTCTATATCACATGTTTTTTTTCCTATAGTAAATTTTATTTAAATGTAAGATTCAATTTGAAAAGAGTTAAAACTATTAAGTATTAATTATAAGTGTTAGCTTTTCTTTTCTTTTATAAAAGCAAGAACCTTAAATTTATGTAATAACCTATTTAAAAACAAAAAATGTTCTTTGAATATTTAAATTTTAATGTTTTGTTGTGTAAAGTTGATATGTGTTACAGTGATTATTCAATTATTTTCTGTAAACGATATAGTAAATATCATACTCCCAGAAATTGTAATTAAAAAAAAATAACGCATTTTTTTTTTGGATGGATGTAAAATTAAAGTAACTATCTAAAATTATGTATAAATAAGAATCATAAAAATAAATCTATTATTTTACACGTATCCATATATGTATGTAATAATAACATCATACGATGTAATCGCAAACTTTCCCATAAACGTACTTTGGAATTGAAAACAAAAGTGTCACAAATCGCTTACGCAGCTGGGATCGCAATTTGTATTTTGATCTGTCTTTTGTTATGTGATTATGTTATTGTTATTGAAAATGATTACGTGGCTTAACATTGACTTCTTTGTTCTGTTCATCTTAATATGAAATGAAATAATTAAATTTTTGGTTAAATTGAATGACCTCAGTAAATTATAAGATTTATAATATATTGAAATTATTCTTTTAGGAAAGCATTTAAGGGATTTAAATAGTTTATTTATGATATATGATTAAATAGTGAGCCTCGATTCTTAAAAATATGTATATGTAAAGGAAATAATTCTTCTCTCAAATGACATATAATTTTATGACTAAGTTAAGTTACTCGTACGTAACTATTTTATTAACTGAAATGAGAATCATAGAAAGGACTATATACATTGGCCATGTTCTTAATGATGTATACGCGAGCTGTGTACGTGAAAGAAAAGACACAATTATTTGATGAATATTATTATTAATGATATTTAAAAACATGCAGTAAAATGAAAAATAAATAATAGTTACCGAAGAATAAAGTAAATATATAAAGTTAATAAAAAGTGAATTAAATAAAAGTATCTTGAAATGTAAAACAAAATATAAGAAAATATTTTTTAAAGTTTATAAAAAAAAATGTAATCATTAATTTTTTTTATTTTTTGGTCGGTGGGAGGTGTAGTGCCCTGTAGACTCCCCTTTACCTCCGACAATATACATTTATAAAATTAGTATTAAGTATAGAATAGAGAACAGTATAATAAAAGTTCTTGTACAAGCAACACGTCTCCTTCATTCAGCACCTTCCGAGTTCCGACATTACAATGTGTTGCGGAAAATTTTGTTTTTTGGTGAGGTTTCCCGTGCGGTAGAGCCCGGTGACAAATGTCGGACGTCAATACACTGTGCCTGGAGCTCGGGATAGCGGCTAATGTACCTCTGGACGATCACCACGGCTATAAATGTGTTTACTTAGTCGTGTTATGGTACTACTATTACATGAGAAGATATTTCAAGATGGCGATGTAGTGACATCGTACGAATTTAAAGTATTGTAATGAATGATTAAAAAAAATTGTGATGAGCATTATGTAAATACTAGGTACACAAGTTAGTTATACCAGTTAGTCGACTCCAATGAGTTGAGTAATTTCTTCATGGGGCAATGTATACGCTTTATTATTGTTAATTTGTTTAATAACGGTTATTATTATTAATTTTTTAGTAAGGAATGAGGTGATCGCTACCATGCTGTTTCTAAATGTTTTCATAACAATTAATAAAATATTATATTGTAATGTAAATTTTTGTTTTAAAGTCGCGATGTCCCAGGTTTCTTTTTTTTATAGGATAGGGTGACAAACGAGCACACAGTCCTCCTGATGGTTAGTGGTTGCTGTGACCCATAGACATCTACATTTATCCTCAATAAAGAATCAAAATGCAGATGTGTCGGCACACGTGAGGACTAAGATGGAATGCCTCTATGCCTACGCCTGGGTTGGACTAAACCAATTTTTTTAAATTAATAATTTAAACTCTGGAAGTAGCCGTGGTTAACTATGACATGGGACGTCAAACACATCAGTGCCACAATACTATGGGTGCTGCAAAGTGCTCAAAACGTCGGGAATATAAAATAAGTTAACATACGCGATATAATCCGTAAAAACCAGTTTTAATTAAAAATTAATTTGTTAGTTGGACAACTAGGTGTTGACTAGAACAAACTTTGGTTGAAAAGGACATGGCATGACAATGGCTATAGAAAAAAGAGTGAAATAACTTTCCACGTCATCTTATATCCGGTTATAAAGTGAGTGTTAATACGGTCAGAGTGAATAGTCTTGCTACGTTAACGCATTGCGGCTTACCATCCAGGGCAGCCCTTACAACCAAGTGAGATTGTAGTCAAGCACTGGCTTATAAGTATAGAGCAGGGTCTAGGGTACTACATGTCAGTGCTCTTTTCCATCTTCGGCTACATCACCACTTACCTTTTATACGTGAGAGAGCCATGCTGCAGCTATATTAGTTGTATAGTTGTAGCAGGAATGGGTCGGCTCGACCGGGGATGGACCAAGCTCTCACAGAATACCAGCGTAAAATAGCAACTTAACACTGCTGTGTTTCGTATGGTAAGTGTAGAGAACCGGAGACCCTTTTTTAGTGGAAAAGAGACATTGCATCTTAGTCCTCACGGGTGACAATGCATCTGCATTTTGATTCGCAAAAGATGTAGATGTCAATGGGCCACAGCAACCACTTACCATCAGGTGGACTGTGTGCTAGTTTGTCACCCTATTCTATAAAAAAAAAACACATTAATACATGAGGCAGTAGTCATATTCATAAATCCTTAGAGTGAATACACAAAGGCATCATTGTAACAATAATTAAAATATATGTTACAATAATTAAAATGGTAAAGTAAAATGTTTAAAAAAAGTAAAAAAAAAAGTTTACACTACACTAGTGTAAACATTTTTTTAAGTCATACGAAACTGTAATGATGGTGATAAGTTTGGCTAAACACATAAATAAATAAATAAAAATATCATCAACTTAAAATAGTCGATCACTCATTTATAATAGGTCAGAAGAAGTATTCTTTTGACGGTTTCGTGGGGCAGTGGCTTAGCAATGAATTGCGGCGATGAGGGCCGCGCGTTTGAATCTCGCACGGAACAAGTATTTGTATGCGCTTACAAATAATAATGGTGCCGGGTCGGATGTTTGTCGGTTATAGGAGACAATCTTAGTTTGGGGGTAACAGTTTTTAAATATCGTGTGGGCGTGGTGTAAAAATATCCACTACCCTATATTATCCCGTGGGTCTTGTATCTTCTATATATCTTCTATACAAATAAATAAAATTAAGTTGCCTGTTTGTAATGTCAATATAACAGCTTTTTCTAAATGCATGTGAAAGTTTATACGTCTGTCTGTCTGTCTGTTTGTTCCGGCTAATCTCCGAAATGGCTGGACCGATTTCGACGGGACTTTCACTGGCAGATAGCTGAAGTTATAAAGAGTAACTTAGGCTACTTATATTTTATAAAAATAATTAGGGTTCCGCGCAACATAATTTAAACCCTAAATCAAACGAGGGCGAAGTCGCGGGGAATAGCTAGTAACGACACACACACAAACACTCACGCCTGTCACCCAGAGGGGTAAGCAGAGACTACGGACTTCCATTTGGCGCGATCCTGACACACCTCTCTCGCCTCCTTTACATCCATATATCTACGTATACACGCTCGTCGGTTAAGGGTACACCTAATCTGACCCATTTTTAATGTACCTACCGCCGATTTGGTCGATAAAACTTCGTCTAGAGCGTCCCTTCTCTAGTAACGACTAAAATTAAAAAAACTGCGGTAGCCAACCCCCTTGCCAAGCGTAGCAACTATGACAAATATTCGGCAATTTATGGGGGGGGGGGGGGGGGTCTATGTTCAACAGTGGACTTTAATAGGCTGTAACGGTAACGACTTAAAAAAATCTACCATGTTAAATATAACTTCGACAAATGAACACGCGTCTCAAAAATCAATAGGCCTACTCACGCTGCCCGCTGGCGCCTGGTCTGCTGCCAAGAGCGCGTGACGCCAAATCCCGTTAGGCCCCAGGTATTCAATACCGGATTACGGGCGTGCAGTTATGCAGGCTGTAGGACAATGAGATTACAGCTATACGTGGGGTGGCTCGGATCGATAGTTTCATCGGCTTAATAGATTCTTCTGCTTTGACTGCAATTCAAGATCACACGAAGACATCTTTACAGATAAATAATAATTGAAGTGTCTTTTTGTAATGTCACAATAATAGCTTTTCTGCCGACTTCCAAAAAGGAGACGGTACTCAATTTGACTGTATGTTTCTTTATGTGTATTACCTCATAACTTTTTACTGGGTGAACCGATTTCGATGATTCATTTTTATTTGAAAGCTGGTACTTCTCGTGTGGTCCCATATGAATTGTATCAAAGTCAGACTCATAGTTTTTTAGTTATTCTTAATAGCTTATATTGAAGTCTGCTGTACAAAATTTTTAATTTCAAATTATTACTAAATGCATATGAAAGTACCAACGAATATATACAGTACTTATAACAAAATAAACAACAATTTTTGACCTTTTCGTCTGTCTGCCTGTTTGTTCCTGGACTAATGTTATAAGGAGTAACTTAGGCCACTTTTATTTTAGAAAAAGAATTAAAGTTCCGCACAAAAAATTAAAACCCATGAAATTCAATCGTATTATATACTAAGTAAATCGCGGGAGTCAGCTTGTGAATGATAAATTAAATGAAGTTATCCGTTTTTAAAACTTTACAAGCTGAAAGAGCATTTTTGGGACATTCCCAGTAGTCTTACTAAGTAGTCTCAGTAGTAATTTAACAACTGGGAATATTCTTACCAGTAGTCTTACTGGTAAGAAAATACATCTATTTTATAGAGTAGGACTATTGAGAATGTTCTCTAGTGGTCTTACTAATCAAGTCTACTTGGTGAGAAAATTCCCGCTAATCTTATTTGTAGCCGGTGGAAGAAAAAGGGGAGATCGCAAGGTGTACTGTCCGAGGAGCGGCCAACGCTCTGAGTGGTAATTCGGAACTATTCTTTATATACTGCTTTTACTTCGGAACTTCGATAGCGCGATTTAGGTTTCATGTGTTCTCGCTTGTGGCGCGAGGACAGCACCGCCATATATACTTGTAAGACTATTTGGTGAGACTATTTGGAGGAACCACCAAACCTTACTACCCTCTTGTTTAGCAGTTTTGCCGCCTGGTAGTGCGTGCACATGAATGAAACTAGTTTTCACGAAATTCCACGCGTTTTATTAACTTAAAATACTCCGTACGTTTATACGTTTCGCGTACTTTAAATCTCCCATGGTTATGGGGGACTGAGGTGAACACGCGATAAAATCTGTAAAAAATAGTTTAATTCAATGCGTAGTGTTCGCGTAACATAAGAAATTAATGCGTGTACTACTGAGTGCCGGTTATAAGGGTATTATGTTGCACCTATTGCACTAGTTTGTGTTTTTTTTTATAGGATACGGTGACACACGAGCACACAGTCCATCTGATGGTAAGTGGTTGCTGCCATAGACATAGACATCTACATCTATCTTCGATTACGAATCAAAATGCAGATGCGCTGTCACCCGTGAGGACTAAGATGGAATGCCTCGTTTCCAGTAAAAAAGGGTCTCCGGTTCTCTACACTTACCATACGAAACACAGCAATGTTTAGCTGCTATTTTACGCTGGTATTCTGTGAGAGCGTGGTCCTTCCCCGGTCGAGCCGACCCATTCGTGCTACAACCATACTTATAATATAGCTGCAGCATGGCTCTACCACGTATAACATGTGTACTAGTTGGATACCATTAACTTACCAAATTCTGCCGCTAAACAGCAGTGCCGGTCTTTAAGATATATAGCCAGTATGATTACAGATTGCGAGACATTCTATCTTAGTCCTCAGAGACAGCTTGCTAGGCTTCACGTGGTAGAGCCATGCTGCAGCTATATTATTGGTATAGTTGTAGCACGAATAGGTCGGCTCGACCGGGGAAGGACCACGCTCTCACAGAATACCAGCGTAGAATAGCAGTTTAGCGCTTCTGTGTTTCGTACGGTGAGTGTAGAGAACCGGAGACCATTTTTACTGGAAAAGAGGCATTCCATCTTAGTCCTCACGGCTGACAACGCATGTGCGTTTTATTCGCAAACGAGGATAGATGTAGATGTCTATGGTTCACACCAGGTGGGCTGCTTGTCACCTTTATCGTATAAAACAAAATTATTTGTAGATCATACAAATACTTCTTACGTGCCAGATTCAAATCCATAGCCCTCAGTGTTGCAACTCAATGTCACTGGGTCATTAAAAATTGTTTTACAGAAATAAGTTTTTGTTTTTCGAAGTCTCCACAAATGTCCTTATTGAATGTTAGAATATTGGATAGTTACGCTTTTCTAAAACTACTAAATACTCATTATTATCTCTTTCCCTTTAAAACTAATATGCCAGTTTCTTTTTATAAACATTGTTTTTCTTCTTATATCTTGATAAAAGAATTATAAAACAAATTTTATAAATAAAACTGCCAATAATAAGAATCTTAAAATTAAAACCATGATATATCACTATTCATGGGATTGTGCCAAGAACTAAGCGTGTTTTCGTTTTCTAGTTGAATGGATTTAATTAACCTAGGAGCGAGAACCGGAATTAGCGATAAAGAAAGGTATGCTTTAAAAATAAATAAATATAATATAGTCCGCCTTGAGGTGACAGTGAAGTATTTATTTATTTATTCATTTATTTATAGGACACCAGCAGTGCACACATTATTACATTTAATTGAATTTGAGTTTAATCTAGGGACTGATGTGTGCACCCTTATAGGTGACGCAGCATTACAAAATACTATAAAAATTAAGACAGGTCAGAGCTACAATAGCTTATAAAGAAATATGTCACAAAAAATAATACTTAAAGATAATATTTAACCAAGACAATAAAAAACATGCACATAACTAAGCAGCAGCTGTAGGGAACATGGATATTAAATAGTAGAATCTTTCATCCAATTTCGCCACGTGAACATCGTAAGAGGCGACTAAAACACAAGCTGTGAGGTATTCGATCTTAGTCCATAGATGTGACAACGCATCTGTTGACTTCTTTGTTTTAAGTTGGTTCCAGTTGTCTAACTGCAGCAGTTACTTACCATCGGAGAGGCTGTAAATCATTTGCCTTTAAGAAAATTAAGATTACTTGGAGTGGTTAACAGAAGTATAGTATATAAGTAATATATAATATATATAGTATATAATATAGTATAATAATGTTAAATGTGAAGTAAAGCTACAGCCTATAAACGTCCCACTGCTTGGCACAGGCCTCCTCTCATTTCTGAGAGGGTTTTACGGCAAGGAATTGTTGATCGGGTGACAAACGAGCACACAGTCCACTTGATGGTAAGTGGTTGCTGTGGCCCATAGACATCTACATTTATCCTCGTTTGCGAATCAAAATGCAAATGCGTTGTCAGCCGTGAGGACTAAGATAGAATGCCTCTTTTCCAGTAAAAAGGGTCTCCGGTTCTCTACACTCACCATACGAAACACAGCAGTTTAAACTGCTATTTTACGCTGGTATTCTGTGAGAGCGTGGTCCTTCCCCGGTCGAGCCGACCCATTCGTGCTACAACTATACTACTAATATAGCTGCAGCATGGCTCTAACACGTTAAAAATGTAATAAATATTTCACATGTCTTCGAAAGGTTTTGTTTTATTTTTCAGAGATGCAGATTTCCTCACGATATTTTCCTTCACTACCAAGCACGTGGTAAATCGGAACTTAAAATTACAATTAATATTAATAGCGTTAATAGCATCATTTTATTTTATTTTCAAAGCAGAAATGCACATGTGCAAAACGTTAAAACTTACAGCTCATCTATCATCGACTTTCTCATAATTACCGGTTTTGAAATTCAATGGCACTCAATCGCCCCCACGTGCGCACCCTTCACGCCCTGCGGCTATCTGGGCGAGCGGGGCCCCAAACTATTGTTCCACTTCAAGTTTTTAATTTAGTTGCCCACCTCCACCTTGGCTTATTTATTCTATCCCAAGTCCGCAAATAAATGCTTTTGAATTAATACGCCCTGCGGACGTAACGGCAGTTCGGGCATTATGAGATTTTTTTTATTTATTCGTGCAGCGCATGGGTTATTGAGTAATAAAGGTGAGTGGGTTGATCCGAAAAAAAAACTGACAATATTAAAATTCGCTAACATTAAATTGCATATAATTTTTTATGCCGCTTTGAACCGGTGCGGTGTGAAGGAAAACATCGTGAGGAAATCTGCATGTCTGAAGAATAAATGTGAATTCTGCCCATTCTGCCAAAATGCACTGGAACAACTGGTGGAATAACTGCTCCTAAACTCATAGCCTTTTTAGAAATGATAGGAAGCGTGTAACCAGCTGTAAAACATATACAACCTGCAACTTTAATACTGTTTAGCAACGATGTAAGATAATCCTAAGATAACCCACCCCATCCAAAGATGATATAGCGTCCAATTGATGGCGTTGTAACCAAAAAAGTTTTGCCTGATGATAGGGAGTAGCTTCAACGGTGCGATAAGTTTGCTACTGCTTGTGAAACGTTTGCTCGTGGGTTTATCGGATTTTTTTTTAAATACTAGTAATGGTGTTAAACATTACTAATATTCCCTTTAACCACTTCTGGTAAGCTTAAAATGCTTGTGTTAGAAGTGGTTCACGACAGTAGTCGAATGGCGGATTCGAACCCACGACCTTTCGAGTTCGCGGTCCGCGCCCTGTCATTAGGCTACTGACGCTTCAAATGACTGATGATTGATGGATCTGAGGACTGATTATTCTGATTGCCATAATTACTTTTAAGCTAAATAAATTGCTTGTCCTAGGATACTCCGTTCTTCTAAAAACACTTTTACAACATGCCTTTAGACTACTACGTTAATGAACTTAGAGACTACATACTAATAATTTTAATAAGGTATGCATGCAATTATTACTATTGTGTGATCGAATGGGAAAATTTGAGTGAGTGTGCGCGCGCGCGCGGGCGTGTGTGTGTGTGTGTGTGTGTGTGTGTGTGTGTGTGTGTGTGTATGTGTGTGTGTGTGTGTGGGTGTGCGTGTGTGCGTTAATATAGAATAAGAGTATATATATATCTTGCTACCTAATTTAAATTTGTCACTGTTTGCTTATCCTAAGAAATAATTTTAAAAAACTCAAGTTAGCGATTCCAATTACTCGACTCCACAAAGAATTCATTCATGGGACAATGTATGCGCTATTACAACAAAGTCCTTGAAAACGTACAAGGTCTCTCTATTACAAAGTTTAATTTTCTTACAAGCAAAAATTAAAAGAGTAATTATAATATAAATTATCACATGGTTGTTAATAACCCCTGGGTATGAGGTAATCGCTTCCAAGCCGTTTCTTTTCAAGGAGATGTAAATAATTGTAAAATATATTTTATATTGCATGATGATACTCTAGAAAAATTAAAGGTTTCTTTTAAAAATGTTTATATATTTCATGGCTTTCAATAAGAATTATTTAGGATTTATATTGAATAAAAGATATTCTACTTATAATCAAAATTGAATAAATATATTATTCTGTTCTATTCTATTTTGTAACAATATTATTCCAAACAAAGAGTTCGGCCGGAATTTTTACTGGTTCTCCGCACGACTGGGAGTATTTTAGAACTCACTATGACTGTTGAATTAAAATTATTGTATTCTATGTTACTTTAATTTACTTTCAGGTAAATTAAAGTAAAAAAATATTGTTGAACATCAAAATAAACAGTTTAGTTGATCTAGACTCAAACCACGAAGTTGCAGCTACTCGCCGCCCGCAGCGCTGCAGTCGCACGCCTACGCTCCGCACTTCTCAATGAATGCAATCCAAAACTCCCATTGGCTCGCGCCACAAGGTATGCCTTCAATCCACACCGCACTGCCCGCGCCGCTTCTCGGAACTGTTTTATGGTTAAATTTATCGCAGCGCGTTTTATTGCGATGTCGCTGGAGAATAATTATAATTTAACCGCTTTATTCATCAACAGTGTTAGCAAAAGTATGTCTCGTCACCATTAAACTGAATTCAGGAATAGATGACACGAAAACTTTGCGTGATGAATATTTTATGACCCTCCGAAATCGTTTTGTTAGTTGCACATAATTTTTTTTTTATTCTAACGCGTTAGCGCAAAATTTAAAAAGTCGGTAATGGCGGCCATTGGCGTTTCTTGGTGGTTCTGCGGGTTGCGGGCTCGATTTGGCAGAGAAATACATTTTGTATTGTTTACAAGTGGTTGTTCTGGGTATGGGTGTGTGTTTAATTTATTTATGTAAAACGTTATGTGTTTTCAATTTTAAAATAAAAAAGTTGTTGCAATTGACATGTAAAAGATAATATAATATACACTTATGTACATATTATATATTAAATATATTTATTAGTATATTATATATTCTAAGTGTATATTAAATTTTAAGTGCGTGGTTACAACGTAGTTTCTAACGTGGTAGAGCCACACTCCAGCTACCTTCTATATTATGGTTGCATCACGAATGGCTAGACAGGGGAAGGACCCAGCTCTTAGAAAATCCCCGCATAAAATAGCAGCTCAATGCTGCTGTTTCGTATGGTGGGTGTAACAAATCGGAGACCATTTTGGTACTAACATACTGGTGCCGAAGCATTCTGACTCCAGTTCTTAGAGGCGATATTGCAATACTTTGTTCTAATTGAATATATATGTATATAGCCGTGGTAGCTCAGATGGTTAGCGCGCGCTGAAAAGTTCACAGTACGCGAGCCACCCGGGTTCGATCCCCGTCGGCACCAATGAAATTGTTAATTTCAAGTTAAAACATCGTGAGGAAACCTGCATGTCTGAGAAATAAAGAAAAAAAATATTTCGAAGACATTTGAAGTTCGCCAATACGCACGCTTGCCCTGAAACCCTCTCAGAAATGAGGCCTGTGCCCAGCAGTGGGACACGTATATATAGGCTGTAACATTAGCTTTTAATTTTATTTGAATATAAGTGTAGTAATCTATAGATATGTCTACACCTTTCGCTTTCCATTTCGCTTTCATGTTCATTTTGCGTTTCAACTTTCAGTTCGCCTTGCGTCGAGCGCTGTGCCATAAGACGCATGCAGCTTATCGTCTATACCCGTGCGCTTGTCTCATGCAACTCGTCTATACCTCACGCGCCTCGGTTAGGTTTGGTTAGAGATGGACGCGGAACTAATAGTAGCTATCAGTGCGGCATATTTTGTGTTAAGTGCAGAAAACACAAGAAAAGGGAAACCTGGATGAAAGATTATTTGAAGAAACAGATCAACACAATATTGAAAGATTTAGAGCTAAACAATGACATTCTTTTTAGAAAATTCACACGAATGTCTAAGACCTCTTCCAACACTCATTATCTATAGCTTATGGGTCACAGCAACTTCTTACCTCTTACATGTAAATGAATTTCATTCTTCGTTAATTCATTTAAACACCTTAAATAATTAATTAATCATGTCTTAGAACACCTAAAAACTTTTTGCATCAATCCATATTACACTTTACTAGTAACTGACGTAAAATTTTAATAAAGTAGGTACATACACTAACACAAATAATTATAAGCAACGAACAATTTATGCGATTATCTTTACAATTACGGGTTGCATAAGTACGAAAATTGCTCGCACGTTATTGTTAATAATAAGTAACTTACGTCTAGTAGTGTACTTTCTCGCAAACAAGCTTCCTTCGCCGGTTGACACAGATAATCAATTAATTCAGTCAGTCGCGGTAATTAGTCGCGAGATACACCTCGTCGGTTATGATTAAGATAAATCTATTACATCCTTTCAGAAGCATTGCGTTTGAAAGCCACATTGTTTTACATACATACTTGTAGCGCCTATATACAAAATTTGAACAAAATTTGAAAATTTGATTTTTGAATTTTTCAAAAAATTTTGTAAACAAAGTTTGTATAAAAAGGGTTTTTAATGATATTAAGGAATTTATGGATGATAATAACCCCTGGGAATAAGGCAATCGCTACCAACCTAATTTGTTTTGTGTGTATAATTGTGAATCATGTAGATTGTAAGCTGTTATTTAAAAAAAGAGTCCCGCTGGGTTTCTCGCTGGTTCTTCCCAGGACGGAGGTTTTTTCGAACCAATGGTAATTAAACATAAGAGTGACTTTCAATAAGTATTATTTATAATCTATATTGATTAAAAAAAATTCTGTTTCTGCACGTTAGAAAATGTTATATATAATTAATTTGATTTAACTTTAAGGTTAACCTGGGTTTTACAGAATCAGGCGTTGTTTTGCTGAAATCCATTATATAAAGGAAGTTAGAAATGTACTTGCTAAGTTGTGTCTTACCCAGTGGTCAGTCCCCGCAGAGTCTACTTCAACTAGGTATGGCTCGTGTAGAGGCGAAACACGTGTCGTATTACCGACGGTGGTGTGTCTTTCCTAGTGTAGTGGTGTTGGGAGAAGTAGTGACGAGGATAGTGCACGAAATTGAGGGAGGGCGGGAGATGGTCTTCGAACGAAGTAAGATACATAATTTTATATTATTATGCGAATCTTAGCTTATACATTTTTAACATCTTTCGTAACCTGGAT
Source organism: Parnassius mnemosyne (assembly GCA_963668995.1). Classification (NCBI taxonomy): domain Eukaryota; kingdom Metazoa; phylum Arthropoda; class Insecta; order Lepidoptera; family Papilionidae; genus Parnassius; species Parnassius mnemosyne. The sequence goes on along the minus strand of CAVLGL010000104.1, from coordinate 7,836,599 downwards.
TGGATCCCAGCCCGTAATGTGATTGACAAATACTTTAAGTGCTAATTTATTACATACTCAGCTCTGAAGGAAAACATTGTGAGGAAACCTGCATTTTTGTAAAAATTTCAAGGGTAGGTATGTGAATTTCGCCAACACGCACTGAAGCAGGGTGACGGACTAATTGCTTATAATCCCTTTGGCAACGAAATGAGGGCAGTACCCAGAAGTGGGACGTATATAGACTATATCATTACTTATCTTATACTACTGACGGGGACCACTCACAGCACAAGTGTTTTTAAGCTTGGCTAGAGTGGTTAAAAAACATATATATACATATATATATATCATACTAGCTAGTAATCTGCGCGTTAATGCCAAAGAAAAAAAATTGTCGAAAAATAGTTTTAAATTTGGAATACTTCTTTTTTTATAGAAATAGGGTGACAAACGAGCACACAGTCCACCTAAGTGGTTGCTGTGGCCCATAGATATCTACATCTATCCTCGTATGCAAATCAAAATGCAGATGTGTTGCAGCCTTGAGGACCAAGATGGAATGTCTCCTTTCCAGTAAAAAGGGTCTCTGGTTCTCTACACTCACCATACGAAACACAGCAGCATTAAGCTACTATTTTACGCTAGTATTCTGTGAGAGCGTGGTCCTTCCCCGGTCGAGCCGACCCATTCGTGCTACAACTATACTACTAATATAGCTGCAGCATGGCTCTACCACGTATAAAAAGTATAAAAGTTATATTTGTATTGTTATATAAGGAATGATAATACATTCATTGAAGTTGAGTGATGTGACTTTCAAATAAATTTGTCGGTACGATAGTTCATTGTAATTTAGTTATAATTAACAGTGGTAGAGCCACGCGGCAGCTTTTGCTGTTGCACGTATGGGCCGGCTCGAGCCGGGGTGGTATAACGACCTCACAGAATACCGGCGTGTAGTGGAAGCTCTAGTTCTGCGTTTCGTCTGGAGAGTGCAGGTGGCTGGAGACCCAATTCCAACCCCCTCCCCTCCCCCATCAACATGGTAGTGGAATCAAATGGAAGACTATCCCAGGAGAGTACCAGCACCCCTAGAGAATCCCTCGCTGAGCATCCACGACCAAGCTATTCTACTCCCGAGCATGGGTGTTCAGGCTGCCCCGCGTATTCTGGGGGGGGGGGGGGGCAGAATCCGCTCAAGACAATAACTAGTCGGGGCAAGGTGACCAACAAGACCAAGACAACCCCTGCCACGCTATCTGTATAGATTCAGACCTCTCCATCCATCCGAAACAGACTGACTCATCGACCACGTCCATCGGCTACAGATTCCGTGCTACAGCAGATCCATCCGCAGAGATTGTGATCCTCGGCAATGTTAACGCCCACCATGCCGAAAGGCTCGGTTCACGTTTAACCGATCATGAGGGGAGATTTGTTCATGATTTTGCCTTAGCATATAATCTGACACAACTAGTTACTTCGCCTACATGGATCCCATATGTGGAGGATCATGCACCTTCCCTGTTAGACCTTCTGCTGACCTCGCATCCGGATAGATATAAAGTCTCCGTCGACGCCCTTCTTGGCTCTTCTGGAGTCCGGAGTGTAGTGCCACTCATGCTGAAATCGCGGTTGCATTCTGCACGCTGCCGCCGTGCCCTCCCGAACGGGTTCCCACCTTATCATGGCGGGGGGAGGGGACGCTTAGTAGCTGTGGCTTGGTCACCCCCGGTGAACAAAGAGGTCCCCTTGACTGGCTGTGAAAGTGTTCTCGTAGACCTGCCAATATGCGGCGAAGGTGGAACACCATGGGGTTTTAGTTAGTGCGAGTCCGACATAACCCGTCCTTGTTTTCTGAGGCAGGTATGCGTAGGTATTTCCCCGTGTAAAAAAACCGCCGTGTTTGGCACTATAGGTCGTCCGATTGGGGTAAGATGCGGTCTTTCTTTGCATCCTACCCTTGGGGGTGGGTTTGCTTCTCGCCGGACGATCCAAACGTTGTTGCTAATTCTGTCGCTGATGTGATACTTCAGGGTATGGAACTTTTTATTCCTTCCTCTGTGGTGCCCATTGGAGGCAGATCACAGCCATAGTTTAGTCAATATATATAGCCTATATATGTATAAATAATATAGCCCAGGCCTGGTAGCACTATAAGAAAGAGTGCTACCGGTCCTGGGCTGACGCATCAACGTCCCGGGATGTAAACAGCAGCGCCCTTAAAAAAGAAGTATAATTCCGCCTCCAGGTCGTTGAAAAGAGTCCTTGCCAAGGGAAAGTCAGAGCACATATGCAGAATTGGCGAGAAACTAGTTCGCCTTCCTTCGGGAACCCGTGCATTCTGGTATATTGCCAAGGCTGTCCAAGGGATTTTCTGTCAGCCATATCTTCCATCTCTGCATAGAGAGGACGACTCTCTAGCCCATTCCGCAAAGGAGAAAGCCGATCTACTAGGCTCTTCCCTTGCGTCCGCTGACCATCCCGCGGTGTGAGTGCTCCATGCCGGATGTGCGGTTCATACAGCAGCACTCTTCTCCCTGGACATTCACAAGTCGAGTGGGCTTGACGGAATCCCCCAATTGTGCTGAGAAAGTGTGCTTCAGAGTTGGCACCGGTTCTTACGTGTTATTTTCGGTACTCCTACTCCCTAGGCGTAGTCCCAAAATAATGGAAGACGGCTTTCGTCCACCCAATCTCTAAAAAAGGTGACCGCTCAGAGCCGTATAACTACAGGCCCATCACCATCACCTCCTTATTCTCCAAAATAATGGATCCATTCTAAATTGCCAGCTCATGCGGTACCTTGAGGATCACCAGCTGATTAGTGACCGCCAATATGGGTTTCGTCGGTGTTAATTGCTGGAGCATCAAGGTCATTGTAGACGGTGCATGCTCCGATTACTGCCATACCGTTCATAAGTTTTCGGTAAAACTTTGTCAACACATTGCTTGCATTTCCGCGAAGGTTATAGGCATAGCTGGATCCGGTAGGTGGCGATGTTGTAGAATCCATACATCACCTGTGCGAAGTCGGGGCAGATCGCTAGTTTTATATAAGAAAAACAAAATAATTGTTAGTGATCTATAAGCGCATACACATGAAATACAGGTTTATCCCCGTTCAAGTGCTTGTTATTGTAGACAATTTCTTTAGATTAAGGCATTGTTTGAATTCATAGTACAGTTTATTGAAATTAAAATTAAATTAAATATTGCCTATATAATTTACAACGCCTAGAAGGTATAATGTTATTCCTCGGTATTGATTTGTTTCTTTATATCAGTAATGATTATCTAGTGAATCAAAACTATTCCAATCCCAAATAATTCACGACGAATTCTCTTTAAATTAGAAATGATTGTCCTAACCCTCCAAATTTCCGCGAATAACCAGGTTGTCTCACTTAATCAACCCTCAAGTAATGAGGAGAATCAGGAAGGGTGGGTATCAATTAATGAATATTTTAGTCCGACTCGGGATCTTAATAAACGCTTCGTGTAGGGATTTTTGGAGGATCCCGCGGGATTTGCCGTGATTTATTGAAGGTGGCAATTCAGTGATTGATTAGTGATATCTTAATTTTGTTTCCTGTTTATTCGTTTGATTTTTAGGTCAAATAAAAAAAATGAAAATAATATGGATAATAGTTATCGTTTCTAATATTAAAGGTTAGTATACATTTTTCGCGAGAGAAACATATGATTTTTATTACTATAGAAGACCTGGGCCTCTTATTACAACGAAATGGTCCTCTTCCGACATAATGCCTCATCAGATATTATATTATATGTACTAGAGGCTATTTATCGTCAGTCTGCGGCAATTATTGTTTAGAAAAAGGGCTAACGAGGTACGAATTTACTATCCCGGTTCCTTTCAATATATTCCTACCAATTAGCTTCTTGACGATTGAAAATAATAAGAAATTTCTTAAACAAAAAGTTTCACGATCTAATCTCTTCCTTAGCTTTCACAGAAATTGATCATTAACAAAACTATAAACATTTCTCTTTCAGCATTAAATCACGGGCCAGAGGAATTGATAACAAACTTGGAAGGTCTGACGTAAAAGCTGTAGAGCAAACAAAAGTCAATGCTATTACAATGAGAATAAGGAACCGTAAAGTTTTAGATAGGCATTTCATAGTTGACACCACAATCAAATTGAGGGAATAAATTTAAATGTCAGAACGTATTCACCTGAGTGCGTGATACTTTACGATTTCTTACATTTTTAATGCGAAACGTCTGTTACTTGACGATGTAAATTTCGTGTGGGCGACGCGTATAAATGGTATCTACGTAAAGAAAGTGGTCATTTCTTTTTTTTGTGGAATCGTTTACGTTTGCTTTTAAATGTAACTTGCACATATCATTCATTTGCTAGGAGCCAATGTCCTTAATTTTTAAGTCATTGATATCTTTTTAGGGTAAGAAGACATCCTTGATGTTTTTTTACTAATTTATTAATAATGGCATAAGGGTGACAATCGAGCAAACAGTCCACCGGAAGGTAAGTGGATGCTGACGCCCACAGACATTTACATCTGTCTTGGATTAAGAATCAAAATGCAGAATGCGAACTAAGATGGAATGCCCGTTTCCAGTAAGAAGGGTCTCCGATTATTTAAACTCACCATAAAAGATAGCTGCTAGTTTATGCTGGTATTCTGTGAGAGTGTGGTCTTTTCTCCGATCTATCGACCTATTCGTGCTTCAATTATAACTGCAGCGTGGCTCTACCGCGTTTAACTCTATATAAATGGTGTAATCGTCGATAACGTTTTGTTTTTAATAAAATAATTAATAAAATAACACATCCCACTATTGGATAAATATGTCTACTTTAATTACTAAGATGTTTTTATAGCAGGCTTTTTGTGTTTCAAAAATATTTTATTTTAAATTACTTCAAAAATTTCGCTACACACGGTTAGTTTGTATTAGCGGGAATTGAACATGTGTTCCTCAGTTTCTATGAAATGTAAGTCAATCACTTATCCTTCATACTAATCAATCAAGGCATAATTGTTATCGCACTAATATTATTCATACTCAGATATTTTTTTTTATAGGAGACAAACGAGCATGCGGCTCACCTGATGGTAAGTAACTACCGCCGCCCATGATCAACTGCAACACCAGGGCGGGAATCGCAGTTGCGTTGCCGGCCTAGAAAGGAGTACACACTTTTATTGAAGGTCCCTAAGTCGTATCGGTCCGGAAAAATCGCTGATGGTAATCGATTCCACAAGGATCTGCAGACAAAAATTTTTAAGTACAAATAATTAAATAAAGTTAGCTGCAGTTTCCATTAGAATGATTTTGAATGTGAGCGAATCATTAAACGAAAATCGCATCAGAGCTAACTGTGCTATCTTATGTTGTTCTTTTCCCGGCCCGAGGTGGATAATCGCTTTAGCAGATGTAAATCTGACCTAGTTACACCACGCTTAATATATATATTTTTTTTAATTTGTTAAAGACTTAAATGTATAACTGTTATATCCCCGTTTAAAAGTTCCATCTGCGCATCATGGATTATTTGATCACTGTATATGCATTTTTCTAAACGTTTCTTTTAAGGTTAGTTTTGTTCAGATTTAACTTTGAAAAGTAAAGAGTCTTGAAATAAAACATTTAAAAGTTTTAAAAGGTTACGTTTTTTCCTTCTGTCATTTTATTAATTTTACTGTGTCAATCTTCACTTATACTTCTTGGCATGTATATCGTTGTATATTATCTGTATTTTTAAGAGGATCTGTGATTTCAGATATTATTTAAGTAAATCTTATATTAAAGTTGGCTGTGATTTCTGTAGAAAACTCCAAAAATGTTATAAACAATATGTAAATCTATGACTAACTCCAAAAATGTTATAAACAATATGTAAATCTATGACTAATATTGATTACAATTATTTAATTGTGATGATTTGTTTTTTTTTGTTTGTAAAACACTTGTAGATCTTAGAATTTGCTTATGCCAGCCCTAGTGGGGAAAAGTGGACGAGGTTTATTTTAACAGTGTGATTTGTTCCACCAAGAAACGATTTGTGGGGAAAAGTAGACGAACACATTTCAATGAGTCCGCTTTGTCCCACCCGTGGGACATTTGTTGGGAAAAAGGGGAATGAATCTATCAAAAGTCTGTTGGACATAGACATTCCCTATAATTTGCCTTACAGGAGGGATATTTTTCATGCACGCGTTGGCAAACGCTGTTTCTCAGAAGGCTGTCATAGTAGTATTAGCAAATTAATTGCCAATTACGGGTGGTAAAAAATGTGTCATGCTCATAGGCGCGGTTGGCTATTGAACTTGGTTTGATCGGTTACTATGAAATTTAAGCCAAGCGCTTATCTTTTATGCTACCAAAACATACCTACATGTTACCGCACTAATGTAGTTAATACTCAGATATGACTTGAAAAGTTCGAAGGCAAAAGTTCGAAGTATAAATAATTAAATAAAGTTCGCTGTAGTTTCCATTACAATGATTGTGACTGTGAGGGAATTATTAAACTAAAATCGCAGCAGGGCTAACCGTGCTATCTTGTCTTGTTCTTTTCGCGGCTCGAGGTGGTGAATCACTTTAGTGAATGTAAGTCTGACCCAGTTACACTACGCTTAATATATAATTTTTTTTTAATTTGTTACAGCCTATCAAAAGTCTGTTGGACATAGACTTTCCCTATAATTTGTCTTATACGAGTAGGAAGGATGTTTTCCATGTTTGCCACGCGTTGGCAACCGCTGTTTATCTCTAGACAGTCATAGTAGGTCTGGTAGTCATCATCAAAAAGATATTTTTTTTAATTATCAAAAAGAAAACTTACACTTTCCTCTCTATTTCAGTAAATTTCCATTTGGAAGTTATAGTTTTAAGTTCATAGGTCTGATTCTACTAGTTTTAAAATGTTCTCTGAGGGCAAATGAAGATGTCACCAACTTTTTTCGAGGACTAATCTATAGTAGAAAAAAATAAAATTGGAGTGTCTGTTTGTAATGTCAAAATAACAGCTTATGAAAGTATATACATCACTTATAATGAAAAAACAATTTTTTAATTTTTGTCTGTCTGTCGTTCTGTCTGTCTCTCTGTCTGTATGTTCCAACTGATCTCCGAAATGGCTGAATTGATTTTGACGGGGCTTCCAACGGCAGATACTGGATGTTATGAGGAGTAACTTAGGCTACTTTTATTTTAGAAAAACAAATAGGCTTCCGCGCCGAAAAATCAAAACCCATAAAATCCCACTGTAATAAATTCCACGATGAAATAACATGGACGATGTCACGGGGTACAGCTATTTGCATAATAAACAAGTAGATATATTATAACGATTCTGTTATTATTAAGGACTTTTGATAGTGACATCAGACCATTTATATTTTTAGTTAATATCCCGATGATACTGGCTCTCCTAGATTCGTGCCGAGTATCTTTGTTCAAACATTCAATTAAAATGCTAAGTGTGGTCTTACCTTATGAATGCCGGAAGGCAGACGTCTGGCTTTCTTAAAGAGAATAAGTTATTACTGTTTTAAATTGAGATTGGTGTTTGAGTTTTATAAAATTAGGAATTCATTTCGTTATATTTTAATTTCATATAAATTACTATTTGCTTATTTCACGTGCTAATTCACAACGGGACGTATCGTACCTTTAATACTGCTGGTAGAAGTCTAGCTATGGACTACCTTATTAAAAAAAATTCTTTAATTTTTATTACAGTCTATCAAAAGTCCACTAAACTTCTCCCATAGATTGCCTCATAGCAAGATAATAATAATGTCCCGAACACCGAATTCCCGTCAAGGCAGTCAGTCTCAACGGAGCCTAGCCAGCTGCGCAGCGCAAGACTACAGTGCCCGAGTGTATGCGCAAGCACAGGTGCACTCCCCATTCCCTCACTCTCATATTCCAATGAGACGGTAATCCGACACGACCGGAGAGTGACTAGGCGCAGGACCAACAGCTTTACATACTTTCCGAGGCACAGAGGTGAAACACCGCCAGCTTCCTGAATTCGGGCTGTTTCTGAGAATTTCATGTGATTAAAACCCTATAACTGATTTTAACCCGACTCGGAATTCGAACCTGGGTCCTCATGATGAGCAACCGTTTAGTACTAGACCAACTAGACCATCGAGGCATTACTCGAAATAATACAAAATTGCGGTTGTCAATTCGTTTGTCAAACTTGGCGCCAGTCTTTGGGTGAGGCACATGATCAGCAGTGGATTTTCATATTCTATAATGGATGGAATGTTTTAAATAAAAAAGAAAAGTAGTAAAAATAATAAAAACATTGAGGTTACAAAACTAAAGCTGATAATGAATGAGATGAGATGATCCCAGCGAAGGTACTATTCGTTAAATTATTGTTGTGAAAACTGAATTAAACAATCTATTGCATTCGTATATTCGTACATACAAACATGCATACATATACATACATACAGATACAGGTAATAAATGCGTGTGAGAAAGAAAAACTATTAACCACAAGATTTCACTGAATATTTCTATAAAACTTCCATTACTCTTGGTAAAATAGCAAAGATCGACTATGTTAGAGATTAAATTTAAACTTGTGAGTCCGACCTCTTTATAATGAACAATCTACACGGCACGGTTTGACGGTAATCTTTACAAATTGCTTTCGTTTTCGAGCTTTAAGCTCCTTCGTAATGGAGAATTGGCGCGCATTCTGTGTTGTTACTAGAAAAACTTTTGTGTTTACGCTTTATATATTTGAGTGGAATAGTCGTGATACTGCCAATAAAAAAACCTAAAAAACAAAAAAAACTGTTTTTTTATCAGCAAGTAGTAGTGCATCCACTTCTATATTCTATTATAAAAGATAAGACAATACATTTATAGTTTGTTATGCATTTAACCTCCTTCCGTCCAAAAAGTCTATGCTCAGTAATGATTTGTGAAGGACAGCAATGATTTCATCTTAGTGTGTGGCTGTTTTTATAAAATATGGGTGACAAACGAGCACACATTTCACCCGATGTTAAGTGGATGCTGTGAACCATAGACATCTACATTTGTCCTCAATTATGAATCAAAATGCTGATCCGTTATCACCTCTGAGAATTAAGATAGAAAGCCTCGTATTCAGTAAAAAAAGGTTTCTTGTACTTTACACTCACTGATTTTTTACGCTGGTATTCTGTGAAAGCGTGATCCTACGACCATAATATAGTTGCAGCATAGCTTTACCACGTAAAATTGTCTTCTTATTTGTATTTGGTCCCAGGTGTTCATGGTATGCAGTTACTTACCATCAGGTTAGTAGTAGCCTGTTTAGTGATAATCGTGACGTAATTCCATCCCATTCGACTATGAACACATGATTGAGCAGCTAAACGAAACGAGGGTGAGGAAATAGGGATTGAAACGGAATATGAGCGTTTCTGCACACTTTCATATTCCATTTTGTTTTTTTTTGTGTTTCTGAGGAATATTATAACATCAAAAAAATATAGGAAAGTTTGAAATCTAAGAATGCATTCATTTATGCACGATTATTTGTAACTATTCGATAGTCTATTGAAGAAAATAACCTTATTGCTATTTTTAGCTTATCCCATTCAGAGGTAATAAATAAAATTGCGATATAGCAATGTTGGATTCCCCACGGCGACTCCGGGGGTAGTATGGAACCCCATCGAGTGATACCACCCGTGGTGAGCGGTGCTAATGGACATTACCTTTGTCTACGTGGACTTTATCGACGGACAGCGCAAATGGACTCGTGGAGTGATTAAATCAATTGTTCAATATTTATTATGAGTTTAATTTCGTCGTTTATCGAGTCGTTTATGGTATTTTGTTGATGGCTTTTGTGAATTAACGTCGATTGATGTTTTGTTTACACGAAGTGATGAAAGGCATGGATAGTTCACGTCTCGCCCTAAATTTGATGGTACGAGTTAGTATTCCCTGGTGCTGACAGCACTGATTTTAAAAATTACTGTCTTAAGTGCTGATTTGTCATGTTCTTAGTGGTGAAGGAAACTTATCAGGATGCAAACTAAAATATGTTTCTAAGGCACGATATAACTACAGAGTATAATAGTGACAACCTTCACTGGAAGTGTTTTTTTCGCTTTGAAGACATTTACGAAATGTAAACACTAGGAACAAACAAACTAGAAATTGAATAAAACTAATTTTACGGATTTTATTGCATTTAATTTAACTTATTATACATATTTTTAATTTCCTACGTTTCGAGTGCTTTACAGCACCCATGGTCACGGGATAACTGAGGTGATTAACGTACCGATGTCACATTTAGCCCGGCCATCTTTATCTTTTGAATATATACTCGAATTCACAGAATAGATAACTTCAGTAATTGGGTAATGTATGCGCTTTTTAGCCTACTCCAAAAAAGGAGGAGGTACCTTTTTAACTGAATATTCTGCTTCTTTATGTTTGTGGCGGCGTTGAGAATTATGGGTTCGAATCACGCACGGAATATATATTTTTATCGCCTCCAATTGTAATCTATGAAAACATCCTCCACGATACAGGAGAAAATTCGAGAATAGGGGTAACATTTTTACAAGAAAGAAAAAAAGAATTATACTCCACAATTTATAAACTATTACTCAGGGTTGCATGTTGATTTTTTCCAGCACAAAGTTTCTTTACAGTAGAAGCCTACATGACTTACAATAGAAATTGTACTAAAGATAATCTTTATTTTTTTTAACAAAATATTTTATGGAAAACAATGTAAATATAAATGTAATTTAAATCAATTTGTTTCTTGTCAGATGCCTGCTTAACTTTTGTGATGATTTGTGATCATGATTACTTTACGTCATGTCGCGGTCAAATATTTTTGTACATTAATAGAGTTAACTAAAGCTCAACAGGGTATCTTACGTTTGACGTTTCTTTTTACGACGTTAATTTGAGGTTGAGACAAAAAGGGATTAGAGAAAAACTGCAACTGTTCGCCAATAGGCCTCTCTGCAACAATGTGAACATAATGCTTTATAAGTGGTGTACTCGCTGCTATATTATATTTGTAGCACGGATGATTTGGTTCAATTGGAAAAGGACCACGACCTCATAGAATACCAGCGTGAAATAGCAGCTTAACACTAAAAGGAGACATTCCATCTTAGTCCTCAGATGTGACAACATATCTGCATTTTGACTTTTACCCGAGGATAGATGTATGTCTATGGGTCACAGTATCCACTCACCATCAGGTGGACTATGGTAGTTTGTTTGTCAACCTTATTTTATACAAAAAAAATGAATAATATTCAAACGATGCTAGTTTCATGTGGCTAAGGTAAGTTTTTGGTCATACGTGGTAAAGCCATGCTGCAGCTAAATTAGTAGTATAGTTGTAGCATGAATGGGTCGGCTTGACCGGGGAAGGACCACGCTCTCATAGAATACCAGCATCTGAAAATTGCTGTGTTTCGTATGGTGAGTGTAGAGAACCGGAGACCATTTTTACTGGAAAAGAGGCACTCCAACTTAGTTCTCGCGGGTGACAAAACATCTGCATTTTGATTCGCAATCGAGGAAAGATGTAGATTTCTATGGGCAACAGTAACCACTTACCATCAGGTGGACTGTGTGCTCGTTTGTCACCCTATGCTATAAAAAAATTCCTCTTGAAGTGATATTATAATTTTAAAAATGGATATATTATCTACTATTACTATCCCTAACAGAATGCATCATGTTATTAAAAAAAACTCTAAAAAAATATAAATCTATTCTTTATGGCGTTCTTTAAGCTATGCTTATCTTCACGCACAATCCCTGACGGGGTAGCCAGAGAGAACAGATCGCCAAGTGTCACGATCCTTACAAACCTCTTTCGCTTCTTTCAGATTCATTATCTTCTTCATGCATGCACGTCTAGGTATCCGAGTACTTTTGACCCTACCCTCTTCGAGCAATTTGCTCACATGGTCTTCGAAAGTTAGTCTCGGTCTACCTCGACACCTTTTAATATTAACTTTCGCGCTATATATTTTCTTCACCATTCGGTCTTCACTCATTCGCTCAACGTGCCCAAACCACCGAAGCACGCCCTTATCAATTTTTGTGATAAGGTCATCTTTCAAACCTGCCATATTGCGAATCTCTTCGTTTCGCTTTCGGTCGGCCATGGTAACGCCGCACATTTTACGAAGAGATCGCATCTCCACTGCATTCAACTTACTTTTATGCTTCTTCTGGCATACCCAGGTTTCGCTGCCATATAACAAAGTCGGTACCAACACTGCGTTATGTATTGCAAGGCGTGCACTCTTCGCTACGCCTTGCCTTTTGACTAACGCAGTCAGGGCACCATTGACTTTGTTCCCAGCAGCGACACGCCTGTCCACATCTAAATCACATCTTCCATCCCGGCTAAAAGCACTCCCCAAGTATACAATTTCATTTACCTGTTTAAGCTAAGCCTGTGCTCATTATAGGCCTGGTCTGTCCAGGCATTACAATGATGAAGAAACAGTTTCTGTATAATTTTCCCCCTTATCATCATCATCATCATCATCATCATTACAGACCTTCACAAGTCCACTGCTGAACATCGGCCTCCCCCAAGTAATGCCACAAAGCACGCTCCTGAGCCACCTGCATCCATGGACTTCCTGCATATCTTACCAGGTCGTCACTCCATCTAGTGGGGGGACGCCCAACACTTCGCCTGCCGGTACGAGGCTGCCACTCGAGAACCTTTCTTCCCCATCGGATGTCGGTTCTTCGAGCTATATGGCCGGTCCATTGCCACTTCAGCTTACTAATCCGTTGGGCTATGTCGGTTACTCTGGTTCTACTGCGGATATATCTATATATATATATATATATATATATATATATATATATATATATATATATATAATGTCCATTATCCATTCCCTTATAAACAGTATTATTTGAATATATATTTGACGTAGAAAGTAGTGTCCTATATTAAAATAAAGCCGGTCATTTAATAAAACGACTGTGTATTTTCTATTTTGATAGGTTTCATATTTGCGACCGCAGGGGGCGGGACGATCGTAAAGCGGCCACCGCTTGGCTCTCTGCCCTCCTACCTATTTTATTAACGGATACAGCTAAGGTATTTCAGTTTTCTCTGCTTTAATAAAATAAAACTGTTTTGTATCGTAAAACTTTATAAAACACGTTACGGTCTCTTTAACAAGGATAATGGATAAAGTGCATATATGAAAACAAAACGAGAATGGCGGTGGCTATATCTTGATTGATACAAAAATAATTGCGCGTATTAGTTATTGGAGTACTTACTTTAAGAGTCATGGTAAATGATAGTTGTAGTAGTTGTATTTTCTTAGGTGGTAGAGCCATGCTGCAGCTATATTAATAGTTTAATTGTAGCATGAACGGTCGGCTCGACCGGGGAAGGACCACGCTCTCACAGAATACCAGCGTAAAATAGTAGCTTAATTCTGCTGTGTTTCGTATGGTGAGTGTAGAGAACCGGAGACACTTTTTACTGGAAAAGAGGCATTCCATCTTAGTTCTCACGGGTGACGAAGCAACTGCATTTGGATTCTTTATTGAGGATAGTTGTAGATGTCTAGGTGTCACAGCAAACACTTACCATTAGGTGGACTATGTGCTCGTTCGTCACCCTATCCTATAAAAAAAAATAGACCGCGTGTGATAGAATAGGTACATTATTTTCCTTGTTAGATTAGATTCGCCCCGGCTTCGCATGGTTGATTTCGGGATTTCAACAACAACGCCACCTACCGGGTCCAATTTTGAATCTAAACCATTTTTTAATCAACTTTATCACACACGAAATTTCATCAAAGTTGGTCCAGCTGTTTAGGAGGAGTTCAGTCACATACACACGGACAGAAGAATTTTATAATCGTATTGTCACATCCTCAGCCCATAAAAGTCCACTGTTGGACATGGACCTGTCCGGTTACAGAGATCACTACACCGTATTTTACGCCTAATAATCGTATATAGTTCGATAAATACGAGCAATATATTATTTCTGATAAAGATAAACATAAAACAACTTTTGTATATCGATTCATCGGAAGCTTGTAACATATTACACTGTTTGTACAACACACAGACTTTTATTATAATGAAAGCCATCAATTGCAATTAATACGCACCATAAAACAGGATCGCGTAAACAGAACTGTACATTTATAACGGCGATCGACTATAGTTTTAGAGATCAAAGCCTATCGAAAGGGTTCTCAGTCGTCACGTTGGGGCCGCTGTTATTATCTATCTATGTTCTCCGCACCTTAACGCTTTGCGGCGCCAAAGCAGACAAAACAATTACGTCATCGACGGAAATAAAGCACTTAAACCGCAATATATCATATCTACAAAACTGTGTGAACTATTAAAGTTCTTTACACGCAATTGCTAAGCGGCTATCTTCAAAGGCGCGTTAAAATCACTTAAACGCTGATAATGCACTGAGATATTTCTCGTAAGCAAAATCTTAGCATGTTAATGATGTAATACCGCCGTTACAGTTACCATTACTCCCTATTGAAGTCCACTGCTGAACCTAGGCCTACCTTATAGATTGCCTCTTAGGGGGATACTTACCACAATTGCCACGCTTGGCAAGCGAGTTGGCAACTGCAGTTTTTTATTTTTAGTCTTTATTAAGAAAACGCTGCTGCCCATATCCTGATTTGTTTTTCGTCGTCTCTTACGACCCACGGGATGATATGGGGTAGTGGATATTCTTACACCGCCATTACACGGTTAAAAATAGCCATTGCAACTATAAAATCCAGTAGGTAATTTTAAGATAATATGATGAAATACATAAATGTATGGCAATGCCATATGTATATGAAAGTAAAATTTGTAATAAATTACCTCAGTATATACAAATGAAATCAAATTGTGTCTATTTAATTAGAAATTAAAAAAAATAATACAATGCTATCTTAATAATTGGTACGACAAAATTAAAAATACAAATAAAACGGTAAAGAATTTTTTTTATTATTTATCTTTATATTACGTAATTCTAAAAATATTTTTTATCATTTACTTATAAAAAATTATATTTGTGTTTGAGTGAGTGCACTACTGTGTAGGGTATAAAATTAGTTTTTATAATTTTAATTAATTGCTTAATTTAATACAACTAACAAATTTATTTAATAATATTAATTTAGTATGTCATTTATATTAGATATAGGTCTATAAAATATACCCGAAAAGGGTGGTTAAGTTGTAAGACACGTATTATTAAAACTAAATGTATAAGTAACTTATACTTAACTTACAATGAGTATATTGAATTTAAATTTAAACATATTTTTAAAGAATAAGGGTGACAAGCGAGCACACCGTCCACCTGATGATAATTGGATGCTGTGGCCCATAGACACCTACATTTATCCTCGATTAATAATCAAAATTCAGATTTGATGTCACCCCTAAGAACTAAGATATATAAGAGAAATGCTTCGTTTCCTGTAAAAAAGGTCTTCGGTTCTCTACACTTTATACGAAACACAGCCTTACGCTCCTTTTTTACGCAGATATTCTGTGAAAGCGGTGTTCTAAGTCGAGCCGACCCATTCGTGCTACAACTAACACCTGTTGTAACAGCTGCAGTGTGGCTCTACCACGTGTAAACATAAATCTAGAGTCTCGTTAATATAAACTGAAATTTGTTCTGTCATATTTCAAATCTATTTGATGTTAATTTGCCAGTAATGGCATTCCATTCCGTAGGTTTTAGCAAGACGCGACGGAAAATACCAGAAAAATCCAATGGCTTCCGATAAATGACAGTATACTGTATACATTATTGAAATAATATATAAAATGATGCTATTTCATAGATTGATTTCTCGGCAAGAGCGGAGCTATATTAAGAATATTATATCTTAGTACACGAGGGCACGAATGGGTCGGCTTGACCGAGGAAGGACCACGCTCTTACAAAATACCAACGTAAAATAGTAGCTTAATGCTGTTATGTTTCGCATGATTAGCTTTTAGATGTAAAATATCTAGACCAGGGTTGAAGGAACGAGACGTTTAGTACAGTGATCTTCAATCCGCACTCCTAGCATGACATTAAAAGCAAATTCATGTTAGAATGGGGAAACCCATGTTCAGTAGACATTAAGAAAGTGTAAGATTTAAAAAAAAATGAAAATTTTTAATAAAATAATTGTGTAATGATTTTCTATATTTACGAATACTACCATACACACTAAATGCACCTAATGTAACGGATTTTATCGCGTTTAACTTTAGCTATTTATTCCGCGTAGAAAATAGAAAAAAAAAAGAAAAGAAACGTCGAAAATTAAAAATATAAATTTAACGCGATAAAGGCGTAAAATTAGTTTTAAAATATATTTGATTAAATTATAATTTACATTTGTAAATTACGCATTTTGCGTTCTAAGTACTCAACTTCTAAACGGAGATATCTGGTATATTGCCAAAGCAATTTTAAGGCTTCGTGAACAATAAATACAGCGGTAATTTCTGTTTGTAAACAACTTATCTAAACGATGATAACTATATCTGACTTAGGTTTAAATTATGTGACGGTATAAGAACATTCACGAATCCATGTCGTCCCGGTGGTGTCATGGCAGGTGACAGAGAGAATAGATAGGCAACAGCGCCTTCTTAATAAAAACTAGAAAACAAAACTGCGATTTCCAAAACGGATGCCAAGCGTGTCAACTATGGCAAATATCCCGGCTGAGGCACTCTATGGGGATGGCTTATGTTCAACAGTGGACTTTAATCGGCTGTAATGAGCAAATTTATGAATTTTTTTCTAGAATAGGGTGAAAAACGAGCACAGCCCACCTAATGGTAAGTGGATGCTGTGGCCCATAGAAATCTACATTCGTCTTCGATTGAGAATCAAATAGCAGATGCGTTGTCACCCGTGAGGACTAAAATAGAATGCCTCGATTCCAGTAAAAAGGGTCTCCGATTCTCTACACTCACCACACGAAACACAACAGCGTTAAGCTGCTATTTTACGCTGGTATTCTGTGAGAGCGTGGTCCTTCCGCGTTCTAGCCGATTCATTCGAGCCACAACTATAATTTAGCTTTAGCGTGGCTCTACCGTGTATAAATAAGGCTGTAAATTAACTGCCCCGTTGGTCTAGTGGTTGTAGTAGTGCGACTGCTGATCATGGTCCCGGGTTTGAATCCCGAGTCGGCCCAAAATAAATTAGTTATTGTATGCGTTAAGCGCAAAGTGCGTAGATATGTTTTACTAGCGCGTAAAAATCAATATTCAAACGTTTTGTATAACAATCATATTGAATTATTCCATCAAGAAATTCTCAGTAGCTGCCCGGAGTCAGGAAGTTAGCGGTGTCTCACCCCCGTGCCTTGGAAAATACGTATACCGTTTATGCTGCGCCTGATCTTCCCAGTCGTGTTGGTTTACCGTCCCATCGGACTATGAAATTGAGGAGATAGAGAGTGCACCTATGCTTGCGCATATACTCGGGCATTATGATCCTGTCCTGCGCCGATGGCTAGTCTTCGTTGAGACTGGCCGCCGTGACCGAAATTCGAACTGGAGGATATTATAAGGCTGTAATTAATGAAGGAATAGATGAAGGTTGGGTTTCTTTTCGACAATGAAAGAATTAAATATTCTTCACCTAAATACATTTAAAAGTAAATTTTACCTACTATGTAGTTCCTAACGGTGGATCTTTTTTATTCCACATAAAATTATTAATATCATATTTTGCACAATTATTTAATTTTATTTTAGTAAACATCGTAAACTATGGTCTTTGAAAACATTGTATCACCATTTACATACGAACGCAAAAAAAGTCTTCTTTTCTATTTCAACAGCATAGCAGCCAATAACAACAACGCATCAAGAAAAATACCGCTGCACGGCGTGCTAACGATTAGGTGGGATCACAGATAGAAATAGACGGTTAGATCGCTTTGTTAGGCTTCGAGATTTAATCGCTTTATTCACTATATTCGGTTTAGCAAATAATATTTTTTATACACTAAATGCATAAGGTTAATACATAGTCATAAATTTAATATACGTGAGATTTAATAATAATTTAATAATAGGCTTTTTTTTTATAGAATAAGGGTGACAAACGAGCACACAGTCCACCTGATGGTAAGTGTTTGCTGTGGCCCATAGACGTCTACATCTATCTTCGATTACAAATCAAAATGCAGATGCGTTGTCACCCGTGAGGACTAAGATGAAATGCCTCGATTCCAGTAAAAAGGGTCTCCGGTTTTCTACACTTTATACGAAACACAGCAGCGTTCCCCGGTCGAGCCGACCCATTCGTACTACAAATATACTACTAATATAGCTGCAGCATGGCTCTACCACGTAAAACAGGTTAGAATTAATGAATAATTTCAGTAGACAATAGAAGGCGGGGTGGGGAAAGAGAAGTCTGGTAGTGATAACTCAGGGTCTGGGGTCGAAACTTTCACACGCTGGCACCAATAAACTTTTATTTATCATTTTAAGTGTTGTTATGCTCTGTGATGAAGGAAAACATTGGGAGAAAAACTGCAAGTCGATAGAGATAAATAAAATAAAAACGCGACATCTTTCATTGTTTGCCATGTGATGGTGAAGTAAGAGAGTTACGTTTTACCTTATTTGTTACATTTAAATGCGTTCATTCGGCAAATCACGACACATTTACTCGTCAGGTATACCTGAAAACTTGAAAACAAGACTGTACACCCAGTGCGTTCTGCCAGTGATGACTTATGGAACTTAGACTTGGCCCTTCACTGCTGGCCGTATGAGGAAGCTCAAGTTCGCTCAGCGAGCTATGGAGAGAGCTATGCTCGAGGTTTCTCTGCGTCATAAACTTAGAAATGAGGATATCCGCAGTAGAACCAGAGTGATCGACATACCCAAACTGATTAGTAAGCTGAAGTGGCAATGGCCCGGCAATATAGCTCGAAGAACCGACAACCGATGGGGAAAAAAGTTTCTCTAGTGGCAGCCTCGTACCGGCAGACGAAGTGTAGGGTGAACCCTCACTAGATGGAGTAACGACCTGGTAAGACATGCAGGAAGTCGTTGGATGCAGGTGGCCCGGGATCGTGCTTTGTGGCATTCCTTGGGGGAGGCCAATATTCAGCAGTGGACTTGTGAAGGACTGTAATGATGATGATGATAATTACATAAATGTCGGTAATAAGGCTGTGGTAACATCTTGTACATGCCAGACGTAAATCATGGGTGACAGAGTCAAAAATACGAGATGGCATGCGTCGTGATTGTCAATCTATCTGCCAAGTCTGCTAGGTTTTCACAAAGAAAAGTAAAGTTCAGTTATGGACTGTGATTTAACACGCTGATTAAGATAGCTTTTTTATATTGTACAAACATGTACATTTCTTTTTTTATAGGATAACGGTGACAAACGATCCCACATTCGACCAGATGGTAAGTGGTTGCTGTGGCCCATAGACATCTACATTTATCCTCAGTTGCGAATCAAAATGCAGATGCGTTGTAAGCCGTAAGGACTAAGATAGAATGCGTCATTTCAAGTAAAATGGGTCTCCGGTTCTCTACACTTGCCATACGAAACATATCAACATGAAAAATTCGTTCTTATGTATATTTTGACTGCCATCTAAACAAAGTTGCGATGAAAGAATATGGGTCATATTTATGTTATCATAACAAACAACATTGTGTAATTTTGTTATACATACACCTTTTACATTACTGAATGAATTAAATCGCGAAGTAAACACTCTCCACGTCAGTCATACGTCTGTGGGTTTTCAACGCGACCGGATGTAGCCGCGAACGCTAAAGCCAATGGCTTATAATATACCTACGCAGATTTCAATGTAATAATATTGTCTTTCGTGCCGAGCCGTGGCAGCAGCTTAAGGCTAAGCGCCCGCTGTAAATTTAACAGTACGCGAGTAACCCGAGTTCGATCCCCGACGGCACCAGTGAAATTGTTATTTGCAATTTTAAGTGCTGATTTACCACGTGCTCGGCGGTGAAGGATAACATCGTGAGGGAATCTTTTTTTTTATATAGGAGAGGGGGCAAACGAGCATGCGGCTCACCTGATGGTAAGTGACTACCGCCGCCCATGAACAGCTGCAACACCAGGGAGGGAAGCGCAGATGCGTTGCCGGCCTTTTAAAAAGGAATACGCTCTTTTCTTGAAGGTCCCTAAGTCGTATCGGTCCGGAAAAATCGCTGATGGTAATCGATTCCACAAGGAAGTTGTGCGAGGAAGAAAACATCTTCTAAATCGCACAGTGGTAGACCTGTGAACACATCGATCTGCATGTCTGAGAAATAAGAAAAAAATATTTCGAAGACGTGTGAAGTTTGCCAATATGCATTGGGGCAGCGCGGCGGAGATACATATATAGGCTCTAACTTTAATTTTAACATTGTCTTCCAGACCAAAATTTAGGTCTCCAGTCTCCAAGGAGACTAGCAATCTGCGTAGAAGAGGAAAAGAGTGCCCAAGTGAACAGGTGCACTCTCTATTCCCTCACTCTCATAGCCCGATGGGACAGTAGGTAATACAACACGACCGGAGAGAGAGAGATCAGGCGTAGGACCAATGGATTTACGTGCCTTTAATATATATATTTACTGCTGCTCCCCGCGGCTTCGCCCGCGTGGAATATATTACGATTTGTTACGATATATTTTAATATTTTTGCGCGGAACCTGATTATTTTTCTAATATAAAAGTTACTCCTTATAACATCAGCTATATACTAGTTGAAAGTAATTTTATAGGGCGCGCGTTGAGACACAACCATCAGCAATAACCCGCTCGCGCATTCTGAGTCCGCGCGACAGGTAGCCTTTGTAATAATGAATTTCGGTGCGGCCATGGCGGCGGCGTTCACGTGGGGCGCGCGCGGTACTGGGCATTATTATATCTTATTATTATACGTAGTGTTTACATTCGATTATGTTGAATGTGTATTATATATTATTTACTACCTTTTTTATTTATTACCTACCTTTATTAATTACCTTTCATTAATTGGATTTTGTTCACAATTTCAAGGGTTTTAATTTTTTTCCAGGGACCTTAATTCGGTTTCTAAAATAAAAGTAGGCTTAGTTACTCTTTATAATACCAGCAATGTATCAGTGAAAGTCCCGTCAAAATCGGTCCAGCCGTTTCGTAGATTAGCCGGAACAAACAGACAGACAGGCAAAAATTTTAAAAATGTCTTTTTTGTTATAATTACCGTATATACTTCTCTATTTATTAAGTAAAAAGCTGTTATTTTGATAATACAAACAGACACTCTAATTTTATTTATTTCTATAGATTTAACAGGTCTTTGAAGTCCAAGTAAAATGGTGTTCTTCCTCGACAGCCCGAAGAAGTCCACTGCTGTAGATGATCCTCTTCCGTTGCATGGAGGTTCAGGAGCAATCAGTTGGAATAGCGATGAAAGAAAATTGAGGTTGAATTAGTTTTGTGTGTACGGCGACGAGCAGCAGCGGGTGCAATTTAGCACTGCTATTATGAATACGTCTGCCAATCTTGACTAGTAAGGAAAAATGTCAGACCAAGATATTTAGTATATCAATAGTTAGATGAAGATGAAAATGATTAATAGGGAATCACAGTTTTGGTACAATGTAATATCTGAAATTTATCATTCATTTAGTGTTCTAGCCCTTGTAATATTGTAAAATCTATAGTTAGCTTAGTTATTAAAAACACTAAAAATAAATATTGTATACTCGGTCCAATGGAAGAGCAGAGTCACTCAACACAAGCATTACTACATGCTTCTTGGGCGACTCTGGCCACAAAATAATGATTGTAGACCTAAGTTAAAGAAATAAACAATTTTATTATTTTATTATTTTATTATAGATAGTTTGTATATCAAGCATGGTGATTATATGGAGATATAAAGCCCTAGTGTAAGATGCCACTTGCGTAGACACACTGGTGGCTTCTCATCTCAGGGGTACTTCGTTTAGAGCCGGGGTGGCATCAGAGGCAGCTGAACTGAGTAAGTGGCTCAAATATGAGTCTCTGAGAGATGACTACATATTTGTGCCATTTGCTGTAGAGACTATCGGTCCGTGGGGTCCATGTGCGGTGAAGTTCCTAAAGGAATTCCATCCGCGGCTGGTCGTTGCTGCTGGTGATAAGAGGGCTAGTTATTTTCTCGCTCAAAGGCTAAGTATAGCCATTCAGCGGGGAAACGCAGCCAGCGTTCTTCGCACCGCGAAGAGTAGGACTGTATGATATTTAAGTTAGTAGTTTAAGTTTTCTTTTATTAAAGTTTTTAATAATGTATATAATAAAATATTCTATATTAAATAAAATTGAATTATATTTTAACTCTAAGACGTATACGGATACTAACGTTCTCATGTTATTACTGATATTTGGATCGTTGTTTTTTGGCAACTGCTGTGTTACTCAAAATAACTAAGACAACACGCAACCAAATTCACCTAAACCTCGTTAAATTTGTAGTGATTAGCTGTCGGCTCAAAACAAATGAACGAAGTACTCACAAACTACTTATGGATTATAATTTTTTTTTATAGAATAAAGGTGATAAGCGAGCAAACTGTAGCCCACAGATATCTACATCTATCATCGATTAAGAAGCAGAATGCAGATGCGTTGTCACCCCCGAGGACTAATATGTAATGCCTCATTTCCAGTAAAAAGGGTCTCTAGTTCTCTACACTCACTATACGAAATACAGCAGCATTAACCTGCTATTTTACGCCGGTATTTTGTGAGAGCATTGTCCTTTCCCGGTCGAGCCGACCCATTCATGCTACAACCATAATATAGCTGCAACAAGGCCAGTAGAGACATGTTGCAGGTAATATGTCGAAAAAAGCGTTTTTTTTTTTTATAGGATAGGGTGACAAACATCTCAAGACATCTACATCTATCCTCAATAAAGACTCAAGATGCAGATGCGTTGTCACCCGTGAGGACTAAGATGGAATGCCTCTTTGCCAGTAAAAAGGGTCTCCGGTTCTCTACACTCACCATACGAAACACAGCAGCGTTAAGCTGCTATTTTACGCTGGTTTTCTGTGAGAGCGTGGTCCTTCCCCGGTCGAGCCGACCCATTCGTACTATAACTATACTACTAATATATCTGCAGCATGACTCTACCACGTAAACGAACGAACGATTAGACGAACATACAATACATCTGATGGTAAGTGGGAGCTGTGGTAGACGTACACTTTTCCTGATTTATGAATCAAAACGCATTGTCATCCCTTAAAAAGTGACTGTTGGCTAGTCTCCGTTGAGTCTGGCTGCCGTGACCGAAATTCGGTCTGAAGGACATATTTAGAATAATGAAGAAAACATTTTAAGCAAAAAACATTACATATATATTTTTTTACTGTGAAATTTACAACGAGCGATTAAATTCTGAGCTACCACGGTTCTCTGAGTTCATTTTTTAATCCTCAAAGCACACGATACTGAAAATAAAACCATACAATTTGTTTCAACCGTAATGCTATTCCAGGTAAGTTTGTAAAGAAACGATGCGATTAAATAATTGTTTTTTTTTATTTATTTACACTTCGTTGCAGAAAAATTACTGTGTTATAGCGGTGTAAGAATATCCACTACTCCATCTATCATCCCGTGAGTGTCGTAACAGGCGACAGAGAGACTCTTTTTATTGGATATAAGGCATTCCATCTTAGTCCTCACGGGTGACAACGCATCTGCATTTTGATTTGTAATATAGGATAGATGTAGATGTCTATGTGCCACACCAATCATTTACCATCAGGTGGGCTGTATGCTCGATTGTCACCTTTATCCTATAAAAAAAAGACAGGAGATGTTCAGCAGCGTCTTAGTAAGATAACGACTAAAAATAAAAAACTACGATTGCCAACCCGCTTGCCAAGCGAGGCAATTATGGCAAACGTCCCCCCTGGGGCAATATATGGGAAAGGCCTAAAACGGCACAAAAATGTACAATGGCAGACTTACGAGTATAACGTTAAAGCGTTCTCAACCAATCAACCCATAACTTAGCACAGAACGCTACTTTGGAGGTGCAATATTGTTGTTAATAAAAAAAAAATAAGGCTAATAATATTATGAGTAATTAAAAATATTGTTTTTTTTTTTTATTAACGAATAAAATAATTAAAAATAATATTGAATCCATTACGGAACGTCCGGATATCCAATCTGACAGATGTTTACGTTCGCTCGTGGCGATTCGCGCGTTTTAATTTACCTCTCGTCTAAATGCAACGTGTGTTTACGAGCTCGCCCACGTGCCCGGACACCTGACTGACTTCCTCCTGTCTTTGATGCTTTACGCAACTCGGAAATATTAGATCTATTTAGAACATAACCGGTTGATTCAGTTGAGAAACTAAACCTTGAATTTCGGATTAATGGAAAAGAGCAGTTTTAGCCTCGTGTTCATTCTATTTATCAAGATGTGTATTTTCTTAGAAGCGAAGCTACAGTTAGATATTCATATAACTGTAACTCGAGTGTGACCACACCCTTACAAATAAAATGTAGAGTAAATCTTTAAATAAAATTAAACACAAAAGAACATACACTTTCAAAACAGTGTTTTAAAGAGCTTTGCCACCAGCTGAAATGATCTTAAATAAAAATATATTAACTTAATTAAGTCGGAAAATCATGTTCCTTCCATATTATAGGAATACTGCGCCATAATCGCTATGCTAATAAGGCGGTTGGTCTTAGCTATCTCAGAGAGATGAGAAGGAAAAAAGCGGCACATTTATGACAAATACCTTATAAGAGATCTGCCTCCTTGGAGAGGTTGACGATGGTCATAATTATATTTATTTATTTAAGTTTTTGTACACAAAAAAATCGTAGGTACGTATATGGCGGGCATTAACCTTTAGACATTCGCTCCCAGTTAGGCTAAGCAGAGATAAACGTATGGGAGGTAGTGCAGCAAAAATAAATTAATAATGGAAAAAAAATAACGAAAATTAACGAATTTTTATATATAAAAATTACGTGGCACATTGTTTGTCCGCAATGAACTCCTAAACTACAGAAATTAACTACAAAAACAAACAACTGATTTCAATGAAATTTTGCACACTATGTGCAGTTTGGTTCAACTTGAGTGATAGGATAGTTTTTATCCCGACAAGTGACCTTCAATTTTTTAATTTCTAATCTCAGGAGTTTTTTTTAGGAAAGCAAATGTTCGTCGGAAAGGGCAAAACAACGTCTGCCTGGTCAGCTAGTGTATTTATAAAAGGTATTCTATACATATAATATATCATATATGTATAGAATACTTTTAAACGTACACCTTAAATGTACATATAGTAAAAATTTACTAATACAAAAGTATACAAATACATAAATCTAATTATAATATTACATATCGATGCCATAATAAATAAGGAAAATATTAGCGGACATGAAAATATGTGACGCTAGAATCATTCTTTAGGAGAAAAAAGCATTAATTCACACTTGCAATGATTTTCTAAGGTGCCCAGGAACTTTGTTTTAAAAAAAGATACTTGTTGGAAGTCTTTTTAATGAACGAAAGTTTATTTTTATTTCAACACCTGTAGTTACGCTAAAGAAGAACCATTTCATCATTAATACCCCGTCCTTCGTACATTCATAATAAAAGAAAAACAATTCCTCAACACGCCTGATTCTATTAATTATCTTTAAAAAATTCCAGTAATAGTTGACTTTACCTTGTCAATATTAGATTAGGACCTGGACTCAAATTTCGACACTGAGGCTTTTGAGATTGGATTCTCTCTGAATTCCGACCTGAATTCAGATGTTATGAGGGTAACAACATAAATTTCCAAAAACCACCCAAGTTTTTACACGTATATGTTTCAATTGAAAAGGTATTAAAGACTTTCTTTATAAACACTAAAATAAAACGAAGAAATGTGCGTATCAGCTCCGACACTTGACTGGAGTTTACCCCTGTAAACCGATTGTTTTAAAATATATGCAATGGGCAAAAGAATTAAATGAAACCACATATTAATTATTCATGTTATTTTGACAAACAATATTGCATAAAATATATAACGTAAAAATATATGACTTATTTACATTATTCAGTATTTTATTATACGAAATGGGCGAGTATGTTGCGCGGAAGCAAACCATACCGGCTTGATTTTTGCTAACGCATGATTTTACTACTGATCCATTTTTCATACTATTCGCTTTATATACAATTCTTAAGGAGTAAACTCCAATAAACTAAAAAACGAGACAAGGAATCATCGATCTCAACTTTAAGCGTAAACTAGCTGTTTGATTGTTACATCTCTTTGTCTATATCTTAAACCGTTGTAGTTTGAAAAGCAAAGAAATTAGGCGAATAAAGTCCTTAAGTATTTTTTCAACCTTCTTCAAAAGAAGGTGGACGTTCTCAATTCGACTGTATATTTATGTGTGTTATACCTCAGAACTTTTTTCTACTTTTAACATGAGAAGCACCAGGCTTTTCATGTGGTTCCATATAAATTTTATCTAGATTTGATCAGTAGTTTAGAGTTTCCCCAGTCAACCATTAGGCTAAGAAGAGATAAACAAATGGGAGGTAGTGCAGCAAAAATAAAGTAATAATGGAAAAAAAAGTGTTAAAGAAGTTGAGGTAAACCAGAATATATTTATAAAAGATACTCTATATTTTATAAATATATTCAATTCATCTGCATTTTAATTCGCAAACGAAGATAGGTGTTGATGTCTATGGCCACAGCAACCATTTACCATCAGGTGGACTGTGTTCTCGTTTGTCACCCCTATTTTATGTAAAAAATACATATATCATACAAATGTACAAATAATAAAAATTTATTAATACAAAGTACATAAATCATTCTTTAGGAAAAAAGTGTTAATTCACACCTGCAATGATATTCTAAGGTTTGAACCACGAACTTTGTTTTAAAAAAAGAAACTTGTTGGAAGCTTTTTTTAATGAACAAAAGTTTATCTTTAATTCAACACCTGTAGTTACGCAAAAGAGGAACTATTTCATCATTCATATCCCGTTCTTCGTACATTCATATTAAAAGAAAAAACCTTAAGACGCCTGATTCTATTAATTATCTTTGAAAAGATTCCAGCAATAGTTCACGATACCATTTTTATTATAGGATAAGGGTGACAAACGAGCGCACAATCCACCTGATGTTAAATGGTTGCTATGGCCCATAGACATCTACATCTATATTCGATTACGAATCAAAATGCAGATGCGTTGTCACCCGTGAGGACTAAGATGGAATGCCTCGTTTCCAGCAAAAAGAGTCTCCGGTTCTCTACACTCTTCATACGAAACACAACAGTTTTAAACTGCTATTTTACGCTGGTATACTGTAAGAGCGTGGTCCTTCCCCTGTCGAGCCGACCCATTCGTGCCACAACACCAACTTCTAGTGTGCAATAATTCAGTACATATAGTTAAATTGTGTACCTCCTACTTTTATAAATCGGCTAAAATGTTATCACAGTTTAGACGCATTCCGAAACAAAGTTTATTAGCGTGTCCACGATTAACGACAAATAAAACGACGGTGCACCTTCGCACCACCTGGCCTGGGACGTAAACCTACATAGTTTACAACGTACGTTACTAGAAACGCTATTAGAATGCAGTGTTAATATTTTGAGTACTATTGCTTTGACCGGCGGGATTTCGTCATTGTGTCTTTTATGGGTGCGTATAACTCAATTAGAATTTATGTGTCTGATTATTTAAACTCTGTCGAATAGATGGCTTCTACATTTTCGATTCACCAAACGGTTTGCTTTTGGCTTCCACGTATTATTTACCAAAGAATTTGCTATGTCGTTCATAACGCGTATGTACAATCTGAAGTCGTACAATTATTTCATTCACATATATTTTGTGTAAATGTGCTAGCATTCTGTGAGAGCGTGATCCAGGGAAGGACCACGATCTCACAGAATACCAGCATAAAATTGCAGCTTAATAATACGTCTTTACGTATAAAATCGCCGTTCTGCAGTACTGGTCATTTCATATCAATATAATTTTTATTTGGCTTTGAACTCTAATTTCAAAAAATGGAATTCTTTTTTTAATTACTCGTTTAATTATTGATAAGCGTTATGTTTTCATCGCATTTGAATCTTTTTCGTCATCATGGATTAGTTAAAAATTTGTGTAATTATAGAATATGAGTAGCGTCGTGGCAGCAACGCGGCACAAGCAACGCGTATCATCAACGACGTCTACGAAGCAAATACCCCAAACGAACTCAACATCAGTTATTCATCATCATCATTACAGCCTTTCATAAGTCCACTGCTGAACATAGGCCTCCCCCAAGGAATGCCACAAAGCACGGTCCTAAGCCACCTGCATGCATCGACTACCTGCATGTCTTACCAGGTCGTCACTCCATCTCGTGGGGGGTCGCCCTACACTTCGTCTACCGGTACGAGGCTGCCACTCAAGAACCTTTCTTCCCCATCGGTTGTCGGTTCTTCGATCTATATGGCCGGCCCCACGTCTCAGATCCGTAAGTCATCACTAAAAGGTAACCAGGTAAACATACTCGTCAACAACTTCGAGCTTATTGCTCCCAACAACTACCGGTATAGGTGTGACATGGACATTAAACATAATCTTTGTTTTGTCTATGTTCATCTTAAGACCTAAC
This sequence comes from Parnassius mnemosyne, assembly GCA_963668995.1. Classification (NCBI taxonomy): domain Eukaryota; kingdom Metazoa; phylum Arthropoda; class Insecta; order Lepidoptera; family Papilionidae; genus Parnassius; species Parnassius mnemosyne. Next base: position 7,807,867 of record CAVLGL010000104.1, on the reverse strand, counting down.
CGTTGGGAGACACTATTGAGGTCATTGAGCATAGTGCTTAAGTCCTCCAGCGATTCTGCCATAAGGACTATGTTTAGGCCAAAAATGGTCATTTTGAAACGCCACCAATCACGTTTGGCTGGGCGCATCGTCCGATGGTGTGAGGTGGCGTGCGGGGGCAGCGGTATGCCACTTCCCGGCGGTCGGACTCGTGAGTGCGTTACAGTAGCTCGTGGCAGCGGTGCGGTTAATTCGCGTATCTCGGTTACTGCTTCAGAAGTTTCGCGCGACCGGTTTATGGTCCAGAATTTTAGAGTTAGTGCGTGTTACTTCGCTACGAAATTGTGGTTTCGAGAAAACCGCCTCGGTTTAGGTTGTCTAGCGTTTAAGTTCATGACAAGAGGCTTGTATTATATTTGACGGATAAAAGGCTTCTCCCTGTTGATTGGTTTGGAAATCATTGTTTAATTATACCGTCGCGTTAAGAGCTTTTTGTGTGTTGACTCTGTAGCTAGTTTGCGTGTCAGCTCGGTTAATTTTGAATTCTTATTGCGGCGTGGTGTTTAACATCGAACGAAAGAACTTAGTTGTGTTTAACGCCGGACCGTGTGACTCATGAAGAGATCGCGTTAGTTCCCTATTTTTAATTTGGTGATAAATGAATACGAGACATTGAATGTTGAACTAAGAACTGCTGTCCGTTACTGTGTCGGGTATCACGTGTTCGATTCTACGATGAACGTTGAATTACTCGAGTTGAAGTTAGTTAAATGTACAATAAAGTGATAGACTGAAATAGTGAAAATGAAGAAAGAAACTGTCATGGTGGACGCCTGCTGGAGTGATGCAGCATTGTGGGGCAGCATGGAAACCGTTGCGCTGCCAGGTCACCTCAGCTGGGCCAGGTCATATACACACCACTAAACACTACTTTACATGCATCTACTCTACTTACGGCCTGACCGAGCATTGGGGCGGTCATAGATTCGGATCCATGTACGTACCATTTATTTTCCTATCCTTCTCCTTATTTTGTAGTAGGATAGGTCATATTTCTATAAGGCCATTTTGGCCCGAACCCTCGGCTGCCCATCGAGGAGGCTACTATGGGCCCTAGCCAAGACGACCTTTGCAAGGGCAGCTGTGGGCCGTAACAGACTATATCGTCGGCAAATCGAAGGTGAGTGATGTACTCGCCATTGATGTTAATACCGTATCATTTCCAGTCCAGAAGCTTGAAAACGTCTTCCAATGCAGCGGTGAAGAGTTTCGGGGATATAACGCCACCCTGTCTTACACCTCTCTGCAATTGGATAGGTTTCGTACTCTGGTTCTGTACTCGGATAGCCATCGTAGCCCTACTGTACAAGCACTTCAGTACTTCGATATACCGACAGTCAACTTGGCACCGCTGAAGGGACTGCAGCACCGCCCAAATTTCGACGGAATCAAAGGCTTTTTCATAGTCCACATACACCAGGCATAGTGGCAAATTGTACTCATCGGACTTCTGTACAATTTGCCGAAGGGTATGTGTGTGTTCTATGGTGTTAAAGTCTTTTCGGAAACCGGCTTGTTCGGGAGTCTGGAAGTCGTGAAGTCTGCGTGCGAGACGATTCGTAATGACTCTCGAAAACAGCACGTAGACGCAGCTCAGAAGGGAAATCGGTCTGTAGTTCTTCAAGAGAGCATTGTCACCTTTCTTGAATAACAAGACCACCGCACTTCTACTCCACGCCTCCGGTTTAATGCCACCATGGAGGACGGAATTAAAGAGCCTCTGAAGGAGTTCCAGTACCGGTTTTCCACCCGCTTTCAGAAGCTCCGCTGTAATTCCATGCTCGCCTAGGGCCTTGCCGTTTTTAAGATGCTGGAGAGCCATTCTAATCTCGCTCAGACTGACGTCCGGGATATCTTCGGAATAGTGTCGGATAAGACTCGTTCTTGGATCGTTACTCACATTTGCGTGTGGCTCCAACGACGACGTTTACAGCTGTCCATAGAACCTTTCAATCTCACTCAAAATCTCAGGTGCCCCGGAAACGATGCTGCCACACTCGGTCTTCAACTTTGACAGTTGGCTCTTTCTGGCAGATAGATCTCTGGCAAAGACTTTGGAGCCTTAGTTCCGCTCGATCGCTTCTTCAATACATGCTGTATTGAAGTTGCGTAAGTCCCGCCGCATGCATTTGGAGATCTGTCTGTTCAGTTGCCTATATGCTGTCAAATCTGTTGAAGAATGTAGCTTCATCTCCCGTCTAACAGCCATGAGATTAAGAGTGTGATCGGAGAGTTTTTGTGTTCTTCTGCGGCGGGTCTTGCAGAACTTATCTCCGATAGTTCCACGAGCTTGTCATTCATATCGTCCACTTCATTGCAGTCTTCTAGACACTGAAAACGGTTTTGTAACTTGAGCTGAAAGGTTTCAGGACTTTGGAACAGAGCATGAGGGGGACGGAGCGTTGACTTCATTAGACGAGACCTCTCCAACTTAACGTTAAGGTTCAGTGTGCCTCTAACCATTCGGTGATCGCTACCAGTTTTCACCCTCGCGATCACGGAGACATCACTGAACAGTTGTCGTCTGGTCGTCACAATGAAGTCAATCTCATTTTTTGTCGAACCGTCGGGGCTCGACCAGGTCCACTTCCTGTGTAGCCGCTTCTGAAAGAAAGAGTTCATCATAAAGAGTCCCTCTTTCTCCATAAAGTCGGCCAGCTGCTGCCCCCTTGGGTTCCGTTGCCCTATTCTAAATTTCCTTACTTCCAGCTCACCGTTCTCTCTTGTACCTAGTGCTGCATTGAAGTCTCCTATTAACACCGTATATTGGGTTTTGGAGGAATGCATGGCTCTAGAGATATCCTCATACATTTCCTCCACCTCCTCATCGGGGTGTGCCGAGGTTGGTGCGTAAACCTGTATGACCTTCAGCGAATATCGTTTGGTGATTTTGAGTATAAGGTACGCAACCCTCGTCGACACACTTCCGATCTTTACAACGTTGTTAACGAGAGACTTGTGGACGATAAATCCGACACCCCCTTGGGACAGATGGTCGCCCTTCCGGTGATAGAGCAAGTTACCGGGTTCGAGGATTACCGTGTCCTCCCCCTCTCTTCGTACTTCGGATAATCCTATAATATGCCAGCGTAACTTGTCTATCTCTTCTTCCAGCTCCACGATCTTCTCGTCAGTCCTCAGGGTGCGTGCGTTGTACGTTGCCAGGTCGAGTCGTCCAAGGTGGCAACCGAACCTCCACCGGAAATTCTTAGCACCGCCTGCCCCGCCGTTACCATGGTCGCCACCGTAACCAGGAATGGCGGGGCCGCCGGGAACTGGGGGCCGTCTCCTTGTTACTCTCTTCAAAGGGGGGCTATTTGCCATAGTTGCCACGCTTGGCGAGCGGGTTGGCAACCGCAGTTTTTTTATTGTAATTTTGGCTAATATCAGGAAGATGTTGCTGCCCATCTCGTGCCTGTTTCCCTTTGTCGCCTTTTACGACACCCACGGTAAGATTTGGGGTAGTGGATAATCTTGACCGCCACTACACGGCAATCTGTTATTGGTTTGCGCGATTCCGTTCTTGAAATTTTGACCTGAAAAATGAACCCCGTGCTCGTCCGAAAACTGTGGTCGACAGTGACGAATTAAAGATGATTGATTAGCTGAAGATACTCAATTTACGGCTGAATTAGCAACAGCTTTCGACGTTAGCATAAAAAACAATATTGCTCCATTTTCATCAAATTGGCTAAAAAAGAGATAAAAAAACAAACAAATGGGTGCCCCACGACTCAATGATCGCCAACACAAAGTACGTGTCGAGACTTGCCTTGTACTGCTCAACAAGTACACAAACGAAGAAATTTTGAACCGCATTGTTACTATAATCTATAAGGGATTCTGTATGACAATCGCAAGTTGGTTGGATCCTGAATCAACACCTAAACAATGCCCTAAACGAAAACTTACCCATAGAAAAGTGATGGTCACTGTTTGGTGGTCCAGCGTCGGTGTGATTCACCACAGCTTCACCACAGGGGGGGGGGGCAAAATTCCGTTCAAAAACATAACTGCTCGGGTCAAACTGAGCAACAATACCAAGGCGACCCCTGCCAAGCTATCCGTGAATTTCTGCAACATCAGGGGACTTCACTCTAACCTAAACGCCGTCCACTACCATTTCGAGACGGCGAAGCCGGCCTTGCTCTTTCTGACCGAGACGCAGGTTTCCTCTCCGGCTGATATTTCGTATCTCTCCTACCCGGGGTACAAATTGGAGCACTCCTTTGTGCCTCGGGCTGGAGTTTGCGTGCATGTCAGAGAGGACATCTGTTCTCGACGCCTCGGCAGTCTTGAAGGTTCGGACCTGTCCATCCTTTGGCTACGCGTAGACAGCGACGACCATCTGCCCGTAGACGCGCAGATGGTCGTGCCTCTATAGGTCCCATAGCGGTAATGCCGAAACAGGCCGACTCATCGACCACATCCAAATGGCTACAGATTCCTTGCTACAACAGGTCCCATCCGCAGAGATCGTGATCCTTGGCGATTTTAACGCCCACCACGCCGAATGGCTCGGTTCCCGTTTAACCGATCATGCGGGGAGATCTGTTTATGACTTTGCCTTGGCATATGGTCTGACACAACTGGTTACTTTGCCTACGCGGATTCCAGATGTGGAGGATCATACACCTTCCCTGTTGGACCTTCTGCTGACCTCTCATCCGGACGGATATCAGGTTTCCGTCGATGCCCCTCTCGGCTCTTCGGACCATTGTCTGATCCGGAGTATGGTGCCACTCACGCTCACTTCGCGGTTGCGTTCTGCAGGTTGCCGCCGTGTTTGGCATTACAGGTCAGCGGATTGGGACGGAATGCGGTCTTTCTTTGCATACTACCCATGGGGGCGGGTTTGCTTCTCGCCGGATGATCCCAGCGCTGTTGCTGACTCTGTCACTGATGTGGTGCTACAGGGAATGGAACTATTTATTCCATCATCTGTGGTACCCATCGGAGGCAGATCTCAGCCTTGGTTTGGTCGCTCCTGTAAGACTGCATTACGCAGTAAGCAGGAGTGTTACCAAGCCTGGGCTGCGGCTTCGGCGTCTCGGGATGTAAAAACACCAGCACACTTAAAAAGAAGTATAACTTCGCCTCCAGGTCCTTCAAAAGAGTTATTGCCAAGGCAAAGTCAGAGCACATAGGCAGAATTAGCGAGAAACTAGTTCGCCTTCCTTCGGGAATCCGTGCATTCTAGTCTCTCGCCAAGGCTGTCCAAGGGAATTTCTGTAAGCCAATCACTACCATCTCTGCACAGGGAGGACGACTCACTGACCCAAGACGCAAAAGACAAAGCCGACCTTTTAGGCTCCCTTTTTGCGTCCAACTCGACTCTAGATGACGGGGGGAAACACCGCCGACCATCCCGCGGTGTGAGTGCTCCATGCCGGATGTGCTGTTCTCACAGCGCTCGGTTCGCAAAGCACTGCTCTCCCTGGACATCCAGAAGTCGAGTGGGCCTGACGGAATCCCCCCAATTGTGCTGAGGACGTCTGCTCCGGAGTTGGCACCGGTCCTAACGCGTCTTTTCTGGTACTCCTACTCCCAAGGCATAGTCCCGAATTCATGGAAGACAGCTTTTGTCCACCCCATCCCTAAAAAAGGCGACCGCTCAGACCCATCCAACTATAGGCCTATCGCGATCACCTCCTTGTTCTCCAAAATAATGGAATCCATTATAATTTGCTAGCTCACCCGGTACATTGATGATCACCAGCTGATTAGTGACCGCCAATACGGTTTTCGTCGGGGTCGATCAGCTGGTGATCTTCTGGTCTACCTGACCCATAGATTGGCGGAGGCAGTAGAGTCCAAGGGGGAGGCGTTGGCCGTTAGTCTGTACATTGCGAAGGCCTTCGATCGGGTTTGGCACAAAGCGCTTCTTTCGAAGCTCCCTTCCTATGGGCTTCCCGAGAAATTGTGCAATTGGATCACCAGCTTCCTTGCAGATCGAAACATCAAGGTCGTTGCAGACGGTGCATGCTCTGACTACAAGCCTTTTAACGCTGGTGTTCCACAAGGCTGTGTGCTATCACCGACGCTGTTTCTTGTGCATATCAATGATATGTTGCTAACTGGTAACATTCATTGCTATGCGGATGACAGCACTCGTGATGCTCTATACACCGGCCGTGCCAATATTTCTCGGGAAAACGTCGCCGAGTACCGGAATAAACGTCTGAAGTCGAGTCTTTGCTGAACAAAGTCTCGGATTGGGGGCGACTAAATCTAGACACAAGTTTGCGCGTTTACCGCTAAAAAAACCCCTTTGTCGTATCGCCAGTATCGGTATCCTCAGAGCCGACATATTGAGTGACGTGCAGTTTCGTGGTCATTTGGAAGAGAAGGCCAAATTGTCCTCTAAAAAGCTTGGCGTGCTCAGCAGAGCGGGACAGTATTTCATGCCGGCACACCGCCTGCAACTTTGTAAGGCGCAGGTTCGGCCTCACATGGAATACTGTGCCCATCTCTGGGCAGGGGCTCCCCAGTGCCAGCTCCTTCCACTTGACCGCATTCAACGCAGAGCGGCTCGAATCGTCGACGACCGAGCCCTTTCCGATCGGCTCGATTCATTGGCACTGCGAAGAGATGTTGCATCCCTTTGCATTTTCTTTCGCATCTACCATGGGGAGTGCTCTGAGGAATTGTTCGGATTAATCCCAGCCGCCAAATTTCACGAACGCACATTGCGGCAGAACTCCCGATACCATCCACACCATCTGGATGATTGGCGGTCCACCACTGTGCGATTTAGAAGATGTTTTCTTCCTCGCACGACTTCCTTGTGGAATCGATTACCATCAGCGATTTTTCCGGACCGATACGACTTAGGGACTTTCAAGAAAAGAGCGTACTCCTTTTTAAAAGGCCGGCAACGCATCTGCAATTCCCCTGGTGTTTCAGTTGTTCATGGGCGGCGTTAGTCACTTACCATCAGGTGAGCCGCATGCTCATTTTTTTTTATAGGAGAAGGTCCTATAAAACAAAAAAAAAAGAAAAGCTCGCACGTCTCCAACCAGTTTTGGTCAATCGCTCATCCCCGCTGCGCCTGCACGATAACGTGCGACCTCATACTGCAATACAGACGGTCTATAAGTTACAATAGCTGGGGTTGGAAGCTCTCCTTTATACGCCGTAGTCACCAGATCTTCCGCCTACAGACTTCTACTTTTTCCAGAATTTGGATAACATTTTGGCGGCAAGAAAATTCAATACCCAAGAGGTAGTAAAAAAATCCTTTGAAGAATTTGTTGCCTCACGTCCAGCTGTTTTCTTCCGGAAAAGCATCAATAAACTGCCACTGCGTTGGTAAAGATGCATCGGTTGTATGGGTGGTTACTTTGATTAATATAAATAAAAATATAGAAAAAAAAATTACGGTAACTTATTTCATAAAAAATGAAAATTACATAGGTAAAGACCTTATATTTCGTATGGTGTGTCTAGATAACCAGAGAACCTTTTTACTGGAAACGAGGCATTCTATCTTTCCAGCATTCCATCCTACTCCTCAGTAGTGACAACGCCTATTTTGATTCTTAATCGAGGATATATGTATATGTCTATGGACCACAGCATCAACTTTCAATCAGGTGATCTGTATGCTCGTCTATTACTCTGATCCTATAAAAAACACAACAAAATTAAATCCTATAATAATATAAATAATCAATTTATTAAATTAAAATAGGACGTTTAAAAATCTACAAAAGATTAACGATATTTAGCTTACAATGATCGGAAGCGGGAAGTAAAAATATATTGCAAGCCATAAATTGCCCCTCCAAATACAGCATATTAATCTGTAGCACAAACAAAGTAATTAGGCATCACTGACTCGGCTATTCAGTTTTTATTTCGGCCGCGCGGTGGAGGTTTATATTTAGAGACGGAATGCGGGTAGACGTCGGGCCACGATCAGGATTTATGCGCGGTACCTGACTTCTATTCGTGGCACAATGTGCTGCCCGTGTTCCTAATTTGAATGTATTAACGGACTTTTAAAGACAGCACAAGAACCGAAATGCCGCTCCAAATACAAAGGCTAAGAAATGAATTAGAAAACCAAACGATATAAGCAGACGTCATAGTTGATACTATATTATTCGCGCACTTTCATTTTAAATACAATCAATCCTCAGCGTGTACTAGCAGCGAAGTTAATCACCGCGTGGTGTTGAATGAAGCGAAAAAGAAAAACTGAAACAGGCCTTGTACTACAGCATATTTTTTATAGAATAACTTTGACAACCGAGCACACAGTCCACTTGATGGTAAGTGGATGCTGTGGCCAATAGACATCTACATTTGTCCTCAATTACGAATCAAAATACAAATGAGTTGTGAGGACCCCTGAGGACTAGGATGGAATGCTTCGGATCTAGTAAAAAGGGTCTGCGTTTCTCTACACTCACAATACGAAACACAGTAGTATAAAGTTGTTATTTTACGCTGATACTCTGTGAGAGCGTGGTCCTTTCAGAGCGCCACTACCTGCCAGACCGCCGTTCCTGCAGACGTGATGTAAGTGTAAGGCATCACCACCAATCGCATGATCAGTACGGCCAATTGGCCGCAGAGCGTGTCATGAGTCTACCGCTCACCTCAAGTCAATGAGGTCCTACGTTGCGCGGCTTTCGGCCGCAGCCTTGAGAGCTTCCTCAGATTCTCCCTCCAGCTACCACCCGCATGAGGTCGACACATATTATCTACCAACAAATTCAATGGCAGATATAGCCAATAAAATGTAACTGCCTATATAATATAATAGTAATAATTCGCCATCAGAAAGGGTTTGTGTAGTCGAGCCGACCCATTTGTGCTACAACTATGGCATAGCTACTTTATATCTGAAAATTATAAAAAACTGCGTTTGCCAATCCACCTGTCACGTGCGGCAACTATGGCAAAATCCTCTCTATGAGGTAAGAGGAGGAGACCACTGTCATGTATGTCAGTAGATGTTTGATGGGCTGTAATGAACCAATGAACGAATTTTAACTGATGAACTAAGACATTGAAAAAAAAACCTTTTGTGTAGTCTAAGCCAAAGCTTTTTTGTCAAAGTTAGACATGTTTAAATCTCCGACGATCGTCGGAATTAAACGTAAATAAATGTAAAATAGTGGTGTAGGTATATGCTGTTTTCTCAAATGACGAACACAAAATACTTATGACAGTAATACGAATATCATGGAATCATTTTTATTGAATATAAAAGTTAAAGTTGTAGCCTTTTTTATAGAATAATGTGACAAGCGAGCACACAGTCCACCTGACGGTAAGTGGTTGCTGTGGTCGCGTTGTCACCAGTGAGTACTAAGATGGAATGCCTCTTTTCCAGTAAAAAAAGGTCTCCGGTTCTCTACTAACCATACGAAACACAGCAGTGTTAAGCTGCTATTTTACGCCGGTATTCTGTGAGAGCGTGGTCGTTCCCCGGTCGAGCCGACCCATTTGTGCTACAACTATACTACTTATATAGTTACAGCATGGCTCTACCACGTAAAAATAGCCTATATACGTCCCACTGCTGGGCACAGACCTCTTCTCACTTCTAAGAGACTTTTAGGGCAAGAAACTGTCCGCCGCGCTGCCGCAATGCGTGTTGGCGAACTTCACATGTCTGCGAAATTCTAGCCACTACGTAATTCTTATTGAAAGTAATTTTTTACTTTTACCACTGGTTCGAAAAAAATAACTGTCCTGGGAAGAACCAACAAGAAACCCAGCGGGATTTTTTTAAAGTATGACTTACAATAAAACATTTATAAAATTGTTATGAAAACATTTAGAAACGGCATGGTAGCGATCATCTCATTCCCAACGGTTATTATCACTAATTTACTCTTTTGTAGTATATTAACCCTTACTAAACAATTCTTTCTTTATAAATATTTTAAACATTTTATAGATAAGGTCCCGTGAGGACTAAGATGGAATGCCTCTTTGCCAGTAAAAAGGGTCTCCGGTTCTCTACACTCACCATACGAAACACAGCAGCGTTAAGCTGCTATTTTACGCTGGTTTTCTGTGAGAGCGTGGTCCTTCTCCGGTCAAGCCGACCCATTCGTGCTACAACTATACTACTAATATAGCTGCAGCATGGCTCTACTACGTAAAAAAAAGTTGGACTTACCTAATCGGACTATTTATCCCGGGTAAACATACTCGTCAATAACTTCGAGCTTAGTGTTCCTAACGACTACCGGCGTAGGTGTGACATAGACGTTATACATGATCTTTGTATTGTCCATGTTTATCTGAAGACCTATCCGTTGGGATGCACTATTGAGGTTATTGAGCATAGTGCTTAGGTTCTCCAGCAATTCTGCTATAAGGACTATATCGTCGGCAAATCGAAGGTGAGTGATGTAATCACCTTTGATGTTAATACCGTATCCTTTCCAGTCCAGTAGCTTGAAAACGTCTTCCAATGCAGCGGTGTAGTGTTACACTAAATATACCAAAATTTCGTAAAATTTCGTTGTATGATAAAATCCATGAGAGTACTGTGCGTTGCATTGGGGTGGGTCTATCAAAACAAAAATGCTCGAAGTCGAGGGGGCCCAGTGAGCAGTACTAAAAGTAATGCTATCTAAAAACTTTAGATTTCCTACTGACGAACTGTACAGGGAATGTAAGGTGCTACGGGTTCGCCAAATCTACATTTAAAAGGCAGTAATTCTAACCCGTAGAAAAATAATAAAATCGGATCTTTTGAGTACCGATTCCCAATTCACACAGTAGCTTTATAAAACTCCACTCACCATTTCTTCTGCCTAGCATCTACAACAAATTCTGCTGTCTCTTCCCAGATTTGAGGTCTTTGTCCAAAAGGAACACATATACATTCCTAGAGTAAATTAGCTATTTTTTTTCTTTCATGCATTAATTTATACTAAAATTTTAGCATTAAAGTTAACCAGAGTCCTATGTATTAATCGGTGTAAACGATGTCAGTCAATGTTCTTTGTTCCTGAGATACAAGCCTAGAGCTTAGTGCAGAAACCAGTGTATTGTTTAATTATGTAATGTCTTTGTGGTTACAAAATATATTTTCTATTCTATTTCTATTATCAGTCGAATCAGATTAAAGTATCCTGGGAATTTGTATTAAGTAATAGGTTATATATAAATATATATATATATATATATATATATATATATACATATATATATATATACTGATTTTTAATTTGTGTTTCATTAAATACGCACGCTTTAATAAGTGAGATCAGATATCAACTGGCTTATCTTTACAGAGGACATTATCCAAAACTGGGCCTTACAGACTGACAGATATACAAAAATGGTCCTTGTCGAAAAACAAGAAGTGTTGACATTCAGAAATAGTCGTATCCCGAAGGGGACACTTTAAAGACTGTCGCAGACCGTCTAAATGACTTCGAATATCAGATAGATATTTCAAAATAAATGTTAATAATCTGGACATACTCCAAACACTAAATGCTCAGATTTAAACCCGAAATGAAATTTCTACACCGAAGCATCTAAATTTCCACATTACTAATGTGATTTACGTTCGTGCGACGTTCTAGGCGGCGCAGGAAACTGCGTTGTACGAGACACGAGGGGCCGTTGATGTGTCCAGTCGAAATTACAATTGCACCATTGATAAGTTCATTTTCTACAAGATTTGAGCAACCGTTTTCAGTATTAACGAAAAATAAATATTTTTGTTTAGTTATGTATGAACAATATATATGGCGTAATAGAGTCGTATGTTGATATGAGAATCATAATTAGATGCGCGTTTGCGGATTTAGAATATCGAAGATTGTCCAAAACACAATTGTTAATTTTCGGATTTTGATATATCGGATCCGTTTGTCATTGAAAATTATTTTTTTTCTACTCTTTTTTTTTATAAACACGTTACCCCTAGGCTTTGCTTTTATTACGTGGACAGAGTTTTTATACATAAATTGCACAAAGACTAACATCCAGACCAGAAACAATTATTTGTATTCAAACCCGCGTTCCTCAGCGCATATAAACTAAGCTAAGCCACTGCACCACAGAGCGACTTATTTAGTACTAGCTGTTCCCGGCGACTTCGCACGCGCGTAATTTTATTACGTTTGGATTTCATGGGTTTTAACTTTTTTTGCGCGGAACCCTAATTCTTTTTCTAAAATAAAAGTAGCCTAAGTTACTTCTTATAACATCAGCTATCTGCCAGTAAAAGTCTGATCAAAATCGGTCCAGCCGTTTCGGATATTAGCCGGAACAAACAGACAGACAGACAGAAAGACAGACAGATAAAAATTTAAAAAATAGTGTTTTTGTATTAAGTACCGTATATAGTTTCATATGCATATAGTGAAAAGCTGATATTTCGACATTACAATCAGACACTTCAATTTATTTATTTAATTAAATATAATATTATCTGGTCAAAACATTACACCTGGAATGTCCAATGTATCTTGGAGACATTTTACATACCTACATAATTTTTACATGACAAAAGATCCAGACCCGGAACGATTATTTGTATGCCATACAAATATTTTTTCTGTCCGGGATTCGAACCCACTGCCTCATAGTGCTGCTGGCGAACAATTGGGCTCTGCCCTTATGAGCTTTAAAGCCCTTTTTATATAAGTCTTAGGTTATATGTCTCCTCTTTTGTTTAAAATTGGTTTTGCTAATGATTCTCTGCCAAGGAGAGGTACAAGAGAGTCAGTTTCTCTGTATTTATGATTTTGTTTTCCAATTTTCCAAAAAAAAAAAACTGTACACTATGAAACAAATAAGAGGATCTGTGAAGTATTTATAATCATATATATATATTTTACAATCACGCCTTTATGATCGTTTAAAAGAAAATTAAATCACTAAAAGAATTTATGGTTTGATAAATAAAATTTGCTTAGCCTAGTCACATTTGTCATTAAGTTTTATGTCGAAAAATATGATGTCATATGTCCATAAATTTTGTAGCCAGTTTTAATAACAGCTAAAGAAATGATGCAGTTTAGGAGGAGAACGATTAATAAATGTCATTTGTAAATTTTATTGAAATAAAAAACAATTTAATTTAGATTGCCCGAGTAGAGAAGCAGCGCCATCTATTATCCCACTTGTCATAGCAAACGACCGGAGTGCTCCGTAACTCATAAAACCAATAACTATTAAACTAATCTTATTTGTATTATTACAGGATAGCTGCGTTGAATTGTCTCTTTAACTATAATAACTGACGGTAACAGGTATTCGTTGTTTACTGTCCTATTTAGACACGGCAATAATTCAACAACATTTATTATAGATTTGTATTGCAGATTCCGACATAACCCGTCCTTGCCCCCGCGAGTAAATCAGTCTTAAGTTTTTAATCAAAAAAACTGGATTTGTTCAGGTTTATGATAACATATAGTAGCAACTTTGTCTTCTTCCGCTTCTTAATCAAAAGCCTAGGTTGTTGATAAAAAACGTGATTTAATCATAAACCTGCGATATATATGAGCAAAATACCATTGACTCACTCACTCGTCAAGAGATCTTTTTTTATAGCATAAGGGTGACAAACGAGCACACAGTCCACCTGATGGTAAGTGGTCGTTGTGGCCCATAGACATCTACATCTATCCTCGACTACGAATTAAAATGCAGATGCGTTGTCTGTCGTGGGGACTTAGATAGAATGCCTCTTTTCAAGTAAAATGGGTCTCCGGTTCTCTACACTCATCATACGAAACACAGCAGCATTAAGCTGCTATTTTACATTGGTGTTCTGTGAGGGCGTGGTCTTTCTCCGGTTGAGCCGAGCCATTCGTGCTAGAACTATATTATTAATATAGCTGCAGCATGGTTTTAACACGTCTCGATCTCCTAAATTGACTTAAAATTTGGCTCATGCGAGTATGTACTCCTTTCTTGAAGTCCCACTAAGGAAGGATTTTGAAAAATTCAACCCTACCCTACATATATATTGAGTGTTACAGCTCATCTTTAATATATTTCCCCAAAATATTTGCAGGTACGTTGCCGGCCTTTTAGAAAGGTGTAAGCATGTTTCTTCAATCTTTGTAATTTGTAAGTGGTAGAGCCACGTGGCGGCTTTTGCTGTCGCACGGATGGGCCGGCTCGAACCGGGGTGGTGCCACGACCTCACAGAATACCAGCGTGAAGTAGAGGTTTATCTATGCATTTCGCTTGGTGAGTGCAGGTGGCCGGTGGCCCTTTTTACTGGAAATAAGGCATTCCATCTTAGTCCTCACGGGTGACAACGCATCTGCATTTTGATTTGCAATAGAGAATAGATGTAGATGTCTATAGGTGTGCTCGTTTGTTACCCTTATCCTATAAAAAATAAAAAATAAATGTCCGTCACCTACATGATTAGTTGACTCTGAGAAAAATGTCTGCAATAAACGGACCAGAAAACAATCATTGTTTTCAACAAAATATCAGAACAACTAACTTAGAACTTAGTAAAAGTTTTCTCACCTAACAGGCTTATCGAATTCTGTTTATTTGTCCACAAATACTTCAACTGCGGGAAACTTAGACATACTAACTGAAGGAAGCAAACCGAAGAGAATAATTATACTTTTAAAAATATAAATCCAAATTTAATGAACTATTAAGAAATTTATCGAAGTCAGTTAACGTGTTAAGGAACTATTATGTGGTGTGTATGTCGTGCAGATGCTTTTTTAAATTGAAAAGCTTAATGATTTTCTCTTAATAGCTACATTAGATCTATACAAATAAATAAAATTGAAGTGTCTGTTTGTAACGTTAAAATAACAGCTTTTACTTAATGCATATGAAAGTATATACGGTACTTATAACAAAAAAATTTTTGTCTGTCTGTCTGTTTGTCGAAACTTTCACTGGTATATAGCTGATGTTATAAGGAGTAATTTAGGCTACTTTAATTTTAGAAAAAGAATTAGGGCTCCGCGCAAACACATTATAACCCACGAAATCTAATCGTAATAAACTTCACGCGGGCGAAGTCGCCGGGAACAGCTAGTCTTGAATAAATGTATGTGGAACCAGCCCTAAGTTATCCCTTTCCTAACAAAATATAATCAATCAAATCGGACAATGTGCTAAATAATTATGGACAAAGATTGTATTCCAACGAATTGATAACCTCCTCCTTTTTAAAGTGGGTTGAAACATGGTAACCAAACTGAATTACACGTACATTATTACAGGGTTCTTTATTCTAAATTTATTCGATTTTGTGGTTTTGTTCAATGGATATTTGCCTGTACTGAAGCTTACCTTTCAGTTAGATTAGTATAATAAAATATATATGTACGCTACTGACTTCCATCAGGTGGTATTATTAATTACGAAGGTAGCAAGTTCCAACTTCTGTTATCTGTATAGTACGAGTACATATGAGCGAAATACCACTGACTCACTAACTCATAGCGAGATCTTCACTTTGATTGACTTGAAATTTGGCAATAAACTCCTTTCTCGACGAAGACACCCACTAAGAACGGATTTTACCGGACAAAGCCGGGGCGAGCCACTAGTCTTATATAAAGGAAAATATTTAATTTAAAAGTGGGAAACTACATTTCTTACCACTTTTTATTACAAACTAACTCACCGCCCTAGCTTCGCACGGGTGATTTCTAGATCTCGTCAACAGCGCCACCTACCGGGTCCAATTGTGAATTTAAACTATTCAGAGATCCACTCAAAAGCATATAAAAATGTGCGAGACTAACGTATAGCAATTGATTTTGAGATATAGAGATAATAACCAATCAAGAAAAATAAAAACATGAAGTATTAAAAACGAAAAACTAATTACTTACGATATATTCGGTTTCAAACTCCCCAAAAAAAAAAATTTCTTAACTTTCACTTTCTTTTACTCCTGTAAAACATTCAATGAAATAGACGCGAAGTTAATATAATTACTAACATAACAGTTTTACAAGGCGAAACCAAATGGTATCTTTAGACTTATTACACTAGTTGACAGTCCGCGAAATTGAATGAAAAATAATTAATATGATGTCTCGAGAGCAAGAAAATGTCCAGCGGGCAACTTTCCCGTCAAGGTTAATACATTATGAAATTAGGATATTATTAACAGAATGTTTGTGTAATTTTTTATGTAAAAAAAAATCCACGGAGATTGTAAAAAATATTTTTACGTTCGCTTTACACCCAAACCACTTCCTAACGTAATTAATCTATCGTTGTAGCATTTGTTAACCCGAAGCCCGGACGTGATTTTTTTATTTTCATGATACTAAATCATAGAAATTACTTAAATTTGTCACAATTGTTGATTAACATAAATAAAAAAAATATATTCCGGCGACGTGAACGGTGAGCCACTAAAGTGAAAGATCGTATTAATTGTTTGTCTTTTTTATGCAACTTAAAAATAATCACAGTTTTTATTAATATGAAACTGAAATGACAAAGAAACTTACAGTCTTATTTTTTTTTATATGATAAGGGTACCTGCTGCTTGGTGGTGCTTGCTTGCTTCTGCTTGTGCAGTCCATAGATACCTGCGGATGAGTTGAAGAAGAAACGTTTTTACGTGGTAGAGCCATGCTGCAGCTATATTAGTAGTATAGTTGTAGCACGGATGGGTCGGCTCGACCGGGGAAGGACCATGCTCTTACATACCAGCGTAAAATAGCAGCTTAACGCTGCTGTGTTTCGTATGGTGAGTGTAGAGAACCGGAGACCCTTTTTACTGGAAACGAGGCATTCGATCTCTCGGGTGATAACACATCTGCATCTTGAGTCTTTATTGAGGATAGACGTAGATGTCTATGGGTCACAGCAACCACTTACCATCAGGTGGACTGTGTGCTCGTTTGTCAACCTATCCTATAAAAAAAACAAAGAAAGAAACAGAGAAAGCTATTGATGTGTTGTTACTCCTGAGGACTATGACGAAATTTCTCACAGCCTGCAATTATACTGGATCTCTATATCCTTCAGATCGGAGGACAGCACTGCGGGCACTGATATCTGGCGGCAGAATTAGTACGATAGTGGTACCTACCCTGACTGATTCCTTAGGCAGAAAAGAAGTCCTATCACCTAGAAAACCAGCCAAATGCAAGTCGGACTCGCACGGTTCCGTAGCATTATACAATATTTAATAATATGTAGGTAAAACCACGTTCCTAGTAGAGCCCTGTTTAGAGCCATTTTTTTTTATAGCGGCAACAGAAATGCACATTCTGTGCAAATTCCAACTGTCTACCTATTACAGATCATGAGATACGAGTACAGCCCGCCGACTGACAGACGGACGGATAGCGGAGGCTTAGATATAGGGTCCCGTAGGTTACTATTCAGGTATCCTAAATATTAGTCAATATACACTATTTGTGATGTCATTAAACTCTTCCTATTTCCCTTCATGATCCCGTAAATCCACAGCTGAATTAGAAATAAAAATATTTATTTCTATTCAATAAAGAACATTAATAAAACTAATGGAAAGTAATTTTTATATTTAATTTACCACCGATTTAAAAAATACCTCTGTTCTGACCAGGCACCAAACCCAGCGTGACCTTTGCTATGGTAACGTGGGTATGGTACTCTTCCTGTGTAGGGAGAATTTGCTTAAACTGCCAAGCTTAGTAGACACGATAGCAAAACCAGACGTATATTTGCCGCTTCTAACTGTAGATGGTCCAGGTGTTGTCTGGCGTACACGAGATTATCATATTATGGAATCCATTCGCATGTCTCAGCTTAATGCTGTTGTATTTCGTAGTATAATCTTAAGTGTATAGAACCGGATACCTTTTTTACTTGCAACGAGGCGTTTCATGTTAGTCCTTAAGGGTGACAATGCATTTTGATTATTAATCAACGATAGATGTAGATGTCTATGGGTTACAGCATCCACTTACCATCAGGGTCTTTCGTCAACCTTATTCTATAATAATTTTAAATTAATATTTTTGTATAACCGACTTTAATATAAATTATTAAGAATAACTCAAAAACTATTGGTCGGACCTTCACCAAATTTAAATGCAACTACACGTGAAGCACCAGCTTTCAGATAAAAATATAATCATCGAAATTGGTTCACCCAGTAAAAAGTTATGAGGTAACACACATACAATTGAAAACATACAGTCGAATTGAGTACAATCTCCTTTTTGAAGTCGGTAGAAAATAATGAATTTCTATCTTTGTTACTTTCTTTTAGCGTTCTAAGATGGTTAGTGTGTGTATAAAGGTCATCAACCCCATTGTTGGTATTATTTCTGGATAAATTTCCTTAGCAAAGCCATGGCGAAGTTTATGGTCATCAATAACGCCTACATATCATCCAATAGATCCCTAATCTTTTGGCACATTCTCAACTGTTAGCACACCTAGCTGTTTTACAACACACGACAATCCAATTTGTGTTATTAATTTGTAAACGTTTATTCATCTTACGTTAACGTAAATAAGTCATACATTATGTTATGTATTAATTAAAAAAAAACAATGTCAGTCTAATATAAATTTTATATATTTAAACTTTTTCACAGGCATTTAGGTCGGAATCCTTTCACCTGCGACTGCTTGCTGCGTTGGTTGGTACCTCCGAAAGAACTTAGTGCATAAAGGTTTAATGCTATAACTACACCATATTAGACTATACCTGTCGTAAGAGGCGACAGAGGGAAACTAAAGCTGGATATAGGCAAAAGCATCTTTTTGATAACAACAACAATAATTTAAAAAACACACTGTGCAAATTTTTCCTCAATGAGAGACTAAGGCCTATGTGCAGCAGTGCATTTTTTGATAAAAAAATTAGTACAACTATCTAACCTTTTAAATGTTGTATGTAATTGAGCCCAAACTTTATTATTCAACGTAAGAAATTCACATCACATCACATTCATTCACAAAAAATTTAAATTCACATACGCAATGTTATTGCGTATGTGAATTTTAATTTTTTTATATTCCTGGATATGTCGAATTTTAATATAACTAGCTAGTTATATATAAGACTAGCTAGCTTCCTTAATCATTTCAACACTCTCAACTGTATATTTTAAAACATTTCATATTATGTGAAGAACTATTATATAGTGGAATTGTGGAGTCATAGCCTTCCCCTTTTTAAAGTGACCAAATAACCTTCGAACTTTGCACGCCTCATAACGCGAAGCGTTATTAAGTAAGGCTTTACTCGCGACACGTCAAATTCAAGCAGATTTGTGTTCTGAAAATGCCTCTATCATAACAATATTACGCTTATACGATAATATAAGTAGCCGTGCATCAAGAAAACACTAATTAATCCATCTTATATTTTCTAAAAATTCATATTATATTGCTACTTAAAAAAAAAAGGTTTTGAAAATAATTTCCAAATGTTGATTTTGTATGCGGTCACGATAACTCCCGAGAAAATTGGCGTATCGAGACCTTTTTTTTTTATTAGCTTCAGAATTACTTGCTCCCTACTTGTTCCCTACTTATTCATATCAATAGCCCAGTACGCGTTCATTTGTTAATAAAATGATTTTAAACTTTTATAAGTTTTATTGCTATAAAAAATGGCACTTTCATATTTTTCCTAGCCCTTGATAGATAAAAGACAAATGTGGCCTATATCGATTTTATACTTTGTGAAATCGATGTATTTTGGTAAACATTATTACTTTTTCCCTGTAGGTGAGACCTGTTAAAAAAATAGAGCGCTAATTTAAAACACGTAAATAATATATTTTAAAAGCCAGGAATAAATTATTTTTTTCATAAAAATTAAATGAAACTTGAACATTTGGATTTACCAAACTATTT
This sequence comes from Parnassius mnemosyne, assembly GCA_963668995.1. Classification (NCBI taxonomy): domain Eukaryota; kingdom Metazoa; phylum Arthropoda; class Insecta; order Lepidoptera; family Papilionidae; genus Parnassius; species Parnassius mnemosyne. The sequence continues at coordinate 7,788,022 of CAVLGL010000104.1, read as the reverse complement.
GTGCTTTGTTTTCATCTTAATTCTATAAAATTCTTTGGCGTCAAATGAAAATTAAAGCTACAAAATCTTGAAAAAAAAAATCTATGTCAAAATAAGTAATATCGTATCGTCGTCGTGTCGTATGCTTGTAAACGAAGGTAACGCTGAAAAGAATTTCATAGAATCATTGTAACTTCTTATTATAAATAAGAAAAACGAAAGGAGAATTAATGAGAGAGGAACTAAAATGTTATGATATAACCATAATCCACTCCAATTATTGCGTATGTGTTCGTGGTAACGATGTGGCTCTAGAGATTTGAGGAATTATTTTTATCTGAATGTTTTTCGTCAGATATAAAACGAGTTACGTTGGTAAATACGTGCTATCATAAACACACTGTTATAACTGTTTGTTGGACTTAAGTGTTTAAAAATAATTTTAAGCTATTGTGTTCGCGACAGCGTCCGATGATTTTGGAATGTAAAGAAAATATTATAATAATTATAGCGCATAATTAATTTTTATTGTTTTTTTTTTAATTTTACGGTGACAAACGAGCACACAGTCCACCTGATGATAAGTGGTTCTGTGGACCATAGATATCCACAATTATCCTCAGTTAAGAATCAAAATGCGGATGTGTTGTCACCCCTGAGGACTAAGAGGGAATGCATCGTTTCTTGTAAAAAGTGTCTAAAAGTAGTAAAAAGGGGAATTCTCCGAAACAATTTTATTATATTTAGTTTGAATGCGTTTATGTTGTATATTATTTGCAGTTATTCGTGGCGTCAAATAAGGTGACTTCATTAGGCCGACTGAAAACCAGTGATGTGGTATGCCACAGATTATCACTGAAGCGGGATCATTTTTGGAATCACACAACTGCTTTTAATTTGACTTATAATAGGTATATGTTAAGTACAATAAAAAGCAGAGAAAACGACTCCGGTTCTCCTGATAGTAAAATATTTTCTTTCTATCTTTTCTATTCGCATGTATAATAAACACTTAAAGTTTTTCTTTTATTTAGTATAACTGGGTCAAGCTTGTAAATACAAAATAATTTATTCTTATAGTCAAAACGAGATCTTTTATCACAAGATGGTACGCCTTTTCTGTCTGGGGCCCGTAATAATAAACGTTACTCAACGACGAACTCAAGTGCGTAATCATTTGATACGCCCTGATTACGATATCAGCATCTCAAGATCGTTGCTAATTAATAAACGCATAAAAACAGTATCTCAAAACGCTGTACTTAGGAATATTATTCTGTGACTTGCACTCAAGTACACATACTTGACAGTCGAGTTTCGTTTATTAATCACTGTGGCACTCAGCTGATATCGTAAACCGCATCCTGAGATATGTTTATTAATAAGATCATAACCTCAAGATTGTACTCAAGTGCGTGTACTTGAGCTGAGTAACGTTTATTAATACGGGCCTGGGAGTCTGAGTAGGTACCACCCTCTTGCCTATTACTGCCGTCAAACAGCTGGCTGCTATATTTCGGTCAGAGGAGTATGAAGAGGCAGTATAATAATAGTGCCCTCCAGACCGAATTTCAATAACGATGGCCAGTCTTTAACGAAGACTAGCCATCTACGCAGGTCAGAATTATTGTGCCCAAATGTATGCACAAGCACAGGTGCACTCTCTATTTCCTCACTTTCATAGTCTGATGGGACAGTAATTCGACACGACCGGAGAGAGATCAAGCGCAGGACCAACGGCTTAACGTGCTTACCGAGGCTCGGGGTGAATGAAACACCGCCAAATTCCTGACTCGGAGCTGCTGCAGAGAATTTCTTGAGAGAAATTCCACACAGTCTGTCAAATGGTGGTTAATGATGGAAGTTAACGAAGAACTGCAACCAACTCGAACTCACTATACGAAACACGAACAGGTACGACTTATGTACCTCCAATTAACAAGCTCAACCTTTCTTTAAAAGCCGGCAAGGCACCTGCAATGCCCCTCTTGTAATAGTAGGTTGTTCATGGTGCTGGTTGACACTTACCAGGTGAGCCGCATGCTCGTTTGCTCCCTCTTCTATAAAAAAAACAGCAGCATTGTGCTGCTATTTCACGGTAGTATTCTTTGTGAACGTGGGCCTTTAAGGCGACTCATAGGCACACATAAAATGCTGTAATAGGGTTCAACGATACGCATTTTACTGCGTTATTTACGTTTCATTTAAACTATTAATGTCCTCTCACTGTCACGTAAATCCCAATTTACTAATCACCTTTCAACCCAACCTATAATTTTATGTTTCTCATTTTATTCTTGCAGTTTTTTTTTACGATTCCAAAATCCCGATAATAACCTTACCGCAGTTTTATGACATTTTTATAGCGCGAACAAAAACCGTGTAAACCCGGTTTTCTAAGATCCCGCCGCAAATCCCGCTGTGTATAACGAATGTATTGTTAATCGGCCGTTTCCTCTGCGACAGGTGGTGAAGCGACGGGAATAGATTGTGTAAGTTTAGCGGCAGAGCGACGACGAGATATCAACACGGGGTGTTTCGATTGGAAAATTATCGATTTTAAAAGTTGTTTGCTATATTTTGTTTTTAAATTAACATGTACTCAGCGTAATAAATTACTAATAACAATCAAAATCACATCATCATCATTACAGCCATTCTCAAGTACACTGCTGAACATAGGTCTCCCCCAAGGAATGCCAAAAAGCAAGGTCCTGGGCCATCTGCATCCATCAACTTCCTGCATGACTTACTAGTTCGACACTCCATCTAGTGGGGTTTCCCCACACTTCGTCTACGGGTGCTAGGCCGGCCATCAAGAACCTTTTTCCCCATCGGTTGTCGGTCCTTCGAGCTATATGGTCGGTCAATTGCCACTTCATCTTACTAATCCGTTGGGCTATGTCGGTCACTCTTGTTCTTCTCTCTCTCTACAGTTATTAATCTCTCCTCCAAGATTAATAACAATGCAACGTAATAAATAACGAAAAACAACTATTTTCGATAGCTCAACAACATCGTGACTATCTTAGTCGGTTATTTTTAGGCTAAACCTTATTCGGGGATAATTCAATTGTAAATGTAAACGATATTTCTTTATGTCCTAGAATGCATTTTAGAGGTTTTTTTAAGAATGCTAGCAACGCTATTATTATTACTAAACTCACGTTAACAATTCAAACAATGCTTAAAATGTTTAGATTATGAGTGATTCAAGACAGTAATCGAATGCCGGATTCGAACCCACGACTCTCAGAGTTTGCGGTACACACCCGTGACCATTAGGCAACTGTCGCTTTAAACTATCTAACGTAGGTGTTTAAGAATAGCATTCGGTTAATTTAATTATGATAGTAATGGAATTATGTCATTTGTCACATTGTCATCCCTGAGGACTAAGATGAAATGCCTCGTTTCTAGTAAATGGGTCTCCGATTATCTACACACACCATACAAAACACAGTGGCATTAAGCTGTTATTGTACGCTGGTATTCTGTGAGGTGTCGTCCAGTAATTTTCCTTTACCGCGAGCAATGTAAATCAACATTTAAATTTGCTACTAACAATTTTATTGGTGGCGGTGGATACTTAACTTAGTTTTTTACGATATTTTTTAGCTTGGCGTGTTCAGCAGACTGGGACAGTATTTCATGCCGGCACACCGCCTGCAACTTTACAAGGCGCAGGTTCGGCCTCATATGGAATACTGTTCCCATCTCTGTGCTGGGGCTCCCCAGTACCAGCTGCTTCCACTTGACCGCATCCAGCGCAGAGCGGCTCGAATCGTTGACGACCGAGTCCTTTCCGATCGGCTCCATTTACTGTATGGCAACTATAGCAACTATCCCCCCTACGAAGCAATCTATGGGGGAGGCATATGTTCAGCAGTGGTTATTATTGTCTAGATATCTCTTGTTATATCTTTTCTATCTTATTATATTGTATTTTATTTCCGTAAATGTGTTTTGTAATTTGTCTTTTGTCAATGATTTTATGAAATTAGTCACGGAATAGCAATTGTGCCTTAATACCTAACAGTACGGATGGCCTAAACTGCAACCGTGCGTGAATTACAATAACGATTACAACGTTTATGAGGGAAATAGTCGGACGCACGTGTGCTAGCATATTGATTCCAAATTATAAGCAAATAGCAGGCGCACTTGGCGCGCGGCCAGCGTACTTGCCAACACGAGGGAGCCCATCTTTGACTCGTTGTAGGGGTAATCTCGTTTATGATTATCTGTTCTTCTTTTTATCTGACCGATTTCACTGATGTCTCTAGCATCTCTACGAACTTGTTTGTAGAAAAACTAGACGTAAGGTTTTTATATGCCTTGATCGGATACTATGCTTTTTGCTTTGTAGTTTCTAGTGCAAATAGCGAGTCCGTAAAATAATTCAATTTTGGACGCTTTAAGGCAAATAAAAAAGGTATTTTCTGGTAACTTGATTGCTATTTAGGACACTATTACAACTAAATTTCAAGTACGATATAGTAAAATGGTATATGTATAATAAAATGTATCACCTTTTCCTTTTTTCATATGGTTTACCGTCACAAGCTGTAAATCGGCTATACTATGGTTGCAAAGTTGCCTTTTTTAAAATTAAATTTGGCATAATTATTAAATTATGCCAAAATTAATTTTCAGGTCTAAATTTCCTCATTATTTTACAATATTTAGAATCTCGTTATTGAATTGTAATTGGAAAGCTTATTCTTTTAAAATGCACTACCCCATGTATTTTTTATAGTATAAGGGTGACAATCGAGCACACAGTCCACCTGATGGTAAGTGGTTGCTGTGGCCCATAGAAATCTACATCTATCTACGTTTGCGAAACAAAATGCAGATGCATTGTCACCCATGAGGACTAAGATTAAATGCCTCGTTTCCATTTAAAAGGGTCTCCGATTCTCTACAATCACCATACGAAACACACCAGCTTTAAGTTATTTTACGCTGGTATTCTGTGAGAGCGTGGTTCTTCCCCAGTCGAGCCGACCAATTCGTGCTACAACTATACTACTAACATAGCTGCAGCATGTCTCTATCACGTGTAAAATGTAGTTCTATAGATGTCATAAGAAGCGATAGAGGAAAACAAACCAGGAGAAGCAGCGTCTTCCTGATAACAACTAAAAAAATAAACTGTTGCAAACGCGCTTGTCAACTGTGGCAGCTATCGGAGATATCTTCCCTATGTTGTAGTATGTAACGGTAAGGGTAACTCTTTTTAAGTGCTTTGTTTGTCCGGTTTATTTGCGTAGCACCATGGTCACTCTAGGCAAACGTAAAACGGCACAGTCCGTACAAACTATATTTCACAGGTAATGTTGTTTATGATTGTTGTATATTATGCCCGTTTAGCGGACACTTTGATATCGAGTGCTCCTCAAAACAAAACCGGTCATTATTCGCTTTGCGGTGGATTATGCGAATTTATGAACGTCACGTAGAAATTAGAAGAAACATTCAGTGTTAAGTACAACTTTAATATATATTTTCACACTTTGAAGAAAATTTTCACTGCTCGTATTACAAAAAAAATAAAAACCAGAAGCTAGTTTACACTTTTAGCAGAGTAAAAAAATAACTCTATTATAGCTTGGATTTTAAAGGTTGCTGTTTACTTTAGTGATTCTTTCCACTAATGTCATAACATCCCGCTTTGAAAATTAATAATTTTCAAAAGTAGGAAGTTATAAATTTCGGTACGAGTATGAGAATGTGGTTTTCATGAGATCTCCACGTTTTGAGGTACTAATAAGCCGTTCCGTCGCGCTCGTTTGTGTGTGTGTGTGTGAGTGTGTTTCTGTGTGTGAGCGTGTGCGTGTGCGTGTACGTGTGTGCGTGTGCGCGTGCGTGTGCGTGTGTGTGTGGGAGGGGGCGACACGGCGTTCAAAAGTGTTAATTGAGACTTCAAGCTGGTTAGATTTTCAAGTCAATCGGTCGACCTGCTTCAAACATTAAAAAAAAAACAAAAAACAAAAATCAAATAGATGTTCGAGCATTGCGCTCGAAAATTATGTCTTGCAGGGTGAACCGTTTTTCAGATTTTTCTTAATAAAAAAGGTTATCCCACCTAAGAGTTTATTGCTCATGGACATGATCGATATCTCTCGTAATAATAAGATTTTAAAATATCTAAGTAGTTTTCTTCTCTAAAACCTTCGTCCCGACGCGGGCTTATTTTTCGTTATCCCACACAAAGGGTTTCTTAAGTATCATTGAGGCATTTTAATTGGTCATGGACATCTTTGATCGATATCTTTCGAATGCATCAAAATCGTCACGAGTCTTTCGAAGTGTACAATGATGTCACTGCTGTTTGTTAAATTGCCTACCGCCACTAAATGAGGGATCCTCGGGTGAAATAGGAGAGCCAAGCAGAGGCTTGAGGATGCTCCATTTAGAGGCAAAACACGTGTCGTTATATCGACGGTGGTGTGTCTTTCCTAGTCAAGTGTTGTTGGGAGAAGTGGCGTTGGGGTTAGTGGTGACGGGGATAGCGCACGCAGTTAAAGGAGAGCGAGAGGTGAGCTCTTTAAACAAGGTAAGTCACATCAATTTATTATATTACACGGATCTTCGATAAATAAATAATATTTAAATATCTTCAATAAAATGTATTGTTAGGAATGAGGGTAAAATAATAAAAGAAAATAAGAAATATTGAAGGTAGAACAATAATCTCCCACTTGTTTTAGCAGTATAAAGTATCACGCAGTCGACTAAGAGGGATCAGTCAGTTATTCTACGAGTCTCATATTGTTATTATGCCCGTTGGGCCAAAATATTACTTCTACACTGAGATTCTGCCCAAATACGACAAGTGATATGGTTCTATTTGTGTAGTAGTTCTTCTAGTGTAAGCAAGGAAGATCGTGTTGCTGAGAGGCTGCCCTGTGTTACATCGGGAGGAGTAGTGCAGCTGTTGCTTTGCATACTTTAGTGTTATCATGTAATTATGTCCTTCACGTTACACTAATGTGTGATTGTGTATGGTACATATTACGGTTGGTCGAACTGTATTTGATCTATACTGAATGTGTAGTGCTGTACGCTGTCTTATTCCGGGTAATGATCAACTGCGTAAGCAAGAGAGCAAGTTGAACATCTGCTCGCTCACTTTTATTATTTTTATCAATTAACCTTCAGAGTAAATTCTAATACGAGTAACATTATTTTAGTTAAATAATTTTGAAAATAATTTCTAACATCAGAAGTGGAATAGTTTCTAAAAGTATTTATTATAATATATTTGACACAAAACTATTCTATAATCTATTGTTATATTTCAGTTTCTGTCTTTAAACAGATTCTTTTTTACTCTGTAAAAACACACGCATCATAGATCTTCCCCATTGATTTTATCAATGCGCGATTTTCAAAAAGTTGCTTCTATATTCTTTGATAGATAACATTGTAACTATATGATGTAATTTGAAATATTAATTTGAGTCCTTGGCCAACAAAAATCAATAGATTATGCTTAGTTTCAAAAGTGGATTATCCAATGTTTAGAAAAACGAATCTGTATTCACGTGGCGCTCATTTTGAGAACTATGTAGGTCAAATTTAACGCAAACATAAACAAATAGAAAGCTATCATAACGGGATTAGTAAATCACGAGAAAAGTAATATGGATTATTTGATAAATAATTCATATGCCGTTAAATTTACGGCACGTTCGATTCCTGTCAGCACTAATAAAATTATTAGTTGCAAATTTTAAATGCTGCTTTAGTAAGTGATGGAGTTAAAGGAAATATTGTGAGAAAATCTTCAAATCAGAGGAATGCAATATTATGAAAATTTGTGAAGCGAATAGCAGGTTAATGCTGCCCAAATATAGCTGCAGCATTGTCTTATAGATGGGTCTTTTGGACAGCGTAGCATGATTCTATTTTTTGTAATATTTCTTACATTACAAAAAGTAGAATAATTCTTTAAGTAATTATCTTTCTGTTTGTCCTTCGCTTAACTTTTAGAGTATCGTACCTTTTCTGGCTGTCTATCGTCTGTATGACACACATCACAAAATAGGCCGTTGTTATTAACTTAACTAAACCTTTATTCACCTCCTCCCACGACGCTCACCAAGTGGATGAAAAAGATACGTCGTCACCATGCAGTCCTACTTCCTTATACTTTTGATAATCTCACAAATATTTTTTAAAGAGGTAATAATGTCCTTAAGATCGAATTTCGGTCACGGTGGCCAACCTCAATCGAGACGAGCCATATGCGCGGATTATAGTGCCCGAGTGTACGCGCTAACACAAGTGCACTCTCTATTCCCTCACTCTCATAGTCTGATGGGATGGTTATTCGACCTTACGAGTTTTCCGAGGGACAGGAGTGAAACACCGCCAACTTCTTAATTCCGGGATGTAAGAATTTCTTGACAGAAAACCTGATTTTAGCCCGACACTGCAGTCGAACCCATGACCATTGAGGTAGCTGAAAGAAGAGATAATGTGTAAGATGTTTATTATGAAGATGTCTAAGTAAAGCTTAAACTCGGGTGGTCCAATTTTACAGGCAATTAATGACTTGTAATGTTTACGTACAGTGCACGAGCAATAATGCGCCCGTTGATTAGAGTTACGACCGATGGAGTTTATGCAGTGGAACAACGAGCCTTATGTATGAACGACAGACGATTGATTCGTCTTGCAATAAGAAAGTTGCGAGGTGAATTTGCTGTTACAAAATTAAAAGTCACTCTATTATCTCTTTTTATAAAAATAAAGCGACTATCGAACTTTTTTTTTTAAGTATAAGGGTGACAAACGAGCACTCAGCTCATCTGACGGTAAGTGTATACTGAGGCCCATAGACATCTACATTTATCCTCGATTAAGAATCAATATACAGATGCGATGTCAACCCTAGGCATTAAGCTGCTATTAAGGTTAAGGTGGTATTCTGTGAACGCAAGGTCCTTCAACTGTCGAGCCGCCCCATTCGTGCTACAACTATAATGTAATAAACGTGCGAAAACTTACACTAATGCATCTCCATCGCACAACGAACGACTTTGATAATCCACACCTTCGTACAATTATAAATCCAATACTTAATTTACAAACGAATGTCGAACGTAAACTTAACTAAAAGCAGCAATAGTTAGCACTCATGATGTAAGATACAATATTACTATGTTAGATGAATGGTATGACAGGTGGAAATGTGCTTTTAGACGGACAGGGCTTTCCTGTACGCGATATTCAATACTAAATAATATTTGGGAGGAAGTAGAACGCGTGTTTTCACCAGTTTCAACATGTGTTGGATAAATCTTGACCCACATTTGCGAGTTTTAAGTTTCCAACGTATTGCATGATTTTATGTTTATTTATTGGCGAAAAAATATATATGTGAAATGTTCATAAGCATTATTTTATTACCGTTACTACTGAACATAGGCCTCCCCCATATATTGCCTTATAGAGGGGCTATTCACCATAGTTGTCTCGCTTGGCAAGCGGATTGGCAACCGAAGTTTTTTTCTTATTTTAGTCGTTATTAGGAAGACGCTGCTGCCCATTTGTTTCCTTCTGTCGCCTCTTACGATACACACGGGATGATATGGGATAGGAGATATTCTTACAACGCCACTACACGGTACATCATTTTATTACTAAATTGTTTTCGATGTATATTGTGGAATAAATTTGTGATAAAACCTATAATCCAATACTATACTTTTAGCCAACATCAAAAAATTAAAAGAAATTTGAGTGTATGTTCTTTTTTCTTTTTTATACCTTCGTCACTTGTGGACCGATTTTGATGATTTTTTTTTTATTAAAAAGAGTCTACTTTCCATGTAACTTTAGACACAAAATTTTACCATTAAGGGTGAAAAAATAGGTAACTTATCAATGGTAGAACTATTTAAACGACATTCATGCTTTCGATATTCCTAAGTCCCCTTAAAATGAACAAAATTTTTTTTAATAAAATGTAAAAACTGTCTTCAAACAACTAAAAATAAAAAGAGTATTTCCGCGTAATTGCTTCCGAAGTCGGCGCTTTAATACTTCTATACACTATGTCTTAGCACTGACTTCTGAAGCAGAAACTATTTTCTTTTTTGTAGTTTTTTGAAGCCGGCTTTTACTTTCTCTTTTTTTATAGGAGGGGGCAAACGGGCATGCGGCTCACTTGGATGGTAAGTGACTACCGCCGCCCATGAACACCAGGGTAATTGAAGATGCGTTGCCGACCCTTTAAAAAGTAATAGGCTCTTTTCTTGAAGGTCCCTAAGACGTATAGGTCCGGAAAAATCGCTGGTGGTAATCGATTCCACAAGGAAGTTTTGCAAGGAAGATAACTTCTTCTAAATCGCACAGTGGTGGACCGCCAATCATCCGGATGGTATTGCGAGTTTTGTCGCTATGTGCGATGGTGAAATTGAGCGACTGGAATTAGTCGGAACAATTCCTCAGAGCACTCTCCGTGACAGATGCGATAAAATACGCAAAAGTAAATCTTAACTTAATCTTGCTTTTTATACAAAGACTAATTTTAACGGTTGGAATTTAAACACAACACCAGAGAACATAATAACTCTATTCATGAACAAATATTTTATAGACCAAATAAATAATCAAGGCACTATTTATAATACCCGGGCAATATGAATAAACCTAGCAAGCTAACAGCATAGCAAAGTGGCGAAGCAATCAGCTTTTTAGCGGTTTCTAACGGTTGCCGTTGAGCAATCAGTTTCAAAATAGGAGGTTCAGATGCCTGGGTGATCAGTAATCGATTGCTGAAAACAGAATTTGAAAATTCAAAACTGTTCTCGAGATAATCGTGGGACAGACGGACAGACGGACAGACATCGTGAAATCAATAAGTGACTTCGCAAGCTTCGCCACTTAATGACTTCGCAAGCTTCGCCACATAATAATGACAATGTCAAGTCAAATCGACCTAAGTAATTAATACTGATTAAACATGTCACAATGTCTCGTCATTACCTAACCTAACCTATCTTTTTATTATTCTGCCTAATAATAAAAAACATAAAGCGCATTCAATTTAATTATTTAATTATAGTTTTTGTTCATATTGCCTACTCATATTGGACATTTTTCAAACTGTCTGGACATAATGAATAATGCCATATTAAACATTTGATTCAAAACATATATATCTCAAATACACTGCCGGCTTGCATATACACTAAACCTTTTTGTGATTCATTGTCCAAGCATTTTGATATCTTG